>CM020005.1:3912857-5217142 GCA_009771035.1 Lupinus albus
GGGCGTTATAATGTTAAAAAATGAAGTGCAAGGTATAACATTTTAGCATTAAAGAATTTTAGGCTTTTTAAACAGGCCATACGGACTTTTAAACAGGTCAGACATAGGCTTTGAATTTTTTTAAACAGACTAATAAGTCAGACTCAGACTCTTACATACCATATAGGCTCGGGCTGTTTAAGGCAAATTCTGATTTGACCTGTCATGTTTCCACCCTTAATGTCGGTTATCTTGGTGCCTCATGCTCTCTTCTTTCCATGGACAAGTATCTGTGCCTCAAGCTGGAAATATTTTCCTAGATCATTTAGAATCCAATTTAGACAATCCTTTCAATTCCATGTCTCTCATTTTTTAATCTTTTCTAAGTTGAATTCAGGATAAGAGTAACTTGTAACACACAGATACATATCTGAAGCAACATAAAAGTGACAAGCACCTGTTACTGAACAAACTACAAATCCCTGCATGCATAAATAGCCAAAGGTTCATCAATCCCATGAACACAAGTTTCCAGTGTCATTATATGAAAAAGACTCATAAAACCATGAAAAGGAAACAAGTATTAATAGCATACTTTCCCATCTTGCTGGTAACTTACGGCACTTATGACATCTTGTATATCTGCCCAATCAACGACTCACTCTTCACATGTTCCCCATATTCGAACTTGTTGTTACCGTAATTTGCAGCAATTCTAAATGACACGAAATAATACTTTCTGGCTGAATCACGATAAAATGGCTATTCTCTTTTGACAATTCTTTTGTCACAATCTGACTACTCAATTCTCGAAATTCCCGCAATTCTATTTATAACATGAGATTTTGTCAAAATTTATACATCCTCCTATATAGGACTTATGATGATTTTTTTTCAAAATATTCCTATATTGGGCCTAATATGAAATATCATATGGGCTCTTACAATCCACACCTTTTTTAACGTCCACATTTTTATTTTATTATTATTATTTTACTCTATTATCTAATATAAGTCTACATCCTATCAAACAATACAAATAATATATATATATATATATATATATATATATATATATATATATATATATATTATGACATAAAACGTATACCTCTTTTTAAATTGTTAATGTCTAATTTATTCAACTTATTCATCTAGTCAAAGTGATCTCAATACTTAGTGTAATTTCAAATACTAGTTTTACAACCAAGTGACCATGTAGTCAAAATTCACATGTGATATTTGTCATACCAACTACTTGTAATCATGGTTAAACATTAAAACCCAAAAATAATAATTAAGGGCCATAACTATAATTTGGTTAACTTAGAATGAAAAAAAAACTTAAGTTAGTGAAGAGTGATGTCAACTTCCCAAACATATTAATAGCATATAGTATTAAAATAGCAATTTGGCTACTTGGTTAGTCCAATAAAAGGTTATGACCCAATTATCTGGAGGAGTTTTCTTTAATTGTGCATTTGTTCCATACTAATAATAAATATTCACATTCATTTGCATTACTTTTTCCAAGATATAATATCAATAGTAGATGTTCTTATCAAGAGAGGAGTCACTTTACTCAACGATAGCGATTCACTTTGTGTTTTATGCAAATCTCATCCGGAAACTGCTACTCATCATTTCTCTTCTTGCAATTTTTCCTATTCAATGTGGCAACTTATCTACAATTGGCTAGGTATTACTTCGGCTTTGCCATTCTTTTCAATCAATCATTACTCATCCTTCTTAGGGCTTGGCAAAAAACCAGAAGCGTTGGAAACTTTGGAGTATCATTTGGATGGTTACTATTTGGACTCTTTGGCTACCTAGGAATAACTTCGTCTTCAACAACATAAAACCTTCTCTCCATCAAATCCTAAACTCAATTTGGGAAGGAGCCTATTCATTTCGATGACTGAACCTCTAAACTTTTAGATTGTATTCATATTGACTTATAATTTGCTTCTCTTTTGTTTTTTGCAAGTATCTCTTTATTTAATAATATTATCTTTTGCCGACAAAAAAAAATAGCAAATAAACTCATACATACATTTTTTTCTCTTTAGTTAATTTATCCACGGCCAACATTAAAAAAAAGTAGTGGGGTGTCAAGATTCCTGTGTGAGTTTCACAAATTACAGCCCACAGAATAGAAAGCAGTCATTTGGTAGTGGCAATGGTTGCCTACCCCAACTTCCATTAACCCTCTCAAAAGTGGAGAATGTCCTGCAAATAACCAACCCAAGTAGAATATCTTGGAAAAAACAAATAAATTTCTTTATAATGGAATGGACCTTTATTTATCCACTTGTTTTTCATTCATGACTGAGCAATAGTTAATAGTAACCTACCATACACTTATATTTTAATAGTACTATAGTTACTTGACAAATTATTATTATAATGGGATGTAAGGTTAAAGGGAGATTTATTGACAAATAAGAGTATAATATGAGTAAATACATAATCATTAATTCTAATTTCACCTACATCAACGAATCCCCAATATTCTATGTCAATGAATTCCAAAACCAACAAAATGTTAACATAGTGGTTAAAGTTATATTAGATTTTTAGGATCACCGGTGAATAGTAAGGTTCCTCGTCCTTTGCAAGGAAAGTCACTAACATTGAATGTGTCAAACGTTAAGTCCAAAAAAAAATGAGGTGGCAAACAATGAATACAAATTGAGTCCAAGTTAACATGATGACATGTTGGTCCCACACGCAACCTTTGCAGCTAGGAACCATACATAAGATTCAAGAAGGATCTCTCTGGTGTAGAGTATATGAGAGTGAAATTATTATTTTTTATGAAGTATAAATGTCTCATTTATTGTATATGTAACATAAAAATGTCACAATATGTGACATTTAATTTTATTTTTGTAGCACTTATTTCTTGGTACAGGTGAGGTGGGGTCACTGCATAAGATTTGTTATTTAGTAAAACAATATAAAACTAGAGAATAAATTATTTTCTTATTATCTACTCAAGCCATTAAAATATGACAAATTCTTTATTTTTTAGTTTTTAGAAATATTTTGTTATAGAAAAAGATTAAACAGAATACAAATTACAATTTTAGTGATTTAAGGAGATAAAAATATTACAATATAGTTTATTATGATGAAAGTATTTTGTCCACTTAGGCCCAACAATGGTGCTCCATTGAATTAAATAATCACACGTCCATGACCAAAACAAGTCACATTTTGAATCCCCATCAATTACCATCGGATCAATAACCATTCATTGATCCAATACGTAAAGTGCACAGAAACTAATACAAAATCCTCAAGAAAACAACCATACACATTGAATTTGTACACCCATACATGTCATAAGAGAAAGAGAAAGAGGAAAAATATATTTATAAAAGCAACAATGAGAACATAAAAAAGAAAAGGGAGAGATAGTGCATAGGGAACCCTACTTTTCCCTTAGTTATTGGTGCTACTTGCAGCCAATCCACATTCCTCACACGCACTAAATTCCAATACAAAACAAACAAGTTTTTAGTATATCTTTGTTTGTTAAATAAATCTATGTACTAGATCATGGATTCTAGTGAAAATGTCATTTTCTCAAGATTATGGACTTTATAATTAATTTGTTGGGATTTAACATATCGGATCGTGTTATTTTATCTTTGATGATTGAGGATGGGAATTATTTAGGGCCCCTAAAAGCAATACAATTTCTATGTATACCATAAGGATTCAATTTGGTCAAAAATGTAATGTATCTTCGGTTACTTTTAGTCCCTTTCTTTTCAAACAAACAATATTTAATTGAAAGGGAAAGCTTGCTTGATTACAGTCAGCAAAGCAAGCTCATTTCAGCATTTTTGGGGCACTTCTTCTTCCACTATCTTTGCATTAGAAGTTATAATATAAAATGTAATATTTATACTGTGTCACTCTACATATTTACTCAGTTATTTATCATTTATTTGTATTACTTATATTTTGTATGTATAATGTTTTTTGGGTATAGTTTGTGTGTGTATAATATATTATGATTGAGTGTGTAGTGATCGTATAAAAAAAACTTATAGTATTATTGCATACATATTTTTTCTCAAATTTATAATGGATAGTGGCTTAAGTTGAATTCCAGTTCATATATACTTGCATAGTTCCGGAATCTTGGTATTATTCAATCCAAAAAATTTAAGTTCTAAGAATTCACTTAATAGGTTTCTTTTTTATTATATAAACTAAATCGTTACTAGTAAAAACGATAAAAGAAAAATTTATGATGGAGAAAATGAATTAGTTGGTGGCCTAATTTTCTAACGATCTTTGTGCAGTGCACCAGCCACCACATAAACTAAGCATATCTTTGGCATAAAATTGACCTGTAAAATTTTGATAAAGAAAATTTTGGTAAATAGTTTTTTTCCCCATTCAAATCAATCAAAGATGAGAGGATCCAACAAACATACAATAACAAGTAAAATGAGACAAACAATAAAGAACTTCTACCATTCCTACGTATAAGTTTGTCAAACTATGTGAAGAGCTTTCCTTTTAGAAGATTTATATTTAGAATTATAAGTCTCAACAAATAGGTATATAAAATTCTTGAATTATAACTTTCTCTCCTCGAATTAGTGGTAAATGAAGGATATTTTGGGGACCTTCACAAAACCATGGGGAGTTTAGCTCATCTCCATTGCCATTAAAGCCTAGGATTATGACATGTGTCATAAAAAAATGAATGACTTAGATTTAATATTTAAAAAAATAAAAATAGAAAAATAGGAAACAAATGGTCACTCTTATGGCAAAAACTTCATCCATAGAAGTGACCCTTTGTTTCATATTCCTAGGCTTTAATGGTCTCTCCAGTAATGAAGTAATGGAGAGGAGCCAAACTCAACCATGGGCGTGTGATTTGAGAGGTTAGGGTCACACATTATGCGCCAACAAGGGCCTTAAGTAATGGACCCCCTCATTGCACGAAGAAATCATGTTCTTCTAATATCATTTTATTTGCTTTACACTATATACACCCAACTTTTCATTTTGGATGACTAGACTATTAGAATATTCCCTCCAAATATTTCTCATATTTATGTTGAACATCAATCATTTTTAGACAATATTTTTCACTCCCTTATATGATGAAACTCTTGATATCTCTCGGGGTCTTTTATAGAAACACTTATAATCCTAAATTATATTCAAAAGTCACATCAATTTTGTGTAATAATATACATTGTTTAAATCAGCACATTTCAATAAAGAAAATGTAGAATACATAAAAGCCTTTGTTAAAAAGTTTAAATTAGAAAACATGCTTTGATAAATGTTGCACTCCAACTTTGAAAACTCTGGATTTTATTTTTCAATATATATTTTTTACTTGGATTTCTTAAGCAGTGTCTTTATACATTAGTTAACAAGACACATTCAATAAAAATGATATTATAATATTTTTTAGAAAAATTATTCATATATCAAGTTTCAACTCACAACTCACAAGTAACCAAAAACTTCAAAAACAACCATTTTTGTTGTTGTTGATGCTGTTTTTAAATTTCAAGAGGTGAGTTGGAGAGTCATCTAAATTTAATTGAGTCAACAAAAGCAGCAGAACTGAATCAAAAGGTGGATCACAGATTTTTGGATCCAATCGTTTCTCTGGCTGTACAGCTATGAATTTATTACTACTTTATCATATATGAAATGCATAACTAATTTAGGAACATAATTCCACCCCATGTGGTGCCACTTTTGTTTACCGATTTTTGTAACACTACAACTCACCATTCATCCTTACATTAGTCATATCATTTGTCTACCTACAATCTGGTTTACTCGAGTTTGTTAAATGGTTGAAAGTAGATACATAATAATATTCATTTACGTAAATACTATTAAATACATACTTTTAATATTGCCTCCTCAAACAAATACTATTAAATAATTAAACATATATTTAATTGCGCTCACTCATTTCACTCATCCCTTCAATTCTATCACTCATTTTACTCAACCATCCAATTTCCCACTCTATCAAAAAAATCAAATACTAGTCATTTTCCAATGGAATTTCAAAATTTCAACATACAAGTTCACTCTATAAAAAAAAGGCAAATAACATAGAAAGAGCTCAAATGAATTTTTATTTTCCCTTTTTCTCTATTCACTAACAAAATTTTCTTTGATTTACAAAGGCTTTAAACCTTTTTTCTTTCTTTTTTGTTTTTGTAATCAAAATGGCATAATATGGGAAGTTTTGGTGTCATAACAAGAGAGACAAGACTTGGAATTAACCCTAAAAATCTTAAGCAAATCTGAACACATTTTGCGAACCGAGGGAGAACAATTACTCTGCATCAGAAGCAGAATCTTGGTTAAGCCGTTGGCCTTGGTAACCGCTTCTTGCGCCTTCTGATCCCGAAACAGATAACACACGCTCCACAGCGTCGTCACCGCGTGCTCCGTCGCAACGTTTGAAATCTTTATCACTTTGTTTAGTATCGCCGCCACGCACTCCGGTTCCTCGCATATCTCAACCCTCCCTTCCTTCCTCGACGACATCGTTTCCAGTAGCTTCAGCACTTTTTCCACAATCGAAACGCTCATATTTGGTTCCAATAGAAGTTTCGAGAATGTTCTGATCGCTCCGAGATTGACTAGCTTCACCTTGTTCTGTTTCGGCGTCGATATTGCGATCAAACACGACAAGCCGTTTTCGATTAACAACGGATCTTTCTCCGGTGTGATTAGCTTGAGCAATTCGGATAGTAGACCTTCTTTCTCCGCTATCAATTGCTTCGATTCTGCGTCCATGGCGATGGATTTCAAAACCCTAACCGATGCAATCCTTGAATCGGAGCTTCCATGTTGTAAAACGAGAAGCAGAGAATCTAAGCAGTCGCATCTGCTCTCTCCCTCGCGCTGTTTCTTCACCATCGAGTTATTCAACCACTCGTGATCTTCGATTTTCTCTAGAACCAAATCCAACGCCTTCACAACCAGCTCGAGAACTTCGACTCCACCATTGACATTGAGAAGCAAATCAACTAGCCTAGCCACGAAGCCTTCAATCTTCACGAGAAAATCGCGGTTCTCATCGGAATCTAATGCGAAACGCACAATTTTCATGAGCGGGTCAACTCGGCTCTTTCCTTCCACGTCAACGACAGCGGTGAGGACTTGGTCCCTGGAAGGAACTGAATCAGATTCATTAACGGCTTTGGAACCGGGCGAGTCAACCCGGTGTTGGACCGAGTCGGACCAGATCTGAATAAGCCTCTGCAAATTACTGTTAGGAATGAAATCTTTTGTGTATAGGACTTGCATGGTGGCTGGACACGTGTTGTTACCGTTGTCGAGCCAGCGTTGGATGCTGGTGCGGTCGTAGGTTACTCCGGTGCAGAGACTGACAGGGGATTTCATCACGTCGAGTGAAATCGGACACCGGAAGAAACTGGGAACCGTGATGTATAGATCGTCTCTAACCATGTTCGTTTTATTCCGTAACAGAAAACCAGAAGAGCAAAACAGTGAAAGTGGAAACAGAGAGAGAGAGAGAGAGGTAGGAGATGTAGCGCACAAGAGACAGGGGTGTTTAAAGACAGAGAGTCAAAGGTACGATGACGTCAGATTCTTCACTTTTTCGTTTTTTAAATTTATTTTAATTTTAAAAAATTGTTTGTGAGGTGAATGTTATTCCTTGCTTGCTTAGGTAATGGTCTATGGTCAAAGGGAGAGTGGATTTATTGCTTTAGATACGGGTGGGTTTTGGACTTTTGGGTATGTGGGGACATTGTCTAAGGGATTTTGGAGAAGCGATGAGGACCGTTGGATCACACCAGAAGTGTTATGATAATGGGATGGAGGGTTGAGATGAGATGGGATGACACGTGAGGGTACTGGTATGAGTGAAAATAATAATAGTAAATGATGGAGGAGAAGAACGTGGGGTGGGGAGTGGGAGTGAGTGGAGGGGACCAGTGTTGGTAGTGAGGAGATGGGCCCACAGATTGGGTTGGTTTCGTTTCTTCAGTTTCACAATTTGAACAACAGCCACTTAGACCCTATTTCTAATCATGTCTCCTCATATACCAATTGGAACCTTTTTTGTAGCAAAATTAGTTCATGTCTTATTCCTCAATCAACTCGCCGTGAGCATGTGTCCAATTGAGCCCGATAAGGATGTCCTAAATTATATTTTAAACTTGGATCCATCACTAAATTCGAAACTTATTTGATCTCAAATGTCTACCAGTTTAGTCTTTCAATATGTATATATATTATTAGTCATATATATAATGAAAAAAATAGAAAATCAATGATAATTTTGATAAAAAAGATGTCATTACTTTATACAAAATTGATTAGACACATATACAAATATAGTGAGTGAGTGACCATGCGACAGATCGTGTCGGCTCATATTTGTCCTTTACCTAGTCCTGAATACAGACCTGATCCTAGATCCAATAAAACTCAGACATATTCAGACTCATCTTAATTAGGTCAAACCAAATGAGCCAGTAGGGTTAATCATGTTAGGATCAACTATTCCTATATTAACTTCATTTGGAAAATTGTGTTAATGTTGAACTATGGTTAGCCCTCTCTCCTGTATAGAAAAATAAAAGCAAAATAATGACTAATCATATCTTATAGTGTCATAATGGGCACCGAAAGCGGAGAACAACTGCAGTATCATTTTTTGTTTGTAATCATTTCTTTCTATATATCCATCTCACTTTTTTCTCCTTCATATTTTGGATACAATATTATAGTTATACACAAGTTTTATTCTACTATTTATAAACCTTTCTAAATAGAAAAGCACAACTTAATACACTTTCTATACTTTTTCAAATAGAAAAAGTATAAAAGATTGTACAATAATGCAATGATTAACAATATACACCGTCCGAGCAAAAGCTCAACTCAGGAAGCTATAACCTTAGTTTGAACGCAAGAAGCTTTAGGGAAAGCACGTGAACCTATTCCACAATCACTTAATCGTAATCATAAAAAAATAAATAGCAAAGTAATAGCTACAAATGTTACTACAATATTCATCCAAATAGCAATTTGCTTAATTCTTAGTACTCGTGATGAACACTTATCATAAAGTAAGAATCATGCGTGGGGAACGGAAATGACTAGCAAAAAGCTAACTAACTAGTATAGTATGTGAAGTGTTATGAAAGATCATATTAAGAGTATAGAAACAGTAATTATTGATTTATTCTCAAAAACGCTAAGTACGTAGATTTGCATGAAGATGACAGGAATATTGCGGGAGGCACGTCGCTTCCACTGCAGCTAAAAATTCAACGACAGGGACAGAGTCTGGTATTTTGATATTTGATCAAACCTAACGCTTCCGTTTTCAGCTTCTGCTTAATCTAACCAAAACCCATTTTTGGTGTCCACATTAAGCACCAAAAGCATATAACCTAAAGTCCAATTTGGTGAAGATGCAACGTTTCATACTCATAAGTCATAACCAAAAGTGGATGTTTAACTGTAACTGCAAAGCTGCTGGTATCTTTTATTTTTATTTTTATTATAAGGCACATTTTGTAGTTTTTGTTTTTTAAATATAAGGATAAAATCTACCACAATTTCTCAACTGCCTATTCAGAGTGTGAGAACAATCATAAGAATAAATCTGGATCAATGGTTAGAATTAAAAAGTAATTATTGGTCACATAATCACTTAAATAGTCATGTCCATGTATATTTTAATCTTATCTCGTGCTATTCTTCTATAGAATAGTAAAATCTCGGGAAATCCAATGTTGGCTGTTGACCTGCTCTACCCGTGCAACTGCCAATCCATGAGTCCCGGGTGCAATGATGAGGACGATCGCCCAATGCTTTCTTGCTTCGGGGCTGCCTCCTCTAGCAGATGGTTTGAAATTGATTCTAAAAGAACCTATTTCACCAAGTAGTGCTAATTTCTCCCTTTTTAGAATGGCTCCAGTGGCTACATTTATGTTAAGTCTGGTCGCTCGGGCCGTTGTACCTTTTGATTATGGTATGGTATTGTCAGAGTGACGCTGACTGAATCCAATCCATAAACCCGGAAACGAAAGAAAGTTCGTTCCCTTTCGTCAAGTAGGTAAAGTAGGCATAATAACCTACTTTTGCTTTGCCTTAGACTCTATTAAGCAAAGAAGGAGTTTTTTGAAACTCGGTAAGGAAAAGGAACGCTAAGCCTATGTATTACACTAAAATTCCTAGTAAAAAACACAATGAGCCATGGAGTTTCGATAAGCAGGTATTGATTCTGAAGGAGGTGCAAGGAGACGAACAACCCTTCAACATCTCTTTCTTCTATGTTCCCCTCTTGGTAAGAGCTTATGACCCCCTTTTGAATGGCAGAAATTCTGGTAGGTAAGCATCCCTCACTGCCGATCGCCTTCAGCTGGGTGAGCCTTCGCTTTTTGGATCGTCTTCTGCCCAATGTCAATGTGGTAACCTCCCGTTTTTTGTTCCCCTCTCCTTTCTTCCGGTCGAGCGTCTTCAAACCAAAGCTATAAGCTACGGAATCGAATGACTTTCTATTCTATTCAAAAGCAGTAGCTTGTTCGGTCAAGATACATAGTAGCGTCTCCTTTACTTTACAGTCGAGTAAGTATGTGCCTTGACTTTAGTCTTTTTGATTAGGGTAGGTTTAGGAGAGAGCGGAGCTAAAGCCCTGTCATCGCCTATCTTCATATCAATCAATGGGTGAATGGCAAATTGATCAAGCGGGCTATTTATGGTACCAATGTTCTCTCTTTTTTGTTGGCGTAGCGGGCTCTCAGAAAGCGGATCAAAGGCTTCCTATTCAACGGATTCGGATTATTCGACTTTAGATGGTTTGTAACCACAGATCACACGGTAATTTACCGTATAATCTCATTATCAAGAGTCTTTTAGCACGTTTTACTGTGTTTAGGACTCATCAGACGCCTTGATGCTGGACGTTAGTCCAATATCAATTCGTAACGTCCTGAACTCTCATAACCAACCAGGGTAGTTATCCTTGCTTCATACTTATGGAGTTAAGCGATTTTCTACTCTGGCTCGGTTGCATGGAGCTGGATTTAAGGTTCTCTCTCGGCTTAACCATCGTATCAGAGGTTATGTTCCTTTTTGCTTTTTTTCGGGCTTCTTCTCATTCTTCTTTGGCACCTACGGTAGAGATTGGAGGTATAGAAATAAAAGAACCACTTCTATTCTCGGAGCTGAGGTATATGAAGAATGGCTTTTTGGTCCCTTTCGTCCAGTGGTTAGGACATCGTCCTGACCTTCAAGTCTGTTTTCCAGCAAGACAATCCCAACAAAGCAGTGCTTTGTTGGGGTGGTCAAGATCCGGTTGAAGAGGAAGAGAGAGTTGGATGAAGCCTGCCAGGGTAACCGATTGAACTACAATCCCAGGAAAATAAATTAGGTGTACAGAAATTCGTATTTATATATATCTTTCTCTTCATTATTCATATTTTATGAAGTTCCGTCGCTCCCAACCAGTTCTTCTTCGATCGATGATTCTTCTTCGCCACTAAGCATTCGTTCAGAGTCGACAAGAGTTGTTCGAATCCTAGGAGAGTTTTAATTTAAATAAAATTCAATGACCATAGTTGCTCTCATTTTTTTCTCATGATAATTGTTCTTGAGCCACTTTATTCATATGTATCTAAATGAGAAAGTCAAATTTATATGAAAGTAAAATAGTTTTAAAACCTGTCAAATTAAAATCAATGGCCAAAGATTGTAGAGTGTTGATTCTCACGTTAATGCTTAATCTACCTTCAACTTTATGCTTTCATTTACTGATTGCTCACTATCACATCTCTTCAGTTCTGGTTAGTATAGTACCAAGACCTCTCCTCTATCTTGAATGATGTCAAGTTCCTGAAGTGTTCTCACCTGACAATACTATTGTTGGGTTTCACCCATAATGTGTCAATCCAGGCCCAATAACCGGAACAGAAGTCTACTGACTTCTATATATGACATTAAAACTTAGATATCTTTTGATGTCTTATGTCTTTCTGCCTCGTGTTTATGTAAGCCCACTATTGAGAGTACAAATATTTATACGGCAAACAACGGTTTCCAGATTGATCTAGAAACAAAGTTTATTTTGTTTTGAATGTGGATTGCGGAATTTCCTATTTATTTTTTTACTAAGAAGGGACTCATAGAAGTTTGATTAAGCTGCTGATATAGTTGATTATACACATTCTACAGAACACTCTAAACATATTCAGGTATTGTTCAATTGCAAGGGCAGATATTCAGATGCATGGACTTCATGTTTTTATTAGATTCATCAAAATTTCCTATTTATATGATTATCTATCTTTTGCATTAATAAGAAACAAGTACTTCATTCTAATAACTTGTTTTTTAAATTATTTTTTGAAGTTTTATTTCTTATTAGTGCTAAAGATTACAACATAAAATAGTAACACAGAATATTTCAAACTTGAATCGATGAACGAGAAAAGTAAAGAAACCACGGGGCATATTTCCGTACGTTGTGATGGTGGAGATGAGGGAGTAGCGAAAACATTGTCCCATGAATCATGGGAGCTATAAAGAAAACGGAAAACGTGTGAGGGAACAGGTTTTAATTTTTTTAGTTGAGTTCCTAAACAATAGTGGGTCCAAAATTAACATGCCAACAAATTAGTGCCGAGATCTTTACAGAAATTTACTTAAGATAAAAAATTAAATCAATCAAATTAGATCTTCTCTCCCAAAAAAGTTCATGTCCATGTGTCTCTCCAACTAAATAATATATAAAAAAATATTTTCTACTTTTATAATTTATGTTTTTAAGTATATGATAACTTTTAATTGTGAGACAATTTATTATGGCTAGGTGAAGGTGATGTATACTTTCTCTCTTCAAATAAAAAAATCTTTAAGTCTTTCCTAAAACGGAATCAAGCTATTAACCTCCCACTTGAACCAAGAGATATTGGTGTCCATTTTCATTATGAATGTTCTCCTATCCAACGTTTGAGTATCAAACACCACTAAATTTAGTTCAGTGTGTCACTTTAGTACTATATTATGGTTGCTGGATTGGATCCAATGGTTAATTCAGTATCATCACAAATTCTTAAATATATGCATCAATAATCTCTAATGCCCTAATGCTTCAATTGTTTTCTTATGGGATGTGATACCTTCAATTTCATCATCTAAGCCAATTAATTTCAACTCCATTGACGTCATAGAAGGTAAGTTGATGACCTAGTGTGGGTGATGTGCCTTAAATATGGTGACTTCTTAAAAGTAACCTTGATGCTTTCAGCAACTGTATTTGAATAGTTATATAGACAAATTGAAATCTGCATTTGCCATTAAAAGCTTCACAATACAGCTTAAAGTTGAAAAAGTATATATAGTCAAAGAAAAAGAAGCAGAAAGGAAATGGCATTGCATGCATGATGCATTGTGAGATACTTGAGCCACCAAGCCATGTACCATCCTATAATGGAAAAGGAAGATACAATAGTTACCACACAAAATTTTCATTATACCATGTATAAGAAGATAAACAATTCTAAGGAAATTTAATGGTTTGAATCTACTCAATAATTCAAATATAATGACAATATATCTAAATAAACTGAGTACCTAAACCTATATGACCTTGTTATTAATTACTAGGGTCTAGAGGGATCTGGCAGTGGCATATATAGCACAAGTGTTAGTGAAGCTCTGAGCTTAGATATGAAGAAGAATGGGTGCGCCCAAAAGCACTGACATTACATTTAATTTTCTTCTGTTTGGAGCCTGAAGTTGGAGCATGCACTTTTCTGTCTTTACCTGCTAGTATTTGCTACAGTAATCACTGTGAGGTTGAGTTTAAATTCATCATGTATAGTACTAAAATTGTCTCCCTAAAACCGAATGTTAGTATTCCAAAACAGGTTTGACCAAGTTAAAACTGAGTTAAAGAGATTGCATTGTTGGGGTTTGAGATTAGAGTAGCATAGTACTACCAGAACCTAATTAAATATGTATATATTGAAGTTTGAAATTAAAAATATTATTTTGAAAACTAAATTCTGACTTTAAGTTATGTTTTTGTTCTTACATGTTTCGTTTTTGGCATGTGTGTAGATATAAAAGATTAAAAAAGAAGAAGATAAAATCAGTTTAATTTATTATAAGAATGGTTAGATTTGAGATGTTTAAATAACAGTACTGCTGCTTTAAAATTCTGAAAAACTGAGTGAAGCTGAAATACAATAACTTGTTATAAAACACATCATCTTACATTAGGCAGACTAATTTATAAAAAAAATGATGTTAGAAGATAAGCTATTTAAATGTTGCAATTAAATGATAAAAGTTGTATGTAAAATAAAACTTTATAGCATTCTTGAGTCAGTTGAATTGATTAGTAAATTATGGAAGTTCAACTGTGAGCATTGAGTTCAAAGCCTTGATATACATTTTCCCATTTTATCATTCTCTTGCCCTTTTCCTAAACTTTCTTACTAGTTTTTCATTACATTAAAAAATATAAATTATTCTCTTTTTATAATCTAAATTTTATGTGAGTTTAGCCCTGTAGAGTTTTCAGAATGAGGACATATTTGATAACTAAATTTGAACATATATCCTTATAAAATATGAGTTAATTTCTTACTAACCGAACAATATTTATTGTAATATTGCATAATAATAGGTGAATAGTTAAGAAGTGTCCTTAAGGAATTGTTTAAATAAGTAAACAAATACTATTTTGTATTGAAAATGATATGTTTATTGTTTTTTTTTTGTTATTAAAGAATGTCATTACATTAACCATGAGAAAGACTTCTCTCTTGGAGAGGAGAATCAGTGTTTTTACATTACTTTATAAGAGTATAAATGCTATTACAATTATAATAGAAGGATAAAAGTGTTACAATACTATTTTTTCTTTAACTTTTGTTGCATTGTCCTCTCCGGCACTGAAGATGATCTTTACCCGTTTAACCACATAATGATAGAATTTAATATATAAGTGTAAATTTTTTTTAAAAACTCAATACATTATTTATCATTCATTTGTATTACTTAATTAATTATAATTACAAGATGAATGGATACATATATAATAATAATATTTCACAACATTAAAATTGAGAAGTGGGGTTCAAATTTAATTGTTGAATTCACTTTGATAACTTAGGTTACTTGTGAATGTGAAAATATAGGCATTATAGAAAATCGTAACAGAAAAGAGCAAGTTTGGGGTCAGAATGTACATGATTTAGTAAGAGTTCACTTACTGTTGTTGTACATTGACAAGGCAATGCAGGAGAATAGGTCCTTTAATTAGGGGAATGGGCTAAGACAGAGAGAATCAGAGAAAGCACTTCAAATCAGAGCCTAAAAAAAGGTTTCATGGCAAATAAACAAGTTTTCCAGCAATGAAGGGAGGGGTTTAAAACAACAGTTTTCCATTTCCTTAGTGGGTTATTAATATGGTGTAGGTCCCAAACATTCACCTAACCAAAACAAAAAAGATGACATAATTCACTCACCCTTTTGCTTCACCTTTTACTTTCCTTTATTTTTTAGGCAAACCAAATCTCATATTTATTTCTCTCTTTTAACCTCACATATTGTTTTCTTTTCATTCTAAATAAATATTATACTAAAGCATGCATTGAAGTACCTTCTCATCAGTCATTTATAATAATTTGTTCATCCTAATTATATCAGCTAGCTTTTAAGATATAGTTAGGTTCAACTTTTTAAATACCAAGCCACTTATAAATATATATAATTTTATAAACTTCATGTTAAACATAAGAATGTTTGTTAAAGTATTAAAGCCTCACATTCAAAATATGAGTTCAGAGAGATTATAGTATAACTTGAAAAATGCTTTGTTCTAAGATAGCTTTTGGATAAATATTCTAATTAACATTTTTTTCTTATCTTTTTCTCTTGAATATAATAATCATTCCACCCCATAAGACCCGTTCCTAAAAGCTTTCTTCAGGCTTTTCAACTTTCTGCTTCCAAGTTCTAACTTTTCTCTACTACTTGGAGAACCATATCTTGAATTCTTTTTGACTTAATATCTTTACCTCTCTCTATCTCACCCTTTTCTCTCTATACCACATTACACGCCACATAACTCATGAACTCTCAAACATAGCTCACACCTTCAAATATGCATTTAATTTCTCATGTTTCTTGCTCTTTCCTCCACCCTAGTTTCATCAAAAACTAGCCATTTCAACTGCTACATCTTCATTCTTCACCACCTTCTGAGTTATATAGTGATAATTTGACTCACTATGGTTATGTGTAGGAGATCTCTAATTATAATTCTCTGCCTGCTCTTGTTCATCTTTATATTCATTAGCCACTGCCATGGCTCAAGAACCACAACAGCTTTCAAATTCAACCCAAAATCACAGCACCATGGTCACTTTTCTGGGTTCATGCCTAAAAGGACGCACATGCCTTATTCCACTCCTTCAAGGAAACACAATGACATTGGCTTAAGAAGTATGAGATCACCCTGAAGAAGAATCAGAATACTAGTTTTTTTTTTTGGAGCAAAGGTGACATATATGAGTTTTTTTATATCTTTTCTTAATTAAGAAAACAGTGCAATTAACTAATGTACATGGCAGGATTCTGAATGGTTTAATTCATTGTTTGTACTTTTGATATTGTTGGGATGTAATGGGATATGATCATAGAGTATGATCTATTAGATGGGTTTCTCTCCTTTTTACTTGAAAGGAGGAAAGTGCTGGTTGTTTAATCTCTAATGTTCTTTCTTTCTTGGTTGGTTCTTTTGGAGTGTGAATTAATTAGTATAGACAAATATCGACAGCTTCATAGAATTTCCTTTAGTTTATGTTGTTCTGCTGCATACATGACTTTAAATCAATGAAATGTTTCAGTATTTTATACTAGTATATATTAACTATTACTATTGTACTTGCATGTGTTGTATTAGAATTCTAGTAGAGGTATTCTTCAAATGTAATTGAACCTTGTCTCTAATTCAGCACAAGAGAGAAGATAATTCAATTTTTTTAAGCTTAATCAGATAAGTGATTAATATTCCAATAACCATTTTTGTTGATAGTACAAGTTATGACTGATAATTAATAAACCTACCCTTACCTAATGCCATTGAACTTTGTTGAGGTGATCTCAGTATCATGCGGTGCGTGCGGTTGCGTGTATTACTTTCTTGATTTGATATGCATGATTATTAATATGTACATTTATACTTGTGTGGTTGAATAATTGATTTTAAATTTTGAAGGATTATATCTTGGTATGTTCACACGAATGGTATAATGGTAGTACATTATACATGAGTTCATGATAAATAATTAAACCACCGAATGCTTCACATACATTTTTAATGATAAAAAGCAACTTTGCTTTGTGATGGTCTTCTAAAAAAACAAATCGAATCACTTTGTTGTCTAGCATAATCACTCCCTTGTAATCTTTTTCTAGATATGATGTACATGATTTGGTGGATGTTTTTTTACCTTTAAAAAACATTTATATTTTGTGTTAGAACAAACTATATTGGTTGAGTAATGACCATTTCATTTTATATTTTGGGTTTTTAAACAAACTTTATATTTGGTTAGAATTCCTTGAGCAAACAAAAAAAATTGTTCAATTCTTTTATTGAATAAGTTAAACCAAAATTTTGATGAGCTAAATCCAAATAACTTAATTGAATGTTTTATCACTTTTATGGTAAAAAGAAGTTCTAATAATGTTTTATGGCATCTTAATTACGTAGAGGATTCGTGATGTATACATAAAGGGGTGAGTATTATCATTATCAACACATACCTTACTTTTGATAAATGTCTACAAATTAAAGTTTCATTGGATTCCACTGAAAAAGACTTTATGAGGAAAAGAGAGATGAGTAAGATGTTTTTTCCCACCGTTATGTGCTACAAAAATATTTTCATCATTAGACGTCTCATTTTAATTTGTTATTATACTTTCACTGCAAAATAAATTAATGATTGTGGAGAACTATATTCTAATGCGGTAGCATGTCATACACTTTGGTTGGGTTGATATATTAAGAAAAGAAGTAAAAAGTTTATGGATATGAATGAGAGTTGTAAGATAAATGGAAGGAAATGGATCAAAGGGTAGTGATAGGGAGGAAGAGAAAGAAAAGTAAGAGGGATGCGAAATTAGATAGGAGTATATTAAATTAATATTAATGCAAGAATATTTTTTATTAAAATAAATGGAAGGAAATGAATCAAATGGGAGTGATAGGTAGGGGTGAGCAGGACTCGGCCCTATCCGCTCACCTGATATGACCTAATCGTGGTCGGGTCTCACCGGGTCTAGGATCGGGTTTAAAAATTAGACATAGTTAATATTTAAGGCCGGGTATGGACCAAACAGGATCCGTCCCGACCCGTCCAATTTTCACTTTCTCATGATGTTTGTATGTGTCTTTGTTCAAATATGTACAGAGTAATGTTATTTTTTGGTAAAAAATATCATTGATTCTCTAATTTTTCATCATATATACATGTTTAATAATATATGTACATATATATGATTTTATATGTCAAATTACATATTCACAATAATAAAAAATATTTAGAAGACTTTATGTAAAATGAGTATACGTTATATTTAATTGGGTCTAGGGTCGGACCGAGTTTAAAGGCTGACCCTGTGAATATTTAGGGTTGGGTTAACTTCGGGTTCATAAAAATAGTCCGAACAACATTTAGGGCCGGGTAAGGACAAACTTTAACCCGGCTCCCACTCACCTCTAGTGATAGGGAGGAAGAGAAAGGAAAGTAAGACAAATATATATTTTGTTTGGGATGCGAAATTAGATATGAGTATATTAAAATAATATAATTAGTCTTTTCCTCTTTCCCTCAACTTTCAAACAAAGAGACTCTTTACAAATTCATCTATTTTCATCCCCTCCAAAACAATACTACCGAATAAAGCTTAAGTATTTCCCGTTCCCCACGTAATGCTATATATTAGTTCATCCATAGATTAGTCCCTAAACACACCATGATTGAATTCTTCAAAGGTTTCATATGACAATATCCTTTCTAAAATTGAAAATCCCACCTCAGATAGACATATGCATTCCCATGCTTCATGTACCCTTATTATGACACTATGATCTTCACATTAAATTACCTTTTTATAGTTTTGATTAATCTGATTGGTTTCTGATTTTTTTAGGGTTGGATTTTTAATCATTAAAATTTTCTTACATAATTTTTTGGTACTACAAAGAATATTATCATATTTTAGATAAGAAATTAATATATTTTAGGGTATGTTATTGTCTCTTCCAACAAATGTTGTTCGTGAGAATCAAACTCTTAACATTCTCGAATTTTCACACACGATTGAGAGGGTTGTTCTTGGGTCATGTTTTTTTATATATATAAAAAATATCTCCTTTAAAAAATATCTCCTTTAAAAAATATCTATATCTCTTTTGGTTGAAAGCCACGTTTACTCAGTTGTATTTAATTTTCATTTCCATAAAACAGGGTGTCTCATTGAATATTGAATAACATTTTAAATAACCTTGTTCCTTAGCCAAAACTAGAAGAAAGAAAAATACTATATTATTATAATAATTAAACTTTGTCCTTATTTCGAGGTCATTACTTTGTGTACCATGTCCCCAAGTATAAGTGGTAATCAAATAATAATATCAACAATGTGGCTGGAGGGTAGGAGTGAAACTCAGCAGGGAAATCCTTATCCCCAACTACCTATTTTATATACAAAAATAATAAATGTCAATCGAATCTTTGAATAATATGGAAAAGGAATTTTCTGAAACTTGTTCTGATTTATCCCTTCCCGTCCAATATGTTATTTAGATCAAGTGTCCCATTTTATATCTCAATATAATTAAAAAGTAACACATAATTAAAATAAAAGTTATAAAATTAAAAAATAATTTTTCATTTTATTCGGTGAAATGTGATTGATTTTTTGTATAGACAAAATTTGTAGGACATATAATCTTTGTTCCCCTATATTCTATCTTCATTAATTTTTTGTAGAGTAAATTACACTCACACCCCGAGTTTTAGTAAAATTACACAAATCACTCCTCCTTTTTTTGTCCCTATATAAATCACCCCTAATTTTGTACATATGTTACACTGACTACCTCTGTATGATATAAAAGTGTAATATTTTAAATAAAAAACGTGTGACATGTGTAATTAATTAAACAAAATATTGTATATTGTGTAGACAAATTCAAATAATATAAGAGTCAATGCGTCTTCATTATTTGGCTCGTTATAAAATAGTACAAGAGTTATTTAAACATTTATTTGAAATTATTAATGTATTTTGTAATGACATAAAAATAATAAAGAAACAGTAATTTTTGTACTATTTGAAGTGTTATACAATATACAATATTTTGTTTAACTTAATTACATTCATTACACATTTTTCTTTAAAATATTACACGTTTATAATATACATGGGTAGTCAGTGTAATATATGTATAAAAATAGGGGTGGTTTGTGTAGGAGAGATTGGTGGTTGATGTAAGGACAAAGAAGAGATGAGTGATTTGTGTAATTTCATTAAAACCTAGGGGATGTGAGTGTTTACTCTTTTTTTTTTTTACCATGTGATATGTGTATATACTAATTAAGTGAGGATTGTCTGTCCTACCTAGTCAAACTTCACTAAACATTTTTAATAAGAGACTTTCATTTTGGCCCCTACAATTTTATTTTTCTTGATATTGAGTTGCAGCCAGAAGAATACCCAGATCCCTATTTGAGGATTAAAAAAAGCTTACTTAGTTAATTAAGAAATAACTTACTTTCTTATGGGTAGAAAGATTAGAATGAGAATATATTATTTTCCTAAGAAATAATACAGTTCAATTGAAATGGGATTATATTTGGATTAAAAGTGCCCATATGCTAATCATAGTTTCGAATACCTAAGACGCATGCTTCCCCACATTTGTCGTTTAAAGCAACTGAATGATGGGCATTTCAAATGCAAATATACTTTAATATAGCATTAGCTTAAATAGTTTCTTAAAAAGTTTGATTAAGAATGGTGATGATGTAATATCTTTCTTTTTTAGTCCTAATGCAATGGCTCAATTCTCTAATTTATAGGTCTTGAGAATTTTAGCTCCTGATGTAAAATGAGCAATCGTGAATGTTATAAACGAGTAACATAGTATAAAAGTAGAACAATGATAATGAAAATTTTAGCCTTAAAAACATCCTCAAATTGAGAAATAGACAATTATGGGACCAGGTGCATAAATTGTACACTATACAAAGTAGAATTGCAATATTAACCTTTATCAACATAAGAAATACAGTTAATAATGAAATTTAATTCTCTATATATCATATCTCTTACTCTTTATATTGTTATTTTCACTTGATTGTTTTCTCTTTCTCACATGTTCTGATGAATAATTTCATGACTTTATAGGCTATGATCTCTCCTCATATAAGGAGAAATTTCCAACACTGGGATCTCTAATTCTCTGTTTGACTTATTGTCAAGTTATATTTCCATATGAATAAAAATAATTAAATAATTGCAAATCATTAAGTGAATTTATGACCCCAAGGTTAAAGCATAATAGAGAATCATAGGAATCATAGTATATAATGTGTATTTGATGTAAAATCCATAAAGAAATGAATGTTAAATGGATCATATAATGAGTTAATTTAGTTGTGTAAATCATCTTCGTCTAAGATAAAATTAATATTTAATTCTTAAAAATAATATTTAGAGAAAACTACACATGCTAAAGGAAAAAAAATGATTACTTCCAACTCATAAAAAATTGTGTTGGTAACTCAGAAAAAATATAATACTTTGAACCATTTAGAATTGTTTGTGTACATTTTATCACTCGATGAATTAAATAGTAAATTCTAATTTCAATTATTTTCTAATGTTATGAGTTTGGTCTGTTAAAATTTTTAAATGTTGATCAAATTAGTCATTTTAAGCATATTTTACTATACATGGTATGGACTAATGTGACATTAAAAAGACTAATTTAATATACATTTGAAATTTTTAAATATCATTTTATATCTTTTAAATTTACAGGAACCAAATTAGTAAAATCCAAAGTTTCCAAAAGTATTGGTGGACAGTCAGGCTGATAAGGTTGCCTCATTGATACATTTTTATTTCTCTCCAGAAATTGATTCCAAAAGGAAGCAATGCTTGTATATCATTAGGCACAAACAATAAAATGAGAACAAAGAATAAATGTAAAAGGACCAGACTATTAAGATTGTCAATGAGATTTGACACGTCACCCGAGAACATTAGAAAACATAATATATTTAGAGGATATGATTACAAACTTTAGTGCATCCATTTAAAGTTTATTAAAGAAATATATATCCTAGCACAAATCCAATACCAATGTTATCTTCATAATTGTTGAAAGATAAAATGAGGAAATTGAGCCTAATATAAATATTTATATATCTTTCATTTGTATTATTTTTATTTAAGAGTCAATAATCATTAAAAAATAAATGATGATGATGCAATGACAATGTAAAAAAAAATTAGTCCAACTTCATTTAAATATTTCACTACACACTGAAAATCCAAAAAAATACATTCACACTAGAATTTACTATAAGGTAACACAAGACATGTTCTATATATTATAAGTTTAATTGGTGTTTACATTATTGGTATAAATAGATGATTAAATGATTATGTATAATTTTTTAACTGAATTAATATTAGACTTTAACTTACACAATCATCAAAATCAAGTTATTCAGTAACCACTAACCAACACGAGTTACGCGACCAAACTCAGCGGAACTGCGGAAGCACCGCAACTACAGTGTTTATCCCAATGATTTTCCATTTCTATACATAACAAGCAATTATATTCATCATTGTACCCTTAATATAAAGAAACTAAAAATTACAAAACAAAGGTTCCCTAAGCTAAATGAAATAACGAAAGTATGAAAGGAGAAAAATACTTGAAACTACTTAGTGAATAGATCCTTGTGCACGCATAGCTGAGTGACCCTGATGATGAAGCTGAATTACACCAATCAATTATACTTGCTCATAATTCATTCCAAATGCTGAAATAATAGTTGAACATTGAGCATTGAGCATGGGGTGGGTATCATTCACAATTTATATTCTATTGTTACTTTCACCGAATAAGAAACAATGTCAAACTTGATTATAATTGTCATTATAGTTATAGTTTTTTATTTACAAAAAAAATGAGGATGACAAATGATAGATTTGGAGGTTAATCCATGCTAAGATGATTGAGAGTATTCGTGAAACAAATATGAAGCTGTAATTAACTAATCGTACACATGTAATCATAAAAAAAAACTAATTATACACATGAGATAATAAATATGGGTGGTTAAATTGGCTACTGCAACTAGTAAAAACTTTTATGGCTTTTATTATATCTCTCCAAAGATGCTATGTATCATGGTGCCAATACTGTTTCTCGTGATTCAAAAATGAGTTGCTAGACTATATTTTAATTTGTGATGCCAAATTATTTAAGTTATTCCTAGAGTAACTATGAATCATGGATTAAGTTACTCCTAGAGTAACTTTGAAGAGTTACTCTAAACATTTTTATCATTGATTCTTTTATAATCTAAAGATTCACATTATTTGTTTAAAAAGTCACATGAAATCACATTATCATTCTTTTCTTTTTTCATCTTCCTTTTACACTTATTTAGTGACATTTTCTTATTCCCATCCAGTCAGCACATCAGAGTAGCCATGGCATTCATCTACTGAAGAACCACTTTTTCGTCCATGGATTTTAAAATCCTTTTTAAACCAACAACAAAATTTCATACCCAACCATAAAGGATTGGGATATTATATTAAAATCTTTTGAGTAATATAGTGTAAGCCAATAGCTAAAGGATTAGTCCGAAAATAATTCTGAAATAGCTTGTAAAGTTTAGAGCTCAAAGACAAGTTTCAATGGGAAAAGAGCTCAAAGAATTTTAAAATTGATTTTCATACAAATTTTAAGATTTATTTTCACTGAATAAAATGATACTACGTAAAAATGATAGTTTTATGAACAACAGGGCTAGCACCCATAATGTAGTATACTATAGTGGACAAATTAGAGACAATAAAGGTATGAATGGAGGAAATTTCAAGCATCCTTTGCAAAGAAGATTTCACCCCATAATAAGAGAAATATTTCATCCACACCATCTATTATTTACACATCCACATTTACACTTGTTGCTTCACATAAAGAACAGAGAGGGAACAAACCTTATCTATTAAAAACTTTGCTAAAATTTGCACCCATGAGAAAAAAGGACTAGTAATATATTATTCTACAATTGCATCTTCTCTGACATTCTCCTTCTAGTTTCCATGATGGCTTCGTCTCTTCTCTTGCATAAATCTTTAATTGCCTCTTGATACTTCTCTTCAATTTTTTCCAACTCTATTTTCAACTCATCATCAAGTTCAAAGGAAGACGAAACAGTGACTGGATAACTAGACAAGCTCATCATACCATTACTTCCTATGTCTAATAACTTGATCTTAGGTGAATCCACAATTTCAGATGTGAATGAGGATTGACTCCCTCTAACTAAGTTTAAGGCTGATACTCCTGATTCGGCAGAAATGAATGAGGCTACGGAAAAGTTATCACTGCTGAAGTCAGATATTGCAGAAGCATATGGCATATGTGATTCACTTGTCTTGGTTGCTATTCTAAGATCAGTGTTCTGATGAGATAAAATTACATCAAAATCTACGTTATATGGGTTTTCTTCTTCAATTGACCTTCCAGGCAAATGTGAGGGACCAATGTCTTCGGTCATAACTTGACCCGTGTATTCCGAGCGTTCTCTATATTTTGCTAACTCCGAGTCTGCTGGTTGCATTGCACAAGTCCCTTTACCACATGGTGAAATCAAATGATCAATCACTACACAAGGTTTCCAAGTAGGAATCAAATTTATCAACAACAAATCTATTAACTCAGCTATAAACTTAACATTCTGATCAGCAAGTTCAAGGTGTTCAACCATTTCATTTGAAACTGAGACAGCTGTGTCACTGTCAAGGTAGAACGTGAAATCGATATTTCTTGCTCGTCCTGCAATTAAGTATTGAATGAAATATATAAATTTCAACCATTAAAGTAGAATGAGTTGTTGTTAGTTATCCTTACCACTCTGATCAGCTATTCGGAGGACTAATGATACAGAACTTTCATCATTTTCTTCGCCTTTTAAAAAGAATATATAATCTCCCTTCAACCTTCTTATCTCAACACATGAGAGAGAAGATGCACCATTAGAAGAATTATCAAATACAGTGATTACCGGTAGTGTGTCATCAAAATCCATAGAAGTGGCTCCATTACGTGCACTAGCAGGGCCTTCTGACAGTAGACATTGGTTTTCAGAAGCTACTAATTTGGGAAGAACAATATTCGACAATGGAAAATATTGATTCTTTGCCAAATTAGTCACTTGAAGAAAGGAGTCCATCAAAAGCTGCTTTGCTGACAATCTTTGAGATGCTGGGACAAGACATTTATCAATAAATGATTTTATTTCCGGATCTTTGATTTTAGAAAGGGCAGCAGGCATTATGCCCTGCAAAATCAAATATTATATGAACCAAGAATCCCAGTAATAACATATAGAAAATAAAATTATTGATGTTACAATACTATTACTCACAGATGAAACTTTCTTGTATATTTGAGCTGAGTTTTTGCATTCGCTATAAGGATACTCGGAAGTCACCAACTCAAGCATGCACATACCAAATGAATATATGTCAGCTAATTCATTGTAGTTTTCATCATACAACTCAGGTGCCATAAACTCTGGAGTTCCTGCCAGGTTTACACACATGTACATAAAACTTACATAGAAAACAAGCAGCATTTGGATGAACAAGCAAGCAATAGAACTCCACTAGTATTCTTATCGATATGTCATGGGCAAAATGATGAAAATTTGGTATACAGACTACAAATGATCAACAGAAATTAATAGAAAAAGTAAGTGCAAGGTAATAGATGAACATACCAATTATACTCTTGGCATTACTCTGCTCCAAGAAAGTTGCTAGCCCCAAATCTCCAATTTTTACTTCTCCTTGGTGACCATTTATAAAAATATTATCACATTTCAGGTCCCTGTGTATAATTGGTGGGTTGTGATTGTGGAGGTAGTTTAAACCCGTTAAAATTTGCCTTGCCCATCCTTTAACAACCTTCATGTCTACCTTCTTGTGTTTTATACGGTACCTAAATCATGCATCCACAAACAAAAAGGCCGACCTCACATTAAAAGGACAGATATAAATTACTAATACATAATAGAAAAAAGGATAGTGAACATACTGTCTGAGGCTACCCGAGGTAAATAACTCAGTAATCATGTTAACAGTCTTGTTCTTGTTATCAATCCAGGAATTGTAGAATCTTACTATGTTATTGTGCCTCAGTGATTTCAAGAGATGAACTTCAGAATACAGCCTCTCTAAGTCACCCGGTGACTGTAGCACCTCATCAATATGAAC
Source organism: Lupinus albus (assembly GCA_009771035.1). NCBI lineage: Eukaryota > Viridiplantae > Streptophyta > Magnoliopsida > Fabales > Fabaceae > Lupinus > Lupinus albus. The sequence goes on from CM020005.1 coordinate 3,939,456, forward strand.
CTGGCCCCATGCAACTTCGATCCCGTCGACTTCATCAAATGCCTTGTAACTGATTAATCACAAAAAAGAAGGGAAACATAGGCACCTTGAAGAAATAATGTTCAATAACGAGTAAAAATAGTTACTCATTTTTATACTAATAGTAGTGTCCATGTTGGTAAAAACGTCCATGTGTTAAAAAAATGAAATATAATGATTTTTTTTCTCGTGTAAAAGTATGAGTTTAATGAGTCTGCACTAAAAGCGTGAAAGTTTATCATACTATTAGTGTGGTATTCATCATTTATATATAAAAGGTTCTTAGTTTTTAAATTAAAATCAACACATAGATGACTATGAAAGCGAAAACAATGAATACTTACACAGTTTTAAATGCTCCTTTGCCGATCACTTCTTTATACTATGTAAATTCAAAAAAAATCAAAGAAAGATTAGCTTAGTTGACCGATATAAATTAAATACATTTCCCCCTCTTACAAATATAATACAGCACAGAGAATTATACATTACATTACCCTAATGTAACGACAAGTAGGATCGGTTTCAAGAACATCTGGATCGGGAGGCTCTGTAACCTCAGCACCTTCTTCTGAGCCTTCGGGATCGGTCATAGTACTCATCTATACCTAGGTATATGAATATGTAGAAATCAAAATTTGAAGACATATTAACATGCTAGTTTATGAATAGAAATTTAAATAAAACAAAATATATAGGATGAATCTCAACAATGCAGATAGTTGCAATTAAGAAATATTGAGGTTGATGAAGATACCTAGAAATGGGAGAAGAGAGAAGAAATGGAGAGAGAGAATGGGGTTGGAAAGCCAAATCCCTCTCTCTATGTGAAAAACATAACAAAATCCAAAACGTCTTTCCTATCTCTATTTAGTATTTATACTTGTCAATACTTCTACCCTGGACAAATATTTCAGGTTTGTTCTCTCTGTTTTCTCCATCATTGTTTATTTCTTTCAATAATTCCATAAATGTGTCATTTTTGGTGTGCTATGCCATGTCAAATTTTTAGAGTGGAATATATATCAATGTCTTCTTATATATAATGATTATATTATCCTTAATTTATTTATAATATTTTTTGAAAAGTCAATAATAATTAAATATAAATTATGAAATGTACTTATGGTGTATAAACTTTCATTAAGTGCATGTATTTCTTTCACTACTTCATGGACCATGAGTTTAGATTTTTAAGATCAATGAAATATTTATACATTGTCAGTGTAAAAATTTATATACGGGTAAACATTATTTACCGTTCATTTGAATTATTTTTTTAAAGAGTTAATGATGATTAAATATAAATAATAAATGATATAATCGCAATATGTAAAACTAATATTCATCTAATGCATTCATTTTTGTAGGAAAGATGTCTTTTTTTCTTCTAATATTCATATGTATATTTATGGAAAAATAAAATTTTCCATCCAATCATTTATATATTTCTATATAGAAGTAAAGAAAAAAATCCATCAATTTAGGAAAAAAATGATGATACCATTGACATTACTATAAATCTTCTAGTCAAAATAGTTATTTTGTATTTTTTTATTTTATATATTTTAATATTTAAGACCGTAAATGGGGTTTAAAAATATTAAATATAATCTAAAAATATGGTATAATTAAAGATATATTATTAAGGAACTAATCAATTTTTTGGTTGCATGGTTATCCTTTTTATCAAATTTTGTTTCTAGAAATTGAACTCTTATATTAAATAATGTAAAAATTTGATTGCAATAACCTCATTTAATGCTTACTGAAAATTAAACTAAAAAAATTAATAAATAAAGAGTAATAAATAAAAGTATAATTAAAATGTAATTATAAATGTATAGTGAGTTTCTAAAATATTAAAAGATTTAGAATAATATAAAAAAAAGTATGAAAAAATATATAAGAAATTACTAGAAAAAGTTGGAAATGTATGGCATAAAACTTCTTCACACTATTGGACAGTTTAATAATTGTTTAAGAAAGCAAAAAATAAAACTTCTTCACACTATTATTGATGCAATATATTATAGTAAGCTTGTTTTATTGAGTAAAGAAGAAAATAAATGAATTCAAATTAAAAATAATGCCTGTGTATAGATTGATCAAGAAAAATAAAAAAAATAACACATTCATATAATTTGATATGAATGTGGAAAATTAAAGTTTGGGGAATACATATCTAATTGAAACTACACTAATTAAGAAATTGGAAAAGATCTATAATAGTTTTTCATATAAATGTGTTGAATTAAATTTAGTTTTTTTTATACAATGGAAGGCAAAAGAATTAAACATTTACGTTGTCTCTTAGTTTTGTTGTAAAAGTAATTTTCTTTATTATGTTTTTGTTGTAGAAATTAAATCTAATTAAATACACAAATAAGAAAGGAAAAGTGAGATTTATATGGTTTAATGTATTATCATTTGATTTGATACACTATTTTGTTATTATGCTTAAAATGATATTATGTAAAATAGGAAAAATATGATAATGTTTAACTATATAAAATTATTGTAATTTATATCACAATATCTATTATCTACTTTTTATTATAAGTTATTTTGTAAAATAATGTTCACCCAAAGCTAATTATCAAACCAAAAGTCCCTAAAAAATAAAAATAAATAAGGAAAAACAGGTAGCCCGAACCCGTCTGGGTAAGCCCAGCCCGAGCCCGATTTTAATATAGCCCAGCCGGGTCGGGCTAAAAAGTCCGAATTCAACGAAAAATACCAAATTTGATACCCAAACCCTATAAATTTTCGGGCTTTGGTGGGTCGGCTTGGTTGGGCCCACCCATTTTGACACATATATTTGTAAGTATGGGTGAGGAGGACCCCGACCCTACCCGCTCACCCGGCATGGCCCGATTATGATCGAACCTGAATATGATTAGGTTTCATTGGGTCTATGACCGAGTTTGGGTTCAAAAATTAGTCTCATACAATATTCAGGACCGGGTAGGGACCAAACATGATTCATATTGACCCGTCCAATTGTCAGTTAATCATGATGTTTGTATGTGTCTCTATTCAAATGTGTACAAATTAATGATACCTTTTTGGTCGAAAGAATAAATGATTCTCTAATTTTTGCATCATATATACATGTTTATTAATATATATACATATATTATTTTATATGTCAAATTACATATTCATAATAATAAATAATATTTAGAAAATTTTATATAAAATGAATATACATTATATTTAATCGGGTCTATGGTCGAATTCGAGTTTAAAGACTGACCTTATGAATATTTAGGGTCGAGTTAACTTTGAGTTTATGACCGAGTCCAAGTTCAAAAAAATAATCTGACTAATACTCAACCCATGCTTACCCCTAATTATAAGTGATATACTAATTTTACATGTAATTTCTCAATTAATATATAGCAAATTTATAAATATAAATATTATTATTTGCGTGATATAATTTCATCATCGTAATAAATTAATCATACTACGGAAAGTGGAAAACTATTAGATTTAAAGTTTGAATTTTTTTTAATATATTATTTTAAATATATTAAAAAAAGATCGTACCCAAAACAATTTTGACCAGTACAATAAACGATTATAATAATTATATTATAAAATAATCAGAAATTGATAACAAGATCTCTTTCCATTTGATTAGCTTTGGTTGAAGGAAGCGAAGCTTTGAACAATGGAGTTCTTAGATGAAGACGCAAAACCAAGATTCGTGTTCCAATCAGTAGCAGCCAAAAGCACAACCACAAGCACTGATCCACAATTCCCTTACAACAAACCCACCAAGCCACTCCTCTTCGTAACCGTTTCTCTTTCTTCCATTCTCTTCGCTCTTTCCATTTTCTTCTTCCAATCCGAACCCTTCAAATCCCTCTTCTTCTGGTTCTCCCTTTCTCTCCTTGTTGGCCCCTTCGCCCCCACCTCCCTCACCGCCGGCGACATCCGCGTCGGCCAAGGCCCTATCGTCGAATTCCCCGAACAAGAAACCGCCACCACCGACGACGATTCCAAGAAGAGAGGATCTAACCGCCGATCTAAGGCTCAAACCCGCAGATCGGATGATTTCCCTGTCCCCGCTGTTGTTCCGGTTGCAGCGGTTACCGCGAATGGGAAAAGGAACGGTGTTGCTGCGGCGGAGGCGGTGGTTGAGGAGGAGAAGGAATGGAGGGAAGAGGATGTTGCAATTCTGAAGAAGCAGTTGCTGAAGAACCCTGTAGGGAAGCCGCGGCGGTGGGAGGTGATCGCGGAAGCGTTCGGAGGGAGACATAAAGCAGAGAGTGTGATCAAGAAAGCGAAGGAGTTATCGGAGAAAAAGATTGATGATTCGGATTCCTATGCAGAGTTCTTGAAGAATAGGAAGGTAACGGATAAGAGAGTTGAGAATAATGCTGTTGGTGATGGTGAAGATGTGAAAGGTGAGAGTGAATGGAGTTCAGGGGAGGACATTGCGCTGCTGAATGCATTAAAAGCGTTTCCGAAGGAAGCTTCTATGAGATGGGAAAAGATCGCGGCTGCGATACCAGGGAAATCAAAGGCTGCTTGTGTTAAGAGAGTTGCTGAATTGAAGAAAGGGTTTCGGACTGCTAAAGCTGCAGGTGATGGGTAGACATGGAAAACATTTAACCTTTCATGGACATGTATTCTAATCAGAATTTTGTTTTTTTAGTTGTTTGAGCTATGATTTGTGCTGATAATTTGTTTTCATGAGCCATTGTTTTAGAAGAACCAGGAAGCTCTCGTTGAGAAAGCACGGAAAATATGTTTCTGTAACACTATTGAATGCATTGAAATATCGAAACTGTTTACTAATATTCTTTTTATTGTGAGAATATATTTACTTGAGCCTGTGTTAGCTGTGTTACATGACTGGGTCAATTAGCATATTTGAGGGATGATATAAGGATAACATTGGAAACTAGGGTAAGTGTCAGTGTGTCACTATACCAATTTAATGGAGGATAGATGTATGAAGCCTTACTGTCTCAAGCGAACCCATGACCTATAGGTCACAAGGCAATCATCCTTAAAATTGGGCCAAGTCTTGCTCTCAATTCATTCTCTGAATTCTTTTGAAATATTTGGAAGCCAGGGTTCTCTTGTTTGGGTTCACCCTGATCACGATGTTAACAATTTCTCTAGTTTGATTTTTGAAAATTTCATTTAGATGTTCTAGTGTTTTGGGGTTTTGAATGTTGTAGTTGTTATGGATTTTCAAGCATTTTTTGTAAATACATCCTATTCTATGATGTGTATTCAGTTATATTTTGTATATGCATCTAAAATTGTTACTGTGAATGTGTGCTTATGGGCCTTTCAGTTTGTCTTGTGCTAGGTAGTCTCTACAATTCCACACATGGTTAATTCCCGAGGTAGATGTAATTTGGGCATGCCATATATCCGCCTGCTGGTAGCTTTAATATCCTTCTTAACATTACTTTTATCCGAGTTTATGTCAAATGTTCCACCTCCAATTGCTAGCTATATATATATATTGGGGGATCGTTACCTGGTCCCAACGGTTTCTGGATTACTGAACGAGTCTGGAAAGAAATAGGTTTATGTTTGATTGTCACATGTAATCTTGAAACCAGCTGCATGCCTGAATGCTGCACGCACTGGTACTACTATTGGGTTTTAAGTTGCAGTAACAGTTCTGTGAAAGTTGGTTAGTATTTTGCTATTGACAACTTGCACTTTTTTCTATTGTTGAAAGTTTCCAAAGCTCTTACCTGATAAATGTGCTTGGTTTCCGTCGGTTGCATTATTGTTTTGGAAGTTTCCTTGTCATGTTCTCTTATACTTAATGGCAATTTACGGCAAAGGTGAATAAACACCATTCCTCTCTTTTTTGGTGGTTACGGCTTTTCATGATTGCAGCGTGCTAAATTCAGCAAGTCAATGGGTTAATATAAGGAACTCATGATTCTTTTGTCCTGTTGTAGACTTATAGTATAGTGTTCATGTCATAGTAATTTGCAAACTCTTGGTTTTATGTGTTACATAACTGAATGCTAAAAGGTATTTTGGTTGCTTCAAATATGTAGGTTGGCATTATTACAGAAATCTGTCAATTTTGGATCATGTCAAACTTAGGGCAGCAGTAACTGTTGTGACTTGTTACCATTGTTTAGATCCTATTTGGGCTACAACAGTTACACAATGTCACACTAATAAATCTGTACAAATACATTCAAATGTCCACTGATTTAATGAGTGGAGAAACCCACAAAGGCACAAATTCCATCAGTGAAAACCCTTATCCATCAGCTCAGTAATTTACAATAAACGGGAATTTTTTTTAATTTAACATCAAAAAAAGAAATGAGAAGAAAAAGGAATGGCAAGAACAAGGCTTGTCTATTTGACCTTGTCACTCAGATAAGTTGTTGGTACCCAGATTGAAGCCGTTGTCAAAGGCCTTGACTTCCAAAACAAAGCCAACCTACCCTTCTTAAACTGCACCCAATACCCTCCACCAAACAGGCCCATCAAGAACTTGGCTTGAGAAATATTACAGCTACTCATTGCAACACGTTTAAACCCTTTTAAGGAATAAAATGCATTTTCTAAGCTATATATACTCTTGGACGTGGTTCATGTTGGGAGGGCTAAGTGAGTAATCAAATTTCTCACAATCCATCACATTCATGGCAGATTATGAAATAAAGCTTCACCTAAATACTGCTTGTTAAATCTAATGCAAGTAGCCAAGTACTCTTCTTATATATAGAGAAAACCTAATATCAAGTTCTTAAAAGAAAAACCCTGAGCTAGAATTTAGAATAATAAAAGCAAGTAAAATTTATCTTCAAGCACGTAGATCAACAGACAATGAGTTGTTTCTAGCTAAAATAGGTCTTGATTTTGAGTCTCTCAGAATGTAACATAAAATACTTGGTAGATACACCTTCGTCGGCCATAGTTATCTTATCTGGCTCGAACAATATTTCCTTCATAGAAGATACCCTTGGTTCATCCCAAAAACAAGTTAGAAGTTCCAAATTATAATGAGGTAATCATGTATATTGTAATGGGTGTGGTTGTTTGCAGTAGATATGTATCTGCATGGTTTAACATAAGAGATATTGTGGAATAGCAAAGAGGTGAAGGGATTTTGAATGGACATGAACGATAAAGTTAGTGACATGAATGGTTGTGTAATGGGACGAATGATTATGTCACAACTAAAGGCAATTATTCTACTATCTGTAACTGAAGCTTCTGCATTGTTATATATACAATGATCTATTATCAGCAGTTTCATGTATTTTACACAATATAAGGTAGTAGTGTTGTACCATGCCAAACGGCTCAGACTTGATCATTAGATCAAAATCTTAAAAGTTATATAGACTGGAAATTCATATTTACACATATTTTAAAAAGAATTATTATATCGGTCTGATTTATCAAGTAAAAATGTTGTATATGTGTTCTGTCGATTTAACATGAGCATGAACTTCATTTGCAGAAACAGAGTATTCTACATCTGGTTCTTACTACCTCGCGTAAGCAACAAGTTTTTTATCTCCCTGTAGCTATGGAACTCTTCCAATGCATCAGCTGTTGTTTTCCGAGTTGCTATAAGCCCCGAAGACATCATGCTCACTGGCATTGGTGCTTCTGGGATTTGATTCGGCTCTTCAATGTTGTTCTTCAAGATTTGGGGGTGTAGGCCTTGTGACAAGTTTTCTGAAGTGGATAAATCTTGACGGAGAGGTGGTGCTTTCTTCAGCAAATGTACAAGCACACCAACAGAAGCATCATGTGACTTTCTGATAGGAAAATATCCTCCGGCTTCAACGGCATCAGCCAAATGACCATGATCAAAAGATTCTGCTCTGGTTATGAACAAGGAATCATATTAGAATCGCTAAATAAATTAGCGGCTAGTGAAGTTGATGTCATCATAGCCAAACAAAAAACAATGGAAATTACTATGAATAACATGTCTGACATGCCCCATGATTTGCTATTTGAATTCATCTCATTTATTAATTCAGTCAAAACTCTAGTGTAATGTGTGAGGAAATAATTCACAGATTTACAAGAGTGATTAAATTAGATAACATAATGGTCCACACAAAAAAGGTTCTTCACCTAGCAAACAATGTTCATATGCAAAACTAGATACCAGATGTACAAACTAATTCCTACTATAAATTACAAAAAACAATATATGGTCAGCAATCAAGGTACTTTTTCTAATCTCACACAAGCACACCACCTAATGTCTTTGTTCTTCATTACCGCCGTGCCAAGTTTTCTTTTTGGAGTCATAAACAAGTAAGGATAGGGGAGATTGGCTACATGTATCAAATACCATTTTGCTTTATCATAAATCATTTCATTGAACAACAATAATCAAGCCTTAATTACACTAGGTGAGGTCAGGTACATAGATGAAACAATGTTATAATGATTTATCATAAATCATTTCCTTTGACAAAGAGTTGATCTTCAAATAGAAAAATCCAATAAATAAATAAAAGTTGGTAAATGGAAAAGGGTTCCAACTAATAAGAGATCTCCTAGACATTGCACTACTAAAATGGACTAGCAAGATTTCTTCATTGATCAGCTACGATCCTTCTTCATGAGACGTCTAACTTCCACTCAGCATTAGGTGGTATCAAGCTTGTGGTCCAATATCAACACTTCAACAGATATCTCATTAGCCCTACTTCTGCAGATATGAATTATCCTAACCTTTGACCTTGTTACCATATACAGTAAATGGTGACAGTGCAAAAAATGCTCCCATCTTTAAGGGTGTCACCCTGCCTCTTAACTTATTACAGGGTAGGATTGTCGGTGCGGCCTCTCGGTATTATTTCCATGATTATTCCAAACGAATTGCCATTTCAAATATGCATGGAGATTGGGCAATATTGCTGCTGTCTTGGTTTTCCATATTCTCTGGTGTATTTTCTTTTTACTCAAAACAATATGTTATCCTACCCTATGCTGCACTTTCTTATTTTCTCTGTTTCTTCTGTAAATATAAGATAAAACTCACCACATTGGGTAATAGGGAGACTCGATTCTCTCCCCACAACTATTTCCCAAAAAACAAGATTACCTTAAAGTCCTACCTACCTCTCAATATCTGACTAACTATCTAGTATTTAACTAGTCAAACAGTTAACAACTGTTATGCATTTACTATTTCTATTATTTACTTATTATTTCCGCAATAATAAATATTATTGGTTGCTTGCCTTGTGATGGTGAGGGTAAGCTTCGACACAACGGTAAGGTTGTTTGCCTTGTGACCAGAAGGTCATGGATACAAATGTTGTAAACAACCTCTTTGCCTGCAAGGGTAAGGTTGCGTATATCTACCTTGCCCAGACCATACTAAGTGGGAGAGTCGTGCATTGATCCACCCTTTTATTTATTTATTATTTCATTATCTAGCCCAGACCAGAAGCATGACTTCCAGTAGGGTGGAAGTGCTCCTGATCAACCTGATTACCCACATTGTATATCACTTTTGGTATTTTCTTTAAGAATTCAAACACCAACATAGGAAGCACCAACCTGATAAATCAGAGATCTTATGTGCAAAATTAGAGTATAAGGAAGCATAAATAATAGTAAGTTTCGGTCATAAAGTACCTGCTACCCGGATCTGTCATATCATCATCATCTATATCAAAAGGACAAGAAAAATCGGGATCATCAAAATCATCCTGATAAGATCTACTGGTGCTTCTGGAAAATGAAATCTGTGGCGAGCTGTTAGCTGATGTCTTGACTCCAGAATATTTCCGCGACTCATCTTTTCCAAGAGAAAACAACTGCAGAAAACAGAACACACCCTTAACAAATCTGATATGACTAATATAGAAAACTAGTTGACCATGGTTATCAAAATCATACATCATACCTTCTCAGCTGTTGCACTTGTTTGCATGCTCATACATCTATCAGTCTTAGAAGCACACCTTGAACCTCTGAGGGGAGGAGATGGAGGCAAATAATGCTTGTTAGGGTATGCAGGGGAATTAGCTACTTCCGAAGCAAGTATCCTGACTGGAGCACTTTCGGTTCGTAAAAGTGTTCTAGATGGTAACGACCCAGAATTGTACATTGAGTATGATGGAGAGGGATAACATTCACCAAAACCTGTATTCTTCTTCTGAATCAATGACAAGTCAGTTGGATGCGGAGGCAAACTTGCAGGTGGAAAATGTCGAGAATTTGCAGTAGACACTGATGTTTGTGATTCTGAATATGTAGGCGAAGGCGAACAAGTAATGGAAGGAGGTGAAGTTCTGAAATGGTCATAACTCCAACTATGTCGCCTTGAGAATGGCAATGACGACGGAGAGCCATATGATTGCAATCCTGTCACCGGAGTCAATGGAAACCTCCTCAAAGGATCAGCCAACGGACTCCCAACATAATCATTTATAACTTGTGGGGACATAGGAGTTGTCGGTTCAGAGCTAACATCTGAGGCTGATGGTAAATACATCACTGACAGGCAGAGCCTACCGGAAGCAGTATCCACAGGTGTGAACCCAAATTTCAGCATCTTTGTCTCTTGTTTACGGGTGAAGGGCTCAACAAAAGAAGATACCCGGTGCACAAGGGTAAAGGGATGAATCTGTGCAGATGAATTAAGCTCTCTGAAAATTTTATGCGCAGGTAAAAGTCTAACAGTGGAATACAAAGACCTCAAAAGTAAAGTAGATTTCTTATACAAAGTATGCAAAGAAATGTTGCTTGACCTCCTACTATTTGAATTAGAATCTCTTGTTTTCCTGCTCTCATACTGCAACACCCATCTCTCTATAATGTTCTCACTCTTTGTTTCAATTCCCAATTCTTCTTGATTACTGTTCAAGGAAAATGGGTATCTTTCTTTCATTGAAGAACTCCTAGAAATAACCCTTTTTGGGGAAAAACTTGCAGGGTCCCAGTCCACAGGCCTCTGCACCAAAACCACATCAATCACAATCGGTTCGAGATTGCTTTGGCGCCATAGGTCGATGTTCTCTAACGCTGCAGGACATTCCCGGAGTGCCAAATTGAACCATTTATCCCTCGGTCGCACACTGGACGTGGACGAAGACGAAGAAGATGGAGATGAGACAACTTGATCACCAAGAGAATTACGCGATGACATGAAAAGTGCCCTCGATTCGAGTATTATGTGAAGACTTTTAGCAAAAAACTCAGTGATTATCTGTTCCATCTTTGCACCTTCCGAATGTGCATTACCATGAGAAGATGTCATTGCTTTATGTGTCATGTGTCACAATCAACACAACAACAACCCACGAATAGCAGAACAGTGAATTCACTACAACAACATAAAACACAAGGAATTCAAAATTCAAATATAAATAGAAGCAATAAGCAATTACTAGATTGTTAGAATAGAAAGTAATAACACAATAACAACACCAAAATCAACCAGCAAATTTTAATAATCAAAAGGGTAAAATTCGATTCAGTGATAAAGAGTAAAAACACGATTTTTAGTAAATAAGAAGGAAGTATTAGTATTAGTATTAGTATTAGTATTAGTATTACTAGTAATGTTAAGGAATACACTCGTGCCATTCTTATCCTTACCCAAAACAAAAAGATGATAAATTTTCAAACTTTGTTTGTTATATTAAGAAATTGGACGTGGGGTCATGGTGAAACACCAAGAGAAGGAGAAGAGAGGTACCTTGATGGAAGAAGAAGAAGAAGAAGAAAGGAAGAATGGTTTGTATTGTTATAATAATAAGGTTTGATGGGGTCTTATCTTAATTTCAGTGATCTTTACACGAAATATCAAAGGGTGGATGGAAGAGAAATAAAGTCCTAATGAGTGGTGAAGAGTGAGTGTTATTGGCTCAAAAAGGAACGAAAGTATGAAATATCACTTTTTCACTTTCTTCTCCATTCACCTTCTCTACTCTCTAGCAAACAATAAATCAAATTCCCATTCTTTTAGGATGAGATAACATGGGTTCAAGATAATGAATTTAGATAATAAATTAATTTTTTAAATAATTGATAATGGGTTCAAGATAATGAATTTAGATAATAAAATAATTATTTAAATAATTGATAATGGGTTCAAGTCTTCAAGAGAATGAATTTAGATAATAAAATAATTATTCAAATAATTATTTGAATTTAGATAAGGAGTTGAGAAGATCTTCACAAGGATAAGATGGCCTAGTAGATTTAGTAGTTTTTTCATTAGCATGCACAACTTTTTCACCCCTAATCTAAAATTATCTTAACTAGGATAGAAATGTGCATATTAGGCTTAACCATCAATTATTATTTATCGTAAGTTTTTTCTTGGGACCAACCTGACTTTACTGGACGTTTGATTTGACCCAAAAACTAATTTTAAGAGTAAAGAATTTTCACTTCTATAAGATAATCTGATTTATAAAAAGTCACCAAATAATGTACAAATATTTGACTGTACATTGGTTATCCTTTTTTGTGTGGTACATGATTAGTTATTATTGAATCAATATAATTTGTTAAAGATATTTTTGTTAACATTTAATGATAATTAAATATAAATGGTAAATGATATTATGATATTATATAATAAAAATTATAATCTCCTTGATAATTATGTTACTCTCATTTTCTTATCTCTCCCTAGATGTGGACCACAAGTAGTAGTCACATCCAACCCAGAAACGGATCCAAGTAATGATATATACTTGTAAATTGTAATTATGGCAGAGCTAAAAGCAGAAACACCTGTCTTAAAAGGTCAATAGCTTATTTCTTATAATCTAAATTTATAATAGCATACCACTATACACAAGCACTGTTGAGTCAGATTGCAGATAAAAACCATGGCTTAAACATCTTGCCATTTTAATGATTTGTTACTAATTACAACGCTGCTTTAATTAAATGTCACAGCTTGTCAAGTCCAACATATAGATTGTGTTCTAACAACTTGCATAGTGTTAAGATTGTAAAACTTCATTTGCTAAAAAGGATTTGGGGCCATTTTTTGGATCTATATACATATATAACATATTCTGGTATACATGATAGGTTAGTGGAATACTAAAATATTAGAAATATGGTACATGGTATAGGAATGACATATCAGACATGTGAGTTAACAATCATATACATGTGCCCTGTGGGATTGTGGTGGACATAGACATGTAATAAGATTTATGGAACTTTAATACCCAGCAGAAGTAATGAACTTGACAAGAAGATAGTGGTTGAAAATTTAATAAAAATGTCTAAATTTCAATCATATGCAGAGCTATTAATCTTAAGTATAACAATAAGTAGCTGTCGTTATGGTTCAAAACATTATGTGCCTATGCATCAACTTGTTCATTAGTCTAGAACAACATGAACACAAGATACTCTAATATCTCATTTATGCATCTTAATTAATCTCTGTCACTCTCGTTTTCTTATATCTCCTTATTAGTCAGATCCAACCCAAAAAGATACGGGTCCTTGTAGTGGTACTTGTTATACAAATAGAGCAAAAAGCAAAAGCTGAACAAATAAAAAAACAAAAAAGAAGCACACCCACTAGTCTCCTCGTACCTGTTTTTCATAAAGTTTATAATATCCTACCTTATACACTATCACTTTCCGTGTAGAAGTAGAACTGGAAAATATCAGAAACAGATTGCATATCAAATCCATGGCTTAAACATTTTGCCATTTGGATAATTTTTCTTATTAATTACAATGTTGCTTTAGTTAGATGCCACAACTCGAGAGATTGTGATCTAGCAACTTGCATGGTGGTGTGAGCATTGTTAAACAATTTCATGTCAAAATAACTTTAGTATATTCTGAAGACTAAAATACCCATGGTTTAATACACAATATACATAATGTAACACTCTATTATATCATCCAAAGACAGATATTATATATATCCTATAGGACCTATACAATGTTAACCTCCCTTGCCTATAAATATAAGTCCCCTCATGCAACCACCTAACTAACTCATCAAGAAAAACAAACAAAGAATTCCAATAACAAACATGTATGCTTTTACTTCCTTTACATCACAAAACATCCATCAACTTCTTGGGGACTCTCACTCAAGAAAGTTACTCCTTCAAAACCCATTTAACCAAGCCAACCCCCCTGCTGCTTCCATAAACAGCCATAACTCCACAAATCTATACTTCAGTGGCCGAAATTTCGATGCAAATGTTGTCATGATACTTTCAGTCCTATTGTGTGCTGTTATTTGTTTACTAGGGTTGAACTCCATCATAAGATGTGTGTTAAGGTGTTCATACTTGGTCATTGGTATTGACTCATCTAGAACAAGCAACCTTTCACCAAGAATAGTTAACATGGGAATCAAGAAAAAAGTTCTTAAGACTTTCTCTATAGTAACCTATTCAACTGAGATGAATCTTCCATGTATGGACACTGAGTGTGTAATATGCCTCTCAGAGTTCACCAAGGATGAGAAGGTTCGCATTTTGCCTAAGTGCAACCATGGTTTCCATGTTCCTTGTATTGATAAATGGCTTAGTTTACACTCATCTTGCCCCAAGTGCAGACAGTGCCTCATCGAGACTCGCCACAAGATTGTTGGATCACAACCTCGGCGTGTGGTACCAGTGCCAGAGCTGGAAACCATTATAAGGATTGAACCACTCGAGCCAGAAAGTTTGGTGCGTAACTATAGGGAATCAAGCTAATTTAAAAATTTCTACTCTCTATTGCTGGTTTGTCAATGGCATATAATGATCCCTTTGCCAAAGCTTGAAAGATTGTTCTAGTGTTAGCTGCACTTTATGAATCATTACTCAATCTGGTCCAGTGCATATAATGCCATCCACCTACACTAATATGACAACCAAAAAATGATCCAGTGCCAAATGTAACGGGTGAAGAGTCACTCTAGGATTTCTTGACCCCGGGCGATGAAGAACTTGTGGAGTTCGGAGATGGGGTTCTGTTCATGAGGAAAGTAGTTGTGGATAAGCAAACTCGCGAAGAGGACATAGGCACCATGGACTAAAAAATAGCAAGGCCTTATCCACATTAAACAGGGTGAAGTGTGCCTTCATTCGCAAGGAACTGAGTAGGGCCAATGCTTTTGCATTGTGAGACCTTAGTTATTTGGTTACAATGCCAAATTGAATGTGTATCAATTACTTGATCAAGTAGGTCCATGTTAGATTCCCATATATCACAATGCACCAATTCAAATGGATGTTTAGACATGTATCATCTAAACTTTATTGAAACAATGTGAATACTTTAGCTGACAAGTGACCAAATCTAGCATACCATAGTTATGGGTTATTAACAGTCATTGCAGAATGTACTAGAATTCATCAAAACTAAACATTATTGAAACTAGAAACAGAACTATTGTAAAAAGGAAAAGCAGTAGAAGATCTGTCATATTTAACTGTCTTTAAAAAATAGAGTTTAAAGTCCTTCAAACATGTTACCCTTGCCAATAATCATCCTCGGATGCTTGTGATTTTGGATGATGAAATAGTCAAAATTTGATTTGATTTAAAAAAATAGTTTAATATGATTTGATTTTCACTAAGCTAAGACTTGATCTGTGCTTAGACTCATTATTATGTATCAATCCTATAAATATGAACACCTAATGTACATCCTACACAACAATAATTCAGTTATTTCCTCTCTATTTCCAATAAGCCTAACCAGTAACCACTATTTTGAATTGTGGATAAGGTTTGGTACTAAGGTACTCTGAGAATTCTTGTCTAATCACATATACTCATGGAGAATGCAACAAGCGACAACAAGGGCCGATAAAAAAAACAGATAAGAAGAAAAAGTTATAGGTTCACTATGGATAGCTCAATTGTTAATCAGCACAAAGCTAAACATATAAAAAGCAAAAGAGAAGCCTCTCCACTTGTCTCCTAGTACCTTTCTTCATTAAATTTACAATATCATACCACTATACGCGTAAAAGTACAGTTGGAGACTATTAGAATCAGATTGCAGATCAAATCCATGGCTTAAACATATTGCCATTTGGGTGATTTGTTATTAATTTAATTGCAATGCTAACCAGTCAAGATAAAAAGTTAAACTCATCAAGCTGACCAACCCTGTGGAATATTCTAATAAGCAACCAGTCACTAAATACTTTATGATATAATTTCATATACTCTATATCAAAGCCAGATAGCATATCTTATAGGACCTAACCATGTTAAATTCCCTAGGCTATATATAAATCACCTAAATAACCTATCTAACTAACTCATGAAGAACAAAAAAATTCAACAAACATGTATCTTTAGTTTTGGAAGGTGTGATGAGTGATGGGCAACACGATCTATTTGTTTTAAAATTGAAATAAATTATTGATTTCAATGAAGAATTTTTTTATAGCAAAAACATTACATTTTTCAGGAGGGAGATTATCATATTTTAGTTGGATAAAATATATTAAAATAATAATAAAATTACAAAGTAATGCAACAAAAGAAATTCACATTTGATCCAAGTCTTAAATTTGTCCTGTTGTTTTGTTGTTGTGTCCAATATTAATTAAGTGCACCAAACTCTAATAGGCCAACACGATGCAATTATAAGCACACCACAACTACAGCTGAGAAGTTTTTTTTTCTTCCTAGTAAAGACATGGTGATGATGTGTGCACATTTGCCACTCCCATCAAAGTCCAAACTTCACAGCTTTGCTGGATTCCTACCTTCTTTCCTATTTAAGGTTTTTAAATATGAGGGGAAGAAAGTTATAATCATTTATATTTAAATAGGATCATGATTGTTCAGGTTTTATCAGATTTAAATTTTGGTTCAAAAATTAGATCGGATTAATACTTATGTTAGATAGAGAACAAACATGACCGAGTCTGACTCGTCTGATACTCAGTCATCATATTTGTATGTATCATATCTATCTATTCAAATGCGTAGAGAACAATGACACACTATTAGTCATAAGTATAATTGATTATATAATTTTGTGTCATAAATATATATACATATATCATATTATATAACAGACTTTATAAAAAATAAATATGTTAATCCGATAAATATTTATGATCAAATTAGTTTCGAGTTTAAATTTGGATTCAAAAAATATAAACTCAATTAATATTAAGATCGGGTAAATACAAGTTTTAACCCGTGTTACTCTAAAAAAATTCAATTTTCGAACAGACCGTAACGGACCCACCCTACTATCTGTGTGTATATAAACCCCTCGCTTCTCTCGTGTCATTTCTCACCCTCCATTCCCGTTCTCAGGTGTCAAACTCATCGTATTCTTCCACTTTTTCCTCTTCTCTTATCTCAAAGGTAATAATTCTATATCTAATAATCCCTCTTAGATCTCAATCATTTTATACTACTTAAGTCAATTTTATTCTTGCATTTTACTACTCAACCATAAAACGGTGCAAACTATGCGTTTCCTTTTGCCGATTCTTTGAATCAATTCGAAAATGTATCTTTAGTTTTGTTTAAAGTGTTTCTCTATGTGTTAGATAGCCTCATACATTAGTAGAATCGTGTTTTGTTTAAAGTGTTTCTCTATGTGTCTATACTCTTTGTACTACAGCTCTGAGACCTGGACGATTTGTTTTGTTACATGTGTATAATGGTTCTCTTTCCCTGTTTAGGATTTAAAATTAGAAATGGGACATGTGTATATATATATATATATATAATTATATATTTGTAATAATCAATATTAGATAAATAATTATTACAGGGATATAATTTCAATGGCAGGTGTATAATTTGTTATTATAGTTTAATAACTAAAATCAATTATGAATTAATAATAATATAAATTATATATAATGTCAGAGAATAAAAAAGTATAACTTGTATAAAATATTTATTAAAAAGTAAATTTATGAATTTTTCCTTCTAAAACAATGCTGCTTTTTCTAGTGGTTAGCAAAGTTGATTGCAAATACTGCTGTATCTGTTTTGAAATAGATATTTGCAATAAATCCTAATCTTCGAAGGCTTCTGTAAAGGGTAAATGGCTTGGTTCTATACCAGTTGTTCGTAGAATGTTGTTTGTACTGATATTGTGTATTTTGTGGTGCCTGTTGCTTTATGCAGGTTGATAAAAGATGGCTGACACAGAGGATATTCAACCTCTTGTTTGTGACAACGGAACTGGAATGGTCAAGGTTAGTACTTGGTAGTTAGTGGCTTTATATATTCATGTGAGTCTTGGTTTATTACTAAACCATTGACTTTAATATGATTCAGGCAGGATTTGCTGGTGATGATGCACCCAGGGCTGTGTTTCCCAGTATTATCGGCCGGCCTCGACACACTGGTGTTATGGTTGGGATGGGTCAAAAGGACGCCTATGTTGGTGATGAGGCTCAATCAAAAAGAGGTATTCTTACTCTGAAGTACCCTATTGAGCATGGTATAGTCAGCAATTGGGATGACATGGAGAAGATTTGGCATCACACATTCTACAATGAGCTTCGTATTGCTCCTGAGGAGCATCCAGTGCTTCTCACTGAGGCTCCTCTCAACCCAAAGGCCAACAGAGAAAAGATGACCCAAATCATGTTTGAGACCTTCAGTGTGCCTGCCATGTATGTTGCCATCCAGGCTGTCCTCTCTCTATATGCAAGTGGACGCACAACTGGTTTGTATATTACCATATGTTTTAACTCATTCTTCTATCATGATTGCATCGGTTGTCCCTGAATCAGTTCCTTTTAAAACAGGTATTGTTTTGGACTCTGGTGATGGTGTGAGTCACACTGTACCAATCTATGAGGGGTATGCACTCCCCCATGCCATCCTTCGGTTGGATCTTGCTGGTCGTGATCTGACTGATTCACTGATGAAGATCCTCACTGAGAGAGGGTACATGTTCACCACCTCTGCTGAGCGAGAAATTGTTCGTGATATGAAGGAGAAGCTTGCATATATTGCCCTCGATTATGAACAAGAACTCGAGACTGCCAAGACTGGTTCTTCAATTGAGAAAAGCTATGAGCTTCCTGATGGACAAGTTATCACAATTGGCGCCGAGCGATTCCGTTGCCCAGAGGTTCTTTTCCAGCCATCTATGATCGGAATGGAAGCTGCTGGAATTCATGAAACCACCTACAACTCTATCATGAAGTGTGATGTGGACATCAGAAAGGATCTGTACGGCAACATTGTTCTTAGTGGTGGTTCTACTATGTTCCCTGGCATTGCAGACCGGATGAGCAAGGAGATTACTGCTCTTGCTCCTAGCAGCATGAAGATTAAGGTTGTGGCTCCACCAGAGAGAAAGTATAGTGTCTGGATCGGAGGATCAATTCTTGCATCCCTCAGCACCTTCCAGCAGGTGATTTATTGTATCATTAATTATCTCTTCCAAGTTTGATCCATTTATATTGATCTAAAACATGTTTTGGTTTTTCAGATGTGGATATCAAAGGGTGAATATGACGAGTCCGGTCCATCCATTGTCCACAGGAAGTGCTTCTAAGTTCAAAGGATTCTTTATTGTTTTAATGGTGATTTATTTTTTGTTCTAGTTGCTTTTTCATGTCTGTGTCATGTAATGTTAACAATGTTGCCACGGACAAGAGTTGAGGAAATATCATATGAAGAGGGTCTATTCTCAGGGTGATGCTTCATATATTGTGTGGCGCTCTGGATGTGTTGGGCAGAGAGTTATCCGTGGTTCATCCATGCCAACTTCTGAAGTATGTTGTTTGTGGCAAGGAAGTGATTGTGATGTATTCTTTTTCCCATTTTTTGGTATATTTGAAGTTTATATTTTAAGAATACTTTCCCCTTTGGAACATTAATGTTAACAGTGATATGTATCGAGAAATTTTATAATATTTTCAATTACTTTGCTCATACAATCTAACCCAGTAGACCGAGGGCAAGTGGTATTAGAAAAAATAATTAATATATATCTTGAACAAAAATAGTACTGATGTATATGTGTTCACTTAAAAAAGAATAAGTAATCATCAAACTCCTCTTTTGAATTCATTTCTCTTTCCAAGAATTAGAGAGCAAAGACACCTTTTGCCTTTTTGGGGACTTTGAATCTTAATGTAGCGATGCAAATCATATACTTTTATAACACATTCAATCACGTTTATGGTGGCCCCAAGACAAATGATGCTAGCACTTAGCTGCAGCATCTAAACGTATGAAGCAATCCTAATGGGGGCAGAGGCGCACTGTCGTTGCAATCAATCTTCCTTGTGTATTGCACACGTATCTTTTGCCTAATTTACTTCCGCCCTAACTTTCTAAATATCAACTTCTCACTTATTAACCAACTGGCATTAGTCTAGTTATAAATACCTAGAATGACTAAAATATCAAAAATTGTGGTAGGATATTACCAACAACAAAAATTGTCAGAATAGTACAATTTAAAGTTAGCCTAACTTGATTAAGAGACACAAAATGTGGTAGGATGAGTTTTAATTTTCACATATGCATTTTGTTCTTTACCTTGTAAGATTTCTTTTAACTCTTTCATTGGAAATAAAATGGACAACAATGTAAACCATGAAAGTGGAAATGAGTGGAGTTAAATGTGGGTCAACGCAACTTGACTTTATTCAGGATTGACTCAAGTAGAGTTTAATATTGAACTATTTTTTTAGTTAGTTTGATCTAATATGGATCTCTCCACATAAAATTTATCTTGTGAAATAAAAAAGTTAAAAAATATATTTACACTCACTTAAAATTAAAACTAAAACTCTTATATAAAATAAAAAATTCAAGTAAAGAGGTCGCGGATCCCTTACCGGGAAAAACAAGAGCCTTATTAATATTTCAAAAAAGGCCAAAAAATGAAACAGGCGCGAAATCAAAGTGAACCCTCCAAGGCTCCAAAAACAAAAATATACAAGAATCCGTGTGATATCTCATAACGCAATCCAATCCGTTCTTAAACACCGACTATCCCAATTCCAAAACCGTCCGATTCACCTTCACACGGATCACTCCAATTCCAAATTTTGGTTTTGAAAATCCGCCAAATCAAAATCCCTCCAAAATCTGAACCTCCCAAATTATAAATACACCCTTTCCCTCTTCAACCAATTCACCCATTCTCATTCTCACTTCAATTCAGTTTTCAATTCAATTCTAGAACCT
This sequence comes from Lupinus albus, assembly GCA_009771035.1. NCBI lineage: Eukaryota > Viridiplantae > Streptophyta > Magnoliopsida > Fabales > Fabaceae > Lupinus > Lupinus albus. The sequence goes on from CM020005.1 coordinate 3,960,599, forward strand.
TCTCCAATTTTCCATGGCCCGTACAAAGCAAACTGCTCGCAAATCCACCGGTGGCAAAGCTCCAAGGAAGCAGCTAGCAACCAAGGCCGCTAGGAAATCAGCTCCGGCAACCGGCGGAGTGAAGAAGCCACACAGATTCAGGCCAGGAACCGTTGCATTGAGAGAAATCAGAAAGTATCAGAAGAGCACTGAGCTTCTGATCCGAAAACTTCCATTCCAACGTCTTGTTCGTGAAATCGCTCAAGATTTCAAAACAGATCTGAGATTCCAGAGCAGTGCAGTTTCTGCACTTCAAGAAGCCGCTGAGGCTTACCTTGTTGGTCTCTTTGAAGATACCAATCTCTGCGCCATTCATGCAAAGAGAGTTACTATTATGCCTAAGGATATTCAACTCGCTAGGAGAATTAGGGGAGAGAGGGCTTAGGGTTTTTTCAACTTCGAATTTCATGATTTACTGTTGTGGTTATCTCAACCATTTCGTTTCAATGTGTTTATGTTAAGTGTTAGTTATTTGCTTTGAAACAAATATGCTGTTTATGTATCTTTACTTTTGTTGATTGCTGAAGGGGTTTAATTTGAATCCTGGGTTATTAACAAGATGAAAGAAATTAACATATTCTTTAACAATTAAAAGATTGCGCGTGGAGTTGGATAGCATAGATGAAACGTGGTATACCATCCGTGACAAACGGCGACTTTAAAGGGTTCTAACATATTCTTTAACAATTTAGAGACATGTTTCACAAATGATAGCCAACACCATCTAATTATTTTGGTCCCAAAAAGTTTAAAGGTGATATTCCTTTTAAAATAAGTTAAAATAGTCTACAATCATATTATTCCATTTATAATACCTCGATTATTGATAAATTTATAGTGTAAGTTTTACATTAATAAGTATAAATGTTAAAAACTATAAAATTAAAACCAATTGTTGATTTCAATGATGAAATCTTTTTTGGTTTAAACATGTGTATTTTTCAAATCATATTTGAGCCCAATAAAGATCTATTTTTTCTACAAAGTACTTAATTCAACTGAATTTTTAGAAAATTAATTTCGAAAACTGTATTTAAATAAGAATAAGAGATCATATTGTTACTGGTCATTTAACAACAAAAGAAATTCTTACTAGAACCAAGTCTTAAATTTGTAGTATTGTTATTGTTAGTCCAATATTAATTAAGTGTATAAACTCTAATAGGCCAACATGACGTAATTATAAGCACACCACAAATACAACTCAGAAGTCATTTTCTGTTTTTTCCTCCTAAGTCCTAAAGACATGATGATGATGTTGTGTGCACATTTGCCCCTTCATAATGATAAGAAATAAAACATTTGTTAATAATGATTATTATAATTACATCGTATCCCTTAAATCACACTTTAAAAAATTCTGGGAAAACTAAACACATTATATTATGGATGTTGTCCATTTAAAATTTATTTGTACTTTGGGCGATACTGATACTTGAGCCTAGACAAAAAAATACACTTCTCACTTATAAATTAAATCCATATATAATACCTATTTTTTTATCATATTCAGAATATAAATATAATATTTTTACATTATTCACATTACACTTATAATAGTTTGTGTTCATAAGTTAGCTAATATATAAAAGTGTTATTTAAAATTGGTTCCCTTATAAGCTCCTCTTCTATTTCACTTACATAGCTAGCTATCAGCGATTTCCACGCACGTCCATCACCTTCTCCTTCTCCTTGTTTTTCTAATATCTTTTACACAAGTTTTGAGTTAACATAAAAGAAAAAACACAGAAAAATTCATCACATCAAAGCTACTTTTGAAGTTGAGAAAGAAAGAGAATGGGAGGTTGTGCAACTAAACCCAAAGTTTTGAAGGATGACTCTGATGTAAAGGTTAATGCACCTGAACCTGAACCTGAACCACGACCTCAGATGAATACTGGTGTTGATGATGACCAAACAAACAAAAGACATTCTCTCAGCTTGTTGTTCAACAAAGAGGTATCTACCTATACTTTGAGCACTTTCTTTTTTATTTTTTATTTCTAAGAGTAAAATTGACTTATCATGATAAATATAAGGATACAAATATCATTATATATTATTTTTCTTTATTTTTGAGATCATTTCCCTCTACAATACTGGAGATGAGTCTTATTCATTGAAATGTGTCTTTTTATTCACACTTTTATATGTATATCCCATTACTTTATCTTAAAAGGAACATGTATAAACTCATAAGCTTTCTTGGGTACAAGTAACTAGTTAAAAATTAATTGAAGGTTGAAAGATTGAATAAAAATAATAAGATTAGGGGATAAATGTTTATGATTAGCTAAATGAATTGAAACTATAGGATGAAATTAACTAACTAGTATATTAATAAGTGTATAAAACTTAAAAGCACTTATCTTTTAAGTTATTTTAATTGACTTACCATTCCTCATGTACAAATGCAAATGGATACCACCATTTTCACTGCATCATTATGAAAATATAATCCACAACAGCTAAGTTCTCTTTGAGAATTCCTCTAACTAAAATATTAACTTACTTTTATCAATTCTTCCATAATCAACTCAAAAGTCTTGCCAAATACACATAATTAAAATTCACAACATTGAATCTCTAATGTCTATCCATTTTGGCTTTAATTTTCCCTTCTATGAAGATCACCATACTTCATTGTTTCTTCTTTACTTTATTTTTCTTTGTTTTTTAAGAAATTGCCCTTCTATGAAGAATAGTGGTACAATTATTGGATTTGGATATTTCATTTTCTCACTAATTAACAAATGAATAAGTTTTATTGTGTCATTCCTTTCCCAATAAAGCAAAGCATATCTTAGTATATTTTAGCCTACTTTATCGTACCGATTCTTTGTCCACTTTTCTCTTTAAGACTTTACCCAACATAATAAAAAGACTTGATTTTTGAAAAATTGCTTTAAAAATAGCATACATGAAGCGAAATAACATGCTAATAAGAAATAACGGAATATCATATATTACAACAACACTATTGCCAAAATCATGTGTACGTATTAGGTACTAGTATAAATACATGTTCCTATATTGATTGTTTAATAAATCATTTATAATAAATTACACAGTGTTCATAGTATTAGATTTTTCTCCATTGTACCAAAAAAAACTAGCTTGACAAAACGGAATTGGAGCCATGACAAGGAAATGGACCTACATAAAATAACACCACATGCATGGTAGTTAGTATGTCCCAAACTTACACTCTAATACCTTGAGTGAACATTTGGACTCTAGCCATTGTTGCATTTGTATTCATTAAATCATATGTTAGGACTGAGATCATCTTCGATACTTAAATGTGATATTCAGATTGATTTCATAATTTATATATATGTTTATTTAAAAAAAAATTGCAACCTAATTTTTTTAAAAAAAAATCATATACAATCTCCTATGGTACTGGACCTTCTAGTGCTTGAAAGGATCCAGTTTTGGGTTATGCTTACCTTCTTTTGTTGTTGCTAATAATAGGAAAAATTAATTAAAACGTAAAATTAGAAAAAAAAAATATTTTTATTTAGTTTAGGGGTGCGTGATTGCCCCTCCCAATAAGTGTCGTTCCTGATAATTGAATTATTAACTTTCTAGTCATCCTGAGATTTAGTTGGGTCTTATAATACTAGACTAAAGTCTTGTTGGTGTCATAATTATTTTTAGAGCTAAAAGAATTTCCTTAAAACTTGAATTTTTAGGTTGAATACAGTTTTCTGATTCATTAAATAACAATTTTAGTTAGAATTAATTGGATTTATTATAGATTTAATAATGTATAAGAAATGACAAAAGTCCATTTTCATTGGATTTATGCATATTATCTATGACTTTCATTATCTTTTTGTCAATTTTTTGTGCATTAATTCATAGTATTACTTTATTTATGTAATTCATTGTTGTTTGTGCGTGTGTCAGAATGATGATACAAAGGTTTCTACAGAAAATGATAAAACTGCAGTGGAGGAGATTGTGAAACATGAAACATTAGAAGCCCAGAAACCTTTCGAGGATAGTAAAAGCAATGAACCCATAGTATTGAAAGATGAATCTTCAAAGGCAGAAGAGAATAAACTTGTAAAAAATGAGCCTGAAGAACAAGATTCTCCACTGCTGATTAAGTTAGAGGAGAAATCTTCAGTGCAAAATGAAAGCAATAAACCTGATGAAGAAGTGGTGAAACTGGAGTCAAAAATTGATAAACTTTTAGAGGAAAATCAAATAACCGAAACACCAAAACAAGAATTCCTAGATGCTAAGGACACACAAGATGAAGGGTCTGTGCCTAAGATTATAACTGAGAAAGCAACACATAGTAGCAGAGAAGAGAGGAACCATAATGAGGTAGAGTATGCATCTAAGGCTAGTGATGCTAGCAACATTAAAACCTGAAATGGGTCTATGTACAACATTGTACAATCTAAGATGTTCTATTATGAATCATATAGGCCATGGCTTTTGATGTTCTATTTTGAAGAGTTGATTTTTTGTTCTTGTTTGACATACTTATTTTTTACATTCTGTTATTGATAATGTGGATTGTTAGCAAAAAAAAATATCCAATGTAATTTAATTTTATTGTGATTTGTAAGTGGTAATTCCATGGAACTCAATCTTTTCGTATTACTGTCATGCAATTTTATTGTTATTTTTTTATAGGGAAGTAGTATAAAAAATAAAGAAAAATATAGTATGTTAATATATTTTTATCAAATTATATATATATATATATATATATTAAAATATCACTTTTGTCATTAAAAATATAAAAAATAAATATTTATTTTTATATCTCTATTAATGGAGATGGTGATTTTCCAGGATAATAATGCAAACAATTGAAAAGACCATTTTTTTTAGTACAAAACTTAGGTACAATTCTTTAGATATAAATAGTGTTTGTAGCCTATTAAAATGTGACATATGTTCATTCATATCATTAAGTCTTTTTTTTTTGCAATTAAGAATATCTCTTCAAAATTTAAATAGTGAGTGAATACGTATCACTTTTTAATAGGTTACAAACACCATTTATATATATGGAATTGTAATTAAGTTTTGTTAGTTAACTATTCAACTTCATGCATACCCCCAACTAACTGATTTGATGTGATGTCCTAAACGTTTTCAGATCCAGTACTAACTACTTAAAACTTTTCTTCTTTTCCTAAACTAGATTAAATAATTTAAATGCCTTTATTGTTATTATGTTTTCATCATATGTTAAGTTTATTCTTAGGAATTAAGGATGGGTAAAGTCATTACAATACAGTTTTAGACCTGATCGATTAGATAAATTAAAGCTTAATCTAATCTAAACCCAGTGTTCAAGTAATGTAATTTGTCCTAGTTAAAAAGATGACTAAGAGATAGAATTATCAAAAAAATATTTTGAAACTGAAAAAAAAAAATTAGTTTCCAAATTTATTTGCCATGTCTCAAATTTTCATCACATACTTTATTTACTATCAAGTATCAACTCAACTATATTATTGCCTAATTTATTTAGCTTTACTAATTACCGATAGCATACTATTTTTTTAACACTTTGAGATAAAGGTATAAAGTTTGAGGATAATATCTAATATTTTCAAATTATCCTTTGCTTATTTTCCCTTTTTTGTTTGAAATTTTAATTTTTGAAAATAAAAATAGTAGTGATATTAAATAAAAATGTGTTATCAATTTTACTAATTGAAAATGATAATATCTATATATATATTTATTGGGAAAGCCAAAAATATATTTGAAGTTTCCAAAACTATTTTAAGCTTACTTAACGTGTTTGATTTAATTTAACATTCATTCAATTGAGATTGAGTTTAAGTTTCAAACAATATTTTGAGAAGACAAAAAAAAAAAGCACCCAAGTTATGACTCCAACAATATCTTTTGAACAATACTTTGACAAACCAAAGCGATCCATCTGGTAGGAAACAAAGGAACACCCATGAACATGATTCCCTCTTTTAAAATATCATATTTAGTTAATAAATAATAAATAACAATTTGAAGAAGACTATATAATATATATAATCATATTAACGAATTTAATAATATTTTAATGCACAAAAATGTCATAAAAAGTATGGTGCAAGAATTATGATTTGGTAGTACATAATTTGAAGTGATGTGGCTAGTTATTTGTTCAATTAATGCGAGACCGGCCTTGCAAGACAAGCCACGACGAAGTAGTAATGAAATTCTGACAAAGTAGTAACACATTCATAACAACATTTATAATTCTAACTACTCATTGTTATTTTCAATGTTCATTTGATATGTCAATGCATTATGTAATAATAGTTATACTTATCAGTATTGCCTAAGAGGACATGGTCTCCAAATTCAGACTTAGATGTAAATGTGGCGATAAAGTGTAGGTTGATTTTTCCATTCACCGTACTCAAATTTAAATCCTTATTGATTACTCCGCTGCATTTATGAACCCCCTTTTCAATTTAAATTATTTAAATTTCAATTTGATAAAATTATCTTTGATAAATTGAGTTTATAGTAAGTTATGTCATGATTTAAAGGAGTTTGGGTAAAACCAGTGTTGTTTAGATTGTCCTCTAAAGTAATATTTATAATGCAGCACAATTGCATAAGGGAGAGTGGTCAAACCAAAAATACTTATTTATTATATATTTATTTATCTATCTCATTTGAAGAATTGTTTTTCTTCTTTTTTTTATGTATCCCATTTAAAAAATTAATTTTCTATTAATTAATTTTAATTTTACATTTATTTAACACGTTATTGATATGCATAAGAAATTAATGACCATATAGATATAAATGATAAATTTAATTTAAATCAGTATATTTTATTATATTTTTTTAAAGATGGTTGGAGTTTTAGTTTTTTTAGGTTATTATGATTATTATCGGTAATTAGGGTTGTCTTGCCCGTCCTGGTTCGTGTCCATCTAATGTCTGTCTAAATTAAGATGGATATGTGCATAACTATTTTTAAATATAGTGTGAAATATTATGTTTTGTCTACCCTAAATATGGATAGGCGAGTTTGTGGGTCACCCTAAATAAAACATATAATAAGAAGAATAGATAATAAATAATCATACAAATATAAATATAAATAGTACATAATTTGCATACAAATATACATATGTATTTATCGTAATAATTAATCATTCAGATTCAACAATAGATACAAAATATAAATGCATGTATATAACACAAATTATGCATATTACATAACTTACATATAAAATACAAAATAAATAATACATATTCATGTATATAATATACAAAATACATGTGCACATATATATAATAAGGAAATAATAGTATTTTCTTACATTTGATATACAAATGAATGTAATCAAATGGAACACATTTTCTTACATTTGACAAAATATGTATACATTTGTAGATTTAATTTTCAATATTTTATCTAATAATGTTTGTGGACCGCCCATTTGAAATTCCTGCATGCAAATAGGGCTTGTTGGGTAGACATTTTGGGACAAACACATTTTCAATCCATGTCCACCCAATAAATGTAGGCTAACGAACGTACCTAATGAGACTTGCCCAAATTACGAATGATAATTATAATATAATTTATTATTTTAAAAGTCAAACATAATCTTATTAAATGAACAAATTTTTACTTCCCAGCCATATTTTGATAGTTAAGCCCAACGTCAAACAACTTGAAAAACTAAAATAGTGAATATGAATATATGTAATTTTAAACCATCCTAATAAATTCCCAAACAGTCATTAAAACCTACTAATGTTGGTGAAGAAATTTATAAAATAATTAAAGTTGTAAAAAAGTACGGAAATAATTAAATATACTGTTAAATGGATTTACATATAAATATTAATGTCAAATTAATACTTATAATTGAATAAATGATTGACATTTTTTCTTAATTAATTAATGTTCTATTAAATAAAAACCCATGTGTATTTGCACGATTAGAAAAAGGTTGGGCCACAATTTAAAGAATGGGGTCTTGGGTTAACTCATGTATTCACGTATACGTAAAAAACACATATGAAAAGTATTGTTAAAATGGGTACATGTTTAAACATTTGAGTGTATTCCAAGATATTAGTCTTTCATCTATCATATGAGTTCATACTCCATATACTTCATACTATAAAAGATAAAAAAATTATAAAAATATTGTATTAAATAGTTTTATAGTGATAGCCGATAGGTATACTTCACGAGGTAATTCGACTAAAGAAAACAAATCAATACATAAGTTTTCACGTTTTTCTATACTAATAAGACTTTAGTCTAGTATGATAAGATTTTATTATATATCAAATATTTAATTTTTATGAGCAAAACATATTTAAAGGGGTAATCATCCACTTATAAATGATTAGTTTCTTATCTCATAGTATGGGTTATGGAACCAACTATGAGCACAATACTTTAATATACTTATCCTCGGGTTATCCCTAATTAAGGGTGGAAACATGTTAGACCACTTATCAAGATTCTAGTACTTATCCTAACAGGTCAGACCAAGTCATGCCTTTTTAGTAAATAGATTAGGCTTAGGCTTTTCCAATAGCCTATTTAACCTAAAGAGATCAGACTCACGTCTTTTAAAAAGCCTATTAAGCCTAATAAGTCGTCATGTGTAATGTTATTATATATTTATAAATTATTTTTTATAATATGTACAAAAAAAACTAACTAATATTTTTTAAACAGACTAACAGGCTAGGCTCAGGCTCCTATATACTATATAGGTTGAGCTTGTTTAAGGCAAAGTCTGGTCTGATCTGACATGTTTTCACCCATATCACTAATCATTATCTTAGGGTTTAGACATGAATGTTAAGAGACCCTCCAAAGTATCTCTTGGAAATATGTATAGGGAAATCATATATACATCTACTATCTCACAAATATGCACCATTTTTGCTGATCAGTGAAAAACCCAATTTCAAAATTTAATGTCCAGTTATTAAAATCAATTAAGCAATAGAAAATATAACACATTATGGTACACGAGACATTAAATATTATTTTCAATGTTTCCATGTTTAATGAATAAAAGATTTGAAAACGTAACATACACATTAAGGAAACAAGCCATTATGCGATGGAAAAAGAAATGCTAATGACGTCTAATAATGACAATATAGTTTTTATTCCGAGTATGAGTGATGCTCAGCTGTTTTTATCCTTATGAAAAAACAACACGAATTATCAAACATGAAAATATAATATACTAGTTTCAAATATCTCAGTAATGATTAATGTTTCATCAAAAAATTATTTTTCCATTTCGATCCTCTCCAACGAACTTGTTTTCAGGAAGAAAAAAAAGTAAAAAATATTTTTTATCTTATGATCCAGCAAATGCAAAAATTGCGAGAGAGATATAATTGGGATGGGAATGAAGTAAGCGCGAATGTAGCTGCTATTTATCCGCATCTCTGCTTATTTGCAAATTTCCAAGTGGATAATGAGTCAAATTTCAAATTTAATTCTATATTTCATAACAATCATTATGTATAAATAGTTATTATATGAAAAAAAACACTTTCATATAATAAAATTTTAAAAATATATTTTAATTACTAAAATTCGAAAAATATAGATAATATGATATTTTACACTTGGAAAATGATATATTTTCCTACTTATCCTCGTACTTACACGAAAGTGACATATGTCACCTGTAAACCAATTACTAATAAATAAAGTATCATTTTATGACATATGTCATTTTTTTGTGGGTATGAAGATTTAGCATGAGGATATAACATTACACTTTACATTTTTATTCTAAAAAAAACTGGTTTTAACATGTAGAAGAATGAAATAAATGATGTGAGATTTATTTTTCAATAAGCCTTTAAATAATTACTTGACTAATGATTAAAGAACATTATCACAAACATAAAGAAATGAAATTATAGTTTTAACATTTCAAAATGAATTAAAAATGTAGTAGAATAATGAAGTTATTTGGTGAGACTTGTTAGTATGATAAAGAGAGCAAGGAGAAGAATTTATTATAGCGTCATATTTAGGTAGGGCTTTATCTTCCCTATATATTGTGATTTGTGTATCACAACGAAAGAGAAGATAATAAATATAACAGAGAGAGAGAGAGAGAAATAGAAATGGCGAAATCACCCGAAACCGAACACCCACTGAAATCTTTTGGTTGGGCTGCCACAGATACTTCTGGCATTCTTTCTCCTTTCCATTTCTCCAGAAGGTTCTCCTTTCTTCTTCTTCTTCTTCTATTTCCACTCCTCATTGTTTCTCTCACATTAATACAGAACCCACTATCCTCAATTTTAACATGTTTTTGCAGGGAAAATGGCCCTGATGACGTGGCTCTTAAAATCCTTTACTGTGGTGTTTGTCACTCGGATCTGCATACCGTCAAAAATGATTGGGGTTTCAGTACTTACCCTATTGTTCCTGGGTACATATTTACCATCTTATATATATACTTTTTACTTCTTAACCATATTTTACATCTTTAAAAGGTTAATGGTTAATTCTTAATCTTGAATATACTAGTACTATTAAACCAACAAGGATCTTTTCCTTTTTCTTTCTTGGTTAAGAAGTTGATGACATACTATTATTAAACACCTTCTTAATCACCTACTGCATCAATTATTAGGTTTAAGTACGTAGTGTCTGTGATTAAGGACGTTAACGTTTCTGAACAAATAAATTGAGTAATTATTACACTACCAAACAAACAAAAAATTAGTAATTATTAGATAGGTTAGGATTGATGATTCCAAAAATCCAAATACATTTTCAGTGTTGATTTGAAATACATTTATTTAATCAAAGTTATTATATCTATCATGGATTTTAGATCGGGTAATATTTTCTAACAACAATTCATAGATGAAGGTGGGGACATGCACCCTCTAAAAAATTATATATATTACTCTTTTAATTACTTTTTTGCAACCATTTTTTTATATAAAATTGCACTTGTGGTACTATTTATCCTCATATGATACCTTTTGGATAACTCAAATGACTCAATATAACTTCTACTGGTCTCTATGGCAAGGATGGAGACAGGGCCTAGAAAATGAGGGTTCTTACTCCACAAACCCTAAACATTTATCTATACCATATATGTTTTAGACTTTTTCTTCCGGTTGTATGAATAAAATACTTGTAAAAAATATTTAAAATTTATAAACTTTTCATTTTATCTATATAATAATAATTTCCAAAGCCTAGTACACTTTTTTTTTACCTCATTTATTATTATGAATTTATGATACACAATGTTATTATTGTAAGTAGAATTTATTTCTGTAAGGCTTTAATAGTCTTTAAGACATTAGTAATTAATATAATTTATTAAAAATTATGTTAATTTTTTATACTATAAATTTACGTTTTTATTGTGTCACAACATAAATTTTATCGGTCTGATCATATGGTCCTAGACCCGCCGAGACATATTTGTTGCATTTCATAAGGTGGTTGTATTTTGGATCTCAATTCTTAAATACACATAAATTCTCTTTTGACTTTAGTGTACTGGGTTGTTTTAAGAATAAAGAAAAAACATTGTTGCACACACTTTCCCCACATCAATTACATCGGTAGCACAATGTAGGTATGTAGAATTTTAGTCAAAAACATTAAAGATTGTGTAGATATGTGTTGGTCAGCAGATCAATATATGACTGTAATATTATGGGGTGGCTGGATTATGATGGGATTTAATTGAAATATATTATTATAATAACTCTCACGTTGTCTATGATTAGAGGATTAAATTATAATTTGAGGCTTGTATATATTTGTGCATTAGTCAACACAGGACATAGTAATACTTGTTGCTTATTAAGAGGACATCTTTGAGTGTGGCCTGCATTGGCTTTTGCAATTGTATTTTGCAGGCATGAAATTGTTGGTATTGTGACCAAAACTGGAGATAATGTGAAAAAATTCAAAGTGGGTGATAGAGTTGGAGTTGGTGTTATAGTGGAATCTTGTAAGGAATGTGAGTGTTGCCAACAGGATCTGGAGAGTTATTGTCCTAGACCTGTGTTTACCTATAACTCTCCTTATTATGATGGAACAAGAACCTATGGTGGCTATTCTGACTTTGTGGTTGTTCATCAGCGTTATGTTCTTCAATTTCCTGAGAATTTGCCCCTTGATGCTGGTGCTCCACTACTGTGTGCTGGTATTACTGTGTATAGCCCAATGATTTACTATGGGATGACAGAGCCAGGTAAACACTTGGGTGTGGCAGGGCTTGGTGGATTAGGCCATGTTGCAATCAAATTTGGTAAAGCATTTGGTCTGAAAGTTACTGTTATCAGTAGCTCTCCAAACAAGGAATTTGAAGCCATTAACAAACTTGGGGCTGATTCTTTCCTTCTTTCCACAGACCCTGCAAAATTCAAAGTAAGTGAAATATATATCTTGAAAAATTCAAACTTGTTTCATCCCGGCTTTGGTTTTGACAAATTTACTGGTGCTTTACAATACTGGAACTGGTAAAGGATAATGATGTTCTATGTGGTAGCAAATAATATATGCTTTAGTAGTTGGAGGTAGAAATAGAGAAAGAAAAATCATTAAAAGGACTTGAGTCTAAATGATGTTTCTAAAGGGTTGGTTTTTGACATAACACAACGGTGTTATTCTTGCATGTGGTCAACCTTATCTAGTGAAATAGTTGTTTGTTTGATAGATTTTACTATTTTTGTGATGACAATCTTTTATCACTGTTTAAAAGCTTGGTTACTGACACAGTAGTGTAATAGAAAGTTGCTTGAATTTGAAGCTGTGAATTGAAATGTGCCTCAACATGAGAAAACCTCACTTCCTCCCGTTGAATAATAGAAACGAACCATGTTTTGCTTTTCCAAGATAAACAATATTACAAGAATTGACTGAAGGGTCACTGAATTCTTATAATGGCTTTGTATTCTTGTTCATATTATATGACAGGAAGCTATTGGGACCATGGACTATATCATAGACACAATCTCTGCTGTTCATTCTCTGAACTCATTGCTTGCTCTACTAAAGCTGAATGGGAAGCTGGTCACTGTTGGGTTGCCTAGCAAGCCTCTCGAGCTTCCTGTCTTTCCGTTAGTTATGGGTAAGCCATATAATCTCCTATATGATACAAAGTGATCTTATATGTTCCTAACAAGAAGACTAGGTAAAAAGAACTTGATTGAAACAAGTTGTCCCTGACAATAGCCCAAGATGAAAAAGCACCTGGTGTGTAATTTGTTTCTAAGAATCTGCATGAAAGAGTATTATTGAACTATTATAGGTTAAAGCGTTTCAAGATTTTCCCCTCACATTAGATATGTATTTGTTCAATGAAATGTTGTCTAATTTGGTATTCCAAACATGCAGGAAGAAAGCTTATAGCGGGGAGCAACTTTGGAGGGTTAAAGGAAACTCAGGAAATGCTTGATTTTTGTGGGAAGCACAACATAACTGCTGATATTGAACTGATTAAAATTGACCAAATCAATACAGCCATGGAAAGGCTTGCCAAATCTGATGTCAAATATCGCTTTGTGATTGATGTGGGTAACTCCTTATCAACTTCATAGAGGCTATCATGATTTTTCAACTCTTTGCATGTGGTGCCTTACATGTCTCAGTATATTGAAAAACATAAGATTGGTGTTAGATGCCAAACTTCAGATATGAGGTCTTTTTCTATTTTCTTCCGCACAATAGTTTGGACTCTTGAATTTATATTATGTTCCTTTATTTTCATAAAGTACTAATCTAAGCTGTTTATTTTGTGATTTTGTTTGCTATTTTCTTTGATGTATCAAACTATGTGCCCTTTATTGGATTCAGTGCTTCCAAATGCATTTGGCTAATACATTTTGCATGCTGCGATTTTGTACACGGTTAAAGCTTTTTACCTTTTTGACATGACACATTTTATAAAGAACTTAGTTTCTGCATTAGTAGAAGAAGAAGAAGAAGAAAAAACTATCATTTCTCATTTAGTTCAAATTGAAGGTTGGGTCATTAACTCAATAGCACATCACTCGTTTCACCTACAAAATGAGAAGTTATTTCCCCTCATTAAATTCATAATTTTTTGATATTGACTTAGTGAATTCTTAAATATTATGCTGAAAGTAATATATGGTTAACAAAAGTAAATATATGTCCCTCTGTCATGCAATCAAACAAGTTCTGATAAGAGAAAAAATATATTATATTTTAATATTAATAAGTATATTATTATTTATCAATTAAAATTTTGCTACATTAGGATTCTCAATTATACTAATGTTTAGCACACATTAAAAAATTGAAAAAACTCATTCCAAATTTGTAATAAATCATGCGTCACTCCATCAAACCACACTAGGCCTAGCAGCCTTGGATTCCACACGAAAGGTTCATCCTTGGTCCATTAGACTCAAATTTTAAGGTCCAAAGGACTCAATGTTTCAAATAATAATGCGGAGTCCATGTGAATTATTTTTATTGTTTTGGCCAAACATATATAAAGATATGATTGTGATCTGAGTTCAGAGTCCTTGTAGACTTAAAGAGCATTTTACTTTGGTGTGATTATAATCTGTTTATATTTTGGTAAGTTAGAAAAATTATTTTTTATATAGTAAATTATAGAAAAATGTATCAAATTATTTGTTTATATTATGATTACTTTAATTGTTTTTACACTTTTTTTTTTAAATATTTACCATCATATATATTTTTACTATACATTTTAAAAAATGTAATATTGCATAACAAATACTACAAAATATAATATAATATAAAAAATAATATCAATAATAAAAAATAACATGACACTCAAATAAATAGAAGTTGTTAAACTTGAATGGTTATGAAGTTTGGTGGTAATAATGTGAAATTTTATGAAGTTGTGAAAGTGTAAAAATGAGGAGAGAAATAAAATTATGATGGGATAAAATGGGAAGTGAAAAAATTGAAAAAATAAGCTAACAAAAAATTAACCCACTCGTAATTTTTAAGCTTCTAGTTTTAACTCATTTATAAAAAAAAACTAAGTTTATACTTATCAAATATATAATTAAAAAATTTAAACCTTACGAAACATGCACTTAGTTGCCAATATTGACGTTTACTTTGGGGTATGATTGATGACAAACTTCTGAAATAAATTATGAGGCATCAATGCATAGTCGTGAAAAATAGCATGTGAATGTGAAAAACTTCTAGGAAGAAAGCAATGGATCATTTAACCTATCCAATTGTATATTATTGGGTTAATCCAATAAAAATTGGAGTCCATTCAACCAACATATTAAATATGGCAATCGAATAGAGTCAGACTTCTCTCCATTATTAAAAAAAACAGTTGTTAAAAAACATTAAAAATTTAAAATATATTAACATTCGTGTCTTTTAATTTACACTTATATTATATATTTATCTTTAACAATATACTATAAATTGAGAGGAGTCTGATTAGGTGGATTTGCCGGTTTGGAATGGAATGATTTTTGTTTCATTTTATCCAATTTTATAATTGACAATCACAATAAATACTACAACGTGTGAATAATTGTATTACTTTCTACATGTCTAACCTGCTGCCATTCATTTTTATCCACTCGTGGCTATGACTGGTGTTCACTTTTATGTCATTCATTTTTTTCAGTTCATCTCATCCTCAGTTCCTTGTCTTGGGTTAAATAATAATAATAATAAAATAATGGAGAATGCCTACACTGTTTACTACTATATATCTGGCAAGCAAGTGCTTGTGATACTTCTATTCTAGTAACGAATCTATTACGTGTTATGATTCCTGAAAATCTGACTGCACTGCTGATTTTCCAAGGATCCGATTCTACCTTTTCGGGTCTAAAATGATTTATTTGGTATTCAAAATGCTTTATAATTATTAGGTGGAACCGTTTTGTATTAAGTCCCCTTTTGTTCAAAATACTTTTTAAAACATGTAACAAAAAAATAAGAAACGTTAAAAAAATGTATCATCATTACTAA
The DNA here is from genome assembly GCA_009771035.1 of Lupinus albus. Taxonomy (NCBI): domain Eukaryota; kingdom Viridiplantae; phylum Streptophyta; class Magnoliopsida; order Fabales; family Fabaceae; genus Lupinus; species Lupinus albus. The sequence continues at coordinate 3,976,638 of CM020005.1, forward strand.
GCATGTTTTAATGTTAAAAAACAGACACCTAAATCAGTGTTCTTTGTGTCATCAACTTTGTCTCATCCAATCAGATTATATTATGTATCAAAATTTAATTGAATGAGATGAGATTTAAGACACGATTGGAGACAATTGATCTTCATTCCTTATTTACTAACCAAGAGAGATTTTCTCTTTTATAATAATAACAACAATGATTACAGTGGCAGTCATGGTTGCATCTTTGTTTATTATATTAGTCAACAAAATACTTTGGATTAAAGTGACAAAAAAAAGTGGTTTTATCATTGATTTGTTTTGATTGAGTTTATTATGCTATTGAATACAATTAGCTAACAAGATAATACCATTTAATCCCAATTTGTCTATATAGTAATGGCATACAATTTTCATGGTGCTGGTGTTATAATCATGAGATACATATAGTCTGTGCATCTCCGAATACATGTTCGATAGTTGATTGATACTAGAGTATCAAAGTGTAAGTACTTTTTTGTTCTTTTAATAAGTGAAATTGAAATAAATGGTTAAGATGCTCCATAAAATTTAGAAATTATTAGCATATATAAGAAACTGACACATATAAGCCTGGCCAGTGACAGGCCCACTTACATAATAGTACTACAACTACAAATTTATTGATTATATAAAAGTTTTTTTACAAAAAAAAAAAATGTATGTGTCGTATGAATTTTATATCTTTGTCGTTATATCACCCATCATTTATATTTAATCATTATTGAATCTTTAAAATGAGTAATATAAGTGAATGATGGATGATATAGTACATTAATGTTTTCACTAGTTAAATGTTAATATTTTATGTTATTGTTGCTTTAAATAGCTAAATGTGTTATTTATATTGCATAATATTTTTGCCTTCATCACACAAATTATGGGTCCATCACTCAGAATAAGGATCTTGATGATGACAATACATCTTATCTTCCTCCTGGTCATATATATATAGAATATTGATTGATATACATGTTCTACCAAATTATATAATCTATTGATAATTGTTATACTTATAGGTTGGTGGGGTGTCAAATTATACATTTCAAAGAACCAGATTGAAAGAAAGACTTGTATCTAGTTTTGTCCCGTTATTATTATAATAACACAAATGACCTTTACTTAATTGTGGTGCAGGACATCTGTATACTTATTTAAAGCAAGTATAAAGAAAAATATATTCCATAAAATAAAACAAAAACAGTGAAGAATGAGATAGTAGCACCAAGCCACCGACACTTTCGTTATGTAACAAATGAACTACAAGTCAACAAGATATTTAAACTGACCGGTCTATTTTGTGATAAAAATGAAAATAAAATAACCAATACAAATTAAATGGACAAGGCCAAGTGTTGTCGTTTGTAATCATTATGTTGTACCTTTAAGATAGAAAGCATTGAACCCATGGGATTGATGCAAAATCCGTACCAAAAAGAGAGAGAAATTGCAAATTTGCATTACAAATAATGGGAAGTGCTAGTGCTAGTTCTAGGTGGTAGCTATTGATTCAACATGTCTAATATCACTGCCCCGACAATTAATGCTAGCCCATTTTTCTCTTTTTCTTTTTTAGTGTTTTAGATTTGATGTGGTTGGTATGTGTTCTATATTTCATAAAAGTGTGTGACAGCAATGCATCATTTATTGTGATAGTAACAAACTTTATCTCTTAATGTTTTTAAGTGTTAATTATTAGGTATTTAAAAATTAATTAAAAATTGTTAACATGAAATTTTGATACAAAATGTTGTCCATGTTAGTTTTGTTTGAAAGATGTACTTGTTAAAGTTCAGGGTTAGGTAATCGTGTGGTTCAAAGTTCAGAGTCACTGAAACACAACATTGCCAGCTGTGGCCTCTTGTTCTTTTGTGGACCCACTTTAAAATGATGATATTGGAAGTTTGGAATTTGCTTGGTTGTCCCCAACCCCCACCGGGTCTCAACATGCTTTATAACGTGGCATGTTGTTATTACAATTTCTACTATCCCAAACCATTATTAACTAATCTCCTACACGTGACTAAACCAGTAAGTATAATTCCACATGGTATACGGGTTTACTAATTAAATTAAAATTATATATATAGTACCAATATTAATATTCAAAAAATAATAGGGAATGTAAAAGTAGGATTGTCTTATGCACTATTTTTGACAGTATACAAATATAAACGTGAATATCAAATTTATTAAATTAAAAAACATATTTTTAACCCAATAATCAAAGGTAATTCTTACAAAGAGAAAAGAGTGTATGTATCAGTAGTGTGTGAATTTTATATATTGTCATTGCATTATTCACAATTTATATTTATTTATCATTGATTCTTAAAAAAATCAAATGAATGTTAAATGATATAATGATTATCTATAAATATTTAGAATTGTAGCCCATAAATATTACACCATTCTAATATCATGACGCATATATTCCGATCAAAACCTCCCAATACATACTTTCAACTAAGACATTAGGGCATCGAAGGTAGTAGTCATTTTAATTTATTGACTTGTTTAATGCAAAAGATTTGGAAATTTATAAAGGTCACCATTGGCTTGTCTAGAACTTGGATGAGAATATATAGAGGATAATGAAAATCTTATATAATAGCATTGAATGATAAGTTCTATCTTCAAAACCAGCATACCCGTGCTTCACAAGTTTGGTAAGGTTAATTTTAATCATAGTGGCAAAGTTGTACTTTATGGTCGCATGTTCTGAAGTAGCATAACTATATACCAAATCCAAATCTCCATTATTTTGCTTATTTCACTACTAGAAATTCAGTTGTTTTCTATTCGAAATCATCAATTATATACGGAAAATAAGCTCAAATTCTCACATGTAAAACAAACTCAATATCTCACATGCAAAACAAGCTCAATATAATTTCCCACATATAAATCTATGCAATGAATGTTTATCTTAAGGGTGGTGAGTGTATAAGATGGAACATATACAAATAGCTTGTACTTAGGGTGTAAGGAAGGAAAATGTGTTTATGCATTAGTAGTAATAATATCATAATATCATTGTAACAATATGAAAGTGCCATGCATGTTTAATTTTATCTAGTTAACACAGACATATCTATTGTTGGAGATTTTTCGTCCTAATTCTTATGTAGTGTGGTAAAGGAAATTCAAATAAATCCGAGCTTATTGATTCGTCGAGTTTAGGATCGATATTGGTAATCAAAGATATTCTATTCAAAGTCTATATCAATATATGCTTATAAATTCATCCAATTAAAATATTGTGATGTTTATTTTCAACTAAGATAATAGTTATGTCTCTATGTTATGTAATAGTCATTTATTGTCTTGGCTAGCTAAAGGAATGCAAATGGTATGGCAATGTTATATAGGATGTCATTGGTCTATTCAGATCCTAAATAAAAAAATATGAAGAGGTCATGGTGGAGGTTTAGGTGGTGGAAGTATGGAGTGACTTACGTATTAGTCATGATCTCCTCTATACCGGAGAGGAAAGTGGTGTTTTTCCTTTTAGATTTAAAGGTAAAAATGATTTATCACTATAAATAAATAGATACAAGTATAATTGTATTGATTTTTTTCTTTGTTCTTTTATATCACTCTCATTTTTAGTACAGCAGAGTATTCTGATTCGTTTGGTATAAATAAGTTACACCTTATTGAAAGAATATTTAAGTAAACTCAAATATATGAGTTGATTGGATCAATGCATTATTAGTAATAATATAATTGAAATATTAATAAAAAATTAAAAACGGGAAAACTGAGTGTAAAAGGTGTAGCAAAATAACACACAACTTAGTAACTCTAATAGACCAGTGAGCCCTCAGATTGCGACATGTGTAATAAAAAAAATGAACGGCTGAGATTTAAAATTGTATTACGTGTAATCGATTACACCAGTTAAACAGTGTAATCGATTACAATGTGAAAAATGCACATATCTGATGCTTTTAATGCGTTGTAATCGATTACGAGTATAGTGTAATCGATTACATCATGTAAAATACACAGGTCTGATTAGTTTATCATCATGTAATCGATTACCATGGTTGTGTAATCGATTACACTGTTTAACTGGTGTAATCGATTACACTATATGGTAATCGATTACACGTAATACAATTTTAAATCTCAGCCGTCCATTTTTTTTATTACACGTGTCGCAATATGAGAGTTCATTGGCCTCTCCATTACATGAGAGGAGTCAGACCCCTTATTGATGCCTCAATTTTTAGGTTGATATCGGAACTCAAAGATTTATTGGTAAAAAGCATTATATCTAATTAAAATGTTATGATATCTATTTTCAACCACACAAGTTATGTAAGGTAATAGCCATTTATTTGCTTCATTGACTCAAGGATTGAAAAAAAGTATGGCAATTTATAATGTTCACCATTAGCCTTGTCTAGAAGATAGAAAGCGTTACATTTTATGTGTTAACGAATAATATCATAAGAAGTAATTTATTTCAGTGTATTTCTTTATCTCTCTCAACAAGTATTAATCAAATAGATCAAATTATAACCTTTAGTCTTATATATGACATATGAGAATCTATTTAAACATTACATAATTAGATTGACTTATTATTTGAATCGATTTGCTCTTACCTTTAATAGCAGGAATCTAACAAAGTATATATGTTGTATTAATGTTGAAAAATAACTGAATTATGATACTAAACTGTAATTATGTAGAAAATCATTCTCAAGTCAATAACCTATACTAAGACACAATTCTAAGCCACATTCGTATTTTAAAAAATATAAAGGTAATTCATGATCAATGGCTTTTCCTAAAATGATTGTGTTGTGTTTGGTGACACAAATATGATCACTAATGCTGATGTGCGTTAACTACCATTTAAGTATTCCACTATTGCGCTTTATATTTCATTGTACTAATGGTGGTAATTTAGAATATATATAAAATGTTGGTGACAATGTGAACATAAATAGATATTAAATAAAATGTAAAAGTTAATGAATTGAAATAATTCAAATGGACAAACGAAATTAGAGATCGAGTTAAATTTAGAGTTAAGTTTTTAGTTAAATCAATCCTGGTAAGTTATATTCATCCTTATTTTTCCAAGTCCAATTGACTTAGGTTTAACTCAACTAAATTAATATATCTAACTCAATTAATTTTATATTCATGATGATACATCAAATACATATTATATATGAACAAACATATAGAGTTGTTAATTTTAAGTTTAAAGCGAATGGGACTTTATATTTTAAAAAGAAAACGGGTGGACTTTATGAGATTAGAAAAATAACCATTAATATGATTATTATTAGGTTTAAATGCCATATGTTAATGGCCTGACGTGATAAAAATAAAGTAAGAAAACTAAAATCACAAAAAAATAAAAAATAAATTTAAAGTGCATTAAAGTCTAATTACTGTCAACTAGGAAATAGAGGACAAATAGGAAATTAAAACAAAAACTGCCAAAATATGGTGTATATTCTATCGTTTCTGAAAAATATATTAGATAATAATTATTTATGGCATAACTACGAAGGTCATACACAAATCACGCTTCTTTTTACGTGACGTGGACAAACTTAATAAATTAAGGAAAACTATTTTTTAATTTAATATTCAATTAATCACAAGGACGATTTTTTATTTTATTATTCAATTAAATATCACCACCGACAACGGAGGCTGCCCAGGTGGCACAAAAGTCATAATTATTTATTTTATATTTAAAAGACGGAAAAGAGAACAAAATGTAGAAGCCCGTGAATTTCTTCCTATAACTTACAGTAACAAAACGTCGAATATATGGAAAATTTTAACACCAATTATTAATTCTATCTTATTTATTTTATAATTAAAAATATATAATATAAGTAGATTTGACATGTTAAGCCAATGCTTCCTTTTACTAAAAATCACTTAACCTCACTTCATGTTCAAGTAAATTAACTTTTATTTCTAATAATGATCATAATTTACCCGATCAAGATACAGAATATTAATATGAATTAAAAAAAATGCAGGAAGGAGGAAAGTAAAGGCGTGCCCATTTCAATTCTGGTGTAATTTTTGAAGTAAAAAAATGAGTAGGACAATGATGGAGGGTTTGGTCAAACCATAGTTAAAAATATAACTAATAATGATAAATGCAGACATTATGCTATGACATTTAATTAATATGTTGAGAATTATTAAACCAGTGGACCCATATTCAATGAAATACACAATACAGATCTAACTACCCAATAATGAAAATCAACAAGAATATTATAATCCACAAAACATGAAAGTTCAATATATATATATATTATAATCCACACAGATATATATATAAATATATATATATATATATATTATATTATATTATATGAACATTAATATAGTTAAAAATATATATGTTACACGTACATTCACACGATTAAAAAAATACATGTTTTTTGTGCATTTGTATTGTTAAAAACACATGTGAACTATGCATTTGTATGGTTTAAAATACACATGTTACTCGTGCATTCTCATTGCTAAGAGCACACATGTTACTCTTGCATTTGCTTAATTAAAACATACATGTAATCCGTATATTCACATTGTTAAGAACACAGATTCAAACACATAATGAAAATAAATGATAATTTCAAATTTGAATATTCTAACAAAATTAAAATAAGAAATTGAAACATGATAATGGAAAATTTGTAGAAAATGAAACAATTTGATTTCAATTTATTATATTACCACAATAAATGAAAATTTGAAGTATGTAGAAAATTTTCATGTTCTTAAAATTAAGAATTATATAACCAATAATAGCAATGAGCGGTGATGTGTTAAAGTTCAATCTCAAAACCAATTGACAATGAGAGGAGTAACCCAACAAATATTTAAATAATTTCCGAGAAAATGAGGTCGGTGATGTGAGACTTATTTCCCAACATGCTCCATCCACATAACTTTGTCGGACCAGACGAAATGTTACATTTGACCCATAACTAAATGACATATTTTGGCACATTTCTGGATCTGATACCATGTAAATGTTTCATCTCAAAACTAATTGGCAATGAGAGGAGTATCACAACAAGTATTTAAATCATTTCCGAGACAATGAGGTAGGCAATGTGGTACTTATTTCCCAACATTATGCCCGCTGCAACCTCAATTTCAACTTTCAAACACTCATAACTTTACGGAAAACATAAATAGCAAATACATTTGTTATTTCTGAATTTCAATTCTAATGATAAAAAATTCTAATAATAATTTCAACTTTCAAACATTCATCGTACTAGGAATTTTACGGAAAACATAAATAACAAATACATTTGTTATTTATGATTTTCAATTTCAATGATAAAAAAAATCCAATAATAATAGATAATAAATTATGATTTTTGGGGAAATAAATTATTTTTCATTAAGTGCAATAATAGTGATATATATTGTTATAATATGTGAGAACATGTTTTGGAGAAAAAACTTTTATGGAGAGAATGACATGTGTCATGAATAACATTTTTTTTCTTATATAGTAATAGATACTCAAATTGCACTGCATATTAATTTTATTTAAAAGTCAACAATATTAAAAATGAATGATATATAATACAGCGATAATATAAAAAATACTTAAATTATCGCTGTATATATCATTTTCTCTGTATATAAATTGTATATAAATGTAATAAGTTAACTTGTTCTTTTGGCAGACATGATGTTTTTATGCACCATCTTAAAAAAAAATTATCTACCTGCGCCACGTTAAATAGAATAGTGAAATATATACGTATGATAGTGTAATGATTTCTACATAGTTAATTATCATTTACTTTTCATTAATATTATTTTTTAAGAGTTAATAATGATGGAATATGAATGGTGAACAATACAATGATAATGTAAAATTATTTTATGGAAATAGAATTTAAAAGGTAACATGTTCTTCTTGTGGTAATTGTATGCTATGGCCATTAAAGTATTGGTTTATTTCTAGCATTCTATGTTTTGTTTTGGGAAATATATTTTATATTTTTGGGTCAATGGTTTATACTTTAAACATGTCTGTCATGCTCATTATCTCAACCCCGTTTGTGGTGAATATAATTTATCAACTGGACACATTAAATAATGAGAGGATCAAGTCAGATCTACAAGCTACAACTTATGCCAAAATAATAAATTATGATAGAAATAGTCAATAAGAGGGCTTAAAACTTAAAAGTGATTTCGAAATGATTTTAGGGTATATTTATCTAATGATTTTCGTAATCAAAGCTTTGAGTATTAATGATAAGGAGTTATAAAGTGATAAGAAGATATTAGCTTTACAATAGTTACATATATTATTTTACAATATCATATCTTGAACTATTAAATGTTTAGCTTTACAACATACATATATTATTTTTAGCCTCCTATCCTAAACACTAATAAGAATTGCTATTAAGAAAATCCTAATTTACAAGACATATTTTTTTTATAACTTGAAATGCATTTTTATATTAAAAAATATATTTTTTATTCCATGTGTTTTGGGGTGAAAAAAAATTCTCTATATTTTAATAACAAGGCTCATAATGCTTGAGGCATATCTGAAGTTTCTAAATATGATCTTAAACTTTCAATTTTTCTAGAAAAATATGTTTTTTACATAGACAAAACTCATTGTTGGACCATTACACGTGCTTCTAGTTAAGGAAATTAATAATTAGTTGGTGATTAGGAACACCTTTGCTATATATAAATTACTTAGTATTTATTACTTTCTTCATTTCTTTTTATGCTTGATAGGTCAAAAAAAGAAATTAGTCTTGACTTAATAAAAATAATCCCATATGATTAAATTAGTCTATATATCATTGTCACGGGTTAGTTAATAAAAAATCAATGCTTTTCTTAAATGAAAAATAAATTTAAGGCAAAAATACATTTATAAATGTTCAAATTAGTTATCATCATAAAGTGGTAATAACGAAACCTTAAGATTGTTTAATGCATATAGGTAATCCTAACTAGTGGGAGGAAAACATTACATAAGGTTGTTAACAAAAGTTGGTATACCTTGATATTATCCAATCTTTTTTATGCAGGTATTATTTAAACTCGGCATAAATTCTTCTTGAAGTTGATGATCTTCCTTAATCTTAATGGAAAAAGACAAAATGATATTACATATTTTATTTTCTTTGATTTTTTGGGTACCCCTTTCTATTAATGGACATGAGTCTTACTCAATCTTAATAGGTATGGTCCATCACAAGCACGATCTTTAGGTCTAAAAAAATTTCCATAATTATTACTAGTACTTTATTTTGTCCTTATAATACAAAGGCAATATCTTGTTACTTCAATCTAATATCTCTAATAGAAATGTTTCTATTTGTCAACTTTCTTTCTTCATAAAAGTCACCAAATTATTATTTTGACACCAATTTTTTTCAACATTACTTTATTAGTTTAAATAGTCTCAACTTAAAATCTATTTTAGGCCTAATTTTATATTGAAATGTTCTTTAACCTTGAGTGGCTTATCTTTCCCAATCTAAGTTAAATATATTGAAATGAAGTAGAGATATGGAGTCCCTAACAATATTTCTAAAAATTAATTTAGTCTCTAAATTAACTTTTTACGTGGGAGATTAAGCAAGTTTCCAAAATTTTGAAGAATGAATTTGATATATGTAAATACAAATGATTAGATTTTCATTAATGATAAGGTATTATTTTATGACATAGTTTTAAACACTTAAAATATCAAATTGATAATTAAAATCTGCCATCTCAAATTGCAATCTATCTACCACCGTAGTCCACTTTAATTACACTCACACATCACCAAATTAAAGAAAAACGGATAAAGCTTTTACATTAATACCTTCCCTGATTGAATCTGCATGTGCCAATTTTTGTTTCAACTTTGCACCAAAATGGCTCATACATGAATGGAATCATTGTGGTCGGTCCATGGTATTTGTTATTCCTGTTTTATACAATTATTAAAACATCAAAGTAATTAAAATTACCGGAAAAGTGAAATATACATGAAAACCGTGAATGAATGATTTTTATGGGTAGTGGAATGAATGTTATATTTACCTTCTTTTGTTTTTTAATGTTAAAAAAGGTGGATCCACGCAATACTCATAGATCTGGAACTGTAAATCAAAAAGAAAGAAAGAGATTAAAAGTTAACAGTACAGTTAAAACACACTAAAATCTAGCAAACTCCGTACACACAACCATTTTATGTTTTTTAAAACATGTAACATGTATATCAGCTAATCATATCCCATTTATTTTAAATTATTATTGAATTTTTAAGAAAAACAATACAAATAAATGATAAATGATTTACTGAATGTGTTAATTTTTACATTGATGTAATCTAGAGCGTACACACATACATTCATACGTATACAGAGTTTATACTTACATGGAAAGTGTATGTATTGGGGAAGAGAGAGAAAGGGTAGTATTTAATTTAAAGACATAATCTACGCCGCGTTAGGAGATCCTATTTGCCAGTTTGATACAACCTTGACTTCCACATTTGAGTGTATAAGTTTCTCTCTTTCTTTTATTCTTTTTATCTCTTCACTTCTTCTAATCTAATAATTGCCACTCACAAACCTTACTGGCTCATGGACCCCGGACACACAAACACAAACACAAACAACAACTTAACTAAAATGACTTTACTTCAAACCACTCTTTCCATTTCTACATTCTTAATCTATAACTTAACACACTCACCCACTTCATTACACTTTGCCGGCCAAACTTCTACCCTTTTTCTTATTCACTTTTTTCTCCCTCACCTAACTCATATATTCATTTTTCAATACTTATCAATATTCGGGAACAAATGTTCAATTTTTGAGAGCAATAACTACTTACTTAAGTGAAAGATTAATGCCTTACTTACTTATATATAAGGGAATATACTCTTCTTTATATAAAAAAATTTAATGCTACCCTGTGGGCTCCACCTTTACCTCACTACTACTTGCTATTGCTATACCTACTATTTTATTACACTCACTCACATTGCGATTATTTTGGTTGGTGTATATTATTTGGTGATGTTAGAATAAAAAAGAAAATGTAATAGTAATATTGAGCTGTCTTTTTAATAATGTTTGTGGTTTGATTGATGCTTTATCTCTGGATCTCTCTGTCTCTCAATACAATTGTATCTTCTCTCTTACGCGTCTTCATTTTCACACATATCATCTATTTCTATTTCTATTTCTATTTCTCTCTCTCTATCTTCTTCTTCTTTCTTTATACCACTCTCACTCTATCTTTCTCTGTCTAGATACTTAGTCTTAGATTGGGACCAGCCACCGTCGGTGGCTGCCTTATCAAGGAATCCAAAATACTCTCTCACACAAACAAACTTGTTGGTCGTTTCTTATTACAAGTAGGATTCATTACATTACATATTTATTCAAAACGAAAAAATAGGAGTGGGTTTTTTTTGTTGGATCGGTTAATTGGTTCTGATGGTAGTGATTGTTGAATGCAAAAGTGGATCTTGTAAAGGGCAACCTCAAAATCAGATCTTTCTTGGTCTTTCACACTATTGAGGTTGTTGTTGTTGTTGTTGGTAGTGGTGTTTGGTTTATTTTGAAGATTAAGAAGTGTGAAAGAGTGAAGTGAGTGATGAACACAGGAGGTAGACTCGTTGCTGGTTCCCATAACAGGAACGAGTTTGTGCTCATCAATGCTGATGAGAATGCAAGGGTTAGTTCCTATTCCCCTCTTCATTTTGCATCTCTGGTTTTCTTGTTTTTTAGAAGAGGGTTTTTGGGATTTTTGTTTATTTCTTCTTCTGATCTTGGGTTCTGCAAATAAAGTCTCAATCTTCTTCAGTTCTTTGTTTTCCCACTTTCTTCCGTGTCGGTGGTCTTCAAACAATTTTGTATTTTGATGCATCCTCTGTAGTTAGATCTTTTATTTTATTTTTTTGAGTTGGGGAAATAGTGCCTTTCAATTTATCTCCTCAAGTATTGGATATATGAAGATTGGGAGCTTTTTGTTAATCAAAATTGGAGTTATATTTTTTTGGAGAATAGTTTCAGATTTAATTGTACTGTTTGACCCTCTGGAGTGAGTAGTTAATAGTCTGCGATGTATAAAAGTTTCTTCAGATTCTATGTGTTCTCCCCTTTTCCTCCCAAAATTACTGGCAGATTAGGGTGGAACATTTTACAAATGCTTATTGTGTTGTCACTTACTGAAAGATTTGATTTTGATGTGTGATTTTATTTGCCTGTGTTGGTTTATTAGCTTTGAAATTATCAATAACTAGTGTGTATTATCATGTAATTAACTTTGTCTCTTTCTTTGCCTTCATTTTCTCATTCATCTGTGCAACAAAGATTACTGGTCGATTGATACTTGGTTTAGTAACATTTTCATAGAGCTGAATTTTATGAATGAAATCTTCTTTGAGAGCTACATAATTTAGTTAATAACACTAAACTTTTTTTTTTCGACTTGGTTTTTCTCAGATTAAGTCTGTCCAAGAACTGAGTGGACAGATATGTCAGATTTGTGGGGATGAGATAGAGGTTACGGTGGATGGGGAGCCCTTTGTTGCCTGCAATGAGTGTGCTTTCCCGGTTTGTCGGCCTTGCTATGAGTATGAGAGAAGAGAGGGGAATCAGGCATGCCCCCAGTGTAAGACCAGATACAAACGTCTCAAAGGTGAGATTGCTTTTGGATTCCTCTTTGAATTTTGTAACTGACCTCGGTTGTAGACATTTTCTTACATTCTTAGTACCGATGGATGAATTACAGGGAGTCCTAGGGTCGAAGGTGATGAGGATGAAGATGGTATTGATGATTTGGAACACGAGTTTGATTATGAGAACCCTGATTCTTATGGCCAGCAACCAATTTCAGAATCACTGTATTCCGGACGTGGGTCTCATAATAATATATATGGTATCCACACACATTTGGAGCATGGCTCGCCCTCTCTCAATTCTGAAATCCCACTCTTGACTTATGGGGAGGAGGTATATCTTCAAATTTTCCTTTTATGTTATGTCTGTTTTTTTTTTTTTTTTTTTCCATTTTTGGATTTCTTCACACTTGCAACAATGATCCTTACATAATACTATTTCTGCCTTTTTAGGATCCTGATATATCTTCTGATAGACATGCTCTAATTGTCCCCCCATATATGAATAATGGGAGTAGAGTTCATCCCATGCCTTACCCTGATCCGTCTATTCCATGTAAGTCTTGCGCAATTGTTTGTTTCTACAATTTTACATTTCATATTATCTATATATGTTGTCATCCTGATCCTTCTTTTTTAGCAGTGCAACCAAGACCAATGGTTCCAAAGAAAGACATTGCGGTATATGGGTATGGAAGTGTGGCTTGGAAAGACCGGATGGAGGACTGGAAGAAAAGACAGAGTGACAAACTTCAGGTGGTGAAGCATGAAGGGGATAACAATGGTGGAGGTTTTGGAGACGAGCTTGATGACCCTGATATGCCCATGTAAGTCTTTCAACTTTCTATTTTTCTCCCCTCCATGTTCTCAATTGTGCTACATCACATATCACGTAATTTTTTTTCTTTCTGTATTAAGATTTTTATCTCAATTATATCAGGATGGATGAAGGCAGACAGCCACTTTCTCGGAAGATGCCTATCCCTTCAAGCAAGATAAATCCATACAGAATTATCATAATTCTCCGCCTTGTAATCCTTGCCCTTTTCTTTCATTATAGAATTCTCCACCCAGTTACTGATGCATATGGCTTGTGGCTGACATCAGTCATCTGTGAAATATGGTTTGCTGTATCATGGATAATGGATCAGTTTCCAAAGTGGTACCCTATACAGAGAGAAACATATCTTGATCGTCTTTCGCTGAGGTAACTGAACTTACCATATCTGGTGATTTTTATTTCTTGACTTGCATTTATTCTGTACACATTATATTTTAGTATTTCTTGTTCTAATTTCATGCTCAAGTTCCTATTATGTTGATCAAGATTGGCTTCTTACATTGCTGCAGATATGAAAAAGAAGGGAAGCCATCTGGGTTATGCAACGTGGACGTGTTTGTCAGTACAGTTGATCCTTTGAAAGAACCTCCTCTGATAACAGCAAACACTGTTCTTTCTATCCTTGCTGTTGATTATCCAGTTGATAAAGTGGCATGCTATCTCTCAGATGATGGCGCCGCCATGCTTACCTTTGAAGCACTTTCCGAGACATCTGAATTTGCTAGGAGATGGGTTCCTTTTTGTAAAAAATACAATATTGAGCCCCGGGCCCCAGAGTGGTATTTCGGTCTGAAGATCGATTATCTGAAAAATAAAATACATCCAGCATTTGTCAGGGAAAGGAGAGCAATGAAGGTTTCAGCTTTCTCTCCTTTCCTGTTTTTCTTTTTATATAGTTTGTTCTTGAACCCAAAGGATACAAACATTTGACACTATTAATTCCTTTTACTTTTGTCTGTTACAGAGGGATTATGAAGAATTTAAGGTCAGGATTAACAGTTTGGTGGCTACAGCTCAAAAAGTTCCTGAGGATGGGTGGACCATGCAGGACGGGACTCCTTGGCCTGGCAATAACGTGAGGGATCATCCTGGCATGATTCAGGTAAGATGACATGTCAGTTTAACAGATACCAAAAGTATTTTTGTATGTAATGCTGGGCTTCTGGTGAGATGATGTTGAAGTCCGTCATTTCATTTTTTATTGATATTTTATTCATAAAAAAATGATTTGATGAGCATCCATTGTCTGCTAGTTATTAGTTCCCATGTATACTCATCTTCAAACTGGTTTGCATTATATACTGTAAGTATCCATGCTTTGCAAATAGACTTGCATATGCCACCTTCAAGCTTTCACTAGAGGATTTGGATTCTAGTGATCAGCATTTCACTTGACCTTTGGAGATGGAAATGATGACATTCCTTTTTTGCATTTTACAGGTCTTCCTTGGTCATGATGGAGTTCGTGATATTGAAGGAAATGAGCTACCTCGCTTGGTTTATGTTTCTCGAGAAAAGAGACCGGGCTTTGATCACCACAAAAAGGCAGGGGCAATGAATTCACTGGTAAGCGTTAAATTATTTTACTTAGGTTCAGGTTCAACTTATGATCCAGTAGCCTTAAATAATGCATTTTTGTAATAATTATTATTTGCAGGTCCGCGCATCAGCAATTATCTCAAACGCTCCTTTTCTTTTGAATGTTGATTGTGATCACTACATTAACAATAGCAAGGCACTTAGGGAAGCTATGTGTTTTATGATGGACCCTCAAGTTGGGAGGAAGATTTGTTATGTACAATTTCCTCAACGATTTGATGGGATTGATCGTCATGATAGATACTCAAATAGGAATGTTGTATTTTTTGATGTAAGTTTTTGCCTCGTGTTTCTTTGCTTATTTGGATATTTTCCTTTCTGCCCTTATTACAAGTACTAACTCCTCAACTGTAAACAGATCAACATGAAAGGATTGGATGGAATACAGGGTCCAATTTATGTTGGAACAGGATGTGTTTTCAGAAGGCATGCACTTTATGGATATGATGCGCCTAAAAAGAAGAAACCTCCTAGCAAAACCTGTAACTGTTTGCCAAAATGGTGCTGCTGTTGTTTTGGCTCTAGAAAGAAAAAGAATTCGAACTCTAAGGATAAAAAGAAGGTGAAGCACAGCGAGGCATCAAAGCAGATACATGCACTTGAAAATATTGAAGCAGGGAATGAAGGTTAGAATTTTGGTTCACGTGGCTGTCTTTACAAATTAAAACACTCCCTGTAAGGAAATTCCTAGATAGTAAAAAGACTAAATTGTTTCTTTTTCAGTATCCAACACTGTGAAGGCACCCAACATGACTCAAACAAAGTTGGAGAAGAGGTTTGGACAGTCTCCGGTGTTTGTAGCCTCCACACTTTTGGAAAATGGTGGAGTTCCGTTGGGTGTGAGTCCTGCCTCACTTTTAAAGGAAGCCATCCAAGTTATCAGCTGTGGCTATGAAGACAAAACTGAATGGGGGAAAGAAGTTAGTACTGATGAAATATATTTCTTTTATCAATTAGAAGTTAGTTTTCTAATTCTTATAATTCTTCCTTGTGCTCATAATTTTTTTGGCTTATTACCAGTGTGGGTGGATATATGGTTCCGTGACGGAGGATATCTTGACTGGATTTAAAATGCATTGCCATGGCTGGCGGTCTGTGTACTGCATTCCAAAACGGCCTGCATTCAAGGGGTCAGCACCTATCAATCTTTCAGATCGTCTACACCAAGTTCTTCGATGGGCTCTAGGATCTGTTGAAATTTTTTTCAGTCGACACTGTCCAATCTGGTATGGCTATGGTGGTGGGTTGAAGATGTTGGAACGATTTTCCTACATAAACTCAGTTGTTTATCCCTGGACTTCCCTCCCATTGATTGTCTACTGTACTCTGCCGGCAATATGTCTTTTGACTGGAAAGTTTATTGTACCTGAGGTAAGATTTTATGCAGTATCTATTGTGTTTGTCTGTGGAAAAAGTAATTTCCCTTCGCCAACCATAGAAAACAAAGTGCATAGTATTTTAGGAATTTGAGATTCATTTTTGAAAGGTCAAATGGATTGGTAGATTTGTGTTTTATTAAATGTCTCGATTAGTAGTTTTAGGCTAGCTTTCACTTTCCTGGCCTGTGGAAATAATAATGTTAAATGTGGAGAAACTGCAATTAAAACGGTTTTGGAGGACATTACATGTTTATTTCATTGCCTTTTGACTCTTGCAAATTTTCCAAGGTCAATGGCATTGCATGTTACTGTGTCATTCATGTTTCTTTTACTTGTGGCTACTGACATGCAATTTTCTATGTTATATATATGCAGATTAGCAACTATGCCAGTATTGTGTTCATGGCTCTCTTCATTTCCATTGCGGCAACCGGTATACTTGAGATGCAGTGGGGTGGTGTTAGTATAGACGATTGGTGGAGAAATGAACAGTTTTGGGTGATCGGAGGTGCTTCTTCACATCTCTTTGCCCTTTTCCAGGGTTTACTCAAGGTTTTGGCTGGTGTCAACACAAACTTCACCGTTACCTCGAAAGCAGCCGATGATGGAGAATTCTCAGAGCTCTATATCTTCAAGTGGACATCATTGTTAATCCCTCCAATGACCTTATTAATAATGAATATCGTTGGTGTGGTTGTCGGAGTCTCAGATGCCATCAACAACGGTTACGACTCGTGGGGACCTCTCTTCGGTAGGTTATTCTTTGCCTTGTGGGTCATCCTCCATCTTTATCCCTTCCTAAAGGGTTTACTTGGAAAACAAGATAGGATGCCGACCATTGTATTGGTGTGGTCAATCCTTCTAGCCTCCATCTTAACTCTCTTGTGGGTTAGAATTAACCCGTTTGTCAATAGAGATGGTCCCGTCTTAGAAATTTGTGGATTGAATTGTGACGAGTCGTGAATAAAAAAAAACTAGATGAAGGTGTTTTCTCAGCTGCACTGCATGTTGAACAAGCAAATGCGTTTGATATGACACGTCGCAAACTTACACGAATTTTTGGATGGAAGTTGTATTTTTCGGGTGTGTAGATAAACGGGAAAGGAAGGGGAAGAAGAAGAAGATGAAAGGAGTGTTCTGGGGGTTACACATTGTTACTTGAAATAGGAGTTCTTCATTTATTCTTTGATTATATTTCTGTGGGTTTTCTAGTGTTCTCTTTGCTGTTCTTGATGTATTCTTATAAGAAAGAGGGTTTGAATGATAAATGATTCCCTCTCCAAAATGAGGGAAACTAAAGTCTCAATAATTAGTTGTCATATTTGAAGGGTCGTTATTGTTTAAATTATAAAGCCTTTATGGGTTGTGTCTTCCTCATTTGTAATACCATCACTTATGGATATTCTTGTTCCTCAATTTTTTTTCTGTTTTACTATTTACTTAACCCTTGTTTAGTCCCTTGATACTTTATGGTTTTATAATGTGGGGATTATAAATGCAGTTTGGTTTTTAGATTTGTTCATTCTTTTGATATGTATAACTTTCGAGGTTTGGTATCATTAGAAACTACATTGGTGGCTCAGGGACTGAAATATTTATCACATCTAAGACAATCCTCTCATAATAATGATAGCTAATTTAAGACACTTGAAATATGGAGTCACAACTGATGTTCAAATATGTGTACTACTTCATGTATTAATTCATTCTCATTGATCAATAATGTAATATATGAATTTAATATATATTGATTTTATATTTTAAGACCAATGAGAATGAAGAAATACAACATCTTGGGACAGAAGGTGTTTCCATGAATAAGTGTATCTCAATAAAATTATATATTGTCAGAAATTCTCATCAGTGGTCCCTGACCCTTCATTCTATCAACAATCCCTTCCATGTTTTTATTAAACTTCATTCAATTTAATAGTCTTGGCTTGGTTTAGGCAAAAACCTAACGAATATTAAAATGAATAGAAGGATGGGCCTATTACCCAGTGGGAAATGTGTATTTTTATTGGAGATTCATTAAATAGAAGTTTGATCAAATTAAAAATATACGGACAAATATTATAATATGAATATACTTAAATATTGATCAATGGATATAAATAATACGATTATGAAGCTTACAGTTAGAAATACTCAAACAATATGGGATATTGAAGCATGAATATATTGTGATTGTATATATTGGAAAAAGTAAACATGGTACTTCAAGTATAATATTTAAAAATAACACATACTAAATTACTTATATGTGGAAAACAATTGAAATATTTATGTAAATCCTTCATTTACTTAACCACACGTGACAACAAAAAAAGAATGTTACAATGGCAAAAATAAAGCTTTTGATCAAAGCTTGTGATCATTTGTTTAATGTTTGAGTCAATTCACAAGTTGACCAAAATTCCATTTGAGGAAAAATATGATATCATATTTTGTTGAGTGGTCAAATTAAATAAAATTTGTCGGATTAATTATGTGATGTCACCCAGCGCTAGGAATAATGATTTAACATTAATAGGAATTTGGTAAAGGCTATTACAAATAGAAATGAAATGGATTCAATTGTAATTACATTCTTAGTTTATATAGTTGGGTAGGTGTAAGGTTCTTTTCCACGTAGGTTAAGCCAAGTTAATCATTGAGTCACCTCTTATTTTTAGTTATCATTAACTCTTCAACAAAAGTAATACAAATAAATAATTGCTATATAACGATTATATATAAATCTTTTCACTAATAATACATAAATATTATACTCTATGTAATGCAGTGAGAATGTGAAAAACATAATAACATTGTGTAGATATTAAACTGAAGCATAAAACCAGTGGCAAGAAAAATGTAAATATAAAGGATATTCTATATTGGACATAAAGTGGATTGTTGAAATACGATTGAACCATGAGACGGCAAACTGACAGTAAATATGCAACATTACAACTTGTGAAATCATATATCAAATGCAAGTCATAAATCAAACTATTGAATATAACAATTTATGAAAACTTAGACCACAAATTAATGAGATTGTATCTTCAAGAGCCAGCAGCACTTCAACATTCCCCTTTAAACTTGGCTTCATATTCGAGAGGTTGCTGCAAAACAGAAACAATTTCTTAAGAAACTCATTTTAAAGCAAAAATATATATTATGGCAAGTCATTTAGAATTGTTAAAATTAATAGAAAAGGTGGAAAAGACAAATCTGATCATGAGATAAGACACTCTG
This sequence comes from Lupinus albus, assembly GCA_009771035.1. Lineage (NCBI taxonomy): Eukaryota > Viridiplantae > Streptophyta > Magnoliopsida > Fabales > Fabaceae > Lupinus > Lupinus albus. The sequence continues at coordinate 3,996,406 of CM020005.1, forward strand.
ATGCAAACACTGATCATGGATTAAAACTGAAATGATGTATTAATGGAAAATGAACAAGGAGAATGGGATTGGAATATGATTAGGTATATCTTAATGAACAGGTAAAATGGGATTGAAATATGATTAGGTAAGCCTTAATGAACAGGTAGAATGGGATTGAAATATGATTAAGCACGCCTTGAATAGTAACCCGAAAAGGCTTCAAAAATCTACTCCTAGAAATGAAGTACCCATAAATTTTAAATAGCCAAGTATTGCTCTGAATACTTCAAAAATAAAAAAGATACATGAAAACTCCCATTTTTATATGCTTTTAAGTGTCCTTGAGGATATGTATGGATTAGTGAGTTTGAAGGGAAAGGGAAGCGGGGTAGTTTTTCATTTTTAAATTAAGAGAACTATAAAATATTTATGAGGTTAAATAAGAAATTATTAGAATGTTACACTGTTTTTTTAAAAGGAGGGAAATGTTTAAATGATAAATGAGTCGGTATTAAATTTGAAGTCCAAAGACAAGAAAGAAATAAGGCAGCAGGGAACACAAGACTACTAAGTACCATGAAGATAGCTGAAATCAGTTTTCGTGCAAACCATCTCATGTGCAATGCATGTTGAGCATCACTTGATGCTTTCACTGTTTCAAACCGCAAATACACAAAACCTGCACTTTTTCTGTATACAAACCACAATAACTAAAGAAATGCAAATATATGTGTAAAGGGCAAAAAGGAAAAGCGCGAAGTTAAATTACTAATGACAACTCATATATGCATGATCCACATTCATTAACTTACTTGTCGACGTAAATATGCTTCACCCGGCCATACTTTGAGCACTCTTCTTCAACATCCTCTTTAATGTCTAAATCAAAATCTGGCTCCGTCTGCAATGTAATATTAACCATCGGTACTTTGTTAAATGAAAAGTCACATTAAGTCCATAATCAAATAATGACGGACCTCAGTACTTGGATCAAACATATTCTTCAAGAGTAAACACTCGCTAGGAACTCCTACAGGTTCTGCCACTGGAGTAGGGAAAATTTGTGATGGGAAAGCTGCTGCGGGCACTATTCCTGGATTGCCAAAAGGCAAGCTAATAGCAGCAGGAGCGGATCCATTCAACATGGGGACACCAGCACTGCAATGTTGAACAACCTGTGAATATAATGAACAGATTCCCAAAACATAAAAAGGAAAATGTTATCGACAAACCTCACAGCATCGCCGGCCAGCTTACGCATAAGCTCTACTCTTGATTGTGCATTTAAAACCTGAAAATAATATCAAAATAAATGAGCAAGAACCTCATTGTGATGAAGAAAGAGTAATGTTACACGCACAAAATAATACACAGAAAAGGGGGAGGAAGTGCAAAAGAGACAGAAGTTTCCTAACCACACTCAGGCACTCCCTAAATGGAAATAAAGCACATTCTGACAGCAGAGAAACGCAAAGTGAAAAGGGCAGAGATTTAAAAAAAAACATAGATAGAAAACAAAAATTCAGGTATTTAACCTAGAACTTAGAACTTAAATAAAAATCCTAGAACACCACTAAAACTTCAACGTATCTATATAAAACATGAATAATCTTGTCATTAATCTCTAAATATTTATTGCTAAAATTATTATAGATGATTAAACAATATCATAGCACAAAAAATTCCAGCCAACCACGAAAATTTTTAGTAATTTAAATTGCATAAACTTCCAGTATTGCATAACGAAATAGATTTCTAATTTTCAAAGACATGTCATCTTGTGGAAACCAAATATTTTATACAATACATGTAAACTTACCATTCCACCTTCATCATCATCTAAGTCAGTAGATTTTGCAGTTGTATCTTGGCTTCCAAGATGATCAGTTACAGATGAAACCTGACTTGATGATCAGTTCCAAACAGAAGAACCGGCAAAGTAATTATCAACAAAATTGAGGCATACAACTGAAAAACAAAAAAGACCAACACAGATATTTCTACCTTCACAATCCTTCCAGCAATCTCCAACTTTCCATTTAAACTCTGAGCTGCCTTGGCATGCTCAAGTTGGGCAAACTGTCCAATGAATACCAATAAAAGATATTGACAACAATATTGCCCAAAACAATATATTCAAAGTTCAGTTTTAGAAACAAACTTGAATAAACCCAAAACCCTTGCAGTGTCCTGTCTCCAAGTCAAGAGGAAGTTGTACAACCTCCACCGGGCCAAATGGCTCAAAAATCTACAACATAAAGAAATATGTCAAAAGATGACAAAATAACACACAATAGTGGAAACGAGTCGAGTCAAGTTTGGCTTAGCGCAACTCGGATCGATAATGATTGGCACGAGAGTTTTGAGCCGAGTTCAACACAGTCTAAATTTTCAGCTCAAACTTGATTTGCTTAAAACTATGATCGTTTATAAATATAACTTTCACGCCACTTTTCAGAAATTTTAATTTTGATATATAATATATAAAAGAAAGAACGGTCCAGTGCATGAGACTCTCACTTAGTGAGATATGCGGAGGGTATATGTATGAAGCCTCACCCCCACAAGTGGAGAGGTTGTTTACAGGATTTGAACCTATGTCCTCATGGTCACTAAGCAACAACTTTATCGTCGCACAAAACTCACCATCTAATATAAAATATAACATTCATATATTATTCTAAAAATATAGCAAAAAGTACACACATATATAATAATTATAAAATATTTTTATATATGTAAAAATACTAATCTAGTCAGTTCATGAACCTAATAATTCGAACTATATTTGGCTCAAGTTCGGCTCCTCTGTTTAACGGGCTCAAGTTCATTTGGCTCATTACCAGCCCTACAACACGCTATCATAGAAAGATTCTAATTAGTGGCAACAAATTAGAAGGATTAGTCCTGTTCGGAGAAAACTAAATGGTTGGAATTAAGGGTGAATAAATTTTATCAAATTATTCGTATTCCAGAAAATACTGCTGATTCATTTCCCTGAATCCAGATAAAGGCAGTGGCAAATCTCATGCCAAACATCTATATCCTCACGACACTTGACAATGAGACAATGAAAAACCAAATACCTCCCGCAACAGAGTCTCAGTCATGTTGAAGTGAAGGTTCCCCACATACAGTTTTCTGTCCACGGATCCATATGGTCCTACTACACCAGAAGCTCCACTGGAAGCATTAGATTGAACAAGATTCTTTTCAGCCTCAGAAGGTTTGACCATTACTGGTTGCCCGAAAAGAAGTTGGCCGGAGAGAGCAATTGCCATTGGCACTGACATCGCATCATAAAATTCAATATACCTGCATCCTCATCAAGAACGTGCATCAAGTTTTCAGAACAAAAAAACAACCAGCTGCAATCAAAAACTTACAGAGCATGCAGCAAAGAGATGTAGGGAAACAAAAACTCTAGTGCAGACAGCTCAAGCTGAGTTTCTTTTGATATATCTGACTCAGAAAGAAAATGTTAGCCTGTCGTAATAAAAATACAAAACTAAGGCATGTAATAAATTGACAAATCAATCGAGAGAAGAGAAGACCATATACAAAAAAAGAAAGATAGGGAATCCTGAGACATGGAAAGTAAGCAACAGAAACTCACCTCCATACTTATTATATATGTGCAGACGTCAAATAAAATCCTAAGAAAATAAATCCAACTTAAAGCCGCATAAGATGTTAACTACATTGTCGAAAGATTCTAAAAGCCAAAAAGTGTCAAATCCATAAGCATCTCACTTAGACACCAACAGCCATACACAAATAACAACCTTATCAAGCCCACAACCAGTATGAGTGACTTTCAACTCATAATGGGAGTAACACAAACCGAGAAGGTTCATCAGCATACATATGAAACTCTCATTGTATGACAAACGTAGAGGGAGAGAATTGGTAATGAGACCAAACGGAAAACAGAATTATGTGATCTACCTTGGGTACGCAGCATGAATTGATTAAACATGAGTGCAAGGTATTCCCACCATCCCTCATCATTATCGCATTTCTAGTCCATTTAAGAATACAGTTAAACAGGATTCTTGAACGTTGATATCCTAATACCACAACAGCACATGCATATAAACAATTAGTTATCTGATAAGAAAGAACATACCCAACTCCCTTAGATCGTTTTGAGTGCCTATCCATGATCAGTCGGACATCTCTCACCTGAAAAATAAGGAACATCAGAACTTAACAGAAAGGAGAAAATATCACATATTAAAGCAGATTTAAGAGTGCATTTAAACTAAGCATGCAAACACCTAAGTTGAGGAGTTGGAAAGTATCATTACGTAACTTTTCTTTCACACAACACACATTAACCGAATGTTGAGACACAGTGAAGTTGCTATACAACTCGACACAAAAGGAAGGGGAGAATATGCTGCATCGACAACAGCTAAGTTTCTATTAATGCATTTAATACACTTGTAACCTGTACAATCTATATGTTGTTATTACTCACCATAAATTGAGAACCATCTATTTTAAAATATGAAATAAGATAATACTAATGGCAATTGAAGTCCTCGGGGTTCTTATGCAGCCAAAAGTTATCAGTTATTTTTTCTCTTGTTTTTTGAGTATGCAAGTCATAACAATTCCAAATTTCGAATCGAATTTAAAAGTTAAGAGGAACAAACCTTGCCAGCCTTTGAGAAGAACTCATATACATCTCTCTCTGTTGCTTTTAAGGGCATCTGTAATCACCACATATCATATTGTCAATGATCAGAAAAGAGACACCAAAGATGTCCACATATATTTGAGACCTTATTAATTTATAATATTTAATAAGGGTAGATGTATGTTGCCTTACGCCTACAAGCGAAGAAACTAATTCCATTACTTGAACCTCCGACCTCATGGTCACTAAGCAGCAACATTACCTTTGCGCTAAGGTTCACCCTCATATAATGTTTAATATTTAAAACCACAAAAGAAAAAAGGAGGCAATCCAATCAACCTGGTAGGCAAAAACAGTTCTCTGGTCCCTCTCTGGGTCAGCCTCAGGCTCCACGGCCTCTTTCTTATCCCTAAATCCTCTCCTGAAACTCAAATAAAATTCAGCTATGAGGGAAAAAAACAAATAGAGGAAGCTAATAACTTGATATTCAGATAGTACTAATTTGTAGCACAAATCCAACTATACATGATTAGCATCAGATACCTAATCTTGACAGATAATGACTCACTGTAACCATTAACATTTGAGATGAATCAGAAGTTACCGTGCATCTCGGGATTCAAAATCTACTTCTCTGATATCTCTCTCAGAACGACTCCTACTCCTTCTATATCTCTCTCGCTCTTCTCTTTCTCTTTCTCTCTCGCTATCTCTCTTATCTCTCGTTTCTCTATCTCTAACTTTGTCTCTTCCTTTCTCTCTTTCTCTGCTTATCCTATCCTTATCTCTCTCTTTCTCCCTCTCCTTCTTCGACGAACCATTCTCGTCGTCTCCTCTGGACCTCGTTCTCCTGCGGCGGTCATCGGCGGCGTCCAGGACATCATCGACATCACGCTTCCGGTAACTCCTATCGCTATCATTTTTCTTCGAGGAAACTTTGTCGTCATGATTCTCCACTGTCTTCTCCAAATACTCATACTCGTCGAAATCCATTGCTTAATTCCGAAACTTGTCTATAGTGGAGAAATGCGAAGAAGGGTTTAGTTTAGTGGGGTTGGTTCTGTTTTTCAGTCTATAAAATCTAGCAGATTGGACTGAAATTTAGAACACAAGACACATGTCACCAGTGCATTCAAATAGTTAAAAACACGCATGTTATCCAGACATTCATATTGCTAAGAAAATACATGTTACTCATACACTTTTGTATTTTCTTGATTGGTTTTCATGCTCTATAGTCTATATATTTGGCTAACTAATAAATATAATAAAAACTTATATTGTTCATTATTAATATAGACGTACATATGGAAAATTTGTTTAATTTTATGATTTATTGTGACAATTTCTTAATGTAACTTGTTTATAATTTATTTTACTTCTAAGATAGTATTTCTTAGTAGATGTTAGTATAATTGATTTATTATTTCATATTTTTAATAAGTAATTTAATGATTAGTACTTTTCGGGTTTAATGATTTAGTATGACAACTTCGAAAAATAATATTTTAATAGATAGAAATTAAATTTAGTAATAAATGATCATTGAAATAGATAAGTTGTAATTATATAGTTTAGTTTTTTTCTCAAAATAATGGAGACCTAAATTATTTAGGATTAAAAATGTTAAAATATTTTAACGACAGTAATGAACATCAGAAAATTATAATTAAATTTTTAGATTTTTTTTAAAATAAAGCAAACATACTAATTTGCATGTAGTGATTAATATACATTATTTTCCACCTTTAATAACATTATTGATATCACCCATAAAAACCACATTAAATGACAATATGTGTTTCTATTCCCTTATTTTCACCAGTTTTATTTCTTTCCTAATGGTCGACGTTATTTATTCAAAGTAATTATTAATTATTAGTTTGCAACTGATAGACAATATTTATTCACTTATTCGATTACAAATTACAATAGTATAACAATATTTATTGTCATTATTCACCTATGCAATTTTTATTCCCTTATGAATTTTCATTTATTGTTAGTTTTCTACTATGTATTTTTATAGATAGATGACATTTTATTATCTTTAATTAACTTATACAATACATTTGAGAGATAATTAAAAAATTATGGTGTCATTTTTTAATAAATATATAACATATGTAATGATTAATAAATTCAATAAAAATCTAAGATAAAAAATTGTATTCATAGTATATTTTAATTTGATAAAAATAAAGTTTTGTTTTTACCATAACATAGATTCAAAGATAAACAAATATATTAAGTTAATTTCCATGAAGAGTTGTACATCTTTTTTTAGAACAATGAAGAAACATTATATTTTTGACATTTGAATTATTTAAAGATTCATAATCAAATATCAAATATGATGAGAAAACTTAAATGAAATGAACATGTATAGATTGACAATGTTAGAGGGAAATGAAGGAATTTTTTTTGGAGGGAAATGAGTGATTGTGGTGATGACATATGTCATGACTAATATGCCAATGACTTAGTTTTCTTATATAGTATATAGATTAGCAAGTTACTCATGCATATGCATGGACAATATTTTTATCGCATGTTTAATAACACATATTATCTGTGCATTCATGTGGTTTAGAACATACATGTTATTCATACATTCACATGTTTAAAAATACACATGTTATCTGTGCATTCGTATCGTTAAAAACAAACATGTGACTCATACATTTTAATTGTTAAAAACACAAATATTACTCGTACATTCACATTTCTGAGAAGACATATGTTACCTATACATATGTTACTCGTGCATTCGCATTACTCGTACAAACATGTGTCTTTTAAACCATATATTTGAATGGTTAAAAATACATATGTTACATGTGCATTCGTATTGATAAGAAGAAGCATGTGACCCGTACATTTTAATGGTTAAAAACATGCATGTTACTCGTACATCCGCATTGCTAAGAAGACACATGTTACCTACACATTCACATAGTTAATACATACATGTTCATGTATATTCGCATTGTTAAGAAAACTCATGTTACCTTATTACAAATTAAAGAATAATTTTTTAAAGTGATTAAATTTTCATCAATAAAACTATTCAAGTCTAATGATCAATATTAATTAAATTCTCCATACAAAGTAAAAAATAACATTTCGAAAGAGACCAAGTTAAGGAAAAAAAGTATATCAGTCTAAAGAATAGTGTCAATCTCCACCAACATAGCCACAGAGATAATGATTATGTCACACTTATGTCTCTTCCTCGCCATCATTCTTCTTTATCCCTAAGTGGTGATGTGATATGAAAAGAGATTGCATGTTTGTGAATTGTAAAAGATAAATACAAAAACATACTATAGAGCTTTGACAACATAGAAAATGAAAGAAATTAGATATTGGGCTTGCATATAAAAAAAAGTATTATGAAGTTAATATGCATAAGTTAGAATGAAAGAAGTAAGGAAAATATTGAACTAAAAATTGGAGGAAAAAATTCATTTTTACCCTTAATCATCTATCAAAACTGGCCATATATTGAACTAAAAATTGAAAAAACAATACAAAATAACACTAAGAAATTCATAATAAAGTGTAATGATAAATCATACAACAATGCTATTTTGAACAAAAAATAATAAAATAAGCTTCATCCATAAAAAATGGCAAAAAATGTTAATTTGTCAAATAAAAAGTTACATTGTTAGTAAATGTTGAAAAAACGTAATGTTATTAAAAAAATTATTATGTAATAACAAAGTTGTCCTTGAAAAATCTAAGTGTCAAACATATGGTATCCCTCAATAATTATTATTCTTCTCATTAATTATGTTACAAAGTGGTGAAACGTTTGACGGTAAGCTTCATCCATTTTGACGGTAAAAAATGAATGTGGTTGTGACACATGTGAAAATGAATAGTGGTGAAACGTTTTTCTTATATATAGTATATAGATTAAATGTTATTATTATTATATCTTATTAAATAATATATTGGGTAATGAACAAGGTGTAAGTGTATATTTTTATCCTATGTGAGAAGTTGTATAAAGTAAGTTATCTTATTAAATAATAGATTAGATATTGAAGAGGTATGATGCACTTTTATCTTGTGTGGAATGTTGTACATTAAGAAAGTGAGGTGTTTTGGGAGGGAAATTTTTTGTTGAGGTTGTGACACTTGTCATGAGATGAAATGAGAGAACATTTTTTTATTATATAGTATATGTCATGTAAAAAAAATTATTACATCATTTACTATTTTTTTTATTTTTTATCTCAGAGTCAATGATAGATGATCTCAGTAAATACATATTAAAACCTTCCTTTATGGGAAGAAGGTGGTTTGTAAAGTATATGGTACATGGTACTAGAAACCTATTCACTTGGTTATATAAGTGGAGTTCGAATTTGGGTGGTTGACTATGGTGTTTTCGTGTGCATGAGATGAAGATGGGATTGCACCAATTTGTCATTTTCTAAGATGTTCCTCATTCTTGTTGGAAGCCACATAGATGACTGAGTCACATAAGATAACTAGCTTACAAGGTACTTTTTATTTGCCTTAAATGCAATTTTCATTCTTCTCATTGAATGAATTTCATCCTTAAACTTCCTTGGTTATAAAATTTTAATCCCACCAAGTTTTTGTCAAAATTCAAAAAACCACATCACCCATATTATATTAGATTTTGAACGCATGATAGGACTAAAATTGCATAAATATAAAAGCTTGAGTACTAAAATTGCTCCAAAAGAATGTTGAGGGACAATTTCTAATCAATTAAAACTGCAGCTAAGCCTTCAATCTTAACTATTGGTATCTCTCCTGTAATATCATTTTAAACTATTAAAAACATAGGTAGTAGCCCATAAAACTACATTTACATGAAATTATCAACATATTAGCTTTTAAGTTGAGGTAGGTTCACCTTGTAAAAGTTTAGAATAGGGGTTTGTTTTTATTCCGTTTCATTTTTTAACTTACACTGTACTCATTTCGTGTAAAGACATTATTCAATTATCGGCACAAACAAATGCAGCTGCGTCGGAGTTTGCAAGGGAAAATAGTGATGCTTTTTCCTCTAAAATGATTTTTTTTTAAATGTGTATAAAAGATTAAGCGATGATTAAAAAATTGCATGAATCTCTCTAATTTAAAAGGGGTAACAATCTTTAAGAGAATGTTCACCTAAAATGATGAACGATCCCTTGCCCTTCACATTCAAACTCCTACATCAGAACAGGTTCAGAAACTCAGTTTCACAAATTATCATTGAGGATAGATAATATTAACAAGACACGTTCAAATTGCGCAAGAAATGAAATAGATAACGACACAAATATAAGTCAACAAGCACTGAATTTCTTCCCACTGTGCTACAAACAAGACCATTTAGGATCCTGTTAGATGTAAGGGATAAGGTACATTCCAGCAGTATGCAATAAAGCTACTTTTAGTACTAGGAACTAGGAAGCATTTATCTGGCTCACCCTGAACACATGAATGACAAAATATAGAAAGAAAAAAAACGGATCATCCTTTAATGCAAATCCTCACAAACCCGGTTGATGGGACAATTCAAATGAACATTCCTTACAAGGCAACTTAAGTCCAAAATCCCAACTATTTGAAATACACCTGCAATTAGCAAAAACAAACATTACATGATAAAATAGGAAATGCTCACAAGCACTAATATAGACTCAGACACAGACACGAAAATGGACATAACATCAGTTCATTATGGAGTCAGAAAAGGACAAAAGCTTTACCCTGTGACTGCAATTGCTTATATGGACCTCAACCTTCTTAAACCTTCAAAGCAGCTTTATGCACCATGGTTTCCTTATGTATTTGATGACAACTTTTCTCCACAAGATCAAGCAGTTTCTCCAAGTTGGCAGCCCATGAGTTAAGAATGTCGTTGCTATCCTTGACTGTTTGGAAACTAACTATTCCCATTGGCCTGTCAATCTTAGCCACCAGAGCCTTAGACACAACCATCTCAGAGAGATGTTTCTCAGCTTCCTGAGTTTCATAAGGAAAATTAAATAGGATTTTCACACTACATGGAGAAAAATAAAATTTTAACACATCAAGAAATGCAAGTGATGTATATTCAGATGACATCCATATTCAAATTAAGCTCAATAAAAAATGAGAAAAGAGCAAGCTTGAGGTGGTGAGTGAACTATAGCAGCAAACCACATAGACAGATGCTGCCAACTATCTTCAAAATAATCCTCGGTACTTCAATATATGTTGAACACATCAAGAAATGCATGTGAAGTATATTCAGTTGAGATACATAATAAAATTAAGCTCAACAGGAAACACAAAAATAACAAGCTCGAGGTGTCAAGTGAACTAAAGCAGCAAACAAACATAGGCAGATGCTACCAACCCTTATCACCCCCTCACTAGCCTCACATTGCGAGAAGATAGCATTCTCATTATAAAAATAGTATATGTGATGGGACAATTTATCACAGCAACGCCTACAGCATATAATCAAAACAGGCATTACAAACCTGCACACTGAGACACAAAAGATCGGCAAGTCTCTTCAAAGTAATCCTGGCATAGTACTTCGATACAACAAGGATATTCTGAAAGGTAACGTAAGTACTCCAGATTAATGACCACGACAAGTGTGAAATAAAAGGCACAGCCAAAAATACCAACCAACTAAATTGATGGGATGGGATGGGAAGAAAGAAATACAATGGCGCCAGTTAATTACATGTTCAATTATTCTTTGCCTCAGATCTTCTGCTGCTTCTTTACCCAATGATTTTCCAGAGATATTCTCATTCTCAAACTCAGTCTTATAAGCATCCCAGAGAGTTGTCCATTGGATGACCTCCATGGTGACTATTTGTTTCAAAAGTAGCCTATGACACAATGACGAAGAAATCATAACAAATCATTTGAAGATGTGCAGGAAGACATGTGAGATCAAAATTTGAAAACATACTTAAAGTTTGGAATCTCAGACAGATTCTTATCCTCCAAGGTCGAATTGAGAAGGCTTGACTGCATTGGATCATGTGGTGCTAGAACCAAGTACCAGCATATTTTCCTCAGGATCTACGTATACAGATAATATTGATAAAAGGACAATCAACAATACAATCTATAAAAAATGACGGTTCAGTGCACGAGGCTCCCACCTAGTAGGATCTAAGGAGGGTAGAGGTATGCATCATTACCCTCCCAAGCAAATCCTCACAAGACCTCGGCAAGCAACCTTACTATTGTGTCGAGACTCACCCTCATAAAGGGTGGCCCAATGCACAAGGCTTCCACCTAGTGGGATACGGGGATGATAGATAATTGCAACCTACGCTCGCAAGGAAAGTTGTTACTGGAATTTGAACTCATGACCTCCACCAGGTCACGAGGCAAACAACTTAAATCTTGTGTCAGGGCTCACCCTCTTAACAGTACAATAAATAATAACAGGTAAAGCAAATAAAGCCCACCGGAATCCACTCTGCAGAGTTTTCTTTGACAGATGGAATATCATATATTGACTTGTAGCAACGGCAAATTTCAAGGTAGTCATTGTTATGGGAATAGTACCTTCAAACATAAACAAAAACCATCATAAGATGATAAAGATTTTTAAGATCCACAGCATTAAGCAACATGTAATAGGTATATTGCAGAATATATAGCACAAATGTATAATAAAAAAACATTCATCTATATCATTCCTTCCACATTACTGAAAGTGATACATAAGTCAAAAGGCAAATTACCAAACTGGAAAGCAGAGAGGAATGCATTCGCAATTACTAAATAATACCTGACTAAGAAAGTTTCCTTTCACTTTAGCTTAACCACATGTTACACACATTTCTCCAAACACTCAAATAAAATCATTTTCAGACATAATTTAAATGAATCAGGCCCCAACAACAAAATGGCATGAATGACTTCTTTTTTTGCATATACGGGGATGATATTAGATGTCCGACAATGTGTGCCATCGCATGTACCATTGTACTTGATTAGTCAAAAAAATATTATGTTCATTAACTGTTAAATCCAAATCATTCTTAGTTCTATTTTCTTAACCAATCAGATACAGTGGGACATGGAGTTGCACAAATTGTGGGACAACATATGAATATTGAAAGCAAACAATATTTATAATAAGAGGAAAATTACTTGTAAAAAGTAAGGAACACTTGTGTTAACAAAGAAAACTAATATTTCAAACTCATATTTCTAGTGTCAACTAGTCAATGTCTCCTTGTGATTTTAAGCTGTCATATATGAACCACATAATGGTCACGGTTTTAACTTGGGGTTTCAGTGCATTATATGATTGGGTACAATTACAAGAAAAGCAGTCAAAAAGTAGTTAAGAAGACTGGGCCCAACAAGCACAATTTTGTCGCCACAATTGCAGCTGTAGAGAGCAATTCAAAACCATGAATTTATGTTTGACTTAAACATGGTAAAGAAATGGGATCTGTTAGGTAAGAATTGAAAGTAGGGGAGTAAATAAGAAGGCAATTTCGGACGGAAATAAAATAAGTGATTACAATAGCCTTTTCTAGAGGGTGACTCTCGACGCAATGGTAAGGTTGTTGCTTAGTGAACAAGAGGTCACAGGTAAGGGTAAGGTTGTTTCTTAGTGACCAAGGGCGAGTCTCTCTGATTGCGGGGGTAAGGGTGCATAGATCTATCCTCCCCAAACCCCATTACGAGGGAACCTGGTGCATTATGCCACCCTTTACAATGGCCCTCACTACCATTCTAACAATATAATTAGGTACAAGATGTATTATTGAGAAGAAATGGTGCTTCTTATACGAATAACAGTTTGGACTAACCACAATTCCCATCACCTGCAAATTACTAGTAGCAATTGAATTTTTAATCATCTCCGAGTCTATCCTATTTATAAATGAACTGCAAATTATTAATCAAGTAAAAGTGAAGTGCTTTGCACCCACCCTCTTCACTTCATAATTCAATATTTGGTGACAGGGTTGATTAAACCCCTCGACAAACTAATGTTCCTTCTACACTAAAAAATACTTGGTGACAGTATAGAAAGCGGCTCACTCAAATCTGGTTATCTACTGTTATATTCTACAAAAAAACAAATCCCTAGACTGGCCAAAAAATTATAGTTCCATAGATCTAGATAACAGAAAGAATGAGTTGCATGTCTGTACCCAAGTAGTATATTTAAACAAGCATGATCAAATGCAAGAGAACATAGACAAGGAATGAACACATGCAGGTAAGACAGCAGTCATTAGCTACAGATATTAATTAATGGAGGCTGTTAGATTTCACGAGCATCTTAAAACCATGTGCTGCCACCACTCTTGATTAGTTCATAATTTGACCTTGAGTCGGTTGGCAGCACAAGGATATCCTCAAATGTTATTAAAACCAAAAGCACAAAAGCCGGAATCATTTCAATCATTTACTTGATGTTAAGTTTATATCAAACTAAATAGAAAAGGAGATATGAAATAGACAAGTTTCAGACACAATATATGTAACTACATCAAGATAGAACAAGAAAAACAATGCAACAAGTAGGGAACTGAGGTTAAATTACCGAATCATTAGCTCATAATAGATCCGCTTTAACTCCAGCAAAGTTGGTATATCTGCGGCAGGCTCTTCAACAATATTATCGCCTTCTTTAGCCTTTTTCTTTTCCTTAGATGCATTGGCATCAAATACTCTTGGACTAATCTTTCTTGAGAGTATTTGTGCACGGACATAATCCTGGCGATCTAGGCACAAACGAACCTACACATTTAACATAGAAAATTCACAAATCAGCAGCTAAATTGAAATAAGGGAAATTACTGGCTTAGAACTGTTGTATTATTCAATGAAATAGAAGAAATTATCATACTTGCTCAAGAATGAATGCAATTTTCTCTGTTTTTGCCATGGCTCCAAAAGTTTCCACCTGTTGATAATTCCCACTATTAAGTAGACTGAAAGCTAATTGTATTAATTGGTTATATAAAAGCCAACACAAAATGACACATCCACACTGACCGCGACTTCTTGCATCAAGTCAGCCGCTTCAGCTATAAGTCCTTGTTCTTCCTTAATCTTTGCAAGTTTCTTGACCAATCGAGCTCTCTCAATCTCAACATATATCTAACGATAGATACAGCATATAGTTATACATCCTATTAGATGGACAATGCTATATTTGGAGAATATAAAATGGAATAAATAGTGCAAACGCCGTATGCTCACCTTCCCTGCAGATACATTGTTCAAAGTTTTGATAAGTTCTATGCGAGTTTCGACATCCGGTGTCTCATCAATGTATTGCATAGCCTGCTGGACCATGGCTGTTACAGCCTGTGAGAACAAAATAAGCTTATTAATAATGAACCACACTGAGATTCTTGTAAGGTTTAGAAGACAACTATATAATATCTGAACTTAAAGCAATGAAATCATAAGTTGTAAAATGCTCATGATTTTGCAGATATCTTACTCAAACATAACTCCAATTTGTAGGGACTTAAAATTCTCATGGCCCTAGCTCACTAAGTGGAAATACTAAAATCACTGAAGATCATTATACCATAATATTGTAGTCACATTCGTGGTTGCGGATGACTGTTCAATATCTTGCTTTCTAATTACGCAACTATACAGTGTCCAGTTAGTTGTCTAAGCAAAATTTCCATCAACAATCAATTATCCACTCTAAATTACTACACATTTGTAAATAAACAATTTCCACTCTAAATAAATAAAAATAACAAAAAAAATTCAAACTGAACTAAAATCCTAAACCAGACACAAAAAAGTACCAACAGCTAAGAAAAGGTTCTTTCCTTCCACATCAATCAAAACCTAAAGGCAATAATCCATGGACAAGTGTTAAAATGTGGTATGAGCCATGGATGAATCTTCTTGATGAACAAGAAGAATGAGCTAAGAAAGCTTAAAAAAGCTGAAAGAAAGCTTAAAGAAGAAGAAAGAATGAGAAAGAATGGATTGAATTGAATAAAGTGAGTACAAAGATTAAGGGAATCACCCTTTATATACTACACCTACTAGAAGCAGAAAATAGAAATTGTTACCCAGATAATCGATTAACTATAATGTTAATCGATTATATTACAGAATACTTTAATAACAAGTGAATCATGATTACCTGCTTAAGCTGGCCACGTCGTTTGGATAACAGAATAATCTGGTCATTTAGGGTTTTCCAAGCTCGCGCTTCAAAGCAGAGCTTCAAAATGTCGGTGGCAGCCTTTCTGGTTCCGGCAACCTCACCGGCGAGCCTCATCTGCTTCTCTACATTGAGTAATTGCTCTATCGCCGCATCTAAATTTCCCGTATTCGCCTACAAAGAAAGTTCAGAAGATTCGTTTGTTTACAGTTATCATAATCGTCAAACTAAGCTGGAACGAATAAATAATTTAAATAACCTAACTAGGTATTATTACAAGATAGAGAAAAATCAAATGTGCAAAATTAAAGAGTAAACGTTATAAAAGGAAGTAGAAGAGGCATGCATCATAAAAAAAGAAGAGAGGGAGAGATCGAATCGATGAAATAAGTGAAGGGAAAGAGTGAAGAGTACCATGGTTGGGGTTGAGAGAGATCTTGGAGCTGAAGTATTCGCCGATTATTGATTTCAAATTGAGGAAAATGGAAGAAAATTTGAGAGCAAGAATTTAATAGGAGCACTTTCTTTTATTAGGCCACGGGCCCAGTTACCATCACCGCGGCCCAATATTTTCGATAACTAGGCCTGGTCTGGATTCGTTCCTTTTTGCGGGTAAGTACAAAAATAAATTGGGATGACTTGTTCGGCATGCCATATAGGGGCATGATACATGATAGTGTAAGCAAACACTTTACATTGTGATTTTAACCATTGAATTATATGAGATTATACCTCAGTTTGTTTCTTACTCAACTATAAATGTTAGTCAGGTTATTTTTTTGAATTTGATATTAAACCGATCGAATTAGGTTTTGAACTCGAATCCGACCCGATATATGATCAAATATTATGCATGCTCCTTTTACATAAAATTTTCTCAATATTAGTTATTATTATGAATTTAAAATTTAACATATGAAATGATATAAGTATATATATTTTGTTAATCATGTATATTATGAAAAAGTTAGTGAATCAATGCTACTTTGGGTGAAAGAGATATTATTACTCTTCACACAATTGAATAAAAACACATAGAAACATGGTGCATGAATGACCATTGGATGGGTCAGGTCATACGTGTTCCTTTCTCAACCCTAAATATTGCTCAAATTTAATTTTTGAACCTAAATCTGATCATAGATCCAATGAAGTCCGGTCATATTTGTACTAGATCATAATTAGAGTAAACTATGTAAATGGATAAGGTTGAGTCATGATCACCATTGCTACAAAGGGAAAAAGAATTAGACCTCATCAAAATAAATGTATACGTTTTTTTTTATAACTTTCAGATCACAATCCTAAACACATACCATAATTAAACTATCATATCTTCCTCTTCATCCCCAAACACATACCCTTATTCTTCACTATTATATATTTATTATTGATTAAGGGTTGTTACTTATGAAGTATGTATGCAACAGTTATTTCTACTATAGTATTATGGTTAATGGTAGAAACTGCTTTGTCTGGGTATACAGCATGCTTTATTAACATATTTGCAATATGCTTTATTAATATCTTGTACTATAGATTTATTGAAGTATTTCTTTGGTGCATTACTTTTCTCACATTTGGTGAATGGATTAATAATTTATTATCCGAGTTAAGAGAACACAATGGTTGTTCTTAAACTTGTTTTTAATAGAATAATAACATTTTTAATATGTTTTCTACTACAACATTCTTATTTTATTAATTTTGTTTTTAAATAGTAGCAAATAGAGAAAGTTAGTTATTGTGATGGTGATAGATTTCTCTTTGGGTAGAGTGCCTCAGCATAAATAGGTTGTAAATAGTTAGTTATGTGTGTTGATAAGGTCATGCACGTGTTCTATCTTCTGGTTTTATTATCCTTAATCTATTCCATTGTGTACAAGACACATAATATATTAAAGTGCGTTTATTAAATGTTATATACCAAGGCTTATATTTTTTGAGTATATTAATACAATTTTCATAGTATAAAATAAATTTGCTAACAACTCAATTGTGAATTGGTGGTTTCCTTCTAGGTGGAGTATAATCCATTGAAAACACTTCGCCCTCATTAGCCTCTCCATCTTCTTTCGGCTTAAATTTGACATCGAACCATTTCTTGTTATGAGCTTCTTTTAGTGCTCGAGCTGCACATAGAAAACATGTGAAAGAAAATTAATAAAATTGGTTGGAAAATAAAGGGTGAATATAATCATGAGAGTCCAATCAATATTAATCAATTATATGATGTATATTAAAATACCTCTGGCTTGCATGGAGATGAAGCAGAGAATGAAGAAAAGAACGTGTAGGATGAGCTTGTAATGAACAACAACCATCTTAAATAATTACTAGACTTTTGCTCTATCTATCTATAACAAGATCTTGTTCTGAACCCTTTTATAGACACAAATTATTAGTTGCCACTTGCCTAATTGGTATGCTATCATTGCTATGCATAAACCGGATAAAGCTTTTCTACAATTTTATGTATATCTGCATTATTTAATAGATTAAAGTTATCATGCACTACTTTAAATTAAGTTAATAATTCATGCATTCTGAGTTACTCACTTTACAAATAAATATCATAGTGGGGGTAGTTTGTAAATGAGGGGTAATGGTCATCTAGGAGGGTCAAATCAGTGTCTTCTGCTGCTGTCTGGCTTGAAATAGACGGGTAGATATGTGCTTTGAAGGAAAGGATTAATGGAGAAAACCCCATCCCAGTCCCGGTTCATGTCATCATTTGTGTCACACACCAATTAGATTGTATCATTTACTTAAATATAAAAATTATAAAAACAAAATTATATTATTTGATGTAAATTTATCAGACAAAGATAAGAAGATATAGAGTTTTTGGGACAAAGAATATGTGTCAAAATCCTTGACCTCCATCAATGTCAACCTGCAATATTATACTCTAAATATATCTGTATTTGGGCCACCTTAATATATTATAGTACACTATCAATGTATTGAATTAAATTCATCATTCATAAACTTAATCACTCTTAAATATAGTATAAATAAATAATAAATAATAAATAATGTACTCAAGATAAATTATTGGCAAATTAGATTTTATAAAAAGTGAGCCTCCATGTATACAGTGATTTTGTGGGTAATGTTTCCAACTTTTAACTTCTCCACATTCATATATCTCTTTGTACACATCTTTAAAATACACTATAAAAGAGAGACATCAAATTGGGAGGACATAAAATGATGTCCATATATTGTTATACAACAAACATTGCTCATATTAATAATGTTCCCTAACTATTTAACAGGCATATTAGTTGGTGATAACTTTTGTCTCTAAAATCTTGACTAAAATAACTCATCTTTTCAACTCATTCAGACGATCGAGAAACTCCAATAGGACCTAATTTTGTTGTTTTTGAATTCAAATAGATGGCAAAATGGGTTGTCCTGCCCATTTTGTCTGTGCCCATAAATGTTCATAAAAATTTAAGCAGGCACGAACTTGCTTGCATTGTCTTAACGGACAAAATTCAATATTCTTTTCGTTTTAAAACGGGCTAATGGACTTGCAGACGACCCACATGCATTGTTCAAGAATTAAAAAAAAACAAAAAAAACCATATAAAAAATAAAAATAAATTAAATAAAGAAGTTGAAGATACAAAAAGTTAATAAAAAAATTTGATATTTTATATGCAGTTGAACAAATCATATTAGACTATAATTTTTTGAACCATTAAAAATCACACTATATCATATTTTATTTAAAATGTTCTTATTTTTCCCTTAAATGCATAGCTCATTTGAAATGTCTGTGAGTTTGTTGGGCAAACAAAAAAGGCGAAGCGAGCGAAATTTGTATGTCCTATCCGCGAAAAAAATATATGGACTATACGGGTGCGCCAGCTGGCATTGCTTGTTTTGCTATCTACATTCAGTAAGCAAATATTGTTTTAATTTTAATTTATATGCAAATATATAGGCCATTGACACTTCCTACTTATATCATGCTTTACTTATATCCCTTTGGTCAAGAAAAAATAAAAAATAAAAAATTCCATGTACGTAGAGTTAAAATAGTATTTTAATTTAGAGTAACAGATTTTTTGTTGTTGATGTCAAACCCTCTAATTATAAATGTGAAAACTGAAAATTTGAGAGAAACATTTGTGTTAGGCCAACCTGCCAAGTTACGTGTATTATTTCTTGACTTCAAGTATCAACAATTTCCCCTTTTTGTGTTAATTATGCATTATAGATACATATGCACATACATGCATATTTTCATTTATCGTTGGTTCATCAACTGCTATCACGAATTTGTTAGCATGGTGACCATTGATTAGGACTTTGTACTAAGAAAAAAGCATCACATAGTTTTGAAATATGTATTAATTTTTTACGTTAGAGCGCATCACATTGTTTCCTTCTCCTCCCGTTAGAATGCATAAGTAGGAGATTTGATTAACTAATCATGGAGGAACACATATATTGTTGTCCTAGATCGTATCTCATGTCAATAAAAACATGTGATGTGGATTTAAAAAATTAAACATTTTAATATTATTATTGTTTTTGATTTATTATTATTATTATTGGTTTGGGACAATGTATGATATAGGATCTCTAACTACATATCTTTGTTCAATGATAGAGTGAAATAAGCAATAACCGAACAATCCAGACTAGGATGACATATCTAGGTTTCCTCGGCTAGTTTATTCACACTTTGTCATACACCTTCTATTATCATCATCGTCCAATGACATATTCTATCGCTCTCAACATGTATGTTTCAATCTTATCATCATCATCACGGGTTAGTTAATGCTTGTTGTGGTCCTAAATATTGTCTAAGTTGAGTCTAATTATGTAATTCAAACATGCCCTTATATCAATGAAATGCGACTATATTTAAGCTCAATCATGATCAAGCCAAACTGGTTGAGCAGGTAGGATTGGATCATACTCACCCATATTTTCTTTTCCCATTTGATGATGACATGAGATTACTTAAAGCACAAATGATACACTTGTAGAGATTGGGCTAGAGAGTGTTGAATGCATAGTTTTTTTTGCTTATCAATCAAGTTGTACCATACTTACATATTCTCTCATTTATATCACCTAGTGGATACCTAATTCACAATCCGTACGTGAAACACTAAAATAATGTAAAAAATGAGTAAATGACTAATCATGTAGCCATCAGCCTACTCACAACACAACAAAAAGGAATTAGAGGAATGAAAGGAACTAAAAAGAATAACAAAAATGTGTCTCAACCTCTAACCCGTTGGACATGCATTCATACACAGGGACAAAGTGTTGTGGTCCATTATTAGTGTGGGCCTTGAACCCAATTAGGATTGAATAAGTTCCTTTTTTGTTTTTCTGCAATCTGCATATTTAGCATTACAAATTTTGAGATCATGAGAATAATTGCCAACCTCGCAGCTCAATTGGTTTGCAGCCATGGCTTAACTAATTGATGCTGGTTCGAGACGGTACCCCATCACAACCTTCACTCCTCAAATCCAAACATCATCATCATGAAAATGAGGTGCTCTAAAGTACCTTTCTTTTTTGGTTCTAAATTTACATTTGTTTAACAAATGTTTTGAATCTAAATCAAATATCTATTTTTTCATAAATTATCCTATCTTACATTTTAAATTTTTCACTTCTAATCTTACTTTATTAAGTATCATACTTTAATAATAAATAATAAATGATTAAAGCTATAAAATACTTATATATACTTATAGTCATGTGAGTATCTTATGTGATATTTATTGCTACTCAATAAGTTTAGTTATATATTTATTTAACAAAAAATAAAAGTTTATCATTAATTTAATAATATATAAAATGACTTTTTTTATGAATCGTCAACTCTGTTTTGATATGAATGAATTTTTTATTTAAACTATGTTTTGATGAAGTTATATGACTTTTAATCCATGATAGAAAAGCATTTCATCCACTTATTTGTGACCTATGAGTATTTATACATTGTGGACAAGGACAATTAAAATGCATCAAGATTAATATATGATAGACTTGTGATAAAACTCATCCATCATGAGATATGAAGTCTTCATGAAGATACACATTAATAATAATGGATCATTGGCCTCGTCAATAAAAATAGCATATAACTGTTAGATTGTAGTTGTTTGTAATCGTAAATGTAGTTTAAAGTTTGTAGTTGTGTAAGTACCAAATTACAAATGCTCAGCAAAATAACTTTGTAACAAGCTGTAATTTGAAAAATAATTAAAAAGTACATATAATATATATATAGTTATTTATTAATTAAATAATTGATACTTAGAGTATTTAAATACATAAATAATTTTAAATAAAATTTTAAAATCTTTATTTTAATATTTTGTCTATATTTGGATGTGCAATATTTTATTTTAATATATTTTAGTCATTCTCAATATTTTTATTTCTAAAAGTACAATTAAATTGCATAAGTTTATAATACTTCTATTTTTGACACTATATATCATATGTAAATAATTTATACATTTGTCTAATAATAAAATACAATAATAATTTATGTATTACAAAAAAATCAAATGTGAAAATAATTTATATATAGAAAATAATAAGTTTTCAATTGGGTTAACTATTAAAATTTTGAAGAGTAAAATAATTAAGTGAATTACTGAAAGTTAGTATTATTTTATAAACGTTACTTCAAATATCTTTCAAATGTTACCATCTTTTTTTTAAAGTTACAAACTCCCTTCAAATTATGTTTATTGAACGTACTCTAATAATTTATTAATCGGGTCAAAAACTAAAATGAAAAGTTAAATTGACCCATAATAAAAACCAATACCAATATAGTTTGCCTTTAAATTTTTAAATTAAGAGTAAATTATACTCACACCCCTAAGTTTTAAGTTTTAATGAAATTACACTGACTATTATAAAAGTGTAATATTTTAAAGTGTAATATTATAAAAGTGTAATATTTTAAAGAAAAAACGTGTGATGAATGTAATTAAGTTAAACAAAATATTGTATATTGTGTAACATTTCAAATAGTACAAAAATGAGTGTTTCTTTATTATTTTTGTGTCATTAAAAAATACATTAATAATTTCAAATAAATGTTTAAATAATTTTTATATTATCTTATAACTAGCCAAATAATGAAGACGGATCGAAGAAAATGAAGAGTTTGAGAAGACTTTCGCTTTCTTTCAACGGGTTCTCTGGTCCTGTACCGGAGTCTTTGTCAAAAATGGTGAGTTTGGAGTTTTTGCATTTGGGTTCCAACAAGTTTGAAGGGTCAATACCAAAAGGGTTGTGTGAGGAGGATCTTAGGAATAATTTGAAGGAATTGTACTTAGAGGATAATTTGTTAACTGGTTTTATTCCACCTTCACTTGGTAATTGTTCTCAACTTGTTTCTTTGGATTTGAGTTTAAATTACTTGAAGGGCACTATCCCTTCAAGTTTAGGGTCTCTCTCGAATCTTCGTGATTTGATCATTTGGTTTAATAATCTTAGTGGAGAAATTCCAGAGCAATTGATGTATGTTAAGACACTTGAAAATTTGATTCTTGACTCCAATGAGTTGACTGGGGAGATTCCTTCTGGCCTAAGAAACTGCACCAACTTGAAATGGGTTTCTTTGTCGAATAACAAGCTTGGTGGGGAGATTCCATCAGGGATTGGCCAGTTATCGAATCTTGCTATCCTGAAATTGAGTAATAATTCATTCTCCGGGAGGATTCCACCACAGCTTGGTGATTGTCGTAGCTTGATATGGTTGGATCTGAATACTAATTTACTTAGTGGGCCGATTCCTCCAGAGTTGTTTAAGCAATCGGGCAAGATTGCGGTTAATTTCGTGAGAAGGAAAACATTTGTGTACATCAAGAATGATGGTAGTAAGGGGTTCCATGGAGCAGGAAGTTTGCTCGGGTTTTCCGGGATCAGGAAGGAGCAGCTGAAGAGAATTTCAATCAGGACTTCTTGGAATATCACTAGAGGTAAGCTGCAGCCACCTAACTTTTACCATAACGGTTCTATGATTTTCTTGGATCTTTCAAATAATATGTTGTCTGGTAGTATTCCTAAGGTGATTGGGAGCATGTTCTATTTATACATTCTGAATTTGGGCCATAACAGTATATCTGGAAACATCCCAGAACAGTTTGGAAACTTGAAGAATCTTGGCATACTCGATCTTGGTAGCAATAGGCTCGAAGGACAAATTCCACAATCCTTGACTGGCCTTTCCTTACTCACAGAAATTGATTTGTCAAACAACAATCTATCAGGATTGGTTCCTACATCAGGGAAATTTTTTACTTTTCCTGCTGATAGGTTCTTGAATAATTCTGGTCTATGCAGAGATACTCTCACTCCGTGTGAGGAAGAATTAGGATATAGTACAAATGTCCAGCATCAGAAGTTGGATAGGAGAAAGTTAACTCTATCAGCGAATGTGGTCATTGGAATTCTGTCCTTCTTCTGCATCTTTGTTTTTGTTATAATTGCCATTGAGACCATAAGAAGAAGGGAGGGAAAGGAAGGTATGTTTGG
The DNA here is from genome assembly GCA_009771035.1 of Lupinus albus. Lineage (NCBI taxonomy): Eukaryota > Viridiplantae > Streptophyta > Magnoliopsida > Fabales > Fabaceae > Lupinus > Lupinus albus. The sequence continues at coordinate 4,020,744 of CM020005.1, forward strand.
GGTCTACTTTGGCAGCCGTTCTCATTCAGGGACAGCTAATATTTGTCTGGAAGCTGACCGGTGCTCGTGAAGCACTTAGCATAAACCTTGAGACAGTTGAGAATTCCCTTCAAAAGCTTACTTTGGCAGATCTTCTTGAAGCCACCAACAACTTTCACTGCGATAGAATTGTTGGTTCTGGTGGTTTTGGTGTTGTCTACAAGGCTCAATTGAAGGATGGAAGTGTTGTGGCCATCAAGAAACTGATACATGGTAGTGGGCAGGGGGATAAGGAATTCGCTGCCGAAATGGAAACCATAGGGAGAATCAAGCACCAGAACCTTGTTCCGCTTCTCGGCTACTGCCAGGTTGAGGAAGAAAGGCTCTTGGTTTATGAATACATGAAATATGGAAGCCTAGATATTTTGCATGATCAAAAGAAAGCCGGGATCAAGCTGGATTGGGCAGCAAGGAAGACAATTATGATTGGTGCTGCTAGGGGATTGGCTTTTCTTCACCACAATTGTACTCCACACATCGTTCATAGAGACATGAAATCAAGCAATGTACTGCTTGATGAAAATTTGGAAGCAAGAATTGCTGATTTTGGAACGGCTAGGCTTGTGAATGCTATGGATACTTATTTAAGTGTCAGTACACTATCCGGAACCCCAGGCTATGTTCCTCCTGAATACTATCAAACCTCTAGATGTTCCACCAAAGGTGATGTGTATAGTTATGGTGTAGTTTTATTGGAGCTTCTTACAGGGAGAAAACCAACAGGCTCAAGTGATTTTGGTGACGACAATCTTGTGGGATGGGTTAAACAACATGCCGAATCGAGGAAATTTGATGTGTTTGACCCTGAGCTTAGGAAGGAGGACCCTAGTCCTGAGGTTGAGCTCGTACAGTACTTACATGTTGCTTTCGCTTGCTTGCATTATCGACCAAGGAAGCGTCCAACGATGATTCAGGTCATGGCAATGTTTAAGGAAATCCAAGCAGGGTCTCCAAAGTCTACAATCGTCACTGGAGATGGAGGTTTAGGTGCTGTTGAAATGGTGGACATGAGCATAAAAGAAGCCACAGAATTGAGCAAGGAGTAGGCAATAAAATCAGTAGAACTCAAGAAGATTCCTTGGTGCAAAAAATAAGAAGAATGTGGAGATGATCCAAATATTAACCTGTGTCCTAGATTTTCAAAGTAACTCTTAGTCCTCATGCAGATCATCCTTAAAAAATGCTTTTGAATCTGCAATGGTGACTAAGGTGCACTATGAAATGGGTCTTATACTATTATTTGTTTTTTGGGTAGAACTAAAATATCTCACTAATTTGGTGACCTATTATTTTATTCTTTTACAAAATATAAACATAGAATAAAACTTATGGCTCATTCTTGAAGGATTTCATTAGTTTTCAACTATTTACCACCTTCAAACTTTTGTATGATTTATAATATTATATGTCAAAACATGTGTTCGTCTGCAAGGATCAATTTTGATCCATGAAGAAACAACACCTTTTCGCTTATGAGAATCGAGCTCAAAATAATTGGTAATAAGAGGACTAACTCAAGCAATAGATTTATGTCTTCTAACATTGCAAAAGCCATTTACAAAAATAGATTTTTGTCTTAAGTTTATAGTAAGAGAGAATAAAAATAGTTCATTCCTATATATAATCATATAAGGTGAATTCAGGGTAGGGAATTAGAGTTACATAAGTACAAATACAAGTTCAATAAAAAAAACAAATACTATACAAATATTAATCAGATTAAAATGGAACAGATTTTAAAACCAAAAACTAATATAAACTAATCAATTAAAAAAAACTAACTCTACCTTTTTATGACTTTTTTCTTCAATTCAGCTTTGTTTAATTTCAAGACAGCAAACTTCAATGTCTGTAGACATTATTTAAGGTTTAGCTATCAAAACTAAAAAATATACCAGTAAAAAAAGAAGAAACCGAGTTCCTTGGTTATAATTGTAACAAATATTCGTCTTATGTTTATAGAAAAATGTATTGAATGATTTATAGGAGAATATATATATTTCTTAATAGATTGGTTGGAACATCTTTGAAAATATTCTGTATCAAACCTCAACCATGGTAAGAATCTTCAAAATGATGAATGGAATGGTGGTTTTGGTTTCAATGGCAGTGAAGATGGCAGTGCTATGTAAAATTTATTATTTTCTTTATAGTGAATTAAATTATATATATAACTTATAGCAATCATGATCATTGCTCTTATGTCATTTTTATATGAATAAGAATATTCTTATTTTCATTTGTCATTGAGATCATTATATAAATGAATAAGAACATTGCAATCATGATCATTGTCATTTGTGAGGAGATACCCTAGTACCCAAAAAACATGGGGAAAAAAAAGAATGAATTCTGGCATATGTTCCACATTTGCATTTTCACACAAAAGACTCAACAAATCTCAGAAATGTTTTTTATTCTCTCTTCTCTATATATATTCAAACCATTTTTCCACAATTGTTAATTTTTATATCATGCTCTTTCAATTACATGGAAGTATAAAATAAACCAACTCATAGGTCTACAATCATATTGATATGCAAGATGAGACATGCACTCTTCTAGAGTGAAGTGCAGAGCAATCAGCAGAGCAGTGGTATCAAGGAGCAGAATGATGAGTTATTGGATTCCATATATTTTGTAAGTGAGGTAGTGTGAAGGGTCCCATGGGAGGATAGGGTAGTTTATTGTTGATTTTGAGATCAGTAGAATAGAATATCTCAATATTATGCTCTTAAAAAATAAATACAATCATGTTTTAGCTACTGGCTAACCTTGAACTAGGAAAGTATTATATTTGAAAAAATAACAGTAAAATGAGAAGAAGAAAATATCTTATTCTTTATTTTTGTCTGACTTTGAGGACTGAGACAATGCAGGACGCCTCTCAGCAAGAAAACGTTTTGAACTCTCAAGGACACCAAAGAATATTGAACCACCTATACCTATCCATAGTACTCTAGGTCCAACACCCTGCATTTAATAAAGAGTGTTAAGGTTCCATCTCAAAACCAATTAGCTATGAGAAGAGTAGTCCAACATACATTTAAAATCATTCCCGAGACAATGAGGTAGACAATGTGAGACTTACTTCCCAACAAAGAACAATTTGAAAATTCTCAACCAGTTAAGAAATGTGGTCATATAAATTCAGGCTATTTTATAACATTTTAATTTTCATAGTCAAGCATTGAAATCATAGAAGCACAGGGTTAAATTCAGGCTACAGATCTGGTTTTTTAATGTTTCTAACACCCCTTTATTATATCTATAAGCATCAAAATTGATTTATGGTCATGTGACTTTAAAAGTATTTTTCTATGATGGGGAGGATTTGGATTTTGGATCATGCTACTTTACCACTCAAGCTACATTTTGTGGAAGAAAATGCATACCTTCAAAAGGGCACTAGGACCCTCTTCCTTTATAATGGTTTGAACACAATCTACAATTCCCTTGTATTGGTTTCCAGATCCCTGATGAAGAAAGCACAAAGTTATAATTACACTGAATATTCTTAATAGTTTGCATGCAGATTACAATGCACAAAGCAGTAAGCATCATCTGTGTATGGTGCTACATGGCTGTTGTGTAAAAACAAGATTAATAAGAAAAATAATGGAGAACAAAAGGAATAGTAGGAAACAGGATTATCTTACTTGAATCATTAACCTTGTCTTTATGACATCAAGGGGGGTAGTTATAGCTCCAGTTAGCGCACCTACAAAAAACGAGGTAGTTAATCATATTTTAACATAAGGCTAGTTGGACATAGCATAAACGCAAAATAAATCAATACAAAGAAAACCAAATATAGCAATTTATTTTTTACCTTGTCTAATCCTTATTCTCTAGCCATATACACATCTCGCTAACCCCATAAAAAATTAAAATAAAAAATTGAAAATAATACAAGCAACACCAGAGAGGCAGAGGGAGGGACTGGGGTATGCCATGGTCCTCTCACCTTTTTCATATCTTTATATGCTCATTTATGTTTGGTTTGGTCCGCCATCCTTAAATTCTCTTTTATGTTAAATATATTCAGTTTGGTCTGCCCCCTCTCAAATTAAATTTATAGGTTCACCCTTGATTAGGACTTAGCACATTAGGTTACAAACTCTCATGTCTGAAATTTTGGAGGTGTTAGTTTTGTCAGCACTTCATGCATATAGTTCATATAAAATAAGTAGCTTATTACCAACACCAAATCAAATTGTATTTTGTTTATCTTGTTGTTACTTACCGATTTCTCCACTATCTAACAAAGTTGAGTTTTAACGTTTTATAAAGATACATGGATAGGAGATGGAAGATTATGAACTTTGTCATGTGTAAACAGGTGCTCTCAGCAAGCCCAATGCCCCCACCCAACCCATTTTGTTCATAAATTTTAAAAGATCATCTCTTAAATGATCTAAGGTAAAAAATAGTTTTATTTTGTGAGTACATGTCTAGTTACCTGCAAAAGCGCCAATAAGTGCATTTTCTGGATCATTCAGATCTCTCCGTGCCTAACAAAAATGAATGAACGTCACATCACCAATTGAGAAAAGAAATGTAAGATGTTGTAAGGTTTAAAAAATAATAAATTATAGAAATGGAAATGGCAAATTGTGTCAGGTAAACTAAAATGCAAAAAAATGTGTTTAACACACATAAAGATAGAACTTGAGGAATTTACCGCAAGCTTATAACCTATTCGAATCTGCTCGTAGAGGCAAAATTGAATAGCATCGAAGGGCAAATCCCGCAGTAAAAAAGATCCATATCCCTGTGATTACAAAGACCAATATGAAACAAACATTTTAGCATATCACATGGCGAATAGAATTTATCAATATTTTTAAAGGGATAAATAATGAAAAAGTCTATACCGCATAAAGTCCTTTAAATCCCTCCTTAGAAGCAATATAGCGAACAGCACCAGAAGCTGAAGTAAACTGCCTAGTTTGCATTCGTTGCTTAACAACCTGGGGGAATTAAAGAAAATTAAGTTGTCCAGTGAAACAATTCTCAGTCATGGAAACATCACTTTTATGAATAAGGTAATCTATCTACCTCTGTTGGAACACGAATCAGTGAAGCAGCAATACCCCCTAGGGCACCTGCAGACTAGTGAAAGGAAAAAATCTCATCAAAGGTTTTTATCCCCAAAATTAAAAGCATATTAATGATTTTAGATCAAGAAGAGTATGTTCCAATCCAACGACAAACAAATGATAACATAGACAAGGCACTGCAGTACAAACCAAACAAATGTAAGAGGATTTTGAGGACCATAATTGGTACCAGACTTCAAACTTGAAAGGCAATGAGAAGCAATAGGATTGAACTGTTTAAGTATCTAGCAGGTGTCTTTTACCAAACCTAGCATAACAGTTTATTAAAACAGTTTGAGCTTTATGCTCAAATTTGGTAACATGACCTTTATTCACTTGAATCTTCATATGCAGATATATTCAGATCAATGTTTATATAAGCAGTATCTTACCAAATGAGCAAAAGCACTCAGATTTTCAGGAAACACCCTCAACAATTTCTGCTTCATAGGTTCATAAACTCCAACAAATAGAGCAGACGCCCTGCACAACATGAAGGTGTTAAATAAAGAACATAGATATGGTTCACGAATCCATACCTTCATAAACAGAGAACAAAATTATTGAAAATCGCTTAAATTATTATGTGAAATAAAAAAAGATACTCCAGCTTTAACTATGCATGGCATTAAAAAAATATACATTTTCATGATTCTACTCTTTTGAACACGATCCTAGATAAGAAAAAAGTCAAAAAGTAGTAACTCCCGATAAGTGATGCTAAACCACCCTTTTGCAAAAACAGAAGGAAACTTGAGCTAGACAGACATATATCACCAAAACATCCAACGTCTTAAAAATTAAGAGCATTGAGGTTCTCAAATTTTCTACTCTACATAGAAAACCTAGAATGTCCAAAATATAATTCTATCCACGAGGTTCTCACGGTAAGACACCAGCAAGGTTCCCTGCCAATCCAGAATAGAGGCCTTTAAAAACTAGTTTTTCTCCACCACGAGCAGCCTGAAAAAAACATAAGTATACATTATCACTTTGTTTTATGCCAAACATGAATCATTTAGATGCCTATTAAAAAAAGGAGGCATGACAATATAATTGTGTAGTCAGAAACAAAAAAGTATCACATATAAAAATGCCATGAGGACTGAGGTGCATAATTTTTTTTAAGCAAAATTTAGTTTAAAAAAACGTAGCCAAATTTGGTGTAATAACTTGCATCCAGATTCCAGCATCAAAGAGTAACCAACACAAACAAAGTAAACTATAACCCTTAATATTTATTATAGTTTGTTTTTTGTCATATAAACCTGCCTGCAGACGTGTTTTTATGGTGTCGATTGGGTATAAAGCTGTTTCAACAACAACTCCAGCTGTACCTCCTGCGATAACACCCTCTGCAAAATACATTGAGTCCATCAGAAAGATTGAAATAAACTCGTCAATATCATAGTAATATATGTCAACTTATCGATTAACCAGAATAATATCAGGGGGAATGCTACAATCCGTCCCTTCATATATGAAGGGTTACGGGATAGCATTTTTCTGTTGGCCAGTCTTCTACTTAAGAAGTACTAATAATAATGTTCTCGCTCTCATAAAGAATAAGCATCCATCAATGAAGATAAAAATTTCTTATTCTTTTCCTCTTAATAGAATATATTCAGCACTATTTCTATACAATTATCAGTTATATCCTTGCAGTAGGAAGAGAGGCTGAGAGGGTTTTCTTCGCAATCTGTAGTAAACCCTTCGTAAAAATACTTTTTTATTTAAGATTTATGAGAATATAGCTATTCCCTACTAGATAACTACCACAGATATAGGCTTGCATTCAGATTTTTGCTATTTTTTTTTATTTTTTTAGTTTTTTTTTTACAATTTGAGAATCAAAGTAATACTTCTTTAGCAACAGCATCACACCCTCTAAAATCATATTTTGTTAAAATGGAACAATAACACTGATGAATTCTTCATTGGGAACACTGCTGAAGGAGACTTACCAAATAAAGTGCGTAGGAAGTCGAAGGGATTTTCCTCTCCAATGCTAACTGATGCAAAAGAATTCCTCACAAGTGAGTTTTGTTTCCTCTTAGTACAAGCATCTGCAAAAACATATTACCTGTTCAGATGAGAAGAAGAGAGCAGAACACAACAGCAAACAGAGTGCTAAAGCATTCACTAAATAACAAATATGCTATTCATTAGCATTTTTTTCCTTCTTGAAACTGATATTTCATTTTTTTCCCTACTATCAAGAATATGGTTACAATTTGTAAATTGCTCATAAATCCTCATAAAAAATATGAGCAGCAAAAATCAACTCTTAAACTTTGTAAAGTGCAATTTCTCCCTATCTACAAATAAATAAGCTCCAATCCTATTTACTGCTCATACCAACCAGTATAATCCGGACTCGAAATATCAACAAAATTAAATATTTTTCCATCATGTACTTGCATTGCATTTATGAAAAGCTGAGAAAATTGATATTTCCCGCATAAGTAATTAAAATTAAAAATATAAAAAATTCAATCACATAAAGTTATCAATCCTGAAGTTCACAAATAATTGGCAAATTTAACATTATCTTATTTGGCACCATGAAATATTTTTTAAAAAAAATCCCCCTTTTACACCAACGGTAAGAAATGTAAATTGCATTAACAAATTGAATCTCGCGTTAATAAATTAACAGAGATACAAAGTTTTACTTAGATATTTGAAAATTGGAGTGTTACCTGGTGATGAAATGGAAGAGTCTTGAACCGTAACTGACAGTGTCAACGGAGCCATCGTGGTGCAATGGAACAATTCAGAGTGTAAAGTGAAGTGATGAAAACAACTGAGAGAAGCAAGTATCAAGTGTTAAGGAATAACTAGTTATCTCTTTAAAAAAAAGGTTATCTCTTTTTTATAAGTCAATAGTATTTTGCTCCTTCAATTATTTTTACAAGGGAATGTGTGAGGAGTTACGCTTACATTTACATTCATGCAGAGAATATAAAAAATTTAGTGACTAAAATATTTATTTACTCCTTTTTTGTTCCCACTAAAAAGTTCATTTTAAATTAATTATTTTTAGTAAACATTTTAATAGACTATTTTCACAGCCATTAATTACTAATTGTAATTGCTACTTTTCGAAGAGTTTTATTCTGGCTTTTTTTCATTTTCACTTTTGACTACTATTCATTACACAGGGGAATTTATAAGAGTCGGTGCGAATATCTATTATTTTACGATGAAAAGTTAGGAGTCATAAATATTTCGGGAATAAAATCTTTAAACTTGGGAAACAAAAATATTATTTTACTTATTTTGTTTGAAGTAATTTTATTTTTAATTAAATTTTAAACTATTCCATTATATTATCTTGGTAGTTTATAATATAGTTATATAAAAGTTTTTTATATTATCACTCAATCATTTTTATTTATTTAATTATTATTGATTTTTAATTATAAGTAATAAAAAATTAAATGTAAATAACATATTAATTATATATAAACCTTTATACTAATTATATATTAGACTCTATGAAAAACTATTAGAGCTACTAGGAGATATTTGAAGATTATTACATAAAAATGGTAGTTGGTACACTCCTATATAGTGATTCCTTGTATTGAAAATATATAGGTTATGTGGCTTGATTGTCCTTAAATTGAGGTTAGGTAGAAAAAGGTGTGTGGGATAAGTGTCCAACTTTAAGGTGAGTTTAACTCTCCTAATACCATTAATTATAAACTTGAAATGATTTTTATTCACAATTGAAAAGGAGGTTTTGGATTTTAAAAGAAAATACCATATTCTCGTGGAAAGGGTGTTAGGATTTCAAATATTGAGTAAAATAAATCTACATCGATGAGAAATTAAAATAGTTATGATATACATAATTGAATGGATTTGTGAACTTGGTATTCTTAGATTTTGGATCAAAATCTACTTATTCTCATAATTTCTTATTTAAAGTTGATTATACCTGCATTTTGGAAGCATGGTAAAGAAAACAAAGATAAACGAAGCGTGACAAAATTGATATGAAGTTTCTGTACTAATCATGTCTTTATAAAAATCAAAGCTTATGCTATAAAACATACTGAACCTATAAACTACTTTTAAACTAGTAAAATCTCTCACCAAAGTACATAGCTTTTACATAAATAATGTGAAAGTCAATGAGAATATGATAAAAAAGGCTCCCACTTTATGCATTAGTTTTAGCATGTTTCCATTGCTATAAATTGCTACAGGGAAAAAACAATTACCCTTAGAAGGGTCATCAGATACAATATTAGCAACTCCATCAAAATCACATGCCTCAACACTTTGGTCATTAATTTGAAAGTATTGGTTGAAAGCATAAGAAGCATTGCCAGAACCATCCAAAATTCCATTGCAAGAACAACCATAGCCTAAGCTTGTACAATCACCACCAGCACAAGCATAACTCATAGCACCTCCAAGACTAGTAATATTCTTAATATCTTTCTTAAGGACACACCATTTTTTTTCTTGGTACCTCACTCCTTTTGCACTTATGGGATATTTATCTTCTCCTTTGCCAGAAAAATCAACTTGAAACTTTGCTTTTCCATCATAACGAAAAATACCCCAATGTCTTTCAAAGTTACCTGGTGCAACACTCTTAACATTCTCATCAAATAGACCAAATAGGTACACTGACACAGGTTTAGGATGGCGTGGAGAACCTTTTTTGCTAGCCATTTTTTTAAAGAACCCTCTATAGAATTTTTTTGCATTTTGTATATTAGCATTTATGTCACCATCTGTAGGCCACCCAATTTCACCAATCACAATTGTCACATTAGGGTGACCAATTTTTTTAAGTGAAGCCACAAGGGTATCTAAATTTGCATCAAACATGTTTGAATAATGTGCACCATCATCATCAATTTGACTATTTGTACTATCAAAGAATGCAAATTCTTTAGGAAAATCTTTACTTTGGTATAGACTAAGAAAAGGGTATATGTTGACAACAAATGGTGATTTCTTTTCATCAAGAAACTGTACTATTTGTTTCATGACACCATAAATGTCCTTGCGGAAATCTCCATCTGATGGTTTCTCTGAACTAGATTCATAAACATCAGCATTTAAAGCTGTAGTTACCTTGATTTGGTCTCCATGACCAGCCTTTTCAATAGCACTTTGAATGCGTTGCATTGCTGGGAATGTAATATGTATATATGAACCATTATAACTTTTCAGAAATGCCTCATTTCCAACAGATACATATCTACAAATAATGAATAACTAAGGTAAATAATTTTCTAAAACTATTAAGGATACCACAACATATTTGTCCATAAGGGAATACCTGATGTTGACATCTCCATGTTTAAGATGTTTGGTAACATTATCTTTAACCCAATCTTCTGCATCATCCTTACTCTTAGATAGTTTCTTCAATTGATCATTAGGAATTCCAATCATGAGTTCAATGTCAGTGCCTTTAAAAGCACTCACTGTCCATGAATCTGCATCAAAAAGCTTTACCTTTTTTATTCCATTTTCCTTCAACATGTTCACCACAGTGGAAGGTTCCATGGGCTGAGATGCTTGTGCACCCCAATTGACACCAATACTTGATATAGTTTGTGCTTCTGCTTTTTGTAATTGGCAAAGTGTTATAACCAATATCCACATGAGGAACACAGTTCTAGCCATAGTTAAAGTGTGTAACAAAAATGATAAAGCTCTTTACTAGAAAGAACATAAAATGTTTGGTTTATAAATTACATGTTAAGATTGAATGGTCAGAAACATATGTTCCAAAATTGGGTAGTTACACTGTCTAAATAAAGCATTAGAATACTAGGCTCGTTAACTATCTTTCTAAATGTAGTCATTTACAATCATCCACAATTAATTTAAATGTTTTAAGTTTAAAAAAATATATGTTGACCAAATAATTAGTTGATGCCTTATGTGTGCTTTATTCATTATTATACGATTTGCATAGCCAGTAATATTTTCACAAATTGAAAAAACAAAATTTGGTCTTACATTTTTTGATGTGTTACTAAAGAAAACCTGGAAACTAATAAAGGTATGAACTTCTTATGATTCAAGTTATTTTCATCATCTCCATAATGTATTTTCCCTCCTCTTGTTTGCCATAATTAAAATAATTGTGTTATTTGTTTTTGGAATGGATGTGCAGACTATCTGATGAACAAGAGTTCGGAGATGGACTGTGGTTTGCATGTGATAGGCAGCTTCAAAATTTGATGTTTCAGTACTATAGTGAATCATAATTATTATATTATTGAAATTTTGGTTGGACATAAGTCGGAAAATGAATCGTCAGAGTTAGTCTTGTCCATCAATCTAAAAAGGACCATATTGAATCCAAATATTGACCCAATTAACATTTAGAGACGAGTGAGAGACAAATCATACTCGTGAGTACGTACACCCCCTAATTAGTGTGCTTTCATTTTTCCATCTCATATTCTATAATTAACATACTCTTCAATCATAAATCATTTGCTCTTGCTGCATTTTCTATCTTATCATTATATTACATGGATGTCCACATGCACTCTTAAATTAAATGGTCTTGAATTCTTGTCTCTAGGAATACTACAATAAGTGAATCTGTTTGATACTATGGCGAGTGGAAGTGCATTTTAGAGTCATATTTCAAATGTAACAAAAAATCTGGAATATACATGATTTGATTATAATAGACCGAGATAGCAAACAAGTAACTTACAGGACAATGAGCAATAACAGAACAACCAAACTTTGCATTGACTACTGAACCTTCAGATATGACCAAATTGAGAAAATATTAATCTCTGATGAGTTTCACGCACAAGCAATCAGACAGATCCAATTTGGATCTTCAATTTGGATCTTCAATTTGGACAACAGTATGTAAACTTGAACCTTCTGGAATTCCCAAAGGAGCATCTATGCATGAACAATTGTCAACAGTAAATAGCTCCCACTCTTTGATTCCACATCTCTCTAACGCAGCAATTACTTTTGTCATCTCTCTGACATTTGGGAATGCTCCATCTGGACTAACAAGTACTGCCCCTGTATAAGACTGCCCTGCGGCTCGAGCGGCTCCATGATAGTGGAACAAGCCCCAACTAAGATCATTAGCTACATCCACAATTGTCCAAAACTCATTCGAAACAACTCCATTATCCAATACACTGAAATAGAATGTCCCTGGTATCTTGCCTCTCTTAACCCTATATTTTCTCCTCCTCCAGACCAGTTGGCCTTCGAATGTTTTTACCTGGAATACTGGTTCATACCAGAATGACCCTTTTGCCTTTCCCCTGTAGAATAGCTGGTATTGGCATGGAAATTGATCATATGCTGGGTTCTGCCCTGCCACAACACGCCAGCTCCATTCCAAACTCCCCAACCAACCAACAAATAGATCTTCTGACAGTTCAAAACTTAGGTCCTGTTCCCGAAACTTAACCATCGGTGGCACATATGGCTTATCAGGGATTTCTGCTTCCAACTCTAGACAGTTGTTTTTCTGCAAAACACAGAGTGAAAAGGCTTCTAGATATGCACTTTCATACGAAGCAATACATCGATAATTGCATACTTGATCAACAGGACTGCACTTATTCAAGCATTGAAGAGCTTTTCTACAATTGGGATCCAACAAACAATTAAGCACCTGACGACCACAGTTCCTTAACATACAGTTTAGTGTAGAAAAACCCTTTGCTCTCAAGTTCTTCAACACTGGAACTGGCCTTATATATGCATTGATTAATAGCAGTAAGCAGAACCTTATATCGTCAGAATTATGTCGATTCCATGCTTCAGAAATAGTTTGGACTACTTCATATGACTCTTTAGTTTTATTGAATTCAGAATTACCCAACACTTTCCCAAATATACTTCCTCTCATTTCAGTGGGAACATCATAGCCTCCTAATTTGTTCTTCAACTCTGGTGAAGAATCAAAGCATATTACATTTTCAATATCTTTGTCATTGATATTAATCCACTCGATTGACTCTTTATTTGTAACAGCAACAATTATTAATATATCAGCCTTCAGTAATTCTTCCTGGAGTCTCATGGCCCTTTGTCCATCAGATTGAAAGCATTTATCAGTAAATACCAGAAGTTCATACCCTTCATCAACCCATTTCAATCTTTTTGCCTGATAAGAGGAAAAGGGAATATTATGGGCAGTACTGGACCAACAAAAACATTAATCACAGATTGGGTATAACAAAAAAAAAATTTGACAAACATACTAAAGGTGTTAGGTGTAGCAAAAGATACATCACATACCAAATATTTCAGTCACAGTTTTGAAATACATTAAGCAAATCTGTTAGCTATGCAGACAAATTTAAAAGTAATTAGCTGTTTTAATAAGATCACAATCACATTATGTCCTTCTCTTCCTCCTTCACCAATCACCGCTATTAGTTCCACTTGAAGCATAGGCTCAGTGTCAACTCTTGTACACTAATATCAATCTTGAATTACTCATTCAGCCTTGCTGTGTCAATGCCATTGAAGAACTTAACTTCGCCTGAATGAATTTTGTTCATTATCAGTAATAAAAAACTTAAAGCTGTATAAACTTCATCGAGCAATGATAATGAACCAAATTTTATAGATAGTACACTACCCAAACAACCTTTTCCTACTAAATGTGTAACACTTCTCAATAGTAGTCATCCAAGTTCTCACTTAAAATGAATGCTAACACTGGACCATAAAATCGAAAAGCGCTTTGGAACAACATATATCAATCCACCACAAGGTTTTAAATTACAGCGATGACTTCCCTGCAACCAGCTGCTTTTCGCGCAATTGTCAGTAATAGCAACATAACTGCAATCACGACTGGTTTGAAACCATAAATCAACCAATCATCCAATTACACGAAATTCACACTTAGTGATGTATGCGGAAAATATAAGTAGCCTAACATTTCCATCCATAAAAAAACTATATCTAATTTAAAAACTGAATTGGAAACATAATTCTACATAAAATAACATTTTGCTAAATAAAAAAACTAGTGAAAGTTTTGAACATACAGTATGAAGCATGACTTGTTCCCATGGTTGTGACTTAAGAGGGCTAACAGCATCATGGCCAACGACAGCCACAATTCTCACCGGAGTTTCGGGTGATTGGTTCTCTGGCGTGACGGCGGATAAGGCGGTTGGGGGTGGCCGAAAATGAAGGCGTAAGTGTGGAGAATGAGAAAAGGCATGGCGAAAAGAGAGTGAGGAAGGAAAAGCAAAATTTGGAAGAGAAGGGGTTGTTGTTTGAAAAACATGTAAAAAGGATTTGTGAAGTGAAATCATGAAGAATTGTTGCGGTGACAGAACAGACATGAAGTTTCTTGTTTGATAAACAAAACAGAGAGAGAGAGAGAAGAACCACTCAAATATGCTTACACTTTTATCATTTAGTGTCAATGAATTTCAATTAAACTTTTCTATATAAACTCTATCTAATAAAACCTATATAATATTACATTGGATAGGATTGAAACACACATTAGAAATGAAATACAAATAAAGGTATTAGAGTGAAAGTTATAGCAGTTATTAATATAGAAAATATGGTAAATTCTATTTTTAAATATTTTAGATAGGGATGACAATGTGGTTGGACAAATATAGATTGATAGAAGTTCCATAATGAGAATATATCAAATGAAAGCTAGTTTAATTTGAAGAGGAAGAGATATATTAAAAACAATATGTAAAATAATTAATTTTTTTTGGATTAAATGAATATAATCTATGATGTGATTCGTTATATATATATATATATATATATTATTTTATTCTTCCATCTTAAAAATGTAATCATAGGTGTTACACTCATTCGACATCGTGATATATTTTTATTGTATTATATATCGTTCAACTTAAAAAAACACAAATGAACATATGATAATGTAACGATTGTATTAATTTTTACATGTGATACTTTATATATATTTCACTAAACTCCTTTCATCACCGAGTCAAAACCTTGTCAGTTGAGTTCTTTTATGAGCTGAGAAGTTGTGACATTTTTCAGCTTTGGATTTGGTTAAATTAAAATTTGATTAATTCTTAATCTAATTGTTATAATTTTACTTTTCAAATCAATTCTAAGTATTTTACTATACTGGGTTACAAGCTTAAGAAACTCAATATATTAAAATTGATACACAAGAGACAAATTCCACCTATTGGTGAAACTAGAAGGGAAAAATTGCATTAAACCCTTTATTTTGTTAGCAGCACTATAAATTATGGTCCAACTCTAACTTGCATATCTAATGGGTTTGTTTGATTCAAGGTTTTTCTATGGCCCTTTCCACTTAGATTGTTTTATAATCATACACGGTCATTTTGTACAAGTATCGTTCCATTTGTTTTTGGAACAGGACCATGTTCTTCATCATTGAAACTTTCAGATTCCGGCCATTATGCACTAATTACTCGTTTCTCAATCTCATTGAAACTTTCAGATTTTCTATCTCGCTATAACTTTTCTAAGATGTTTTCCAACACTTATTTTTATAATGATTGATGAGTAAAACGTGTTGATATGAAGATGCCTCATATGTAAAAGGGGTTGATGATGGAGTTATCACTTAGGACTTAGGAGGTGATGATGGGGTTGGAATCGACAGTGATGATTGTATCCAAACAAATAGGATGATATAAATCTGCACTATTAGATCAAAAGCTTCATGTTTTTTCATGGCATAACCTTTGGGGACATACCTTTCAATATAGTCAAGAATGATTGCAATGAAGTACTTGCAGCTCAGAGTCCCACATCGTTGAGTCTTAGTGGAGTAGTGTGAAGAATAGGTTATAAAAATGAAGTGGTTGACACTGAGAAAGGTACTTACCTGGACGGGGTCAATGGGTGATCAAAAAGGCCCATGGCCTAGGGTAGTGACCTCCATTGCACTTAGGAGGGGTGCTCTCCTAAGGTCTACCCAAGTGGTGGAGCCTACGTCATAATTTGTGGTAGTTGGGGCCTGCGTTCGCGCGGCCCCTCTTAATTCTAGTTTAAATTTTAATGACCAGGGTCTGCCCTAATTGCCTATTGAAACAATTTTTGATAAATTGTCGTTGCCCAAAAACTAAGTAACTCTGGATAGAGTCTGTGTTAACTAGGCATTTACGTTTTAATCTGGTGGACTTTAGCTTATTAACTCTGCTGTTAAACGAACACACTTAATGCGCAGTTTTTTCCTTATTCCACAATCCATTATTGAAAGAGTGAATAGAGTATGTAAGGATCTTAAGTAGGTCAAAAACACTTGGTTAGGCTTGGAATTAGGAGAAATGGTGTTTGGAATGAAGCTGCAATATGAAGATATGTTTGGGATAAATGCCATCATCTACATGAACTAGAGAAACTTCTGATCTTATAAAGCCCCACAAGACTCAAGTTGGTATTGGAAAAAAGTGACAGGTTAGAACAAAACAGAAAAATGCTTATAACAATGACAGTTGAACTGTGTTTGCTAATGAAACTTTCACAGTAAAATCTGCTTACTTCTATCTATTTTGAATCACATTAAGCACTGGAATTGTTGCAGAACCATCCCCATTTAAAGCACATGGATTTAATTTGCTTTATATGGACAAAAGTATCGTAAAAGAAAGCAGAAGTCTATTGTTTGCTTGATATATATATTTGTGTGGAAAGAAAACATGAGGATATTCAGAAAATAGGCACAAATCCGAGGATTATCTTATGTATACTATTGTTTTAAGAAGGGTCAGTTGGACATAATCAAGAAAACTATATCAACCACACAAGTCCCACATCCAAATATTCATGACATAAACTACTGTTTATAAATTTCAGACATTCATAACAGTTTGCTGAGCTAAGTAACTGTAGCTTGTAACCTGAGTGGGGGCATCAAGGTGATGGAACATGGCTATGACATTCTAGGTGGGTTTGGTTCAACAAATGTTGGCTTGCCCACTCCAAGTTGAGAGTTGAGGTATGGTACTTGAGCGAAAGCATAAGTATCATGTCTCCTAGATAAGAGGGCAAAGCGTGAGGCTGGTTTCACAGAGCAGCGAACACCTCTGGCTCTTGACAGTGGAGGGATCACAGGCTGCTGCTCATCCATTCCACATGCCTGGTGTGCTAAGCTAACTTGAACCATCACTTTTGTTCTTATATATAATTTATTTGGTGAACCTGCTTTATAGCTATTCTCTGTTTTAATGGGAAATGGGATCTGTGGGTGTTTCACTACGATCAGTTTGTGTTTTTTGAACAGTTTATTTATGCCTTAATGGTGTAATAGTACTTTCTGCTCCTGTAATTGTTTTATGTATAGCTATTCTCTGTTTTAATGGGAAATGGGATCTGTGGGTGTTTCACTACGATCAGTTTGTGTTTTTTGAACAGTTTATTTATGCCTTAATGGTGTAATAGTACTTTCTGCTCCTGTAATTGTTTTATGTAAAACGTATAAAACTAACCTTTTGTTCCTTTAATACAATATTAATATTTTCAAACATAAGCAAATTGTTAGGTGGTGTCTGATTCGTAAATTAATGATTAAAAACACCACCTTCGTTTTTTTCAATTTAATTCCAATTTCCAAAGTCGTGGACAGTATCTAGTTTATACCACTTATAGAAACTCTCGAAAGTGAAAATAATTAGAGTTCCACTTGAAAAGGTTATAGTACTCAATGAGAGAACCTTCAAAAGGTTAACCTTTGTGTAACTGATGATTGAACCCAAACTTATTTCTTTTTTCCTCAGTGAGACTACTTTATTTTAAACAGTTTTTGAAAAAAATAATATCAATTTCACGAATTCTAGGTACAATTATTTTCTTTCTGGATCTCTTAACAATAAATGTGAAAGAACATAGTTGCATGGGTCGCCTAAATTCAACTAAACATATGGAAAACGATCATAAACGGGAATACACATAAGATCTCAGTAAAAATAAATACATAGAAACAACGTGACAGCACAAAAACTATAAAATTTGGTAGCTCGAATTTCCAGTTTGAACCAGTGATTTGGAATATACAGAGCCTTGAAAACTTAATTGTTTTCAAACTGGCATTGGTGTTGCACTTCCAAATCAGAGGTGTATACTTATTAAAGAAACAAGGTTTCCACCATTATCCAAATGCAATGATTTTGAATGTAAGCAAACAGGTATCTTAAATGAAGTTTCGGACGTCCAAAGATTTGACATCAACTGTTCCCTCATCCTTGAATTCCTCTCTGAAAATGGCAAAAATGAAAATGAAAATTGAATATTCAAAAATGGTAAAAACTTCTATCCTGCTGCACATAAACACAAATAAGTAGTAGTTATCATTTAGGTTTGGGAAAGAGAATAGTCCTCTTTAGCAGTTATCCATATGTGGCTGTAAGCAATAATTAATTAGTAGTCACTAAATATCTCAAGGGACAACCTTACCCCACAATTGGTCACAATGTCATAGTCATATATTACAAGTTCAAAAGCTAAACAACAATAATAGGAGAGGCCAAGGGATCATCATTCTGTACTGCTATCTTATGAGTTAGACTGAAGCCCAAAATAAAGATCACTAATATGTGATTATCAAAGGTGTTCTGTGTAAAGCATCAAGAGGATGGTGGCAAGAAAAGACAGAATATACAATAGTTAGAAATGGCATCATGAGTAATACCTCTTTGATTGAGTTTCAATAGCCTCGAGAGCATCCTTCTTCAGCTCCTCCAGTTGTGCTTTGGCAATGCTAAGTTCTAGCTTCTCTTCATACTTTGGCAGATCTTCTTTCCGAATTCCAAGTCTGTGGCACCACCAAAGGTGTTAAAAAGAACAGAGGAAAACAAAAGGTGAAAAAGTAATCACAATCCAGTTACTCATTCTGCTCAACTTAATAGGAATAAAGGCTTCAGAATCCCCACTAATAAACAAGGCCTTTTAAAATCAGCCAAAGAAGCATGTCAATTGGCAACCAGCAGGATATATTAGACTAAACAATTCCCTAAGAATTGAGAAGTGTCAACATTGATGCAAAAGGTTCAATGTTTCTCTCTCCTATACTTATCCTAAAAAACTATCTCCTCTACACTGCCAGAAGAAGCAAGGATTTTCAAATTCCATGAGGTTTATAGTAAATAAATGCTGCTCAAACAGAGAATATAAATGGGCAGGCTATTGCATGACACTCTCACTTAGTGGAGTCTGGGGAGGGTAGATGTACGCAACCTTACCCCGCAAGCGGAGAGACTGTTTCTAGGATTTATAAAATCAGATAATAACATTTATAAAGTCACCAAATAACTATTTATACAGAGCATACCATGCTCACAATCGACAACAATGTAAATGAACTAAATTGTGGATGAAAGCTTGAAAGGCTAGAACCTAGATGCCACTAAATATTAGCTCAACATATTGAACAAATATGCAGAGATGTGAACATACTTCTTGTTAATCTTATCAAATTCTGCCAAGAGAAGGTCCATCCCTTTTTTATCATGTCTCAGCAGAGGATTTTTTAAATCCTTTTCAATTTTGTCCAATGCCTGTATCATCAGAGCCTCTGCACCAAGGTCATCTGCAAGACCACTCCTGTAAAAAGAATGCACACATCAATACATGAACTCATAAAGTAGATAACTCAAGACATCTTGAAGCAAAGAATGTGTGCATTGTTATGCCTTTCCTTTGAGTTGTGTATATAAAACAAATCTATACACAAAGGTTTGGAAAATATAACTAATCGGATAAACCTCAATGATAATAGAGTAGTTACAGTTTTCAGGAAAAAACAAAGATTTGGCAAATTTTAGAACCAGAAGTGTTAAAGCGAAAGTATCATTTAACAATGAGCTCAAAAAGGTAAATTGAAATGAAAGGACCATATTACATATCACACAAATGGTACTGAACTTAATATAACTAAAAAATTAAATGAGCACAATATATAGCAATAATCTCATCTAATAACAGAATGGAGAAAGTAGAATAGACCATCACATACTTGATTCTTATTTCCTTCAGGGCCAGAAGATAAGTTCGAGCATCTGGAATATCTGCGGTTTGTGTTTCAATGGACTCTTGGATATGTTGGGACTCTGAGGACAACCTTGCCCTGCAAATTGCACAAGTCAATTCTCAATTCATTAAAAATCTTTTTAGAACTAGAAATTAAATTAAATATATATGCATATAATTTGTGCCCAATAGGATAGGAGCCTATACCAAAGATTTAGCATTAAAACATCTTTAAGAAGGTACAACAAATGTTTGAAATATTAAGAAATAAACAAACAATATATTCAACAGAAAGAATATGATGAAAACAATAAGGTGCAGCAGAATCTCACTTCTCTCTAATTGTTTTCATGACCTTTGCATAATGAGAAACAGCAGCTGGATCATCTGGATCAATGGTGATCTTCTCATTCTTTAATAGTCCCATGGCTGTCTCATATTTGTTCTTCAACTCCACAAAGATGTTCTTAAGCATCGCTATTTACACAAAATTAAGAGTACATTGTAAGAAGGTGACAGAAAAAGAACAAAATTTCTATTAAAGATCAAACAGCGTATGTATTTTCTGCTTTACATAAAGCAAAATAAAGTCCCACTAGTGGATCAAATACAGAAGTAGATGGTATTTTGTTCCACTTCTAATTAATCAACAATTAGACAAATAACTAAGTACAGTGAACAACTCGGCAAAGAAACTCTAAAATAAACAATAAAACTCGAGAACTCACTATCTCCCTTAAGGGCGGGAGGGGCAGACTCTTTAGCAAAGTGACGAATTGGAACAGCATACTCCTTTTGCAGAAGTACTTGACTTCCATAGACCTATAAAAGAGGAGGAAAATGAGCACAAGGGCAAGAAATCAGTAGGTATAAAAAAACATTTCTCACATTAACTAACTATTAACAAGGGTGCTTAAGCATGAAAGCATCAGTTCCATCAGGGGGAACTCTACAAGTACTCTGAGAATGGCTTCTACAAAATATAAGGTGGCAGTGTGACACATACATATACACATATATAAATAGAGAATAATGTATCTCCTGGTATAAGGAGATAAATTATCTCCTACAACCACTAAAATCATGACATGTGTACCATTTAATCATTTTCTACAAAATATTTCTAAAACAAAACAAAACAATACACATGTCATTCTTTTACCGACCGGGGGAGGTAAGTAATCTCCTGGTATGAGGAAATACATTATTTTCATATAAATAACCCAATTGGCAAATTAGTAGGTTCACTTCCTAATGGATGAGCTCCATTGGGACCCTCCCTTCAATACCGATGAGTATATCAAATTTTTGTTGAAGAATAAAATCTTATTGGAACATTCATCCTAGGAACCATATCACATTCTGAATCCGATGAAATAGGATGAATTGAGACAGTACATTAACTATTTATTTATTTTTCGATTACCTATAAAGAACAGACATGCACATATATAAATGAGAGGAAGGATCAGTTTACACCGACGTAAGTCTAAAAACATTCTTACACCATCAATAACTTCTCAATGAATTTATTATTTTTTCACAATCCAATTGTAGATTTTGTGAGAAAACAAGTAAGAATGTTTTATGAATTGCACCAGTTAAAAGGATCTCTCCTCTAAATGTTTTATTCTCTCTTTTTCAAATAATTCATTCTTATAAAATCAGAAGTCGATTCATAAAAATAAAAAAACAGAAACTATGTAAATATCGACATTGCAACAATAGAGGCATAAATCAGAACATAAAAAATGAAATTCAATCGTATTCGGGCAACAAACGAAAATGAATAATAAATAAAAGAGTATGGAAATGAGAGAATAGAGAGACCAATTTGGATTTGGGAATGAGGCGAGAAGCGAGTGCCATGTTGAAATCGAATCCAAGAACTTCAGTGTTGTTAAAAGTGAATTCCAATATATCTGCACTCAACTTAACCTAAAACATATTACAATCTTCCGCTGGATAATTTACGAAGAAATGTAACATTTTTACTAACTTTACATGTCTAAATTTTAAGAGAGAATATTATATTCATATGTATGTGTATTATTCATACACGAATGATGATAGGTTAAGGGTGTGATAAAAGAAAAATACAATATATATATACCGTTGGTATAAAAATAGGACAAAACTTAGGTAAAGTACCATAAGTACTAATGGTACTTGTAACCTATAAATTATAGGGTGACACGTGGATTTAAACCTATAAATTATAAAACGTGGATTAGTACTATGGTACTTTACCTAAGTTTTGTCCATAAAAATATATTTTCAAAAAGTTTATTATCAATCATCATTTTATCACTTATATTTAAACGTTTGTAATGATAATTGAATAGAAATTATTGATAACATAATGGGATAAAAAACTACATATTACTTTAAAAGAGATCATATGTACAAGAAAACATTGCAAGTGTTTTTTTATGAATCAACCGTAACAAATCATGGCCTCAATTATATCCTTTATAACCCGATCTAAAATTGTCCATATTATATCCGGCTAATCCGACCGAGTTTGGGTTTATTTCTTGTACACTTTAGCATTGACTATTAAAAAATTGCACTATCACTACCTCACTCACTTATGCCTATGATTCTATTAATGAGAATCGTGTGGCCTAATAAATAGAATATAATGAATAAATTGGTTAAATGTTCTACTGTGGATATGGGGCACTTATTATTGTTACATTTCTTAATTATTTGAAGAACAAAATAAAACTAAAAATGATATATAATAGAGTGGCCAAACCAACTGCCAAATGTAACAGTGGCATAACCGCAAAATAATGTAACAGTGGCAAAATGCAAAATATAACAATGTTTTTGTGTGTGTGGTTAATAATATTTTAGTAGTTTGGTCTATTCGGCCCCACTCAAAACTTAGAACTGGGTTGGCCTGAAACTTCTGTAACCTGTTTATTGTGGATAAAGTGATAAAGAATTTTACAGCATTGAATGTACTTTAAAAATTACAGATATGGTAATTGATAAGAAAATCAAAATAACTTCAAAAGTTATAAAATGTTATTTAGCTGAATTTAATTTATAAAATATATATATATATATAGAATAAATAAAGAGAAAACAAAGAAGGGTTGGTTTTCAAGCATATTGGGGTTGAGAAAACCATTGGACATTTATTTCAGGATGAACAAACTCATGTACCACCAATAAGGAAAAAGAAGAACACACCTTAATCAATTAATCAACTATCAACTAAATGATACACCTTAAGTCCTTAACCAATTATACCATAATAGTACAAGATAAAATATGTCCATTAAAATATATTAATCTTCTAACATTCAACTTCAGCATGCACACCTACTTTGTTGTTCTGCTTCTGAAGCAGTTTCAGATATTCCTGGAAAATAACTGTCATAAACAGAACAATATTAGCAGCTAACACAACAAGAACAAATTTTGTTAAGAATGCACAGAATGTTGATTAAAATAATTAAGTGGTCAAAATATGAAAGATATTGAGCCTCACATGTCTTGGACATGTTCATTGTCTAGTGAAATTTTAGCAACACATAAAAAAGCCTCATCAACATTATAACCCTCTTTTGCAGAGGTTTCAAAGTATGGTATGTTTCCCCTAGAAGCACACCATTCCCTAGCTTTATTCTCTGTAACCTGCAACAACTAGCATAGCTAACAGTGAGGGCATTTTATATAAGTGACAATAACAAATAAGAAAAGGAAAGAGTCATTTCTATACCCTTCTACTGTTTCCACCATCCAGATCAACCTTGTTGCCAATTAATACAAAGGGAAAAGTTTCAGAACCATCCAGATCAGCCTAAGGTTAAAAAAACATACATGAAGATGAGTTTAACAATGTGAATCAACTACTCAAAACAGTTCATTCTAACTATCTAACTTATTAGAATAGTTGAGTCTAACTAGCTCTTTGTACAAATCTTTATACATGTTCACTACACAGTTTAGTGAATTAAATTGCGCAATATTGCGATTATGGTGGCCACCACAACCACATCACACCGCAATTATGGTGTGCCTTCGAATCACAATGATGCAATCTCATTGGACCGCAAACAACCGCATGTGGACCGCATCAGGCCGCATCGGACCACATCAAACTGCATCGAATTCAAAAATATTATTTTACTTACAAAATAATTCACACCGCAACAGCCGTAATTTGTATCGCGACGACCGCAACAGCCGCAATCGCAGTAAACACAACCATTACCGCGATATATTACCGATACCACAATATTGTGAGTTGTTTTGTTGAATCATTTGACAGTGCTAAAAGAAAAGAGCATGTAAACACACACCTGGTGAAGAAACTCATCATGCCAATTGTTTAGCTTATCAAAAGTCTTGTGTATATTTACATCATAAACCAAAACACAGCAATCTGCTCCTCTGTAAAATGCTGGCCCAAGACTACGAAACCTTTCTTGCCCTGCTGTATCCCAAATCTGCCACAATATTGTACACAAAAAAAGGTAATAAATTTGAAAGTTTTATAGACTACCCACAAATAAAGCAAGAGAAAAAATGTTAAGAAAAAGCTGAACATTACGTAAATTTAAATTATTCACCTGCAAAGTTATGAGTTTGTCATCAATCTGTAGCTCCTTGGTAACAAAATCAGCACCTATCGTGGCTTTATACTGCTGGCTAAATTTTTTATAAGCGTATCTGAATTGCAAGTTAATGATCCACAATATATAAATTGCTTTCTAGTTTTGCATGCATTGTGTTGATATAAGTTATTATAAGTGTTTAAGTAAAACATAACATATAGACTGTGTTCTATATTTCATGTGATTTATAAATAGAACACTTTGATCTCAGTGAAACCAATGAAACATCATAATTTATCCATACTCTAAGAAATAAAAAGTAAAATCAATTTGAGCCAATAGGTAAGTTTCAACCACTATACAAACTACTAAAGTAAAATATTTTCAATGTCCAAACATTTTTTTATTTACACTGCTAATTAATATGGCAACTCATACACCAATATTTCATGATGACTATACATAAAATAATACAAACAATAAAAAGCTCAAAAGCACCCATGATTTAGAATTAATACTACAGGTAGCAAAATACTGACATGCATTGAAAAATAACAAACTGTCACTTTTTTAAACTGAACTTAAATGCTAAGTGGATACTGGTTCATCAAAGATGTCTTCCCCACCCTGAAAGTAAGAAGAATAAAGAGGAACATATTTCATATTAAAACGACATAGAAGGAAGGGAAGAAGAAAAATGTGAAAAGAAAACTATATGACATACCCACTATCACCAAGGACAATGACCTTAGACAAAGTTCTTATTTTCTGAGAATTATTCATTATGGAGATTCAATCAAAAGCTGTGACAAGCAGAAGCAGAAAGAACAACTTTCACCTCTTTAGTGGAAATAATGAGAAAATTATTGGAAAAGAAGGAAACAAATGTTAACAGCATGCACTTAGAAAACAAAGGGTGATGATCAAAGAAACTTCATGATTTTTCTTCTTTGTTGATGACACCCTTCTTTGTAGGAAATTGTTTTTTCCCTTTCTGCTCCTTTTTCTTCATTTGAATGATTCAAGTGAGAACCATGTGAGTTTTGCCAACCAAAACCAACGTTGTAGCTAGTGACATCTGAGCATTATTATTTTCAACCAACAAAAAAAGGTTTTAAGTGTAGGTATACATGCATGCCTTAAATTGATGTAACCAATTTCTTATATATATGTATACCCTGAATCTAATTATTTATTTGATGTAGATCTTTTTCTAAGGTTTCAGCAGGTTTTAACCAATTAATGTAATCTCTCATGGACTACTTGACCTATTCAAGTTATTGACGTTGACTTAATAAAATGATAATAATCCATATATAGTATACATATATTTATAAATATATAAATATTAAACTTTGGATATACGTGTTTGCCTCTCATTGTTTGAAAGCTGGACAGTTGAGAAACTAACTTGCAAGTTGCAACTACTTCTCAAGGAACTGATGCATGCATTTAATTTCACCTTCTCTGTTATTAGAATCACAGGAAAAAAAGGAGAGTATACACCTTATCTTCTTCCTTAGAATTAAGGGAAACTTATTACTAATTAATCTCATTGCCACTGCATTTTATACTTTGCTATTATTATCTTATCTTATTTGTATTATCATATGACTATTTGATTGGCATGGTAATGAAAAGTTTTACTTGTTCTTTTAATTTTTTATGAAGCATTGTTGGATTTGGATATAGATGAATAATTTATTTTAAGCTTATAATTTCCCTTTGGGTTGCAAATGTGCTTACTAACAAGATCTTTTGATAATCCCCTAATAAGGGGATTGGGAATGAAGGGAAATTTGGATGGAAAGTATAAGTATTGGTGAAGGTCAAATTTAAATCTCATATCCAAACTAAAACAATAAATCATGATCGAGTTCGAATATGGTCGGGTTTCAACAAACAATAACTCAAATTCAAATTGCACAAACAATTGCATTACAAAATGAAAACGCAGGGACACCATGCATTAATAGAAACATTCAATACAGAGATCCAAAAAATCAGTAACAAGATAATATACTTATCCTGCATCCACCATATATATCTGGAAAATATGGATGACAATGATTAGACTGAAAGAAAATAAGTTGAGTGGTGATGTTATGATAAGAGATATGGCATCAAAGATGATGGACGAGTTTGTCAAGTATTTGAGTCAGCATAGGCTTAACATGATTCTAGCGGTTTGAAGTTCAAAATGTTAAAGTATGTTTACTTTGAACATGACTCTAATATTGAAGTAGTTGAAGAGAAGTTGAGGAATGTGAAGAAGGCTTTGGATGCACTTCTAAATGAATATGCCAACAAATATTCATCAACTTCAAGTATTCATTGTACTTCAACTAATAATGGGGAGAGGAAAAAGCATGGCAAGAGGAATGTCAAGTAAGTTTATGTTTTTGTTATGTTTTTTGGTCTTTTACTTAAATATATATATATATCTTATTTTTCCATTGATCGAAATGTCATAGGAGTATGAAGAAAATGAGAGACAAAAAGCATATGCAGTCGGAAAGACTCAACTAGATCTTTATTTGGAAGAGCCAACACAAGAATGTGCTAATCATTCATAAGTTTTATACTATTGGGAAAATGAGTCGGACTCCTCTCCAGTAATGGATACTGGAGAGGACAATCCTAATTTATAGTGTATTTTAAGGATTAAAATATAATATAAGTGTAAATTAAAGGGTACAAATGTCAATACACTTTCATTTTACAAGGCTTTTTCCAATAACTGTTTTTTCCCATTACTAGAGAGCAATCTGACTCAAATAATTCTCATATATTTGGTGACCTTGCAATATTGGCCAGAGATATATTGAGCATTCAAATACTCACAGCATCATCCAATTTTGCATTTAGTATTGGTGACATCATTTCAAATAAGTATAAAAGGCTACTTGTTTTAATGCTTCTAGACCTGATTCTATGTTAGAAGTTTTAACATGAGACATGGTTGGTGTTTATTGAGCATGGATTCCACAATTTCAAGGCTTAGTGTTTGGAATATTACTATGTTTTACATCTTGGTTATTATTTTATTTGATCTTTTACTTGTGTTATTATTTCCCTTTTTTATGGATGGAAAATGTATTATTGTGTTTGAAATGTTCAAGAGTGGATCCACTACATACAAGATGCAAATGCCACGTAGCATGACCAGGTTTCAGTAGCAACTGCCACTGAGCCCAAAATAACCTATCATTCTTCTTTACCTATAATATTTTGTAACTTATTATCAGCATGGATAAATTCTGCAGAACCAACCTTTTGTTTCTTCTTTTCTGCATTGTGTTCATTCTTCAATTCCATCTAGCAACACTTGATGAAGGTAGCCACAATTTTGCTCAAAACAACCCTGAAAAACCACGTCTTTCCAAGATTCTGATGGATACTATTTCTCTATTCAAAAAGTCCCACCAAAGTTCCTGGGAGAAACTCAAAACTGTTATACATGATCTACAGATGCAGTTTTCCCCACCCAATCTGGAGTAAGTTTAAAGGTTCTTAGATACCACATTTGATTTTTGAGTATTATTATCTAAGTGTCAAGTTTTATACATCACATTGCATACACCATAAGTTTTTTTTCATTGTACTTGACATCACACACATTTAAAAATACATTACCAAAACAAAGAAACACCCTATGAT
Source organism: Lupinus albus (assembly GCA_009771035.1). Lineage (NCBI taxonomy): Eukaryota > Viridiplantae > Streptophyta > Magnoliopsida > Fabales > Fabaceae > Lupinus > Lupinus albus. The sequence continues at coordinate 4,049,119 of CM020005.1, forward strand.
ATCCTTGTTACATAAAAACATTTGTTGGTACCAAAGGAGTTTAATGTTATTCATGTTTTTTCAGTTTCAGGGGTGCAAGAGATGGAGGATCTGATGGTACCAAAGGAAAAATGAAAGAAGCGGTTGAGAAGAGTTTTGAGAGAAGCAAAGAAACAGTAGAGGGATCTGCTAAATTAGCAGCAAAAGTGGTTGGAGAAGCAATTCATAAGACAACAGAAACTAGGAAGGAGAGTGCTGATTCTGACAGAGAATCTAAAGAAGAGCTTTGATCAAATCTTATTTTCTTTTTAATATTTTTTTGTTTTTTGATAATTTTAATCAAAACTTCAGTTGTGGTTGTGAAAGCTGAAACAATTTATTCATGGTACCCTCTTTTTTTTGTTCTTATGTTGTTCCAATTTCACACAAGTGAGCACAGTCTAGGAAGGAATTTTAAACTGTTGGAGGTGAGACATATTAATTTCAGGATAAGGGCATTTAACCCTTAACCAAATTAAGTAATATAAAAAAAGCTTATAATGACAGCATTGATAATCAAACAACCCCTCAACCATTTATCTTTTATCAACATCACATGATTCTTGGTGATATTCATAGCAAATAAAACTATTTCAATAGTTGTAGTTGGCACATGTAGTGTCAAAACTAACTATAGAATCAAATAAATTCATAAATAACTCTATTTAAAATATTTTAATTTAATTCAACATTGAATATACAGAAATTTGATTAATTATTTTTTTAAACAACGAATGGATATAATGGATACTTTAAATATATCCATTAAATAACTCACAATTGCCCTTCTGAAAGAGAGACAAGTATTCATGTTTTGAGAGACTGTCCACTTGCTTCTTTTGTTTGAATTTGAACCCATTCTTCTTGTAAAAGAAGCAATTTCTTTATAGGGTTTATTCATGATTGAGTTTCAAGTAATTTAATGGATAATTCTGATCATGAATCTGGAGGTGTATTGGCCTGCTAAATGGGCTGAAGGTTGTTTTTCCCTTGACTTGTCAATTGCAAGAAAACATCTTTTTGGTTATGTGATGCAACAAAGTCTGAATAAGGTTGCCAACTTGCCATGATTCAATGCAAAGGAAAAACCACTAGACAGTCACACACTTTGCTGACACAGAGAATGAGCTAAAGTTTACATGCACCACAAAACTAACATTCTTTACTTGTAAAAAGAATCTTCTGGATGAAAACAGATGGAAGCCCAATATTCCTCAAGAAAGTAGCAAGCAGTGTACACAAACTTTTACTTGATAGTTTATGAAGAAAGCAAAAGCTTGGCTAATTGTGATATTATCATTTATCACAGTATGATTGAATCATCTCGATCATTAAGCAAAATTGCAGCTGTGTTAGCCACAGAACCAAGCCCTTTGATATGCAAAATCAAATTATCTAACACTAACGAAATAAGTGTGGTGTCACGGTGGGATGTGTCTCTAGCAATGAACCTGTGAACTTCATTATTCACTTCTATCCAACTACAACCTGGTTCTTTCACTACCCCACTTATGTCCATTTTCTGTCTCACCCTCTTGACATTTAACCACATACCTTTTGATGCAAAAATATTTGAAAGTAATATATATGATCCACTATCTGCAGGGTCACATGAAATTGCCATCTCAGCTGCATATGCTCCCAGTTCAACATGACCTGAAACTCTACATGCACTGAGCAAGCTCCTCCATACTACTGCTGTTGGTTTTATTGGCATATTCGTGATGAATTTTGTAGCTTCATGTATTCTTCCAGATCGACCCAAGAGAGAAACCATGCAAGCATAATGTTCTGTTCCTTGTTCAATTCCAAACCGGGACATTGATTCAAAGTGGTGAAATCCAAGATCAACATGTCCAACATGGGCACATGCTGATAGCACACCTATAAAGGTGACATAATTTGGCTTTAGTCCCTCCTTAATCAAGTGTTCAAACACCTCAAGAGCTTTTGTTGCTTCCCCATGCTGGGCATAGGTTGAAATCATGGAATTCCAACAAGGAATATCTCTCTGATTTGTAGAACTAAATACCTCATGGGCCTCTTTAATGCTTCCACACTTGGCATACATATCCACTAGAGCATTTGTGACAAAGGGATCATCATCAAGACCCATCTTTATAACCTGGTTGTGAAACTGTTGACCCTGTCGCAAACTCGCTATATTACTTGCTGCTGTGATTACAGCAGCAAAAGTGAATTCATTGGGTGTTAGTTTTGACAACTGTAAATCTTTGTAAAGTTTGAGAGCTGCCTCGTTTTCCAATTGTTGGGTATATCCAGAAAACATTGCATTCCATACTACAATGTCTTTGTCATATATCTCCTCAAAAACTAGTCTTGCATCCCCAACACATGAGCATTTTGAGTAAACATCAATTAGACTACTTCCAGCAAAATTGTCTAAAGAAACCCCATATTTAGTAATCAGGCCATGAATCTGGTTGCTTAGTTTCAGGTGAAATAAGGAAGCAGATAGCCCAAGTAAGCTTACAAACGTTAATAGAACTGGTTGCACTGAACTTAACCTCATTTCCCGAAAAAGATCCAATGCTTCATACAACTTGTCTTGCCTGGAGTATCCTTCTATCATTGCATTGTAGGATACTACATTAATAGCAGAAGCAAGGTCAAAGACTTTCCTTGCATCAGTCAATGAATCACATTTTGCATACATGTCAATCAAACCATTTTTCACAAAATCATCATTATCAATATTGGCTTTGATAGTATAGGCATGCACCTGTCTTCCCTTTTCTAGAACCTGAAGTGAACCGCAAGAAGTGAGAATGCTAGTGCAACCAAATGCATCTGGCTTGCAACCCATTCTAGCCATTTCAACAAGCAGGTTCATGGCATCCCGGTGGAATGAATTTTGCATGCAACCAGCAATCATCGTGGTCCATGAAACAACATTTTTATCTATCATCCGATCGAATAATATCCGACCTGTCTTCACTTTGTGGCACTTCAAATAAAAGTCTATAAGTCCGTTGAGCAATGAAACATCCATGTCAATTCCCCTCCTTAATACAAAGCCATGGATTTGTTTCCCCCTTTCAAGAAACTCAAGTGCTGAACAAGCACTCAAAACACTGGAAATTACATATCTGTCTGGACAGACATCACTGTCTTTCATTTGGTTGAATAATTTCAAGGACACTTCACTCCTTCCCTGTTTTGAATACCCTGCTATAATTGTAGTCCAGGTAACAGTGGTTTTCACTTCTAGGCTATCAAAAAGCAACTTTGCTTCATCTATATAACCATGCTTGGTATAAAAATCAATCAAAGAGGTACCAACATAAACATCTTGAACAAATCCACCCTTAAGAACAAAACCATGCACCTGGAGAGCTTGACTAAGACTACCTAATTGCGTACAAGCTCGAACGACACTGGCTAAAATGTATTCATTTGGTTTCTCATTGCAACTTCTTCTGAACCGGCAGAATGACACTAATGCTTCTACACTGTAACCATGTTTAGTATACATAGAAACCATAGAAGACCAAGTAACCAGGTTTCTATGAGGCATAGTATCAAACAGTTTCAGTGCATCACTAATAAGACCCCGTTTTGAGTATGAGTGCAAGAAAGTATTAATAAGGAAAACATCATTTTGATAACCCAACACCACAATGTGGGTATGGATTTTCTTATAGTAATATGGGGTGGGATTTTTTGGGCATGGTAATTGCAGTAATTTGGCCAATTCACGACCAATTTCATGTTGTTTTGGGATTGGAAGAACATTTATGTACGGATCGTGTGATTGAAGAGAATGTGGTGATAAGGAGGAAAAGTTCAAAAATTGTTTCAAATCAATTTGGTGAAGGAATTCGAACTGTGATCTTAGGAACAGTCTATATTGGCTTAGCATCATAGAGAGGTTTAAAAGGATGCATGATCAAGTTTTAGTTAAAGTGACAGCACATTTTATATAAACAGATTTTCTACTTATAAGATGATACAAATGTTAACACCAACTATAATTAAGTTCAGGTTCAATTTACAAGTATAGAAATACACAAGATGACATTATATTTTTTTGTTGTTGCAACTATATCACATTCTCCAAAGTCTTGAATTTTTAGGCAACTGGGTTTGAAGAGTAATATTTGTTTTCCAAGACTTAAATGGGAGTCCATTCAATTCAGCCAATGTTTTAAAAGGATGTAAGTTTGACAACATTCATTACTTTTAGATGAATGGTGCCTGACAAATTACAAAGAATCTATGAAGTGCTACTAAAGATTGAACAGAGTTATGATTTATGAAGTCCTATTAAAGTTTGGATAGAGTGTAATAGTGGATACTAGAATGCTAGAATATTCTTGTAATTATATTTCTATCTTTTCTATTCAATATATTCCTAATCTATTTTAAGCAAATCATTGATATATAATTAATAGGCTTATATATATACAATGATTATGTGTGTCCAGTATAAAAGTCTATTAACTATACATTAACGATTTGCTTAAAATAGATTAGGAAAGTATTGAATATAAAAGATACATATATAATTACAAGAATATTCTAGAAATTTTCTAGTCTGGAGCAGATAAAAAGTTGGCCCTAAATTTCTCTTTTGGTAGCAAACTTTATGTAATTTGGAAAAATTAAATTGCAAGGAGGAATGAAGAAACAAAAACAAATTTAGAATGGAAACCAAATCCACCTACTCCTTATTTATGTTATGCTTGTGCCATTCCAGGTGAAGTTGCAATGTAAAGATGAAGTATCTTGCAATTCAAAATCTTTAAAGCTACAATAACAAACTGACATGAATTGAAACCATTTGATATAACAACAAAGATAAATGTCACCCTAAGGTGATTTGATGGAAGTAAAGCAATGCTGCTTCATTTTTGTATCTCAATATCCAAAGGGAAAAGGGAGAAAATCAGCTTAGAAAGAAAAGAAAGGAAAAGAAGAATAAAAAGTGTGAAAGATAACTGTAGTTATGGATTTTCTAGTGCAAGGTTGAGAGCCAGTTATGACAGAATTTGTGACCTCAAAAAGCAGTATCAACTATCTATCTATCGTACTGCCATAAAAGGATTGGCTTAACTCGAATTCTAAGGGAATCAAATATTCTAAATAGAGAGACGACTTGAAGATAATGCTCTTCATGATGACCAAAGACTGTGATGTAGAAGTAACTCTAAATTGTATGTTTGAGATTTTGAAGGCACAACTGGTGACACGGGGAGTGACACACATTATGGGACAAATGTGGTCCCCATTATCAAGGTCATGAATGGAGTCAACCAAAATATTTTTTGTCTGGTTGCATGAACATCATACTACATGTTGCTTAATTCAAGAGGAACTTGGCATCAAATGAAGAAAAAAAACAGACAAAACTAAGGTATACATCATAGTAAGCTTTAAGGCAAACAACCTAATCTGAAAAAAAAAACAGACAAAACTAAGGTATACATCATAGTAAGCTTTAAGGCAAACAACCTAACCTGAAAAACCTAACAGCGGAAAGAATTAACAAAATGCATTCAATAACAAACACAGACAATTATCTCTTCATAAACAAGTAAACGATTCAAATCATTAGAAGCATCAGTTAGGATTGACTGATGATCCCAATCAAGCCCCTCCACATATCAAACAAGATGGTGGAGTAAATTTGGATCCACTCCTATGACAGACCCATCTTGTTTGAAGACAAGTTTGGTTACTATTCATAAAATTTGTACCAAAAAACACAAAATAAGACCATTCACATCAAATATCTAGCAAATGGTATCAAACATGCATTACCATTATTTTAGCAAGCTTTCAATCAAAAAAAGAAGTCACTTTCTCCATGTACTAAAGGAGAAAGATAAATAAAGTTTTTTCAATTCCCAATTATTTATAAGATGCTGATGCCGGTGGTTATCAACTAAGAATAACCAACCACTCTATCCATTTATTCTGTCTTTTTTGCTGTGTTTATTTGTTTAAATGCACCTCTAAAACATCCTGCAATCAGATATCATTGGAATTTGTTTATGCCCGAGATGGGGCATATTTTTCCATAAGCTTGGCCTTTTCCTCATTGAACTTCTTCTCCAACTGCACCTCCTCCTCCAAATACCTCAGCTTCATTGCAGCAATACTTTCTTCATGAGATCGACGGAGTATCTCCTCTTCAGCAACATAGTTTTCCATTTCCTTATCCTGGATCTCAACAAATTTGTCATATCCATCCGCCCTATGATCCAAAAAAATCAAAATTAATCATAACCATTGAAAGTTATAAATAGCACAACCAAAACAAAAAACCAGAGTCATGTGCAATTAGTTTTCTATCAAATTAGCCTTGGGCCATCCATTTCAGAATCACCTAAAAGATATTGCTTTCCCCAAAATTACAGAACAAATATAAACATCGGATGTGAAAAATTATTATCTAACATATAATCTAAGGGAATGGCATTCCATACTTGATTCTCCGTTCCTTTGCATTTAAAGGAATTGTACTTGACTGCTTCAGCTCCTTACGTTTCTCCTGCTGCAACCTCTCAAAATCTTCTTCCCTTGCATTCCTAGAATCATGAATGATTCTGATCTGGTCCTTGAAAAATTGTTCTTGCAAGTACAACTTTCATTGAGACACAGTTTACAATGGTTAGAAAAGGTAACAAGAAACATAAGAGATATTTGATTATTTGAATAGAAAATAGACAATGCTTGTTTTATTATGCATTTTATGAATATCATTAGATAAAATAGCAAAAGAATATGCATCATACTTCACTACAAAACAGATGCAATCTTCCTTCACTAAATCTAAGTCACCATAAAGTTTCAGATGTTAACATTACCTCTTCACTATTTTCCTCGTGTTGCTTTTTGGTTCTAAGCCTTACGATATGACTTTCCTCCATTGTCTGCCGCATTCTCTCAGCCATCATACTTAAAGACTCTTCCAGAATTTGTTTGTGTTTTTCGCATTTCTCAGCCTTGCTCATCCAATACTGAAGTAATTCGTTGTCCTCGCCGATTTTACGAATTTCCTTTACTACCATCTCCTGGTATGATTTCATCTCATACTTCAGCTGAGATTTGCCTATGCCGTTTCAAATAAAACAGACAAAAGAAAGTCAGCACACTGTCTCCATAAAAATGGTTTTGCTGACATGCAAACATCACTCATCAAACAAGCTGCATGATCTTAAAATAGTTGTATATTATGTTTTTGTATATAATCGATTAACTATATGGTTAATCGATTATGTGTGTAATTCTGTAAGATAATTGTTAGTTAGATAATATAGTATATAAATGGGCATAACCTTAATTTTTGTATCTCATTCATATTATTCAATTCAATTCATTCTTTCTTATTCCTTCTTCTTCTCTAAGCTTTCTTTTCTTTCTCTCACACTTCTTCTTCATCGACAAGATCATCCATGACTCATACCAAATCTCTAAAATGATCTAAGTATGACAAGGAAAATGAAATGAAGGAAGAAGAATGAAAAGGAACCTTGAGAATGCATGTTGAATACATCAAGATCTTCATTCAGAGCCATATAACCATACAGCTGACGCTGGCCACCAGGAAGAAATAGCTTTCGGCGACCAAGCCAAGCATCTCGGCCTGTTCCTTCCTCTATAAAGTGCTTGTGCAGACGCTCAGCCTCAATATAACCTATAGGTGTCTTTTCAAATATCAAAAGACTCATCCCTCGATGACCCTTTGGACCATAGGCATGTCGAGCTTTCGCAGCAGCATATGTGTTGAAGTACTCTAGAAGCTCCTGGTTGCCCATACCGATCCACTAAATACAAAGAAAATATGGATTTAACATAACAATCAGGAATGTCTTAGGTAAATTAAGAATGTTTTGCTATATTAATACAAGAAGAAAAAAAAGGAGGGCACAAGGCTCCTACTTTGGAATGGAGATTGTCTCTTCCAGTTCCAATATTTGGAATCTCGTTATATCACAATCCAATCAAAAAGTGTCAATTAATTTAAAAATGATAAAAACAGAAAACAATGTGTTTCTATGACTGGGTGGAATATGATTGATTTGGGACATGGAGACAAGAATTTTTTGGGACATGGGATCCTTGTTACCCAGCTACTGCGGTTTGAGTAGGGGTGAGTGTGGGTCGGGTTGGGACAGGGTCAGCCTTTAAATTATAATCTGACCCTATATCCGATTAAATATAATGTATGCTCATTTTAGATAAAGTTTTCTAAATATTCTTTATTAATGTGAATATGTAATTTGACATAGAAACTAATATATGTATATATATATTATTAAACATGTTTATATGATTAAAAATGAGAGAATTAATGATACTTTTGACAAAAAATGTATCATTATTCTGTACACATTTGAAAAGAGACACTTACAAACATCATGAGTGAGTGACCATGGGACGGGTCATGTTTGGTCCATATCCAGCCCTAAATATTGGACGGGTCTAATTTTTGAACCCGAACCTGACCCCAGGCCCGATGAGACTCGACCCAATTCAGGCCCGATCGTGATCGGGTCATACCGGGTAAGCGAGTAAGGTCGGGTCCTGCTCACCCCTAGGTTTGAGGAAGGAAGATGTACACAGTCTTACCCTGGCAAGAGAAGATGTTGTTTCTAGGATTTGAAACTATAACCTCTAGGTCACAAGGCAATTTTTGTTGCAAATATGAAAATATAGTTATACCTTCTCATTTTCAACTTGTTCAAGTTGTGTATTCTGAATGACAATCATCGGAGGCCAAACTATTTCATGATCCTTCTCCCCAGCTTTCAAACCTTTCCATTTACCATATACTTCGCCAGATGGAATTACTGAAGTACCTCTTATGTGTAATTCTTCATCTAAAATTACAGCAAACTCCCTATGGATCTTCACCCTTTTTGACCCCTTTGTTTTGCAATGATTCATCAGTGGCTGCAGACCTCTGTACCAATCAATAGAACCAGGACCACCTTGACAAGCTGGACAGTGCCATTGCCTATCTGGTTCATTGATCTGTTCCATAGTCAAAGTATCCAAAGTTGCAAAGAAATTCTTAAACCACTTGCTTTTCTTACAAGTCTCATGGCTATTTCGACTACTATCGGAATCATTACCATCACTCATTAGATCATCGTCACTGTCCTCCATATCGTCAAAATCCTCCTCCAATTCATCATCAATATTCTTTACGGGGGACTTTGGTGCGGTTTCATCAGTTACCTTGCTAGCATCATCACTTATGGACTGCTGATCACTAGTTCTAGATTTCCAATTCCACCCTTTCTCAAGAGGAGCCCGAATTAACGGATTTGAACTGACATTGTAGCTTTGAGGTCCAGTTGCAGTGAACTGGGGCCTTCCATTTCCTCTGCCAGCAGGTCTCCTGAAGTCAGCATTTTGTGTCTGCCATGGATTTCCAGATCCCCTTCCAACCCCTCCATGATTCCAAGTGCTTGGCCTTTGAGCCATCCCCGTGTTTCCCACTGCTCTAGGATTTGAATTATGAACCGGAAGTCCCAATTGTCTTGCATAACTACTTCCAGCTCTGTTTCCAGCTCTGTTCTTGGATTTCCTTGATTGTACCTCCCACTCACCATCATCTTGTCCTGGGCCTATGTTAATATCAACAAGACCCTGACTCAATTGTTCAACCTTTGGTTCAGGTTCAGCTATTACTTTCCCTTTGGAAGAAAAACCACCATGTTCAGCTATGTCTTTCCCTTTGGAAGAAGAACCATCATGTTTAGAGGAAGGAAAAGGTCTTGCAGGTGTTCCTCTTCTTGAACTCATTCTGCACGTGCTTAGTTCTGGATAACTGGTTGATGTCACTTGTCAGTCAAGCATAAAAATGGAATTGATAATGTTCATAAAGAATAATAAAACAGATGGTTGAGTGATGGCGGAAAAAATGTTACATGGGTAGTTCATCAAAATTGGACTCTTTTATATTGCATGAAAACAATACTAATATAATAGATATAATGCCTAAAGTAACTTTCGCTTGTCTTCAATTCATCCAAACAATAGGGAAAATGAATTAGAGGACGATATGGGTCAAATAGAAAAATCAATAGTATGGAGAAACTATTAATTTCATAATAGCAAACCAGTTTGAGAGGGAAAAAATGCAAGGTTTCAAATAGTTGTCGTGGTCACACTTTCAGAGCCTCACAAGGCCTTGACGAGTTGACGTTACAAACTATTGAAGACAAATGTTTGCGGCCAAGATGCAGTTTTAGAAACACCCAAAACCTTCAAATGCAACATCTGTAGTGGTTATGGCCCCAAATTATAAACAAAAAACAACAATTAAGCCTTAACCACACTAGGTGGGGTCGGCTATCCACCCAAATTTAAAACCTTGGAAAAAAATTAAAACCTAGTCTCATTTTGACATACAAATCGTATATCTCATAATTAACATCATCTACACTACCCATAGATTCGATTCCAAATAGAGTGAAAATGATTAATGAAAGCATAAGTTGCAGGAAAAAAAGGCCGATACAAAAAAAATGAGATTTTCACATAGATATGAGAAGATACGTGTAATAAATGAATGAAATGCAGAAAAAAGATGTAGTAAACGACAGTACCTCAGTGATCGGTAGCAAATTCAGCAGTGGTAGAGTAGCAACGAAGAGATTGAACGAGGATTTTTCACGTTGATTTTGGATAAAAGGAATATTTTCTCTCAGCTTAGTGTGTCCAGTCCTACCCACCAATATATATATATATATACACATACACATATAGATATACAATGTATATGCCCATGTTTTCATCATATTTGGGCCTATTGGGTGATGTTCTTTTCACTCTAGAACCTTCTTCGTCCAACCATAATTGGTTTGGAATCCTAGCGTGAATTCACAAAGCAAGATAGATGCGGTAAAAGATTAAAAAAAGTATATATTAGACATAGAAATAATTTCATGCATTCTAAAAAAATGCTATCAAATTTTGATGCAACTCTCCATGAAATTGTTAAAAAAATCGGTTATATTATGATATTAAGTTAAAAAATGAAGGGCCAAAATCATAACATTTTTTCATTTTTATTGATTTATTTTTACATTGTCTGGTGTTACTTTAAAATTTCAAAGAGTTATTTGGGGGCAAGCACATGGTAAAAAAGAATATAAACAATTAAATCTCTATGTATAAAATAATTAAATCTCTATGGAAAAGAACATATCTTTCTCTAGAACAAATCCAATCAAATCTCTATATATAAAACAATTAAATTGCAATAGTCCAAAACAGAAAGTAAAAAGTTAGAAATAGGAAAGAATACTCCATATTTTGATTTGTATGACATTTTATTTGATATACATTTGGAAAAATGTTGGTAATTCGATATTAAAAAAACTTCATTACATTACCCAAAAAATATATATTTAAATTTATATATCCTCAGTCCTTACTTACATGGAGATCAAACAGTATCCTGTACAGATGTCAACACATCATTTACAAGAGTAGAGCATGCACAAAAAAGGTTTGAAATATCGCCAAGAATTCATAATAAGAAATATTGTAGAAACCAGAAAGAAATCACAACAAGAAGAAAATTATACAAGGAGTTAAAAATATTACCGGTTTGGATTTATGTTTGCTGCTAAGTAATAGGACCAGGTGATGCAGAGAACAGTATAGAGAAGATAGGAAAACATCAGAGAAGCAATGTTATCTGCCTTGTCTTCTAACCACCCACAATTACGCAAATGATATGATGCCCTCTCTTTCATCCTTCATTCTCTTTTATAATGATATTCATTTCATGATTATTGCACCTTCCACACCAATTCCCTCCTTTCCTGTGTCACCTCTATTAGAGTTACGCAACTTCCTCCACTATAGTACTTAACATATTCCCCCTTCTTTCCTCATTTTCGTTATCATTTCTACTATAAACATTGGGCATATGATCCAGAGGCCCGTCACTACGCCGTCTACATGTGCCATTGGCAGCAATTATGCAATGAAATATAATTAATTTACTTAATGTTGCTAGACAAGCAATGAGAATTTCTCTCAAATGCCAATGAAGTATAAACAATACCCTATTCTAGATCCAGTTGGAGCAGAAATATAACAGTAATGTGGTAATTAAGTAATGAAATACATAACAGAAAGAAAGGACATCAATCATACCTTCACAACATTATCACAAAATAAATGATACACAATTCTGAACCTTGGAGACAAGATTTTCTCCATGGAAGCGTCGATATGATTTTCCCCATTCCATTGATCTGTCTTAAGCACGAACAACTTTCCAGTAGCATTAGACGAAATAACACTGTTGTTGTCACAAATTGATGTGTCCAAACCCTCATTGTTCAAAAAAACAATCATTATTTGGCACATGAAGTATTCCCCTGGGGTAGTGATAGATAATCTCATGGAAGAAAGTAAACCCTAAAAGAAGTAACAACTCATGCCTCATTGTAATTTATATATACACTATCCCGATTCCATTTCCATTTCTACATTAAGGTAAAACCATAAATACTTCCCTTTTCTTAGATGGATGGAAAATGGGCCGGGTAGTTCAATCCTAAACCCGTCCGAGAGTTGTATCTCGTGACCCTGGACCATTTTTTTTCGTCTAAAACTCAACTCGCAAACGAACACCCGAATTGGGGTATTGTTGGATGAGGTGGAATGAGTGCTTCTGAGTCCGAGATCCAAAACTATTACTCTTTTTAGCTTCCAGACCCTTTGAGAACACTTTCTAATGGTATCATTCTAATTCTATTTTGTTCATTTTTTAAATAATAAAAAAACACTTCCAAATATTTGAGTATAAATTAATCTCCTTTCATTCTAATAGGTTTTATATATTATTATGCCATTCATTCAAACATAACATCATCTATCTTATATATCTTACATATTATGTTGGGGTAATTCAAACACTATCCATATCTGTGTCAATAGTCATGGATGTTCTTAATTATTTTTTTTGGATTGAATTGTTTAAAAAAAATCATTTTGGGATGATAACTTCAGATTTTTTATTTTTTATTTATTTTTATTCGTAACATAATACAAAATATAAGTCATATAATTATATAGGCATCGTATAATGGGATCAACGGCGTAACTTATGTGTAAATGATAATACATTTCTTATAACTTTATTATTCTCATTATTTATCTGAAAATAGAATAAAGTCTCTTATTAAGTTATTATCATTCGGGTGTTGACGTGTCTGTCAACCCGCTTTTTTATTGAATGAATTACAATTTTGTATGTTAAAAAATGAAAAGGATAAACTATTGTGTTCAAATATTGCCTTAATTCATGTAGAAAAATTGTCGTGTTCAAATGGAAAAACTGTAAAAGTTACATAAACAAACATGAAACATAAAATGAGTAAATATGTTATATAGTTTTTTTGGTATAAAATATAGATTATTAGGGGCAAAATAGAAAACAAAAATTACACCATCATGAGTTGTTATTTTGTGTTTTCCATTTATATTAGGATACATAACTCATCAAACCGTGAATCATAAGGTGTCATTGATGAAAATAATAAGGCACACTAACAAGAAAGAAAAATAATGATGAGTCATTGATGATAAAATAAAGTGTAAATTACATTAACCCATATGAATTTTAATGAAATTATATAAATCACTCATTCAATTTTTATACCTACAAAAAACCATAATTTATATATAAATATTACATTGACTACTTCTGCATAAGAAATAGATATGATTTTTTAAACAAAAAATGATGATAAATGTACTTAAGTTAAACAAATTATGATATATTGTGAAAAGAAATCTAAATAGTATACGAGTCAATACATTCTCATTATTTTCGATTCATTATAAAATGTATCAATAATTCTAAAGAGATGTTGTTTATATCATTCTTATTCTATATTGTAATGAACAAAATATAATTAAAATGTATTGATTCGTATACTATTTGGACTTGTTTCGATAATATATCATATATTGTTTAACTTAATTATACTTATCATCTTTTTTGTCTAAAAGATCACAATTATTTATCATGCATGAGTAGTTAATTAATATAATGTATATATATATATAAATAAATTAAAGAATTATTTGTAGGTGTAAAAAATAGGATGATGATTTATCTTATTTAACTTAAACTCACGAGTGTCAATGTAATTTATTCTAAAATAAATGAATGTTCCAATAAGGTGGTTGTTCATCCAACAAATATCAATCTCATCATCATGTTTCACAATAGTCTCCATTACTAGTTATGCAAACTAGTAAAAATAATAACAAAATAATAACAAAACATTGTTGAGAGTGGGATTTGAACCCACGCCCTTTCGGACCAGAACCTTAATCTGGCGCCTTAGACCAACTCGGCCATCTCAACATTTATGTCATAAATTGTTATAGGGAATTATTCGTAATAAACTAACAATAGATTAGGTACTTAACAACGGAATTATTATTCATAAAAATGGTATAACCCGTACAAATTATTGGTAAACTACATGTAGTTTAGCTATTTAAAAACATAATGATTTATAAATATAGTTATTAAAACTATTTCGTGTCGGCCGGTTGAACCAGTGAACCAGTCATAATACCAGTACGATATAATAATTATACTAGTATAAATGGGCCAAAACCGATAAAATCTGGTCATACTGGCCGATTTTCAATTGAATCGTACCGGTCATACCGGCCGATTTTTATTTTTTAATTAAAATAAAAATAATTATTATTTTTTATTGATTTTTTAACATTAATGTTAATATATTATATATGTATATCTAATTTCACCAATTAAACCGCTATACCGCTGTATCTGTACCCCTATCGGTTTGATGACTGATATGATATTAATAACATTGGTTATAATAATAGGGTTGCAATGAGAAATGACATAAGTACATTGTTTTGTATTTCTAATATTTATTTAGTTATTTTATATCTCTTTGGTATTTGGTAACATTTTTCTATAAATAAAAAATCCAAGTACTACTTTCAAGTTTTGCATTTTAAAAATAAAAATCTCAATTTCATAAAAGGATCAAATAAGTTATTTTAATGGTAAACCTACTGACAATTTAATCACCATTAAGAACCAATTTGATTAATATTTAAGATTTTGAGGAACAATTTTTTTTTCATTTTTGAATTTAGTCCTCCCTAAAATGTCATTAGTCTAAGATTGGGCTCAAACCAAGCATATTTTGGTGGGTTAAATATTAACTTCAAACATATTTTGGTGATTAAAATAAAATGTTATTTTTAATTTGTTGACAAATATTAATTAATTCGTCATATAGAGTAATGTTTTAAAAACCGTGCCGTACCAGCTGGTTCAACCGGAAAATCGGTGAACTGGACCCATAACCGGTACGGTATGTATGTTATAACACATATGCAATAGAACCGGTCAAAACCGGTGAAAACTGGTAAACCGGTTTAAACCGGTCGGTTTGTACATTAATTTTTTTTTAAATTTCAAATTTTCAATTCTTCATCAATTCTTCAACTTCAATGATTGATACTTGGTCATTTATTTGTATTTTGCGTTTGTTAAATGCTAATTTTGGATAAATATATGTTTTGTACTTTAGACTTTGATTTTATTAAAGACTTAATGTTGTTTGTTTGTGTGAATTTGAAGTAAATTATGAATATGAATTATAAATATGAATATCTATTTATTTGAACAGATAACATTACTGAACCACTGATTAAACCACTGTACCACTGATTAAACCACTGTACCACTATACCAGTACCCTAACCGATTTGATAACCGGTACGATTTTAATAACATTGATGTAAAGACGAGAAGTTTTTGGGAGAACGGATCATGTTTGAGTTAACGTCTATTAGGCCTATGCCGAATAAGTATTGCCCTTACCTATTTGAAGTTACCCGTCTAGTCAATTATTTTACTCATCTCACTATTTTAGGTTGTCCCCACTTTCTAATTTCTACCAATCTTCAACTCACCCTCTTTTCTCCTTTTCTTCTTCCTCCACAAAGTAATTAAATATGTTTGATTTCAGGGAAGAGGAGTTTACAATAGAAACTTCTAGAATCACATGCCTCATATGGATTCAACTCATTCTCTTTCTTCTCCTCCTCCTCTTCCTTCTTTTATTTTTCTCACCCATTGCTTTTGAACCTTCCCACGATTCTCCCACCGCCACCGCCACCGCCACCGCTTCTGCATCCGCCGCCGATATTCACCACTCACAAAAATCACTCACCAACAACCAATCCTCTTCCACACCTGTAACCAATCGTCTACAGAATTCACGGGTACACCCTCCATTTTTCTTATTTTTAATTTCATTTTTTCCTTTAAGCTCAAGCTTAATGAATAAGTTCAACAGATCTTAATGCTATTAAAAGTCAATTGTATGTCATAATAGTTTATCGATTAAATGGTGAGTTCTTGATGAGTTATTGAGTTAGTTAGGCATTGTAGCATATAAATATTGTTTCACTTAATCTTTGTAATCAATTAAAATTAAGTTCATTTTCACTAATGAGAAATGTTTTTCATTCTTGTTAAAATTAGTATGAGCCATAAAAGAGAGATTTCTTAATTAACAAGAAAGATGAGAAATACATGAATGAGAAGCTTAGAGAAAACTTAATGAATGAAATGAATGAACCATTATTGAATAAATTGATGAAAAATAAAAAATGAGATATAAAGTAAGGGGTATGCCCCTTTATATATTATATTGCATAAATAACAACTAATTAAGTATATTGTTAATCGATTAACTCTTACAGAATTACACAGATAATCAATTAACCATATTGTTAATTGATTATCACATACAAAACCTCGGCTATTTTAACAATTCTTTCTTCTTCTTTAGCGTTCTTTAAGCTTTGTTTCATGCTCATACCAATTTTAACAGTTTTTACCCTCTATCTGTCTGTTGAATTAGCATTTCTTTTTAGCCATTTGGTTTTGGAGTGGGGAGTGGGAAATAAAACATATTTGTAATGATGTTCTTTTTATGTCTATGATTGATCTTGCTCTAAAAATTGGATAATTCATTTTCTGTTCTTCTATCCATGTAGTAACAAGGGATTGTTGCTGAATTCCTAAATCCTAAGAGTTAGGAAACGCATGTGAAGTTTTAATCAACTATGTTCCTTGAACATTTTTTTCTTCTGTGAAAAGAACAAAAAGATCAACACAAAACCATGCAAATAAAATGAGCATATATATGTACTAACAGTATTTTGGCAGGGGGGAGAGAATCTAAGTATAAAAGGTGAGATAGCAACATGCTCAACCACAAGGATAGTGAGAGAAGAGATTGCAGAGAGGGAGGGTTCATCATTATTGTATTTCCTTCATCCATGCTATTATTTTAGATTAGCAAGATTCACATTTCTCAAATGTCTGGGCCTAGATTCTACATCTGAATCTGATTGCTCTTCAACTCAAAACCATAGGAAAAGAAAAGAAAACTGATTATGAAATTTATGTACATGTTGTTTGTTTATGACTGAAAGGTTTTCATCATTCTGAACACTTTCATAATTAGTTTTCCTAGCTCTTTTTTGGGCCTTAGTTTCTCATAATGTTTCTTCCATTATTAAACATGACATAGTTCACACTTCAAAATTCTTTCTTTACACTTACTCTACATCATGATCATTCATTTTTTAGAAATCCAATGGTTTGAATTGTTGATTACATCTAAACCATTGAATTTTCAATATTAGATGGTTAAGATGAGCAGTAAGTCTTTTACACTCAATATTGGAGTAAATGGACCCTTCCCAATTTAAAAACCTTGATTTAAGCTTAGTTTGATATCATCATGTCATGCCCAGCGTATTCTGGCACTAATAATGACTTCCTTTTCATTTCCATAGTTAAATGATGAATGTGATTGCTAATCAATGAGCCATGGGGCATTGGCATGCATGGCCTCGGGGAAGAGTATGTTTAAAATGTAAAACTTATTTTTTGACAATCAATATGACATTTTACTCTAAACCAATATACAAGCAATCACTATGCATTAAAAGAAAGATTTTAATTTATGCGAGTCACACTTGTTGGGAGAGGTAATCACAAACTATAAAAAATGATTAATTCATTGTTCATAGGATAGAGATAACCTTCATAGTACAAAAAAATAATAATACTATCCTTATTAAATACCTCATCTTAACAAAATAAAAAACATCTTTTATAGTTTACCCTTAAATATTAAAGTGTAACTATATTATAAGTTCAAACTTTGTTAATTACAAAATTTTGCACCTTCTCTCTTATACTAACAAATATTTGCTTGTAAAAAATGTAAATCCTTTTTACTCACATTATGTGGGATGGACATGTAGATCTAGTTTAATAAATAAAAAATATACATAATTTGTAATTTTTATAAATTATCATATATCATTTGTTATTTATATTTAATCAATATTAATTCTCAAATATAAGTAATATAAATGAATGTTTGATGATATATTGATAATATATAAAACTTGAAAAAATATATATATTACTTATTAATAAATTAATTAATATGTTTCTAACTAATGACTAAAAAATTAAGTAAATTGTGTTATAAATCACATTGTAAATTATTAACATTTTTTATATAAAGATTACAAGTCTAACTCCTCACATATATTTTTGATTAATATATGCTAATCTAAACCATTAAATTTAATGAATATACTTGAAACATAGCATTGAAATTGAAGAATATCAATACTACTTTTATTACATGAGTCTCACATAGCCGATAAAAAAAAAATAATATGAGTCTTACATATTATTTTATAATTTATTATATATTTATATAAATTAATAATAATATCTATTTTTTTTATAATAACAAATATCATTCTTTTTGTCTACTAGTACTTTTGTATTTTATAATAAAAATGATTTCTCTCCTCATTTTCTATTTTTGGGATTTATATTTTCTTATAAGAATAAATATAAAAATGTTTTTATGGTGCGAGTATTCTTATAATTAAAAAAATCTCATATTAGTAAATAAGCAAAAAAAAATCTTCTTTGAATAAGAATCATAAAAATGCTCTTAACTTCAAATTTTAGTATTCTAGCCGGCAAAAACATGACTTATCAACAATCACGCGTGGCAGATATGAAATTTGAAATGCAGTGAAAACTCATCTTTACCCAAACCCTATTATTATTATTATTATTATTTTATCTACTTCTTCTCCCTCTAGATTCTGGTTGCAACTTGAAGCACAATGAAGAAAGGAACGAAGAGGAATACGAATCAAGAGCACCACAAACCTCCTCGTGTTAAACGAACCAAGTCCTCCAAACCTCAATCCCAACCTGAGTACTTCGAAGATCAACGCAATTTGGTAATTTCAACTTCCTAACTTCAATCTCTGTCGTTTTTTATCATTCCATATTTTTTACATTGCAAAACGCTTTATTTTGCTCCAATAATATTACATGAAACTTTAAACAACAATCGTATTATAGCTTCACCTTCCTTTGTTCACTTAATGCCTCGAGATTTCGTTTCGTGTTAGTATATAGTTGCATTTAGCTATAGCTATACTTGGAAGTTGATATAACCGTTTTTAGTTATTTCTGTTTATTGCATATTTCAGTTATCTTTCATTTTCGGCTATATGTTAGGGATTATAGATAATGTGTCGATTGTTGAGCTAGGGAGCATGGATACATATACCATACGTTGATACCGGAAAAAATTTAGAAAAAAATTGAAGGATGTATACTATTTTGAAATATTGTTGATTCTTTGGTGTTAAGTGTCATGACATAATCCGAATAGATCCGACTCAACTGTGATATTTCTCTTGTATTGGTAATTTCTATTGCTGATAGATAATGTTCGTTGATTCGAATTATGTAGGAAGATTTATGGAAGGAAGCATTCTCTGTTGGAACAGAGGTTTGTTGAATTTTTAGATTTTTCTTCTTTGTATGAATCGATATTTAGTTTCTGTCTCTTTTTCTTGTTTTTTTCTTTCTGTTATAATGCCAGTGGGACCAATTGGACATGGTCTATCAATTCAAGTGGGATTTCTCTAATCTAGAAGTGAGTATTTAGGCCAGCCTTTTCGTCATTGATTTTGGTTATGATTTCTGTTCTAGTGAAGTTAATTGATTTATTCGAAGAATTACTGATGATGTTTTGATTTGTTTTCCAGAATGCATTTGAAGAGGGTGGTATTTTGCACAAAAAAAAGGTTTACCTCTTTGGTTGTACCGAGCGTAAGTACTTTGCTAACTTATTTTTTGGTCATTTTGAAAGATCAGCTTGAAGTTGCTTGGTAGAAAATTCTCCTTATTTGATAATTCATCTTACATCTTATTCGCCATGTCATCTGCAGCTCAACTGGTCATGTTTAAAGGTGAAAGCAAAGTTGTTGGCATACCTGTTGTAGTAGCTGTAAGTTATCGAACTCATACATGTACGCTAAAGATGTGTTGACTACGTAGATTATTGCTTTTGAGTTCTTGTATGAAACTTAGTCTATTCGATCTTGCAAAAATGCAACAATATATGTTCCTTCTAGCTGCAATTTCTCTGCTCCACTTGTGGGACCTGGTTCTTGGGCATACATTTAAGTCCCTTGTGCTCAACATTTTTGGTATTAAAGTGTTGTTTTGAAATGCGAAATCTTTCTGTGCTCCTGTTGCCAGATGTACATGTTGATCAGCCCTGTATCTATTTTGGTGATAGGTATTTTATTTTCCAGTGTGATTTTAACTTTTTAAAGCATTTCACCTTTCTGCAAACAGGTTGTATCACCCTTCCCACCATCTGATAAAATTGGTATCAATTCAGTTCAAAGAGAGTCTGAAGAGATAATTCCCATGAAACAGATGAAAATGGACTGGGTTCCATATATTCCCCTGGAGGACCGGTATTCATCCAATTTGTTTATATTTGGTGCTTTACTGGTTTGCTTATACGAAATATTGCTTTATGATAATCTCTGAACTTCTTCGTAATTTTATCATCTTCAACAGAGACAGCCAAGTTGATAGACTAAAGTCTCATCAAATATTTATCTTGAGATGCACCCAAAGAAGGTATACCTTTTTATTTTCACTTTCCCTCACAATCTTGTATTCTATAAGCATGCTTCTGAACTTGCTGATACATAGAAAGTTCTCATTTAAGATATTTGCTCTGTAAGGAGTCTTTCTTAGAGAATGGCCTCTGCTCTTGCATCTTGATAGGTTTTTGTTTTGTTGCTCAAATTCTTTTGTTCCTCATTGTGTTAATGTATTTGCTCCGAACTGTCTCGTATTTATTCTTTTCCCACTACCTGATTCTGCCCTCTGTTTCTTTTAAAATAAATTTACAACATGTGAATCATACACTTTCTCACATGCACTCATGGTTTGCTTGTGTTTGCTCTCTATTTATTTTATTATCATCATTGTTCACTTTTGAAGGTAAATTTTATGAGTTACAGATAAGCCTATCGTATTATATTTTGTCTGGTATTTGCATTTGCATCATACCTTTTCTCTAACTGAAGCCCTGTCTAGATCATTAGTTTTATTTTATTTTAAATTGTTTGTGGAATCCTCAACTTTGCCTATGACTCTCTATTCAAATTTATATTATTGCTTTGATAAACAGTAATGCTTTTTTAAATAACTTGCTTGGATCTGTGGGTGGGAAGTACTTTGGAACATCTTTCATTCTTGATTGTTTATACTGCAATACCCTCCAAAACAAGCCTGATTTAGTTGATGCAGCTGTACTTATGTCACATAATTATGTAAATTTTGAGTGTGCTGTGATGCAGAAATAGGCTTGCATCAAGAGATACAGTTATATTTAATGCCCACAGTATTTTATTGCTTCTCTTGATCACTTCAAAGTAATGTCTAGGACCTTTGGGCCATATGAAGGAATGTTAGTTAGGAAAGCTAGATTTAACCATGCCTTCTACTGTTTCAAAGTTGGCAGCTTATTTCCTAATTCCTATACACAGGTCAATTATTTAGACCTTTCCCTAGTTGTTGGTATATGTATGTTTATATTTTTATCTACACACCCTTGACTGATTGACCTTTGATATAGCACATTTAAGAATGACTTCATCTTTCCTGTGCTGTAATGTATGTGGTACAGATCTGCTTTAAAAAACCTGAAGTTGGACCGTTTGAAGAAATACGAGTACTGCTTGCCTTGTAAGTTTCTGGTTCGAGAATAGGACAATTGTTTACATGCATGGTTATGTCTAATTCTATCTACTAGGGACCAGGAAGGAGAAAATAACTGTCTTCTCTAACCGTTGTCATGAAATATGGAATTTTACTATATAGTTAAAAAAGAAGGTAGAAATGCACCTGTAAAGGAAAACGTTGTAGAATATAATCAAGATGCTTTGGTTGGCCATATGAGAAGAGGACCAATAGAAGCCCCAATTAGAAGAGTTGACCAGATGGAGGGCAACTCCTTAATTAGTGGGAAAGGAAGACTGTTAAGATGAAACCATTAGGAACATTTTTATATTTAAATGGCCTGTAAGAGGATTTGGTTTTTGATAAAAAAAAATAGTGGTATTGTTTGATCTATGTAGTTGATCCCACCTAATGGAAAACGGTTTCGAATGTTCTTGTTGTTCAATATTGGGCGAGAATAGTAACGGGGAATTGAGGACACAACTGTTACTCGGTTCATTAATCGTTTGTACTTCATTTTGTTTGAATTGTGATGGTACATCATCAGTTAGTCTTAATGTTCTTATTAGGGTAATTGTTAATGATTACTTCCACTCGTCTTGCAGATTTCTATCAGCCATTTAAGGAAGATGAACTTGAACAAAGCACTGAGGTTCAAATAATATATCCATCTGAGCCAAAACCGGTAATTATGATAGAGAAATTTTTCTACTGAGTTGCAATGTGTTTGTTTGGGATCATTTCTTCATATGACATGGAAAAACATTTTTTTCATGTTGACTTTTTTTGTTCTTGCAGATTTTCTGTGAATTTGATTGGGAATTAGATGAACTCGAGGTAATGAATTAACTTTCTGGTGTTTGTATTTTAGAATGTCAGATTAAGCAAGCCAGTGATTGTAGTTTTGAATTATTGTTATCCTTTTACACCCACAATCAATAGCCACTTTTCATATTAGCTTGTTATCAACCTGCAGGAAGTTCAATGTTTCTTCTGCTTGTCATTTTGCAATACCCATTGCTGACTATAATTGGCTGCATGTTACCATGCTATTATATTGAATTCCAGAAAATATTAACTTGTCTCTATCAAGGGATAGGGCTTGTGAGAAATATGAGGAGACATTGTCTTTTGTTTGCTGTTTTGTGCATTTGTTTCACTACTGCACCACCTTGTTGTCCTCCCAATAGAGAACATAAAAATAAAGGGCAACTGGAAATAAAATAATGATGGACTGACTCTTGCACTCATTTACTTTGTTTTTGCAGGAGTTTACTGATAAGCTCATAGAGGAGGAGGAATTATCAGAAGATCAAAAGGATGCCTTCAAGGTACCAAATGATGGAGGATATATAGTTGATTCATTAATTCCATACCTTTCAAGCAGTAAGTTAGGCTAATACTTTTACTTTATTCAGGAATTTGTCAAAGAAAAAGTCCGTGAAGCAAAGAAAGCAAATAGAGAGGTACCTATGGTACTGCTGGTTCTCCCATAATGTCTTTCTTTCTACATTCTCACCTTTATTCTCCTCTAGGCTAGGGAAGCTCGGAAGAAAGCCATTGCGGACATGAGCGAGGAAACAAAAGCTGCATTTGAGACTATGAGATTTTATAAGTTCTACCCTGTGCAATCTCCAGATGCACCTGATGTATCAAATGTTAAGGTAAGTTTTGGGCATTCTAAGATTACTCATGGCCATGGATAAAACAAGATTTTGTCAAGACCAAGAGATGGTTATAGAGAGTTTGGTGGATAAGAGGTCCTACTTATAATCAAAAGAAAATACGCAAAAGAAAGAAAACATCAATGAAGTGGAGTTACCCAATCCCTGAAACATATTTATAAGGGAAACTCTTCTGAAAAATCATTTAATCTTAGTCCTAAAGTAGCTGCTCTGATTTGATGTTTTTTTAGTTTTAATAGAATTTGTAATGCGCAAGTTTATGAATTAAAAGTCTCTTTATTCTAAAAGGATTATGCATTATCATTTTGTATAATTTTGCCATTCTAAATGAACTCTTGAGAAATTCATGCAGTTCTTTTGCTATTTTTACTCTTGTGATCAATCTGGTATACATTGAAATTGATACTGCTTACAATATATTGGATGGAAAAGATAGCAACACCTTTATGGCTGTGACCATTTTCTTCCCCTGAATCAAAATCCATTTTAATCTGTTTCATCCATAGTCTTTCTGTTTCACGGCATGAATATTTTGAGTAAAGAACACACGTTTGGATGGGTATATTACTATATCCAATAGTACTCCTCTGTCTTGAACTTTTAGTTGATTGCAATTTTCTTATTTTTATAATGTCGTGTTGTTTGTTTTTGCAGTCTCCATTCATAAACAGGTATTATGGAAAGGCTCATGAGGTTCTGTGATTCTCCCCAAGTTAAGAATATCAAATTTCCTGGCTAGTTTCGTCAATCATTATCGAAATTTTGTTCTACGTTAAAGTTTTGGAGGCAATTGAGGCATTTTATTGCTTCCAATCTGTAAACTTCTGAGCTTCAGGATCAGCAATTAGTATTATCTCTGAGAGTATTCTTTTTCCCTTCAGAATTAGGTGTATGGCAGTTTACGGTAGAAGCTAAATGAAGAAATCAGTATCATTATTGTTTCCCTTAATATAACTTTGCCATGAGGAGTCAAAAATATTTTCTCCTTGTAGTTTTTTTACTCTATAAGTGCGTGGTTTTAATTTCACTAAATAAAGAAGAAATGTTCTCAGAACTAGACCGGTTATTGAACCGGAGTGAAGGTTGTAAACAGTATTGACCAAAAAAATATTGGAATGTATTTTTGACATGGGTTTTATAAACCTTAACATTTGAAGACATAATTTTTGTACTTTATTATATAAAACACTTCGAATATTAATTTTTCATGTGTTAAGGTAATGAAGTGATTGATTATAGGGAGTTTAATTATCTTCAAGATTTATGCTGTACTGATAATTGATGATGCACTTGAAATTATTTGAATAATCTTCTTGGATGCAGCTTCAGTGAATGATCAAGTTTAATTCAAGTCAACTATTTTTGATCTTCATGCATTCTAACATTGATTGCACTTGGAGATTCAAATTTTAATTTCTTGAATATTTTATTCTTATCCAGGTAGTAGTTAAGCCAAAAAGTATATCCGCTCCATAGTGTTCGGAGAAAAGTTATTCGGATTTATCTATACTATTTTATTATTAAGTCTTCAACTGTCTTAAAGAGTTGTTTGATGAATTTTATTATTAAGCTCTCAACTCTCGACGCTCAAGCATACTAACAAAATATTATTATGGAAAATGATCATTCTACTAAATCTTCTTATTAATCTTTCTACTCCTAAAAAGGTGATATATGTCATAAAGGTGATACTTTATTTATTAGTGATTGATTTACAAGTGACATATGTCACTTTTTTGTGGGGAGGAGGATTAGTAGGAGAATTTAGTAGGAGAATATAACATTACTCAAATCTTATCTATACTATTTTATGATTTCTAGAATTAAACAAAACAATACACATGTCATTCTTTTACTGGCTGGAGGAGGTAAGTTATCTCCTGGTATGAGGAGATACATTGTTATCTTATTTTATATAGAACAAAATCTTAATTATTACCAAATCAGAAAAAAAAAATATAAAATATCGTAAAGTTTTATACACTGTTACTTTATCATTCAACATTCATATTTAATTATCATATTATAATATCCTCCATGTCAAAATAAACTTTATCTTAATACAATTTTTTTCAGAGAATAAGTAAGAATTTTTTTAATATCCCCCTTATCTTTTATATTCATATTATATATGTGCACCGCTAAATCGATAATTAGGTGTAGAAAATACGACATATGTATCAACCTTTCAAAATCATTATTATTTTAGGTTTTTTCAAAAGGGTTTTCATGTTGTTGGTTGATTTGGTTGAAGAGATTTTGAACAAATGTGTTGGAATTTGTATTTGCATTTGCATTTGAGACTTCTACATCCTTACACCACTTTGGTTTATTGTCAACCGAATTTGTCTGTTTTTTAGCCTGAAATATATAGAAAGACTTTGGAAAATATTAGCAGTATAATTTATTATTAGAATCTCAATTATGATTACATAAAATAATTATTTAGAGTAAAAAAGTTCTAAAATAACCAAAAGTAATTTTGACACTTTACATGCACCGTTAAAAAATATCACATAAACTAGTATGCAACAAATTAATTGTTCCAAATGGATTGTACAACAAACCTTAGTGCACCTTAATAGTTACATATGGATCGTTCAATAAAATTTGCAAATAACCACCTTATATTAGTATTTTCCTACAAGTTAAGTTGTTTATCACTTTATCATTTACACTCGTTAAAGTGGTAGTAAAATTATTTATTCAATCATTCGTGATATCCAATGCATAAAAAATATATATTCAACGATTTAGTTTTATGACCTTTAAGCAAAATGTATATTTTTAGATAAGTGATTTTCATCTTAATCAATCATGAATTTATAAATGGTTGACAAATAAAAAAACGACTTTAAATGCAAGAAAGGATTCAAGACTCTAATTGCTCATTTAACGCATGAAATTATGCATAACATTATGGCTTGGAATTGATTTGGGTCTTGGATTTTATTTATCATGGTTAGAAATGTATTTAGAATTAGAATCATAGCTTCAACCACCAATTACATAAAATTGCAATATAAATATGTTAAATAATTCATAAAAAAATGTAATTTTACAATTAGAAATATCTTTGATGGCAACTAACATCACATTACATCCACAACCAACATTATTGTCATTTTTTCATTATCATCATAACTACTATTACTATCATTACGACTTTAAAAGTATCGCAATGATCCTATCATCGGTGCTATTTTGATCATTGTAGTCACCAACTATTATTACAATCGTCTTATTATTATATTTGTATTATTATTGTTGTCACCAATAGTAAGGAATTGAATTTTAAATTATAATATCATACTCTAATTCCTTCCGCAACTCAAATATATAATTTTACTATTGATCTGCACTAATTCCAATTAGGTTGAAATTGAAATTTGAATTACAATTTCAAACTAAAATTCTAATTCCATGAGTCAAACAGAACTAACCTCTTTAACATTACTAACTAATCAATAATTTACTATCAAATATTCGTAAATAATATGAAATATATCATAAAATTTAGAAAAGTAGGAAAGAAATTCAGTGCAGGAATACATATAGTACTAATAATATATCATTAGACTTCAGGTAATTAAACTAATAAGCAAAGAAAGTTATAACCATAACAAAATATTTTATATCATAATGATGAAGCTTCTTACTAACATTTCACATCTACCATTCAACCCTATAACTTAGGTTCCTTGCCATATTATCATTTGCATTTTGATCAACATTTACTGCACTGTAATTACTTGTGAGCCCTCCAACAGTGTAGAATCCACCATTATTGAAACCATTATCACTGGCTTCTGTTATTGGACACTGATCTTCTTGTTTAGCCATAGAGTTACCTTTTTCCCCTTCAGTTTCCCTGAAGTTGTTGAGATAAACCTTCAAGGGTCCAACATAGTTTTCAAACCCAAGAGTTGTCATAGCCCAAAGAAGATCATCACCATTGATTGTCTTCCTCTTTTCCCTTTGGCACTTGTCTGAGGCTTCACCAGTGATGAAGCTTATGAACTCTGAAACACATTCCTGCACTGTTTCCTTTGCTTCCTTTGAGATTTTAGCATTGGCTGGGAGTGCCTTTTTCATGATACGGCTTACGTTGGCTATGGGGAGGAACCTGTCTTGTTCTTTTGATAAAGAACTGTCTGATATGTTCCCTGATGTTGGGCTTCCCACAGGACTTGTTTGGTTTCTCTTACCTGTCATGTTTGAAGAGAGAAAGATTAGAGAAAGTGATGATAAAGGTAAATAAGATTGTGTGTTTTGTTGCAAGGGAAGAAGAAGTAGCACAAGTTAATTATATGCTGCTTGCTGCTTTTATAGGGGAAGAAAAGTTTGGGAGATATAAAATAGAAAAGGAGAAAGTTGTTTTTTGATGAACATATATCTTCTCAAACTATGTCTCATATGTTGTCATGTGTCGATAATAATGAAGTAAAAATAATAATTTTTAATCTACTTGACATATTTTCTTTGATCCTTGATAATATTTGAGACAAAATCTGAGACAACTTACCAGATTCCTCTTGGTTTTTTAAAGTGGAATACTGGAAGAAAGCAAAGGCTAAAGGGTGATGAGGAAGATCACAATGGGTGGTCTTTATATTCATAGGACCTTGCCTAGGGGTCTGCAAATATAGAGAAATGTATTTTTTTTCCAAGTTGGAACAAAATATTTGATTTATGCAAGTATGCAACATGTGTTTTCTTAACATTTTTCTAACCAAAGTTGATAAGATTTGATTTATGTAAGCATATTGTATG
The DNA here is from genome assembly GCA_009771035.1 of Lupinus albus. Lineage (NCBI taxonomy): Eukaryota > Viridiplantae > Streptophyta > Magnoliopsida > Fabales > Fabaceae > Lupinus > Lupinus albus. The sequence continues at coordinate 4,077,772 of CM020005.1, forward strand.
GTCTTGAGGTAAGAGTAAAAAACATGCATGTAAGTGAACGACAGTTTTCATCCTCAAATGTGTAGACCAGTTAATATAATGTTGTTGTAGTTTAGTTAGAAGTCCTTAATGGAAATACATGTTTTAAATGCTTGGTATGAAAAACTTTATTATCATCATGATCCTTCGAACCCAGATTAGTTTACTCACTAGGTTGATTAATTTATATCAAAACAATGTAAGTTATTGCTCCACATGTTATTCAAATATATTGGACTAATGATATAACGGTAAAATATATGGCTAATCAAAATAACAAAAACAAAAAATGAACTATATATACTTAGTTTCTTTCCATCTCCATTTACTACAACTTGAAAATTTAAATCACATAACATCTTTTCAATGTGTTTAATATTTATCTATACTATTCATCTTTTTATCAAGCTACCTATTGAAAAAAGTAAAATAAAATTGTATTGTATGAGCCCTCTCCAAAGGTGACATTTAAATTGAATAAATAAAAAGAGTCGGAAATAACAACAACTAAACATTTTCTCATTATCCTTTCAATAAATATAATTATTCTGGAATATTGTGGCAATTGGGTGATGTGAGAAATTATTGTATTAGTTTATCCTATCAAAATCGAACAAGGATTATATGTCCCGAAACAATATTGTCTCTATGTTCTCATCCAATAGTATTACACCAAATAATATAAAATATTACTTTATGTTTTTATAAATTTTTTTCTCCAACTAAATCATATATTTTGATTGGTCCGAGACACCATTGGAGACACCAAGAGGGACAACAGATCTCCATTCATCAAAATCAGGTCCAGAAGAGGCAAAAGGATAAGTTGAAACTTATTCATGATTTAACAGTGTATTAAGTTCAAAGTTGTATCCTTTGGGGTTTAGCAAAACAATAGTACAAAAAATATTGTTCGAAATTGAAAGGTGAATGATGAGAAAATGATTTGGTAGAAGACATAGCACTTTTGTTAATTGATGTTGGTCTTTAATTAGCTTGGAATTGTTAACTAGACCCCATAACGTGAATTATTCGTAGTGCATGTTATTTTTTGTACGGCTTTTAGAAAAGATGAGGCACTAGCATATATGCTTTCACTTTGCTCCAGCTTTTGTGTTGCTTTGTCTCACTGAGAATCTTTGATCATATACATAATTGCTTCAGATTATAGTACCACATTTTTACTTTATACCTGACTCAGATTTAGAACAATGCAATTAATACGCTAATGTTCAGCTAAATTAGGGAAATGAAATAAAAATAAGTGAACAAAAAGAAACACTTTAATTAGCCTTTTCATTTCACTTGATCGAATATGTCTCAAACTGGTTTGGTTCTTTGATCAGTTCCAACCTGTCTAGTCTCACTTGCAGGATTCTGAGGGGAAAAATACTATCACAAATAAAAGCTATCAAACAGGCTTCTGACACATGGAACCTTCTGAAGGTAGGGCTATGATATAATATGATGTTATAAAAAATAACTACAGATGAATATAAATGTTTTCAAATTTTATGTTCAAAAGTTAATTGACATACAGATATTAGCATTCTTCAAAAAATAATGGCTAAGGACATCCTAGTTTGCATGAGAAAGTTATCAAATTTTGATGTTTAAATTATAGGATTGGTAATTTTATTATATATAGTTTAACAAAGTTGGAAAATTTTGAGTCCAACCCAGAATTGTAATAAACACATAGCTTCTTTGAAATGATATGTGATCAAACACATCAATCAAATATGATTAAAAAGCACGTGTTTGTCAATATCTTAATTATTAAAGCCTTTCCTAAGTTCATATTAACAAAGCATAAAACAATTAGGGTTTCTAATAAAATCCTGGTCTTCTTATACACTCATCTGTTACTCTTATACTTTTGGTATATCTTTAATGTATATCTTTTTGTATCTTTTTTTCCATTGGTGTAATTAGTTTAACAGACATATACACATGATTATGTTTTATCACCGTTTCTGATTAATGGTTGGCATTTCTTCTAGCCAAAGGAGATTCAAAGTCCAAATAATTGATTTTTAAAAAAATCAGCTTTTGTTCGACGTAAAAAATTGGTCGGACTCCAATTAACGTTTCATGCACCTTTCTTGTCTCTGTCGAGTTTATAATTGCATTATAATGTTTTCAAGGAGCAATTTTCCGTAATAATATCTATAATTTTGAGATTCTATTCCAGCTGTTCAACAATTTCCAGTTTCTTATTCTTTTGCTACAAATATCCACTCTTCATTTTTCAGTAAAATTGTATGCTAGCTGTCACCTTTTTCATTCACATCCCTTCCCTCCACGAACCAGGATCAACTGTCACAACTCTGTCCATAAACTTGTCCCAAACCAATCACATTTTAGTAAGTAAGATAAACATGTTATTTTTTATTTTCTTTTTATTTATATGACAATTTCTAATTGGCTGAGACATAGAATTGAGACAGACTTGAGTACATAAGATACTCATTCTCCATCCACTAACAACAAGTAAAATTGTCTGCTATTGCTCTACATCATCCAGCTAACCTGCACTGATTTGTTTCTTTTATTTTGGTCCAATGATTTTTTGTAGAAACTTCAATACACTTCTCCTAAACTACTTAATATCATAGTTATATAATATATATATATTCATTGGTTCAATTGGATTCATACTTTTGTATGAAGGTAAGTTGAAAGGATAGGTCCAAAATATATTGTTGCCTATTTTCAGTTACAAAATTAAGTAGTTTATTGTTGTAGTGAGTATGGTCAACTATTTACATGCAATACAAGGCTATATATGTTTTTGTATGTTCATACTTGTGCTTATGCTTGTAGGTGGAGGATTATTAACAACTGAATAATACAATTTGAAGATACTATTACACCATATATGGGTGTTTTAGTTTATTAATATATAACATTTGCAAATGTACTCCTCAACTTGTTGCCCATCAGAGACTGCTAAAACCTCTACAACATCAGAAAACATCATAATAAGAACTTAAAAATGAACCCTTTACCTATAAGCAATAATAAGATTGTTTGTCTTGTAATTATAAGATCATGAGTTCGTTCAAATCATGTAAGCCACAAATTCGCTTGTGAAAGTATGATTACGTACATCTATCATTCCCAAAACCCATTAGGTGGAAACCTCATATATTGGACCGTTATTTTTGTGTTATCAAATTTGCTCCTTTAATTCCATACTCTATGTTGTGATTGCACTAGGCAAACCATTACATCTTTGATCTGGATTAGAGGAAGACAAAAGTATGCAAATATGTCTTGATTCGAATGAAATTCTAATCCGATCTTAAGTTTGGAGTGTCTTCATTAATGTATGTTCTTTGTTTTCAAGGTTTTGGTTTTGTCCTCTTTTGGTTTTTTGTGGGATGGGCTTTATAAGAGTGGTCCTTTTGACTATCTCTCTTATTTATAGTTGCTTTGTATATTGCTCTTTAAGTTGTATTTCTTTATTGTTCATTAATAAAAAAAATACATAATCTGTGTCTATGTGCTAGGTAGCAATGCATGAGCCTCTTGAACAGTTTCAACAAGGAAATTTGCTTAGTCTTACTCCTTATTTAATCATCATTTATATAAGTTCATGCTGGATAATTCATCAAGATGTTTATCACCAACCAAACTTAGTGGTTTGCAGAAATGTGCACCAAATGTTGCAAATATATCCTAAATTTATTGGTGCCCTTTTACATTGTATCTCTGTAATATATAGCCATGTTAATGTAGAGTACTTCATTGTTGTATTTACCATATGGTATGGTACAGCTTCCAACAATATTTTACAGCTAGAAGCCTTGCATGTAACTTCATGTACAATTGTTCAATGAAAATAGAAGTGCAAGTATTTGCCATCCAAATTTTAATCCACATGTTAGGACTTAAATTGCCCATTGGTGGTTATTTTAGTGATTTAATAATTTTTGTCCCGAATTTAGGTTTATGATTATTGTGTTAGGAATCCTACATTGGGGAGCATGACAAAACTCAATATAATACTTATTTTTTATGAGAAAATAAGTATTATATCAATAGTTAACTTGTAAGATATCCTTGCCAAGAATCCTGGGTGTAGACTCTCACAGAGGTTTAATAAACCAAACCTCAAAAGACAATTTATAAAAAATCTTTTTATATATCCCTTGTTGCATATAAAAGTTTTTTTTATTAAGAGTCAATAATGAAAGCGTCATTTCATTCATTAAACCTTCTACAAAAATGTTTTTTTTGTATTAACAAATATTCCCTAATCTTTTGGTATAGTATTAATTGTTGCATTTTGCTCTCAAGAATTGAAGTATGGACGTATAGTGTGTATGGTTTCATACTTTGATTTCAGTCTTCTTAGGAGGCAACACCAACAAATTCAGTTGCCAACAGTGATAGTAACTCATCAAATTTTGCGGACTTTAAACTCATCAAATTGTCATATATTTCGTATGAAGTTGATCGGTGGGTTTTAACTTGTTACACCTATACTATTTCTCTTACATGAACCGTTTTTCAAATTTCTCAACCCTTTCCATTTGGAACTCCAATATAAGACAAGCTGTGAATCAAGGCCATGCCCAAAATGCCCTTTTTCTTTTCCGCCAAATGATGCAAAATGGGGTTACACCCAACAATTCAACTTTTCCCTTTCTAGCAAAAGCCTGTGCTAGATTATCCCATCTTAGGAACTCACAAATTATTCATGCCCATGTTGCTAAATCATGGTTTCAATGGAATGTTTTTGTTCAAACTGCCATGGTTGATATGTACATTAAATGTGGTGAACTGGAATGTGCATACAATGTGTTTGTTGATATGCCCACGAGAGACATTGCTTCTTGGAATGCAATGCTGTTAGGTTTTGCTCAGTGTGGGTACATTGATAGATTGTTGTGTCTTCTATACCAGATGAGACTTAATGGGATTTATCCTGATTCTGTCACTGTCTTGCTCCTGATTCATGCAGTTTTGCATATGAAAAATCCGAAACTTGTGAGTGTGATACATTCTTTTGGGATTTGTGCTGGAGTTTGTGTTGACGTTTCTATAGCTAACACATTAATTGCTGCATATGCCAAATGTGGGGACTTGTGTTCAGCTGAAAGAGTGTTCGATGATATTGATTGTTATCTGAGGTCTGTTGTCTCATGGAATTCCATGATTGCAGCATATGCAAAATTTGAAAAGGATGTAAAGGCTTTTTATTGTTACAAAGGGATGCTAGATGATGGGTTTTCCCCAGACATTAGCACAATTCTGAATTTACTTTCGTCATTTGCGCAGCCTAAAGCATTATTTCAAGGTTTGCTAATACATTCTCATGGAGTTCGGTTAGGTTGTGATTCTGATGTATGTGTGGTGAATACTCTTATTTCTATGTATTCCAAGTGTGGGGATGTTTATTCTGCACGGTTTTTGTTTGATGGCATGTCTGACAGAACTTGTGTTTCATGGACTGTAATTATTAGTGCGTATGCTGAAAAAGGATACATGGACGAGGCATTGACATTGTTTAATACAATGGAAGCTACCGGTGAGAAACCAGATATGGTTACTGTGCTTGCTTTGATTTCAGGTTGTGGCCAAACAGGGGCACTTGAACTTGGAAAATGGATTGACAAATACTCTATTGACAAAGGATTGAAAAATAATGTTGTAGTCTGTAACGCACTAATTGACATGTATGCAAAGTGTGGCAGTTTTGATAATGCTTGGGAGCTTTTCTGCAACATGTCTAACAAAACTGTTGTCTCCTGGACAATCATGATTACTGCTTGTGCTTTAAATGGAGATGTCAGTGATGCTCTTAATCTCTTTTCTACGATGGTGGACATGGGAATGAAACCGAACCACATAACATTTCTTGCAGTTCTCCAAGCTTGTGCACATGGAGGTTTACTCAACAGAGGATTGGAGTGCTTCAACATGATGACTCAAAAGTATGGCATAAGCCCTGGTATAGACCATTATTCGTGCATGGTTGGTCTTTTTGGTTGTAGAGGACAACTTGGAGAAGCTTTACAAATTATTGAAAATATGCCTCTTCGACCAGATGCTGGCATATGGAGTGCATTACTATCTGCTTGCAAACTTCATGGTAAGATGGAGTTGGGTAAGTATGTGTCTGAACGACTATTTGAACTGGAGCCCCATGTGGCAGTTCCATACGTGGAAATGGCTAACATATATGCAACGGCTGAAATGTGGGATGGAGTTGCAGCTATAAGAAGAAAGATGAGATATCTTCAAGTGAGGAAATCTCCCGGACAAAGCATTATTCAAGTGAACGGGAAATCTCTTATATTTACTGTTGAAGGTAGAGATCACCCTGAAACCTTACATATATATGATATGCTAGATGGCTTGACTTCTCATTCTAAGCAAGGACTGCTATCTCATACAGAGATTTTTTAAGATGGAATCGATGGGATTGAAGCTATTTACAAAGAAACACTTGGAATGGAGCCACATTATGATAAAAAGAACGTAAGGAATTCTTATTCTTCTTTTTATTGGTTTGAAAGTAGTACCGATCAAACATATGGTTTTCTTGTCTTGCCTCCACTGTGCATGAAAAACAATATTTTTCATAGATAGAAATGTGATTCTTAATGTGAGAAGGAAGGGAAGGGAATAAATGATGATTTATTTCACCCTTAACCTTATTCATATCATCTAATGAAACATAAAATGTTACTTAATACATCTTTCCCTAATCCTTTTCGTCATGAAGCCGATAAGCCGGAATACAAACTAGATGCTTGGCCCTAGGCATTGTCAGGCCAAAATGCTCAGTCATGTCCAAATCAATTGGCAACATGTCATTTGTTAGCTTCCAGTCAAAACAATGCACAAGCTGTGCCACCACTAAATGAACCACAGTTAGACCTAATTGCAGTCCAGGACAGCCCCTTCTTCCAGACCCAAATGGTATCAGCTGGAAGTCACGCCCTCGGAGATCGATGTTGCTTCCCTCAAACCTCTCTGGCCAGAACTTTTCTGGGTCAGCCCAAGCACTTGGGTCTCTCATAATTGCCCATGCATTTATTATAACCTTAGATTTTTTTGGTATGAAATAATCTTCAACTATGCAATCTTCAGTAGATTGGTGTGGTATTAGTAATGGTGCCACTGGATGGAGCCTCATGCTTTCCTTTATAACCATGTTCAAATACCCCAGCTTGTCCAGGTCTGATTCATCCACCTTCCTCTTCATACCAACCACAGTTTCCAACTCCATTTGAAGTTTCTTCATCACCCTTGGATGCCTCATGAGCTCTGAAAACGCCCACTCAATTGCTGTAGCAGAAGTGTCCATTGAACCTGCCAGCATATCCTATGCAAAAAATATAATAAGATGTCATAGGAACATTTAAATTGAGATCACTCCAAATCTTTAAACTTGGGTGTGTGATTCTGATGTGTAAATTCATCCTCTACCCCCCCCCCCCCCCATTTAACTGTTTGATATAAGCTTAAATATGCTTTTGATCATTGAAAGTATACTGAATTTAAATTTCTCTTTCTTTTATCTTGGCTGGTCAAAATAAAGGATATGGACGAAAACTAAAATTTAATATACTTTCATAGCTATTTATGTGCCTTTATTACCCGTTTATATATTTCAAGTTTTTGATAAATAGCTATATGTGCCTTTATTATCGGTTTATGTTAAGTATTTAAACTTCAAAGATATGTATCTATATATATATAGTATAGTATGAGGAAAAGCTTCAAAATGGAATTCCATTTACCAGCAATATGGCTTTGATATTGGGACGTTCAATACGGTATTCAGATTCTTCAGTACCAACAAAGCCTAACATCACATCCACAAAATCCTTGATCTTGTCTTTTCTGCTATCTGATTTGATATGCTCATCAATAACTTTCTCAAGGAAGTCATCAAAGATTTTGTGCACCACCTTCATCCTCTTTTTTAGCCCTTTAAGGTCAAGTGCACCAACGTAAGGAATATAATCACCAATGTTAGGAGCTGCTGCTAAATGCATGCCCTCTTTCATCACAGCCTTGAAACCCTTCTCATCCAACTCTTTGTCCATATACTTTCTCCCTAGAACCATTCTACAGCTCATACCTGCAGCAAGTGTTGAAATCTCAGCACTTATATCAACCGAAGCTATATTATTAGATGCATCTCTAAGAAGATTTATCAAGAGGTCAAGCTCCTCTTGCCTCATGCTTTTGAAGGAGATTGTTTTGCTATGACTTAGTAGTTCCAAGGTGCACATTTTACGCATGTTGCGCCAATAGGAGCCATATTCACCAAAGGTAAAGTTCTTCTGCTCCCAAGCTATGTACTTTGCAGCCTCAACAGGTGGTCTACTAGCAAAAACAAGATCATGGGTCTTGAGGAATTGTTCAGCAGCTTGGGGTGAAGAAACAACTATGGTTGGCACAATACCTAAGCGCATGTACATAATGGGTCCATGTTTCTGGGCTAGTTGGTGCAAATCACGATGAGGATTTTCTCCCAACTTGTGAAGGCTACCCAAAATTGGCAACCCTCTTGGTCCAGGAGGTAATCTCTTTTTCTTCATGCTTCTCCATAGTAGCAAACAAGTAAGAGAAACTAATAAAATTGCTATCCAAATCATCCTAGTAGTTTTGGGAGAGTTCTCAATTTGTTATGAAAAGTGCCTATCTCTGCAGCCAAAAGCAACTACACTTGTGTAGAACTCAGCAAGTGGTTAACTGGTTATATATATAATTTTTAAAATGAGGATCTGTGTCACTTTTTACCGGTATCCAACTAAAAGACTTTTGCTTTAGAAATTGTTATAAAATAAGGATAGTGATATTTTAACAACTTTTTTCAGCTCACCCCTTATATTTTATATTTCTCTTTTTATCCTATCACTCCTCTCTATTCTATTCTTATATCTCTTTTCTATATACAAATGGATAATTATCGTTAGGTGTAAAAAATTCCTTAATTCATATAGTTAATTTAACATTTTTTTAATTCTAAATATTTACTTTATTCACTCACAATTGGAATTTTGATGAATATTAACAATAATCCTTTGATTTAAGTTTTCGTAATTTATGGTAAGTTTCACATTTTTTCCTATCTCATTTCTTTCTCTCTTCATAAATCTATTTTCTTTTTTCAATGTATCTCACTTTTTTCTCTCCACTACTCTGCCTAATGAAGTGGCTATATGATATTTCACTTAATACATCAGAGTTGTTGGAAAACTACATATCTCAGCAACTTTTTTAAGTTGCTGAAATTACCCTGGCAAGCAATATCTCATAGCACATCTTCTATTTAAGATGTGTATTATTTTATATACCCTTTCATTTTTATTGGCCATAATATATATTAAATTTATATTTTACTTTTCTTATATCAGTAAAAAGTATACAAAGTAATACACATTTTCAGAACTCCTATTTATCTCCTTTTCCTGTTGTCACTTGCACATATCATATCATATAATGTCATTGGGAATTAGAGACTTCCCACCACTAGGATTGTTTTTGCAAATATATACATTAATAGTATTATAATTTGTATATAGTCAGTGTATTATTCACTATTCAAATTTTTATTGACTCTTAAACAGAAATAATACAAATAAATAATAAATAACATATTGATTATATATAAATATTTACTAATTAGTAGTATGATACATGAAAGTTTGTACAAAAGGTGGACAAAATACTTACCTACATGTAATGGATGGGGATCACCTGTCCCAAAATGGTGTCTCCATCCATGTCCCAACCAATTAGAAAAGAAAAAGAAATGCAAGAAAAAAAAAAGAAATGCAAGTGAGTGGATTTTTTAAATGAGATGGCGATATTTTATTAGCCGAGACATTGGATGAAGACACTATTTTGGAACACATGATCCCACCATCATCATGTAATGTCATTGAATATGACAGTGGGGCAAATACTTAACTCACCAATATTAATAACCAGTGCAAATAGAACAACTATATGCTAGAGACAACTTCAGTGTCTACTTCATTGGAAACGCTGGACAATAATTCTGTGTGTTGCATTTTAACATAATTACAACTATTTTCACTTATCGAACCATTTAATGAATTTAAAATCTCATTCCTGAAAGAAGTCCATTTCTGCACTCCTTAAGATATTTTTTTAGGAGAAAGATTAATATGGAGACGTATGTATGTAAAGATAACCAATAAAATTTTAACAACACATTAAACATTTAATTTTAATTAAAATTTAGTCATTAATTTAATGATAACACAAAAGATCATAAATATATTTGTCTCATGTGTTGTACTTGTATGTCTATATACAAATTTTTCTCTATTTTTTATTTCTCTCTGTATTGTATAGATTGTATGGCTAACTTGGATAAATATTAACATTTCATTATCACTTGTCATGTTTTTAGAAGCGTTACACACTAACCTACAACTTCCATTTCAAAGTAAACAACAAAGTTTGGTTTTGTTCCTTATCACTAAACATGTTCACGTACCGTTCACTTGAATGATGCCCTTCCTATAAAAACAAACCGCTCAAGTCCCACTTAGTTGAAATATGATAACAAAAATTATCCATCAATTTTGTTTCTCATGCAATGTATTTCCCAATTTTGTTTTTTCCATTGAATACGCTTCTACTTCAACCACCACCATATTCATGAATAAATTTGAATTGTATATCTATAATTATCAACACGTTTATTCTTTATCGTTATCATTTATGCCTAAAGGATTGGGTGCAATCACAGCTTTGGCAATTATCCTTTGATAGTAACATTGATTTATTTATCCCTTTCAGAAAGAAAAAAATGGTTTATTTATGATGGTGAATGAATGCAAACTAATAAGGTTGTTACATAGTTACATATACTGGGTTAAATGGAAGTAATGGAAGCGTATTCCATTGGAAAAACTAATATGTTTGGTTAACATTATTGATTGTGTTGTACTTGGACTTATCTTCTGCTTAATATAACATATAATATATTTTTTTAGGAAGAAAATTATATTAGTCTCACTTTATTTTGGAACTATGATCATCTACATTAATGAAGAGAAAGAATAGTCTCGTCATATAGTTAATTTTTTACGTGAATAGATTTTTTCTTTATCCTGTGCACTAGAACCTTATGTCATTCTTTACATGTTTTTTCTTTATTTATAAGGGTAAAAATGTAATTTCATTATAATTAAAAGATATAGATGTCATTAAAAGTTACATTTCTCTTTGATTTTTGAAGAACTTGTCTATCCAATAATGGAGAACTTTATTTTGTACCTTTGTTTGCTGTTAATTTTATTTCGTTGAGCTTCTCACATCATTGTTTACTTTTGAATATGAATATCTTCCTTGCAGATCTATTTCTATTATTGAGTGTTACATGCACTTTGGTCTCTTCAAGTATTGAGAATTATTTAGTGTTACGTACAATTATGTAACAAGTATTAACAAGAAATATAAATTTGTTTTTGTGTATAATTTGAATATCAAGACAAGAATTAGCATCTGCTTTCCTATTATAACAATACTATTTATATTTATATATTTTTTTAATATTTTTACATAAATATTTATAAACAATAATTTTAAACAGGTACGTAAAAAATGGGACATGTATATTACGGGTCCACGTATTAGTATAGTAGTATTTATAATATTAGTAACTCATTATGTAACCCCCTAACACTTTTTTACTCTTTTTCAATCTAAGATTTATATTTTTTTTATACACTATATAATATATATCATATATCATATTCATATTGAGGCCATCGTATTTGAAAAGGAAGATATTTAAATTTCCGATTCCCAAAATAATATTTTAATATTTTCAAATAGTATAAGGATATGCACAGAAATATAGGGTAGGAAATCTGTGGTCACCAGTTACTTCATGAGCCAGAGTGTGGTCATCCTAAAATTAAATGCATTTAAATTAAAATTAAAATATTATAATTTTTTTTTAGAAATCATCACATTTTAATACAGGTGAGAGTATTTTTTGGAATAACAAAGGATATTCTTTGTCCAATGGGTAAGAGATTAATATCTTTTCAAAAATATGATTGTTCTTCCAATAAATATTACTCATGTCAAACGAATAATTTTATTCAAACCAAGACCTCTCATTTTATAGGTTTTGTAAGTGAAAAAATAAGGTCTTATTTATCATAAGAAATTAAATAAAATTTATATGTGAAAATTTAAACGATGAGAATTCATAACAAATTATGTAACAAAAATGAGTATTTACGAAATTAATGTAATTATATAAAATAATTTCCACTACATTTTAAAAAAATTGATCTTAAAAATCAATAGAGCATGAGATATATATAAAAAATTTCTTGCTACTCATTGTGGACTCGCGTCCAACACATTTTTTTTATATTTTTTGTTACATTTTTAATCGACCTTGAGTGATGTTATACATGTTTTTGAAGGAATGAATTTTTTTATATAAGAATAAAATGAAAATTACTTATGTAAATAAAAAAAATTAGACCCATATTAACTATGGATCATGTGTAGTATACTTGCTGATCATGCCCATGGGCCGACCCTGGGCCTACCTATGTTGGTTACAACAATAAACAAAGTATGATACACATAATCTTTGTAAATTTCACACAGAACTATGATACACATAATCTGAGAAGGCTTTTTCTCTAGTTTTTACAACAATAAACAAACTGCTCCACAGAGCTGATCTCATAAAAACAATGAATAAAAAGAAGCTTATAGATCCTTATTTGCAATTACTTATATGGCAAGATAACTTTAGACAAGTTGGAATGATTGCAAACAACACATGATCCATGATGAATTTACATTACAAGACATAATGAATTAAAAACATGTCATCTAAGGTAAAGAGTTGGTGTAGACATATAAAGTCTTCCTTCTCAAATTCTGTTTCTTTAGAGCCACCATTTCTTTCCGTGCATTGATGTCTTACTCCAAAAATTAATCTTTTTACTCCAAAAAAAAACTTTCATTGATATCTTTATAAATTTAAGTTTGAATCTCAATTATCAACTTGTTGATAGGCACTGTCATACCTGTCAATATATTTTCTTATCTTTTGTAATGTGTAGTCTATATGTAATAAACGTCTAATATAGTAAAAATTATGTTATATATTATAAATTACAGTTAAATATATTCGATTAAGGTAATGTTATCAATGAATGATGAGTGTTATGTGATGATTTTTTTAATAATAATAATGAGTTTAGGCGAAAAAGTAAAGGTACATGTTAAACCTTATACAGCGAATGCACATTAACCCCTAAATACAATTCTAAATGGATTGGGCCTTGTAGATATTTGTACTGCTACTATTCCAACATAAAAGAATGTAGTCAACGTACTATAGCTTTTAAGGAAATTGTCTGCATCCCCATCACAGTGCTTATGGTTTCATACTTACATTTCAGTCTTCTTCTGAGACAACACCAACAAATTCAGTTGCCAACAGTGATAGTAAAAACTTTCTTTGTCACAAAACTTAAATAATGTGTCTTGGTCGGGGTTTTATTCCATGATTGCAGCATATGCAAATTTTGAAAAGGATGTCAAGGCTTTTTATTGTTACAAAGGGATACTTAATGTGAGAAGGAATAGAAGGGAATTAAGGATGATTTATTTCTCCCTTAACCTTATTCATATCAATCTAATGAAACATAAAATGTTACTTAATACATCTATCCCTAATCTTTTTCATCATGAAGCCGATAAGCCGGAATACAAACTAGATGCTTGGCCCTAGGCATTGTCAGGCCAAAATGCTCAGTCATGTCCAAATCAATTGGCAACATGTCATTTGTTAGCTTCCAGTGAAAACAATGCACAAGCTGTGCCACCACTAAATGAACCACAGTTAGACCTAATTGCAGTCCAGGACAGCCCCTTCTTCCAGACCCAAATGGTATCAGCTGGAAGTCACGCCCTCGGAGATCGATGTTGCTTCCCTCAAACCTCTCTGGCCAGAACTTTTCTGGGTCAGCCCAAGCACTTGGGTCTCTCATAATTGCCCATGCATTTATTATAACCTTGGATTTTTTTGGTATGAAATAATCTTCAACTATGCAATCTTCAGTAGATTGGTGTGGTATTAGTAATGGTGCCACTGGATGGAGCCTCATGCTTTCCTTTATAACCATGTTCAAATACCCCAGCTTGTCCAGGTCTGATTCATCCACCTTCCTCTTCATACCAACCACAGTTTCCAACTCCATTTGAAGTTTCTTCATCACCCTTGGATGCCTCATGAGCTCTGAAAACGCCCACTCAATTGCTGTAGCAGAAGTGTCCATTGAACCTGCCAGCATATCCTATGCAAAAAATATAATAAGAATCACAACAATGTCATAGGAACATGTAAATTGAGATCACTCCAAATCTTTAAACTTGGGTATACCTCCCCCCATTTAACTGTTTGATATAAGCTTAAATATGCTTTTAATCATTGAAAGTATACTAATTTTTAATTTCTCTTTCTTTTATCTTGACTGGTCAAAATAAAGGATATGGACAAAAACTAAAATTTAATATACTTTCATAGACTAAAATTTATGAGTGAGTAATGGAGAGACAAATTATTAGTTTTATGGGCCAAATATATATATTTTTGATATATAGGCACCCATGTCCCATTAAGTTTAGTTTTTTAAGATATACATGTGTAGTATATGTATATATATAAGGTGAGTATTCACTTACTCCAAGAGTAAGTTTAAAAAAACTTACTCCACATCTTAGTCATGAATTTTAGGGAAATCCAATGGTTTAGATCTACCACTAATTCTAGGATTTCCCTCATCATATATATATATATATATATATATATATATATATTTATTAGTATGAGGAAAAGCTCAACGATGTAATTCCATTTACCAGCAATATGGCTTTGATATTGGGACGTTCAATAAGGTATTCAGAATCTTCAGTACCAACAAAGCCTAACATGAGATCCACAAAATCCTTGATCTTTTCTTGTCTACTATCTGATTTCATATGCTCATCAATAACTCTGTCAAAGAAGTCATCCAAGATTTTGTGCACCAACTTCATCCTCTTTTTTAGCCCTTTAAGGTCAAGTGCACCAATGTAGGGAATATAATCACCAATGTTAGGAGCTGCTGCTAAATACATAACCTCTTGCATCACAGCCTTGAACCCCTTCTCATCTAACTCCTTGTCCATATACTTTCTCCCTAGAACCATTCTACAGCTCATACCTGCACCAAGTGTTGAAATCTCAGCACTTATATCAACCGAAGCTATATTATTAGATGCATCTCTAAGAAGATTTATCAAGAGGTCAAGCTCCTCTTGCCTCATGCTTTTGAAGGAGATTGTTTTGCTATGACTTAGTAGTTCCAAGGTGCACATCTTACGCATGTTGCGCCAATAGGATCCATATTCACCAAAACTGAAGTTTTTCTTCTCCCAAGCTATGTACTTTGAAGCCTCAAGAGGTGGTCTACTAGCGAAGACAAGATCATGGGTCTTGAGGAATTGTTCAGCAGCTTGAGGTGAAGAAACAACTATGGTTGGCACAATACCTAAGCGCATGTACATAATGGGTCCATGTTTCTGGGCTAGTTGGTGCAGATCACGATGAGGATTTTCTCCCAACTTGTGAAGGCTACCCAAAATTGGCAACCCTCTTGGTCCAGGAGGTAATCTCTTTTTCTTCATGCTTCTCCATAGTAGCAAACAAGTAAGAGAAACTAATATAATTGCTATCCAAATCATCCTTGTAGTTTTGGGAGAGTTCTCAAATTGCTATGAAAAGTGGCTATCTCTAAAGCCAAAAGCAACTACACTTGTCCAGAACCAAGCAAGTGGTTATATATAATTTTGAAAATGAGGATCTGTGTCACTTTTTATCTGTACCTAACTAAAAGACTTTTTGCTTTTGAAACTGTTATTAAATAATACTGATATTTTAACATATTTTTTACAACAACTCTTATATTTTATATTTCACTTTTTATCATATCACATATCATCTATATTCTATTTTTATACGTTATTCTTACGATGAATAAACATTACATTAATTTTTAGAGAAAAATGTATAAATTGACAATGTAAATTTTTTTACACTATATTAAGCTTTCCTGTTTACTCTCATAACATTGCAACCATTTAATGTTATTATCCTTCACTACTTTACTATGTTAGCATTGAACTAACCTTAGTTCTTTCCACTTTTAGGACTTCCTCGTACAATTATATTTGATATTTTAATTTATCTTAACTCAACCAATAATTAGTCTTTTCATAATACAACCTCTCAACAAGAATTCTCATAACTTAAAGTCCTCAAGGAAAAGTCAAGCATAAAAAATAGTCCTATTAGGTAGAAAAGAGCATAATGACACTTGGTAATCCATTTTTTTTCTAAAGATAGAACTCACATTCTAACAGTAGTAATGGAAATTGGTATAATCCATTTTTTCCTCATTTCGTTGTCACTTTCCGTATGAAACAAGTCCACGTACTTTGATAATAATACTGACTCCTCCTACTTCTATATATAATAAACACATAAATATTTCATATTACCATAAGAAATAAATTTCATTAAGTTGCGTGTTAGAATATCTTTTCTCTAGCCACCATTTTCCATCTGTAAATAGACATGAATGATATGGCTCTACGATTCATATTTAATTGTTATTTAAACTGAAATATAATGAATTATGAATATTATATTGATTATATATAAATATTACACTCATTCTTTATATAAAATATATATGCATTAATAATATAATTATAAAAATAATAATGTCACATCATTGCTATACTTCACAAATCATATCTTATTGCTAGCCACACAAATTTTAGATTAAAGTCACGGACTACGGCTGCACAACATTATTGGATACTTCTATTGTTCGACTAGATATTTACATTTATAAATGCCTACGAACACACTTTGGAGAAGTAGCCTTCGTTTCTATATCTTGACACTGCAATCTCCACTGGTTTTTGAAATATGATATAATAAAATCAATTTATCAATCTATAAATGTTATTATACCACAAAGAAAAATAACATGTCACAAAATATGATATTTTACCCAACATATGTTAATGTTATGCACAATAAATGTTTTATCAGAGTTGTTGGAAAACATAAATATCATAGCAACTTTTGAAATTTGCTGATAATTACCGGTCAAGCAATCCTGTTGTCACTTGCAGATAACATTTAATGTCATTCGGAATCAGAGACTACAAATATTTTTTCCCACCACCACTATTCTCATTTCTAATAATACTACAGAAAAAATATATATATTAACTGTATAATAATTTTTTTATATAGTAAGTATATTATTTATTCTTCACATTTAGTTATTATTAAATTTTAAAAAATGTATAAATATACTACGAATTATATATTGATCCTGTAGAGATGTCTACATTAAAACTATCTAAATATTAAGTAATAGTAGTCTAAATGCACAGACACTGAAGTTGGGAGGAAAGGTGGATAAAATACTTACCAACATTTAATGTCATTAAATATTAGAGTGGGGCAAATACTTACCTCATCAATATCAATATTAATAATCAGTGCAACTATATGCTAGAGACAACTTCAGTGATTACTTAATTGGAAACGCTGGACAATAATTACATTTTAGCATAATTACGACTATTTTCACTTAAGAAACCATTCAAAACCTCATTCTTATTGGTGAAGACTACTCTTTATTAATGAAGAGACAAATAAATTTTTTATGTGTATTCTAAGGGCAAAAGTGTAATCCTCTTTAAATATAAAAGATACAAATGTCAATGCATGATATATTTCATTTGTTTTTTTACATCATTTATCTCTTCATTAATGAGGATGAATCTCACTCTGTCACTCATTCCCATTTGTTGAAAGAAGTCCCTTTCTGCATTCTTTTCGGATATTTTTAGACATTCCTTATTTCTCTCTCTTTGTATATTCTATAGATTGTATGGCTAGGTTATATAAATATTAACATTTCATTTACAAGACTTATACGCAACTTCCCTTTCAAAATAGGTGAAATCTAACATGCGAACTGAGAATTGGTTCGTTTCGGTGCGAACTTTATTTTAACCGTTGGATGAGAAAATGCGGTAACCTGTAACATGTTAACAACTTGTAGGAAGTCGGTTTTGGGGTGTAGGTTTAGTTGGGATGTTGTGTTGGGGTAAACCGCGGTAGGGGAAAAACCGACTTATGTGCAAAAAAAATTGGGATAATACACGAAATGGGCCAAACCTACTTCTGTTGAGAAGTTACTCTGGCCCAAACCGACTTCTCAACAGAAGTTACACTGGCCCAAACCGACTTCTCAATAGAAGTTACACTGGGCCAAACCGACTTCTCAACAGAAGTTACACTGGGCCAAACCGACTTCTGTTGAGAAGTTACTCTGGCCCAAACCACTTTTCAACAGAAGTTACACTGGGCTAAACCGATTTCTGTTGAGAAATTACTCTGGCCCAAACCGACTTCTCAACAGAAGTTACACTGGGCCAAACCGACTTCTCAACAGATGTTACTCAGGCCCAAACCGACTTCAGCCAAAAATAATCCCGGTAACCAGTCACATATCCAACAGCTCAAATGAATTAAAAAAAATCATACGGCTGTTATTTCAATTCGCATTGAAACGAACTAACCTGCAGGTAGTAGGTTAGTCACGGCCTTCAAAATAAACAGCAAAGTTGGTTTGGTTCCCTATCACTGAACCTGTCCAAGTCCCATTCACTTTAAAGATGCCCTTCCTCATAAAAACAAACCGCTGAAATGTCTCTTAGTTTAAATTATCAAATATGATAATATAAATTGGAGTAAATTACACTCACAATCCTTTGGTTTTAATAAAATTATACAAATCACACTTTTTTTCTTTGTCCTTACACCAAACAACCCTCTCTCCTACACGAACCACCTCTAGTTTTATACATATATTACACCGACTACTCCTGCATGTTATAAAAGTGTAATATTTTAAACAAAAAAAACATGTGAAGAATATAATTAAGTTAAACAAAATATTGTATATTGTGTAACACTTAAAATAGTACAGAAGTCGGTGTTTCTTTATTATTTTTGTGTCATTACAAAATACATTAATAATTTCAAAGATATATTTAAATAACTCTTATACTATTTTATAACGAGCCAAATAATGAAGACGTATTGACTCTTATATTATTTGAATTTGTCTACACAATATACAATATTTTGTTTAATTAATTACACATGTCATACATTTTTTGTTTAAAATATTACACTTTTATATCATGCAGGGTAGTTAGTGTAACATATGTACAAAATTATGGGTGGTTCGGGTAAGGACAAAAAACGGAGGGGTGGTTTGTGTAATTTTACTAAAACTCAGTGAGTGTGAGTGTAATTTACTGTATAAATATTTTCCATTAATTTTGTTTCTCATGCAATGTAATTTCCCAATTTTCTTGGTAGGAATGACAACGTGGTGGGTCGGAGTCGGATTTGTGTTTTACCAACCTCGAATCCGAAATCTAAAACCCGAACCCAAATTAAGCGGGGTTGAAAACATTGATATTATCCCGAACCCGATGAAAATCAACTCGAAACATATATTTATATATAAAGCTTATATATATATATATATATGTATTTGTGGATAATTTTATAAATTTTACATATATTAATCGAGTTTTGGGCGAGTTCGAAGTAGAGTATTAATTATACCAAACACGAAAGTTGAACTCGGATAAAACCTGAACATGAATCTAATCACACCGAATTTTTCCCGTTAAATTTGGATTGAGTTTGGACGGATACCCACGAGTTCGGTTTTCATCCCTATTTCTTCTGTTAGTATTTGGATTGAATTGGCTTCCACTTTACCCGTCATCCATATTCATGAATAAAGTTGAAGTGGATATATCTTTATCATTTATTGGGTACAATCACAACTTGTGAATGAATACAATATTGTTATTAGAGGCATATATTACCTGGCCTATAACAGGTCAGCCAGACCAGACATTTTTAGTAAATAGATCAGATTTATGCTTCTCCAAAAGTTTATTTAGCCGAAATAGGTCAGATTCAGACCTTTTAAAAATCCTATTAAGCCTAACAGGCCGACCTATGTAATGTTATTATATATTTATAAATTATTTTTATAACATGTTCAAAAAACTAAATAAAAAAATAATTATGTAAATCCACTGTGACTTAGAGATTAAACTATTTAATAATTGGATATTTAATTGTTGAGACTTGAACCTAAGTATATAACTCAACTTATGTTAAATATTAGAACAATATCATATTTTATTATGATATTAAAAGACATTGTTTTGTATATTCTAACCTCAAAGACACCACAAATCATTCGAATACATTACGCAACATTGGAAAATGATGGAAATAATTGTGATAACAATGTAAAAAAATTCACACTAATTGCTATAATTATAATACATTTTTCTAATTTTTACATAATCTTTTTACGTAATATATGTATAATATCTTTTCTCTAGCTATCATGTTCCATCTTTAAATTGACATAAATGATACATTTTAATCATTCATATTTAATTATTATTTACACTGAAATATAATGAATTATAAATGATATATTGATTATATAAATCTTTATATTAATAATATATAAATATTACACTCATCTTTTATATTTACAGTGTTATTATATTATTTTTCATCCATTTTTAATTAACTATCATTCACTCTCTTAAATATATGTAATACAAATGTCAAATAAAATGAAATAATAATTATGTATAATTTTTTAACACCTAAATACTAATTAGAGTGGTGTGAGTAAAGGTGATGTCACATCAATACTAAAGCATTGATTTAAGGTCTTAGATCTGTTCAGTTAAGTAGTCACAGAAAAAAAATTAGTTCATTACGAAGGTATATGGTTTGCAGTACAAAAAATGATGTCACATCATTGCTATACTTCACAAACCATATCTTATTTCTAGCCACATAAATTTTAGATTAAAGTCAAGGACTACAGCTGCACAACATAATTGTATACTTCCATTGTTGGACAAGATATTTACATTTATAAATGCCTATGAACACAACATAAGTATATATATATTGATCGTGTAGAGATGTTTACATTAACCTATCTAAATATTAAGTAATAATAGTGGTAAAAATGCACAGACACTGAAGTTGGTAGGAAAGGTGAACAAAATACTTACCAACGTTTAATGTCTTTAAATATTAGAGTGGGGCAAATACTTACCTTATCAATATTAATAATCAGTGCAACTATATGCTAGAGACAACTTCAGTGATTACTTAACGCTGGACAATAATTCTGTGTGTACAATTGCATTTTAACATAATTAGGACTATTTTCACTTATCAAACCATTTAATGAATTCTAAACCTGATTCCTATTTGTTGAAAGAAGTTCTTTCTGCATTCCTTTAGGATATTTTTAGACATTCCTTATTTCTTTCTCTCTGCATTCTATAGATTGTATGGCTAACTTAGGATAAATATTAACATTTCATTTACAAGACTTATAAGCAACTTCCCATTCAAAATAAACAGCAAAGTTGGTTTTCTTCCCTATCACTAAACCGGTTCACTTCAAAGATGCCCTTCCTCATAATAACAACAAACCGCTCAAGTGTCTCTTAATTTAAATATCATAACATAAACATTCTCCATTAATTTTTGTTTCTCAAGCAATGTAATTTCCCAATTTTCTTGGATTAGTTTTTGCATTGAATATGCTTCCACTTTACCCACCATCCATATTCATGAATAAAGTTGAATTGGATATATATCGTTATCATTTATGCATAAAGGTTGGGTACAATCTCATCTTAGACAACTATCTATGATGGTGAATGAGTGCAATATAATCAAGGGTGAAGTGGAAGCGTATTTCATTGAAAATGTAATATCTATGCATGGTAAGTCTAAAGAGATCTATACACATTATTCTCTAATGGTGGATACTATAATGACAGTGTATAAAATTATTACAGTGTTAGTGATACATTTATTTTTTCAAAACTAATATGTTTGGTTAGGATTAGTAATTGTGTTATACTTTGACTCACCTTTTGCTTAATATATCAACAAGTGTCAATCATATAAATCGAACAAAACTATCTAGAAATTCAGTAAAATCTTACGAGTATACAAATGCATTGTCGGTTACAAATCACATAGAATGAGATATCAAATCTATATATCTATATTAATTGAAGGGGCTGAGAAAATTACTAAAATAGACTTCCATAATTTTGACACCTCTTAAATTCAAGGGCAAAATTGTCATTCAACAATATTTATTTTAATAAACATTAATAATTATATTTTAACTATAATGTCCTAGACATTCTTTCAAATTTATTTTGAATGTTGGAGATATTACGGTCATTTGTCGTTTCAATTGTTACACTTTTTCTGAATTTTCTGAAAGTAATGATGATTGTTTTACAATTACTAAAACATATTACTGTTTTGAAAACCACTAAACGTTGGGAAAGGGTAACAATGTAATTTTACCCTTCTCACTCTCACTTTTCCTTTTTCATTTTCTTCCACTCCCTCATTACTCATACGGTCATCCTCTCTCAGACTCTCATCTTTTTCATCTTCATCTTCATCTTTTTAAAACTATTCACTTCATTCTCTCTCAAACTCTCCTCTTTTTTCATCTTTATCTTTTTAAAACTATTCATTCATCTTCATTCTATATTTTTTCACATGTATAATTTTTTGAGCATATGAGACTCACCATTTCTTCCTTCTATATTTTTTCACAGGTATGATTTTTTGAGTTCTTCATTCAAATGTATAATCTTTTCATTCTATCTCCATCATTTTCCATTTTATCTCCATCTCAATTTTAAAGATCTATCTTTCTCTATTTTTTTTAAAATATGAGACTCACTATTTCTTTCTTCTACATTTTTTTCATAGGTATGATTTTCTCAACAAATGGTTAGGTTTTTTGGTGTTCTTCATTCAAATGTATAATCTTTCTTTCAATTCTAATTTCTTGATATTAGCTTACTCAACTTAAAAATGTTATTATGTGTATGTCCTTATTCATATTTGCAATTTGAATGTCCTTATTTTGTGCATTTTATTCTACATCTTCATTACACTTTTTTCCATCTTCATTACACTTCCAATATCTTACAGTTTCATATACATTTTTTTCTCTCTCTTTTCCTTTCTATCTTTCACACTAAAAAATGGTTGAGTGAGTGAATAATCCTTATCCAAAGTTTGAATTTTTATAGAAGAAAGTTGTAATTTTTGATGTTATAAAAAAATATTGAATCTTTATAGAAAAAAGTTTGAATCTTTATATAATAAAGTTTGAATTTTGACTTTATAGAATAAAGTTGAAATTTTTTATGGTATAGAAGAAAGTTGAAATTTTTATATAAGAAAGTTTAAATCTTTATGGAAAAAAGTTTGAATCTTTAACGAATCTTTGAGGATTTCCATATTGTTGGTGAGATTCTCTTAGTGTCTAACATATCTTAGTCTTTGTAAAGAATAATGTTGTGTTAATTTTTACGGGTGAAATTTCCATTTTTTATATTTTATTGCAACCCTATGCAACTTTATTGATGAATGAAAACAAAAGATTATTCTTCTACTTTATACTAATTCTAGGTTTTGTGCGTTTTATTTTTTAGTTGTTGAATTGTATTAGTTAATATTAAGTTATATGTTTCATGTCAAAGGAAATTTGCATTTGTCTAGAACAAAGATGAAATGATACTATATTTCTACCAATTTTTGTATTTCATATCACAAGTAAGCACATTCCACCATTTTTTATTGTTTGATTTAATTTTGTTTCTGTGTACGACACTTACCATTATTATTTAATTATTTTAGCTTCATGGTTTGATTGTTCTGAACTTTAGATGTGAGTTTTACTCATATGCTTATTGATTTTCATGTACATTGTGTATTGCGTGCAGCTAAAAATGGCAAGAAGATGATGCTAAAATTCACTAAAGTATAGACTGAGTTTCTTAGATTGTCAATCCCACTTGATTTGTACAATGAGGTAACTGACATTGTTATGGTTTTGAACTTTGAATATGACTGTAATATCATTTTCTGAAACATGTTATAATTTTTTTGTCTAAGACATCTTATGTTTATAAAAATATTATTGTGATAATTTTTATATATGGGTCATGTCATCAAAATATTGGTGCGTTGGTGAGATATTATCATTAATGAGTAAATGACTATAATGAGATGCTTAAATAATGAGATATTATCACTAATGAGTGAATATTGGTGCGTTGGTGGGATATTATCACTAATGATATATTGTAGCTTCATGCTTTGATAATTCTGCACTTCATATACAAGTTTTACTCATATGCTTATTAACTTTCATGCACATTGTGTCAGTAGTTGTTTTTTTATCTTTTTCATTTTTTATTTTAAATATTTCATCATCGTTTCTCATACAAGTATTGTCTACAGCTAAAACTTGCAAGAAATTGATGTTAAAATTCACTAAAGCATGGATTGGGTTCCTTAGATTGTCACTCCTACTTGATTTACACAATGAGGTAACTTACATGGTTATGCTTTTGAACTTTGAATATGATTGCAACATCATTTTCTGAACACATGTTATGAAAGTTTTGTTTAAGATATCTTAGTGTTTGTAAAAATAATGTTATGCTAATTTTTACATGTGAGTCATGTCATAAAAATAAATGTGATTTATGAGATATTATAACTAATGCGTAAATGACTCTAATCGGATGCTTAAATCATGAGATATTAACTAATATATAAATGATTCTAAAATAAGTGCTTTTGGTCTTGCTTTCTTATTTTATAATTATTTTAAAATCTAAAATTGTGTGTTTTCGTTAATAATATTAGGAGGAAACAACTAAAGGAAAAAGGTATGGGCAATCAAGTTATGATGGAAGTAAGGACCCAAATTATACCCTTGAAATTTCTTCCTTATTTAATCCAATTTCATGCATTTAACGATAATTATAATTACAGAGTGAATGAACTTATTTAAAAGATCTCACTCCCCTCCTCAAACCCAATCTATAAACCGAAAGTAACATACCAAACTAGATAGCAGAAAAACATAATTCGTATTAATGTAACTTAGTAACGGCCGCATACAATTAGCTATGAGTTTCCAAAACACCCACATCTACATATATCCCGAGTTACTAGTTTCCATGATTAATGTCATGTACAACAATCAGGTTGATAATTATAAAATAATTAGTTCAAGTACAACCAACGAGATTACAAAAGAATGGATAAGAGACATCAAAATAAAAGTCTCTAAGCTCCTAATCAAAAACAGTCATACTCCTTCCACCTACCTGCAATGGGATTAACATTGACAATACACCGAGAAACACAAAGGAATAAGTCGTTAACTCAACAAATATCAATGTAAGTTAATCCACCTTTAATAAGGTTAAATAAACGGTTTAAAATCAAGTTTACTTAAAAGCCAATTTCAACGTTCATTGCTACATTGCTTGAGCCAAAGTTTGCTACATTACTTGAGCCAAAGTTTGCTACATTACTTGAGCCAAAGTTTGCTACATTGCTTGAGCCAAAGCTTGCTACATTACTTGAGCCAAAGTCGCTAACCAATCATGGTCGGCTAAAAACGAGTTTTATTTCCATTGGCACTCCACTAATACGTTTTTTTTCGAGTTTTATTTTCATTGACACTCAACCAATACGAAAACAGTAAATGCACCGACATCATTACAAACATATACATATATGCTTATAACTACAAAGTGATTTACGAATCATTTTATTTCTGAGTTTTATTTCCATTGGCACTCCACTAATACGATAACAGTAAATCCACTCCTCGTTGTTACAAACATACTCATATATGTTCATAACAACTAAGTGATTTACACTTCATTGCATTATTCCAAGTGTTATTTCCATTGGTACTCCACCAATACATAAACGGTAAATCCACTCCTCGTTGTTACAAACATACTCATATATGTTTATAACAACTAAGTGATTTACGCTTCATTGCATTATCCATATCAGAAAATCCACACATTTTATATCACAGTGCATAAGTTAAAGACTTATCTTTACCTCATTGAGTGTTGGGTTTGGGTTCTTGGCAACTCCTCAAGTTCCACCGACACTGCCTCCAACTTTAGGATTTTTCCTCATCCCACCATATAACACAATGTTAGTCATTTATACCAAATATCACATAAACAACTTATATTGCATTATTTAACCATACAAGATATTCATCATATTTTCAACATTAGAAAGTAAACTCATCCTCTACCTCTAGCATTTTAACAATTTTCCATTTTAACCCCATTTTCTCTTTAGGGTTTTGGGGTTTTCATGACTAACCCCACACACCCTCTCCTTTCTTGAAATACTAATTTTATACCAAGAGTTTGCAAGATAAAATCACATAAAATGAACCATAACTCAAAAGGGTGAGTTTCCATGGTTTCTCTCACTTTGAGAAGAGATCCATAATACCAAAAATGGGTTTTCAAGAGAAGAAGAGAGTTAGAATAGAGAGTTTTACCTCTTCTCAAGCTCTTGAACGAGAATCAAAGCTCCTAGACCTTGGGAATACTCTCTTCTCTCACCTTTATTCAATTCTTAACCTAAAAATGTATTTGGGGTTTCTCTCATTTAATGCTCTCGTCGGGTTCTCGCTTAAGCGAGCTTATTCTCGCTCAAGCGAGAAAATCACGCCCATTTTAAAAACTCATATCTGACCCTCTCGCTCAAGCGAGAATCTCACAGTCTCAACAGCCCCAAAATGCCATTTCTCGCCCAGGCGAGACAACTCTCGCTCAGGCGAGAATCCTCCAGTATAGCCCATGATATCACCCTCCCAGGTGAACCTCTCTCGCCCAAGCGAGAATCTCTCGCTTAAGCGAGGATCCCAGAACTGATACTATAATTTTAAAGACTTAAAATTTAGGGTGTTACAATGGAGGTTTATTTTATACTACTGTATGTTTTCCCTTCCCTTTGTCTCAAAGACTAAGATTGTTACACTAACATGCTAAACTTTATGCTATCATGTTTTGGCAGTGGTAGCAATGCTATGTTGAAATATATCTTCTGCATTTCGATTCTGAAACAATGCTAGGCGTTTGTCTTACTGTTATAGGTCTTTATATATGGAAATATGAAATATACTGAAGTTTTGATTTTTGCAAAGCTTTTCCATTTTTCAATAATGTAGAGTTTTATATAATGTAGTGGGTGAGTCTCTGTTTCTTTTAAAGATAGATACAAAAGAAAAATGACATTGTTCATTTATTAACTTGGTATGTATTTGTTTATTTCTAAAGAATCCTAGGAGTGTTCCCTATACAACCTCAAGTCTTTCACCCTTCCCTCAGGAGCCTTATGATCGTGGGGAAACTATTGACATTCCTCTTTATAGCGCAAAAGTAGACTAAATTATAAAATATTGAAATAAATTTCAAAAGCATTTGTAATTATGTATCAATGTTGTTGTTGACCAAAGATTTAACTTTCCCTTTTAACTTTAGGACGTCAAAGCAAAGGAGAAGGAACTTCTACTAAAGAGGCTGAATTGAAAAGAATGGAATATGTGATTGACCCTGATATACATATATATGATAATGATAGCACATTAGCTCTATTAATAGAACACAAGTAAACATCTTAATTTTTTCAGGTTAGAAACTTGGTTTGTTAGATTGACTATTTTGCAGTGTTATTTTATATTATATGGGCTCCTATACATTCCATTGGTTCGAACTTAAATATCAAATATCTAATTAGTAGCAATATCAGGTTATAATTATTCGGTGATACATGGTTACTCCCCCATTTCTTTTTAATATATTAGTATTAATATATGGGCACACCTTCTCTTCATAATTTTGTTAAGCACAATAATTAACATTTCTTTCAAATTCTTAATGTCACATGTCACATGTGTTCACTTTTATGTTGCCATGAGTTTAACTTGGCCATTATGCTATAATATCATTTCAATCAGTAAATTGATCTCATGTTCAATTTTAAATTACAAGGTTGAAGACCAGACTTTTTTTGGGTTTATCGCCTGAGCGTGAGCCTGTCGCCCAAGCGAGAGGCGTCTATTCAGAAGACTGTTCGTATTTTCAGATATAACATCATCAACCATTTTTTGTGTTCTTGATAACTTCATCCATGTGAGTCATTTTGATATAACTATCTTATCATTTTAGGAAAAATGATTGATATCTAACAAAATCAACCCATAACTTTAAAGTATGTATTATGTGGTAACATCATTTTATTGCATTTAATATCATTTTGTAATGTGCAAATATTCGTAGACCGATTCAAGAGTATATTTTTTATTGTACATGATATCATGTTCTACCTACTGTATTTAAGACTTTCAGCTTTGACTAAATTTTTTATTGAAGTCATCAAGTGTATTTGTTCCGTAATTCTCACATGTAGTGAATGTAAAAGTTTATTTTAACTTTTAACCATATGGTTCTCCTTGCTATAGATTGGTTTTTTTATTTATTTCTAATAGATTCAATTTTTTGAGCTATTGTACTTTGTTGATTAATTTAAGTGCAGTCATTACAACTTTAGAATTGTAACATTATAATTTAAAAAATAGAACTATAACCTTAGAATTGTAACAATTTTTTTTTATAAATTTAAATATATGTGAGTGTGATTTTAGATTCCCCCTACTAATTCTAAAAGTGACCCGTTATATTCTTAGGTAAGAAATGATTTGATATGATTACACCTAAAAGTAGAATACTAGATGTAACTGTTTAATAATATAATTTCATAATATTAGAATTTCAATAACGTAGATGAATAAACTAAATTAAAATAACAAAAATATTAAGACAAATATGTTATACAATTTATATTAGAAAAAATAATGTGAACAATAATAATAACTTTCATATGTAAAAAAATATTTATTAATATTATTGATATTAAAATTAATTTTAAATATTCTTATGTATGATTAAATGAATTCATAATATTAAAAATTCCAAATTCATGGTATAAAACATAATGAGTCTTAATCTAAAATAAATATAGTGATATTTTTATTTTTATTGAAACTACTAGATAATGAAATTGTGATAAAAATAATAATATTGTATGAGTCGAGTATAATATTCTTATTTTAAAATCATATAATAATGTGTTATAAATTTTGCGGATGATTTTTTAATTATTAGGATAATGATGTATTCCTCGATATTTTATAAAGTTCGATGATCTTCATCTTTAAATAGAGCAATACAAAATATAAGAAGTTTTTTCAATATCTATCCTAATGGAAAATATATATAACTATTTTTCAAACAATGTTATTTCGATTTTTCAACTTCCCTACCTAATCACATATACATATTTTTAAAAACAAGATTTGTTTCATATATTAATTGCAAATGATCAATTAATAATAAATCAAAGAATCCATGAAAATATAGTAAATTGATAAGTTGATGTTATTTTGATTTCTTATTTATTTATGTTGATGTTTAATTTAACATCCACGTGAGATTCAAGTGATTAATGAGTTATGTATTATCGATAAAGTTTGGGTTATAGCTCTCAATACGATTATGTAGGACTTGAATGATTTTTTATATCACAAAATGAATTAATGTTTGTTATTAGTTTTGGATACAATAGTGGAAATAAGATACAAAGAATGCAAGAATGATTCATAAACTAAAGGAATGTGTACTTATTAACTAATTTAGAGTGTATTAGATTAAGAAATTTGTAAATTAAAAAGTTATTGGTGAGGTTAACCGTCATGTTATTCGATTATACTGTTTAAATAAATTTATACAAAATATATTATCACTCGTGCGAGTGACTTTATACTGTTCAAAACGAGTTGAAGATATTGATACATAATAGAGGATAGTAAAGCATTAAAGAGAACAAAAAAATTAAATTTATAAAGAAGTTTTCAAGAATCTCTAATATGAATTCTACATTTTATTTTACATCACAAAAATTATATATTATTTGAATATTACATGTTCAACACTATCTCATTTATCAATATCTCTACATTTATAATCAAATACATAGAAATTATATGAGATAACCTTCAATAACATTTTTATTACCAATTTTTCTGTAATTCTTTAATTAAATTCGTGTAATACCTTTTAACACTTGTGCGAATGCAAGAGTAACCTACTAGAAATACATGAAAGATTGGTAGTGACTAAAATTGCAAACCATGTACTTGAAACAAAAATTATGTCAGATAAGAATGTTGGACATATCATATATATTCCTTGGATGTCAATGTCCCCCTCCCAAACTCCATGGCCTTTCAAGCTTATCATAAGACAATTCCCTATAATTGTTTCATATGCTAAGACAATCAATAAATCTCAAGGTCAATCACTAGAGAGTGTGGAGTTATATCTACCAGAATCAGTATTCAGTCATGATCAATTATATGTCGCTATTTCAAGAGTTAAAAGCAAGAAATGATTGAAGATTTTGATTCATGATAAGGATAGTAACCCACTAAAGTCAACAACTAATGTGGTTTATAAAGAAGATTTTCAAAATCTTTAACAGGTATTCATCAAATTATCTTTAATTATGTTATTTAAATTCTAATTCTAACAATCGTCTTATTTCATACAATAGGTTTTACACTATATCATTCCCGAACAATTGTTATTATTAGAAAAATGTACATAAAGTTGATTTGTTATCAAGTATTCATTAAATTATCTTGAATTATGTTATTTAATTTTATTTCTAACCATCATCATATTTCATACAATAGGTTTTACCCTATGTGATTACCCAACGAGTGGTATGGATAAAAAATGTAGATAAAGTTGATTTCTTATCAGATATTCATCAAATTATCTTTAATTATGTTATTTAAATTCTATTTCTAATCATCATCTTATTTCATTCAATAGGTTTTACCCTATTTGATTATCCAACGACTATTATGGATAAAAAATGTACATAAAGCTGATTTGTTATCATGTATTCATCAAATTATCTTTAATTATCAGGTCCATTTAGTTATGTATTAATACTCTAGAAAGTAATTTTTAATGTTTACAAATTATATTGTTATTCTTTAATTAAATTCGTGTCATACTCATTAACGTTCGTGCATACACTAGTTTACTTCTGAAATTTAGCCTTAATCATTTTAGAGAATGGAACAATAACAGACTTGGGCCCGTTTCATGGTTTGGGCCTACCCGAATACCAAATAAATGTAAAACAGGCCCAGTTACTCTCCACCCCAATGCATTACAGCGCTTCTTAAAAAAAGTGATTATTAATGAAAATGAAAAGCTATTTCTAACAGTGTATCTAAATTCAATGCTATCTCAAACTCTGCAACTCCTTCTTCCCATGTCTACTCTTTATTCTTCTTCTTCTTCATTTGTAAGTTACAGTAACAGCAATAGTAACTATTCATTGACCAGACCCATCACAATTAAGATATCATGTGCTTTGAATTCAACTCGTCAGAAGAATAAGAAGAAAACAAGCAGCAATGACAATTCAGAAGCGCTTGAGTTGGTTCATTTGGTTATAAAGAGGATGAGTGATAAAGAGCCTTTGGTTAAAACTCTGAACAAGTATGTTAAGCTTTTCAGAAGTGAGCATTGCTTTTTGCTCTTTGAAGAACTCGGAAAATATGATAAATGGCTACAATGCCTTGAGGTACCTCTCTTCCTATTTAGAATAACAATATATTTTCGATGATTTATCAAATGGGTCATTGGTATGATCAATTTTATTTTTTGTAAGACCGGGTGTGTAGTTTCTGTACATTATTGAAGTTTTTTTAATTAAAAAAATCACTTTTAACATTTAAATGTTTGTTCGGTTAGACTTTTATAAAATTGATTATTTTTAGAAAAAAATTGAAATCTAGATTCCTGGAGAACCTGAAATTTTAACCTAGTACTAAAAGTTTCTGCCAAAATTGATTTTTGAGAATCACTTTTTTGAAAACCATAAACAAAGGGTTGGGCTTTTTTAGTGAAAGTGATATCAAATTAGACACTTCAGTGGTAGGTTATCTATAAGTATGAGTAATTAAGTGGAATTCCTTGGATGAAGCTTGTGGCATGAGTAAGAACATATTTGTAATTAGCACATATATAATGATAATGTCAGTAGTGGATTGTGCCTCATATATGATATATGGCATTCAGGTTTTCAGATGGATGCAGAAACAAAGGTGGTATATTGCTGATAATGGGATTTACTCTAAACTCATATCAGTTATGGGAAAGAAAGGCCAAATCAGAATGGCTATGTGGCTATTCACCGAGATGCGTAATGCTGGCTGTCGTCCGGATACTTCTGTCTATAATGCACTCATCACAGCTCACCTTCATTCGCAGGACAAAACGAAGGCTTTGGACAAGGCACTTGGATACTTCGAGAAGATGAAAGGAATGGAGCGATGTAAGCCCAACATTGTTACATACAACATCCTTTTGCGAGGTTTTGCCCAAGCTCGGAATGTTGAGCAGGTCAATT
The DNA here is from genome assembly GCA_009771035.1 of Lupinus albus. Lineage (NCBI taxonomy): Eukaryota > Viridiplantae > Streptophyta > Magnoliopsida > Fabales > Fabaceae > Lupinus > Lupinus albus. Next base: position 4,110,413 of record CM020005.1, read on the forward strand.
TGCTTTTTAAAGATCTTGATGAGAGCATTGTTTCACCAGACATTTACACATTTAATGGTGTGATGGATGCGTACGGAAAGAATGGGATGATCTGTGAAATGGAATCAATACTTGCTCGAATGAAAATCAATCAGTGTAAGCCTGACTTAATTACCTTCAATTTGCTGATTGATTCATATGGGAAGAAACAGGAATTTGAAAAGATGGAACAAGTTTTTAAGAGTTTAATGCGCTCAAAGGAGAAACCATCACTGCCTACGTTTAATTCAATGATTTTGAACTATGGGAAGGCACGACTTAAGGATAAAGCAGAGTACATTTTCAAAAAGATGACAGACATGGGTTACAAACCGAGCTTTGTAACACATGAGAGTCTCATCTATATGTATGGCTTTTGTGATTGTCTTTCCAAGGCTAGAGATTTATTTGATGACCTCGTTGAGTCAAAAGTTCAGATAAGAGTTTCAACTCTAAATGCTATGCTTGATGTTTACTGCATAAATCGTTTACCACAGGAAGCTGATTCACTGTTTGAAATGGCAAGTAGTATAAAAATATCTCCAGATTCATCAACATATAAGCTTCTCTATAAGGCATACACTAAAGCCAACTCAAAGGAGCTTCTAGATAAATTGCTAAAATACATGGATAAAGATGGTATTATCCCCAATAAGAGGTTTTTCATGAATGCTTTGGGTGCTATGAGATCTTCACCAGCAAATTCAGGTTCTGCTATTGCTACAACTGATTCAAGTAACCCCCAAGATCTTGCAAAAGCTCCGCTAGAAACGTAGTTGGCAATTCATGTTGAGAATTTACTGGCTCGTCTATGACTTGCTTACAAGCTGTTCAGTTGCCTTGTGAGGTAACATGTAATGTTAGATCACTTTGCTATCACTTTTTTTCTCGGTCTGAGGAACAGAATTTCGTTCGATTTTCATTTCACGTCAATATATTAACTTTTCCTGAATAGTTGTTTCCTTGAAATTAAATAATTCATCTTTTAATGTTTCCTGTTAAATTGTTAATGTACTAACTTTCAAACTCAAAGGCTTGTTGTTGGCTTTCACATGATAAGACCTGAAGAGTTTATTATATTAATGTACTCAAGTACCTATAAGAATAGTGAGTGACAGCAATAAGACTTGAGGAAACTTAAGGCATTTTAAAAAACTTGGTGAAATTCACTTTTGGAGCTGAAAGGTAACCTTATTAGGAGTTAGGGCAAAAGAAACAAGACTGAGAGAATGGTATGTGCTTATTTTCTAAGTGTTCTGCTATGTTAATCTCTAGTCCATCACCATGTTATGTTTTGTAAACTATAATATGTAAAACACTATTTATCATGTGTGAACCTTTAATTTCTTGTCTTTTCATTGCAAATGAAGCACTAAGCTCATTTATGTTAAGTCTAAAAAAAACCAAAAACTCTATTGAAGGACATTATCCCTTTTGTTTTGTATGACATAAATAATTATTTACTATCTTGTTCATTGATCATTGGCTTAAATTTAATATCTTTTCCAAATTTCTTCCTTTGGGTTCCTGTATAAATTTCTTATTTTCGCCAATCATGACTGAGTTCATTTTTGTTAATAGGTACATTATGGCGTTATGAAGAATGCATTCAAACCTGTTAGTGTTGATTGACCAATTCAAAATAGAAGGGTTGCTGATACAGATCAATGAGTAATCTTTTGATTGATGATGTTATTTATTTATTCACTATTTATTTTGATATTATGATTGACCATGTAATTGATGATTCACTATCAGTGTTCATACTTACTCATGTAAATTAAAAACAAGGCTTTTATGTTGACTTACAATGCTGTCTGCACAGTACTGAACAATTGATTGGTGGGATTTAGAGAGGGAAATATATACAACTTTATTCTCGGAAGCAAAAAAAAAAAAAAATCTATTTCTAGGATTTAAACTCATGAACTTCAAGCAACAAGACAAATAATTTTAGAGTTATGGGAAAAGGTTGTTATGACTTGCAAGCTTAATTCCAGATTACCAAGTCTAACTATTCAAAATACATTTTATTATTTTAATGTTGGTGTTTATCTAACTTAAATAAAAAAATAACAAAACAGATTTAGTACTTTTATTACACAAACATAACAAAACAGTACAATCGAAAAGTTCGGAAGAGTTTCTTAGGAGACTTGTAACAACGATTTCTGAAGCTGTTCCTCGCTAAAGTGGATATATGTAAAATCGAGATTTTAATTGACCAATTATTTTTGCTTGAAATTAAAGTCCTATCAACAATAACTTTCTATTCTCACCTCTTTATTTCTTGATTTATTTGTATAATTGTCTTGTAAGAATTTTATGCATTTTTATAGTGTAAATTGATTTTCAAATGAAGTCTTCTATTGTCATAACTCATAATTTACAATTTAGAAACCTTCACATAAAATTTGATGTATGGCAGTTTGTTAGACCAAGTGACATATAACTTGTTAAGTAAGGTCATAGGTACAAATTTGGTTAATAAGGAGAGAGAAAATCGGTTTCTTCTTAGATGGGCTAGACTTGACTAAATGGAAAAGAATGGTAATGAGATAGATGAAATGGGATAAAGCTATCATTCCATCAATTGAATATTTCCATCAAATGAAACAAAATAATTTGTTTTATTATTTAGAAAGCGAATGAGTAAATTATAAGAGTTAAAGAATAAGTTGAGAAAGAGCAAAGCGGACTTGCAGTATGATTCAACTCACTAGGAATTTGAAATGACCCAATGTTGCTTGGTAATTGAGTAAGAGTTATAGGAAAGGTCCAATATCTAGAACCTTGAAGGAAGCTAAGAAAGAGATCATACATAAATATATATTTTAATTACAAAGGAAGGCCAGAACCGAACAACAGATTAGATCAAAATCCTACGAGGAAAGGAGGCCCCATGCAGTGTATCTCAAAGGTGCAATCCCCCGATTGAAGGAATTCCAAATGACTCAAAGTTACTTGGTCACTGAGAATGAAATACAAGAATGATAAACATCTAGGACATTGAAGGAAGCTAAGAAATAACTTACACTTTGGTTCAACTAATCATTTTCTAACAAATATTGAAGAAACAGTTTGATCCAACACAATGTCCCTAGAAATATTATAGGAATGACTCAAAGTCAATGTCTTTGCCTATGTGCAAGGTGAATGGGGGTGTAAAGGTTGGAAAGACAAGCAATGAAGAAAGAAGCTGCCCAATAAAGATGTAACTTAATAAATATAACCCAAAAAAGGAATGGTTCCATCATGCCATCATGATTCATTTCATCCCATCATAACAAGAACAATCCAAAATAATAGTACTTATTCAGATTTCGATCTGCTTCCAAACATAGCCTGAGGATCTTGGACCCAAAAAATGATAACTCCGCTATAAATACTGTCAATAATAAGTATTATAAAGGTCTAAAGTTTCCATATGATGTAGCCATCACATATAAAGAGCTTAATAAACAAAGCTCTAGATGAACAGTCTAAGGATATGATTACTGTCTATGAATTTTTTTTAACGAAATTCATTCCTCATCACTATCATAAATAATTACTTTCCTCCTGTATGATGTTTTCCTCCGAGGAGAGTCCTCATGTGACTCAATTCCCTTCCCTTTGAAACGGCCTCTAATATCCTTACTCTTTTCCTTTGGTTTCTGCAATAAGAAATTAAAACAGTATTAATATACACCAATGGATCTACCTATGACCTATCATTCATTACTTTCCACCTTAACTTAAAACAAGAAATTAATTAATTGTAATGCGTAAAAGACTTTTACACTGATCATGCGTAAAAGAAATTAAAAATGTTACATTCTGATGATGATGATGATAATAATAACAACAGCCTTAAAAGTCACACATGTGGTGTTGCAAGATTGGTCCCTAGTTCAGAAGTTAACGGAAAAAAAGTTACCCAATATATTCACTAACTAATCCAAAGCAGTATTTTTCATCCAATGCTCACACCACATTTTAAATGTTTAATAAAGTCAATTTATCATTATTTCCTTTGGCAGCCTCTTGTCAAGTCACAATAGTGTGACAAGGAGACTGGAGGATATAACAGAAAAATGCCCACAAAAAGATGCACTCGTTATAACTTACAAGCAGTAAATATTGGGGATTCACTCTCCCCACAAAATGTACAAGCAAAGAAAACACAGAAATACAGAAAATAGGCCACTACACACAAAAAATAGCTTCCCAGTTATGAGCCAATAAATGGTAATAAAGTATAGAAAAAAGATACTGAATATACCTTTAAGAAGTAATCTGAAACTAAATAGAAATAGTTCCTACGGCCAAAGTTAAAGCAAACTAATATCTGAAAAGAAAAAAGAAAATACAATACCTCCTCGTCTGATGCATCATTAACTTGTACATCTTCTTCGTAATGTTCTTCTTCTTCATCATCATCCACATACTCGGGCTCAGTATCTTCGGTCCTCTTACGTGAGATAGGCCTCTTATCTTTCTCACCATCAGTTTCATACTCAGACTCCTCTCTATCATTATCAGAGTACACTATTCGGTGCCGAGAGGAATTAGCAGGTGCTTGGGATGACTTACGAGCGATATCTTTGAGTCCCTGTGACTACAATTCAAAAAAAGATCCCTCATTAGTGGTAAAGGCAAAACATAACCAATAAAAGCATCCAACGACAGAAGACTGGGAAATAATACATTTTTAGCATTCATAATTCGTTTCTCTGCCAGGGCTTCCAGTTCCAAATCAACTTCAAAGCGGTGTTGAGAACGAGGAGATTTGTGATACTCTGTTTCAGCATCCTATTTTAGGGGGGGGGGGGTAAAAGATTTGCATCAGAGACAAACAAATACTATACAGCCATGAAAACGAAGGAACCCAATATCTGGAAACTATACCTCATCCAAAAAACCAGGAGAAAGTTGACGCCTTCTATACACAGTTGGAGGATATTTCTGGGACACCTTTTCATGCTTACGGTTCAGAATTACGTTAGACTGGATTGATTGACTAAAGGCCTACAAAAACCATTCGGAAGCATGATAATGGTATCTGGGAGAAGCAATATAAGCATGTAACTACTTAATCTAATTGATTATACCTTTTCATTTCCCCTTTTTTCTCTCTCAGGATCAATGTCAGTGATGCAGCTTTTAACCTTGTAAGCCTTCTTCTGCGTTGAACCAACCAGAGCAGTCAGCTGCCGATGAGAATTTGATGACAAGGAAGATGGCATAAACCTCATTTTCCTTAATAACCTTCCTTGTGATTGGAGAATTCCCTGTAAGCATATACGCATAATCCATTGGGGGTCAACAATCAAAGGCTCATAAAGAATACCTGTGGGAATATCATAATTCACCTGTCCATGTCGACGGAAGAGGTGTGCCTGATCGTGCTGTATATCTTGCACTGTTGTATCAAGAACTTCATTCCCAATTAATAACTGTAAGCTACCATCGGACCACCTCACGAAGCGAGCATTGCTTTCCGTCTGAAACAAAAACAAAAGCATTGATGATTAATTTTAGTTTTTTCAGAAAAGTAATACTTCAACTTTCATCATGAATGATGTTTTTTTAACAAATAATAGATGCAGAAATTTAATCCATAATTCCAGCATTAAAGGCTGAAAGACAATTAACAATAAATAAGAACACATGCACCCATTTTGCCGACATTCTGACAAAAATACAGTGACACAGATGATTAAATGTAGCATCTTAACGTAAAAACTCCTAATTCATGTCCAGACAGGCAGACACTTTGTGAATGTCAGCATGTCTTCAATCAATCCATGAGCATTAACCGGACAGATTCAGTGTATCATGCAAAACAAACTATATTAGCATACAATTACTTACTGATGTTGTACCATCAGGATTCCTGACAGTCCTCCAGCGCACAATATTGTTCTCCAAGCGGATGCGCCTCTTAGTTCCAGATTCATCAGTTAAAAAGGTATTCTCTTCCACATATGTTTTAGGATCAAATGGTTTTGGGTCAACACCCATAATATTTGAAACTCTAATCATGTGCATCTGTCCCAAAAGAAAAGCAAGTCAATTGTTTGTCTTCTCCAGCCAGCCCCAACTTTAAGCTAAATTCAGACAACATAAAACAGTATATGCAGGCTTCCCACCCAAATAACAAAGAAACATTAATTACAAGCATACATTCTCTGGAGGTGCTGGAGGTGGTTGCAGTGGAACCTCTAACACCAATTGTGGCCCAAGCGGCTTGTCTTTAAGTTTCATTTCGAAGTTTTCTTCCTCTGAAATATACTGATGATCTTCCTCTGAATGTAAGTCCACAGGTTTCAGACCCTTTCCATAGCTCCCTTCCTTTTCCATAGGAGATCTCTAAGGCAAGAAATTATTGTATAATTAATTCTAAAGTTTGGACAATAAACAGACGTGTGACATATTATTAACATGGATGTCAAAGAAGGCTTCGAATTGTGAACTAGAAGGCCTATTTTCCGAATCGTAAATTGACCTAGATCTTGAATAGTAAGACTCATGTTCGATAATGATAAACACTGGTATCTTCTAGAACAAGAAAAGATTGAAAAGAAATGTCCCAAAGCCAGAAACAGTGTTTTTTCTTGGCTGGGCTCTAAGAATATGAAGTATTATTGATAGAAGATGAAGGAATTACAAAAGAAATAGAACAAGAGGATCCCACGACCCTTTTCCCTCTGATTCCACAATCAGAAACTGTTTCTTATTCAATACCCACTTCTAACCCTTCCTTTTCTATTTAAGGACAACAATAACTGCCTAACTAACATTCTAACAACCTTAGGATAAGAGGGAAATTCGGTTAAAGCTGTTAATTAACTAACCAGGCTTTCCTTTTCCCTCTTTTATACACATGCTTTATTTCTAGCTTAGATTTAGCCTTAACAGATAATTAAGAATAAGGCTCAAGCAATTTATTCTTTTCTAGGCAGTTTATAAAAGAAGTGCATGTAAGGTAACAATGCTAATGATAAATCGAAGTCAATTAAATTTATTTCATGAATGAAAGTTCTATACATACACAGGTGAAGAAAATGAGGTATAACCACTTGCCAACATAGTAAAGTCAAGAGTTTCAATAAAGTGAGGATCACACATGAAAGAACCAATATCTGAGGCGGGTCCACCTCACTGATTGACCTTACCGCCTAAGGGTAGCTTCATCTATTAGGCAGTCATTTACTCTGTCAATTCAACAACATCATATCATCATGGGGGCTCCAATTAAATGAACCCAGAGTGCCACCTCCATTAACAACTACAGGATTCTTACACGAAATCCCCAAAAATACACATCTTAAAATCATTCTTAGTTTGTATCGAACCATTCCAAATGATAAAAGAAAAATTCTCAAATCTCATACTGTTGATACAAGCTTATATTATATACCGAAGGCCAGACAACATATTTCAAATAATTACTCCTCTCAAATAACAAGTATATGGAGGCCATTATAAAGAAATTTATAACAAAAGCCATTATAAGTGATCAAACAAAGTATTAAAGGCTTGTTTCCCCACACTCTAGATTTTAAACAGCAATAATATACTAAAATATATACTTTTGATAAAATAATAATATGTTGATTACTGTAAAACATGCCACCGTGATCATTATCCAGTCACAACGACAAAAAATCACTTAATTGCTTCGAGTAACTCCATGGGCAGCAAGTGAGGTAGTATCCAATGAATCAAAACATAAACACACTATTCATGGATAAACACAAAAGGTATGAAGATTAAATGAAATCCTAAGATTTACACTCAAAATTCAAAAATACACCTACCCACCAAAAACAAATCTCTGTTAGAAAATTAAAACCTCAAATCTTCGGGTTATAGGCTTAACTTAGATAGACATATAGACTAGCAAGTTTAAAGGAGTGGGTAAGATCTTCCTCTTCTCATAGTACATACCCCGACTTAAGAAAATCACTACAAGAACAACTTGCTAGAAAAAAGAGAAATTAAGTGCTGGAAGATTCAGACTCCTCAAGATTTCATGCTTTATGCGTAATAATGGAAAGGAAAAAATGAATGAGTGAGGATGCAGGTTTCCACCAAGAAGGAGGAGGGAGAAGAGGGGATACTTTCTCATCCTCCTCACCTCCTCTATTTCATGCTTTATGCGTAATAATGGCACAGTTTCACACCACTCCCATATTGAAATACAGAACACTAATAGATTTGAATCGCTGCATCTTGGACTTGAATTAGATTGCAGGAACTGAACCATGATTCATGCAATTAGGATAACAATGATATTTAACATTGGGATACGGCACTCACATCTGAATATTGCTGGATGTCGTGCTGAACTGCATACCCCACCTCCTCATCTTCATCGTCAGAATCACCAAATACATCATGCATTTCAGGGACAGAATGCAAATCACGTGTCTGAACTCTGTCATCAATGGGTGATCCGCTGCCACGAAATATGAAAATTCTCAGTCACTAGCAATGGTCGATGTTGATAATACAAACAATATAAATATAGCTCAGAAAGAATTGATTCAAAGGCAATCGAATGTATACTCTCTGTGAAGCCACACCTGCATTAAGATATATCAGCAAAAAAATTACTTAAACCTGTACAATATAGAGCCAAAATGAGAGTCATATGTAAAATACCTTGGACTTCTACCTTTGCCAACTTGCTCATAGTCATCATCTCTCTCGACTACACCCCTGTTCTTGCTTGTCACCACTCTATGGATGTACCCATCATCTTTGGTGTCACTATCTGTGTCTTCTTTTGACTCATTTTCTTCCCCTTGATCACCAAATTCCACTTCCATCTCTTGGGAACTTTGATATTTATCCCCTTCAGTTTCACCAGGATCTCCAACATGCTGATCACCTTCACTTTCTACCTCTACCTCTCCTCCATGACTCTCCAATTTACCTTCACCCTTATAATAAATAAAAACTCCATGTGTGAGTGTGATTAATCAAAATTCAACTACTCATTTTTACTCACAAAGTAACATAATTAGGTCATCAAAACCTGTGGTGCTTGAAAATTCAAATAAAATTGAAGCCCTAATTTCAGATAATGTTTGTTCTGTTGTGTTAAATTACAAGAACCAACATTTAGGTCCTGAATAAAAAATGTACAAGTTGTAATGACAGAAACATATGCAATTGAAAATAAGTCAATTGGGATCACAAGGGAAAGGAATGAAGATATAATGAAATTGAGAAATGGAGGGAGTTAGTGATATACGGAGGCGTAATTGGGTTGGGGATTGGGTTGGTCTTCTTCCTCCCCCTCTGATAGATCACCAAATAGGCTCTGCATCAAACGATGATGCTTCTCGTCTCCCACCATTTTCACACCAACACCAAGGATTTGGAACACTCTCTACTGCAACTCTGCCTCTCCTCTTCTTTCTGCTCTTTTCTTTTGTTTGCCTCACTCTTTTCCCCCACAGCTTATTAATATAGTGGAATGCTAGGGCACTAGAGTAAAAAACGGTAACTTTTTTTAAGGGGGAAATGGTAAAAACATTTAAGGGGAAAATGGTAACTTGAAATGTCATTTAATACATACAGAAACAATGAACTTGGGGCATCTTTCTTTCACACAATATTTCTTGATTATATTTTCTGTTTTTTTTATTAATAACTATATAGTGTGTCATCTGGGATTTCATCAATTTATTGTATTTAAATATTTATATAGAAAATATTAAAATTCTGACATATATATATAATGTAAATACTTCCCTTATATGTAAATACATAAAAACTTAGTATTCTTGGCTAATAAATTTTAACTATTTAGAATTTCCTTTTAAAATTTGAGTGTTATCCATAAATTGATAAAGGTTTTTCCAATTTATGTAGTAGGTGCATGGAATAAAGCTTATTACATGCCTGCAAATAACCCGTTCCTTTGATAAAATTAGCTAATTAAGAATGTGGATAATCATGATTAATTTCTCTCACCTCTTTACATATTTACCAGGAACATTAATTGTCGTTCCATTTTTCACCTCTTTCAGAAAAAACCTGCATCATAAGTTTGGGCTTTTACTCATCCCCTATTTCTGCCCTAGGTAGTCAATAGCATGCGATAGCGGCGCTAATTGTCGTAAGCACCCATAGCAAACCACATAGCGGCGGAATCGCAGGTCAAATCGCGGGTCATGACCCGCTATCTGTTTTGTGCGAGTGGAACCCTAATTTTAGATTGCAAGTCTTTTTTGCACCTCTTTTTAATAGGTGGCAGTTTTTTCCCTATAGGTAGTTTAACCTTCCCCTTCTTTCCCTTATACTTAACGCATTGGTTTTCCTATGCCATGCGATTTTTACTCAGCTCTACCTTTCTATTTTCTTCTCTTTCTTCTTCCTAATTCCAGTCTACATGTTCAGTTGCTTACATTCTCTTTATCAGCATAGAATAAAATTGCAAGGCTTTCTAATTCACGAACACACCCCACCTTTTCTCAGTAGGATTTTTCCTTGGCCACTAATTGTTTGTCTTATCATCTATTTATTGATTCTATTATCAAACTAACAGAACCAAATTTTGATATCATCTTCATGTGGTTCAATTTTGTGAGATATAACTCTGTTATGGCCTCCGACTCCGATCACCTCTAGAATCTGTAATGCTTTTATCTTGCTTATTAATTAGGAATGTGTGTTTAATATGATCTATTTTAGTATTTGTGTGTATTTAAATGTGTAGGCTATCAATTACTTATATTTGTTTTCTTGGCTGTGCCACTACCCACTATAGTGTTTTTAGGGTCGGTCCCGCTATTCGCAATTGACTACCTAGTTTCTACCACATACCCATTTTTCATCATGGACACTTCAAAACATGCTCCCATAAGAATGCATTTCCTCACAAGCATGTGCAGTGTTAGAATATATGGGATAATATCTACTATCATATCTTCAAATGTTTTAGAGTATCTAGATATCTCTTGGGATTTGTTTCTTATTTAAATTTTATGATTTTATGGTGTGTTTCATTTGAATTCTATATTTAGTATAAATAAGACTGTAAGGGATTTTTTTTAATCACCTTAATACATGATCATCACATTGGATTAATATAGTCTCGATTAGTCTGAGTTTCTATTATCTCTTTTCCTTCTTCCATGCCTAAAATCTTCCAATTCGACATGCAAAACACTAGATAATTGGTGCGCCAAATCTGTCCATTGTAAATGATCTGACAGTCTCAGCACAGAGGGTGTGATATTGTGTTATGTAAAAGAAGGTTTGAAATAAATAGGTTTTGACATTAAACATTCTGTGGCAGAAATTATAATAAAGAATTCTTTTACATACAAACATAATATTTCAGATTTTGGTATTAACACGAGGAAGAAATAGAACATACAACATCCTCAATATGCATATCATGAGCCCAAATAAACTTTTATCACGCGGAAAAGAAAAGAAAGAGTAAACGTGATACAACTCTTCGAGTTAGGGACAAAAGAGACTCTACATAGTTTGGTTCAAAGAAGGAAAGAGAAAATATTCTCCCCTTATTTGATACGGTTTATATAGGGAGAGGAAATATATAGGCAAATATTTTTACGAGGGCGACCTGGTCACAAAACACACTCTCTTGGAGACAGGAGGAAATAAAAAAACACCCCCCACCCCCCACCCCGCGTTTTGTTTGCAAGAGGAGGAGAGGGTCCAGAACCCCAACTTTGGAGGTGGGGCTAAACTTCGAGCCGAGGGATTTTAAGTCTCTTCATTTTCCCTTCCCTCCAGTTCACAATTTTATTAAAATCTCTCTTTACTTTCATTCCCCTCCAACCAAACAAGATATAAATTGAACAATTTGTCCCAAATGATTAGGTTACGACATCTCAATTGCCTATTTATACATGACACACATTAACTAACAAAATAACTAACCTAACTAATTAAATTTGGTATTAAGCAATGGAAACAGTTATAGTTAGATATCTAAGATAGAAAATAGATACCTGGTAAATAACATTTCCAAAAAAGAATAAGCTACTACATCTCTTCTTCCATCTTCAGCAGCAGCAGCACAGTTAAGTAATTTCTATGTTTTTCCATTTGACATAAAAACTCTTGCAGTTGTTATCTTCTTCATCACTTACTATAAATTGAACAAAAATAACTTAAAAAGAATATAATAAAATTGAAGCCAAAAATAGAAAAATAATTGAGAAATGTATAGTTAGTTTGATTTGATGCGTTATTATACCTTGTTGAAGTTGGATATGCATGAGGTGTGCTTCTCGTCGCGTTTGAATGTCATCGTTCGTTTTACGCATTGGCATCGTGAGAATGTTGAAATGAAGAAGCAAGTTTATGATGAGAATAAGATCACAATATAGATAGGGTTTGGGTTCAGAGGGAATTATCTCTGATTCACAAATAGAAAAAGGATCACTTTAGCGATGAGAGATTTCAATATTAGGGCTAGTCTATCTTCTTTTTATTTGAGTTACGAAATTATTATTAATATTATACCGATTATTAAACCGATCAAAATAATAATATAGTGTAATTCAATCGGTATTTTATTAATTAAGTAGTCATTCACAACTCCAAGTTGAATTCCAAATTTGGCAAAATTGAACTAAATGCAAAATACATGTTTCATTTGGTTTAATGGTTTGATTGGATTTTTTTATTAAGTTATTTATTTATCTCTATTAATAATTTCACATTTTGTAAAGTTGTATAAACCAAATTACATAACCAACCTTCCAAAAAAAAGGTGTCAAATGTCCACTATCTTATTGTGATTGTGATGTGAAGTAAGCAAATTAATGTGCCAAAAATGAAGTCTAATTTGGTGTCATTACGTTATTGTTTTATGAACAAACGAGAAATAAACTAAATCGACCCATTTACTTCCTTCAGTTGCATTTTAAATCTTCTTCAAAAACCAAACCGAATAGTAACACCTCTATTGGAATTGATAGAATTGCACTTGAGTTATTATGTTTGGACACTCATCAAACAAATTTCAAAAGTAAGCTATCATATAATTAACATAAACTTTAATATTTAGTTTACACCATAAGAATTCATATTAGTTTCAAACTAGCACCATTGTAAGATATAAGTTAAATTCTTATCCATTAAATCAACTAAAAATCTAATTTATTAACACATAAAAAGAAACAATCATGAATCATGGATTAATATGAAGAAGGATGGATACAATTGGAAGGGACATGGGTCACGTAAGCACAATGTCTCAATCATTGGATTCATATGTATGTCACTATTGAAAGTAGTTATCAAGCCCTCCTCTTGTGCCATAAATAAGGAAATTAGTATTCCTTCGTTCAAGATGCATATTACTCTGAGAAACAAAAAAGAAAACGGTAACAGAAGTTAAATCCATTGGTTGTTGGGCTTAAGTGGATTTTGCCTCATTGAACCCGCACCAACCAATTCAATATAGATGAAGTGTACTAAACCAATTTATACTCTCGCATCTCGGAAAAGTAAATGAAGTATTATACTCTATCCCAATTTATAAATATTTATTAATAAGAAATACAAAAAAAATATTTATCTATAAAAAAATGTAACATGCCATATATGGTATAATCTTTTAATTAAGAAATATTTTTTTAAATAGAAAAAATTAGTTTAATGATTCAAAGTCAATATGTTATGCCTATGTGGCAGGCATATATAGATGAGGATAAAGACAAAGAAGCACCAAATAAGTGATGGAAAGAAATTGCTCGAGACAAAGATGGCAACTTAATAAACAATTAAACATAGAGAGAAGACAATGGTTGAACCAAAATTAAGAGGGGTGGGGAAATTGAAATTTTGAATGGAAGGGGATGGAAATGGAATACACTACTTCATGTTCCATTTCACTGCAGCATAACTACACCAATCCAAATAATCAAACTTATTCAAATCTCCACTTCACCAATTAAAAACATAGGTTGCATTCGACTCAGGATGTGATACTAAAGGAAATTGAAATAACTAGAAAATATAGGAATGGCTGAATGGGACAATAACTCATAATGTGAAGAAAGAAAAAAATGAATCTTACACTTTTAATTAACTCATAATGTGCTAATAAGAAATATTGAAGGAAAATTGAAATGAACCAAAGTAGCTTGGTGGTTGAGAGAATTATAGGATAGGTCGAATATCCAGGACGTTGAAGGAACCTGAGAAAAATCACTTAGGACTTGCACTTTGATTCAAAGCACAATGTGCTTAGAAATATTGAAAGAATGACTCAATAAGCAAAGGAAATGGGTGTAGAAACAAGCATAGAAGAAGAAAGGTTAGAAGGTAGTTGATGAGAAAAGAAGCTGCCTTCTAAACATGTAACTTAATAAGCATAATAAGAAAAAGGGTGCTTCCACTATACCATAATCTGGATTAGATGGAATGGGATGGAATTCATGCTCATCATTCATTCCATTCCATCACAAAGTGAATAGTCCACATAATAAAACTTGCTCAGATTTCACTCTGCACCATTCCATCCTACTCCACCAATCCAAACATTTTTACAAATCCACGATAAATACTGTCATTATATTGATAATTATTAAAATGGTCTGATGTTTCAATATCATGTTAGCAATCTTGAGACGAGCGTAATAAACCACGCTCGAGGACATTATAAGGTTACGGTTACTCACTCTGAGAATATCTTGAAGAAATTCATTCCTCGTCACTATCATAAACAACAACTTTCCGCCTGTTTGATGTTTTCCTGGGAGGAGAGTCCTCATCTGATTCAATTCCCTTCCTTTTGGCACTGCCTCTAATCTCCTTACTCTTCCGCTTTGGTTCCTGCAAAAAGAAATTCAAACAGTATTAAACTACAGCAATGGATCAAGTTATCATTCATTGCTTTCTACCGTAACTCCAAACCAAAAAATTAATTAATTGTAATGTGTGAACAATTGTTACACTTATCATGAATTGTGACATCATTAAAAATGTTCTATTCTTATAACAACCTTTAAAGTCACAAATATGATGTTGTATGATTGGTTGCGAGCATAAAAAAAATCTTCACATTAAACAGTGCACAATAATTAAACATAGAAGAAAAGTTACCAAGTATGTTGACTGAGACAACGATAAATTTGACAAACCCAACCCAATTAAACATAGAAACAAAGTTTTCCAATGTAATAGATGTAGCTTTTAAGAAGATACTTGAAAGTAAATAGAAATAATTTCTATGGCCAAAGTTCAAGCAAACTGTTATCTTAAAAGAAAATAACAATACCTCCTCTTCTTCCTCCTCATCTGATGCATCATTAACTTGTGCCTCTTCTTCATAATGTTCTTCCTCTTCTTCCTCATCCTCATACTCTGGCTCAGGATCTCCAGTCCTTTTACGTGATATAGGCCTCACATCTTCTTCGCCATCAGTTTCATACTCGGACTCCTCTCTATCATCATCATTGTACTCCATTGGACGCCGGGAGGATTTAGAAGGTGCGAGGGATGACTTACGAGGGATATCTTTGAGTCCCTGCGACTACAATTCCAAAAACATCCCTTACTAGTGGTGAAGGCAAAACATAACCAACAAATGTACAAGTACAGAGGAACACTGAGAAATAATACCTTTTTAGCATTCATAATTCGTTTCTCTGCCAGGGCTTCCAGTTCCAAATCATCTTCAAAGCGGTGTTGAGAACGACGAGAATTGTGATAATCTGTTTCATCATCCTTTTTTTGTTGGAAGAGAGGGGTTGAAGATTTGCATCAGAGGCAAACAAAGACTATACAATGAAAACGAGAGGAACCAATATCAGTAAATTATACCTCCTCATCCAAAAACCCAGGGGAAAGTTGACGCCTCCTATCGACAGTTGGAGGATATTTCCGGCTCACTTTTTCACGCTTACGGTTGAGAAGTACACTAGCCCTGATTGATTGACTTTCAGCCTGCAAAAGACATTAGGAAGCTTGACAACCGGGGAATGCAATATAAGCAAGTAACTACTGAATCTAATTGATTGTACCTTTTCTTTTTCCTCTTTTTCCCTCTCAGGATCAATGTCAGTGATGCAGTTTTTAACCTTGTAAACCTTCTTGTGCCTTGAGTCAACCAGAGCAGTCAACTGCCGATGTGAATTTGATGACAAGGAAGATGGCATAAACCTCATTTTCCTTAATAACCTTCCTTGTGATTGGAGAATTCCCTGTAAACATTTACACATAATTCACTAGAGGGTCAACAATCAAAAGCTCAAAGAAAACATATGGGAATGCCATAATTCACCTTTCCATGTCTACGGAAGAGGTGTGCTTGATCATGCTGTGCATCTTGCACTGATATATCAAGAACTTCATTCCCTATTAATAACTGCAAGCTGCCATCAGACCACCTCACAAAGCGAGCATTGCTTTCACACTGAAACAAAAAAGAAAAGTATTGATGCTAAGTTTTAGATTTAAAAAAATAATAGTACTTCAACTTTCATCATGAATGACGTTTCTCAACAGATACTAGATTCAACATTTAAATATAAATTATTAATGCATTAAAGGGTGAATGACATATATAATAAATAAGAATACATGCATCCATTTTGCCCACATCCTAACAAAAATACAGTGATGCGGAGGATTAAAAGCAGCCTTTTAAAGTACCAACTCCTAATTCATGTCTCGGCAATTTGTGAATGTCACAGCATGTTTTCAATCTCCTATCCATGAGCATTAAGCGGACAGAATCATTGTAGCATGAAAAACAAACTTTATTAGCATAAAATTACTTACTGATGTTGTACCATCAGGATTCCTGACAGTCCTCCAGCGCACAATATTGTTCTCCAAGCGGATGCGTCTCTTAGCTCCAGATTCGTCAGTTACGAAGGTATCCTCTTCCACATACGTTTTAGGATCAAATGGTTTTGGGTCAACACCCATAATATTTGAAACTTTAATCATGTTCATCTGTCTCAAAAGAAAAGTATGTAGCTGAAGCATTGAAACTCAAAACCCAACAATCACTTAGGCACTTGACATATGCCATCTAAAACATCAAGACGTAAACTATGAAAAAGAAGAGTATCAATTATGCATCTACTCCAGCCACCCCAACTTTAAGCTAAATTCGGATAACATAAAAAAGTATAAACAGGTTTCCCTCCCAAACAACAAACAATCATGTAAATTATAAGCATACATTTTCTGGAGGTGCTGGAGGTGGTTGCAGTGGAACCTCTAACTCCAATGGTGGCCCAAGAGGTTTCTCTTTAAGTTTCCTTTCAAAGTTTTCCTCCTCTGACATGTAGTGACGATCTTCCTCAGCAAGTATGTCCTCTGGTCTCAGACTCTTTCCATAGCTCCCTTCCTCTTCCATAGGAGATCTCTAAGGCAGAACATTACTATAGCATTAATTCTAAAGTTTGGACAATAGTTAGACAAATAACATATATGGTTAACATGGATGACAAATTGGGATTCGAGTTGTTAACCATAAGGCCTATTTTTCAAATGATGAATTGAACTATATCCTGAATCGTAAGATTGTTCAATAATTAAAAATAAGGCACATAATTTATTGTTTAAGAGGCAATTTATCAAAACCTGAGAACCATGCATCTAAAACCATTTAAATTTATTAAAAAAGCAAGTACAAGAACTCACAAAATTTAATAATGTACAATTATACTGACAAATGTGAAGTTAAATAGCAGCTTTCTAAACGGGTCACAATGGATCTAACAACATCTTTTGTGTGACTCAATTTTGTCAAAATTGCATAATACATCCTAGAACTACAATTTAACCAATTCTTCTGCGACTCATACAAGATGCATTGAAAAACAAAACACTTAGTGATTTGCATCATGGCATCTCAGACTTGCATTGAATCACATGAACTGAATCATGATCCATGCAATTCTATAACTATGATTGTTAATATTGGCATATGGCACTCACATTTGAATCTTGCTCAATGTCATGCTGAACTGCATAGACCTCCTCCTCTTCTTCATCGTCAAAATCACCAAATACATCACGAATTTCAGGAACAGAATGTAAATCACAAGTCTGATCTTTGTCAGCTCTGGGTGATCCACTGGCATACACACAAAAAAGAAAATTCTCAGTCACGACCATCAGTCAGTGTTGATAATACAATACAAATATAGGTAAGAAACAATTGATTCAAAGGCAATTTCGAATGTACGCTCTTAGTCTGCAGGCACTCTGCATTATGTTATATGTAGAGACAACTAAGGCTTCTAAAAGGAACTTCTGAATATTGGATAACGAACTATAAATTTTGAATACATGTTGAATGTCACGACAGCATTAAGATATAGTACAAACGTTAGCAAGATAAATCAACAAAAAAATTATTAAAACATGAACAGAAAAGAGCAGAACTGGTTGGTATATGTAAAATACCTAGGGCTTCCGGCTTCGCCGGTTTCTTCAGCATCATCATTGTCTCTCTCAGATTCGCTCTCGACCACACCCCTGTGCTTGCTTGTCACCCCTCTCTGACTGTAACCATCATCTTTGGCATCACTGTCTGTGTCTTCTCTTGCCTCCTCGCTTTCTTCTCTTTGATCATCAGCTTCCACTTCCACCTCTTCGGAACTCTGATATCCTTCCCCTTCATTTTCACCAGGATCTCCTCCATCAGGCTGATCACCTTCACTTTCCATATCCACCTCTCCTCCATGACTCTCCCCTTCCCCCTCCCCATCACCCTGATCCATAAAAAACTTCACGTGAGTGTAAATAAATTATTACTTAACAATTCAAATACTCATCTTTGTTAAATGTGGTATGAGCCATGGACGAACCCTCTTGATGAACAAGAAGGATGAACCAAGAAAGCTTAAAGAAGAAGAAAGAATGATAAAGAATGGATTGAATTGAATGAAGTTTCTCATTATGATTGAAATGAAGTGAATAATGAGTTACAATGATTAAGGGTATGCCCCTTTATATACAACTTTGACTAACTAACTCAAGTATCAACTAAAAGCAACAAATAGTTAATCTCAATAACAATCTTTACACAGAAAGCAACACAACTAGGTCATGTAATTCCAATAACTTAGTAGCCCTAAATTCAGATGCAGCATATATTTTGTTAAATTACAACAACATGTATGACTTGAATTAAAAAATATACAAAATGCAATAAGAGAAACAAAGACGCATGCAATGAAAGATAACTAAATCAGGATCATAAGGGAATCGAATTGAGATATAATGAAATCGAGGAATTTGGTTAGTTAAATACAGAGGAATTTGGCTGGGGATTAGGTGCGATTTCTTCTTCTTCTTCTTCCTCTTCTTCTGATTGATCGCCAAAGAGGTTCTGCATCATCTGGTGGCGCTTCTCTTCTCCACCCATTTCTCTCTCTCTGAAACACCAATGATGATTTCGAACTCTCTTCTTTCTTCTGCTACTCCGTTTTCTGCTTTTTTTCTTTCCGCTTTTTTTCCCACAGCTTAATTATACAGCGGAATGTTAGGGCACTAAAGTGAGGTTGACATGATATTTTCTAAACATGCGGATAATGAAGTTAAGCTATGTTTGGTTTTTTAATGAAAATAGAAATATCTGATTTTAAATATTTTATTTTAGAGAAATATACCATTTTTTTATATTGACTATTGTATATGATATTATAATTTATGTAATAAAAAAATATGAAAAATGAATTTTGATATTATTAAAACCTATATTAAAAATTACATTGGTGACTTGATATTTTTTATATATGTAACCTATATTAAAACCTATAATTTTGATAATTATACCATGTAGGTAGTTATTAGAGGTTTTGCCTTTATATATAGTATAGTTGTAATAATAGTTAATTAGAATGGCAAAATAGACAATGAAAAATTATATAATGTAGATAGTTATTAGATGTTTTGCCTTTATATATAAACTAGCGTGTCGACAGGCACTTCGTGCCTGCCGACGCGCATTTTTATTTAAAGTTATGATTTATAATATGTGTCGTCTTATTTGTGGTTAAAAAAATCATAACTCTTTTATTTTGATTTTGATTACCAATCTATAATATGTGATGAATAAATAGTATAAATGAATAACTCATAACCACACATATATAATTTATATAAAAATGGTGCATTGTTTAAAAATAGCATAGAATATGCATTGAGTATAGATAAATAATGGGTTATATATGGTTTTTGGTAGAATTTATAAAATAAAGAATGCAAAAATATGCAACAATAAATTACACCATGCTGGGTGGTTAATTTGGGTTTTACCTTTATATATAGTATAGAAGTATATATATAAATATATAGTATAGATAAATATATAGATGTATATACTATATAATAATGTCATGATAATGAAATGAAATATATGATTTTTTTTGTAAAAATCAAAAGATGGTAAGGGTAAAATTGGAAACCAGAAATTACACCATAATGAGGTGGTTATTTTAAGTTTTGCCTTTATTAGTAGTATAGAAGTATAGAAGTATAGATATAGATATAGATATATAAAAGAATATAAATAGATATATAGAATAGATATAGATTACAAATATTTTGATTTTGATTTTCTGTTTTAAACATTTGCATAAAAAATAGTCTTTGTTTCACTATGGACAGACGAAAACAAAAATACATATTTCTAATTACTAATGAAAATTAGAAAAAAAAATCAAATTAAACAAAGTTTAGTTTACAAATAAAACTAAAATTAAGATTTTTGAACTCCTTAACTGCTCCATTAAGGTTAACCAGGCTCTTTTTTATGCTAGTGTATGTTTGGCTAACAATGTTATAGTAATCGGTTAGGTAAGGAATAAACGTCAAATGGATACTAGACTTCCTTTTGTGGAGTTGCCCAATGAAGATCACTTGTCCTAATAATGTGTCCTGACCCATTACAAAACTGTCACATAATTAATTTGGAAATTAAAATAAATAGAAAAGTATTTTTTTTTACGTTACTTAGTACAACATGATTAATTTGAGATATAGAGACATAAATTTTTTAGGACATATAATCATTATTCGGAAATGTCCTATCAATGAAAAACTCAATATTGAAACTTAAAACATTTTGTCATGAGCAGAAAGTTGCCTCAATTGCACTAACTGCAATAAAAAGATGTTTAGGCTAAGAACCATTGGATGATAAACTATATTTTTTTTTTGGTATTGTAAATACCTTTCTTTATTACTCTTCTCCATTAATAAATAGACAAATGTATTTTTTTATGTGTATATCTATTAATGGAGATAAGTTTCATTAAAGTAGTAATCTAACTCTGTCTAATAAATAGACCAACAACTTTGTTGGTAACTTATTTTGTTCCATGGTGAGAGAAGAAATGAGTTGGAAAAAGTAATCAACGAATCTTTTTTTTATGTAACAATTTAGATAGAATCATTTTCTCTTTAAAATAAAAAATATGAATTAAAAAACATTTTATTGAAATAAGGAATACTTTAATATGTTTTTTATTCCTACAAAGTAACAAAGGTGAGAAATTTTTATTTTAGTCCTTATTTACTTCTTTTACTCCTTATATTCAATATAAATGAATTAGTTTTGATTTTAATATCTATTAATTAACTAAGCTACCGATGAGGATCAAATTAGTATTTGGTTGTCTATTGTACACATTATTTATCGGGGAAAAATTAGCCTTTACAATAAATAAATGTTTTAATTTAGTTTTCACTTTTGATGCATCGTATTTCTTTTTTAGCATTAATAAAATGTTGAACCCTGAGACCTACGAGCATTACATGAAGAAGAAGAAGAAGAAAAGTGAGCAATTTGACGAAACTTCTTATGAATATATTTCTTTTGAGTTGCTTGTAAAATTTTCATCTATCTTTTTTGGATATATTCATTGGAAAGGAAATTGGCAGATTAATGAATATTATTCATTTAATTTCCTTTGGAAATATGATTATTGAAATTAAATCCTACCATAATGAAATTTTAAATTACTATATTTAAATATCCTTATCAAATTAAAATTATTAATGAGACTAGATTGTATATAAATATCATTATTGTAATAAAATTTATGTATAAATCACGTAGATATATTCCTACCTAATTAATGATATAAATAAACAATTAAATAAGTCAATATACTATCATTAATATTTTTATAAATTATTAATGAGAATTTATTATTATTATTCAATTCCATACTTTTATACTATCCTTCAATTAAATAAATCAATATATTATCATTAATATTTTTTAGAATTATTAATAAAATATTAATGAAACTTTATTGTTATTATTCAATCCAGACTTTTATACTATCCTTTTTATCGGATTCTTTTCTCCATGTTGTCATTAAGTTTTTATTTTTATAAAAAAAATACCTTGATTTATTCAATTGTTTTTTCTACGTAGAAAAATAATGATATTAACTATTTCTCTTCAAGTGGGAAATGAATTTTGATAATTGAAAATTCGGATTAAAAAATTTAAACTCATAAACATTAATGGAGTGAAAAGATGATGAGATTGAGTTCAAATAATTCTAAAGGTAATTCTAAAAAATATATGTTTATTTTTTAAGCAATGTCTCTATTTCGAGTTGAGATTAGATTGTCTCATTTTTAGTTATTATCAAACTGAATATAATAAGACAAGTTGACAGCATATATTTGTAATTAGCAATAAACATATTCATTATAAATGATAAATAATATAGTAGTATATAAATCTTCATACTAACATTATTCATTATAAAATATCAGCGTGTTGACAAACTGTTATTTTATTATTTGTAACTTGTAGTCTACCTGCAATAAATGAATTATGTTAGATATGTTATAATTGAAGTTAAATATATTATAATGTGCATTGAGTTATATGATTTTTTTTTAGAATATAGTGAGAATAAAATAGGAAATCATTAATTATAAAATAAGGCGAGTAGTTATTTTGGGTTTTAACTTTATTAACAGTATTATTAATTGTATAAATATAGATAATGAGAATATCGTTTGTTAGTGCCATTAAATCAGATCAAAGACTAAATAATTCATACAATCATTTGGCAGTTTACATATTTCTTTAGTGATCAATTTCTTTCCGTATTTTATAGATGTTTTGCAATTTATCAATGTCTTATATTTATTGTGAGTGTATACATTTTTTTATCATACTTATATATCTTATGTATTTAAAAATAAATTAACTTTTAATATTAATTACATCTATTTGTCCTATAATTGATATCAATTTAATAAAATATTAAAAGTGAGAGCGAAATCATGAATGAATTTGCTTGAATTTAATTTTCTTGAATATTAAATGGAATTGAAAATAAAAAAACATCAATTTTAAATTTTTGTTTTTTTTGATACATTGAATATTCATCTAAATGAATATATTCATAAACATCGATTGGACTAAAATTATTTATTTAAATCTATTAGTTTTAATAGATAGATTTAGATGAATTTAATTTTTCCAAGTTTGGATAGATTATAAATGGTAGATTTTTACTTTTGATTTAAAATAAAATAAAATTATCATAAATGTATGATTGGTCCCTTTGGAGCATGAAACGTACCTTTAAACTTCTTCAACTACCCATTTGTGGTGTATTAATTATAAGGTGCGTGGGTCTTCTTAGAGTGTGAATTTGTATCTACTCCTTCACCACTCTCCTTTAATTTCTTAACTTGAAGCATGTTCGGTGACAATTGGGTTGACAACTTTTTTATGTTTCTCACCAAAAATATCTACCTCTCCAGATATTTTATATGTACAAGTATCAAACTTCTACCTTTTCCAAAATCTACCAACATTCCACTCCATCACAAACAGAATTTAACCTAACTCCAAATCATTATAGCTAGTCACATTGTTATAAGCATGTTATACATATATAAATGAAATCATTACTATCACAATATATAACACTGCCATCATTAATGATGTTGTCTCATAAGTTAATAAAAATAACATGGTTAGTGGAAACCTTCTTCAACTCTAACTTTCTGAAACTCCTAATTGCGTGAGCAAATGATTTAGTGTTTTTCTTTCATCCTCATCCTCCCTTCTCTAGATATCATATTTTCCAATCAATTGTCAAATAATAATTTATTTCAAGGGTAAATT
The DNA here is from genome assembly GCA_009771035.1 of Lupinus albus. Classification (NCBI taxonomy): domain Eukaryota; kingdom Viridiplantae; phylum Streptophyta; class Magnoliopsida; order Fabales; family Fabaceae; genus Lupinus; species Lupinus albus. Next base: position 4,134,549 of record CM020005.1, read on the forward strand.
ATTTTCACCCATATGATATGAATCAAATCTCTAAAACATACTTGAAAGTCCCTATGTATAAGTAATCATTTACTTTGGAAAATTTACTTGACTTGTAATTTATAGCTTTTAAAATATTTACGAAAGTAGTATAGATTTTGCAGCATTCGTTGATAGCATACATGTTTTAATCAAAAAAAGTAAAACGTATATTCTATCAACGAATACTGTAAAATCTACACTACTTTCGTAAATATTTTAAAAGCTACATCAAAATCGTAAATTACAAGTCAAACTATATCGTTTAAGTAAATTTTCCCATTTACTTTATTATAAGCTATATCAGAAAACTTCATAATAAACTGATTTTAATGCAAAGTGATCTAATCCAAAGACTTCTTCATTAATACAAATTAAATTGCAGCACATGATAAAGGACTATGCATTATTAACATTTCAGACCTAATCATGAAGCCAAGTACTAAATAATTCTGATAATCAGAGATATCTAATGAAAGTACTACCACCCCATAATATAGATAACAAAGACATAAGCTGGTCATCATTCCCAACATAATAACCTACATGATTTTGAAGCTGAACTTGATACTTGGTTGCAACATTAGATGGCAACACTTTGTTCCTGCAGAGTGGACAAGTAGCACAATATTTCTGCAACCAGTTATCCAAACAATCCTTATGAAAAGTGTGTTTGCATTCCAACGTTCTCACTTTATCACCTTCTTCAAAATCTGTTAAACACACCATGCATTCTATGTGGTGTGGCCTCAATTTTCTTGTGAAGCAGATTGTGGGGTTCTTCTTTTCAATGAATTTGTTGTATTGGGTTTTTGTGGCAATTGGTCTTGAAACTGATTTAAGATATCGAATAATAAGGATAAGTGATATAAACATGTATGTTAATAGGACTATTATCTTGGTGTGAAACTGATAGAAAAGCTCTCTCATGGTTTCTTTGATGCTAACTAATGAACATTATGTTTTTCTTCTTCTCTCTCTATATATAGTAAACAAATTTAAGATGCAGCTACCATATACATTTAATAATTAATGTAGAGACAAATACTACAATTAAACAAAGGACGTAATAACATAGTAATACGTTTTTATCCCTTTTATATATAATGAAATAACACTTTATTCATTAAAAACATAAGTAAAATTAAATATTTATTTTTTCATTAATGGATATGAATTTTTTCCAGCAAAATATCATGTTATCTATTCTTTTACCCTTTCTATTTTACTGCGTGCTATACTGTTATGTGCTAGTCAGAAAATGATGTAACCTAGTCCCTTGTCTCAATTGGTGGGGCAACACCATATGAAAAAGATAAAATTGCCTAAAAATGAATTGTCTACATCTAATGCGATAATTATTGAAATTATATACTAACAAGTAAAAGGTTATGGTTCAAGTGATATATATATATATATATATATATATATATATAGCAAATGTCTTAGTTTCAAGTCTTGTGATTACATCTATTTTTTCACTGTGTCAAAATCTTATGATTATCGGCGAAAACATAATAAGCTTGACTGAAAAATTCAATAAATTATACATCTATATATTTTTTATAAGTATATATACATGTGTATATTCAATATCAAGTCACATAAATTGACACAAAATAAGTACATTATATTGAGTTTCCTAGAGACCGCACTATGTAGCATTACTAGATCCGAGGCACTTACTAAAAAGACCCACGAAAAAATTCTGATTCAAAATGGAACATGTTGATATACCTTTTTGTGACATGGTTATCTACAACACCTATATCATATAATCTTTGGTGAATTTTCCTCTTAAAAAGGGGATCTTTTTGTAAATGTTCATAAAAGTCGATTTTTCATTTCATGTTCTAAAAAAATAAAAAATAATATTGATTTTCTAATTTTGGTAGAAAATATTATTGATCTTCTAATTTTTTTTATCATATACATGTTTAATAATATATATATATATATATATATATATATTATTTTATATGTCAAATTACATATTTAAAATAATAAATGATAGTTATAAAACTTAATCTAATAAAATGAATATACATTATATTTAATCGGGTCTATGATGAGAAGCTTGGATTTAAAGGCTCACCTTGTGAATATTTAGGGTCGGATTAATTTCGAATATAAGACAATGTTCAGGTTCAAAAAAATGATCCAACAAACATTTAAGTCTAGATAAAGACAAACCTTAATTCGCCTACGCTCACCCCTACTTTAAAAAAAAAAAAAAAGTTCAGTTTGCCCATTTGACATTATATTTACTAAGACTATATATAGTAACTGAATATATTTAGTAGTCTATCATAATATAAAGGTCCAATATTAATGATTAAATTTGATTGCATTGAAATGAGATTTAAACAGAAGCTTCATCCATTAATAATAAACCCCAAACATATATTATTCATTTCTAAATGATTTTGACCAGAAGTCACAGTCAAGAACAATTAGAAACCTAAAACTTTAGGGCATGAGACCTTTTCCCTTGTCACTAGGGCCCACACCAGAGGTGGTGTTTGCAGAAGCCTCCTTATTCTTTCTCTCTCTGTCTTTTGCTTTCCATTTTTCTTCTTTTTCCATCATAGTTTCTGTTTCCTCTTGAACGGCAGGACCTAACTTATGAGTAAAAGTTGCAACACCCAACTCATTTAACTTCCATATCTTGAATCCTATTTTCTTCAAAACAGTTTCAAGAGATGCTTCATTAACATCATTCTTGATAAGATAACCAAGACCAATACGAGTAAGAATTTCTGCAGATTCCAAAGTGTCTACCATGCAAGTAATGGCATTAACTGAAGCATATGCCATGTATTGGCCTATGAACTCATTAACATTAGGGGGGTTGGTGCCATTAACGGTATAATGAGATTGTCTTAATATTCCTGAATTGATCATTCCATCTTCGAGCACTTTGGTGCATGCTGACATACGAATTGCCCTTAGGTAACCAGGGTTGTGTCCTGAATCATTGAAACATGATTTTCCTGGCATTTGACCTAATTCTCGAAGAACTTCATTTGCCATGGGTTCAAATCTAAGGCGCATCCTGTACCATAGGAGAGGATCATCGTCCTTTAATACAAAACCTATAATCATTTTCAGACAAATGTATCATTGTGTTATATCTTTATGAATATATAATGGTTTAGAGTTAGAAGTATGCATTGCTACTGTAAAATAAATTACAAGAAAAATTCACTACCATGTTAACATGTATGCTTTTTATATTTTAATAACTAAGGGAAGGAAATGATTAAAATACTAATTTTATAACATATATATCTGCTTATATCCTTTACAATATAGATGCATACCAAGTAAACTCTTTGATTTTAAGAAAAAAGTATACACAAGTATATTCATTTGAATTCTCCAAAAAAAGAGAAACACAATAAGCTTAATTATTTAGCTCATCTTTTCATTGTTTTGTACATGGTTGAATTATATTCTTTCAACATTAAATATATATGAATTATTTCCTAACAAAAAAAGACATATTGAATATAGATATTTTTTATTCAAGGTATAAATGGATGGTAAATGTAGGCATCTATAGATGTTAATTCATATAATGCATTAGAATTATGATTTTTCTTCAAAACATGGGTATAGAGAAGTAGAGAACTGAGTAGGGACAAATAATAAAATAAATAAAATGGAGTAGTAAAGAAAAAGAGAGATTTACCAAGTCCTTTGTTCCCTGTAACTTTGATATAATGGCCAAAATTTGTGAATAAACCTTCAAGGGCATCCATCAGTGAATCCTCACAATATGGAGGAAATTGAAGGCCATATAAGAGGCCTGGGAGAGCAAAAGCAAAGGTACGATTGGCCATTCTAAAGATGACTGTGTCCTTTGTTAAAGGCCAATGAAACCCATCAACAGAACAAACAGTAATCATAATTGGATAGAAGATATGCATCATAAGGTACACCATAAAATGCCCTATCCCAAGTAGTCTTATTGTTTGATTCTGATCATAGTCCATCAGAAAGAGAGTGCAAGTTCGGAAACAAAACAACTCAGAGAGGCTTCCACTTCCAAAAATCTTCATCTTATTTTCTGAAGAGGTTGCCATGAAATCCACAATAACACTTTCTCTTAAATACCTACCATGACATGGTGAAAGAAATAATCAAACGAAATATTTTGTTGGAGTAACACAAGAAATAGTTAAACCAATAGAAAATAAATGATCATTTTTTACATATATAATGCTTAGAACTTTTTATCTACTTCTTACATTGAGATATAAGATCAAAATTCAAGAAATCAGTAAGAAGAAATAGATATACAAATATACAACTAGGCGGGAAAAAATTAAAGACAATAAACAAAGATCTAACAATAGGTTAATCAAAAGGACAAATTATGGAGTTGGATAGCATAGTTGGAGATTAACACAAGTTTTCTGATAATGATATGAGTTTCCAAGATCAAGTGCGAATAGGCAGATGAACTTGGAGTGTGAATCATACCTTCAAAGTATTGAATAGGTTAGAACTGTGTGGGGTTTGGTTGAAAGAGTGTGGATTTTATAGAGTAGAATGCCCATTGGAATTTAGAGTTGTTTTATCAAATAAAGTGGTACATGGTTTATTAATAATACATTAGTATTAGTATAATGGTGTAAGGTTCTAATAGATTCTTATATATGTTAAAAGTTCGATTTGTATGAGCGAAAATTGTTATAATGAATAATTATGCACCCCGAAATAGATGTATTAGTTCTTTACGCATAGAAATATGAGATATCATTGGTTATGCAAAAAAATGTGGTGATGTTTTTCTTTACACTTGACTCTATTATTTGATTTATATAATTAATATTACAACTCAGCATTTAATAAAATTTACAATGGGAAATAATTATTATTAAATGCCAAATATATAGGAAGAGTGACTCACGTGAGAACAATGCACTATTGTGATAAATGAGAACAATTAATATGAATAATCATTAAATCTTATTTGAACAGTCAATATTAAAAGATGCATGCACATGACTACCATTTGACAATAACTAACTTTTAATCATAATCATTCATCATTGGTCGTAAGACTCAGATTTATTGTTCTCACATTTTTTATATAAAATTGTTCTCACTTAAGTCATTATATATATATTGGAAATAACTCAGGTGAGACAATTGTTATTATAAGAAATGAAAACAATTAATATGGATCATTAGATTGAATGATTAAGATTAAAAAAATGTTCATGTGATTAATAACTAACATTTAATTCTAATCATCTATGTATAGTTGTAAGGTGAAGATTTATTATTCTCACACGATCAATTCTCATATATTATTCACTTATTAGTATTTAATTCTTTTACAATTAATGATGGAAGCTTGGAAAGAGAGTTAAAATTTAGAGGTTGTTTGGTTTAGATTATATTTGAGGAGAAACATTTGTTCTTGGGGAGGGAGGTGTTTGATACATTATAAGATGTTTTAACAATTGCTTTTGAGTGAAAAAACATTGAATATATATTTAATGTTTGATTCTTGGACATTAAAAGTATCATTATAATATTTATATAATAATATGTAAAATTTTATACACAATAAATTATTTATCATTCATTTATATTACTTTTATTTAAAAGTCAATAATAATTGAAAATGAATAGTGGATGATACATTAAAAGTGTGAGAAAATTCTAAAACTATGCATATATATTTTTCTCTAAAATTATATGAAGAAAACACGTGATTAAGCTGTTTGGTCTACTTTTACTACTTTTTTTCAGTTGGCATGGTTTGATTTGAATTACAAAATACTACGTTATTGTCTTTATTTCAGGCTTTCTTAGCTTTTGTGCAGTAAATTTTCATGATTTCCTTTGCAAAACCGAAAAACAAGAAGAAAACTTGAATATAAGGTCACATACAGAATAAGGTTCTCACATGATATATAGCTCTATGTTGAAATTTATGAATATATGGGTTGTACATTGACAGTTACTACTTTATTCAAAAAATACCTAAAGCTATTTCAACTTCTGAAATCCACACTCTATATTTCATGTACTTCTCTCATATCCAAACTCATTTATTTTTCAACATTTCACCTCTAAGTCTAATTGCAATCAATGTTCGGTCTAGGCTTATATTTTAAGTTTGAGCCTTATAATTAAGACACAAGTGCACCTTCAATATATTATCTCAAGAGTTATCAATAAGTCACTAGGTTATAATTTTGATATCATTTTAAAGTTTATAATTTAACACCATGTTCCGGAGTTATTACTTTATCCAAAGCACTCTAATCTATTAGGATTGAACTTATGTATTTCAAATTTTTATTTTTTCATTGCCAACTTATTATGTGAGACTTTTTATTTTATTTTCCTATATAAGTGCACTAGTTTTGAACTTAAATTTGCTAAATGCTCCATTTCTATGTCCATAATCTGATATCTCTAATTAATATTGCAACTACACATAGAAAGGTGATAATTGATATTGAAATTTTTATTATTAGTTAAATTTAAGAAATTATCCATGAACAAAATAAATATCATAAACGAATATCTAACATAGATTGTAACAAAGTTATGGAAATTTTGGGTTGGTAAAATAGTTGGAGATTAAGACAATTTTTAGGTTAATGATGAAAATAAATTATTTTTAGGTTTTAGTATTAGATGCTTTTTCTTCTTTTCAAAGGAAAAAGTTCCACAACCATGTTGCATGTTTTGGACCATGTCATATTTTGGGCTTATAAATAACTCTTCCCAAAAAAATAAGGAAAGTCTAAAAATACCTTATTGTAGTTGTTTTCAAAATTTAGTTCATAAAAGTTAGAAATTAAGAATCAATCTAAATTGAGCATATCTCATTTGTTTTACTCTTTTAAGGTCTACCAATATCTACATGGGAAGCGTAATTGGACATTAACTACTTCCTAATTAAAGTAACTATTTTTCATATTATTGATGTTTGTGTCCTTAGTTAGAAATTCATGAGAATACTTTACCTTAAATACCTAGAATTATTATAATAAAAAGAAGAAGAAAATGATTGTATATTTAATTGATTGAATGAAAGATTTGAATCAATTGCTCACAACGAAATTAACCAACATATTAATTGTTTTTGGGAAAACTAGCTTGTAGTTCGTATGTGTGAAGTTAACTGAATGCTTGTAGTTGTGAAATCAGCTTATTAAATTAGAGTTGTTCGGTATAATGAGTTATGTAACTAATTGAAATTTAAAAAATGACTAAAAAAGATATATATTATTTATTTTATTATTTATTAATCGAAATGATTAAATGCATAGATAATTTAAAACAACCATTTATTTTTATATTTTAGTTATAATTGGATATGTAATATTTTATTTATTTGTTTTATTTTAATATATATTTTTGTTTTCAATATTTTTTCCAAAAATGCAATTAAATTACACAAGTTTATAATATTCTCACACCATTAACAATATATATCCTTAAAAGAAATAATACGAAAATATTTCATACATTCATCTAATAATCAAATGCAAGAATAATGTATACATTACAAAAAATCTAATAGAAAATAATTCATCTATCACAAAAGAAGGAAACATAAATGTAGGTTTTTTTAATTGAGGGTATGTAATATATTTGTTAAGATATTAAAGGGTAAAATTGAAAAGTAAATTATTGAAAGCTACTTTCAGTTTCTAAATGCTACTTCAAATAATTTTCTAAAAATAGTTTTCAAACGCTAAAAACTCTTTTTTTAAAGCTACAAGCTAACTTCAATTTTTGTTTATTGAACGACTCTAATATAATTTTAAGTGACTGAAAAAACTACGATATATCTGAAAAACTATTTTAAAGGTTTGTCGAATAATACTATTATATATAGAAAATATAATAGACTTAGCTATATATAACATCCTAATTAACTAATTTATTTTCCACATATTTTAATTATATTGTTTTTACGTATAATTCATCTTCATTATATGCCCATGGCCAACTTCATATTTATTTAAAAATTATCTTATTTTTTTAGTACTTTTATTTCTTATTTCATAGTACTTTTTTTCTACTACTCTCTTCTCATCATTCTCCAACTACTTCCACTTTCATCAAATCAAACCCTTTCTCTTATTCTTAATTACCTTCTTCCCAATCTCACTATCGCGCGCGTTTCAATCTCTCTCTGAATTCACTATGTTGCGTAGGTACACTTCATCATCATTTTATTAATTTGTGTTTCGTAAACGTTATTTTGATTCCGTTACCTCTGATTTCAACGCCGCATTCTTATGCTCAATGCATTTTCGTGTTTACAATTTCAGCTCGATTTTGGAAATATCGTCACGCCGAATACTTAGAACCAATCCTAGACGTTTTATAACTCAGGTACGTTATTTTTATTTCTACTGTTTAACATTTATTTCCAACGCAATTTGTAGAATTTTGTTTCATATGTATGGCATAATAATGGTATCTGGTTCAGTAGTGGCTGCATTCATGAGCAAACTATAGTTACATACTAACATATGTAGTCTGGACATTGTAATTGGCCTTTTCTTGTTATCTATATGTTTTAATATTATGCTCAAACATTTTTTTGCTTATTGTTTTTCAATAATTTTATTGTTTTAAATTTCGGTTGTGATCCTGGTTGCTTTAATGTTGCCTCTACTGCAATTGTCATTGCTGCGGTTGCGGAGACAACCAAAACCACAACGTTGCGACCTCAAATGTGGTTGTGGGTCTTTTTTGTAAGCTTTAGTATACTGAAGTTAGGATCCATTATCATCTTTAACATAAAAGCGTTTGAACTACTGATATTCTTGTGGGTAGGAGGATTAGTAGGAGGATATATCATTTTCCATATTGAATTACTGTTTCCAACTAACAACAACATTGTTGTTGCAGACTTGTAATGCTGTGGTTTTGTGTACAGTGATTAATAAATTTATACTGCAATGCTGGGGCTAGCGCTACCCCTTCTCGTCTATATACTATAGAGTCTGTTGCACTACATTGATTGTAGGACTGTAGGGTAGGAAAGGTGTTAATGTTGAAACTCTTATTATTGCAAAAAGAATATAATTTTTGTAATTTACTGAACTTATATATGTGCTATATGAACTACTTAGTTTGTAAATATTGCTAGTTTAATTTCCAATTTTAATTAGGTTCTTATGTTACCGTTACTTTTCTAATTTGTTTCCTCTTTTTTTGTCATTGCATAATCAGCAGATACCTTCACATTTATCTTCACGAAAGAATTTATCATCTGTATCTAAACCAGGTGGGGCCTCACCTCCTGGATCTACAGGAAAGCCACCTGAGTCCAATGGCTCTCTATCTAAGTTTTTCATTGGAAGTGTTGCTGTAGGTGCTGCTTTTCTGGCAGCTTACCAAACTGGTTATTTAAATCAATATCTTAAGAAAGAGCACCGTAGTGTTCCCGAGGAACCTCAGGTTAATGCTACTAATGGAAATTCAGAGAGTATACAACATTCAGTGGACCAGTTAATTCCACGAAGTATTGAAAAAATTAACAATGAAAATCCTGCTGTAGAAGATGCAGAGCAGAAGATTGATACCTATTTTACACTGCCAGAAAATGCAACAGACGATCAAGGGGATAAGGTGATTCAAGTGCAAGACGAATCTAATAATGCTGAAGATGGTATTGCTGCTGCCAAAGAAAACCAGTTACCTGAATATCCTCAAAGCAGTCAATCATTTGATGATCCAAGTAGGGAATCTGTTGTGCAGTTTGGAGGGGTCGTTGGCATAAAAAGCACTGAGACAGACACTGACCCAAGACCAGAAATGGGAATTCAACATATATCCGCACCTACACAGACCAGTGCAGTTCCAGAGGACAATGGGTTGAAAAATATTCAACCAACCCCACAGGAAATAGATGACAAAAGAGAGGTACTTAAGAGTTTGTCATGACTTAATATGCCGTTTATCAGCCGCAACTCTTTTGGTTATCTTTTGTGAACTTACCAATGTTTCAGTTATTCCCTAGCATTTGCTAAGCTAAGCTAAGCTAAGATAAGATTAGATAAGATAAGATAAGATAAGATTTGATAAGATCAAATCAATTTTGACATTTATTGCTTTTAACATCTTCCGTTTTGTTACTCCATTACAGGATTTATTAGCTAAAGATATAGAACAACAACCTACCCTCCTTGAATCATATCACTTAAAGAATAAGTCTGAAGGAAGCCCTGCGACTTATTTATATGGTCATGGTTTTACTGAGACCAACGTCTCTCTTGAAGAAAAAAAGGTTACTTTAGAATCTTAATTTTCTTAATGTTTATTCTGTGGTTTATTTATGATCTTTATCATGCTGAAAGCTAACTTGTTGAGACACTAGGCACTTAGTGGTGCGTTGGAGGAGTTGAATGATGGTTACATTTCTAAGGATGGGAAACTGGTTCTTGATTTCTTACAAGCCATCCATGCTGCAGAGAAAAGGCAAGCTGACTTAGATGCACATGTTTTTAATGAAGAAAAGAAAGTGTTGAAGGTTTGATCTTTAACATCATTAACCTTTGTAACTTACTCTCTATTCTATGAAAGTCTGCATAGAATAATGTGACGAGCTTTCAATATGATGGGAAACTTTATTTCTTTTGTTTATTAGTTTTTATATAATATGAAGAGTTTTCTAATCTTACTTTACTACCACCTTGTCCATGTTAGGAAAAATATGAAAAGAAGTTGAAAGATGCAGCTGCTAGAGAACTTATGCTTGCCGAAGAGACTGCAATGCTGGACAAGGTAATTTTTTTGTCATTCTTTACATTCAACTTAATATCATTTTTGCTTGCTGGTTTGTCTCAAATACATGGTTCAGAACAACTAAAAGATATCAAAAGAGGCTACCACTGTTTTTAAAAAGAGAACAGTTCCTGTATAAGGGACTGTTTTTGTTTAGTATATATATATATTATGTGTGTATATATATTTAACTCCATTATAGCTAATTTGTATTGATTGAGCATAGCAATTCATATTGAATATGAAGAAATGCCATCCTATTTTGAGTTGAAGTGAATAATAGTCACATGAAATTATCAGAATCAAATTTGAACTCTCAGCCTGCCAGGTTGTTTTGTAATTGTGAAGATTATGCATTGATCAAGTTGAATGTTTTCTCTTGTATGTGATGTTTGCCTTTCCTGGCTGTTTCTGCCAAGATGATCATAATCCAAATGTTTTCACTCCTTATCTATCTTCTTTTCTTCTTTAATACTTCTCTCTTTTCAGGAGTTAAAACGAGAAAGAGCAAAAGCAGCCCTTGCTATCAAGACACTTCAAGAAAAGATGGAAGAAAAGCTGAAAACCGAACTTGAACAAAAGGTGCAGATTCAGCTTTTTGTTGGTAGTATAAGTACTGCTTTCCTCCTTTGTCTGTCTCTTCGCTGATACTGTTATCAGTATCTGTTAAAATCAAGTGCGTCTTTTGTAATGGCAGGAAAGTGAAGCTGAAATGAAGTTGAGAACAATTCAGGAATTAGCAAAGGCAGAGTTAAATGCAACTATAGCTAATGAGAAAGCTTCCCAAATTGAGAAAATGGCTGAAGCAAATGTTAATGTGAGGCTTCTACCAAAATCATGGATGATTAGATACACCCAGATTTAAATTAGTCATAATTCAGTAAGGGTGAACTTCAATTAATTTATGAAAGGGGATATAATTTCTATGGGTGGCTTTCGATGAAGAATTAAATAGCTGTTCTACTTTTGTATATTTACTAGTACAAACATTTTCTGGAAATACTTCTACAAAGACTAACTTCTGTCATGAGGGTCCACAATTTAGTATTTATCTTATTAAAGCATGCAAAACATCCATAAAACTATGTTTACTAGGCAATTGCATTCTTAGTTATTACTTGGTTTGAGTTTCTGATCAGAAAAATGTTTGTTCACTAATATAGATCTTTTGGTATAGCTATTTTTAGTAATCAAATTTCTGTTGTTCTTAGAAAACCAATGTTGCATCTGTGTCGTGAAGGACAAAACACTTGCTTATTAGATTTTCTTATAGTTGCAAAATTTTCTATTAATGGACATTATTTTTTACTTTATTTTCTATGTTTCATATATGATATATTGTTAATCAAAGTTGAGAATTGACTTTTCACCCGAAAGAAGTTGATAACTGACTTGGTTCCAAAGTTTCTTTCCCTCCAATTCTCTAGATAAATGCCTTGTGCATGGCATTTTATGCTCAATCTGAAGAAGCTCATCAAAGTAATGCGGCACAAAATTTTGCTTTGGTAATATTTTCCTTTCACATCATGCTATTCTTATCTCTACTTTTTGTCCACATGGGGCCTTATTGGCTAAATTAGTTTGTAGTTTCTGAGTAATATATGCAGTTTTGCTTATCTAGAAATAGCCTATTCGCTTGCGAGGGTAAGACTATGTACATCTGCTTTCCCAGACCCCACTAGGTGGGAGCCTCGTGCATTGAGCCACCTTTTTATACAGTTTTGTTTATCAGTTTCTTGATACTAGCGCATGAATCTTTCAGGGAGCACTTGCACTGGAGAATGCACTGTCCAAAGGGTTGCCAATTCAGACAGAAATAGCATCTCTGCAGTGTAATCTTGAAGGTATAGATAAAGATTCAGTTTTGGATTTGGTGCTAGCATCTCTTCCTGAAGAGACACGGACTAATGGCACAGACACCCAGCTACAGTTAAAGCAGAAGGCAAGTTGTGTCCCTGTCTGTTTTTTTTTTACTTTGCTTGGATTACCTTTTCAATTCAAAATTGGTACATTTATGTAAATTATTATTTTGTAACCTCGTCGAACTCTTAAACGTCTGAAACTTATATACTCTGGATGGTTATAGCATGAGTGTGGTTCTCTTTGAATTGATTTCTTTGTTTTGAGTGGTGAACAATCCCATAGCTTTTGTCTGTAACATTCAGTAATGCTCCTATCTTCTGGAGCTACCCTATTGATAGATTCACACAATAGCATTAAGATTTACTACTAAAGCAATTTATGGAATTATGGAACAAGGTTTACAATTTCCTGAAATGTCCTTGTACAATACTATTCACTGCCGTGCATCATATAATTATAGTCTTGGAAGCTTTCTAAATTGTGTCTATTCTATTGCAGTTTGATTCCTTGAAAGGTACAGTACGACAGTTCATCTTCGTCCCACCCGGAGGTGGAGGTATATTGGCACATTCTTTGGCACATATAGCATCCTGGTTGAAGGTTTGCAGATAACTGACCAACATGCCATTTAAAGCTGTCCTTTATGTTAAAATAGAAATTGCAACATAATATGTGCTTTGATTCATTGAATATTATTATTTCTTTCCCCGCCCCGACCCCCATTTATCGAGCACATCCTAAAGTTCAAAATGGTACCCTGTATGTATATTTTTATGTTTAACTTCGGCTTGTATACAGGTTAGAGAAGATGAACAATCAGGTGATGGGATTGAATCTGTCATCAATAAAGTTGAAAGTTACTTGGCTGAAGGAAAACTTGTCGAAGCAGCAGATTTTTTGGAAGAAAGTGTAAGAGGTACCAAAGCTGCAGAAAGTGTTGCAGGATGGGCGAAACAAGCAAGAAACAGGGCTATCTCTGAGCAAGCAGTAGTTCTTCTTCAATCTTACGCTACTTCCATCAACCTTACATAGTTATCGAATTTTGCATACCATGTTGATTTAGTACCTAAGGTTACAGAGATTATCTTATTCTACCAAGAATGCCAATTGGAATTGCCTAAATTATTGACCCAGAAGGGAAAGAATGTTAGCGTATAGCAGCTGAAATTCAATGTTTCTATCATATCTTTGTAATTCCAATGGCTTTGGACTAAAGTGATGTCTGTATAATTTTCTATTTTTTTCCACTGACAAAAATATTGCATTTCCAGCTATGGAAATTTCAATAATATGCACCACAACGATGATGACAAGGTTGGATGGCAAATGCTTATCATTTAGAACATAGTATTCGTGATTTCTTGTGATAATTAGTAGTTAGCTGTTCCTCTGGCAAATTGTTGTATGCATACATGCATTGTCTTTAATATTTTTGTGATGGTTTTAAATTGAGGTACAAATATGTAATTGTGATTACATTTATAATTCTATTAGTCACATTTCCCGTAATTGGAACAAAGGCAGTATAATCACAATTGTAATCATTAGTAAAATATGGGACTAATAGTCCTAATTACATTCAAACCATTGATTTAAAAGAGTTATTTAAAGCCTAGATATTATGCATAAAGTTTGCAGTTTTCACTCCAAATTATGATGATTCTTTGACACTTATAAGTCGAATCACCATTCGAATAGGAACCTACCTTCTTTATATTTCTGTCTCATGATTTGGTCTGTGTAAACATTGTCTAACAAAGTTTTAATACTCTTGTAGCCGATATTGAAAATAGATCTATGGGCTTGGAATTGTGAATGAGGAGTATCTGAAAGCCTTAAATTATCCTGTGATATTGAAAAAAGATCTATGAGCTTCTCTTCAACTTAATGTGAAACTTTTTCTTCATACTTGTAATACCCAACAATTATCGTGTTATATGTTGATCAGGTGATCTCAACCGGCCCTAATCCATAGTGGGATGAAAGCTTTTCATGGTCCTTTGAGAGTCCTCCAAAAGGATAGAAGCTTAACATTTCATGGAAAAATAAGAGCAAAATGGGAAAGGTATAAAAAGTGGTTGTAGACATGAACTAATAAATGCAACGTTTTCATTTCATCTTCAATTATTTTGTTTTGGCACTTTCACTTTTCCCTCAATTGTAATTTGATAACAGAGTAAGTTTGGAAAAGTAACAACCCAGATTGATAGAGTGGTAATGCTTGGAAAAGTGGCACACCAAGGAATCTTAAAATAGAATTTCAGTGTTCTAACATATGATAGAAACGTTAATTGCTGAGAGTCTTTTGTGTGCTTTTGGGGCTGTACAATATTTAGTACAACTTATTTGATATATTGAACATAAAATACCACAGAAAAGCTTGTCCCACTAAGGTGGAGTAAACTTTTTTAACATCATTTAATTGTGTTATATCTATACTACTATATAAAATAAAAAAACTATCAACCTTTTGAAAAAGAAGAAATAAAGCACATTATGGATATCGTTGCACCTTTTCCTCTGTTTGAAGTACCCCTTTCGTCCTTCAAACATGAGATTAGCTTAAGTAGACAGAAAGCCCATGTGTCATTTGTGCTGACAAACACATTTCTAAAAGTAGAATGAACAAGTAATTGATATAATTTCTATCTCACTAATCACCTTGGTCAATGATATAATTGATATAATTTTATCATTTTAATATAATCTGGAGCAGCAATCCACTTTCACCGACTGATGAGTCATGAGATTGATTTAAACTGCAAATCGCATCACTTGATGTGACTGCAATATTGTGGTTGTAGTCACCATCGCAATCACATCAGGCAGTGCCAATGTGACTCCGAATCACAATGATGTGACCGTATCGGGTCGCAATACAACCGAATTGGATCGCACGCATTACCGTATATACCGCATTAGGACGCATCAGATTTAAAAAATATTGTTTTAATAATAAAATAATTCACATAACAACGGCCGCAATCTGCATTACAATAACTGCAATGACTGCAATGTCCAAAATTACCGCAATCACAATTTAATACACGGGTAATAATTTATTTTTTGATGTAACAATTCCACTCACCTAATTGACCACACCCTGAAGATTTTGTTGTTATTATCATATCATCATTGACCTGGTTGAGGTAAGTTTGTAGAATTCATGCACTCACCTAAAAGCTGCAAATGGACCATGGTGGACGTCAATGCTGATATCTATATCTGTATTTGTGATTTCACTTTGATTGTATGCTTTCACCACTTCTATCATATCTCTATAAATTCACTTCTCTAACTACTATTGCTTTCTACTTTATAATAATACATACATATATGTCTCTCTTCTCACTTCTACCCTTCTCTACTTTTGCTGCATTTTTAGCCTTTTTAGCTTTCTCTTTAAATCCCTTTTTTCTAAAAAGTGAAAGCTTTCTGTAGTGTCGCTTTAATTTAAATTCTCATGCAGGCTGCGTAATTATTTAAAATTGCTTCATTTGGGTCTCATTAAGTAATAAATAAATCAGTTTTTGGTATGTTAGCTTTTTTCTGAAAAAGTATCATTCACCAAAATATAAACAAAGGAAATCACAACTCTTCTATCGCCTAATTTATTGTCCCATGAATGATTTAAGTATCTGTTGGATTATTCCTCTCATAATCAATTGATTTTGAGATGTAACATTAACATGGTATCAGAGTCATAGCTCAACTCCTTTTCAATTGTCATGAGTCAAAAGATTAGTTATGAGTCAAAAGTAACTCTTCGCCTGATTCGACATGTTCTCGGATTTATCTATCATGATTCATCATACATCATTTCCTATATAGTATGCCTTGGTAGATAACTATCATTTTCCCTCGATCATTCACTCTTATCCGAAAGTATGAATGCATGTTGCTAGTCCTAGTTGTAGTTACAACTTGCACAATATATAATTTTTTTTAATATTATTGTAAAGATGTAATCACAACTAACCAGTAATATTATGTTAAATTATCCACCATCCTTGTTAACCCTCATCAATTCTTATTGTAGATATTTGGAGAAATTTAAGAACTATATATAAGGATATGATACATTATCCTACTTAGTCAAACTTATTATATTAACATTTAACTCCATTAATTAGATTGCTTTTCATTTAACTCCAAACTCAGAAAAATAGTGATATAGATGGTTATGTCCATATGCATCCACTATCTACTTTCATAATCTTATATGCATATATATGTAACCAAACTCAATAGTGCAACTACACTTTTGAGAATTAGGCTTTGTTGTCACATACTCACATGTATTCAAAGATGTGCAGGCCATGCATATATAATTAATAATGTACCTATCAGAGCAACAAAACAAGCATACAAAATGACGTGCCTGCTGATACAACAACAATTATGTTTTAAATTATGCAAATTAAAGCAGATATTTTGGTTTGGTTTACTGAAAATATTAATTAAAGATGGTACTTGGTGGTTAAGTTATGAAGGTACAGTGCATCTACCCTGAGAAATTATGGCATATAGTTTGATATTAAATAGTTTGAATTATATTCAAATTGTCCATGAAACATTAATCAGTTAAATTATGAGTATATTTATTAATGATTCATGAATGATCTAAATATAGTTCAAATCATTACTATTAGATTATGAAGAATATGAGTATATTTTGTCACCAAAAAAAGAATGGGTATATTCAAAACCAATGCAATTTGAAAGTATATAATATGTTTGTTTTTAATTTTCAAAATATAATATACTTCAACGTATTCCATTCATGTGAATTTACACTATCTATAGATTAGTATCATTTCCTGTATGGATAATGCACATTATATTAATATGAAGAAAGAAAAAAGATACATATTTCTTTATGGATAATGCACGTTATATTAATAATTTAATATGATAATGTATTATGTCAAAATAAAAAGCATTTTATTTGGTAGAGTAGTGTGGGGCAAAGAAGTGTTCAAAACCGTAGCTTCCTTATATTGTTCGATTAAAACAAAATAAATAGTAAGTTTGGAGTTCATCATTATACACCAACTCCTTATTATTCCCTTAACAGCTGTGTGTGTTCCCAGCTAAAAGTGTTCGTGTCTTCTATCATTAAACTCAGTTATTGCGCCACTATATGATAGAGTAAGATTACTCCCCATTAATGAAGAAACAAATAATTTTTTTATGTAATTTTGTTTTAAATAAAAATGATATAAATATCAATGTATGTTGTCTTTCATTTACTTTTTTATTAGGCTCATATATCACTTTAACCCAAAATGCATTATTATCTTCTGCCCGCGGAAAATAGCCTTCAAGTTTCATCATATCAATCATTGTACGGTCGATTGAATTCACAATGAAAACAAAATTTGTTTTGGGATTTGCATTAGAGCTTAATATTTATGCACAATCAGTATAAAAACTTATACATAATCACTACATCATTTACCATAAGAGAAATGTATAAAAAAACAGCCTCATTTTTTTACTTTACAGATTTTCAATCACTTTGATATGATTTGATCCTCATACACATTCTGGGTTCACTTATTCACACACGGAATAGAGAATTGCTTCCACTTTCATAATACATTGACCAGTTATTAGAAGCTGTCATTTGATACATATGCTAAATTTGTATGATACAACTTCAAAATTAAAGTAATATCTAGTGTCCAACACGATTCATGAACATTAATTTGTGTCTACACCCCAAAATCAATGAAATGTTATCTTTGACTTGGGGATAGAGATCATCCGTCTCAAACGGTGTCCAAATTAATGTCCCGAGCCAATAAAATATTATGTTTTGTTTTTAAAAAAATTATTTTATTCATATGATAATATATTATTGGTCCGGGACAGGGAATGAGACATCGTTCGAGACAACCCAAATTACGATATTTTATTATGTTCTCCAATCTCATCATTCTCACGAGAATGATTAAGATCATAAATTACTTAAAGATAATGTAAATACTTAAATCATATGATATAACAAAAGGCAAATTAAGTTTTCAAGTTACTTTGATGCAGATGATTATTCCTTTTATAACAGTTTAAAGTTTGCTTGTAAAATTGACATAGATATATGATGTATTTAAATTTGTACCACATATCTAACTTGTGATTGTGAGTCTCTGAATTAATACTAATTTTAGTGTCCTATAATACTTTCACTCCAAAATCCAATTAGACCCAAAAAGAATAAAGAAAAAATAAATAATTACAAGATAATACCATAATCTATATAAAAAGTAAGGAGAATAGTATATTATGTCTCCATTTATATTTAACTTTGTGTAGCAAGCTAATTAGAAATCTCTATTCAACTAAAAACAAAACTAGAAATTAATATTTTAATATTATTTAGTGAAGTTTAATTGGTTAGAAACATGATAACAATTTTTTTTGGGACGATCCATGTCCATGTTATCATATCTTAGTGTTGAAGAAACTGTTTCCAAAAAAAATTAATAACATAATATTATGTTCTTAAACCCTGTTTAATGTTACAAAAATGAGAATTGGAGGCACTCTTCTAGTGTAAGAGTTTAAGACAGAAATCACAAGGGGTGCCAAAAAGTCTTTTGCTTACAGGTGTACGTAGGGACCACATTTTTCTGTTGTTTTAATAGATCCAACCCTGATGGGATCACCATCTCATTCCTGTTTCATTTTGTGTACCGAATCAATCAAAATTTTTCATTCAATTAAAAATAACAAAATTAAAAATTAATATTTTAATATTATTTTGTGAAATTTGATTGAGTAAAAACATGAGAACAATAAAATTCTAGTACAAATATCCTTGTCCATCAAACCCCTCTATAAATAATCCTATGTAGATGTAAAATATCTCAAACTAAGTTAAAGAAGGTTCAAATAGCAGAGCAGAAGCAGCATTATTTATTGTTTGATTATTAGCAGGTAAGGAAAGAATTCATTTTTTCCCTAAAGAAAGTTCCTTGCAACTTCTTTTTATTTTTCAATATAAATTCACCTCAACTATGCTCCCCTGTACTCAACAACTTCCCAGCTATCAATTGTGATATATTCATAATATACATTGCCAAGTTTTGTTTTTTCCTTTTTGCACATAAACCATTTTACATCATTGTTAATACACAGAAATGGGAGTTGGAGGCACTCTTGAGTACTTGTCTGATCTAATGGGAAATGGGCATCACCACAAGAAGAAGAGAAAGCAGTTAAACACAGTAGAACTTAAGATAAGGATGGACTGTGATGGTTGTGAGATGAAGGTTAAGAAAACTCTCTCTTCACTTAGTGGTGAGTTTTATATTCTTATATGTTGGGTATTACTGTTTAATATGGAGATGATGAAATGAGGTTGTGACTGTAGGAGTAAAATCTGTGGAGATAAACCGTAAACAGCAGAAAGTAACAGTAACTGGGTATGTTGAACCAAACAAGGTGTTGAAGAAGGCAAAATCAACAGGGAAGAAGGTTGAGATTTGGCCTTATGTGCCTTATAATTTGGTGGCTCAACCATATGCTGCAACATCTTATGACAAAAGGGCTCCTCCTGGTTATGTTAGGAGAGTGGAGAACACTGCTGCAACTGGAACAGTGACAAGATCATATGAAGACCCTTATATCAACATGTTCAGTGATGACAATCCAAATGCTTGTTCTATCATGTAGACAGGACTGTAAATTTTGTAATGTTAATGTAGTAGTGTGTTCTTTTCACTTTTCTTTTTTTCCTTTTAGTGTTCAGTTTTCAAGTTTTTTGTTTGTTTTTATTGGAGTGTAGTCCTTTCTTTGCATTAAAAGATGAGAAGAGATGTTGCTGGAGTCAATGTTTTCCTTATTTTCGCTTCAATGGTCCTGCCTACACTGTACTTGGTTCTGGTTTTCCTCTATGTTGTTTTGGGAAGCCTTGCCTAGAAATATTAAAATGTTTTGTGTTGGTATGGTTTTCTGCTCTCCCTGAAATGAATCTGGTTTGTGTGTCAAACAAGCAAGGGAAAATTGAAAATATGTAAGGTAAAACATTGAGTCTTGTTATAAAGAATATCTCATAAACTTAATGTAAAAGTGATGAACAAGTGAACTATGTACTACATAACTATAGATTAATCTCACATTGATGACCATACATACCAGTAAAATACAGGACAACATTTTTTGTCTCGTCACTCAATATATCATGAGCTGTGATTGGTCAGAAAAAATGTATTTAAGTTATACTTAACCAATTACAGCTCATGTCACATGGAGTGACACATATTGTGGATTTGTGGAATAGAAGAAATACTCTAGTAAAATAGAATGAAGGCCACAAATAGGAAGTTGCTTGCATACAAGTTATAGCCTTATATCCTTTGATTGTTTTTCCAATAATAATATTTAAGAGTATTTAGTATTCATTATATTTTGCCTACCCGCACGCTTGCTTGTTGCCTAGTTCTGGAGCATTTGACCCCTCTTGTCACTAAAAAAGGAACTTTGAGCTTCTGCGTTGGGCTTTGTGATGAAAAAGCACTCATACTTGAAATTCAATTACAAATACACTTGGTTCCTAGAAGAAGCTAGAGCTAACAGGAACAATAATAATGGGCAAGGAAGGCATATCCTTTTCTCTCAATCAACGTGAAGTAGGAATCAACTTTAACTTTTCTGCTTTGCCTTTTATCTGTTCTCCCTCTCCCTTCACCATATCCTAACAAAGTCTAAAAGCATATGTAAACTGGGCCAGTCCATAGGATTCAACACCATTGCCCCTTTAGGAACATATTTTCAAATTTTAGGTGAATTAACAAACAAAAACAATGGTTAATCACCTTTGAACATTTTGTTAATCATCCTAAGTAATTATTCTCCCTTCGCATTTAATTGCATATATTTCAGGCAAGAAGACCACAAGGAACATATCAAGTAGTAGTGATGATATTCATCATAAAAACAATTAATGAATCTATCATTCAGAACCCAGTATTGAAAATTACTTTTACATTAAAGTTACAAATGTTGCATACATGTGCAGAGATACACCTGACTTGTCTAATCTATATCACTAGGAAAGATTGCTCAATACTCTCAAAAAGGGTATCTAGATCAATTCTGTCCACCTGCATTGACCAGGAACAGTAACTTGAGATAGCTGGAATCATGAAGAGGATTTTGCCAAACAAATTGATCTTCATTCTCAAGGAAAAAAGATCATCTCATTGCTCTAAACTAAGAATTAGAAGCAAGCCTACTTTAAATATCTAAACAACAGAAGTAAAGATAGCATAACAGCAAGTGTCACCATTATCATGTATAGTATTTAAAGTATATTTCCATTATACAATAGGAACTAGGAAGATTATATTAAAATAAAAGTAGACCTGTCTACTTCTACCTGGCATTACTTGCTACAAGTTCGATTAGACAACAGAGAAAACCTGACTTAGTAACCTTAAATATCACTCTGCCATTAGACAATGTTGTAAATTTCACAACGAACCCTGTGTTTTGAAAAAAGAGTTTAAGACTTTAAGCAGCCTGTGACTCAATTATGATCACTTATGTCATCACCCTTCGAATAGTGACATTGGTAAGTAGATCTGATCAATACGTCTGGTTAGACCCTGGGTTTCAAATTGTGGTCCATAATTGCAATTTGGTCCTAAATATTGTGGTTGTCTTGGCAGCCTAGAATTGCATACGCATTTTCCTGCAATTATGGTGAACTCAATATAACCGCAAATGTGATCATGCAATTTAAAACGTTGAACTTGGACCTCTAAATTAGGTGGATCAATGTTTTAATTATGAGCATGTGTTGATACACCTATAGCTGCATAATGTTTCCTGGTTTCATGGCCAGCCAGAGTGGAAGCTAATGCTTAATATTTAGACAATATAGAAGGAAAAACCAGCACATTGTATGTTCCTAGCACACTACAACTAAGCTGGATACACAATCTGAGTGCTTGGCTACAATTTCAACTATCTAATCTGTGAATATAATATTAGTCTCAGATGATCACAAAACTCACTTGATCCATGTGTGGTTCCCATG
Source organism: Lupinus albus (assembly GCA_009771035.1). Classification (NCBI taxonomy): domain Eukaryota; kingdom Viridiplantae; phylum Streptophyta; class Magnoliopsida; order Fabales; family Fabaceae; genus Lupinus; species Lupinus albus. The sequence continues at coordinate 4,157,257 of CM020005.1, forward strand.
CATATAAGTATCTGATCAGTTTTGACTTCCTTCACTTTCTATTACCCGAATAAACTTCAACAAAAGTAATGTCATACAATAGCGTGGCGTTGCCCGGTATATTGCAGTCACCTATTGAATCAGTGATAAGCTTGTCAAAATTTAAGAAACAAAATTCATAATCGCAATAATGACTTGACATCTTTGACCATAATTTTATACTCAGTATCTGATGCAGCTTTGTAAAACTGAACTAACTAACGTGAAAAAGCATATAAAGTATTTCCTTAAACAAGTACACTCAATTTTATTAAATCAAATCCATGGTCTTACAACATTTTCTTTAAACAAATGTCAACACACTCAAGAGTCGAGAAAGCATGAAGAGAGGAGAGACTATTATTCTGATTTTCATTCACAGTTAACTCCATTACATTCTGCATTCACTTTGTTTCAGGGAATATGTTATCATTATATCATCTTTTTTCAAGGTTTATATTTTCACTACACAAGAACCTCAAGGAATGTCAATATGATTTCTAAAACAAAAATGATCTCATTACAACTAAGTCAAAGACTCAATTATAAAGATCTCCCAGTATGATCTTTGTGAATAAAATAGATAACCTGAGAAACACCCAGCAGGTTCAGGGCCGTATGCTAACATCGGAGGAATCTTCAATTTGCGCTTCCCACCTGGTTAAAAACAGTACAAAATTACATGTACCATTGTCTAAGAAACTTAAATGTTCCAATGAAATTTAATTTAATTCCATACCTATCCGCATTGGAGGTACTCCTTCACCCCCTAAAATCCCCTGATCCAGTCCCGCAATTAGCTGCACTTTATATACTTTTTATAAGTGTCAGCTCAGAAATTGAACTACACAAACTTATAATTGTAATATCTATGCATTGTCGGTATAAAAGTTTATACACATTGTATAAAACTCTTATGCACATACATTTTTTCTCAATTTATACATAGGGAAATTGAAAAATGTTACACCTTGCCAGCACCAATGCGCATAGTGAGAGGTCTAGCACGTTTATAGCTACTATCAAACACTATCCCATCACCGAATCGTGCAGTATAGTGAACCTGTAGTGTATATAACTATATATCAATAATATAATTCTAAGTTTCTAATTAATTAAATAAATGTGCTGTATATAATATAGGGAGAAAATCCAAAGAGTAAGTGAAAAAAAAAACTACTCCACATGTTTAGTTGAGGTTGAAAAAGTGTGACTCACATTAATAAGTTCACCAAGTGGGGCCTCATCACCAAAGCCCTCAATAATGTCACAGTAACCAAGCCCAGACTTGGCATATTTGAGTTCACACGGAGGCTCTGCAACGGTAGCGTAGTATTCGATTCTAGTAGCATCAGCATCTAACGGCGTTAAACCCATTACACATGCAGCTATAACCCCAATACCAATACCAACTAACGGATTCTTATTATTGTTATTATGTGCTGAACAAGAAAGGTTACTCGCTTTTCTACTATTGACGTTGGGTTTCCAAACACAAGAAGTAGGAGAAGAGTGACAAATACCGAATTTGACCTTCCTATTTGAGGTGGGAGCGGTTACAATTACAGCGGAGGAGAGTGAGAGTGCCATTTTCTTTACACAAAATTTGAGATGAAGGATGAAGCTAGATCCTAGCTTTTGTATGGCTCCCTCAAGATATGGAATTGGGGCCACTAAAACTAAAACCCAATAATATTTTTTTGTATATCCAATTATTGATATTTTAAAGCTAAATAATTATTCAAGGTATCATAAATACTAGCTTGATATACATATATAAGTAATATAACATTAATTACATTTGAAATTAATACAAGGGAAGTAAGCAATTTTTAGTAGAAACCAGAGGATCTCCTATTTTTAAGGGACACACTTCACGTTCCATATGTGTCTCTCTCTCAACACGAATATTGATATATGAATAAAAAAATAATTTTAAAAATAAGAAATAATAACATTTTGATTGGTTTGATACATAGAGTGAGATGCCCTATAAAACAGACAAATAATATTTAAGTACGTATTGAATCAATCAAAATTTACAATGTCACCTAAGAAAATTAAATAATCATAAGATTTTTATTTTTACTTCACATTAATTAGTTGGGATACTTAGTTAAAAGATACAATTTTTTTTTTGTCAATGATGCTTCTGGGTAAGGTTACTGACTATGAGGATGAGTATTAGAGAATGCATATATAGCAGAGAACTAGTTAGACCACCGCCATGTGCAGTGCACACTGATTACATTTCCTTACATTAATTCACACCATCTTCACACAAATTATGATCCTAACGATAAAGAAACTAAGAGCGACGAGTAAGGCCAAATTGGTACTCTCTACATAGTGTAAATTAGAAAATTACAGCTACAGTATGGAATATACTAAGGACCATTATAGTGTGGATTATGAAATTTTGACATTCGCGCCAAAAATAACGGAATCAAGTTCAAAAGATTCCACAACGTTCTAACCTCTAACAACCCGTAACAAACACCTCCCTCTCGGAATTGCTCCTTCTTCCCTCACTTCACTTGTGTGCATACCCTATAAATACCTCGCCGCTTCACTTCTCAGTTCATGTTTCCATTCTCATTCACTCTGAAACTCGAATCACCAATTTCCTCTTTCTCCGTAACTGCCATGGAAAACTTCAACTCCTTCCTCCGATTCACTCTTCTATTCGCCGCCATTCTCTCTTGCGGCTCTATTGTCACCTCCACCAACCAAGGATTCGAAGCATCCTTCACTCCTTCAACTCACTCATCACCACCGCCGCCAACTCCACATGATCATCAAGAACACTCATTATTCTCTCACACCGCACTTCTCCCTCCGATCCTCTCTCACCTCGGTTTCCACAACCTAGCAACGGCGGCTCCGTCGCTCTCCGACTCCGCCTCCCCTGGCGCTCCATCCACCTGGACCGGTCCTTCCACAATCTTCGCTCCCTCCGACGCCTCCCTCCGCACTTGCTTCTCCTGCTCCATTCCTAACCTCCTCCGCGAGCACATGGTTCCCGGTCTATTCACCATCGATTATCTCCGGCAACTCGCTTTCGGAACCAAGATCGAAACCTTGAGTCCAGGCCGTTGCATCACCGTCACCTCCGATTCGGTTCATCCGAACACCAACTCCACCGCCACTGCAAAAGTCTTCATCGGAGGCGTGGAGATCACACAACCGGATCTCTTCAACAACGGCATGATCGTCGTTCACGGCATTCACGGTTTCATCTCGCCGTTATCTCCGTTTTCTTGCGACGTCGAAAGAATGACGTCACTCTCTTTCCCGTTCCATCCAGATCGCCGTTCCGGTCAACATCTCCATACTCCCGGCGCCAACGCCGCTCATGCTGCTTTAATGCGCCTCATGCTCCGAGACGCCATGCTGAGACTACGTAACAACGGCTTCAGCATCCTCGCTCTAGCGATGAAGGTTAAATACGCAGAGCTTGTTACACTGAGCAACATGACAATCTTTGCCGTCGATGATCTTTCAATCTTCTCCGGTTCGCAATCTTACATCCACAATGTCAGGTTCCACGTCGTACCAAACCGCTACTTGTCGATCGCGGATTTGGAGAAGCTACCAGTCGGAACTCATCTGCCGACGCTGGAACGAGGTCAACCACTTCTTATCACCACCTCCGGTGGAGGAACGACTTTTGCTCCGATGAGGATTAACTATGTGAGAATCAAAACTTCTGACGTAATCCGAAACGTGAGGATCATGGTGCACAGTGTTTACTTACCATTTCCGCATATTAACCCTGTGGCTGCAGCGTATGATAGCATCTTAGGCGGTGGAGGAGTATCGGAAGGAACTGAGAATATGCCACATGAAGAAGGAACGTGTACTGCTACTGCTGATGGAGAAGGAAGTTGTGGTGTGTCCCCTATGGCTATGCCTGAGGTTCAGGTGAAGCCCGTTGCTATGGCTATGGTGGAAATTGAAGATCACCACGGCCTGTGAGTGAATCAAGATGAATAGCATATATGTTGTAGTACTTGTTTGAGTCTCTATTAAAATCATGAAACTAGTTCATTTAGTTTGTGCCATTTGTAAAATACATACTCCACAATACTGTTATCATTTTGTTGGTGCTTTACTTGTTCTTAGTTTGTGAATTCAAGTATGGAGTGTAGTCAATGCTCTTTACTTTGAGAGCCTGTGTTCGACTGCATATATACTTCAACAGTGCTATCCCTTAATAAAACTTTCCTGATTCAATTATTGGCTTAATTGTCTTCTAATTATTGTTTTCTTTAGTTTGATCTTGTTTCTTTTGTTCTCATTGCACTGCCTCTTGGTTTGCTTTAGACGTTGCTACATGGTGTTGTTAATGTGATATATGATCATGTCATTCGGTATTGTAAATGAATAAATGAGTGATATTATAAATCTGTCAACTAGTCAAATCATAGAATCGGTATTGTTTGAAATGGATGTAAGGTAGAAACCGTCTCAGACTAACCTTGCAATAGCTATTACAATTTATTTATGTATCAAGTACAAATCCACTAAATAATATAAATATTATTTTATATTTTTATAATATGATAATATGATCGGTCTGGGATATTATTCAGGACATTAAATGAGACAGTAGATCCTTATTTCTATTTATAGGAGGGAATTATTAATTTCCTTTTTATTTTTCAAATGCACCAGTTCCAATAAGGAAGGAATTAATATATTTTGTACATTGCTAACTCATATTACCACATAGAAGTGAGCCTCCATATCTCATATGTCAATCAAAGCCCATATACCGGTTAGGATTATGTTCATTAATGAAGAGACAGGTAATAAGAAAATAATATGAAAATGTAAAATAATATGACATTTTTATCCTTTAAATATAATGATATTACACTCTTACCATTTAACACAAGTGTAAAACCAATAAAAGGGGAGAGTATTCTTTTCTCATATACCTTGATTATTGGATGCTGGCCAACAATTCCTTGAAAATATGGTAATGCTCTTTGGACACTTGGCATAGCCAACGTTTTTTTCTTCTGATTATTATGTAAACACTCATTTAATCATAAACTAGCAAGATACCCGTGCGGATGCACGGGGTGTCATTTTTTTCCCGTATTGTTAAGAATACATGTTTCATATGTACATTCATATAGTTAAAACATACATGTTACTTGTGTATTTGTATGAATAAAAACGCATACGTTACTCTTGCATTCGTATTGTTAAGAAGACACATGTTACTTGGGTATTCGCATGATTAAAAACACATGTTACTCATGCATTCGTATTGCTAAGAACACATATGTGACTCATATATTTTGATGGTTAAAAACAAACATGTTACTCGTACATTCGCATTGCTAAAAACACACATGTTACCCGTACATTCGTATATTTAAAACATACATGTTATCTGTACATTGACATTTTTAAAAAGATACATGTGTTATTCGCATCCGTATAGTTAATGTAGACATGTACTATATTTGCATTCATATAGTTAAAAATACACATGTTACTTGTGTATTCACATGATTAAAAACACACATGTTACTTGTGCATTCCTATTGTTAAGAGTACACGTGTGACTCGTACATTTTAATGGCTAAAAACAAACATATTACCCGTAAATTTGCACGAGACGTTATTTTTTTGTCATATGATTAAGAACACACATTACATGTACATCCATATGGTTAAGAACACACATGTTATTCGTGTACATCCATATGGTAGTTGATGGTAATGATAGTTAATGGTTATTAGTATTAAATATTGCAAATGAAAATTCAATTCTTGAGTTATAAGAATTGATTTAAGGAAATTAATTGTTAGATATAATCTTAAATATATGTACTTGGTGATTAATAGAAATTAATATAAATTAATATATACAAAATGTGGATAATAATAAGATAATAAGATTACTAATCAGAGTATGAGATATTAATATAATTTTTCTCACAATATTATAAGAAATGTGTATAATAAGATAATATAATTGATTGATTGATTGCTAATCAGACTATGAGTTTAGGAAAAATTAAGTCATATAATAGTTGATTTAGGGAAATAAAGGAAGATTTTTGGAGGGGAAAAAAATATGAGAATAAATGTGTATAATAATATTTTTATGAAATCATGAATGATCATTAAGTATTATAATTATATTCATTCTATTTGAATTATTCATGAATATTGCGGTATGGTAATGGTGATGAATGATGATTGATTGTTGAATATAATTTTAAAGATATGTACCTGATAATTAATATAAATGAATATATAATAAATGTGCATAATAATAAGATAATATGATTGTTAATCAGAGTATGAGACATTAATAAGATTGCTTTCACAATATTATAAGAATTTAAAGTTTCACTTATAAGAATTGATTTTGGGAAAATGAAGAAAGATAAGAATTGATTTAGGGAGGAATATATAAGAAATGTGGATAATATGATTGCTAAACAGAATATGAGATATCAATAGGATTGTTTTCAAAGTATTATAAGAATTTAAAGCTCCACTTATAATAAGAATTGATTTAGGGAGATTAATTGCTGGGTATAATTTTAAATATATGTAGCTGATGATTAATAAAAATTAATATATATGGAATGTGTATAATAATATTGATAAGAATTGATTTAGGGGGAAATATATAACAAATGTGTATAATATGATTGCTAATCAAAGTATGAAATATTAATAGAATTGCTTTCAGAATATTATACGAATTTAAAGCTTCACTTATAAGAATTAATTTAGGAGAAATATATAATGAATGTGCATAATAGGATAATAGAATTGCTAATGAGATTATGAGAATATAAATTTAGAATATAAATTAATCAAAATTATGAGAATATTATAATGAATATAAATTAATATGAGAATATTATAATGAATGTGCATAATAGTATAATAGAATTGCTAATCAAAATATGATTTTAGAGAAAATGATAAAAATATAAGAATTGATTTAGTGAAAATGAAGAAAGATTTTCGGATGGAAAATGAATGAGAATATGTGAATATGATTAAGTGTTTGGTAGAAAAAATGAATGATTAATAAATGTGACATACATGTGTTATTTTGATGTATGATATGAGAAGTAACATGCATGTGTCATTTTGATGTATGATATGAATGTAGAGGGTAATGATACAATGTGAGACTATGCATGGTAGTTGATGGTTTGATGTATGATATGAATGTAGATGGTAATGATACAATGTGTAACTATGCATGGTAGTTGGTGGGAGTGTTTGGGTGGGAAAACTTTGCATGAGAAAATGACATGTGTCCAAGACTAATAATGGAGAACCTTTTTTTCTTATAGTATAATAGATGACACCGGGTGTTCTCTCCAACATGGAATAAAGCAATAAAATAAAAGAATAAGAAAATAAAATAGGAGGAAGGAAGGAGGGATTTTAATATGCTGATGCATTTCCTCTTTTGGCATATTGGTAGGTAATGAAGGTTGTTCAAATAGAAGTCAGAAGAAGCTGAGGGCTACTTAAACATTATTCTAAAGAAAAGGTCAATTTACTCGTTGCTAACAAGGTTACAAATACTATTTATATCAAACTTCACTCATTTAAAACAAGTTACACTTAAATTCATTTGTTATTTTGTTGGTTCTAGTGTTGAGCCAAAATAATACAATCATGGATTCAACTCCAACAGTATAAAAACATTTATTGGGAGAAAATGAATTTTACTTTCTCAGTAAGACATACTTTAAAAGTATTAGAGTACTCAATTTTATTTCACTCTTACACTATGTTTTGATTCTTCAACCCCATTCCAATTATGGCATACAAATTTTCACATAAATAATTATTATTTTTTGATAAATTAAGGTTTTTGATTTTTTTTGCTCAATGTATTTGTAAACTGATAAGATTGATTGCCTTGGAAGCAAAATAAAAATAAAACATATTTTTAGTATAAATTGTGTTTTTTAAGTTATCATGATCATTTGTGAGATTTAATCTATAATATTATAAACTGAAAAAATAAATAAACTCATCAAACTTGAAAACATTTTTTACTCATTTTTCTTGATTTTGAAGTTTTTTCATAAACTAAACTCAAAACCCAGGCAAACTTAACTTACAAAATCTTATAAACCAAAAGCAACTAAAAAATAATCCAAACAAAACATTCCTATGTGTTACTAATTATCAATTGGAACTTCAATTAATTGTAATTTCCTACTAATACATTTCTAATCCAAGTAGACTAGTTCAAAAAACGTACACATGACCCATCCTTGGTCAACACGCTGTAATAAAAAAAATCAAATATTTCATTCTGCGAAATTTTTCCATAACCTGCTTAGTTTGACTAAGTAGAAGCGATGAAGTCAACAATATCATGAACTATTGTAACAATATTATTATTAGTTATATAAAGCAAGTCTCAAGAACAATAATGTATTAACATTCTCAACCGGCAAAGTTTCAAACTATCTCTCTATTTTCTATCTAGTAGTACTTCATATATTTAACTAGGCACTAGTTATGATTAAGCACTTAAGGGCTATGCCAACATTATTATTGTTCGTGTGCATATTATTATTCATTTTGGGGAATTTATACACAGCTGAGGCCAGAGTTAGACATTACAAATGGGTGGTGAAGTATGAATACAAGTCCCCTGATTGCTTTAAGAAGCTGGTTATCACCATTAATGGTAGGACTCCAGGACCCACCATACAGGCACAGGAGGGTGATACTGTCATTGTTGAAGTTACCAACAATTTGGGCACTGAAAATCTTGCCATCCATTGGCATGGAATTAGACAGGTTCGGTTTTTTTATATCAATATATGTTATGTAGCAGTAGTAAAATATATAAAAAAAGTCGGTCCAGTAAACGAAACTCTTACTTAGTTAGGCCGGCCTTACCGCTATAAGTGGAGAGACTGGTTCCGGGAGTAGTAGTAAGATATAAATATTAAGTATAACAGATTTCTTAGTTTAGACATTTTTGTACAATATTGTATATTAATTAAATAATCATGTGTGTGGTTTTGTACATGGTAGATTGGAACTCCTTGGTCTGATGGAACAGAAGGGGTAACTCAATGCCCTGTACTACCAGGAGACACCTTTAAGTATCAGTTTGTTGTTGATAGGGTAAGTTGTGAAAATATTTGGAATCCATTATTAAACATTAAATTTTAAACTAATCAATCACAACTTTATATATTACTAATTTATTACTTGCATGTTTTATATTACTATAGGCTGGTACATATTTATACCATGCTCACTATGGGATGCAAAGGGGAGCAGGGCTATATGGATCAATTCAAGTGGCACCAAATGACCCTGAACCCTTTGCTTATGACTTTGACAGAAGCATTATTCTGAATGATTGGTACCACCAGAGTACTTATGAACAAGCAACTGGATTGTCTTCAAATCCTTTTGTATGGGTGGGGGAACCACAGGTAATTCAATTAATATTGAGTCTAATACTTAGTTTTAAAATATAAACATTGTTCTTTTGCTTCAATTTTCTAAACTTTTATTTATTTATTTATTCTGTATGATATTGCATTCTTTCAGTCACTTTTGATTAATGGTAAAGGAAGATTCAATTGCTCTACAATATCTTCCTCAAGCTTAAGCAGCACTGGTGGAGTATGTAACACATCAAATATTGATTGCTCTCCCTATGTACAAACTGTGATCCCAGGAAAAACATACAGACTCAGAATTGGTAGCTTGACTGGTCTATCAGCACTTAGTTTCCAAATTGAGGTAACAAAAAAGTACTAAAAATTAGATTTTTTTTACATGATTGTTTTTAAAAACTCTGTAGCATGCATGACCAAAATATTGTTTAGTTTTGATCTGTTCCTAATGAAGTATTTTTATATACATATAGGGACATAATATGACTGTTGTTGAAGCAGATGGTCACTTTGTTGAACCTTTTGTGGTTAAAAATTTGTTCATATATTCTGGTGAGACATATTCAGTTCTTGTGAAAGCTGATCAAGACCCATCAAGGAACTATTGGATCACTTCAAATGTGGTGGCTAGAAACAGAACCACCCCACCAGGCTTAGCCACTTTCAATTATTACCCTAACCACCCTAAGAGGTCCCCTCCAACCTCCCCACCTACCCCTCCTGGTTGGGATGATGCTGAACCAAGGGTGGCTCAAAGCCTCGCCATCAAGGCACGCCGAGGTTACATAAACAAAGCCCCCACAACCTCGGATAGAGTCATAGTATTCCTCAACACACAGAACACTATAGACGGTTTTCGCCTTTGGTCTGTTAACAATGTCTCATTCTCCCTCCCTCACACTCCTTATCTTATTGCCCTGAAACATAACCTTAAAAATTCATTCCACTCCACTTCTCCACCTGATGGCTATGATTTTGCAAACTATGATATCTTCAGTGTGGCTAATAACACAAATGCCACTTCTACTAATGGTATCTATAGGCTCAAGTTCAATACAACAGTGGATATTATACTTCAAAATGCCAACACCATGACCAAAAACAACAGTGAGACACATCCATGGCATCTTCATGGGCATGACTTTTGGGTTCTTGGGTATGGAAAGGGAAAGTTTGATAAGGACAATGATCCTAAGAAATATAATTTGGAGAACCCAATTATGAAGAACACAGTGGCAGTGCATCCATTTGGCTGGACTGCTCTCAGGTTTAGGGCTAACAACCCTGGAGTGTGGGCTTTTCATTGCCATATAGAGGCTCACTTCTATATGGGAATGGGAGTGGTTTTTGAAGAAGGAATTGACAGAGTTGGGAAGCTCCCTTCATCAATCATGGGTTGTGGTAGAACTTAAGGTTTTAACAGACCTTAGTTGAATTGAACATACAATTTCTATTTAATTTGTTGCCAAAAAATTCTTCACTAATTTGGCTTAGCCTTGCATGTAACAAGTTTCATTCAACTCCCTTAGTTGTAAATTGTTATGAAATTCTATCATATGTAACAAGTATTCATGAGGCCATGTATTATACCATTATGCAAATTGAAAAGTTAAATACAGTAAAAGGAAAAATAAAATAAGACAAAGACCTTTGTTGTTGCTTTTGCTGCTGTTGTTGAATATGAGTTTTCCATTTGCTAGAAGTAAAAGGAAAAGTACCATTATGGTTCTTCAACTAAGAATTTGGTATCCAAACATAGTAAATAGTATAGTATTAGGGTTTAACATCACAGTCTCCATAAATAATTCAAAAAAATGGAAAAGGTTGAATTGAATAGAAACTCTATGTTTGGTTCCACCAACTACTATCTGCAACCGAATTCACCTACCAACCAAACCAATTCATCACCCCTTTTATCATATAAGTGTGATTCAAAATCAGATTCAATTCCATTCCATTCCTTTACCTTCGGTTTATGATATGGCCAACACTACAGTATATAATGCTACCTCATGCCAAATCCGTTTCCTCAATTTCTCTTCTCCCCAATTTCCACTTCCAAAATTCCTCTCTTTTTCTTCAAACCTTTCCACCCTTTCTCTCAATTCATTCAATTTGGAGATGGGTATTGGAAAACAGAAGAACAAGATAATAGTGAAAGCATCAAAGAGTGATGAAGTTGACATATCATTGAGTCCACGTGTGAATTCTTTGAAGCCTTCCAAAACCGTTGTTATAAGCGATCAAGCCACCGCTCTCGTCGAAGCCGGCGTTCCCGTTATTCGTTTGGCCGCCGGAGAACCTGATTTTGACACTCCCTCCATTATAGCTGAGGTATCTATCTTTCTCTTTCTTTTAGAATTACCATTTTCCCATTTTCATTCATTTTCTACATTATTATATTAAAAATGTATTCTTTTTTCCTTTTTATGTAGGCTGGGATTAATGCTATTCGTGAAGGGTACACTAGGTACACCCCAAATGCTGGTACATTGGAGCTACGCCAAGCAATTTGTAATAAGCTCAAGGGTTAGTCTATAATATGCTTTATGTGTTTCTCTTTCTCTTTTTGGGAAAAAAATTTCTGAAAAAAAAGGCTTTGGTAGTGTGGTAGAATTCTTATTGTTGTTGTTGTTGTAGTGGAGAATGGAATTAGTTATACCCCTGATCAGATTGTGGTTACAAATGGAGCCAAACAGAGTATTACACAGGCTGTACTTGCAGTTTGTTCCTCAGGTGATGAGGTAAGTAAAACTGGTTCAGCATACACTCTAATCTAATGATGAGTATTTGAATTACTTGCGCTGCACTTCGGTTAGCGCTGAGTGTTTAAGTCTCATATCGGTTTAGTATTTTCGAGTGAAGTATTTAATTCAAGCAAAGTCATCATTTTATAAATTGTAAGGTACACACTAATATTCAACAGTGAAGGGAGATGCCAACAGTCATGCAATTAAGTTTCAGCTTCTTTTACATTCAAGTATTACAACCTTTACCAAATTCTATCAATAGAAGACACAATTGTATAATAATATATGCGTGAACATGTGTTAAGCATTTTCTTCATTCCATACCCAGAAAACGACCCTATCATAGAAGGGCACGACCTTGTAACAATCGAATAGCCATTGTTTTATAGTAGACACCACTGTAGTTTCAGGAGTTCACATACCCTTCTTTCCATGGTGGCATGGACAAAGCTCTAAAGTAGGTTTTGATGCAGGCTTAGATAGAAGCTTGTTGTAAAATCTGATCATGTAGCACTATCATTATTTCCATTGTTTTTCAGAGTGCGTTCCTCATGTTTTACGTTGTGAGAATAAAAAAACCCCTCTGATTTACTTTCTTCATTAGTAGTTTCTTGTATGATCCTTATGCTTATTGGGGTTGGACTCAAGCAAATAAAAGCCACTCCACACTGTGCACATGTTTATATTCATCCATAAAATGTGCTATGTTTTTTTCTGAAAAACTTATTATATAGATATAATTGTTCTTTTTGATAACTATGGCGGCTTTCGTTTACCATGCACCGTGAATGTTTCAGGTCATTATTCCAGCTCCATTCTGGGTGAGTTACCCAGAAATGGCAAGGTTGGCTGATGCAACACCTGTGATTCTTCCGACATCGATATCTGATAATTTCCTTTTGGATCCCAAACTCCTTGAATCCATAATTACTGAAAAATCAAGATTGCTTATTCTTTGTTCGCCATCTAACCCGACAGGATCTGTCTACCCTAAGAAACTACTTGAAGAGATAGCTCAGATTGTAGCTAAGTACCCAAGGCTTCTGGTAAGTGGTACACCCGTGATGCGGTCATAAATAGTGTGTTCAACCTTGACGGTAGTTCCTTTCATATTATTAATAGCTATGTTATGCAGGTTCTCTCTGATGAAATTTACGAACACATAATTTATGCACCAGCAACTCATACCAGCTTTGCATCTTTACCAGGAATGTGGGATAGAACTTTAACTGTGAATGGATTTTCTAAGGTTAGCTTGTACCACTGTGTTGGCAGAGCTATATCTGCTAATTCCCTGAAATAAAATAATAGTCGTTACTATGTATTTTTTGGGTACGTTTTTTATGTTTGTGTTGTTCATCCCTTCTTACTTTCCACTCATTGCTTATGCTGTATTTCTTAGTGTGGTTGTGAATTATAACATGATATTGGAAGACTCGGAACTGGTTCTGATGCTTTTGAACTGTGTTCCTGTAGGCCTTTGCTATGACTGGTTGGCGGCTTGGATATCTTGCTGGTCCAAAACATTTTGTGGCAGCATGTGGAAAGATCCAAAGTCAGGTTATAGCTCTATGTAATTTTCTAGCATTCATTTCGAACTAGTTTGCCTAATGTTTCTATTTATAGCTGATACATTTTGTTTAATTCAGTTCACATCAGGGGCCAGTAGCATAGCTCAGAAAGCCGCAGTCGCTGCGTTAGGACTAGGCTATGCTGGTGGGGAGGCTGTTTCTACCATGGTGAAAGCATTTAGGGAGAGAAGGGATTTCTTGGTTAAAAGTTTCGGTGAAATGGATGGTGTTAAAATATCAGAACCTCAGGTGCAGACTCTTTTATTTCATTTGCTTATTCCTGCATTAGCTACTCTCTTCATTCTACCTCATAAACGCATCCTTTTATTTTCACTTGCAGGGAGCATTTTATCTATTCATTGACTTCAGCTCCTATTATGGAAGAGAAGCTGAAGGATTTGGTATTATTAAGGATTCTGATTCCCTTTGTAGATACCTGCTGGATAAGGGCCAGGTATACTCATTTAATATTTTATGAGCAGGAAATTTCATAATGAAAACCTTTTATTTCAACATTCCCTTCTTCATTAAAGATTCGTTTGCGAGTTGAGTTTTGGATGAGAAACAAAAGACTTCAGAGTCATCTCATAAATGGTGTTATGTGTAACAGGTAGCAGTGGTGCCAGGGGGTGCATTTGGAGATGATACTTGCATCCGCATCTCTTATGCTGCATCCCTTACTACCCTACAGGCTGCTGTACAAAGGATTAAGAAGGCACTTACCCATCTAACCTCCCATGCACTTCTTTAGAATTGCTTATGTGTATTCTGAAAATAATAGGGTGTCATTATCTATATATACTATGTAAGAAAAGAAAACTCCTTTTAGCCATATGTCATATACTCATCATTTTTTCTCTCTCCTGAAGTGTTCTATACTATTACTATATACCTTCTCACACTACATCTTTACTTTTTATACATTTTATATTTTAACAATTTAAATGCTAATTAATGTTTGTTCCTTATATTTTAAGCATGATATCTCTATTTTTATATTAAGTTAGTTTATTTGAAAATGTTACTTATATTTAATGATAAAATAAATGTTTATATTTTTAAAAAAGCTATAATATTGGGATCATTAAAATTGGATGCATTATATATTGTAAGTCATTATAATTAATTGCATGATTAACACATTTTTTTTAATTTATTAATATTGTATTTGTTGCAAGTTTTCTATACCCTACTACATTGAAATAACAAATAAACTTTTCCTATAAATTAATATTTCAAATATAAGCTAGGTTTATAATGTATATAACTTAACAATAATTATCTTTATATTTTAATTTATTTATGAAGTTATTACACAATATTACTTATTTATATATATATATATATATATATATATATTTAATATGATACTTATGTGGTTTTAAACATGCATTAAAACCACCCTGTCCTTTGCAAGTGCATCATTATTAATATATGTTATTAATCATTTTCCAAAAAAATATTATCTAGTATGTAAGATATATTATTTTGTGTGTTCAAGGGCAACTTTGTCATTACATAGTGACTTTTTTAATATCATTGTAATGTAAATTGTATGATATATTTCTTTATGTATACATTTATTATTGTTGGGGATATTTCATTCATTTCCCATCTACTTCATTCATTTCATTTACGAGTAACATATGTGTTTTTAACAATTAAAATATATGTCACATGTTTGTTCTTAACAATACGAATGCACATGTAACATGTGTATTTTTAACCATACGAATGTATGAGTAACATGTGTTCTTAATGATGTGAATGCACATATAATATGAATGTTATTGACCATGCAACAAAAATTATCGTCGTGTATATGCACGGGTAACTTGCTAGTTACGATATAGATTAACATGATATTACAATTATGGATTAATATGATATTACGATATAGATTACCATGATATTACAATTATGGACTAAAATAATATTACGATATAGTTTAACATGATGTTACAATTATGTTACTATAGATATTTAGATTTAGGAAGAAATAACGGGTTCGGGTACCTCATTACCCGGACCCAGACCCATCTAACAGCGAGTCTTAAGATCATCGGTCTCCCCATTCTTAATTAGGCAGCCTCCCCATTCTTAATTTTTTGGTAGAAGTTAATTTTAGATTTTAGATTCTCATGGAAAGTTTTTTTATATAGTGATTTATTTAATAAGCATAACCAAAAGCTATTTTCTTGCTTTTTGACATTTGAAGACTTGTTTGATTGAATCTTATTTAGTTAAGGTTTTGCTTTTTCCTTATAGGTTTTCATCCTCATCTTTATATTAAAACATAATAAATTGTATTTAGTTAATTTATTGTGAATACTTGGTCATATTAGTTTATGGGTTGCAATATCATCCACTAATACCTTGTTATGGTTTCATGTCTTTCTTTAAACTCATATATACATATATCTATCTTACTCGCAGTTCAAATGAGATAAGAAGCATTGGGCTCATGTTCTCTTTCATCAATAGAAAGAGATTGAATGTGTATGAAGTTGCAAAGAAGCTTCCACAATTGTGTGAACTTACCCTTTATTGTTGTTGGTACATATCTAAGGATTTTTTGGAAGCTATTGGCATATGTTGTCCTCGTATAATAAAATTGAATTTGTGCAAGGGGATCCTTAAACATGAGGAGATTAATGGGGATGCCTTTGCTATTGCAAAAAACATGCCTCAATTAAAGTATCTCCGACTTCTTGGAAACAAAATCACTAACGTAGGCTTACTTGCTATTCTTGATGGTTGCCCTCATCTCAAATGGCTTCACATAGTACAGTGTCCTTACCTTAATTTGAAAGGTTCTTTGCTCCAAAGATGTTTTCAAATCAAATATTTTCAGTTTGATAAAAAGATGTTACCATGAGGTAAAAGATGTTGCCAATTGGACCCATTATCTTCAAAAATACCGCAATAAAATAACTTTCATGTTTTACCATATTCATTACCGTTATAACAAATGTTGGAGTTTTTTTACCATATTCACTATGTCATACTCGTATTTGATAATTGATATTGATATGAATTTCCATCTGCGTCCCAAAATACCCCATATTTTTTTTGACTTTTTACCAAATAAAAACAAGATATAGTTAGTAGTAGTGTGGTGAAATAAATAAAAATGGTATTCTAAATATTTGACATGTATTATTTATGAGGTCCTTTGAATAAATTTGACAGTGATTAAGACAAATTACTATAGAGGGAAATTTACTCTCCATTACTAGCTATAATTAATGTTTCAATTTTAATTTAGTATAATATTTATTCTCTTGAAAATATATATTATATAAGTATGCTCACTCTCTATTTTCATAAGATCCAATTTTGTTTTCATCTGATACCTAATTCAAAGTGTCTAATAGAGTAATAAGTTTTTTTTTTAAAAAAAATACACTTATCAAGTTATTGAGTAAAAATAGAAGCATAAGATCAAATATAATAATTAAAAATATAATTGTAGGAAGTATTGATAACCCAAATTGTCTATTTATTATAATTTATTTTTTATTTTTAAAATTGTAACAGATTAATAAATAGTTTTAATATATATTTGAGGGTGTTAATAATTACCCCACTTATTTAGGTTATTATTTAGATTAATTAATATTAATTTTCAACCTCTCAAAAAAATTCTCAAATCATTTCATTTAATAATTTTCTAAAACTTAAATAATATGAATCCAATTAATATTATACCAGAGTGATGAACACAAATGAAATATTATTTATTGTAATTAATTTTTATAATAATGTTTTGATAACATATAGTTCTATGATATTAATTTGATATAGTATTGATTCTCTTGAAAATATGATTGTTACATAAGCATATTCATTATTCATTTTCATAGGATTCAATTTTTTCTGATTCATTTTTTTTAATATCTCATTCATAATATCCAATGCATTAATTAATTTAAAAAAATACACTCATAGTAAGTTATTGAGTAAAAATAGAAACCACATATACTTAAAAATATAAGTGTTGGAAATAGAGATATACACTTTAATCATGAGGACGCTTATTCAAGATTACAAATATAAAAAAAATTAATTAAATAAAACAAACCTTAAGTTAATATAGGGAAAGTGGTTTCTAAAATCAAATTAAAATCTCTCTTATTTTTTAAAATATGGAGAAACTAGTTTCTAAATCAATTTAAATTAAATTAAGTCATTCCATTTTAAGTGATCATGATTTCTAATTATTATTGATAATTCAAAATAAAAGCATGAGTTATTGATCAATAATAATAAATAAATAGTTGATCAGTATATTTTCAGATTGCTAAAACAAAAAATGTTGAAGGAAGCCACTCAGAAATATCAGAGCCAGGTTTCGATCCTGGGACCTGTGGGTTATGGGCCCACCACGCTTCCGCTGCGCCACTCTGATGTTATGTCATATATTTACCAATGAACAATCTTAATATAAAAACCATGAATGGTGGTTCAAAATCCATATTTGGTAAGCCCATGTAATGAACAAAGAATCTGTGTACAATTCCCACTTCATTTTTATTAAGTATTAAAGAGTAATAATGTTCTAAAGTTAAGATTATAAAATATGTATTTATGCATAAAAATATTAAATTAAAATGACCATATCTTAAACTACATGAAGTTATTAAAAAAATATATTACATTAAAAACTGTAAAAAAAAACATCCGTGAAACTCTAGGAAACACATGCCCATGATATTTGGATAAACAAATGTCATTTAATCCACATGGGATAGAATATCCAAAAAAAATGTCCACAAAGATAAGGTCAATTAATTAATTGATACACTATATATGGCATAGAATATGCTTGTTCTTGCATAGAATAAATTCCAAGTTAGGAGAAAACTACTTGAAATGTGCAACATAATGAACAGTAATCCAACCACCCAAGTTTCCAATAAGGTTAATGTTTCAGTCCAAGTTTCCTGCTAGAGAAGGAAAACAAAAGCAATGTTGGAAAGAATGAAATGGAGACAAGGCAATCTTAATTCTCTACGTTAAATATTCTTATATAGTTGGATGTTAAACATGGTCAAGAATCTAAGTACCTCTTTCCCATTCATGCAAACTAACATGGTAACTTTAATTACAAGTTAGCCAACCTCCACAAACATGATTTAGTTTTCTTCAACTTTTATGTTCCATAGTAATACGTAGCTAAATATTTTTTAATGAAACTTTATCTATATATAGCAAATAGATGAAACCAAGTTACATAGAGGTAGAGCTTTATTTTCAAGCAAGAAAAAAAGTTGTAGAGAATAAGAAGAAGAAAAGGCTTGTGATGATGATGGGGGATTCTTATTCATGCAATGAAAATACCAACCCACCTGAGATTGTGTTCTTTGATTTGGAAACTACAGTGCCTAAAAAGAGTGGACAAAAATTCAATGTGTTGGAGTTTGGTGCAATTGTGGTTAGTCCCCAAAAACTTAGTGAGATTGAAAGCTATACCACATTGATAAGGCCTAAAGATCTATCTGTGGTGTCAGTGAAGTCGAGTAGAAGCGATGGCATAACGCGCGAAGCTGTAAAGAATGCACCATCTTTTGAGGATGTTGCTGAAAGGATATTCAGTATTTTGGATGGCAGGGTGTGGGCAGGACACAACATTCGGAGATTCGATTGTGTTCGTATCAAAGAGGCCTTCGATGAAATCAATATGCCAGCACCAGTACCGGTCGGAACGATTGATTCTTTGGGTGTCCTGTCTGAGAAATTTGGAAGAAGAGCTGGTAATATGAAGGTATGCATTCTTATTAGAAATATCAACAATTCATTAGTTCCTCACAATCTTAAACCACTATTACTTATAGGAAATGTTTTGTGAATAATATTTGTTGATAACAATGTGAAAACAAATTTATCTTCCTTAATATGATAATCAAGACATGATGTTCAAACAGCATATCTTTATTTATTTTGGCAGATGTCAACATTGGCTTCTTATTTTGGCCTGGGGCAACAAAAGCACAGGTACATTAACCATTTCTAAGTTATAACTATAATGCTCAATGCTTAGAATGATATAATTGAGTACTATATATTAGTTTTTGCAAAAAGTGAATGATATGGATTTATGGCTTTCTTGAATCAGGAGCCTAGACGATGTTCGAATGAACTTGGAGGTCCTTAAGCATTGTGCAACTGTGTTGTTTCTGGTGTGCAATCAATCTCTATATACATATATTCAATTCTTCTTCTTCAACATAATTCTCATACATTTCTTATGGCTTTTATTTGGGTAATGTTAGGAATCAAGTCTTCCTAGCACAATGCATAGCAAATGGTATGGCTCTTCCAGCATTATGACGCGAAGCCGAACTAACGGAAATTCACCCTGCAGAGAAGAGAGTAGCAGAAAATCTCCCCCAACTTCTTTATCGTTAGGATATCAGAGGAAAGTCCCCTATGCTGCAAGGGGGAGTTTGGGAAAGGTTCTATACATAAGCAAAATATATGGTTTTTGAAGAATATGCTAAACAAACATTTCTAGTCTAATATAAATCAGCAACTAATAAAAGATTATTGTAACTCCTTTACATGCAGATGACTGAAGGAGTGAAAAGTCTCTTGTTTAAAGCCCAAGGGCAACAACCTCTTAACCAACTACTCAAGCATTCTCATTCACTTCTAAGGTGATGACTTAAATTACAAAGATTGAGTATGCAACTTGAGCTGATTCTATTCTACCATTCAGAATGTTTAACACTATGGCAACTTAAATTCATTTGTGTACATAATTTTTCTTCTTCTTTTCAATTAATGATTCATTCAAATTCTTGAAGCATCACTTGATTGAAAGATGCTGCAGGCGCGACACTTGTACTTTGTAAATGAAATTCAGTAAAATGAACAGTGATCGACTATTCTTCCAACGATGAGTTTCGGTTTAAATGGTTAATCCTAGGTAGAAACATACAAACTTGGATTCCCTCTTCCAACAACTAATATATAAAAGGAGATTATCAAAGTGAAAAGTTCAATTAAAAGCTTCACAGTATTTTTGTTTTTAATATATTTAGTTTCACTTAGTTGGATACATTTCCATCTTTGCAATGAAGGACTGTGAAATTATCTCATCCATGTTAATGTTAACATAAAAAAGCTAATTAGTCATGAACTTCTAATTCATACTCACAATGATTATATAAAGTTGATTCGCTTGTCTTTTTCTTACAAAGTAACTATAATATTCTTATGACTTATAAGTTTTGTAATATGGAGACAGAAAAGTTTCACACAAATCAGACACTTCTTTTATTACATAATAAAAGGCACATACCAACAGCAATATAATACATAATACAATATGTGATTCTCTTATCTCCCATTGTATTATGGTACACAAAGTACCCAAAGACTTCAAAATCCAAACACTAATATGACTGATATACTACAACATTATAATTCAGACCAGACATGAAAAACCTTAAGATTTTATTCCCACACACAACTTCTATAAACAGACATACATGGTAATTTATTATTAGTAGCCATCAAATTTCAACTTAGCAATCCAGATTGGAGTCAACAGCTTCTCCAACAGTCAAAAAGACCCTTCCACCAATTCTTTTCACAAAGTTGGCTGTCTTCAGCTTGTAAATCACTTTCCACCTTGGGTTGGCAATGGCTAACTGAGAGAAATTAATACTAGGAGTCTAGGTAAATAGGCACACAATGTGTTAAAGGTATAAAATTTGAGATATTAGAATCTAAAACCATAAAGTAAATGAAGTTTTGCTAACCTGCTTCCCACTTGAGAGCAAATTCTTATGCAGTTTCTCAAGAGAAGCAATTCCTGAGGTGTCAATGCTCACCAAATCTACCATATATATATAAAATCAGAATTAATGTAATGAAAATATGAAATGAACTTTTGTTTACTAGAATGTTACAATAAATAAGTATAACAAATCCACAAATGAAAAATCACTAATTTGTGATGGACATTTATCAGTAACAATTTCAATTTCATCTAGTAAAAACAAACTTACTAGATGCATCAATGATTACAAGCTGAATTATGCTTCTTATATCTTCCTTGTTCCCTTCTGCTTCTTCCTCAGTGATCCATTTATTGACCCTTTCAAAAACAAAACAAAAATTACCCTGATGAATTAATTAAAGATGATTCATAATTAATTTCATATATTATCAAAGTACTCCTTGCATGTGTGTTCAATACCTTTCTGTAATAGAATTGGCATTAGAAAAACAAAGCATGGAAGACTTGATGCGTACTATTACAATCCCAGGAATCTTCATAGCCATAGGATATTGATGAACATCACAGAACATATTTGTTCCTGGAAGTTTTCCCAAAGTTTCTATGCCAGGTCCAATAGACAAAAAAATTATCCTTATAAAAGATATGGCCACCTGAAAATATGTAGTTTTGCAATGGTGTATTTAGTACCTATCACATCACCTATATGATATTTTGTACAACTTCTTATGACAAAGTATGAGGATTTGTCTAAGAAATTCATTAGATTATAACATTTTTTTTACCAATCCTCACACACTCTGACACATTGCATTTCATAACCATAACCAGTGTCCTGAATATGACACTTTGCTAGAAAGTTTAGTTTGACTTTCCATAATTGGATGGAAAGTACAAGTACTGTAAACTACAGTTAACCAAGCTGGAGACTTCAATGCACAAAATCTCGATCTAAATAAAATTTCATTACATTTAGTTTTGCGATGAAAACTTAACATTTGGTTCATATCATGTCTCTAAAGCAGTTCCAGACCGTCATTGTTAGTGACACCGATTAAACTTTTAATTTTGGACCTTAAATATAAGTTACCAATATCTCTCTAATCTATAATTTATGGTGCAGCACTTTAAAATAGTGTTAGATTGATGACATAAATGAGATAGTGGTGTTTGTGCAAGAATATACATTAGTGGAGAGGGACAGTGATTACTCCAGTGTGGTTGAAGTTTGTAACCATTTGATAATAAAAAGAAGACAAACTAGACTAGTGACATCAACAGCATTTGGTGGTGCATAACACCAGCACATGATTGCAAAAGGTAGCAAGTAGCAATGTTTTTAAAATGTGATAAATGAAGTGCACTTACTGCCACTAACAGACCAATCTCCACTGACACAAACATCACTCCAAAGAAGGCTCCAATGCAAGCAAGAAAGTCAACCTTATCAGTTTTCCATATTTTGTAACCTTCATTGATGTCTATAAGTCCTGGCAGAGCTGAAAGGATTATTGAAGCAAGAATTGCAGTTGGTGTAAAATACAATAACTTTGTGAGACATAGTAGTGATATGATCACTGTAACTGCCATCACTATGTTTGACATTAATGTTTCACATCCAGCAGTGAAATTAACCACTGTGCGGGAGAAAGAACCTGCACAATTAAAGATAATACTAATTACTTAGTCAAAAAGCTACTTAAAATTACTACTATGTAGACTTTATAACAAAACATATCTTGAAAAATGCCTTTAGAAATTAAACTTTCAGTAAGTGATATTTTCCACACAAAAAAAAGAACCAACAAGTGCTATTCAACAAGTCCTATCTATAAGCACCTTTACACAATAAAAGCCAAAAATAGTTCAATTCCACTAGCTTGTTTATTTTTGTGCTTTCTCAATCATTGTACCCTGTCATTGGTCTACTATTCTTTTACTCCCCACTAATCATACAAGTTCCTCATGGCACCTTTAGCTATCAAAATCTGACCTAACTGATAGTATTTTTTACTGTTGCATCAACTATGCTCTATGCATAATTGAAATGAATATCCGTGACTAACTTTATGGATCACATAGTAAGGGATTAAAGATAATATTATCCATACGAAAGGCTTAAATTGATGTTCATGAAGCCTAATTGATTTAAGTGATAAAATTTGAAGTTGAATCCATCTGGACCTGGACTCTACATCAAACGTACCAGTTGCAACATAGCAAGAAGTGAAGGATCCTATGATGTTCATGAAGCCTAATGACACCATTTCCTTGTTTCCATCAAGGTGATATCCTTTCATCGATGCAAAAGATCGACCAACCGAAACCGATTCCTATAAACATACAAGTATTTTGAAAGCTTAAGAAAAGGTCAAATTGAAAAAATTGATAATGAGAACCACACATTGAAATTAAAATGGATAAAGTATAACAAGTACCACTCACTGTAAGTGCAACTATAGCAACAACTAGTCCAATTTTGGCCAATGCTCCAACATGGTGGCTATTCAACACAATCTCATTCATAGAAATTGGATTTATTCCTTCTTTTATATGTTTGACAATATTCACTCCACTTTTGTCAGCTCTTGTCACAAAAACAATAACTGTTGCTAGTATCACTGATATAAGAGGAGAAATTGCTGGCAACCAATACAGTTTTCTGTTCCTTTTACCCTGACATGGCAAGTTCCATTCATGCATTAATTGGACAACTAAATTTCAACATTAACAGTTCATAAAGATAAGAGAATTACTATCTGTATTATACAATCACTCACCAGAAGTCTTGTAAGTAGAATGAAAATGAAGAATGAACATCCCAGGACAAAATTCCGGGGGTTCCACTACAGTACATTAAACAAGTACATTGTTCATGTAATTATTATGTATACAGAATAATTTATTAACTAAATAGGGATTAAAAAAAAAAGCATAACTAACTAGAATAACAAACCGGATGATGAAATGATTCCGAAACAGATTTCATGACAGAGATTATATCAGTGTTGTTGGTAAAATGATTGATCCCAAACAGTCCCTTGAGTTGTTGAAGGCCAATTATTAAAGCTGCTCCTGCCATAAACCCAACAATAGCAGCATGGGACAGAAAATCCACAAAGAATCCCAACCTATAATTAATCATACCATTAACACTAAATTAGAAATATACAACCATGTATGTAAATTATAATTCATTATTTTGATTTATATAATACCAACCTTAAGAGTCCAAAAGCAGCTTGAAATATACCAGCAAAGAGAGTTGCAGTGAAAACAAGCTTTCTGTAACCAATGGGATCAGCAACAGGATCTATTAATTTCTGAATCATTGATGACAAAAGAAGAGATACCACTGCCACAGGTCCAATTGCTATTTCTCTTGATGTTCCCATTATAGCATAGATAAGAGGTGGCACCACACTTGTATCTAATAATATTTTTACCATAAGTTTGATACCAACCCAATTTCAAAATATTACATGTAAATGTAATCATTCAAGTTTTTATTTTGACAACAAAGAAAAGAAAGGAAATTTAAGTAACTTACATAGACCATATTCAGGATCAAGCTTTGCTAAAGTAGCATAACCAATGCTCTGCATTGAAACAGAATATGTATGAACTATATATATGATACAGTGATTATGAATCTAACCTTAGTAATAATTTAAATAGTTCAATGAAAATAAGATCATAGTATAAGTGAAAATAATTTACATTGATGTGTTCTATGCAGTAAGAGAATTAAACCTGAGGGATGCAGAGACTAGCAATAGTTAGGCCTGCAAGTAAATCATTCCTGAATTTAGTGACAGTATAATTCTGGCTCCAATCAAGGATAGGAAAAATGAGTGTCAGGAATGAGAGCACAACTTTGGCTCTATGTTGGCCTCTAAGAGAGGAACACCTTTGTTGATAGTGTGAAATGGTGTTCCTCACAGAAACCACAATTTGATGCCACAAAGTTGGAGGATCAGGAGCACTGAGTACCCACTTAGAAGTTTCAGAATGTTCTTGAATAGTGTTCTTCTCAGTGTCTACGACCACATGATCCTCAACTTTGAAGCTCTGAATAACTGATAAAGCCATATTTAATTGAAGTGTTTGGGTGAACTCTGTGTCTTGCACAAAAGCCTGGATAGTAGTAAGTAACTACTCTTCTCTATTACAATGTTAGAAAGCTGTTTTTTTATAGAAATAGAGAAGGGGGCTTAGAGCATTATTATCATGAGTCAAGATAGAAGTTATCCATAACTATTCAATAAGCTTACATTGATGCTTAAAACTATAGGCTATTTAATAATTTCACAATTTTATCTTTAATTCACACATGTATCATCCAATGATTGAATCATAATAAAAAAACACATTGTAAGCAAAAAGTATTCAAAAGTTTAAGTAACAGGTATATGCATCAGTGTCAACCTGCTATCATAGTGTCATGATGAATTATAAGCTAATGGAGTAGATAAATATCATACAAATCAAACATTATTTAATTATATAATAGCCACACACCTTTATGGTACACTTATACAGTATTACTTTGCACATTCATTGTGCCTAAAAGTATTGGGATAACATAATCTACCGTCTCACTTTAGACTACACTATTGTAAATAAAGTACTTAGGAAATAGAGATCCTAGGTATAATCAAACTATCAGACAGAATAGTGTTATATGTACAACTAACAGACATAACTTTTACAACAAGAGCTTTATAACACAAAGTACAAATACTCTTTCTATTTTAGTACAATTAAGGATATACCCTCACTCTACATGTCAGGAACCAATCTCTCTCGATGTGTGTGACTGCCCCTCCCGACAAGTATCTTTAGGTCTATTTTTCTGGTGAGGCTTTACACCACTAAACCAACATCTTACATTAAAAAGTGGTTGCACTGTTATCGCTCTAAGTTGTACAAAAAAATATCTCTGCTATCACATGAGAAATATTGCGATAATCCACTTGATTTTATTAAATACAAAGATATGGTTTAGTTAACTCACAAATCAAGCATAGGTCAATAGCTTCTCCAATAGACAAGAAGACCATTCCTCAAATTCCTTTACATCATTGGTGCCTTTAGCTTGAAAATCATATGCCAACCTGGGTTTGACAATTGCTAACTTAGAGGAATTAATATTAAGACAGGTAAGTAGGCACATTGAAGAAATAGAAAAAAATGTAATTTTTTTTATGTGTAACACACAAAGCAAAAGGAGCCACCTTACATATTTCCCATTTCACACTAGGTTCTAATGTAATTACTCTAAAGAAGCAATGGCAGAGGTGCCAATGCTCAGAAAATATATCATATATAAGATTATAATGAAACTGACATTAAAAGGTATGGATTATTCTCACCTTCCATCATCAAATATTTAATGGAGGCTTCCAAAGCAATAAAAGTTTGATAGAGAATTAAATATTTTTTGTTGCTTATGTTTGAGTTTTTTTTACTGAAGTTAAAACATATTTTTATGCTATCATCATGTTTCAGTTGCTTCAGCCCCAAGGAAAATAATTGGAGCATGGCTGAACCAGGGAATATGGTGGAAGATGGTTTTCCTTTGCTTCAGATGGGTGAAACTGAAAACTAAAGAGAACTCCATTATCATCAGCTTCCATAATCCCATAATGCATATATGATCATATGGTTAAGAATACATGTGTTTTTTTAATAAGGTTTATGAATGTGTTCAAAAACATATAGATATTTCCTTAGTCACATTTGTATTTTTTTCATACAGGTAAACAAAATTACAAATGAAACTTGAGATTTAGAAGTATTATTTTGAGTTTAAATCTAAACTTTCTTCCTAAGTTCTTAATTGGGCAAATCCAAACTTAACTTCTATTTCACAACTGCCAAAAGTAAAGGTATATTTGGATGGAAGAGTTAGAGAAAAAAATGATTGGATTAAGAAAGTATAGGTAAACATATTTCCTTTAGTGGAGAGTTTTTTACATCAAAATTACTGACTCTTCCATACCCCTTTAACAGCTTATTATGAGTGAAAGATTGAGAATGATATTACACTTTGGTAAGCAGTACTCATCTGTGCCTAACAATTTAATGTACAATTAGTGATGTGATGAAGACACTGAATCAGAAAGAAGAGGAACTCTTTTATATATGCATGCTCCAATAATTTTTATTACTTATTCAAATCTCATAATAATGTAAAGGGTATGATTAACTAAAACAGATATATTAAGCATTCAGATGAGTAATCAAGTGAATAGACTAATTGTGTGGGTTGAGCCAAAACTTTCATGATGCATAACTGGAAATGTTAAAATAGGTGAAGACATATATATATATATATATATATATATATATATTATAATAGCTTGGGCAATTATTTTCCTATAGTTAACTTTTAGGATGAAGTTAGGTGATATTATTGTAACATGATATTAGAATCTATCCATATTCTGTTACACATATGATGTGAATGAGTTAAAGTATTATGGGGATTTTAATTAAAAACAGTTATAGATCCAACACTAACTAATTTTTTAATGGATAGTATCAATTGATCTCTAAGTTTCATTTTAAAGTTGAAGTCCACTACAATTAAACAACACCTCCTTTTAGAGATAGTTCATTGAAAGAAATATCCAAATCTTTGGAATACTATCTTGCAGTTACAAAGATACTTTTATAATGTGATCCCTATATATATATATATATATATATATAATATGTACTATATATCCTAGAGCATAACACACACTTCACACACCAATAGTGTAATTAAATGGGCAACAAATTATTGTACTGTAAACTTGTGCTAGCTTTCTACATATCATGTCACTATGTTGCTGTTGCCCACACTGAAGATTTCACTTTACCAATCAAAGCTGTGAATCTTGGAAATTGGCTGGTCACTGAAGGATCCATGAAACCTTCTCTCTTTGATGGAATAATCAACAAAGATCTTTTGGTATGGTAATATTTTCTATCAAAAAATTATGTAACTACTGTTTATAGTTGATTTCTGAATCCAATAACCATAGCAATTCTTTGGTGACATTTCAGGATGGAACTCAAGTGCAGTTCATGTCTACAAAGTTGCAGAAGTATCTCTGCGCCGAACGTGGTGGAGGATCTATTCTTGTTCTGAACAGAACCATAGCCAGGGGCTGGGAAACTTTCAGGGTTGGTTCATATAAGATTTGTTTCTTTGTTTCTTTCCATGTTATTTTGTTTAATGTGGCTCCTTTTGTATTATTATCAACCATGCAGTTGTGGAGAGTTAATGAGTCAGCTTTCAATTTTAGAGTGTCTAACAAGCAATTTGTAAAACAAGGTAAAGGAAACAAATTAGTTGCAGATTCAGATTCACCTACCCACATGGAAACATTTCAGATTGTGAGGAATGATGGTGATCCAAACTGGGTTCGCATTAGAGGACCAAATGGTCTGTTTTTACAGGTACTTTTCTGTTGTTGATTACATGACAATGATTATTATGGAATTACATTAGAAATCTGCCTGTCTCCTTACATATGAGTATATGACAAATTTCATCAATGGTAATTTAGCTTCTAGAGTGTGTACCTAGTGATGTTTGATGTTGCTAATCTTATTTGCTAAAAGTTGAGTACATAAGTGAAGAAACATTTACAATTACTTGGACAACACTTGTAATCTAGAATTCTAGATTTCGGGCCGGAACTAGACTCGAGTTATTCTAACATCTAGATGTTAACATCATTTATCAGGCCAAATCAGAGACTCTAGTGATTGCAGATTATGAAGGCTCAGCTTGGGATGAAAATGATCCATCTGTTTTCAATATGACTGTTTTGACTGACAGATCTCTAAATGGTGAATACCAAATTACAAATGGTTATGGCCTAGAAAAAGCTCCTCAAATCATGCAGGTAAAGTATAAGCTTTATAAGATAGAATTATAGAACAGGAACCACTAATTTTATGGCAAATTTTTATTGATTGATGGGCATGCAGGATCACTGGAATACTTATATCACTGAAGATGATTTCAGATTCATGTCAGAAAATGGCTTAAATGCTGTGAGAGTTCCAGTTGGATGGTGGATAGTACATGACCCAACACCACCAAAACCATTTGTTGGTGGTTCCTTGAAAATACTAGACAATGTCTTCACATGGGCACAGTAAGATTCATTAAAGGCTGTTACCTTGTCTATTTTATTACCAAGAACAAGAAAGTGAAAAAGGCCATTTTGTTCATGCCAATGGTTATAATAAATGTCTCATGAATTACTACTTTAATGTTAATTCAGAAACTATGGAATGAAGGTGATTGTGGACCTGCATGCAGCTCAAGGTTCACAAAATGGAAGGTCTCACAGTGCCTCAAGGGATGGATATCAGGAATGGGGAGATTCATACATACCTGACACTGTAGCAACCATAGATTTCCTAGCTGAAAGGTTTTATTTTTTAGATTTAATGTCTATTTTGCTGATTTGCAATACTCTATGCTATAACTTCAGGTTTAGAATGTTCCATGTGAACAATGTTACATTTTTAATATTATCTGAACACTTAAAAGAGTGCTCTCATTCCAATTGACTCACACATATGTAGCTTCAAAATTGCTATGCAGATATGCTAACAGAACAAATTTGGTAGCAATAGAGCTGATGAATGAGCCTGTAGGTGTCAATCTACAAAGCCTTAAAAAATATTATGAAGCAAGTTATGAAGCAGTTCGGAAACACACATTGAGTGCTTATGTGATCATGTCCAACCCTCTGGATAGAGATTCAAAAGTGCTTCTATCATTTGCTGAAGCTTTCAATAGAGTAGTCATTGATGTGCATTACTATAGTCTCTTTTCAGATACATTCAACAACATGAATGTGCAACAGAACATTGATTATATAAGAAAACAAAGAGCTTCTGATCTTAGCTCTCTCACCTTATCTAATGGACCCCTCATCTTTGTTGGTAAGTTTATGCAGTTAATATAACCTTAGTGTAATCAAAACTTAAATACAACATATAAATATGTGCATGCATGGTATGAAACTATATTAATGGTAAATATGTTATTCAATGCCTACCTTTTAATTTCTAGTACTTTTTAGAGGATAAGGTATACATCATATGAACAGATTTTCATTTTTATTACATGTTTTTATTGACGTGATACATGATTTGAGACAACGGTTCTTTGTTCACAACAACCTTCCATTATTTGTTATGGTGGAACATGTGCAGGGGAATGGAGTGGTGTTTGGAAAATAGAGAATGCATCAAAGCTAGATTACCAAGTATTTGAGCATGTTCAAATAGAGGTATACTCTCGTGCAACTTTTGGATGGGCTTATTGGTCCTACAAATGTGACTCTAACTACTGGAACCTCAAGTGGATGATTGAAAACAATTATGTAAAGTTCTAGTTTGTATTAAAAATGTTGTGTGCTTCATTTTAGATGTAAAAAATGGAGTGAAATGTACTGATTTACAAAAACAACATGACGTACTACTATCACATATTGCATATACTTAATATAAGTATGATTGCATATACTTAATATAAGAATGATTGACGTGAGAAAGACTCCTCTCCCTCTCCCATACTAGAGAAAAGAGAGTTATTGTTTTTACACTAGTTTGTAAGGGTATAAATGCTATTACAATTATAACAGAAGGATAAAAACATCATAATACTATTTTTTTTTCAATACTGAAGAGGATCTTTACCCGATTGACATACACTAGCTTTTTTGTTCTATTTTTTATGAAGTGACAAATGCAAATTTATTTGTTAATTGAGTGTATTACATTATTAACAATGATTCCTAATAGGAAAATGTTTGTTGCCCAAAAATTAATGACAACCTCCATCATCTTCTTTTTTTGTACAATTTTTGCCAGTGATGAACTAATACTAATTTGAAACACTATTGCCTAAGGAATGAAAATTATATTCTAACCATTTACAAACCTAAAGTGAAGTTGAAGTTTGGAGAATCTATTTGTGCACATATGTATTTATCTACTTGAGAATCATTTTTGGAACTTCTGAAATTTCTATGTGGGGGATACTTTCTACAACTGAAAATAAAAGTTCAAAAGTGTACATAAAATTAAATATGGCTAAAACTATTGAAACTTTTTCAAACTTCCTTTTAACTTCACGTACTTAGGGTAATCATAGGGTATATTAATATAATACAATAAATTTCAATAAGGGGTATATTTGAGTTGATTTAGTTTCACATATGTGCTTCTTTCTACAGCTTTAATGAAATATACATTTTGAATGATACAAAGGTTGTTGAATTTCATGTGACTAAGTCCAACACTGTTTGAGCGGAGATAAGCACCTCCTAAGATTTAACTATAAATATTCACTTCAAAAATACGGATTCAATTATTCAGGTTAAGAAATTGAATTTTAGGGTTTAAAAATGCAACAAAAATGTAATTTGAAATCTACCTGATCTTTAGTTCATATGAACAGACAAATATAATAATGTGGAAGAGAGTTGATTTAGTGATAGACAAGCTAAACATTGAAAAGTACATAAATATTAAACTTTTCATTAGAAAATATAAGCCATTCAAAGGATATGCTAAACTTTTATTAGAAAGTATAAACGGCATTAATCAGCTTCGATAATAAATTGTATAAATTCATTAAACAAATAAAACTTCTAAAAGAGTTTTATACATCATTATTTATGGATTATCATTGATGGTCCTGGCTCATTTTCAAATCCTTGATCATTGCTACTACCGATCTTAATTATTAATTATTTGATTAATAACATCATTAAATTAATTTCTGTTTATGTTTCATTTCATTGGATTATTATCACCAGGATTAATGGCTTCTACTTTTCTTTACCAACCCACTGCACGTTATAGCTATGGCATTGATGTTCCAGCTTCTTCTAGAAACTTCGGAAGTTTCTCTCTTCGATTCCTCTCACCGCGTTTTCCAACCAATGCTACCAGATCCGTTCTTCATCCTTCATCACTCTCCAATTCTCACAGCTTATCAAGTAAGCAACCAATTTCTTTCATAATTATTCACTTCAATTTTGCCCTATTTATCTGAATAAGAATCTTGTTATTTAATTTATAGGTGAGAGCGAGAGTAGTTTGATATTGATTCGTCATGGTGAATCTTTGTGGAATGAGAAGAACTTGTTCACTGGATGTTGTGATGTGCCTTTGACTAAGAGAGGTGTAGAGGAAGCGATTGAAGCTGGTAAGAGAATTAGTTATATACCGGTCGATATGATTTTTACATCTGCGCTTATTCGAGCGCAGATGACAGCTATGCTTGCAATGACTCAGCATCGCCAGAAGAAGGTAATTACGCCATTCATATCAAATTTACAATTTACTTGTTGCAATAAATGCTACCTTAGGTTAGAACTACTTAATTTAAGGTTGGACTCATGCAATTGGTAAATCTTATATCGACTGCCTCATTCTCTTATGCATATTTAAATATTTACTAAGTTAATTCTCTCATGGCCAATTGGTTTTGAGATAGATCCTTACATATATTAGAGTCAGAGCCCAAAAGATACCCTTTGATCATGGGTCAAAGCTAACATTTTCGCTTGGTCCGACATACATCTATGGAGAGAGCATGTTGGGAAGTAAATCTGATATCATCTGCCTCATTCTCTTAGCATGGTTTAAATACATGTTGAGCTACACCTCTCATAGCCAATTGGTTTTGTGATGAAACCTTAACAAAAAAAAAACATATGTTGCTAACTTGGAAAGGACTTAGCCTCTTCATGTGAACTTGTGTTTTTATAAACCTATATCTATGTTGTAAGCCTACAATCAATTGTGGTGGTTTTAGTGCTTTGCTTTTATTTGGTTAACTATTGTTTCCTCTAATTGCGATAAAGTGGAAAGACAAAATTAGTATATTGTGTTCTCCATGGCCCAAAAAAAGGGTTCAGGTTTGTTCGGTATATTTGATAGTTATTTGATAAAGTGGAAAGACAGAATTAGTATATTGTGGCTTACCCGTGAGTCGTGAGGAAAACCATTATCTGTGGATTAGAGGTCTCTAGTGATGTTATGATGCTTCTTTTCATTAATTGTAAAGAAATCATGCTAACCATGTAAAAATCCAGTAAAGACTGATCATGGGTAAACTTGTTATTAGAACCTTGATCTCTAAACCATGCGCTTACTCCACAGGTTCCTATTATCATCCATAATGAGAGTGAACAAGCAACAACTTGGACTCGAGTTTACAGCGGAAAAACCATGCAGCAGTCTATTCCAGTTATAACAGCTTGGCAGTTGAATGAAAGAATGTATGCAGCTATTAATCGTTGCTTCTGTTTTTGGTTCATAGTATATGTTAAATATATTTTAGAAGAATGGAATTACACTTCCTTATGCTGCACCAACAGGTATGGGGAGTTACAAGGTCTTAATAAGGAGGAGACTGCAGAAAGATATGGGAAGGAGAAAGTTTATGAGTGGCGTCGGAGTTATGATATTCCTCCTCCTAAGGGTGAGAGCCTAGAAATGTGTTCACAGAGAGCTGTTGCCTATTTTAAAGAATTTGTAAGAGTGTTGCTTTTCTTATTTCTTAATGTCAAAATTTTATATTTGATTTGTATGACTTTGATATGTTTATGAGGGTTAAAGCATTTTCAATTGCTATGGAAGTTGATATGTAGAGCCATGCATTGTAGATTGAACCCCAACTAAAATCAGGAAAGCACGTGATGCTTGCTGCTCATGGGAATTCATTGAGGTCTATCATAATGTACCTCGAGAAATTAACATCCCAAGAGGTAGCATCCTGCAATTCCTATGATTTCCACCTTCTCATATATGTAACAATTTTTTGTATTAAATAAAATAGAACTGGGTTAATCTTCACTTTTCTGTGAATAAACAGGTCACTGATTTGGAGTTATCAACAGGTATACCTTTGCTTTACATATATAAAGAGGGAAAGTTCATGAGTAGAGGAAGTCCAGTGGGGCCTTCAGAAGCTGATGTTTATGCATATACACAGGTATGATCCGTTATTTTTATTCTGTAGTTTTATTATTATTCCAATTTCTCAGAGTTGTAGGAATTAAATGATGTGCCAAAGCAAATCCAAATGATTTGGAATTTGCCAATGAGGTCTTTGCTCAATTGACACAAGCCCAAGCCTTTAATATTTAGGTGTGATGAGTGATGACGAAGTTATAGGTTCAATCCTCCACTAGGCCACTGGCCACCTTTTCCCTTCCCTTAACTAGCAGCCTTATGGAAAACCATAAAATCGTCACCTCTGGGGTTCACTGAAATTGTGTTTAGTTTTTATCCTAGTAAAACAATTATGATAGTTTAGTTTGGTGTTCAAACTTCTGAGTATACATAAGAAGAGGATATTATGGTATCCTAATATCCTCTTCTTGTTTGATAGTCAGGTTATGTCTTTATTTACTTATTAGTGTCATCTTGTTGAACCCATTTGTGTCTACAGAACTTGGCTGTTTACAGACAACAATTGGAGGAAATGCCACATTGAAGTTATTTTGACCCTTCTTCATGTGAAAGATAAAAAAGGTATGCCACATACACAATGAAGATTTGTATTTTTGTGTCCCTGCTATTCTGATTCCCCAATAAATTATCTGATTTTGTCTATACACATCTGAATCTAAATTTTCTGATAAGCTGAATACTTTGATGACTGGATGTGATCATATATATTTGCAGGTATAATAATATATATTCACTTTTGGTGGGTGGCCTCATTTTATTTTCTGGGTGTCACAGTTCTGCAACATTAATTATATCTTCTCGTATGCCCTTTTAACAATGAAAATTATCGGAAGAGAATGTCAACCCATATAGTTTCAAATATGTGAATGGTGAAACATGACAGCTCTGAATTTTTTATGCACGGTAGCAATGTAGTCCAGCCCAAAAACAATTTTTGTTAGAGAAAGACAGTGAAAAACAATTAAGATTGGTAATGTAGCATTAAAATTTGATTGCAAGTGAACTTATAGGTAGCTGCCACGTTTTGAACTTGTAGGGAAATCAATTTATGGTTGAAGAATGAAAACAATATCAACCAATCAAAATATTTTGTCAACCCTTTGTGGTATAAAATTTTATTTTCTGTTATTTATAATTTGTTGAAACAATTGTCTGTTTGTTGCTTCTTATCATAATTTGATCAAAGGGTATCCCTTACTACATCCTTTTGAAATTGTGACCGTCTCTCCTTTATTTTCATGTGTGACATTGGGCTTACCTGGATTGTTAATATTTTTTTTAATATACTAATTTAGTCTACTTGTCTCTCAAGTCCGCATGCATCTTTATTATGCAATATAGGCAAAGAAGTAAAAGTTAAATAAAGTATGATGTAATTTAATTTAATGGTTAAAAAATTGCAATGAATGTAATTTGTTCAACTTCATGTTCTACCTCCAATTTCTTTATTTAATTTCTTTTTATTTTGTTTTATAGATTATTTTTCACTTTTTAAATTTCTTATCAATTTTTGCTGACAATATCATAATTTTGTCAACTCATTTTAAAATCAGAAGGGAATGGGAATTTAATTTAATGGCATGCCTACATTTGCTTTTGATTGGCGGGCACAAACTAGGCAGTTAGTTTTGCCATCACTATATCTATCAACCTAATCATTTTATGACAAGAGTTAGACAATAAAATAACTTGGTTATTGAAAAATAACCTAATTCAATTGTAATTAACTTGCATTCTATGTCAATCACACAAAAAAACAAACCTAAATTATAATACCAATTATTGGTCACCTCTGTTCATCACTTTCATTTTTTATCATAAACAATTTTCATGAAATTAACCTGGTTTTAAGAGACAAGAGTATACATCTACTCTAATTTAATTCAGTGGGGTAACACTTTCATTTCCTTGCATACATAATCCATTCCTTGTTATGAAGATCAAACTTGTGCTCTACTAAATATGTTGATCGATTACTTTTCATATCAAATGACTTATAATTTTTTTTCTCATCACCAACTATTGACTCACTTTTACCAATTGTTTTATGAGGACTATAAGATCGTAAATGAAATTATGTTGCAATTTATTTAGTTAACTTTCCTGACTTTTGTCCAAGGTATGGTTCGTTTGGACTATTGTTTAATTTCAATGTACAACTTGAGCATTCTCATGAAGTCCTTAATTGATTTAGGGATATTCTTTTATAATGGATTTAGTTTTTTTCCTTCTAACTTGGTTAACTTTAATTAGATTAATTATTTTTTAAATTTATAAAACAATCCTTACCTACAATAGTATAAATATTAAGTTAAAAGGATAGCACATGGCAATCGTATATGCGTAGATAGGGTGCTACCTCAACATTGAGTGTGGCATAGAAAAATTCTAATTATAATTATATATATGCATGTAACAAAGTAAGAGTCACTTGTAAAAATATATAAGAAGAAAAAAAATAAAAAAACATGAAAACAAAATGAACTCGAATTAACTTTTTGTTTATCTATGTTGAAAATGAGTAGGACTGATCTCAATTAATAGAGAGAAAATTTATTTTTTTTCTTTAGTTTTTAAGGATTAAAATAAAATCTCAACATAATTAAGAATAATGCAATTGTCATTTTATACTATATTTTCTTTGTTTTTCACACAATTTCTCTCTCGAAAAAGTACATGTCCTAGGGTACATAAATACATAATAAGGAGTAAAAATATTTGGCATTTTGTGTGCTGTTTTTTCGTTAGTTTTTTTGGATTACAATATATATTTGCTGTTGCACAACGGTTTCTTACCTCTTTTTGGCTCTCTATCTCCCAGAACCTTAAGTCCTCCGAAAGCTCTGCCACCAAAATCTCATTCTCTCAAAACTGAAAACAACATAGAAAAACATGATTAATCTCATCCAATTATCAAATCAAATATTCAACCAAAAAGTGCCTACAACAAAAAGAACAGTTTTTGTTGTATTCTTAATCATCATAAGATTCCAAATGTATGTAACCACCCATTGTTTTTTTTCCTACTCAAAAGGGCATGTTCAAAATATGAATGAATGAATGATATGAACAAATAAATGCATGAATGAATGTCTTCCTTTAATGCTTCACGTTCCAAATCAAATGCAACTCCTGATTTCACCAAAACTAAATCAAATGCTGCTGCTACTACTCCTGAAATGACCAAAGTTAAATCAAATGTTATTCCTGAAACCATTTATGCTAAAACAAATGCTAGTTCTGAAAGGACCAATGCTAATGAAACCAACGTCTGCATCATCAATGCAAGCAATACAAACCCTTCTTCTGACACTGGTGGTGGCAAGAATGAGAAGAAAAAGAAGGTTCTTGTTTTTTATTTATTTCCTTCAATGCATTGCTTTTTTTCTTGTGTGTTAGTTAATGGAAATTGTACTTTCTTGTTGACCCTTTTTTCTTTTGTTTCAAGTCTCTCTTTCCAAAGATATTTGGATCAAAACGAAGTGGTAGAGGCTCAGATGAAGATGCACTCAAATCACAAATACAAGAAGGAGATGGAGTTACTCTTGGTATTCATTAAATTGTTTCTTTCAATTTTTATATTTCAATGTTTTCAGGGTTGCCATTTATAGTTTTCCTCTATAAATGTTTTGTATGGAAAGATTTGGAGAGGAAGATTGAGACGAGAAGAAAAGCTTTCTTGGAAGCATCTCCCATCATGAGAAAAAGTTTCTCAGGTATAATCAAGGTTGCATGCAATTAAATTGTGGCATATACAAAATTTTAAGATTCTTTGAAAATGAAAAGATATAGTATTGTTTTTATCACCATTCAATCTGGTACAGACCCACTTACCTATCAAGCAAAATGTAATCTTCTTCATGAATTATTTTAGTAGCTTACCTAAAAAATTGATTTTTTTTGTTATTAGTAGGATATTTTCTGATAATAGAATAAATCAAATTTTCTTGATTGATATTTGACAAAAGTACCCTTGTCTCATCTTATGTGAAATATAATGTATACCAATGCAATGAATTATAGAGTTGTGAAGATGTTAGTGACATAACATGATGAAATAAACTGTGATCTTAATTTGTTATTTACTTTCAGAAAGGGAGACTAGTCCAGGGATTGAAGGTCTAAATTTGTCCAACTTTGAAAGGGGAATGGCTCCTGAAACTGGAATTCAGAGTTTTAGGTATGGGATTTTAATTTTGCTGCATATTATAGCCAAACTTTCATATATAATATACTTTTTCACGTTAATGCAAACACATTTGCTTATTGGAAATTGCAGGATATTTGTTGCAACATGGAATGTAGGAGGAAAGTCACCCAACTTTGACCTCAACCTTCAAGATTTCTTCCTGGTGGAGGGCTCTGCAGATATATATGTTTTGGGGTATGACAGACTCTTGAGACATTGCAGTAGCATATTTAGAGTTTGATGATGGTTGCATTTAACATTTTAATATCGTTGATCCATATCATAGAGATTCGATTAAGTTTTGTTAGTTGTTGAACGTCTAACACAACATTCACCTTTTATCCGGGCTTAGGATCGGTTGTGTATAGCGTCATCAAGCACACATATAGGAGAGATGAGAATGTTGTATTGATTAAGTGAACACACTAGACCATATAAGATTAAGATTCAATGCATTAGAGAGAAAATTATGGTAACTCCTGTTATAGAAGAGATAGTAGAATCGCATCTTAGTTAGTTTGAGTATGTGTGGAGAATACCGATAGAAGCTTCGGTAAGGAGAGTATATGTGAAATTATTAGAAAATATTTACAGATTAATGTTCTGTCAATAGACATGATTTATGATAGAATATAATGATGACATTCGATTCATGTAACTTGATCTCACCTAATGAATTAATAAGCCCTCTTGTATAATGGTAGCAATGAGGAACAATTTTTAACAGGCTTTAAAGGTCAAATGTATGTTTATAATTATGAAGTTACCAGCTTTTCCTTGCAGAAACTTACAGCTTGTGTATGCAAATATGGTCATCTATGGAGAGAAAAAAACAATCTATATGCTTTTGTTTCTCTTTATTAATTTTACTACAAGTTGATGTTATCTGACATATGTCAATCTTCCTTCAGGTTTCAGGAAATTGTTCCTCTTAGTGCTGGGAATGTTTTAGTAATTGAAGACAATGAACCTGCTGCAAAGTGGTTGGCATTGATAAGTCAAGCACTAAATAGACCAAAAAATGAGTATAGTGATTCATCTGATTCAGGAACAACCTCCAAAAACCTTAATAATAACTCTAAAGATTCAAAGTCCTCAGCAAGTGTGAATTTCTTTCAGAAGCCATCTCTTAAAGCTATCAGTAGGAACTATAGGGCAGAGGGTAGCAGCCTCCTTAAAGCTTGTAATTGTCCCATAGACCCTCCATCCAGGGACAGAAGAAGAGTGAGAAAATTTAGTGATCCTTTAAGTAAGTTAGATTGTGATATTCATGGTGAAAGCAGTGTGGAAGAGTTACTTGCAATTGCTGAGATACCCTCTTCACCAACCCAAACCAAATACTCTCTTATATCAAGTAAGCAAATGGTTGGGATTTTTCTCACCATATGGACTAAGAAAGAGTTAGTGCCACATATTGGTCATCTTAGAGTAGACTCTGTTGGTAGAGGAATCATGGGTTGCTTAGGCAACAAGGTAAGGTCCTTTAGCATCTTATCACTCAACATAGCTACCTACTTATTATTCATCTCCAAACTATGTTTCATTCATGGAACCAATAATTGATTGCAGGGGTGTATATCAATAAGCATGTCATTACATCAAACAACATTTTGTTTCGTCTGTAGTCACTTGGCTTCGGGAGAAAAAGAGGGTGATGAGTTGAAGAGGAATGCTGATGTAAGTGAGATCATCAAAGGCATACAATTCACTAGAATCGGCAAGAATCCTTGCCAACGAGCACCCGAAAGGATAATCGATCACGAGTAAGTTATCATTATATCCTTATACTTTGCAATTTTCTTCTTTTAACCTTGTAATCATTTTTAGCTTCTTCTCTTTTGCAGTCGAATAATATGGCTGGGAGATTTAAATTATCGAGTGTCTTTGAGCTATGATGAAACAAGGGTCCTATTGGAGGATAATGATTGGGACACCCTTTTAGAGAAAGATCAAGTATGTCCATCATTCATTCCTATATGTTCATGAAATGTTCTCCAACAATCACCTTAAAAATCACACCTAAGATTTGTGTTTGGTAATCACTTAAGAATTTATCAACTTAATCTTGCAGTTGAATATAGAAAGAGATGCAGGAAGGGTATTTAATGGTTTCAGAGAGGGAAGAATTGTGTTTGCCCCAACTTATAAGTATTCACATAATTCAGATTCTTATGCTGGTGAGACTACCAAGTCTAAGAAGAAACGTCGAACTCCTGCATGGTACTACATTCTCTTAAACTTATGTAATATATGGTATGATCAAACATGTCAAGAAATGCTAGGTAGCAACCTTTTAAATACAAATAAATCAAATTTATTGATTCATACATATGTACAATTCATGAAAAAAAATGTAGGTGTGATAGGATATTATGGCGTGGCAATGGTATTGAACAATTATCATACATTCGTGGAGAATCAAGATTTTCTGACCATAGACCTGTTTGTGCTGTCTTTTCTGTGAATGTGGAAGTAAGAAACAGAAACACCAGATTCAGAAAAGGCTATTCCTACACTAGTCCAAGACTTGAATATGAAGATATCATACCCCAAAGGCATAGTTTGTATGATTATTGAGATCAAACTCAAATTAAGCTTGTATATTTCTTTTAGGATTTATAGGAGAATGTTCTATTAACCTTCCTTTATTGCCTTTCAATTTGCCCCCACCCCAATACTGACCATAGCTAGAATCTCAACACTTTATATAAGAGCAAAGCAATGATTAATTATGCAAGTAGATAAGGAGTGATTACGACCTTTATTATCTAAAGGCACTATTGAAACCAGTGGAGATCAATGTAAACAGAGTTCACATTTCATTGAAATCCAAACATGAAATTATAAAGGAAAACTTTTGGTAGCAACTATGCCTGTTAGCTTTTACATGTTAAGCTAGATTGGCTTAAGAAAGGGATACTATATTCTATGCTTAAATTGAGCAAGTGTTTCCAATCAGTATGTCTTCACAACTTCCCACAAGAATAAAAAACAAAGAATAAACTTGCTGAGTATAATTATTTTTCGTTTTTCACAAATAATGAAGCATGTGTGCATTGTTATTTATTTAGTTGTTGCAAGCACTACCAATATTACTACAATTTCAACAATGGGGTAATCAAAAAATCATTTTCCATGTTAATTCCTCTAAACAGATAAATCTTATTTGTGGCCATTCTTTATTAGAATCCCACATGTTGAGTGTACTGTGAGTAAGCTTCTGACTTCATGGCAATAGGGGCTCGTGTAACATGATCAGGAAGATCAAATGCATTAACAAGTTCAGTCGCGATGTTCCTCACTTGGAAACTCAGATACTCTGACAGTTTGTGAATTGCCTGTGAAATGGGAAAACTTCAATGTTCCATAATACTAAGATTACAATGTTGAGAAGAACAAGAAAAAACTAGATAAAACACTAAAGGTTTTTATTAGTTACACTTGGTTTTTTCAGGATTGTAGCATGATAATAGCTATTACCCACAATCTATCGATAATTAAGGGTCTGTTTGCAAATTGAGTTTTGGATAATAAAAAAGTGAATATTATACCTTGGCTTTATTAGGAGCCACATAGTCAACATTACGGTAGGTTCCAATGTCATTCCATATTCGATCCAGAGCATAAAGATCACAAACAAGCTTCAGAGCAACTTGAGAACTTGGATCAGGACAGCTGATACAGAAATAAGCCAATTTAAAATTGGACACTATGTTATGCAAATAAAGGAGATAAACAAATACTATAAACTAGGAAATAGCAAGAACCTCTCCACAGCTTCAATGAATTTAGCAAGGATGACTGACTCAATATGTGACTCTGCAAGTGTCAAAAGGTGATTTAAGCATCTATTCCATGCACCAAAGCTCCCAAGAGATTTAGAATGCTTCCTAAGTCTTACAGCAACACTCTGAAGTAACCTAGATGTTCGGTACTGCAAGTGAAAAACAACATATATATATTGATTCATTTATGTTGTCAAATATTAACGTTGTACTCAAGGAACCTAGACCAAACTCACTCTGAAAGCATCCAACTGAAATTTAGGATTTCGTAAG
This sequence comes from Lupinus albus, assembly GCA_009771035.1. Taxonomy (NCBI): domain Eukaryota; kingdom Viridiplantae; phylum Streptophyta; class Magnoliopsida; order Fabales; family Fabaceae; genus Lupinus; species Lupinus albus. The sequence goes on from CM020005.1 coordinate 4,200,035, forward strand.
TGATCTTCGCCTTCCCACCGAGCAGTAACTGGATTTGGCTGTGACAAATATGTATTCATGGACTCTCTCAAGTAATTCCATGTCACTGCAAAAGTCCCTCCTTTGAACTTGCTTTGATATTGTTTCAAAAGGTCACCTGCAACCTTCAGTTGTAAAGGAAAAAATCAAACTATGATTTTGCTATGGCTATAAAAGTCTCTGTATAAGTGAGACTATAGCTAGTAACCTGTTGAAGAAGAACTGTGTTGTCTCCTTCAAATGTCTGAAAAATGTCATGATCATTCCTCAAGCTGCCAAACCGATTAACAGAAGCATAACCATGGCCTCCACAGGCTTCCCTACAGATGCTCAGTGACTTTGCAGTATATGATGTTACATAGGCCTTTAGACCTGCTGAAAGAGCATGGACATCTGCAACTAATTCTTCATCATGAGTTTTCTTCATTTCAGAGTACTTCTCCACTAAATTTGTAGTGGCAAAATGGAATGCATAAGTTGAAGCCAGCATTGGCATAAGCTTATGCTGTTGAGACTGATAATCAAGAATACTGACTTCAGGCTGGTTTGGAGGTCCAAATTGCTGACGAAGTAGAGAATATCGGGTGGCAATTGTGGCCGCGACCTTCAGGACACTAACTGATGAATATGCAAGGCCTACCCTACCACCTACAAGTTCCCCAAGTGTTGCAGCAAATCGCTTATTTGCAGAAGGAAGACTACTTTTGTACTTGCCATCACGGGAGACATCTCCAAAACGGTTTAGAAGATTGTCTCGAGGAATTCTTACAGATCGGAATCTCAATGCTCCATTATCAACGCCATTGAGGCCAACTTTATGACCACAATCATGTATCTCAATTCCGAGAAGTGGTTGATGGGTCTTCATATCCCTTATTGGAACTATGAAAGCATGGACACCCATATCAGAAACTCCTTTTGTGTCATAAGTGGGCAACTTTAACCTGGCAAAAACAGTGGCAAACTTTCCATGCACTGCAGCATTGCCAATCCACCATTTTATGGCACCATCATTTGGTGTATCAATGATAAATTCATCAGTGATGGGATCAAAGGAGGCGGTGGTTTGGAGGGCCTGCACATTTGAACCTTTTAAGCACAAAAAAGGCAAGCAATTTAGAACTGTGTAGCTGGGACAATGGTATATAGTAGGTAGCATGCTTGAGTTGAAAGACAATAGAAATTTGTTTCTTCTTAAAAAAAAGCCCTAAACACATTGTCAAGTTAGGAATGGTAGACAATCTAATAACAAGATAAAATAAATGGCACTTGAACATGAATCAAAGACTGATTTTCATTGGTAAATCAAAGGGGCTAGAAAGACTGTTTTTCTTACATGATGACATGCAGGTTTCAGTAACAGGGGATTTTTTTGGGTAAACAACTTAATTAAGCACTTATTTATTATGTTTTTTTGGAATAAGCTAAAAAAATTATTTTCATAAACTTCTCTAATATTCTTTTTGAAATATGTTAAAATAAGCTTATTATAAAGTTTATTTTGATAAGTTGTTTGCATAAGCTCAAATAAGCAGCACCCTATAAGCTCTTCCAAACACCCTATTAATCTAAAATCCCAACTCTATTCAATAAATTTCTCTAATGCCATTTCATGTTTCAATAATCTTCATGTAGTTGCATAATTATGCATGATAACCCAAACTAGCTGATATAATAAAGTGATAAAACAAAGGTTACATTTACAATATGATTTAGGCGTATGAAATTACTCACCATGGTGAAGCTCAGTCATAGCAAAACAACCAGGGTAGTCCAAGTTATCAATGCCATCATAGTACTTATCCTTATGCTTCTGAGTTCCCAAATTCATAACAGAGCCACCCCACAAACTGCAATAAAGTAGGGGGAAAAACATAACAAGTTCCAAAATTTTCAATAACCCAAAATCAAACACATAAAATTAATAATACCTACCTATACTGCACACCCATTTTAATCCCAAGTGACATGTCAACACTACCAACAGCTTCTAATAACGCGAAATAGGTAGATGGATCATGAAGCACATAATGTAAGGGCTTAATCCCAGCCTCTCTGACAAGACCCAGAAGCTGTTTCATGCATAACTCGCGATGATTATCTTTGAAAATCTCAAGTGGGGTTTGAAGATGTGGGTTTGTGTTGAAGTAGTTGAACACTTTTTCTTGTATATCTCTATGTTTTCCTCTCATATAGGAAGAGAGCGATGACGTGTCCACTCTCAGCTTGGTTCTCGAAGCGCATGATAAGATGTATAAGTCGTTAGTGTCGGAAAGAAGAAGGCTTGGAAGAGGGTTCAAGTGTTGGTTTAGCTTCTGGATTCGCCTCTCTGCTTCAGCGTTTGAAGTTGGTGTTTGCATCTTCTTGTTTTTTTGGAAGGTTGAGGTATGAAATGAAATGGGATTTTTAGTGTTTGGTGGGGATGATAAGGAAACTCTGCATTCACTACATGGATTACGTAGCTTGGAAGCAAGTAAAGCTATATTAAGTTAATGGCGTGTATGGATAGGATCAAAGACTTTCTCATTATCTTTCTTGGCGCACTTTCCAACCTCTTCCTTTCAATATTGGGTTATAATATAATAATATTCTAATGATTAGTTGATTGCCATGTTTAGTAATATATATAAATATAAGAAGAATACATATACAATAATACAAGAGTAATATAAATAAATGATGAGTGAATAAAAAGAGTGAATGAAAATAGGGAAAAAACGAAATAAATTTCAAGGAAAGAGTGAATGAAAATGAAAAGGAGTATATGATTTAGGAAATGCAAAGCAAGAAGGAAAAAAATAATCTAAATCATCAACAATACACTTGTTAATTCTTTTAAATTTGAAAGAGGTTAACCTTTGAATTTTAAGAGATAGTCATGATTACCAGTAAAGGTCGGAAAACGGACCACTCATTAATCCAATTTTAAAATAGAAGAGTCATATAATTATGCATTCCATTAAACTTTTAGAGGTGTCAAAAGAGAGGTTTGAGCTAAACAATATTGATTTCGATCTAATTTAACCGGACTAAAAAGTCTGGATATAATTTATGTACAACAAATAATAGTTCAAGCCCGTACTAAATGAGTTGTGGCGGACCGACCCACGTAATACTAAAAAAACTTTATTTAAACTTTAATATATATAATGTATAACCTTTTAATACAATTGTAATGTCCAATGCAACCAAACTTATAGATCTAATACCTTGTGTTCGAGTTAAGACGTGATGTCAAGTCCACGTATATGAAGTTTAACACAAACTATTTATTAAATCTCTCATTTCTATTGAATTTTCACGCTCTAACACGATATAATTTGCAACTTCATTTTAATAAATAAATATTTTGACACTATCAAAAATAACATTATCGTGATTTATAGTAATAATAATATAGACTCAAGTTCAGAATGAACTTTATATGACAAAATATAATCATCATCGTAATATATGATCATTATGTTTTATTGTATGTTATTTACTAATATTTTCATTTTGAACTATTATGTTAAGTTTCGTTGTGTGAAATTCTATATTTATAAACAATATTACTGTCTTTTAGTTTTGTTGTAAAAATTATTTTTGTTATTATATTTTGGGTTCCATTTACTCCAAAAGTAAGTTTTTTTAAACTTCACATCTTAGTCATCAATTTTAGGGAAATTCAATGGTTTAGATCTACTCCCTAATCAAAACCATTGGATTTCCCTAGAATTGATGGCTGTGGAATAAGTTTAAAACTTACTCTTGGAGTCAATAGATCTCTCCTCTTATGTTTTTGTTGTAGAAGTTAAATCTAATTAAGTATACGATTAAGAAAGGAAAAATGAAATTCATATGATTTAATTATTCTCATTCTATATGATACATTATTTTATTATTATGCTTAAAATGATATTATCTAAAATAGGAATATTTAACTTTAAAAAGCTATTGCAATTTATAACACGTCTATTCTCTATTTTTTATTATAAGTTATTTTAATATAGTCCGGTTGGACAGCGCAAATTTAGCATGAGGTGAAGTAGTGGTGGGCCATACCCACCTTAGAAGTGAGAATGTAATTCAAACTTCAAAGTTCATAATTGAAAGCGCGACGCCCACTTTTTCCCGCCTAAGAATCCTGGTTTTTTGTTAGGGCATGTTTCCTGTGACCATCAATACTTTTCAATTTTCAATGCATCCCACAACTCCATTCTTCTTTTTCCAACTTCTCTTTCTCTTTGTTCACAACATATATATGCTTTCTGCTCCATCAATCTTAGGGTTAGGGTTTCATTGAATCCATGGAAAGCGAACATAATCAAAACGACAGTGTTTTCAAAACCCGCATTGCTCTCACTGATGTATCCAATCTACCTTCGAAGAGGCCATTTTCTTCAATCTCCGGCACCGGATATGACTCCGATTCGCAGCTCCAAAAGCAATTGTGCTTGAGGGAACATAATTTAGTTAACAAGACTTCTCTATTGCGATGCGGTTTGGTAGGTACACGCCACAAAGACATGGGAAAGAGCACTTGTGTCAATAACGTATGGGATGAATCCAATTTGCTAAGTGAAAATGCTGTTGGATTCGGAGAGAAAATTCAAGGTAGAATAGATTGTGATTTTTCAGTAGGAAACCAAGGAATTGAAAGTAACGAGAGAGGGTTTTGTGTTGTTGGCAAATTGCCTGTAGCAGTGGAATTGCCAATGTCAACGATTTCTGCTTCACATGATCCTAAATTTGTTGGTTTGGCACGATGTACTGGACTTAAGGGCGTCGCGGGTGCAAATTCAGCTCTTGGTAGCGAAGATGTTCTCAAAAATTGTGCTTGTTCTTTTTGCTCCAAAGGTGATTATAATCTCTGTTTTTGGCTTTATGGCATTTCAATTCATGCATTCCTATGAGAATTTTAAGACCTGTGTGGTTTGATATTTTCATTCTCATTTGCTATTGTCATTAATAATTACAAAAAAAATGTCACATTGTTTTCATATGGTTACTCTGTTTCAATGATTTGTATAATGTGATAATGAAAACATAAAATGAAATCTGAAAAATCCGATTAAACCAAACCCGAAGTTATTTTTTTGTTACAATGTTTAATAAAATGGGTGTTACTTATGTTGATTACCAGCTGCTTATATCTGGTCGGATCTCTATTACCATGATGTCAATGGCAGACTAACTGGTAAGTTGTTTTTGAAATCGTTTTAGGCATTTTCACTGATAAGTTAAATATTGGTCATGTGTCTATTATATATTTCGCTTCATCTTTTTTATGACAATTTTGTATGGTTAGCTCTGAGGAAGAGTCAGAAAGAAGCAAACTTGCTGGTTCACAAGTTTTCTGGAGGAAAGAAAACTGTCACGAGTGACCAACAAAATACTTCTGAGTCATCCAAGTTAGAATTGTCCCTTATGGATCAGTGGAAGTCACTTTTTGTTCATATGGAGAATACATTTGCTCATGAGAGTAGTCAGCTTGTGAGTTTCAATGCTATCATTTGGGCCTAAGTTTTCAATCATATTGCACATGTTGAATTACATCCCTATTTCACTTTCCATGTTGAGTTTTCTGTGCTGACACTGTTTTCCAAGTTCTAAGAAGTTTTTGTGCTGTTGTAGATGAGCCACAACTATTAGATTATAGTTAGTTTTTATTATGTTTATAGTCACTCATGTTAACTTCAAATCAGCATTCCTCTTTTAATTTAAGATTTGTACTTTTATTAAGGCTGGCAATGAACCGAACCAACTCGGTATTCTTTCCAAACTCGACTCGTTATTTAGCTCGATAAATTTGATTCATGAACCAAATGAGCCGAACTTGAGCTGGAACTTGAGCTCGTTAAATAAACAAGCCGAACTTGAGCTGGATACAGTTTGACTCGTTAGGTTCATGAGCTGACTCAATATATACATATATAAACTAATTTTTTATGTTTATTATTATTATACCATGACTCATGCATTATTTTTTATGTTTATTGTTATTATATATGTAAACAAGGTTATATTTATATATAACCTTTTGTAGTATTTTTAAAAATGAATTAATTATTTGAGTTGTCCAAATGAACCAATTCGAACTGAACCGAACAGTTCACGAACTTTAATTGAGCCGAACTCGAGCTAAAAAAATAACTCTTATCGTACTCGAGTCAAGTTTCAAGTTGAGCAAATCCTTGTCGAGCTGAACTCTAGTTTGACTCAGTTCGGCTCGTTTCCAGCCCTACTTTTATATTAAGCTTATGGGCCTTGCGACTCTTGCCAATGACTCATAAGTAACAAGTGCGAAACAGTGCATCGAATATCACAGCTTTCAAACTGTTAATGCATTTGAGTGCATCATTTTCACATGTAAGATTCTTATCTTGTATTCCTTAAGTAGTGTCCTTATAGCACTCATTAGCATTTTCTAAAGTCTAAACTTACATTAATTTTATACGTTGTATTATAATTTATTTTTTGATAGGCGATGTTTTTCTTGGGAGGGGAAGAGGAAATTGTGCAGCTGCCATAATTTGAACCCAAGTGCTCACACTCCATGTCCTGTTGCTCTTTCAAATGAGCTGCCTCTTGGGGACAAAATTATTTTCTCTTATATTATATTTGCTTTATAATTTTAAAATTTGTCATGTCCCATCTCTTAAGCCATCTTATCCGTGCTTCCTTGTTTTAGTGTTCATGTGCTAAGTTTGCCAAGTTTGACATGTCTTTTCTGTATCATAGTTTATAATTTTCATTTTCTCCTCCAACACTTTGAATAATTTCATTATGCTTTCAGGAGTCAAGCTGTGATACATTAAAAAATTTGAGAGACAACTGCAAGGCTGATCTTGGGACGACTAATAGCAGCCATTCGGACAATCATTAGCGTTCTAATGCTTTTTATGATAGTGAGGTTGCTTCACACTTCAGTTTAGTGGTTTCAAGTCTATCAGTATGCACATGTCTCTGAGCAGTTTCTAAAATGAATAGAATCATTAAATCAACTTGCCAAGTATACTTGGTCATTGGCACATCAGCTATTTCCATTGATTCAAATATAAACAGAATCTACCTGCTTTGGTTTGGAGATAACTAGTCTGTGTTTCTTTCGGACGTCCATGAAGTGATTAAAGTGTGATTGTGTTGCTTTCTGTCATATAAGTTGGTTCTGATAGATTTTCTTAGCTATAAATTTAGCATCATCATTTTGGTGGGTATGCTTGATGCCAAGTTTTGTTCTTTTGAAGGGAATGTCAGTTCCCCAATTTAAGAGCTATTAATTTGAGTAAGGTTTGTGAGGGAGAAGAATTGAGAGTGAGTTGGGATGGGTTGAAACTGAAGATAGGTTGATGAATAAGAGTCTAGTGTGAGTGTACGGGTTTGAGGATATTTTGGAGAGAAAAATTGTGGTCGGTTTTTTTTGTGTGCTAGCAAGGGTATTCATCACCTTTTGGATAAAGAACTAATCTCGCTTGAGGTGTGTGGTTGCCTCTTCCAAAAAGTGTTGATCTCAGAAATCAAATCCAACCTTTCGGTTATCCTGTGGATCTAGTGGGACCTTACACCACTAGACCAATGTTATTGAGTTTAGAAGTTTTTTCCCTGGATGAAACTCACCAGACATGTGATATGGGAGCCCATATCAAATTAGAGGAGATGACATAAAAACAGATGTAATCCTATAGTAACATTGAAGCAATTCTGGTAAGGGTAATTGTGAAATATGAGTGTATAACATTGATGTAAACAATTTTATTTCCCCTGTAACAAAAAAAATGATGACTGGTGAGAATGGGGAGGAATAGGATAACAACTACAACCATGTTATTAGTGTAAGTCAATTTAATTGTCTCCTACAATTTCTATTTCAGATAAGGAAAGTGGAGGAGTACAAATTATCCATACTTATTACTTTAAGCATTGCATTTATTTTATTGTTAAAGGTTATTGCATATATATTAAGAAATCATTGAGAAATGTTGTATTTTGACAAACACTTATATTTATTCATTTTTTATTTTCTTCATGTGCATTACTTAGCTTGTGTATGCAATGAAGAAAGATGATAAAAAAGAACTAATTAATAAAAAAATGATGAGTATATCAGTTTTGACATTCTGTTGTTGGTGAAGTCACTTTAGGTTCATACCTTTTTTTTGGTTGTATTATGTGTTTTTATGATAAAAATATATTGTAGTCTAGTTCATGTCCTAATCGAGTGAGTTTCAGTTTCTTAACAAGCACCACCAACCAAGTGGGTCACACTCACACACTGTGTCGACACTACAAATTACTCGTCTCCCACGCGCAAGAGAACTTTAGCTTTTCTTCCCCAACCTTTTTGTGTGTGGGCCGCAACACTACACTGATACTTCGGTGGATGTTTTTCTTACTCTTTTGTTGTTATTTTTACTTCTTTTTATTTATGAAAGTTCTATTCACAAAGTTGTATGTACTTTAGTATTGTTAATGTTTGGTATGAACCATGGAAAAAAAATTGATGAACAAAATATATGAGAAAGAAAAGTTATACAAAACTAGAGAGAGAGAAAATTTGAGAAAGAAAACTTGAAGAAAGAAATAGAAAGAATAGAAACTCTCTTTTTCATTGAATTGAATTTCTCCATATTGAATCAATTACAAGGATTAAGGGAATCATCCTTTTATATACTATATTGCTTAACAACTAACCAACTGAAAGTTATATTATTAATTGATTAACTCTTATAGAATTACAACAATTCCAATATCCATATAATCGATTAATCATAATGTTAATCAATTATCACATATAAAATTCAAGTATTCCAAACTTGATATAATTGTGTTGAACACAATATTGTTGGGTCGGTTGGCTCAATAACCATTATTTTGTATATGACTTTTGCTTTTTATTTTATTATCACTATATTCAACATCTCATGTGATACTCATATTTTTTAGTGTAATAAGCTAGGCTTGAAGATAAGACAACTTGGCCACATAATGCTTACCATTTATAGAGAGTTAGGCACTTAAGCTTATGAAATATAGTGACAGGTGGATGGTTCAAGTTTCACACACTATAAATATTAATATATTAATATTTGTCTATAATTTTTTTTATCTTTTATCCTACTATAAATATTAATTGGACGAAGTTTTAATTAAACTCAAACCCAATTTTAAATTTGGAGGCTTCATTGACTCTAAATATTAGACTAATTTTCTAATGCAAATTTGATTTAAAGCTGATTAAATACAATTTATTTTATTCTCTTTTCCACAAAATCTTTTCAATTTAACTTATTTTCATGGATATATATATATGGTTTGATATATAAAATGATATTCATCCAAATATTTTGTAAATCATTTCTATATGTGTATGTGGTAAAAAAAATTAACTAGCAAACATAATAGAAAAATACTGTTAAAATGAAATTGCATCCATCAAATGAAGATTGTTTGTAATTAAATGTGTTATTTTATTTTTATTTAAGAGATGTCATTAATGTATATATACATTTAAACAATCATATACAAACAAAAACTTAGAATAAGCATAAGTCAAGTTGGGTTAAGTAATGCTTAACTATTGAGTAAAAATAATTTTTAAACCTCAACAAACCTAACCATATAGATATTCATTTATGACCAAAAGAAATCAGATGTATAAATATGGTAAGATCCTAGACATCCCGAACATATCACCTACTATATATCTTATACCGTGTGTAAAGTTAAAATGAACATATTAAATAATGTGATGTGATGTTTAGATGTTGAAATTGACAACACAAATAAAGGATTTCTATGTGTATTCCATATCAAATCTTGGTCAGTGACCACTAATCATAGATTCTAGTCTGGACTCCAAATGACTAAATATGTACTTTATAAAGACAAAAAAAATATTAATATTAAAATCACAAAATTTAGATATGAAGTTAATAAAATAAATTACACGCTTTGTATATATTAACGTAAAGGTTGTTGAATATTTTTTTGTTTGATATAAGCCACTAGACAGTTATTTATGCATATCTTATTACACAACTTATCTTCACAATCTTCATACCTAAAAACTCCCTTTATATGGTTATTGTGGCAAGAACTAAAATATCGCAATGATAGAAACCAAATAATAGAAACAATAAATTACAAAGATTCAACAAGTGGATAGAAATAATGAATCAAACAAAAAATTAGGCAATAAAACAGTGTTTGAAGGCAATGAATGGAAACATTAAAATGAAAACAAAGTTAAACATGGAAACAATGAAAGGTAAATAATAAAACAAACAAAAGGCAAATAGTTTTATTCGAATACACCTAATATAAACAATAAAATTGTAACAGTGAAATGGAAAAAGTTTTAAGATAACGAAAAAATGAAATGCATAATATAAAACGGTAAAGGGCTATATAAAAAACTGATCAGCAAAGAAATGAATCAATGTTTGAAGATAATGGAACATCCTTTGAAGATAAGTCTTGATCCGTGTGAAATAGAAACTCCAGCATTTATGTGTGATTTAAAGTTATAACTTCTAATTTGTGATGATCTTTCTTTGTTGTGGGTAATTTTTTCGATGTAGATAATATATATATATATATATATATATATATATATATATATATTTTAAATCATATGGGTGATAATTTATAATATTAATTATTAAAATATATATAATTTAAAAAAAAAATAACGAGGGTGTGCATTTACACACCCTCAACTCTATGTGGCATCGTCAATGCATGTATATGAATAAAATACAGTTGACAAGGATTAGAGTAAGTTTTTATTTGGATCAGAATAAGTTTTTATTTCTGTGGCTGAACATATATTGGGATATTAAAATTTTGTTTTGATGTTGATTCATTGACTGATTATAGTAATACCAGTTTTCATCATACTCAAAGGATTATATTGATACATATTGAGTAAAATATAAATTAAAAGATCTCATTTCTTTGTAAAACTAACATTATAGCTATCATTAATTGTGAATTGTGTTGAATCTAGGTGGAAAGCAAATTGATCATCAAAGTTCATGGTATTTTTATCTAAAGGACAAAATTCCTTAACATTCACGATTGACCTGTCATTTGTTAGACATAGATCACATGTTTCGAATGGTGTTCAATTCTTTGTCTCAAACTTACCATAATGTTATTTTTTGTTTTTAAATAACATTTTTATATTCATGTGACAATATGTGATTCGCCCGGAATAGAAAATGTGATCCCTATCCTTCCTTCCGTGAGGAACATAATTCTCTCATAAGAATCTAATTAGTTGTGGTAGCATCTTGGCAAGTATATATTGAATGATCTCAACTAGTTTGAGTAGCTTAAGGGCTTTGGGTTGCCTTAGCTGAAAGAATGTCCCGTAATTTTAAGTAAGCCAGTGTACAAAGTAGGTGACTGAAATCTGTGCCAACAAATCAATTAAGCCTAATTTATTGGCTGCATGCTTTAGTTTGGCCCCTATTCATGAAAATAATAAAAAAGAATATGATAAAAGCTATTCAGTTTGGTATATTTGACCCATATATATATATATATATAAATGGGGTACTTTTAGAAAAGTTGACGTCTTTTTATATATGTTCTGTTTGGTGATGTTCACAATTCAGTTCATGCAAGCTACCTCTGCCGTTCAAGCCATGTGCTAATTTTAATTAATTAAACACAAAGAATCAAATCAAATACCATAACAAAATAATGACACTAAGTTGCAAACTAAAATGTCTCAACTTTATGTATACAGTATACAATACATAGATACGAATATCAGATATAAACAGCATGGCCTCGAAGTTAATGAAACATTTGATTGTACGCTATTGGCTACGTAGGGTACCAAACTAGAAACATAAAAAATGGAACACTGAACATGATATATGCCTAGTCTTTGGCTCGTAGCAAATGGTGTCCAATTATAGTGAATTGAGATTAAAGTACACGTTACATCATGTGATTTTTGTTTTATATTCGCTTAGCTAGCTTCTCAGAATCAGCACCAGCAGAGAAACACAGAGTTTTTGTTCTAAACGATCCATCATTCAATTCATCAACTCAACACATGTGGTGTGTGTGTCCTTCTTCTCTCTATGCCATTCATTCATTTCTCCCTTTAACGTTCTTTGTTCTCTTACCCTATACCTAAAGTAGAATAATTGAGTTTAAAAACTAATTCATAGTTGAATAATATTATTAATGGTTGTTTTATATTCTCAATCAATGTCACCCTAAATATGTGGAACATAAAGTTTACAAAACTAAATGATCTATTTTTGTGATAGGCTTAGATGTTATTAACTTTAACTTGATGAGAAGTAGCTCTTAAAAAATTATCTCAATTATTTCAAATAAGGAATATGCTATAACCTCAACATTATAAGAAGTTAAATTAAAATAAATATAGATTGAAAAAACTAATTCATTATTTATCTAAAAATAAATTGAATCATTTCCTAATAGTCTAATAATTAATTACATTTTCAATTTGTTACATATCCAATCATATAAACATTTCCTTTAAATAATGTTGACTTTTGTCCTCAACCATATTTCAATACTTTAATAAAAATTGAAAAGATTAAGTGTTTCTTTCATATAAATAAAAATTTATAGTTTTTGGCTGTATAAAAACTCAATTAGATTATATTGTATTTTACCCAAAAATAAATTAGCTTATATTGTATTTTCAACTCAATTAGATTATAACATAATTTATAAGGTGAGTATAAAAACTTAAAAGTGAAGCACTAAGAAAACACACGTGTAATGTCGAGTACTGACTATAAACAACGTGTGTGGGTCTTGTCCCTAAGCTAATAACTACCTCATATAGCTTTGACAACACGTTGGTTCTGACTTCGGGATCCGTCGATGTTTCTTATTTTGGCTGCTTTCAAACACTTTAAATGCTTTTCTACATTAGACCACACACAAACACACATAAAGCTGTGCGCTAACAAAAATATCGGAGTACCGTTTAAATGTTGAAGAAAACGATGAAAGAGGTTGGTAGATACTATCTAAAGACAAATGGTTTAAAAAATACAATTACATATAATTTTCAATCCAACATTTATTATTTTAATTATATTTTTATTATTAAAAATAAAAAATAAACATACATCTATCTTTTCAATAATAGAGATGATTATTATTGATGGATATCATATTCACTTTCTATCTAGACAATTACCCTTTGGTGAGAGAGAGATAATTTATCCTATTTACTTGTGAAGATATGAGAAAATAAAAAATTGTGTTGAATCTAACATAAATTTTTTCTCCTATAGTTTGGTGATAAAGTTGAAAGATAATGATAATTTTGAATGAAATGTTAAAAATATCATTCAATTTTTTTATTTTCTTTACTTTTATTTTTAATATTACTAGCATACATGAATCTATTTTAGATATAAAACTAATTGAAAGTGAAAGTGACTTAATTTAAAATTATAACTTTTTATTGATGAAAATGACTTAATTTAAAATTATATTTTTTTATGAAAATGGGTTAATTTTTACGAAAATGTTATGGAGGATCAAACACATAACCTTTATTTATTCTTCTAAAACATCGTACACTACCAAATCACATATTTTATTTTAACAAATGCTATAAATAAATTTTTTTATCACATTTTTATTATTTTTCGAACATTAATATTATTATAATACATGAATACGTATATTTAACGTCACCGACCGATATGTGATTCAATTAGTGGGGTTGACCAATATATACACTAGCCTCCAAGACTCCACTGGTAGGAGTGCCAAACGCCATTGAAATTCTTTAGCAGATATCTATGTAAAAAGTAAGGAGACTAATTAACGGTAGAACCCTTCTCAAATTGACTACTCCATTCAAAACCTTTGGGACTATACGTAAGATTTATCTAACGTGTAATTCATCCCCACCTTGACCAACCACTTTCGGTGCATGTAAAATAATTTCTCATCATTATACGCGCATAGTTATTCTAGATGCAAGTATATTAATTTCAAAGCAGGTCGGTCAAGGTATATTATATATAAGTCAAGTTGGCAAAGAATATAATCATATTTAGAAATGAGAAAAATGCCAATTAACTGTTAAATCTTGCTATAAACAATATGCTCCAAAAAAGCACATCCGAAGATAGAGGTTCAAAAAACCAAGTTGAATTGAGAAAGTAGAACACTGCTATGTATGCTCGCATGTGAAAAAAGTGTGAAGATTATTATACTCTCTAGCAACTAGAAAGGAATATCAAGCTTCCAATTATTTGATGCAGCATATATACTAATTAACAGAAGTACCAGACATTTAAAGCTTGTATTTCTATGCTTCAGCGAGTTAATTATAATATTATGAGATATACTAAGAATTCCCTATTGCTTTGGGTAATTTAAATTCGCATATTTAGTAACTTGGCACTGATGCAAGGAAACCACATTGTTGGTCAACAAAATTTTGTAACTATTCCCATTATATTAATAGCCATAAAGCTAGTTGGGTTCCATATATAACTGTGCATGCGTGTAGAATATAACGCCTCAAGCCTTTTTAAGTTTCACTTTTCCACATTAGGTCAAAGATTGATATGAGAAAAGAGATCGACTATGGTATTCCTTTGCTTTTGACAAAACAGTGGAAGTGCACAAATCAATGTATATAGCAATCGCAGCATTCCATTCTACACGGAAATGGTTTCAGGACCATGTAAAAAGAAAAGGTAGTAATTTTACCTTTTTTGTTTCTCTCTCCCTCCTAAATTCTCCTCTTATTAATAAATCTTTTTTGGCTGATTAAAAAAATAGAAATTGAAAGTGATATATATTAGAATAATTAGACCCAACTCAAATTCAAAAATTAGCTTATATGTATAAGATTGTTTAAGCCTTATAAACATCGACTCAATTAATTTTCATCTTATGTCGTATATACCAAAAACACCCTCCATTTTCTAGGGTTATCCTCCATAAAATATTTATTTGAAACACCCTCCATTGGTCAATGCATAACTGTTCTTTATTTTGATTTTTGAGTGAAGAAGTCTATCTACCGTTACGTTTCTAAATGTTCAACATTGAAGGCCACATTGCATCTCTGTCTTTACTCGTTGACACGCGTTCCTGTACATCTTTAATTTATTCTTCATTTATCTATCATCATGTAGGTCAATATTTTCAATTGCATTACGCAAACACAATTCTCTATGAAATATTGTGTTTTCGAAGATGACATATTGATCAAATTGTTTCTATATATTATTTTTCTACAATTTTTTACAATTGTGATGAACATAACAATCACAACAATCACATTAGCCACAGTTCTAAACATTTGATTATTTGATCCGATCAAGTATTTGCATGCTTCCTTTCCAATTCCACGCTGTAGTTGTAACCGAAAGTAATTGGGTTGACGCGTGGGAGAATAATGGAGGGTGGCTATTATTCTCGTACTATATATTTCTCTTTTCCTGCTAGAATTATGGTATTTTATTAGATACTGCTACTATCCTCGTACATAACTTGTTACCATTAAAATGTTAAATATTCTTATACACGCTTTCCTTTTCATTTTATTACATAGTTAACATTTTGATTATGCAGAGAATTTGCCATTTTCTCATCATGGAGAGATCCATTTGTATGAAAGTGGGGTGAAACTGAACGTTACGAAGTTTTATAATAATTCTGCTTGTTAAGTGTAATCAAAAGTTTTATACCATTAATAACAATGTTCATTTGTATTTTTTTATTTAGTGAAACTTTTCTAGTTAAATACACTGAACCAATAAAGTCTTGTGTCAAACATTAAGTTTATTAACAATATATTGATCTACTTGTGTATGGCTCCGCTAAATTTCTAGGATGGCTAAAAGATCAACGATTGATTCATAGAAATAACACGTGTTAGAAGAGATAATCATACACATCGAAAAAAATTAGTTCCTTACCCAAAAGGGTGAGGAAATCCCTTAGACAGTAGGAAAAAAACAGTTCAGATTTAATTTAATTTGGAATAAATTGTTTCACATACCACAAGATTGTGAGTCATGTTGTCAATAGTAGGACCTTGTTGATGAGTTATTAGTTGATAAATAATTTGTAAATACTTCTATAATACTAGAAAGTCATGAGATTTGTCCTGATTTTGACTAGCTTCCACAATTTATCTCATCTAAACTTGTTTCCATAAAAAAGTCTTCTTTCAAAAAAACTAGACAACAAGCTTTATAATTTATGTCTAAATTTAATTTTTGTGTACTCATAATTCTATGGATAATGAGTTAATTCATTTAAGAGTGTGTGAGTGATTTTTTAAGAAGTGTCATCCATTAAGATTAGACTTGACGGACAAAGATCTGCTGTTCGGAACTCCGTCGTCAATCCCGTCCCGCACTAATCAAAAAATGACATTTTAATTAAAAAAAATTAAACATTCATAGTTTTTTCTATTTTTACTTCATTTTGATTGGTGCGGGACGAGGTTGGGGACGGGGTTCGGGACAACAGATCCTTATCCTAGACTTGACATCCTATAATACTTAAATTTAACTACTTTCCACCACTGAATCAACTATTTCTTAGTATATAAATAGGTACTTAAGTATGAATTCTTTTTTTATTTCTAAATAATGTTAACAATAATGCTGCCTAACACATTGAAGAGTAATTTTGTTTTATTTTTTGAAGAGGAAATTTTTTTTATGTTAGTTTCATAAACCAAGAGTTACTATAGTATTTTGATAACATTATTCAACATCAACATCATACTTTTATACTTTAGTATATTGGTTTGTAGTTTATTCTTTCCCATTTCATCACATCAAAAGATAAAAATAAAAAACTAAAATGTTTGACACTGAGAGTGTGCAATGTCTCAAACATCACAGAAGAGGAAATTTGTTGCCGAATTAGTTAATAAATGGACACTACTTTAATTCATTGATATCACCTTTTTATGAGGAATTTGTACAATTTTTTTTGAAACAAACATTTGGCATAAAGTTGATGCTCCTGATGGTATCATTCAATGTGCATTCTGTTGTAGCTTGTTTTAGGTGGGAGCTGGTTTCAAGTGCTGCTTGTTTTGCTACAGTTTTTTTTTCCAATGGGCGTCTATGTTATATTTCTAGAAACAAGGCAGTAACTATACATCATATCAGCCATAACTTCTACAAGCCTATGTTATTTAGTGCTGATGGGTCAATAATACAGTCCAACATGATTCCAATGTTTCTCTTATACAAATACTGCTTTTGTATTTTCGTATATTATTATAATTACTAAGTATTAATAATTTAATATAATGTCCCAACGTGGCAAAAAGCCCTATGAAAGAGTCGGCTAAGGGATGTAGGCCGTGGAGGGTCCGTCCCAAAATAATAATGTTCTTATATTTTAAACTAATAGACTTACTCCAAGTAATATAAAAATGTTATTTCATATTTTATAATTTTTCTTTATAATAAAGTTACAATTTTTTATTGGATCGAAATAGGATATTAGGACAAGAATGAGGACATATGATCTTTCTTCCGGATATGGATATGGGAGACGAAGTATGAGATATGACAACAAATTCCTTTAGGCTAAGGGATCGATGTAGGCCACTTATCCCAGAGCTATCTCATTCACACAAATAAAAACTTGATATGTTAATTTGCAAGACAATATGAGACATGGCAAAAAGTTCCTGTTATAAAATTAAGACCTAAAGATTTGAATTGCAATTATGGAAACACCACTAATATCTTGACAAATGTTATAATAATCATGTAAAATATATTGACCTAACGATCGTAATAATCATCTAATGTATCTCATACGCCTATCAACAATGTCTCCTTTGACATGAGCGTGGGAATGTTTGTTTTACAAGTTATTCACTTTGTTAGTGTGACTTATCTCCTTAAGAATGATCTTTTTACAAGTTATTCACTTTTTCATTGGATCGAGAGAGAATATTGGGACGAGAATGAGGATAAATGATCCTTATTAGGGATATGGGAGACAATGTATCAGATATGACAACAAATTCCTGTAGGCTAAGGGAATGTTTGTTTTACAAGTTATTCACTTTGTTAGTGTGACTTATCTCCTTATGAATTATTTTTTTACAAGTTATTCTGCCTTAGTTTAATATTCCGATTCATTTGAACTTGGCACTTCCACATCCTGATATGCATTTTAGAGAATGAAGTACAACATTAATTAAGAAATCCATATTCTAAAGCCTTTTAGCATGAATTTATCTGGTTATTAAATATAAAATCATGGTTATTTTTACAAAAGAAATCTGTACATAGTAAAAGGTTTTATTATGAAATAAGAAAACAACGATTCTTCTCCTAAGCCAAATTCTTCAATGAAAACAAAATCAAATACCATTTCGAGACTTTATTTATTTAGGAAGTATATTGGGTCAAATAAAAAGAATAAGGAACTAAACTGAACATTTATAAAATAAAGCATGCAGTGAATAGAAAAGGAATAAAACATGAGGTGATCTGATGCTAATAATATAGAATTTGATGGTCACAGTGAATGAGATTTGAGTCTCACCCACAACAAATACTATTATATTAATATTTGACAATAAAAAAAGAAGTAAATTGTATCACTAAGTTATCTTCTCTCCCAATTTTAGTTTTAGAATATACTATACTCTTATGTAGCCAATGAACCTCATTAACAAAAATATAAGTATCCAAAATGAGCCGTTTATTTTTTGAAAGGAAAAAAACTATTTAAAAAAGCAAATAAAAATAAAATATCTGCTCACTCATTTCACAAAGATTGTTATATCTCAGTATTTATATAACACATTCAATGTGTATAGAGAAACTCCATCAATACAGATATCTCAACGATTATGAAGAATAAAAATAAAATAAATCCAGATTTTGAAGAATAAAAAGAAATAACATGGTTTAAATTCCAAGACTAAACAATCTTGTCCTATATATCTTTTCCGTACAAAACTTTGCTTTACCAAAGAAAAATAAAATAAAAATGTATATGAACATCCACCAGTACATCAAATAACAATTACCCCTTTAACTTGTTCAGCCATAAATCAAACAAGTAGCTGCACTTAACCGTTGATGTATTTTACAATGAAATCAACGCTCTATGACAAAGGCACCAGGTTAAAATTTGACATGTGAATATACATGGTAACATATTTTATCATAATATAATATATAACAAAATCATAAGAATATCAAATCATTGTAATCATAACTGTTGATTGCTGAATCAGTAGTTAAAAATGTACATCTTTAACATCTCAAGTGCATCCCCAAACTTTATAACAAGTTAATTACATTGATTTTATAGCAGATATCATATTAAATTGTGAAGTGTGGTATGTGGTGGGGACCTGACGGATATTGGGGATATTCTTCATTAATGATGAGAGACAAATACTTGTCTTTGCTCATATTTTCAATGATAAAAAGTGTAATTTTATAGTAAATAAAATAATAAAAATATTATTGTATGTTTTCTTTTTTGTTTGGTACTAGTGGAGAAAAGTGATGCCTCATATTCCTTTTTTCCCAAAGTGGGTCCCACAAGTGAGTTTTGTTTTGTTTTGAAGCTTCTGGTTTCTAACTATAAAATCGATGCCTGAGGCTGTGTTTTTCCACCCACACCTACACTTTCTTCTCTTCTCTTCTCTTCTATTCTTCATTTCTTTTCTTTTCTTTTGCATTCCTTTGCAATTCCAAAATCTCCTAGGCTTCATTTTCTGATCATCATCTTGTGATCTTTTTCCCTTCTTAGTGACTTCATTAGTCCTGTTTTTTCTGCTTCAAAAGCACGCAACTATTACATATTTACATAACATACACATACTTTGCTAAAGAACCTTAAGGTTCAATTCATTACCTTATCTTAACTTAATTACCTTGCCATTCCCAGATTATATTATACTATATGACTACTATTTATGTGTTTGATAACAATGATTGAAGTTTAACTAGTCAAGTTTGTTCTACAGGGAAGATGCCTCATCAGAATGTGCTAGTGTCTGATACAAAACCAGGAATGGACACGGCTGTTATGGTTGCGCAAAAGCCGCCGGCGGTGCCGAGAGGTTACATTCCTTATCCTTATCCAAGGAGTAGGAGGGTTTTGAAGAACCTTGAGATCAATGGAGAACAAAGAATTAATGCATGGGTTGATTCTATGAGAGCCTCTTCTCCAACTAATGCTAAATCATCTCCTTCTTTGGCTGAAGAACAGTACACATCTTGGATTGTGAGATACTATTCTTGATTTATGAACTACTCAAAACTTGAACAAATGGTGGATATGAAATTTATGTATATGTTTCTTTTGTGAAACTTTCACAGCTTCACCACCCTTCAGCATTAGACATGTTTGAACAAATAGTGGATGCATCAAAGGGAAAGCAAATTGTTATGTTCCTCGATTATGATGGTACCTTGTCTCCAATAGTTGACGATCCTGATCGTGCTTTCATGTCTGATTTGGTTAGTATTTCATTACTTTTTTTGGCTTAATGTTATGTTTTCTATGTATTAATCTCTTTCTATTGGATTATTAAATCATGTATATGTATAATACTATAGTTTATATATTGCTAACTTAGTCTATTATCGTTTGTCACATATCAGATGAGACAAACAGTGAGGAAACTTGCAAGGTGTTTTCCTTCTGCTATAGTTACTGGTAGATGCATAGACAAGGTACACTTTGCATTTCAATTCAACCCTTTTTCCTTTTTCATTGTTTATATTTAATTTTTTTAAAAAATGGATTATTTACACATGTAAAAAAGAAGATATTAATTTGGATTTGTATTGCAAACAATAGGTATACAATTTTGTTCGGTTGGCAGAGTTATATTATGCTGGAAGCCATGGTATGGATATTAAAGGGCCATCAAAGAGCTTCAAATTTAACAAAGTAAGTCAAAATTAGAGCATATATAGTATAGTATGCTCATAACTTTCATTAATTCAAAGGAGAATCTAATTTCCACATTGGTTATAATCAGCAGGATAAAGAATCAGAGGAAGTTGTTTTTCAACCTGCAAGTGAATTTCTTCCCATGATAGATGAGGTTTGTAATTCCTTTCTTTTCTTACTTTTCTTCCATCAAAAAATTATACTAATTAAGTCACATTTAGAGCATAAAAAATAATTGTTTTAATTTTATTTTTTGTGCCAATTTTCAGGTATACCAACAATTGGTTGAGAAAAGTAAATCAACTCCTGGAGCCAAAGTTGAGAATAACAAATTTTGCATATCTGTTCATTTTCGTTGTGTTGATGAAAAGGTACATATTCTATAAAGCTATAATCCATGTTACACTTGTTAGTTAGAATAATGCTGTTTTCATGAAAGAATAGACTTAACTTAAGTGCAATATACACAGAAATGGGGTGAACTGGCACAGAAAGTGAGATCAGTATTAAAGGAGTACCCAAAGCTTCGTCTCACCCAAGGAAGAAAAGTGGGCCATTGTTATAATTTATATTATCTAATTTATTTTTATGATAGGGTATTTTATCTAGTTAAATGTGATCATTTTTATAGGAAGATGACTCACTTTCAATGCCATTTCCATGATACAGGTATTGGAGATTCGTCCCACTATTAAATGGGACAAAGGGATGGCCCTGGAGTTTTTGTTAGAGTCACTTGGTGAGTTTTCATCTACACCATTAGGTTTATTACAATTACACTTGCATTATAATCCTTTTTTGGCACAATACATTATGTATTCCAATATACTTAAAAAATATATAAGTCACTGCTTACTAGTAATTGTTAATTGTCTATAAATTTCTAATTAATTACTCGTTTTCAACAGGATTTGCCAACTTAACGGATGTTTTTCCGGTTTATATTGGTGATGATAAAACTGACGAAGATGCATTCAAGGTAATTGTGAAGTCTGTAAAAGAATAATGCTCAGTGAATTTGGAGACCGAACATGTTTATTGGTTGAGTGTTAATTTCAACTAACTATGGGGTTTCAAAACAGAAACTTAGAGACCGAGGACAAGGTGTTGGGATCATGGTTTCGAAATTTCCAAAGGACACTAGTGCATCATACTCTTTACAAGAACCAAATGAGGCAAGTATTCCATTATTTCATATATTTTTTAATCATCATCAGTCAATTTGGTATCTGTTATTACAAAAACTCAGAGCATACATGGAATGAAGTTAGGCCCTTAAATTATTCTAATATGCATGATATAAGTTGTAGGTATAATAACTCAAAATGTAAAATATGATTTATTAATTTATTTATTTCATGTAGGTGATGGACTTCCTTCAGCGTTTGGTGGAGTGGAAACAAGTGAGAACACGTTCCCGGGTGTAATTACGTATATGTACATCCCTACGCAGCTTCCATAAAAATGAAGTTGAGGAAGGGTAGGATATATAGGACTACTACTTTTTATTTTGTGGGTATGTTCTGTTCAGATTAGAACATAGAACAGAAAAAGAAAGACAAAAGTGTCTTTCTGAGTGTGAGGCACGTCTACATTGATGTAATTAGACGGGTAGAAAGTAGTAAAGAGGTAAAGTTTATGTAGCATCAGATGTAAGTCTGACTCGTGTAACGTTGTCCTCTTCACACACATATATATATAACATGATTAAATATTATAAGGTTTTCTATCAATAGTATTATATACATATATTGTACACAAAAGTCAAAATATATAGCACCAACATGGCATATTATGTGAGTGTGACGTACTATTCTCATATCAAATATGCTGCAATGAATATACAGCATACTAATGTAAATGTAAATGTACTAATGTGTAGTATCCAATACATTACTTAGTCACCCACTTGTGAGGTGCTTAGGACCACAGTGGTTGCACACTTGCACGTGTACATTTAAGCAAACTTATATGCAATAGTAGCATGATAAAAGCGGAAAATTTACTGGCATGGTGTAGTTTGACTATACTATGTCAACTTTAGTGTAGTGAAAAAATTAATTACGTAAGTAGGGTAACTTTTTGAATGTCGTGGATGGAGATCACGACATAGGTGTCGCATTCCTCGTATGCGAGATTCATGTGAAGTAAGTCGCATTTGAGGAATGCGAGATTGGTGTCGCATTTTTGGAATGCGACACCCGTTACAGTAGCGTGTTAGAATGAGAAATTGCTTTTGATATCCTTACTTGTAGTTTTTTTTTGTGTTTTATGTTTTGTTTTATTTGTAATAGAAAACTAAATAATAATAGTTGATAATCAAAGTTAAAATTTTACTTAAAATGCAAATTGAGTACATATTCATAATAGAAAACGGAATAAAATAGGAAACGATGAGATGATGTGCCACATGGTGGTGGTCTTTTCTTTCGAGGTGGCTGGACTCTTAAGCTTGGTTGGGTTGGTTGTCTTGTTCCACCTCTAACTAATTGGGGCACCTCTTCCTCCTCCTCGTCATCATCTTCATCATCCACTTGTGTCGGCATTGTAGGTTGATAATATTGTTGAGAGTTGAATGCCGACAAGGGTGTAGTAGAAGTCGTTCCAAACATAGTTGGTAATGATTCTTCATAATGTGATGAAGATCCGAATTGATGAGAGATTGAATAATCACTCAATGCTCCAAAACTTTGAAACTGAAATGGTTGTTGTTGAGGAACGAGTGTTTGTTGAGTAAATGTCTGCGGATGAGTATCCGCTTGAGTTTGACTCTCAAACGGTTGCTGAAACTCAGGTGCAACTGGCATATCAAATTGATTAGTCGGAGGTGCTTGATAGTTGCTATCGGAGAAGGCTGTTGGAAGCAGTTTAGCGAATGCATCAATCATCTCATTGCACTGCAAGTAAACGTCATGTATAAATTGCATCGGGTTGTCATGAACGGTTGATGGAGCACATTGATCTCAAAAAATAAAAGAAAAATAAAAGATGTTACCGATCCAGATGAATATGCTCCGTCGGGAGATATGTATTTTCTTGTCCTTTGTAGGTACCACTGCATGTACTGTGAGTAGTGATACAAATGTTGTACATTGGGCAAACCATTCATAACATAGTCTTCCCGATGATTCCATATTTGGATCCATTGATCATGCTTTTGTTGCCAGTTGTAGTCATTCTTTCCTCGAAGATCCATTTTGTGTTGTTTTTGCAGGTTAATTGGATCTTGAGGGATTGGTTGTTGTAAACCAAATTGTCTCATAACTCGATCAGCAGCATGCCACTCAACTATTGCAAAACATATAAGTGGCACGCGTGATCGAGCCATATCTGGTATCTGACCCATAAAGTCGATATTTTGATATGGGGTCCAGACAAACTAATCAATATATACAGATATGTTAGAAAATATTTAAATAAATAAATAATATTACAAAAAAATATTAGTAAAATATAATTTGACTACCTGATCTATACGCAAGCGATCCAACATTGATCGTATTATGTTGGTGGCATGACCAGGAATATTTGTCGTGAGTAAATGTTGGGATCACCTATTCATGTAATAATAAAAAATGATAATTATAAATTAAATTTAATAATTCAAGAAATGTAATTAAATGTATGTAATAGAAAAATAAATATACCTTCTAACTAATGGAAATAGCTTTGTGGCGGGGACGTTCAATCTTGGTGCAAGCATTGGGATGCGGTCGTACGCCAACGGCTGTAGTAATAACAAACATCCACCAATTTCAA
Source organism: Lupinus albus (assembly GCA_009771035.1). Taxonomy (NCBI): domain Eukaryota; kingdom Viridiplantae; phylum Streptophyta; class Magnoliopsida; order Fabales; family Fabaceae; genus Lupinus; species Lupinus albus. The sequence continues at coordinate 4,224,734 of CM020005.1, forward strand.
TTTGACGGCTAATCAAAGTATAAGATAAAAACATGGATACAAAAAATGATGAAGAAAACTAGAAAATGTGCAAAGATATACATTTGAATATGTGAATATAGTCTCGGTCGGATGGTGGATATATATATATGAAGGGATGTCGCATTCAAACAATGCGACACCAATCTCGCATGCCCTAAATGCGACTTACCCCCCATGAATCTCGCATATGCAAAATGTGACTCCTGTCAATTTGTCGCATGCTTGGAATGCGACAAACATCAATGTCGTGGTCTCCATCCACGATATTCAAAAAGTTACACTACTTGTGTAATTAATTTTTTCATTACACTAAAGCTGACTTAGTGTAGTCAAACTACACCATGCCAGTAAATTTTCCGATAAAAGGAATTCATACTTTGTAATATGTCCTTAATGTGGAGATAAGAGTTTCAAAAATATGAATGATTGGACACTTGGAGGTATAGGTAATAAGAGGTGCCCTTGTGAAACTGCCTTATTAGATGATTGCTATACTGTATCTTAAGCTGAGTCAAAAGTAGCAGACTTTTTTGGTACTCAAAAAATCAATCCTATGCTATGTCTGAATCAATGTTTCTTTGTCCATTCCCGGATACATTCATTTCCATAGGCCATAGCTTTCTCTCTGTCATGCACTATACTGACATTTCCACAGTCCCTTGAGTCTAGGAAATTATATCATGGATTCATATACTTCAATAAACCCTACAGAGAGATAAGCTTTAGATAATGGACCAAATATAGTAAGTCAGAAAGTTGAATGGTTATTGTATTGCCACATCTACCATTTAATATCTTTCCACATTGGTTCATAATAGGTAATTTGAAGACTTTACAAGTAGATAACTTATAAAATTATTACCATAAGAAAATGTTTTAAAATGTCACATCAACTTATATGATTTTTATGCATGATTTATATTTTTAAATAGATTTTAAAATTTTATTGGATTGAGACATCGTTAAAATACAAAGTACCAAACCAGGATACCCCAATGCTCCACAAAGTATGGTGTGTTTGTGTGCCTTTGTGCATGGAGTAATAGATAAAACAAGCGTGTATGTTTGGTTTCTATGGCCTAATATAAGATAGGTCTTGCATGGGAACATCAATATACTGTATCAGATTTTGTGGTTTTATTCCGTAACCATACATAATTTGTTTTTATTGATATGAGAAGTTAAATGTAGGGGTGAGCACTCATTAGGACCCGATCATACCCATTCATTCGGCTTGACTCAATCATAATCAACCTAAATAGGGTTGGGTCTAGGGACGAGTACAGATTCAAAAATTAGACTCGTACAATATTTAGGATCGTGTAGGTCACTCACTTGTCATGTTTGCATGTGTCTCTATTCAATTGTGTATAGAATAATGATATCTCTTTGGTCAAAAATTTCTTCTCTAATTTTTATCATATATACATCATTAACTATATATATATCATTTCATATATCAAATTATATATGTATATATAATACTAAGTAAAATATTGAGAAAACTTTATCTAAAAGAGATACGCATTCTATTTAATCAGATCTAGAATTAAGTTCAAATGTGATATAAGTTGATATTTAAGATCATATTAGATTCAGGAAACTACCAATGATATAAATGTTGACATGGCCTTACCTTTTTATGGTTACACACTTACACTGAAGGCAAAAGCCCAATGGTACCTTTCCTGGGTTCAAAACTGATGGCCTCTTATAGGCTACTTTATATACAAAATGTTCATCTAAATGTTTCACAACTACTTCATTTTTTATTTTATAAATTGTTGATGGAAATGATCCGCAACTACTTCATTTTATAATATTTTATTGGTAAATGTCAGAGGATAAAAAATTTAAGAGTCGGGTTGGGGAAAAATCAAATCTTTTATTATCAGAATCAGTAAGCTTAACTTTTTAAGGTATATTTACCTTTATTTAACTTTTTATCAGTATACCTTTATTTCCGCATTTCACATCATTTAATTGTTATTTTATTAAACAAAAACTTTTGAGATTAATTTAGATTAAAAGCAGGTAACATCATAAAGGTAAGAGACTTTTCCTTGCCAATTTTTTTGATGCAGCAATAATGTTTTCATAAGCTCAAACTAAAATCTTTAATTAATTTTGCATAACCTCGTCAACTCAATGACACACACATGGTCAAGATCTACATGTTGGGTGGCTCATCCATGTGACTTAAATGGCAGGCTTAAACAATATATGCATATAAAACTAAGATAAACATTAATAAGATAATATTTATGAATCGTTAAGTAAAAATATATTAGAATTATATATCAAACTACACTTCTCTGTTAATATAGAGACAAATGAATTTTTTATGTGTATTATAAGGATAAAAATATAATCATCTTTTAAATAAAAATGACATTACATCTTTCACTTTCTTTAATTTTTTTGAGTACTTAGCATCTTCCTTAATGAAGAGGTGCCTAGCTCCTTCTATTTATGAACTCGCTAGTTGCATTATTACCTGAACAAATAAATGCAAATGGCTACCTCAACGGCAATAGTGTTCCTCTCTGTCCTCTTTCTCCTCTCATTCTCGTTCACCACCACAAAATGTGTAAGAGAATCATTCTCACCTTTGAAATATAAGATTTTATCTTTTCAAAACTCAACTTTCAAAAATGTTATTAATCCGAATTTCCATATACTGACAATTTTTTTATTAAATGCAGGATCCCGATTATGATTGCGTGTACACTGTTTACATCCGAACCGGTTCAGTGCTGAAGGGAGGAACCGATTCGAAGATCGGGCTGAAGCTATACGACAAATACGGTTACTACATCAACATCAAGAACATCGAATCATGGGGCGGTTTGATGGGTAAGAATTACAACTACTTCGAACGTGGTAACCTAGACATTTTCAGTGGAAGGGGACCTTGTCTTGAAGGACCTGTTTGTGCTGTCAATGTTACTTCAGATGGGTCAGGTGACCATCACGGTTGGTACTGTAACTACGTGGAGGTTACAACCACTGGGTCCCACCTCTCGTGTAATCAAGAACAGTTTGAGGTTGAACAATGGTTAGCTACGGATACTTCACCTTATCAGCTTTGGGCTGTTAGGAACCAGTGTAAGCATAGATTGGATCAGGCTCGACCTGTTACTGAACGTGGTGTGAGTCGTAATGGGTTTGGATCTGGGTTTTCTATTTTGAGATCTGGTCGTGTGAATGCGTGAGGGAGGAACGTGATTTCAGGGAAATAATAATGTTTCAAGTTGGTTTTGTTTGTTGTGACTTGTGATTGAGTTTGAGATGTTGTTGTTGAGAAAGTTTTGTGGTATGGTGTGTCCCATTGGGGATTGTTTCGGATCTTCAAAGTAGAGTTGGGCATCGGGTTATAGGCTCAACCACCCGTTTGTCTTTGTATTTTATTAATAATAATGATTGCCACGATCCCTATCTATTTTGAAATAGATTAATTTTACTTATTTTTATGGTGAGAGCAACCCTTCATAGTGTATAACTATCATGTGATTTTCTTTGGGTATAGTATTTTTATGGAGCAAGACTCATTTCCATTAATGAAGAGGTAAATACAAAAAAAAAATAAAGAAAGTGGAAGATGGAATATCACTTTTGCACTTTTTAAATGATTACACAATTACTCTTATAATACGTATAAAAAATTCATTTGTCTCTCTATTAATAGAGAGAAGTCCTTCTCATTTTATAGAAAATACAAATAATAGAAAATTTGTAGATGTATTATTGTGTATAACTATCTATGAATAACAAGGAACAAGTTTAATATACATTTAAAGACATTTAGATCATAAACAAGTTTACATGGAGAAGTGCATACAAAAGTTTACAAGTTCTACTCCTAAAATTATCCTGTGACTTTCCTTGGCCAACAAACAAATGGGGCCTAGTATTTCCATCACGTATTACTACATATATTTTTTCTTCATTTTTCTGTTTCATTTAATCTTTTAATCTTCAGCATACTCTAACTATAAGTCACGTCGCTATTTCTTAAGCTGCTCTCTGACCTCCAACAAAGCCTTGCTTACTTCTTCATCTTCTGGTGTCTCCTTTTGCAATATTTCATAGTCTTGTATTGAAGCTCCCCATCGTTTCAACTACAATTTCACCATAAACATATAACACAAATCACATCACTGGAAATAAAAAATATTAAAAAGTGTTGAGTTTCTAATATTTATATTTATCAAATTATAAGTATGAATATGAGTTGCATTATATAAGTAAACAAAAGTAGCTTGATTTGGAATATTACTACCTTGGCATTACAATCGGCTCTTCTCAACCTTGCCTTCCTGTAAGATGGACGCAAATTAAGAGCAACGTTGCAATCTTCCACAGCTTTCTCAAATTGGCCTAATTTTGATCTACAAGCAGCTCGGTTGCATAGCAAAACCGCGTTGTATGGATCAAGTTCAAGGCCTTGTCCATAGGCAACAGATGCCTCAGAGAATTTTGATGCCTTGAAAAGCTCATTACCATTTGAACGAGCTGCGGCCGCAGTTCGAGCCTTCCTCATCATCTTGTTCACATCCTTGTTACTTGAGTCTAGCCTAGCTGCTTTGTCTAGTGCATCTAAAGCATCTTCAAATCTGCCAACACAAGGAATGAATAATTGTGTTGCAGTAGCAGGAGTAATCAATAATTGTGAAGCATGTTCTGTTTTACATTTTCAATTACAAATTTCGCACTAACCTGCCAGCGGCCAAATCAACTTGAGCCTGACACACCAACAAATTTGCATGAGCTATAGGTCCAAAGAACTTAGTGCAATCATCAACGTCGAAATTCGGTCCTCTTGAAATTGCTTCATCTGCATCTTGATGCCTACGCAGCTTCAACAGTGCTTCAGCTTGCAATGCAAATATCTTCAATTAAGGCCACAACCAGAGTCATATCAGCATAGTTGACATTCATGTATGTGCATATTTGTGTGTTAGAGAGAAAAAGCTTAAACAAGGTTCAATGTGTAATAGGAAAAATTCTTATATAGGCAGGTTTACCATAAGCTAAGGGACACATAAACCATTAAAAAAATACTAAAAGTTTCCAAATTTGACATGTGAAAGGTTGTGTAGGCAAGATTAGATATGCACCTACCTCTAAAAATGACTTTCCAAGGGTCTAGTTTTGACTTGATTTGTTCACATACCCAAAGAATTACTAGCTATTGTCTCACCTGTGGAGCAGAATCTGCACCAGATGATATAGCATTGTTGGTCTCCTTGATGAGGGTATTCCAATCTTTTAACCTATGAGCCTCAGTGCACTTGTTTAGATGAAGCTGAATATTCTTCAAATTAGAAACCTCGTCCGGATCAGCCTCTGGCCCTGCCTGTTTATAATGATAAAGGGCCTTATCTGTTTCTCCTAATCTGTTGTATAAATGGTGCATTAACAAAAAACATAAACAATGAGTGACAACATCCAAATTTAAAGAATGGAAAAAGTAAGAGATGCAAGTCGAAAGACACAAATTCCTCAATCCAACTGAGTTGAGGTGTAAGCATACCTACCTCATATGCAAGTTTCCCAATCTATTATGAGCTCTTTGGTAATGAGGCTCTATTTTTATGGCTACTCTGCACTCAAACACAGCCTCTAGAAGCCTACCAAGAGCTGTTAATGCTGCACTTTTGTTGCTCCTATAGGAAGCCTTATTAGGGTCAACTGAAATTGCAGCATCATACAAAGCCAAAGCCTCAGCAAATCTTCCATTCTTATAATCCTCATTGCCCAATATCTTCAATTGTTCAGGATCACCTCTTGTAGAAATAGCCCTGTTAGGAGAAACCTGTTGTTGTTTGCTTCCTTTGTCCATATTTTGCACCCTATTGTTTGTGTATCTTACATTAGCAACACGGTTTTCCTCTCTTTGCATAGCTTGGAAATCCATCACATTTTGAGAACTTGCATTATTATTATTATTCCCACCTTGTCTTAGATTACCTAAATTACCAAACAACATGACATTGCTAGATGAAGCTCTAACAAGGTTGCTACTTCCCTTGGACTTTTGGTGATCGGATATCATGCTTTCAAGTTCTCCCGAAATTCCGATCGCTTCTTTAGGCACCCTTCTTCCTTGGTTGACATAACCCTCTGCTGGTAACACCCTTGGAGGTTTGACACTTGTTTTTTCTCTGGGATTATTCCCTTGGTGGTTTTGCTTCACAACAACACCCGGCGAAGGCGAAGGCTTAGAGTTAGAAGGAGATAAAGAATCGGTTGCTTTAGTTAAAGCTTTTGTTCCTAAAAATGCTGCATCTTCAGAACCACCTTGAGAAGTTTTTGTTTTTTGTGTATTTGATGCCTTATCACAATCATTGTCATTGTTGATGTTGGGAGCATTAGTTTCCAAGTTTGTTTTACGTCGCCAGAACACTGAAGTTATTAAGCAACAGCCAGAATTTCTCTCTGGCGATTTGTCTCCCATCTCCTAAATTATTTTTTGTTATGATTGTGTAGCAGAATGCTTTATTTTAATATATGTTGTTGATGAGTTAATGCAACTTTCCTATGCTGAAGCCATGCATGATTGCTTAAAATCTCTTGGTACATATTACAAGTCCATAAAATACAATCTATGGATTTAGCAAATTGCTATAGATAAAGATAGATTCTACAGAATAATGATTCTAAACATTTCCAACCAAAACATGTGAAAACTAACATTACAAATTGAAAGACAAGACCATATTGGAGGCAAAATTGTAGAGAGGGTGAATGCATAACAATTGTGGCTTCAAACAGGCCAATAAACCTTTCTGCTAGGAAACATCTTTTCTTGTATTTTTGTTTCTTGCAATTAGATAGAGAAAATGAAATGGCATTATGAAGAGAGGAAAATGCAGAAAATTAGAATATTGATAGAGAAATAAGTTGTTTTGTTGAAAAAATAAAAATGCAATAGGTGGCATTCAGTTTTGTTTTCATCTCCTGCATGAAATTTTTTTCCTTAGTTGATTGTTTGATAGAAAGCCAGAGACCCGGTCATGGGTGCAATATGCGTCGCACGTTTATATGCCAGCTTTAACTTATATGCAAACAAATATATGACCAAATTTTATTATTGTAAGAATAGGGGCATGTCAAATTAAGACATTTCTAATACAACAATTATGCAGTTTTTAATAATGTAATGATAATTTTTTACCTAGTATTCATGTTACAACTTTTTGTTTCTTTTATATTGTCACTAAAAAATAATACATTTAGTTATAAGGATGAAAAAATCTTGTTATGCAACATCCTCAAAATTTCGGTAATAAAAAAGTGAGGAATGAATGAAGTAAGCTTTAGCAGTCTATAATATAAAATTCATTTAGTAACTATCAAAACTTAGTGTCTGTAATATAACTTGGTGCATGTGAGTGAAAGATAGAGATCATGATGGGCTAGTTGATGTTTGTTTATTTAGTGATGGGCATGGATATGTCCCGTGGGTCATTACTGATCCCACAATTGGCCCAATCTGAAACCTTATTTTTTTGTAAAACATAAAAAGTTAAGTTGGATTTCTCTGTTATGGGCCTGGACACTTACTTGCGCAATCTTACTTAATTACAAAATTAGGTAAGTCGAGTTTGCATATGTAACTCTCCATTAACGGAGAGAGAAGTAACATTTTTACACTCACCTTTAAGGATATATACCTTACTTTATATATCACTTCCCTTTTAATTAATGGAAATGAGTCATACTCATGTATGGTAGGCTATCGTGTGTGACAAGACTAAAATAGCCACTAATATCCACTGCTTCAAACTTAAAAATCATGTGTATATTCACAATTTCATATCACCATCTTCACATCAAAATCAAATCAGGTAAATACTTGTTGCCTCTTGCACATTATAGTTACAGAATCTTTACTATCCTCCCACGCAAAAATCATAGAGAAAGGGTCTGTTTTATACTCTTCATTTTCTTGTGCTTTCGAATTTTATGACTTTACCTAACAGGAATACGCTAACACGCTTTGAAATGCACCCACTGAAAAAGGAAATAGATAAAACTAACAAGAACTTATGCACACAAAGCTATGTTTTCTTTTCTTTAATAGATAGTTTTACATACTAACAAGTAATTGTTCTACTGAGATAAAGATTCATTGAATATATATAAAAATGTGAACAACACTTCTTGAGATAGACAATCATACAATTTAAATGATTAATTTCTTACTTATTGCAGGAATATTCATTGGTTATACAAAAAAACAAATTGTTTTATATTCTTGTATGATCAATGGTATACATTTCTTTAGCCATTTAATGAGCTATTCATTGATCATCATAATCAAATAATATATCTTACTAATTCTATTTTTCATATCATTTATCAATATAGAAACTGTGTCAATGGTGTTGCAAGCATTATTTTCCTTTTTTTACATAAGTACATGCTTATGAAAAAACTCATAGGTGCCTGTTCTTTCTGATATGTATATTAAGTTATTAAATTATAATTGATAAAATATTTGATAATATAAAGTAAAATATATGTGAAAGATTATTCTAATGGAGATTACAATCATATATAAGTGTTAAAGCAATAATTAAATTCATTTATATTAAATTCGGACCGGTTAAGAACTCGGTCAGAACACTAAGTTAATGAGTCATTGGTTCAACCAGTAGGTCATTGGTTGTACTGGTTAACTCGATTTACATTAAAGTTCTAAAAATTCATGATACTAGTCACATTATTTAATAATTCTATATTCAAAATTTAAAAACATTACCATACTTAAATAAACAATAAAAAAATATTTTACTCTATAAAATATCACAAATAAATTGAAAACATCATTGTATTATGCATTAATTGCAACAAAAACGCACAATAAGTTCAAAATTTAATTAAACAAAGAAGATTTTGCTATAAGATAAGTTAACAAATGACAAACATGACTATAAATAAGTTAAAATCATTTGATTTTTTCATCTTTCATTTTGGTTGTTTTTTAATAAATTAATTTCAATTGGCTTGGCTGGTCCAAGCGGTTTGACTATCCGAATCACCAATTTTAGGCTTAAAGCGACCGAATCAAAGTGAGTAATCATATTTTAATGCAAAACTAGTTTAATGAGACAGATTCCATCCTAGTTTTATAAGAGTCTACTGTTTTATTTGCTATTTTGGAGCTTTTGCTAACGATTAGTAGAATAGAAGAATGTGTATACCGATCATGGTTGAAAGAAACTAAATGCACAATCTCAGCATTTAATAACACACCCCTTTATACTCAAAGTATTAAAGGTAAACATAAAATAGGGGGAAACATGGTTAGTACGAAACGAATTTCGTCCAACGCTTTACAGCTTTCTACTTAATTTTTTAATTTACTTTCTTACCCCTTTTACTTAACCATTCTTATTGGTTATTATTATTATTCAACTTGTCAGTTTTAGCCGTGTTCAATTGAGGTACTAACCCAAATATATAATACATATCAATAAAATCTTCCTCACACATTAATAATTAATAATTTAATTTAATTAAAATTAAAATTTAATCCTAAGTAATAACATCAGAAATATAAATATATTTATTTCCAAATATAACAGGTAATGACCTCCTTTTGATTATTATTAGTTTCGTTAGTTGAAGCGAACTTGGACGATGTTAATAAAATTGGAACTTTTATAGTATTCACTAAATTATATATTAACATAGCCGGAACATAAGGGAAATACGATTGTCTTAAGTATAAAGACATATTTCTCCTCATTAAACTAAGTTACACTTCTCATTGCTTGAAGTCTGTATAAGATTGTCTCCGGTTTTATATTGTAATATTAGATATTTTATTTTCTTACTAATAATTTATAAATCATGGTTCCCCACTGACTCAAAGCTATATTTACAAAAAAAGTATCATTTTCCTAATATTCAATATCAATGAGAGAGAGAGATCAAGATATTGTTTGTTTTGTTTTTTGGGCTTTAGTACGTCTACCGTCAAAACAATATTTACCTTTTTAATTTGGACATTAGTTTGTATGTCGAATATATTTCTATTAGTTAATTTCTTGAATCAATTTGAAAAACTATATTTGGTTATTCTCCATCTCTTTCCTTTATGCATTCAACTACCAGCACTCAAATTAATATGATTGCTTGCCACCTCAATAGGAAGAATATGTCATAAGACAAAAATATATAAGGCCATAAAATTATAATTAATTTGATATATTTTGATTAAAATATTATCATTTAATCTTTGTCTATTTTTTATAACCAAAAATAAAGGAAATTAACACTAATTTCTAAACATTTTTTAAAGTTTGAGAGGCGAAAGCCGACTTTCAAATCATCAAAAAACCAAAAAAAATAAGAAATTTTTGTTTAACCAAGTTTCCATGTAATTAATTAATTCCTTTTGGTGTGAGTCACTTCCCATACCAGTAATAATTCTTTTTTAGGTATCTAACTTTTGACATTTTGATCTATATGAAAATTTACTAAACTCTTGTATTATTATACCAACATGTTATTAATAAAAAATAAGAAATTGAGGGAACTAAAATATTTAAAGAATTTTAATGTTTAGAAAACTCAAATCCAAAACTATATTGCAGTTGATCTATATTAATTGTTCAATATGACATATCTCCCCTTAACACATATTTTTGCTTCATTTCAACTACAAATGAAAACCACAAATCTCACATACTTTGACCTCCATCTCTAACCCTCTCTCCTTTTCTCTCTTATTGGCTATTCCTACCCCACTCAGATATTTTGCTGGTGAACCAACCATCATAGATCAGAAGCAACATCTCTTTTTTATAGATGAAAAAGGAAAAAGAACCAACCCTTTCCTTCTTCCCTTCCCCTTCTCTCTCACCCTTTTACTATTCACTTCAATGAAACCCTAATATATACATGATCTACTTCACTATCTCAAGACCAACTCAAAACCCAAGACAAATCAAGAGGTAAGAATTCCATGAGAATACCTTCTTATCTTCACAACCTTCCTTTGTGCAAATATTAAATATACATGATATATATATAAATATATATGAATAATATGAGCCGTGGGGTGTTTATTATTCCCTTGTTTACGTAATACCCTTTTGCTCATAATAATCTCATAGACACTAGACACCAAATTAAGTAAAAGTGAGGAAAGCAAGCACTGTGCCAGGTTTCAGATCAGAGGCTTAAAGACCTGTTTGGGTGGTAGGTACTTTCTGAACAAAGCTGTAGCTTTTCCTTCCAGAACCAGAATATATAACAAATAAACTTTGATTTCTCTTTTGTTTTTCTCTTGTTCTATCAACTCCACCACACCTTATTCTCATATAAATGTGTATGTAAGTGACCAAAATCTCCCAAACCAGTGTATCCTTAACGTTTTTCCTTTTTCTGTTTCCATGGATTCTGGTAATAGTAGTAGCAGTTTGCAATCTTCCAATGGTGGTGATGATGAGTCATCTTCATTCTCTGCTTTTTTAAACAACAACCCTCCACCACAAACTCCACCACTTTTCAACACTAGTAGTACTAATCACAACATGTTTGATGCTTTATCTAATTACTTGGATCCAACACAACCATCGCCACTTCTAAACCTTGACATGATGTGGTCCAAGAATCATAGATCCGAACCAAACCCCACTTATCTACCTACTTCATCATCATTCTCACCCTCACCACACAATCAAGAAGCTTTTCTCTCAAGAGACGCTACTTGTTCTGCTTTTCTTAATACAACCAATACAACCTTGTTGAATCAAGAAACTGGTTCCCGAGGTTTACTTTCTTCTGTGTCAGCCGCCACAAACCATGATCAAGGCCACAACAGTAACATGGTTCGAAACCCGAAGAAGCGGTCAAGAGCTTCTAGGCGTGCACCGACCACTGTTCTAACAACAGATACCACCAATTTCAGAGCCATGGTTCAGGAATTCACTGGTATCCCAGCACCACCTTTCACTTCATCATCATCCTCTCATTTCCTAAGAACCAGGTTTGATCTCTTTGCTCCTGTTCATGCTGCAAAACCCTCTACATCTACCCTTTTGGACCCTCCTCCTTATCTTCTTCGCCCTTCTGCACAAAAAGTTCAACAACCCTTTCTTCCTTTTCCACCATCTTCTTCCTCTTCAATGATGGACACTTTATTATTAGCTCTTAACAACTCAGCTGATCCCTTCAACAACAACCCCAATATTAATCCCAGCTTCAAAAACATCCTCCAACAACCACAACAACAACCTTCATTGGAAATTCCGCAACCAAGTGATGGGCATCCCAAAATGGGTGTATTTGAGGAACTAGGATTAAGGCATGCACATGTTAACAATAACAACAACAACACCAATATCAATGATCTTCAGCATCAGAACATGGTATCAAGTGGGAAGAATAATAACTTGATGAGTAATACTAATACTTCTTCAATGGATCAATGGGCCCACAAAACGGACACTGCCAACTATGGTAAAGTACAACACTACCCATCAGCTTCTTCGTCTGATTTTCATGGAGAGAAGGTGCCTGAGACTACTAGTACTGTAGCTGCTGCTGCTGCTGCTGCAAGAAGTGAAGGTATGGTTGAATCATGGATTAATTGTTCTTCTGATAATTAAGTGCCTCAACCGAAAGCAGATTAATATTTATGATTTAATGAATTTTAAAGTGATTGATATGGTAGTATAATTCCAATGCATGAATGAAAGAGAGAAGAATCTTAGCGTCTTCATCTTAGACCATCAAATTAATTGAACACCGTTCAAATTTTAATTTTTCTTCTTCTTTTTAATGTCCATTGGGTCCCCTCAATTTATGTGTAAATAAATAGCATTATGAGCTAGCTTTTCTTTGTCTGGCATAATTTTTTTCTTTTAGTTTTCCCTCAAACATTGAACTGTACCTTAAATTATATGTCTGCTATATACATTAGTTGATCTAGGTTGTTTTGATTTGTGAGTATTTGATTAATGTGCAGTGTTGAATGAATAATAAAAACAAACGGCGTGTAATGTATCTCACTTTTTGTCCTTACTATACACCTTCCATTATTTGGCATCTAATGTCTGTCATGCTCTTCTATTTTCTTATTTATTCTTGAATTTAACACCAACAATTCTAAAATAGTAGGTTCTATATATACTTCTATGAGGAATTGGTGGCGAGATTTGGGGAATTCTTTGCCATAGTCTAATGATATAAAATCAAATTATTGATCATATTAAATCTCAGGAAAATTAAAAGATGTAGGGTTCAATTATTAAAAGTAAGTGACAGGATCACATACATTTTAATTACCTAAGTTTTGAACATTTCAAAATTATAAACTGTAAGACACGTTACACTACACACTTGGGTCCACGCATTCTCGTCTTAATCATGATTAATTGGTTTGTAAATAAAAACAAATACAACAGCTAAATCTCACATTTTTTTATAGTCAAACTGAAATCTCACGTTTTAAAGCTTTTGCATTCACGACAAACAAAAACAATGTTTTCGTTCAAAAGTTTAGTTCTCCATAGTCAGACATGTCTGAATTCAATTTCGCACGTTAAGATAATTCATCTTATAAAAAGGACTGTGTTAATAAGTATCCCAAAAATATTAGTTATTAAATATAAAATAAATACTGAAAAATAACGATCAGGGCTTTTCATCTATTAAATGTCTCATTTTTTTAAACTTCTGCTTTATTTCTTTACTTAACACATTTCCTTTCCCAATAGGAAAAGGAAAAAGAAAATTCCAATATTTGAATTAAACCAAAATTCAATAAAATATATAATTAATTGCTGATAAAAAAAAGTAGTAATTAACTATACTATTACTTTCTTATTTTATACATTTGCTTATTTTATAGAAACTATTTCTTTTGATCATGTGGTGAAAGTTTACCTATGTCATTTCTTACATAGTTGCATGTACCTCCATTCTACACGGTTTAATTAGCCTGTATGTATAGACTTCAATGAAGTGCATGTGAGATCTAATTCTGCGGCTTAAATCTACCTAATAAAAATATCTGCTAGTGTCATGGCTTTTGCTTATAAATATACTGATAATATGCTAGGATACCCTCTCCTCCATTGTTGTCTTTTTTTTTGTCTAAACCACACATGTATCTTGTACCACCTAGAGATAATACTACTCGAACTTGTACAACTACTATATACGTCAATGTTCATAACAGATATAAATTGCAGCTCAAATTCAAGCATTATTGTTTAGTAGCAAAACCCTGAATTCCATTAATGATTTAATTTACAAAGCACTTAAATGTAAGGCTAAAATTAATGAGAGGTTGTGATTAACAACAACAAAAAAGAATGGATATCAGTTTAATTTCAAGCACTCCTGAGTATATAATTTGTTAAAGTTGCTTGTCTTTTGCATAAATGGCCTGGTGTAATTATATAACCCAGTGACCTACTCCAAAAGTAAATAACCTTTTGATTTCACTGATTGAAAGATCATTATCTTTTTCTTTTACCATTGGACTTAAAATTTATATCTAATAATGAGAAGGTGATATATATATATGTGTGTGGGATATGACTTTTAAATAAAAAACTTGAATCAATTTTATTAAAAAAGAAAGGCACATGAATCATATAGAAAACCAAGGAGGTACTTTAAGAAAAGGGAACACTTTATTCACATTTAGTTATTCTAAACAACTAGTAAAAACTATGAACAAGTTTAAAATAAAATGGAAATGATTATAGGGATATAGTGGTAGATTTGTTATGAGCATAGCATCCTTGAGAATGGATGCCACGACCTTAGACATTTCATTTTGGCATGATGATGCATGGTGGCCCATTGCCAGTGAACGTGCCTTCACTTGTGTTCACTTTAACAGTGGCTTTTTTTCTCTCTGCCCCATCTTAGGCTACAGTGCCCTATAATTTTGAGTCTAAACTTAAAAAGATGAACAGATTTTTTCCCTCGTGTAAAAAGGCTGCACCCCATCTTCGCTTCAATCCATTCTTTTACTCGGGAAAGCATCAAATTCAAGTACCTGATGCCAGGAAAAGACAAAGCAATATAAGTATATTGGTTATTGTTGTTGTTGCAGTAACGGGTTGATAATCCAATAGAGGTGCATGACAGCATGAGACTTTTCAGTTCAATGTTACTGCTAAAGCTAGTCACCACTAACTACTAAAGATTACATCGTCCCATAAAATTCATGTCTCAAGTCCATCACATCTCACCGATTAATATAAAACAATTAATTTATATTTTTACAATTTTTTTAATTAGTTGTTACTTTTTTATTGGATTGAAATATAATGAGACACGAAAAAAATGGGATAAGTTGTGTTTTTTGTGTGCATGTAAGGATAATGATATTATATCCAAGAGGTAATAATATCATATGATCCTAATTTCAATATCTAAAAAGTATACTCCCTCCTCTATGCTATTCTCTTAATTGGTAATAATCTTCAATATCTTTGTTGAGTTTCTTTATTTATATATATTTAGAATTCGGATGTGATCAAAATTCTACATAGCAAATACATTAAAACAGCTTCGAATTTTCATTGGGGTATATAATATCAGGAGATCAATTTGTGCGTTGTGTATGAACGATTTGATGCGGATGTAAAATTTAATTTATTGATCCCATCTTATCCAAAGAATATGTTAGTTTTAGGCTATTAGATAATAACATAGTGGTTGCACACATAAAAAACAATAAATACTAATTTATCGTGTTTGATATTATCAATTTGGTCTCTCAACAATTGAAAAATGTACAATAATCACCAAAAATTTCAAAATTGGTCATTTAATAATTTTTAAGCATGTTTTTCAACACATGATAAAACTTATTTGACTTAATTTAACTCACATTTGAATTTTTTGGGAACCATTTTAGTTTGTCAAAAAATGGGACTAAACTGATAAGATAAGGTAAAAAAATACGAATGACTGAAATAAATATTTATTATTATATAAAAAAGAAATATAAGCTTGGTTGAGATGTGTACGATGATGTCTTATATATGTTATATCAACAAACGTACATCAAAAATTGCAATAATTAATACATATGCATGCCATATTGTTTTAATTACATATTGCTGGGACAAATAAGGAAGTCACCCATAGAATGGTGTGAGTTGAGCAACATATAAGTATAAAAAAACTCAAATAACTAATCTTTTTTTATGTGTTAAGTCCAATTTTGTTGTTGTTCACTTAGTTTTTAATGAAAAAGACTAAAGTCATTCTTACCTTTCTAGACTTGGTCCAGGCCCAAACTTAAATTCATAATATGATATCAAATTAAAGCCTAAATAATCCAAGGACCAAATATTCCCTGGGTGACCTGATAACAAGCTCAAAAAACTTAAAGTATAGGTCCAGGATGGAGAATAAAGACAGGTCACAACTAGGGGAAAATTTACTTATATGTTGTAGTAAAAGTTTTAATTTACGGCTTTGCTGTAACTTTTAAAATATTTATGGGATTGGTGTAAATTTTACGGTATTCGTTGATTTAGTGAACGTTTTGCTTTTTTTTTCTTTTTCTCTTTCCTACGTGGCAAACAAACTCCATTATTTGTTTTCTCTATCCACGTTTTTCCTTCTCTAATTCATTCGTGGATTTAATCCACGCTTCTTGCCTATTTTTTTTATATAATTTAAGTTTTGCGGTGGTTGACAACAGAGTAGTGAGAAGAAAAAGAAAAATCCAGTGTGAAATTGTGTGAAGTGAGTTTTTTATAATAAAGTAATGGTTAACATGTGAGTTGTGGTATTTATTGCTACACATCCCTACTAAACCTTTAATTTTCCTTAAGCCATTTTTGCTAACATGGACTCATTTACCTACCATTTAAAATTTCCTTAAGCCATTGTTATCATCGTTGTCTATATTACTTTTGTAGTAATCAATGTTGTGAAACTCAAGTCGGTCGTCAAGTTAGAAGAGTTTTTGTATTAGGTGTAACTGATTTAAACAGTTAAGCCGTCCGGTCGAACGAAATGATTTTAAATATAATTAATATTTTTTATTTATAAATATATAATTATATATATATATATAAAATTTTATAGAATTAATAATTTTATATAACTATATTGAAGTAACATATCTCTATTTTTTGGGCCGAAATAAAATAAAACATTAGAGTAATGTTCTATTTTTTAAAAATTTTAAGTGAACCTTCCGGTTTTTTTCCCGGGTTATTCAAGTTTAATCGGGTTTAGCACGGTCGAATCGGAATTTCTCCGATTCAAAGCAGTCAAACTACTCATTTGATTAAGACTATCAAACGAAACCGTTTTCAAGTTCGGTCAGCGATCGAACCGATAATACCGTCACAACACAAGTTGTAATAGTTAGTATGTAACATATATTATATTAATTTTATTTAAAAAAACTAGATTCACATTTCCTATCAACCTAATTTTAAATGTTATGTAAATGAGTCCATGTTAGCAAAACTGGCTTAAGGAAAATTTAAGGTTTAGTAAGGATGTGTAGCAACAAATACCACAACTCACATGTCAAGTTCTTCTCACCACTCTGTTGCCAACCACTACAAAACTTAAATTATATAAAAAAAATAGGCAAGAAGCGTGGATTAAATCCAGGAATGAATTAGAGAAGGAAAAACGTGGATAGAGAAAACAAATAATGGAGTTTGTTTACCATGTAGGAAAGAGAAAAAGAAAAAAAAGCAAAACGTTCACTAAATCAATGAATAGTGCAAAATTTACACCAATCTCATAAATATTTCAAAAGTTACACCAAAACAGTAAGTATATTTTCCCACAATTAGGTTACATACATCTAAAACATGGAAAATGTTATATCCTCATACTAAATCATTCTACTAATCTTCATATTCATAAGAAAGTGACATGTGTTACTTGTAAACCAATCACTAATAAATAAAGAATCACTTTATGACATATATCACTTTTTTGTGGGTAGGAGGATTTAGTAGAAAAATATATCATTACTCATCGAACATTTATCAAAATTCTCAGTGATATATACACATATGCACACCAAATTGTTTTAATTGCATATATTGTAACAGTTAATAAACAATTCCCACATTAAATTAAAAAAGTCAAGCTGAATAACATATAAGTGGAAATATCTTTACACTTAATATTTAAGGTTTTGTGTAAAAGTGTGGTAGCTATATTTATAAAATGTTCTTTACAAATCTAGGATTCAGATTTTATTACTGGTGATTGGTGATTCCATGCATTAACATTTAACAGTGCTATTTACACTTTAATCATGTCCCCCGAGACAGTATAATATGCGCGCAACTATGCCGTCATAGACATATATATATATATATATATATATATATCTTCATCGATTAAACAAGCCTCATTTGCAGCATTTTATTCTTTTTTGGGTTTTCTTTTTTCTTTTCTTAACCCGGATTCTTCCTAGACATATAGCAAATGTACATTCGAGTGGAGATCAGCTGTCTCATATTTCAACAGTATCATAATCCGATAAAAATTTGTATCCATTTTATATATTATTTAATGCAACTTATTGTTATATATGGACGTTTTATAACCTTAACAATATTCAAACATGTACCAATAGTGAATAAGGGTATGCTTGATCCATGTGCATCTAGGGTAATGCATATCATATAATAAAACAAGGTCATTGACGTTAACAAATAAGGTTACTTCTTTTGCCAAATCTAATTAACACAAGGTAGTTAGATATATTAAATAAATTTGGTTCACTAAATAGATCTAACATGTGAGAATTCCTCCTATGCCATATTTTCATATTGTATTGTACAAGTTGCGAATTAAGTGACCCACTCGAGTCAAAGTTGGTCCAAATTTGTGTGGACTAAAACCAGACATGTTTGATAAGTGTCCCCATCCGTATTAATAGCTACACTCAAACATTTTACACCTTCATGCCATCTCTTCTCGACCTTTAGAGATGAGAGTTTTTATTTCTTCTTTTTTTCTATGACAAAAATGTTATTTAATCGTAAATAAAAGAATAAAAATGTTTGCGGCACTTAAGTCTTTAGTACTGGATATGATATTTTCTCTGGATTCTAACACCTAACGTTCTTTTCACACCCTATAATTTTAAAATATGTCACACACAAAGAAACATTGTATGTTAACAGGGACATACTTGGAGTAGGTGCTTCCTAAAAAAATTAACTCTTTCATATGGTAACATTTTATGTATAAATTGTAATGTGATACACGTGATTTTTAACAGTGGAACAAAAAATGACTACATTAATCCCCGAGAAATATAATACTAATATAACCAGCATCTGAAGGCGAGAGAAATAGAATCACGTAATCAAAGTCATATGCTTATATTTTTGCAAAAACTGAAAGTGAGGCATATAACTTATGATCAGTAATGGCTAAATAAATTATAAACTACTGATATTAGCCTTATGGCCATACCTATTAATCTATCTCTAAGATATATACGTTTTTTTTCAAATAAGTTCTTATTTATGTCAACAATAACATTAATACTCTAAACAATAAATAAAATTACCATTATAATAGTAGTATTTTTAATGCACTAGTGTATACAGTTTTATCATGATAGTAGTAGTTGTTATATTTCGTTTTCCCATTCTAATTCTATCATACTTCTATGAAGCATTTATTAGATTGTGTCGGTGTTCCATTGATAACCGTATATGTGAACATTAATATTCCCCCAGATTATTTAACACCGTCTCTATAGTTATTACTTATTAGATCAATAGTTCCAATCCACTTTCTGAAACTAAGGAATAATATAAATACGGAATATGAAATTTCTTGGATCTCCTTAAATGGATTATTATTACTTTTTTTGTCGGTTTGGTAACCATCTCACTGAAATTAATGACATGACATTCTCTGGTTCTGTGCCAAATGAAAATGAGAGAAAAACATATATCTACCATAATATAAAAGTTTTATACAATATTAGTTTATCATTTATTTTTAATCACTATTGACAATTAATAATATATTAATAAATGGTAGATGATAAGTTATCATCCTCATTTAAATTACTAGTGTTTCCTTCATAAAATTTCGTTATTTAAATTTTCATCCAACCATTCAAGATGAACACATTACCAGAATCACGTAATTTCTTAACAAATTTACGAACATCCTTATTTCTAGAGTTTATAAGAGTTTTTGCATTGTTATAATATTATTCATCGTTCATATTTAATCATTATTAACTTTTAAATATAATTTTTACAAATGAATTGTGAATGGTATATTAAGTGTGTATAAATCTTTATACTTATAATATATAAATACTATAATCTTCTAGTTTTACAAGTTTTTTTTCTTTTCATTTTATCACTAAGAATTACTTTCTATCCAACATCTGATGAATACAACCCAAAGCTCAACAACATCGATCATGAATACAAAAATAATCAGAATTTCCACCAATGTATTGAACATCAAATCCCAACTTTAATTAAAAAAAAATGCTATAATGTAAATGAAATTAGGAATTTAGGAAAGATATGAATCACGATTTCAGTTTGAACATGTGAATATCAATGAAAATGATCTGATGATGCCATGTGTGAATCCATTTCAGATTGATAAAAGTGAGATCTGGACCGTTAAGAATTAGATAACAAGAGTAAGGATCCTATTACCCAAAAACAAAAGCAATGTATAATACTTTTATTATTGTATTTACAAAAAAAAAAGTAATATTTGTACTCTTAAAAATAAAAACAATGATTTCACTATCAGAATCCTTTTTTCATATATTAGATGCAGATATGGAAGACTAATTTTGTTTTTTGGACCCTTCAAATTATTAGGCAGAATTTTGTCAGAATTCAAGGGAATGATAATTCTATAATACCACGTAATTAGTATCACATCACATTATTATTTTTCCTTTACTTATCTTCCCCAGCTATAATACCCCTAACAAGTGGAAGATTATTTGTTTAGAAAATTTGAATATAAAAATGATGCACATCTAGCATCGAGCAAAGAAAAAAGTTAAGTTCCATCTCACATTCACACATAATTATCAGAAAATGGATATTGCCTGTCCCAAAATTGTGTTCTCATTTATGTCTAACTAATTAGAAAAAGAGAAAGAAATGCAAGAAAAAAAGAGATGTAAGTGATTAAATTTTTTAAAAGAGATTAGTCTGGACAGGTATTGAGACACCATTTTGGGACATATGATCCATTAACGGGTGAGATAACTAAAGCGCGTATTTAGAAAAACGAATCAACAGTACCCTGTCTCTATGCGCCATGTGATAGGCTTTATCCCCATCAACTTTTCAACACACACTTCCACTCTAACACTCTAATAAGTGCAAACTGCAAAACCCTTCGGTTAGTTTTTCTTATTGTAAGTCCATGACACCCTTTCTCTCCTCTCTCTTCCCAATTCAATATAATTGTTCACATTTAGATCTTTGAATGCCCCTGTATATCTTGAAGGAAACTATTACAACCTTGGCTTAATTATGGCTCAAATCATGTACTTCGGTTGTAGAAAGGTATTCCTACTCTCTGTTCTTTTGTTCATTTTTGTTTCTGTTTGCTTTTCTGCCTGCCATGAGCCTCAACTAGAGTCATCAAGTTGTAGAAAAGTTTTGGAGGCTGTAAAAGAAGATCAAGAGAAGCCTCTGAAAAAGAAAACCATTAGCACCAACACTAGCCAATTCACCAAAAACCAAACCAAGCTAATCAATCCCAGCTCCAAAAACCAAACCAAAACCATCAAAACCAATAATGTTTCCAACAAAAACCAAACCAAAACCATAAAATCCAGTAACATTTCAACCAAGAACCAAACCAAACCCATCAAATCTAGCAACATTTCCATCAAAAACCAAACCAAAACAATCAAATCTGGTAGCCTTTCATCCAATAAAAACCAAACCAAGCAAGCTAAAGTAAGTTCCACTGACTCATCTTCCAAGATCTCAATCACCGACACTGGCCTTCTCAAGAAGCTCAATTCTGCAACCTCATCCACCATTAAGATCAAGAAGCTCAACTCCACATCAAAAGCCTCCACCAACTCATCATCAAAACCAACTTCCACTTCAAGTAAAAAACCATTGGATCTCTCAAAAGCAGGTAACAAAACAGCAAAAGCCACTGCAACTACCACAAAAGACTATAGTAAGAACAAGGAAAACAAACAAACCAAAACAACCAACAAAGTAGACACCCAAAGCAAAAAACCACCGACGAAACAAGCACTTAAAGGTTGGTTTATTGAAGAAGATGACGAAGAAGATGATTTGGTTTCAGAGTTCACAGACCTACCAAACAAGTTCCATCAAACAATAATCCCAGACTTAGAAAGATTCTCAACAACTTCCAAAGCTTACATCACAAAAGCAAACAATGAGATCACAAAAGGGTTCAAACCCTACGTGGGAAAAAAATATGCACCCACCATTGCCACCATTATTTCATGTGCATTCATACTCATACCTCTACTTTTAGTTTCTCTCCTTTGCAACAAAATCAAACCCTACTTTTCACTACAAAAGATCATAATCTTCATCCAAGTTTACCTCTCTATCTATTTCACCATTCTATGTATCTCATCATTGGTCACTGGCCTAGAACCACTTAAGTTTTTATTCTCTACTTCGCACAGCACTTACCTTTGCCTTCAAGTGCTTCAGTCATTGGCTTATGTTTTTTATCTTCTGTTGCTGTTGATGTATCTGGTGCTTATCTTTTCCACTGAGTGTGGGCTGGGCTCTAAGTTTGTGGGCCTGATGCAAACTTTTGTGGGCTTTTCTGTTGGGCTTCATTACTATGTGACGGTGTTTCATAGGGTGGTGTTGCAGCAACCACCTAAAACTAGTTGGAAGATTCATGGGATTTATGCCACGTGTTTTCTTCTCATTTCTATGCTTGCTAGGGCTGATAGAAGAAAGAAGCTTTATGTGGAGGAAGGTGGAGGAGAAGGGAAGATTAATTAAGCTAAGCTAGTTATATTTTTCTTCTTAATTTTCCATTTCATTATTTAAAAAATTGTCCAAAGTTTGCAAAGCAAGCTCGTTTTTGTGGTTATTGACAATAATAAATAGTGTAATGTATCCAGATGTGGATAATAGCAATACTATTCTCTTGTAACTTTTTTATTTGATGGGGTGAAAATGAATTGAGTTGAGGTGGTTACATATTTGGATTGGGATCACATGTCATTATTCATATCGAGTAAGAATCATTTTCATTAATGAAGAGATAAATACTATAAAAAACTTATGAAACAATAACATCATAATATATTTTTATCCTTTTATATATAATAGAATGAGTAAAATTTACTTTGATGAGAATATCATTGTTTATGTCAATCATGCATGTTAAATAAATTGTCCTCAGTTTAATTGGTTGAAACACGTTTGATTAGGCCATCCCTTGTTGCTCACTATTAATAGGCCATCCTTATTACACACTTTAGATTCAAACTTTAATTGGTATAACCGTATAAGATAAATTTTCTTGTTATGTATACTCCTAGGTCCAAAACTTAGTACATGAGATGTATTACATTTTTTTATTACAATAAATATGCTACACGAGAACAATGAATGGAGATGCCGTTTGCAAAATTATAACAACTTGATCATCCATCACAGCCACAAAAAATAAGTCATAAAGTTGCAGCCAAATCTTTCAAGTTGCTGCCATATAATGACACTCTTGTCAGTGAATTAATAAATGAATACCATATCTTCATTGTAACGTTATACAACACTTGTTTTAAAAAGATTTCATTTTCAGAACCTTATATAGCTCACTCTCTCTTGGACATAAATCCTTCAAATTATGTGAAACATATTCAAATTTGAAGTTGAACATTATAATAAGAATGACGAGAGTGAGATGATGAGATTAATATAATAATGTACGAGTAATTAACACATTTTATAATTAAAATGGATAAAAACAATATGTATGAATAATTGTGTTTTTTTAATCTAAAATTAAATTACATTTTTATATTTAAAACTCAAAAGAAATAATGAATTTGCTCTAAATTATTAGAAGGAGTGGAGCGTCATTCACCACCTAAATTAGGTGTAAAATTATTTATGAGCGTATTTATTTGTTCCAGTTCGAAATTGAAAGAACGTTCGATTTCGTTATCGCTGAAACTTATTTTCAAATAAAAACGACAAAGTAACAAACTTCTCTCCCCTTTCACCCGCACACTTCACAATTCTCTAACCACAAAACTTTCCAATTCAATTCAACATTAACAACAGAGAAGAGAGAATGCAAAGAAACACGCTCCTTCGGAACCCACGCCCTTCCACTTCCGATCTCCTTACATGGCCCGAATTCCCTTCGCCGGAACCCCCCTCCGTCGTTCCCGCCTCCGGAAACCGCTCTCGCCAGGTTAATTACTACTAATTTATTATCTACTACAACTCCATTTTTGTATGAATTTTTTTAGGATTTTGTTTTAATTTCAAACTTCAAACTCTCATGAAGATTATGTTGACTTTGTTTCTCATCTTTTTCACAGCCTTCGGGTAAAATCGGTGAAGTTCTCGGTGGTGCTAAGCTTAGCGACGAAAAAGAAGAGAGTCCAGTCAAGAAGTAATATATATTTGTATGCTTTTTATTTCAATGTTGAACGTGCATTCAGATCTACTTACTATTTTTTGTTGAAACTTTTTCGAGTATTTTCTTTTTTATTGCTTCATCCTGTGATCTGATTCTGGTTCAGTGTTTCTTTTGCTGCTATGTGGCTTCACAATTTCTTCCTATTTTTGCTGTATTGTTCTTTTATTTAATTTTGCTGCCATGCACTTTTCTAGTTAGTTAATTATTTCATTGTTTCCACTTTGTGGACATGGTTTTGGATTGAGGTCATGGTTACATTGTTACATTTAATGCAATTGCGGATAATTGCAAGAAAATAGGATCAATAAGTGTGGTTATGATGAAGCTAAAATCTCAAAATTGCTACTACAATCACAATTGTAGTATGCAATTTAAAACCTTAACAGTTAATGTGGATATGTTTAGAAGCCAATCATCAGTATCTGGTATTATTCACTTATTGTTAAACTTCATTGGATTGTGTTTTGATGGAAAAATGACATGAAATTCCTTATAAATTGGAATCCGTTCTGTTTATATAAGCCTGACTAATGTGAATAGTCACTATTGAATAGTGAAAGGAACCTCTCTTATTGAATACGAAACTGTTTATTTGGTAGTGGAAATCACGAGTCAGACTATGCTGCCAAGTAGTTAGCTTTAAAAATTCATTTTATCTTATCTACTATTCTTGTTGTCAAACACATCTTTCACCGTGTGTTACTCAGGAAAACATGCCCATGGGATAAAATGAAAGAGATGACTGGAAATGGTATATTCTCAGCCAATGCTGAAGATACCTCATCACAAGCCAATTCTGCAAATTCAAAAAACAAAACAAGCATGCATGCATATCAGGTATACTAGATGATTTCCTTAGCATGAAAGGCAATCTAGTCATATGATTGTTTCTCAAGTGTCAAATCCATTTGTGATAACAGTATTCTTGTTTTTCCTCTGCAAATAACATAGCAGGAAGCAATAAATGGAATTAGCCGGATATCATTCATAACTGAAGAAAGCACTTCTCTCAAGAAATCAACCTCTATACCAGAGGTAGCAAAGCAGCGCGAACTGAGTCAGACATTTCGTGAAACAGATGCAAAGGGTAAGAAGCAAATATCAAGTGCTAAGACAAAGGAGCTCAGTGGAAATGGCATATTTGGCCCTATTCCCGAGATTTTGCCTCATCCTTTTGCTGCTGCGTGCACTTCGGAATCAAAAGAAAGCAAAGAGGTGAGAGGACCTGATCCACGAAATGTGCACACATCAGTGAAAGTTTCTAATGTAAGCGTCTTCTGGGCATTAAAATCAATCATATTATCATGTAGCTTATCTATCATTTTATATTGGATGAATGACTTAAGAAACTTACTGTTCTAAACTTCTAATCCCTACTTGTAACATATACATGCTTATTCATACTGATGAGTTGTGACCTTTGTTGGTCCTCCACTCCTCCATACCAATTTCACCTTCTGATTTCCTGAAATGCGAAATTGAAATGCAGATCAATTTGTCCAATTTTATGAACATATAACCTTAGTATTGTAATAGAAAATATACAAGTGGAGCTTTTTAGGAATACCAGTTTAGTTGGGAAATCTTATGTTAGGTGAAGGATTTATCTATGGCCAAGATGTAGAATCCTCCCTGGGACCGATTTTTGTGTGGTTAGTGTGTTAGTGATCTACCAACAAGGCCCAATAGGCAAAGTCCACTTTGGTGTTCTCCATGTCTTGAAATAGATTAGTTTTCAATTGTTGGCTGGGAGACCCCATTGATGCACACAAAAAATAAAGAAGACCATAGATTAGTGTGTTTGTAATCTGCCCTCTACAAACTCCTTCATATCCTATATATAGTGATGAAGAAGAACAGGCTTGTGCCTTGTTTAGAGGTTCCAGGTCACTAGTGGGTAGTCATCATGAAGGAACCTCTGTGGTAGGGTGTCCCCAAACCTTCTGCTTGTATCCTTGCTTCCACGAGTGTCCACCATCGTCCTTTAGCCAATTCACTCAAATTTTCTAGCATCTAGGATCCGATATTCAATCACTTAAAATTGCAAAGCACCAAGTAGCCATATGAACACAAAAGATTGTAGTGCATGATAAAACCTAAGTAAAAGGCATGATAATGATCTAAAATAATGATTACTTAAAAGGAAATATTATGCATATTAGCCACACATCAAATGGTGGGGTCACCAGATGTCCAATACTCCAACCTGACACAGGGTCTTCCTTTGAGCCTGATTATGGTGATTACTAAGCTCAGTTAATCTGAGCTTGAAGGGTCACCTCAGCCCAGGGGGAATGTGATCATTAAAATCTTCTATCTTAATTTTGTTCTCTCAACAAAATCCAAGTCTGTCATCTTGAGTTACAACTAAACACCACATGCATTTTATCCAAGAGGTCTGTAAGTTTGTCTGAATGTTTTTTCAAGTTTCCATGTTACACTGTTTCGTTTTTATTTTATATTCTGACTTTTCTTCTAGGAATTTATTTTTGAATAATAGATGTGTTTTTCTTAGTTTTATAGTGACGCCACAATTGTTTTTTACCTTGCCTAAAAAAATTGTTTTTTACCCTAGTTTTCTTATTTTTGTAGCTTGATGGTGGACAAAGTGATATTTTGTATGCTCTAGAATCAGTTAAGACATCAAAGAGAATACATGAACAAAAGTTTACAGGGCTGACAGGCAATAATATTTTCAAGAGAGATGTCCGCCCAGGATCAGCACAAAAGCTTCTGAGTAGGGCTAAGCTTAGAGAAATCACTGGAAGTGACATATTTGCTGATGGAAAGGCAGAAAACAGGGACTTTATACTAGGTGCCCGCAGACACCACGGTGGTGGGAGTGACATATTTGCTGATGGAAAGGCTGAAAACAGGGACTCTATATTAGGTGCCCGCAGACACCATGGTGGTGGGAGTGACATATTCGCGGACGGAAAGGCTGAAAACAGGGACTCTATACTTGGTGCCTGCAGACCCCCAAATGGTGGGAGTGACATATTCGCCGATGGAAAGGCAGAAAAGAGAGCCTCTATACTAGGTGCCTGGAGGCACCCTGGTGGTGGGAGTGACATCTTCGCGGACGGAAAGGCAGAAAACAGGGACCGTATACTTGGTGTCCGCAGACCCCCAAATGGTGGAAGTGACATATTCGCTGATGGAAAGGCAGAAAACAGAGACTCCATACTAGGTGCCCGCAGGCCCCCTGGTGGTGGGAGTGACATATTTGCGGACAGAAAGGCAGAAAACAAGGACTCTATACTAGGTCCTCGCAGACCCCCAAATGGTGGGAGTGACATATTCGCGGACGGAACTGCAGAAAACAGAGACTCTATACTGGGTGCCCGCAGACCCCGAAATAGTGGGAGTGACATATTCACCGACGGAAAGGCAGAAAACAGAGACTCTATACTGGGTGCCCGCAGACCCCATAATAGTGGGAGTGACATATTCGCTGACGGAAAGGCAGAAAACAGAGATTCTATACTGGGTGCCCGCAGACCCCCTGGTAGTGGGAATAGCATCATATTCACTGATGGAAAGGCAGAAAACAGAGACATATTAGGTGCCCGCAGACCTCCTGGTGGAAGAAGCAGCATTACCTTGGTTTAAACTTCTAGTTTTAATACTAAATTCGTCCCATATATTGTATGCGTTATTTTAGCTGGAAGGATCAGTGTGTTGGATTATCAGCATTGTATATTCGTGGTATAACCCCCAAAGCAGTATATATAATGTGTATCACTGCGATGGGTGTGAGTGCTTATTTATTTTGATGTACAGGACCATATACTGTGTTAGTAAAAAAATTCAAGTATATATAATGTGTAGCACTGCTTTGCATGCGATCAAAAATATTATTGAGAAATCAACTTCTGTAGTTAGTTTATTCTCTCCAGTCCATCATGCCTATATGCCAGATTGTCGTGACATGGGATAAGTCTCATTGAGAAGTAATCGATATTAGCAAAAAAGGATGCAAATATTTTATTTAAATAGTTAAAACTCCATGTTTGAATTTCCAACCATAATCAAAACATAAAACACGAGGATATTTCATACAACTCATAAGAAACATTGTCCACTGTCCAGAGATCCAGAGGGAAAATTGCGCTGGTGGTAGAAGGAAAAACTTATAGCCTAACCAGCAATTCCATGAATCCTTGACAACTGAACATTGCAAGAACTCTTAAGTCTTAATCATCATGTCCAAGCAGCGCAAGAAGCATGCTCTTATAGTCACCAGAAGTGTCGTTGGCGATTGCACGATCCAGAGGAATGCTATTCCTTTTTTGATATTCCTCTGCAATTCGCTGCAGATCAACCTCGGCTCTAGTTGTCACCACCCTAGTAAGAGCCCATTCATCAGTTCCCATCTTGTTTATAGCCATCCTTAAAAGTTCCTCAAAGTATTTCTCAGGATAGGTCAAGCACTGAATTGTTGCCTTCAATAATTTCAGATATTCATCTTCTAAATTGGTTTCCAGATCCTGCAGGCATAAGCCTATTGTCAGTTCAACTACAACCACAGACTAATACTACAATCATGCAATTACAAACTATACTAGTAAAATGCTTCATCTAGAACATTTTTCTTCAGGTACTCAAACAAAAAACAGATGTCAAGTTTGTAAACAAAGAAATAAGAGTATTGCAGTGATTTAGTGTTCATAAATGGCCAGAACATTTATACCTTGTCTATGGCATTCCCAAATTCATCGTTGTAGTGATTTAGTGTTGCATTTAACTGTGCTTTACTCCTTGTTGTTACAATCCTGATCAGGTCATCATGATTGTAGGCCTTCTCTGCAATCTTCTCATGAAGTAATTTAGCCTCAGATTTTGCCAATGTAGTGTTTACCTCGTCTCCCTCGTAACGGAATGTCCCCACAAGAGGAACCAGAAGCTATTATTGAAGTATCAAATGTAAAATCTCATCAGGCAAAAGAACAAAAATAGTTATATCCTGAATATAACGTTAGGCCTAGACATAGCATGACAAATGAATAATGCGAAAGACAAACTAGCATGACAGTTAGCTTTTAAATCTAGCAGTTTACTTGAATGGGTATATCCAGTTATCCACCCTGTCAAAGATGCACATATTTCTGGAACACATTTGTTCTTTTGACATATATTTGAGTTCCACACTTCTCCTAAACAGTTCTGGACAATAAAGTTGAGATTTTTACCTTGCGAAGGTCCCCGGAAGTACGATAGGCAATGTCTTCCTCAATGGACCGTTTAAAACGAGCTTGGTATGCTTGTTTCGCGCCATAGAGTTCGAGTGAAGATCTAGTGGAAGCAATTTCCATAATGACCCAATTGTTTGAAGTCAGCCTCTTAGTAGCTTCATTAACTAAGAAGGCATCACGCTCAGCGGGATCCAATGTCCACAACACCACAGCACGCTGTCTCATTCAAAGCATCAAATATTAGACAAGAAAATAACTCCATAAATCAAAACTGAAACTATACGGTTCCTTAGTCAAGCTTGTCCATGTAGAACAGTGAAACTTGTAGTATGTACTATGAAATGAAAACTCAAGAAGTAATCAATTCAGATCATGTCCAACTTTTAATCATTCCATACATAATGAATTGAACATTCTGACCCGTAAATGGGTGTCAAATTGAGATTTACATAAAGAAGCCAGATCTCAGAAGGCTTAAACTGACCTCAAAGTCACTTGAAAGTTCTTTGTCTAGATCTTTAAGAAGATCTTCTCCATAGGTTGCAGCATAAGTTGCCCGAATCAACTTTCGCTGCGCTGCATTTCTATGACCCAGGATTGATATGATCAATCCTTCATTCGTTCCCCATCCTGCATAGATATCTCAGAATGATAAATTGTATGATGACAGAATAAAAAAAGACCTCATGCAATGAAAAAAACTAAAGAATGACATTACCCTTCTTTGAGGGCTGCATAAAATTCAATTTTTATTTTCACATTTATTTTCTCTAATGCACTACATTTCATAGAGAATGACCACAGAATAAAACCAAATTTCAGTGTGGTGATCATTGATCATGCAATAATAACTAATAATATCATGAATCATAGATCAGGTGACTGTAAATTAATGCACCATGCTAAAAATAAATTATGATTCATGAGAACGGAATGAGATCATGGACACACAAAATTACAGATGAGATAGATCTAAATGAAGAGACCAAAGATCTAACAATAATAATAATAATAATAATGAAAATAAGTGGCTGCAATGAATTAAAAAATTAAAATAAATGAAATGGATGAATGAGAATGTAACCTTGAAAAGCCTTTCGAAGTTGTTCAGAGTCTTCTTCAGGAGAAGGAACATGAGAAGGGATCTTCAAAGTGGCTCTAACCTTCAAAGTCGCCATTGTTTGTGGCACTGAAAGTTTCACGATCTGTGTGAAGAGTTAATGCCACCTTAACCTTTTATATAGTGACGATTCAACAATGGGAAATTATAAAATACAAATAAATGTGAAACGTGTGAAATAAGTATATGAATAGTTAGAGCTTTTCTTAAACACGGGAAAGTTGAAATGAGTGATGTTATTTTATTTCATGATTGAGAATCTTGTAATTGAAGTTTATTTGGACCAAACAAGAAATATTGAAAAAATATTATAACAAGATATTGATTAATAATGTATTCATAACTTTGAGTTATAATATTAATCTCAGATCATAGAAAAGACATGGAACTTGTTCAATTAATCTATGGATCAAATGTAGGGTAGTGGATATAGTGAAGATTTGGTATCTCTATGTGCAAATGTGGGGTTCTACCATGTGTTATAGGAGTAGCAATTCATCTTAGTCATGCTCATCGGAATAATGATAATAAGGGTACAGAAGGTTTTCTCATTCTTCAGTGTTTGACATTCTTGAATTGCTTTAGGGTTAACGACTCTTGAGTCTTGATATCATAAACAACTTTAGAATCAAAGAATTTAAGTATGAGTTATTTCATATACTTCATTATATAAGTGAAATCGTTACAAAAGATAATAATAAATATAACCTAATGCTATCTATACTAATTCCAAATGGCATTAACCTCTATCATATCCAGATTAATTCATTCAAGATTTTTTATATTTTTATTTTATTTTATTTATATAACAATATTATTGTATTAATTACTTTTAACTCTATAATTTATTTATCTTCTTCTCAATCAATTTTATTTTTGATGACAATTTCATCAGGATTTCAACGTTGGCTAATATACATTGCTGTATTCATACTATTATGAATTTGTTTGCAACAATTTCATTGTTATCTTTGAGTAATAATTTAACAATATATTTATCCAAAGGTCAATTTCATCAAATGATAATTTAATGATAAATTAGAAAGTTTATATAAGTAAAATTATGTTGATAAAATATATGTATTTATAACATGTTAAAATCAATTAATATGATCAAAGATTATATATAGCTAAAAATCTCTTGGAGGACTTATGCGAAGGCACTCCAAGTCAAAATACATTCATTCAATTATATTTCGTTATATAATAACAATATTATTTATACACCACATTTGTTATGTCATGTAAACCCGAACATAAATATGCTCCATTTGTTTGGCGAAACGATGACGTTTAGTTGGGGTTCCTTTCTCCTGAAAATAAAAGAGGCTTCGTAAGAAAAGAAGGAAACGGAGAGTGAAGAGATTCAAAATCGGAAGAAAACAAAGTCAAATCCAAGTCTTAAATGGCGCCACTTCAATCGCAAGGTATGAGTGGAAGGGTTTTGTTCTATTCCATTCTCCTCACTCTCCAATATGGAGCTCAACCTTTAATCTCCAAACGCTTCATTAGGTTATCTTTTCCCCCCTTTTTCTTCATTCTATTTTTAATTGTTTCCGCTTTCTTATTAATTTAATCATTTTTCTGTTGAGCATAGCAAATAATCACTACTTGGTGGATTATGATAACATCATTAACATAATTCAAATACCTAAGCTAAACATGCTGCTAAAAATAAAGGAAAATAAAAAGATAAAATTATGTAAGTTAATATGTTGTTAGTCTGGGAAAGTGGAAATGTGGGTCACAACGAGTTTATGTTGGAAATCAACAACCAATTCCATGTCTTGGTTTATCAGTTTAGTTTCTGGTGTTGTTAGAAAGCAGTGTTGGATTATCGTTGCAGATTTTCTCAATCTATTTTAGCATACGTAGCATTTTAAGCATAGTGCTTTCCTGTTTTTGTTGTATTCATGTGACCTGCAATTGATTTTCATGAGAATGTAGTTTGTTGCTTCAAGATGTCGTATCTATGATTCCCCCATAGGCAAGTTTGTCATCAGTTTTTTGAAGTACAGATACAAGGACAAAGTAAATTCTAAAAGTAAAGGATATAACAGTTATGGTACAATTTACATGATTAATATATGGCGAGTAATATAGAACACATGACATGAGCACTAGTGTTTAAAACTAAAAAGAGGTACCAGTCTTAAAAAGTTAGCCGTAGTAATTTAGTCATTTGCCACAAAAATAAAAAATCACAAGATGCAGACTGACATATCTGATTGTGTAATCAATATGGCTATGCATCTGATAACAGGGGTATAATAATTATTTTAAAGTGTCCATGCTTCCATGTTTAACTCAGATTAAAAAATAAAATGTTCATTTCATTAATGGATTTTAAAGTCATTATCTTCCTTGTGAATTAAATCATTAAGTAACATGTTTTAATTGTACATGTGAAGCATGCCTTATTAACTGATTTTACCTTCTTCCCATAGACGTGAAGTTATTGTGACTTCATCCGTTTTGACATGTGAGCTTGCAAAGGTAACTCTTGAACTGTTCTATCGTGATTAGAAAACCTATACTATACCCCACTATATGTATTCCTTTAATCTGCCTTGTAGGTTATATGTGCAGTGTTTTTCATTGCAAAGGAAGGTAGTCTGAGGAGAGTGTATAAAGAGTGGACATTGATTGGGGCATTGACTGCATCAGGACTTCCAGCAGCTATATATGCACTCCAAAATAGTTTGTTGCAAATTTCTTACAGGAACCTTGATTCACTCACATTCTCGATGCTGAATCAGACAAAAATTATTTTCACTGCATTCTTTACTTATTTCATATTGAGGTATGTTCCTGCAGTTACTGTCCATAATATTTTCGTTTGCCCCCCTCCCTGTTGAGGATATGTTGGTTATCGTCAGTTTTGATGTTCTATTGGTTGAAACTTAATTGGAACTCTATCACATTCAACAAGGATGTTTATGACAATGGAGTTTTATATTTTCCGTTTTTTATTGGGGGTGGGGGTGGGAGGGTACCTCTGGGGGAAAAGGAGGATTGGGGCTTGTTATCTGGCTAAGGATAGTCTGAGTATAGATGCCTCCATTTGTCTCATTCTTTTCTTATTGCTCCTCTACCTTTCTATCTCACTGCTAGGAATCCTCTAGCTACTTTATCAGTAAAATATGGGAAACAGAATGTGCCCTAATCCTTTATTTTTTTCTCGAAAAAATCTAACTCTTATGATTATAGAGAATATTATTTGGAATGTTGCAAGTGAACACTATGTATAAGAGGGTGAGCCTTGGCATAACGGTAAGGTTGTTGCTTAGTGACCAAGAAGTCGTGGGTTCAAATTATGGAAACAACCTCTTCGCTTGTGGTGTAAGGTTGTGTAAGTCTACCCTCCTTATACCTCACTAGGTGGGAGCCTCGTTCATTGTGCCTCCTTTTGCAAGTTAATTTTGCCATAATAACCCAGAAACTCATAGGTTTATGTCCTTCGAGTTGAATATTTTCTTTTGACTATTGTTTACATGTTAAAATGACGTATTTCATATACCTAGCAAACTTATTTTATTTCCTTTCAAGTTTATAAACACTCTTAAAGCTTCTTATATGACCATAAATTCTTTTGACAAGACTAATTAACCATCATACACTCTTTCCTTGATCATCTCTAGTGCTTCTTAGAATACTAATCTTGATTCTTATTGTAACAAATCTAGCTGAAAGAGTGTGTATGAGAGAAATTGTGTCTTGTGTTCAGATAATCCGCCTTATTTATGTTATACTACGATTGCATTAAGTACAAGAGCTAATCAAGGACTAATTACATAGCTAACTAACAGTGATTAACTGTAGTCATATCTAAGTTGACTGATATTCTAACTTGTGCTTCTATGCTAATGAATCTAGACTAGCATTCTAACTGTGTTCAAATGCTCTGATGATCTGCTAGTTATCATGTATGTCAATATCAATTTTATAAACTGCCAGTTAGAATTGGTTACTTGATTTAATTGGTAGGATCGAACTGCGTCAACTCAAAGGTCTTAGTTCGGCGGTCGCTGGTGATCCTTCAAAAGTACTATCACTATAAGTGCTTATTGAGGCCTCCATTATGCTCTGACCTTCAAATCCCCTCCTCTTGAACTTTTTCTCACTAAAAATAAGATGTATCTTAAAAAATTTAAACCCTCCTGGCCTTCTCCCTTCTCCTTGTTTTCTCGGTTAAGAATCACCACTAGTATATAATGCCAAGACCTCAGTATTTGTATTCCAGATTACATATTTTATATCTAAGGGGTTGTTTTATTTTATGGCTTTGACTGAGACATAGATAAAAAATTTTATTTAGATGCTTTTGGTGTACACAGCATCTGATAATAGTTTCTTCAGGCAAAAACAATCAATTCAGCAAATTGGGGCCTTGTTCTTGTTAATAGCTGCAGCAGTTCTTCTAAGCATTGGTGAAGGCTCTAGCAAAGGTTCTACTGGTGGTAATGCTGATCACATTTTATTCTATGGAATTGTTCCTGTATTAGTTGCTTCAGTCCTCTCTGGACTGGCTTCTTCCTTGTGTCAATGGGCATCTCAGGTTACCAGAACTTTCAAATTTAAGTTTCCTAGATTGATTAATATTTATTTTGTACTTATCGTTTCCTTCTTTCATAGGTTAAGAAACACTCATCATACTTAATGACTATAGAAATGTCCATTGTTGGAAGTCTATGTTTGCTTGTGAGCACTTTGAAATCTCCAGATGGGGAGGCTATAAGCCAACATGGGTTCTTCTATGGTTGGACTCCTCTAACTTTGGTAAATTTCTCACTGATATTTGACTTTTTGATATAATTCTTACAACTTGTAGATTGATGTCATGCTTATACATTTACAGAAGGCAATATAACCATCACATAGGTCTAGAAAACTGAAAGGTTCAATATTGGTATTCTGCCCCCTGCTAAGCATGTGCATAATCAGCAGAAGTTTTTTTCTTCTTTGGGTACTAGTAATAGTTTCTGTTGATTATACCCCTACTGCATATTGACTGTCTCGCTTGGTTACAAATACAAACTAAAATGTCATTAAACTGAGATTCAAGAAAAAATTACTCTAGTTTTTTATATACCAGATTAAGTATTTAACTACCATACATTTAAGGTTATAGTTGATTACAAATCTCTAGTTAAACTGAATTGTTGAGTATGAGTACAACCTACTTCAGTGCCTTTTTCTAGGCATATCTTATCAATATGCAAGAGTGATGGATCCTTTAATAAATATTGATTGACAACAACTTAAAAGAGCTGGATGTTGTTTTTGATTCATTTCAGATCCCAGTAATTTCCAATGCCCTTGGTGGAATTCTTGTTGGTTTAGTAACAAGCTATGCTGGTGGTGTTAGGAAGGTAAGTTTAACTCTGCCAACTAAACTAGTTTTGATTACATTATCCACATAGGGTGGATATATGTGGATAAAAACGGCGACTAGATAATTGTTGATCCTTGCAGTTAGTTTGCAATGTCCCTATGTTAATTTGGTGGAAACAGATTGCATGCATTTGATGCTTAAAATATATTGCTTACATTTACTATGGCTTTTGGGCTTTAATCCAAATTCTAATATACATGATTGTTGTTTTATCAAGGGAAGTTATTGTTTCTCTTTATTGTAGTTAGAGGAAGTAACTGCACAGGCCTTCGGTACGTAACGTAGAAAATGCTACTACAGAACATAAAATAACTGAGGAATGAATTGCTCGACACGACACAATAACCATTCTATTACTTCAAAATCATTTTATTGGGAATATTGGGGGATAAAACTCTGCGTATTTTATCTGTTTTGTACAGAAGTACTTACAATGACATTAATTGGATCTGGTTGCAGGGGTTTGTGATTGTTTCTGCTCTATGTGTGACCGCATTGCTACAGTTCATTTTTGAAGGAATACCACCTTCCTTGTATTGCCTTGCTGCTCTTCCACTAGTCCTTAGTAGCATTTCAATATACCAGAAATACCCATACCTGGTTAAGAAGAAGGAATCATAGAATTGATTATCATAGATAGGGATGGGGAAGTTATTTCATTAGTTCCCCACTGATACACGTTTGCTTTTTATCTACAATATACAAGCATGTTGTAAATGATAGAAGAAGGTGAACGTTATTTTCAAGATCTTCTCCATCTCAACAGAATTACGGCGTTTTACAAGGCTTACTTTTTTAATGTTCTGGATTCTGGAACTTTTGAAGGAGGTATTTATGTTCAATGTGAGAAGTGTTG
Source organism: Lupinus albus (assembly GCA_009771035.1). NCBI lineage: Eukaryota > Viridiplantae > Streptophyta > Magnoliopsida > Fabales > Fabaceae > Lupinus > Lupinus albus. The sequence continues at coordinate 4,261,978 of CM020005.1, forward strand.
TTTGACTAGAAATTCATGTTATATAATACAATGCATGTATAACCTTTGGGGTAATAAATTTTTTGTCACTTGTTATGATTGTTGGAAAAAATTTAAGTAAAAAACATAATAACTAAAAAACTCTCACAGTGAGTGATAGATATATGTTCCCCTTCTTTCTTTATTCCTTTTGAATAAATATTCATTAGACCATTCTTTCTTTACACCTTTTGGAATAAAAAAAATAGTATAACAAAAGTAGCGTGGATATTGTACAAGAAAAAAATGCAGTATTCACATATAACACCAAAAATGTGGCGTGAACATAAAATAGACGATTGTTACTTGTTAGAGTGGCGCAATGCAATGAGCAGAGTGTGACTGAACTAAACTTTAAAGTCATGTAAGTTAGCTGTTATTCATTCAAACTTGTCATCTTAATTGTGTTTGAAGGACATATGTCTAAAGTTTGAAGTATCATAGAGCCTCTATTCAATTGTTTATAAAGTTATATCACTCCTAATAGTAAGTGTTTGATTCTACCATTTGTATCAAAAATCAAATTAGGTATTGAGAGGTTTATTGTGGTAATGCAACATCAAGAGTTAGTGAGGTCAGAGTGAGATCGATCAAACTGTGAACTCACCAAACATGTATCAAAATAATATTTTTATTAACAATTTTTGAAATCGACCATTTATTTTAGTATCATCTTCATTAATATAAAGGTAAATACATATATTTTCATTTATTTTTAACGACAAAAATATAATTTCATTGTAATTAGAAGAATAAATATATCTTAAAAATTGTATTTTTTTTTACTTTTTGAAGCACCTGTCTTATCTCTCTATTAACTAATAGGATACTAAATAATTATTTTCACCCTCTTTAACTACTAGTTTATAATTTTTTTAGCCTTTATGAAATTGAAAATGATATATCCTTCTACTAAAGGGGAATTAGTAATAAGAGAAGGAAAATGAGTATTCTGGTCTAAAATAGAAGGAAGGAGGAGGCTAAGGTCTCTTATCTGCTTTGGTTGAGTAGAAAGCAAAATGCTGAGCCTAACCCTTAACCTCTCTCTTTCTTCATATTCTTCTTCTTCTTCCACACTTTCCTTTCATCCAAAGCCATTATTCCCATCAAAATCTTCCTTCAATGGCATTCAACTCCGTGACCGTACAATGCTATGTTCCATTCCTCCCACTAAGCGCACTGCATCTGTATCAGTAGTAGTAATGATGGCAAAGAGAGAACAAGAAATGGAAGAAATCAGAAAATTAAGCACTGACCAAATCAATGAACAGGTTGTTGACCTTAAAGGTGACCTTTTAATGCTTCGCCTTCAGAAATCAGCTCGCAACGATTTCAAGTCTAGCGAATTCAGTCGCATGAGAAAGAGGGTCTTTTTCTTTCTTCCACTTTACTTGCTTCGTACTTTTAGATTATTATTTTATTTTTAAAAATAAGGTATGGTGTTTGGATACTCTTCAAAATTCTAATAATCATGTTACAACATTTTAAATAACTTCAGAATCATCTTAATTAATTCTACATTTTTCTATAATCACTTTGTACACTATTTCATGATCTTGTTGTCTATCTGTCATATTGGACCTATGACTTCAAAAATTGACGTGGTTGTGAAGTTAGGAACTATGAGAATTGAAAGAAGCAGAAGAAAAATCTTCTGTGAAAAATGATTTTTTCATAAAGTGAACTAAGTGTAGTGAAGTTTAGCCGAAAATAATCTAATTATGATTAAATACTGATGGAATTAGTAACTGAATCAGTTACATAGTTGAGGGCTAAGTAGCTTGGGTGTTGTTTGCTTCATCGGGACCAGGCATAGTGTTCTTTTTATTGTCATTATTCATCTTTAACGACTTTTGTTTTCTTCTTCCTTAGCGTGGTTGAAACATTCAAATTCTCGTGTAAGTTTTGCCATGGTTTCAACTTGTTTATTGAGTGTTTCTTTTAATGTATCATTTATGGCATTGCAAGAAGAAGATGCTTCACCTGGTTTTCCTATCGCATTCCTATTGCCTGTTTTTTACCAATTGGCGGTCCAAAGTAGGTAGGCCGTGTCTTCTTCGCTACTTATTGAATTTTCAGAGAAATAATCCTTGGAGAAAGGAGCATCTCCTTCTTCACGGATTCTGCTCTGTATGATTTCTTTTATCTTCATGTCTGGAGGAGCTGCCACGATGTTGCTGACTTTTCTTTCAAGGATAAACCCCATGAGTTCTTCTTCAGTGGAGGATTTTTGGAAGGGCCCACTGAAAGGAGAGATAAATAGTTAAACACTTGACACAATTTGATAAGAAGATGATAGAAGACTGTAGAGATTGGTGGTGTGAAACATCTTGTAATGTTGACAGTATTTATAGGACTTTGAATAACGGCTAGTTTGAATAACTGCTATGGTGTTGCTAATGGCCTCGAAATTGCTTATTCACACTCCTTGTCAACCAATCATAAGTTTTATTTTATAAAAATTATGTTTGGTTAAGGTGGAGTGTGAATAGGTTTTGAGAGTGACAATAGCTATACCCTGGCTGCTAGTTTGACCAGCAACAAGCTTAAGGATAAGGTTGTTACAAACATATATAGAATTGGAAATTGTTGATTCATATGATGGCTATCTTTTCTTTTTTTATTAAACTGCATCTATTTAGATTGTTTTGATTTGATTTAACTATAGGTTCGTCACAAATAGTTGAACTAAGTTTTTCACTTGCATGATTAGTCGATACTCTTATGAATCTTTCCACTAGATGCACTGTGGTTAAGTATGCTTAAATTTTTGCTTGTAAACTAGTGTACAATGTCTATTACTTCATTTGTCCGAACATGATGTCACTTGACTCCTAGTCACAGCCACATGTGTGTCCTTGCAGCCTTCTTTAGCTATAATAAGTCCGAGTTTCTTATAGCATAGTAACAGGCTATGTCTAAGTTTGAATTTCTTAAGCTGCAAATAGATCGTTATCTAACGTTTTGTGTATGTAATTTTTGTCGTTTCAATAATGTTTAACGCTATCAATTAATATCTGCTCAAAGAACCTTATTTTCTGTATACAGTTGATCAAAGGGGATCTGCCCTCTCCCCTGCTTCTCTTGCTTTCTCTTTTGATTTTCATTTGTAGGGGCCAAATGCCAATATCAAGCTTGAATCCACAGTAAAACCAATCTGTGTTTCAATTTTCCGATTCCATCTTTTAAATTATTGACCCTTCTCCACTTATCCATCTGAATGTGATAACTGAAGTGGTCATTCTATCAGAACCTGTGTCCCACATATCCAACTATTAAAATTATTGACCTTCATTTTCCATTTCTGTATGCCATGTTTGGATGAATTATGTGACTTTTAATGTCTATACAGATTGCTCGAATGCTTACTGTGAAGCGAGAAAGAGAGGTTGAGGAGGGTATCAATAAGAGATTGTCCAGAAAGCTTGATAAAAAATGGAAGAAAAGCATTGTTGTAAGACCATCTCCGCTTTTACTAAAGCTTAGAGAGGAAGAAGCCGCTGAAGAGGCTGCAGAAGCTGAAAAGGCTGCATGAGCAAACTCATAAAAATGTGCAAGGTCATAGACTTCATGCATTATTAGTACTTCAAATGTTGTTCAGTCATAATTTTCTTGGTTTGGTGGACGTTTGTATGTTCTGTATAATAACTTGTCATCAGTGATGTTTTTTTCCTAATTATGTAAGCAAAAAGAGACATGGTATTATTTAATATTGAATTCTCAATAGGACATTTAGGGATCAAACGTTTTGATACTGAATTAGTTGATGAAAAAGGAAATCATATATCTCTCAATGACCAATGTTTTTATCTTCCACATTATTTTGAACAAGGATCTGAAGAAAGAGGAACAATCTCAGACATTCCAGATCCTTTTGCGATAGAAGTAGGCAATCATTCAGAAATTCCAAAAGGGTATCAAGAGAAATGGATAATGAACACTATGGTCATTGAATCCATAATATAAAGGAGGATTCATGTGTTGCAATGACAACACACAATGTAAATTGTTGTCCAAGGAAAAGTGTTCACCTAAGATACACAATAAAGTGGGTTGAGTTGGACCAACATCATATACCTCTAAAGGTTTATATGTTTGATTCAACTGATAAAGTGGTGAAAATGGTTCTAAAACAGTCCATACTTTATCATTAGTGTTTTTCAGTCACAAATAAATTATAAAACACGGTGATACTTTGTTGAGTGTAAGTGATGAACAACAATGATTTATTAATTTGTTGCAGATAGAGTACAGTATTATTCCAAAAAAGTGGTGACAGAAAACCCGTTCAGATCATGTCCAAAAAACAAACATCTCATTAGAAAAAGATGGTTATCTCATATGTTGTAGCTCATCAGCATGGGAGGAAGTGGTGGCTCAACTCTATACAGATGTAATGTTTGATTTTTAACCCAAATTTGATTCTCAATTGTCAATTAAATTAGTCCCAATAAGGACTTAATTATCCCTAAATTTTATCCCCAAAGATTCTATTTTATCCATATTCAAGAATTTTTAAAGACAAATTTGAAAGTCAAGATCAGCCCAACTGAAAAATAGTTTTATAATGAATCCTTGTTTTACTAAAAAAAAGCATACTACAAACACCATTGGAACATCAAAATTGCAACTCAGTTCCCCCTTTTACAGTTAGAATACAATAAAACATTCATCTCTATTCAAGCCAACCTATTTATAAGAAAAAGAAACATTAAAACATAAATGGTTCAAATTTTATAGATCTTCTCATCTCCCACCAGACAACTCAATGGCATCTTGGTTATATACTGAATCTTCTCCCCAGTCAAATCTTCTTTGCAGTCTCTCATATTCTTCCCTCCGATTGACCTCGACATGCTGCCATTCCTCCCACCTTTCTGCCAACCCTTCTCCTTCTAACATTCTTACAACCTCGGACATCAGCGGACGGTCTTCGGGTGTTCCTTGCGTGCAGAGTAATGCAACTTTTATCACCATCTCTACCTCTTTTATATTGTAATGTTTAATCAAGTTGCGATCAACAATAGCATCAAGTTTTTTCTCCCGTTCTAGTTTCTTAACCTATGGAGCACAAAAATAAAGCAAAAACATTAACCAAAAAGTATAAACTCGAAGTGGTAATGAAGCAGGGTTTGCTTTTTTGAAGATGACAAAGACAAAGCACCGTGTACAAAAGGCAGAATTCGACCTAAAGAAACTGTACCTAACCTTTTCTTCAATATTAACAAGGCAGGTGATGATTAGAAGCAAAGCGTGTATTTTCTAAAATATCAAAAGCAAGATGTATACAACACTCTCCAACTAATTTCCAGCTTGATTAGGATGTAGAGATGCAGTTAGTTACAACTACATGAACTTCTCCTGGCACACCATAATCAATTAATGTGTTGGCCTAAGTGGGTTATGATACTCATTTTAGGTGGAGCACCTAGAATGCTGATCCTTATCCATGTGAAAAAATGCCAAAGTTAAGATCACAAAGACACAAACCACTCGAGTCAAGTGATGCACAAGTTCCAAGCATGCTACAAAAACAAGAAACAAACAGACACAGGAGGAAATAAGGCACTGATATAAAAAAAGAGCTTTACATGGTCAAGCAGTAGCACATCATCTTCCTCTTCCAAACGTGAAAAGTCAATTGCCCGTTGACCAGTAACAAGCTCCAAAAGCATAACCCCGTAACCAAAAACATCAGTCCTTTCTGATGACTTTCCAGTGGACAAATATTCCGGAGCTATGTGGCCCATTGTCCCACGAATTTGAGTTGTCACATTAGTCTTTCGAACATCCACTAACTTCGCCAAACCAAAGTCACCAACAACTGCCTCAAAATCCTCATCAAGTAAGACATTGGCTGCCTTCACATCCCGATGAATAATCTTAGGATTACAATGCTCGTGAAGATATTCTAGGCCACGGGCTGTTCCTAGGGCCACTCGTTTTCTTGTAGGCCAATCCAAAACGGGTTCCCCAGGTTTGATTTCTGCATCAGTATTCAGAAAGTCAAATATCACTGGAAATGATGCCAAGTTTTACAACCAGACAAAATAAACAGGCCGAACCTATATAGTACATAAGAGTCTGGGTCTGGTCTGTTAGCGTGTTTAAAGGTCTGTTATACTATATAGTCATGAATAGGCCGAGCCTATATAGTACATTGTTATAAAATAAATAACTAAATAGGCCGACCTATTAGGCTTAATAGGCCTTTTAGATGGCCTAAAGTCTAGCATGTTAAGCTAAATAGGCTTTTTAAAAAGCCTGAGCCTGATCTGTTCACGAAAAAAGTATGGCCTAGCCTGTTATAGGTTTGGAATAAGCCTCTGATAGGCGGTCTGACTTGTTTCCACCCTTACCCACCCATATGTCCTATCACAAGGATTCATGTTTAATAAATATAACCTGGTTATAATCATTTAAAATAAACTGTTGGACGTAACAGCGACTCAAAGCTGAATAATTAAAATTGTCCAAAAACAAATAAATGTGTCAAAGGAAAATATAAGAGAAGAAACTTCATTTTAATCTGTTATGCTTATTATTTCCTGCATCATTTCATATACATATACATTAATATATATTATCATCTAATTTATTCTAAATGTATTAAAAACCACCCCATGTCTGGTTCTCTAGTTGAACAGTTTTTTTTAAAACCTTGCTCTAAAGTGTTAGATAATCTTAAATTGGTAGTTCATAACATGAAATGATAGTTATGTTGATGATATTCAACAATCTAAATGGCTCTCCAATCCCAGAAACAAAATTAATAAATAAATAAATTTTCTCCTTTACTACAAACCAAATCCAATTAATGGCAGATTAGTAATGCTGATTTGAATGATAACTAAGTACCTCTTAGCCGATAGGCAACACTTAAGTTCTGCATGAAGGGATAAACTAAGAGCCGCTCGGTTGGAGTAGTACAAAACCCAATCAGCCTTAACAAGTTTCTGTGGACAGCTACACTTATCATCTCAACTTCACGCTGAAAAGCTGCATCTCCCCCAGGACTTTCATAATCAGTCAACCTTTTAACAGCAACTTTTGTATTATCAGCAAGAACACCTTTGTAAACCTTTCCAAAGCCTCCTTGTCCTAAAACATTTTTCTCACTGAAGTTGTCTGTAGCTATCTGTAGTTCTCTCCACGCAAATCTTTTTAGTTGACCAAATGCAATTCGCCGATCAACTTCACCTAATAATACAAGAAATAATAATTCGAAGAAAATCCTAGTTAGAGCTAATTAAAAAATTATCTAAATTTCATTCACATCAATCTCAATTTTAATCCGGTTACCACACTCTTTCAACAACAATTAAAATAATTACCCAAATTCCTCTAGCTTGATCAAGTGGGGCACAGAGGGTGGGGACAATAAAAGAAGGAAAAACATGACCAATGAACATTGGCATACAAAAAAGCGAGTTGGTAGAGGAACTAAGATTAACCAATAAAATGAACACCACAGTAATTAATCAGTGCAACTCCAGTGCTTTGATTATACATTATGAGGTGAGCAATAACAATGTGCATATAAATCAATATAGAATGTGTATAATAGTGCTGCATGTGCCATAATGTTATATCATATTAACTCGCGAGATTATAATATTGAAACTGAATGCATAAGTAGAGTTTCCAGATCAATATCATCAAATGCTACAACTAGAAAACATAATAACATCCTTGTTTCATTTAAGAGAAGACTTGCAAGAAAATTGCAGACTAAACAAGAAACTCAAACCTGCAACATCTACAAAAATTTCACGCTTGTAGCCCTTGTGTCTACCCTTGCACCAAAAGCACAGCAGACCACAAAGGAAAAGAATAACGACTAACCCTACAATAACTCCAATTATGAGGCCAGTTTTTGATTTATGTGATGAACCTGCCAAGTATGGAAAAAAAAGTATTCAGCTAGTAGCCAAGAAGGAGAGAGAGACTTGGATACATTACAAAACGGGACCAAAAAATATTCCAATCAAGTAACCTTGATCTGTATTATCAGATGCACAGGGGTGAGGATGATTCACACCACAATTCAACTTATTTCCAGTGAAACTGCAATAAGGAACAGTCAATTAATAACACCAGGCTCGAAGGGATTACACATGGCATGAGCAACATTGCTAGAGATATAAATAACACCAGTTCCAAGCTTATAACTAAAAGCCTAATGATTTACGGTGACCAAAGTTCCTTAAACATTTCCCAATTATTTTTTAACTTTCTTAAATATAAACTCTACCCCAACAAAGATGGTGCAACAGCAGTATATAAAAAATAAACTTTATTTCTGGACTGGGAAAAACTGCCACTTCTCTAGAACCTTACCATCAATTTTACATAATGAGTATTTGGAAAATAGTCAAGCTATGAGAACTAAACTTAGCTAGTAGAAATGAAATATGTGATGATCATGATTACCCATCTTTCAAATGGAAACAAAAAAGTGGAACCAGAGAAAATGGAAGGCAATTAAAATCAACATCTACTATTGGATGGAATATGGTAATAATAATTATTAATTGAAATTGTATATTTTGACTCCATGGTTGGACGTATTACATATGTGACCACTTTCAAGTGTTTCTTGGGTCACATGGTCCAAAGGGATCAAACAAAGTAAGCTATGTTTGATGATGTTCTAAATGTTCCATCAAAGCATCCTTACTTGTATTTAGAAACTACAAAAAGCTGGTCTGGAATTTGACCACTGAGATCATTTGAATCTAGCAGACTGCAAAGAGAAGTTTGAATAATCAACCAGATGCTAAAATAACGAAATATACTTGGAAGTAACCTATGAACTTCTAGAAACTATAATTTTACATACACATTGATCAAGTTTGGGAGACTGGCCAGTGATTCCGGAATAGTCCCGGTAAGATTGTTTTGACTCAATGTCCTGGTTTCAGGACAAAAAGAGAAACATTACACTATAAAAACATATGCTAAGACTCATTAAGTCGTTAGACATCCTTAATACCCAGAAAATCATTTGTCATACTTACAAGAACTGTAGCCTTTTAAGGTTACCAAGATATGATGGTATTTCGCCAGTTAATCTGTTGTTTTCCAAATCCAACCTGTTCAAATTTGTTAAGTTCCCAATTTCTTTGGGTATGCCACCAGTGATGCCATTTCCTTGCAAAGAACTGCATGATAAATGCTTAACATGCATCAATGGATTACCCTTGCAAATCTTACTTTCTTCTCTGTCGGTTGTCAGTGGTAAATACTTAAGAAAAAAATCCCACAAAAAGCACAGCAAAACTAAAGAATGAACTACAGTAACACCTAATTGAGCATTTAGCTCCTCACAACCCCGGGCCTGTCCATTAAAAAAATAAACTTTTGCAATATTAACAAACAAAAAAAGAACCTGTGAACAATGAGAATATGAATAAAATCACAATTAACAAAAAGGTCATCCAAACTTTTAAAAATTACCAAATTAATACTATTCCCACACACATATACAGAGACAGAGAGATATATAATTTCACAGCTCAACACTAGAATGCAACAATCCAATAATGAGAGTCATGAGACTAGCCAATAAAACAGAAAGACAAAACGATGGCTTCAAAAAATTCAGAAGCAAATGGTTTTTAACAACAAACAAATTGAACCTATCTCATAACTTCCAAGTCATCAAAATTGAGTGGAATAAAAAAAATCTGCATTATGGATATGACCAAGATTGTGAGGATATTTCACATTGTTTTTTGGATAAAAATGGATATGTCATATTATATACTTACAGGGTTTTAAGATATTTCAGAACTCCTATTCTTGGGGTCAAGGTTCCTGTGAATCCCATAAATGCTAGTGAGCTGCAACAAAGCATTTTATATAATTATACATCATGCACAACTTCAACATATAAAATAATTGAATACTTGTGAATATAAAATTCTCTGCAAACAATGAAGGTAATATCTAATGACCGTCAAAGTCTTCTGAAGAATCTGAAGATCAAATATTTTATAAAAAGAATATCAATAGAGAATATCTTACACTTGTACAACATTGTAGTTTAGGTCACAGTAAACTCGTGACCAAGTACAAGGGTTCACTTGATTTTGGTTCCAGTCAGTGAGTTGGTTGGCCGAAGCATTCAATGAACTCCTCAATGCATATAGCGCATCTCCTATAATGAACAAGAACATTACAAACCTACTAGAGCTAATACCAAGAGTGCAAAATACTGAAACTTTCACATGACCAGACAGACATATATTTTCAAGTACAAAATATTTCAACTGAAAGCTTGCAAAAGAAAGATTCAATCATTATATTTTCTTAACAAACTGATATATGTTTTCATGTCATAAATGAAATGGAAAGTAAAGTTAGAGAAGCTGAGTTTTTATCTCCCAAAAAGAATATGAATATAGTTATAGCAGTTAAATTTCATGTAGCCTGCATGCTTTTTCAAATTAGTTAAGTACCATGTGCACAGAAGATTATACCTTGTGGATCAGGCAACACAAAAGAACATAAGCAACCCAATAACAAAAGCACAAATATGAAGTCCATTTTTACTGGCATCAACAACTGACGCAATATCCACGATTATCAACTAGAATATGAGTAATCTCCATCTCTGCAGTGAAGAATCGTCGAAACATTAAACTGTGAGAAATGAATACTAACATTACTGCACACCACAAAAATATAAAAAAACATGAAACAAACTACCAGAGTGGTGAAAGTGAAAACAATTAAATTGTGATCTGAAGTAATTAATGATCAACCAAGCAGTTCGGCATGTCTAAGGAAACAGATTGTCTCATGTTGCACCATAGAGAGTACCACAAAGTCATTGATCAAAAACTATTTAACGATTTGAAAAGTGCGCAGAGCTCGATAGCTACCTCTAAACTCATTATTTCACTCATTGTTACCCCCTACAATGAGAAGCTAATTGATACTTCTCACCATCTAAAAAGGGAGAAGGTTATAAGTTCTTCATAGAGAATTGAAAGAAAATAATATTATTAAATAAAATAAAAAGAGAGAAAAAGGGCATCAAGGTAATGAAAACAGTCACTATGCTCAAGACACAACTAAATCAATGAAGTTTATCACAACCCTGAGCATCATCTTTCATCATTAATTATTCCATATTTAAATCAATTGATCAATTAGCACAACTCATGGCACTGGTATTGAAGTTCCTATTTTAGCATCAAATCAAAAGGGTGCAGAAATCATTGTATGCAAATCACTAAAACATGCAGAAGAATTCCAGAAAGTTCGATTAACTATAAAGGAACATGTAGAGAAAAAAAGAACACTAACAAACACAAATGGAGTAAATGATGGTCCTACCTAGTAGGGTATAGAATCGGGAAGAGACTGTTTCCGGAATTTGAACTTATAAATGAATAGAATAGTGGTAAAGACAATTTAGTCCTTTATTAGTGAACGGGAAAGAAGGAAGTAACCGTGGCGAAGTTGAAGAAGAAGAAGAAGTGAGTAAAGCAAAAGAGAGAAGTTGGAAAGTGGAAGTATGACAGCAAATCTGAAGCAGAAGGTTCTGTCACTTTGGTTCATTTTCTTTGTTTTAAATATATACTAAATTGTTTTTCCAATATTTTTTATTTCTTTCTTTATTAATACTAGATTTGACTGGATAGTCTCAAAGTTTCTAATGTTATTGTGGTGCTGAAATAAAGAACTTTGTAATTAATAATGAAGTTTGCATGTTGCAATAATTATTGGCCATCATTCTCTCTTTCTTTCGGATTGGACTTGTGTTATGTTTGGGTGGTTGGTGTTATTATTGTTTGGAAAAATGTCATCCATAATATAATTTGGGGAATTTTAATTTAATTTTTTGGATGAAAATTTAGGTGGTGCATTCTTTCAGAATTATTGTATACTAACAATTTGTAAATAGAAAATATATTTTTCATATAAATCCTACACACAAAATATGTGTTATAAAGTAATATTTTACTTATTATTTTTTGTAATGGTGTAAAATGATTTATAGGAAGATTTTGTAAGAAAATATATATTGCTTTTATAAATATTTAACTTGGGGACACCAATTATAACCTTTGGCATAAATTTAACTTTGCTCACTTATCTAATACAATTTAAGTTTACTAATCTTGGTAGCTTGTCTAATTTGACTTGGCTCACTTATCAATATTTATTGACAAAAATTATTTGTTTGATGTATTTGTGTCAAGGGAAAAGAAAAGAAGAAAAAAAACTTAATCCGAGTTCTTGTTTATTTCTACATTTTTATATCTTTAAAAAATGTAAAACTTTTTAAATATTTAAAATTCTTGTAAAATTATAACAAAGTAATACTACACATTTACGAAATATTTCCAAAATGTTGGATTTGTAGACTCATATTTATCAACAATATCTTAGTAGATGAGTAACTTTCCTAAACTGTGAGGGTTTGATCTCTATTTGGTTCAAGGAAAATGTTTTGTTACTGCCAAAACCTACCGTTTAATTCTCTAAGTTATAAGGAGATTGATTATAAGATGTCCTTAATAATCTTGCATTTGGGAATATGTTCATATCTCTTTATCAATTTAGACAAATCAACTTGTTTTTATTCTTAATAGCATTCTTATAACTCATATTTTCTATTGCGAAAAAATATATGTCCTGTTAATATATCATCTACCATTCATGATTCATCATCATTGATAGATTCTTCAAAAAATTAATAAAAATGAATGATGCATGATTAAATGATTGTATGTGAATCTTTACACTAACAATGCATATAGATTATACTACTTTCTAATTTAATAAATTTTGTTATGTTTGACATAAATAAAAGTTATATTTAGTAAATATTTAAAAAATGAATATGTAAAATTTATTATAAGTGATATGATAAATTTAATTTTGAAGAGATATTTACAAGTTAAAGACATACCTTATAACTTTATTATGTTGTGTATAATCAATTTATCAAATATTCAGATAATAACTTTTTATAGAACAATTTTTTATTGATGTTTTCGAGTTTTAACCATAACAAAAATAAAATATTAATAAAATGGTTTGATAATTATGGTAAAAAGTTGGAGTAAAATAAATTGTGGGTGTTTTACACATAACAAATACTAACATTTTTTTCCATAAAAAAATACTCACTAAGATGGCGTGTTTAAAATCATCCCACTTATCCATGATTTTAGTGGTGGAACCCATGAGAGACTTTCCATAAACATGTCATATCATGAATACAAAGAACAATAAAGAGGCAGATTAATAGTATTTGAGCGTCTCTCTTTTTATGTTCTAATAGTCTTTTAATTTTAGAACTTTTGCATAGGAAAAGGTAAAGAAATGCAGAAAAAGATTCTTAATTACAACTTACTAGTACCTAACAAAAGTAGGAGCTGAACATCCCAGGCAAAATCCTTCCACTCACTGTACGAAAATGTGCTATCATTGGTATATGCAATTAGGTGACCCCAATCACTCAACCAAGATTTTGATGTCTCATTTATGTTCCCATTGATATCACAGATCAATCACAATATGTTATTTAAAGACAGAGTCTATTTGGTCACTCATGTTCAACTCTATTCCTACTTTCTTGTTTTAGAAAATCTTATATGAAATATAAGTATAATCAGGAGTAATTAAAGGTTGAACTTATTTAAACATTAATTCTATATTTGATCTAAATAAAAAGAGTTAATTACACTCACACTCCTTGAGTTTTAGTGAAATTATACAAATTACTCATCCATTTTTTGTTCTTACACGAACCACCCCTCCATTTTACACAAATCACCGCTGATTTTATACATATATTACACTGACCACTCTGATGAAATATAAATGTAATATTTTAAACAAAAACGTGTGATGAGTGTAATTAAGTTAAACAAAATATTATATATTATGTAGACAATTCCAAATAGTAAAAAACTGATTGTCTTTTTATTATTTTTGTTTCATTATACAATATATTAACAATTCTAATTAGATGTTTATATAGCTCTTGTATTATTTTGTAATGAATCAAATAATGAAGATGCATTGACTCTTATATTATTTGAATTTGTCTACACAATGTACAATATTTTGTTTAACTTAATTACACACATCATATGTTTTTTGTTTAAAATATTACACTTACATCTCATCAGAGGTGGTTAGTGTAATATATATACAAAATTATGAGTGGTTCGTGTAAGGACAAAAAAAGGAGGGATGATTTGTGTAATTTCACTAAAACTCATGGGAGTGTCAGTGTAATTAACTCAAATAAAAAAGGTTGAAGTTATTTAAACATATAATTCTAGATTTGGTACTTCTTTCATATGTATAAAAAACATTATGGAAAATTACAAAGGTTTTTGTTTAGGCATCTGGCCATATCCAAGAAATTACTTTTACTACTTCATCTATATATCAAGGTATATATGGTTAGTGTGAGATATATTAATTGAAAATAGGTAATGTATCTTTAATGTTGAATTGGAAAGCCCTTCTGTTGTGACATAGGCAAGTGGATCTAAGAAACATTGCATGTATATTGTAATGTGTGCTTCTCCATTGGAAAGATGAAAGATAAATAGCTTTTTTTTTTAAGTATCTTCTCATCCATGATAACGGGAGAGAAATTGAATTTTGACTTTAATATTATGTTAATGTTTAATATCATAATTAACTAATTATAAGAAGAGTAGTTCAACTGATATTTAAATTACTCTCAAAACAATAAGGTATATGATGGACACTTAATTTTCAACACTTTTCTACGAAGTATTGTCTTTCTTCGTTCAATATTAATGTAATCGGACAAATATATGGCATGCTGTTTTCCTTTATGAAAAAGTGAGCATTCAAAATACTTTTCTACGAAGTATTGTCTTTCTTCGTTCAATATTAATGTAATCGGACAAATATATGGCATGCTGTTTTCCTTTATGAAAAAGTGAGCATTCAAAATACTTTTCTACGAAGTATTGTCTTTCTTCGTTCAATATTAATGTAATCGGACAAATATATGGCATGCTGTTTTCCTTTATGAAAAAGTGAGCATTCAAAATACTTTTCTACGAAGTATTGTCTTTCTTCGTTCAATATTAATGTAATCGGACAAATATATGGCATGCTGTTTTCCTTTATGAAAAAGTGAGCATTCAAAATACTTTTCTACGAAGTATTGTCTTTCTTCGTTCAATATTAATGTAATCGGACAAATATATGGCATGCTGTTTTCCTTTATGAAAAAGTGAGCATTCAAAATACATGGTCTAGTAATAATCATTTTTTTGTGATCATTATGAGAATGAAAATGTATGATTGCAAGAGAGTGAATGCATTGACTTCATAATAGCAATTTGTTCAGTCAAACTCTACAACATGCATTGCAATTGTAAATAATATTTGCCCAATGAATTAACATGGGTGGGGTTGCTAGTGGCAGACAAGGTTGGAGTTACGGGACAAGGATCTGCTGTCCTGAACCCCGTCACCAAGTCCGTGCCACACCAATCAAAAATGACATGTTAATTAAAAAAATTAAACATTTATGATTTTTATTTATTTTTACTTCACTTTGATTGGTGCAGGACATAGTTGGAGACGGAGTTCGGGACAGCAGATCCTTGTCCGTGAGTTACGTGTCTATAAGCCATCACTCTACTATTAATATTATCGTGTGGAATTCATATTAACTCCATCCAATGCTTATTTTGCTTTTTCGGATTTCCATGTAAAGAAAATTGTATAGCTTGGGATGTATGAAGACTTTAGAAGCCCATGATATTGAAATTTTCATCTTATTATAAATAAAAATGACACAAATATCATTATATTTTACATTTTTTCATACAACTTCCATCTCCAAAAGGAGACTATTACAACATGCATAGAGTTGCACAACATAAGAGGATGTTATCAAATCATCATAGGTGAAGTGAAGCTTTTTCAGAATGCTTAATGTAGAGTACTGGTGGAGATTTCTAATATTAAATGGGTGGAACTGAGCCAATATCCTATAGCCCAAATGAGTTAACAAATGCTAATAATAAGCATGATAAAAGTAACAAATACAACTGCAGAGAATTTCCCAAACACACTTTAATTAAATCTATAATTTACGTGACAATGTTAGTAAAGGTCATAAGAATAATATTTAAGGTTAAAAATGCACAAATTTTGTAATAGAGAGTGATATATTTAATATCTCCAACTTCTTAAAAATTATGGCTTGTGATGTAAAGGTTTCACTTCCTATCTCAAATAATGTCTTTATTTATGGGAAAATAATCTTCTCTATAAGAAGCAAGTTCTTGTATTTTTACCTATATTTAAAGATAAAAATATTAGAATAAAAATATCATATTATATATTTTTTATATGTTTTTTTATTGAGTACTTGATAGGATCTCAACTCTTATTATAGGATCCTAACTTTTATTTATAATATTTATTGCTGAGTTTAGATTATATTTATTTATAATATTTATTGCTGAGTTTAGATTATATCTAGTATCAGAGAGTCTAATATTTAATAGTAATTTACATATGACACAAATAATAACAATTTGTAACAATTTTTGAATTAAATAATTTTAAAAATCACAAATCTTTATTTTTTTCTTCACATCATAATCACTTGGTTGTTGTTTACAACTAATTAAGATTATATACGGCAAAAGAGTCTAATGCTAAATAGAAATCACTAATCATGTTTTAATAAATATGATTTTAACTTATTTTTTAATAAAAAAAATTAGAATAAAGAAAATAAATCCTCATTCTCATATTGTAATATTGAACTCTACGAAAAAGTGAGGATTTTAAGTCAATTGCAAGATACTAACTAATATTGGGTGAGCACTAAATAGAGCACGATCTCTTCTCTTATCTGTCACAAGATTTTCTTGTCTCCATATTCCTAACTAATCAAACTTCATAAAATAATATTAAAATATTAATTACTGATTTTATTATTTATATTTGTATTTGAATGAAATTTTCTGATCAACTTGATACACTAAATGAGACATAAATGATGACATGTGGTCTCATCCCTACGCCCATACGGTTAGGTATTGAAGAATGTCTTTTCTATCTTTTTCAAAGGAAGATTGACAAATAAAAAAAGTTGTCGCTACAAAGGTAAAAGTGAGGTAGGTCTGAACTGATAAGTGATTATTTTATGTGTTTTGTAAGGGAAAATATGTAATATTCTTTTAAATAAAAGGGATAAAAGTGACATTACATATTCCATTTTCTTTAATTTGTTTAGGTATTTGTCTCTCCGTTAATAGAGAGGGTCTTACTCGTAAAAGGGGCTTCATCCGTTAAAGGAAAAAATATTTAAACTATTAATTGGAAATTAAACTAATGCAAAAGTATCTATCACATTGACAGGGACTCAAAGTAACTTATTACTTGTAACATGCAATCCCATTCAGCGTTGAGTATTGTGGACACTGCAAAACAACACTCACACACTCTCATACAAAACATGCCACCAAGGTTCAGCTTCACATCTTACCGCAACTGGTGGTTACGCCACTCTTTCTCAAACTCCGGCCTTAAATCCACCACCACCGACCTCGGCGACACCACCACCATGCACTGTTGGGTCCCACAAACACCCAACTCCTCAAAACCCTCCCTCCTCTTAATCCACGGCATCGGCGCCAACGCAATGTGGCAGTGGAACGACTTCATCTCTCCCTTAACGCACCGTTTCAACCTCTACGTCCCTGACCTACTCTTCTTCGGCGACTCCCACACCACGCGCCCCGAAAGATCCGAATCTTTCCAAGCCCGGTGCGTGATGGACATGATGACGTGTCACGGGGTGAGGAAGATGAGTATTGTTGGTATTAGTTACGGTGGGTTTGTGGCGTATAGCATGGCGGCGCAGTTTGGGGAGGAGAGGGTGGAGAAGGTGGTGTTGTGTTGTGCTGGGGTGTGTTTAGAAGAAAAGGATATGGATGATGGAATGTTTCAGATTAAGAGTGTTGATGAAGCTGTTAGTATTTTGTTGCCTCAAACACCAGACAAAATGAGGGAACTTGTGAACCTTACTTTTGTAAAGCCTGCTAAATTTCTGCCAACTTGTTTCCTCAATGATTTCATTCATGTAAGTGCTTTTTTCATTCTTTTCTTATCTAGCCTCTATTTTTTTTTACCATGAGTAAAAAACTAATTTTCGGTTGTTTCACAACAAATGTCGTTCTCATGAATGAATTAAACACTATTTGAGGGATGAAGATCACCTGTACCATGTTGGTATTCTTAATCTTGTTTCGCCTAATAATAGTATAATGTCACGTATGTTATTAAAAATATATATTCTTATGTATTTTTTCATTCACATTGCTAAAACAAAAATAGAATATTATGTGACATTATACTATTAGACGGAACATGATTGAGTACACCAACTTGAGACAGTTGATCTTCATCCCTATTTGAGATAGCTACAATGGGTTCATCTCGGGAATCCTAGGAATCTAGCATGACCTTACACCACTAGACCAACGTCTTGTTGATTATTAATACTATTTTTGAGATAACTACAACGTATAAGTTAGCTGATAGCTGAAATTGGTAAGATAGCTAATTGAATCGGAATTGTTTGTTAAGATTAGCTATTAGCTGATATGTGTGATAATTGTGCAACCTATAAGCTATAAGTTACCTCCGGAGCTTAACAAATAGAAGCTTATAAGCTAGTAACTTTTTGAAATAAACTCATTTACCAAATACGCTTAGGTAGCTTATTTTGACTGCCCTACAAGCTATCTGATCTTGCCAAACAAACTCTAAAGCTTCATTTTCAGTTTGTATATGAAAATTACTTGTTTTGTTTGTTATGGGACACATAAGTATTCTGAAATCAATTTGTACGATTAATGTGAGTTGAGCTAATAGGACTATAGGAGCAACCCTCTTACTTCCAGTTGTTATGTTGGTGGAGTGTGGGTGCAGAAAGAGTAAAACATTTTGTCAAAACTTGTTTAATGAGGAAATCTCTTGAGCCACTGTTTTTTATATTCACAAGATTGAGACCCCAAGACTTTGTTTAAAGGAATATGGCTCTTTCTGGTAAAGAGCTTCTGCTATAGTAATATAATTTAACAAGGTAATGTGTTTGGGTTTGGCTCTGGCAATATGTGTCTATCCAAGGTGAGGTTTCTTAGCTTTTTTTGAAGAATTAGTTTATGGCTGAAATTGTTAAGGTGCATCTTTTGGAGCTTTTAGGGAAGGCATCACTGCTGTCACAATGGGGTGTGGGAGGAGGAAAGCCCCAAAGGAGAAGAATACTTCCTTGCTTGAGTATACAGGAGTCCATAAATACCAGGATATAGTTGTATTATCCCAATTTGGATAGAAGAAAGTTTTATATCCTTTTCTGTTTACAACTCAAAATAATAGTATGACTTGCTAATATATTTACCCAAGTTTTCTGGCTAAAATGAAACTGATTTTACTGGCAGGTGATGTGTACAGAATACCACCAGGAGAGGAAAGAACTGATCGAAGCTTTGCATAAGGATAGAAAATTTTCCAATCTTCCGAAAATGACCCGGGTTTTTCTTCTCCCCTGACTTTATGCTGTGATTTTTTATAGGCGATTTCATACTATGACCCACATCATGCATTCATGCACTGCAATTTCTTAAAAATCATAAATTTTCAATGATGCAGCCGACACTAATAATTTGGGGGGAACTGGATCGGGTTTTCCCGTTTGCATTAGCTCTCAGACTGAAACAGTAAGTTGTAGTAATTTTGTTCACTGATGCAGTTTATATTCCACACATCTCTCTACAACTTAGGTCTATAAATAAAGAAATTATTGCATTATTTTACAGCAGCAATAAATCTTTAGAAAAATATTCACCACCAATTCCCTGAAGTCAGTAAATCAAGGGTGAAGATGTTCTTGTAGCATGCATTAATTGCTGCTCTAGTAGTAGTTAAAATTCCTTTCATAATATGTGAAATTTACAACTTGGAGATGGAAGTACCTGTAAAGGAAACTGAGTGGAGTAATCTTCATCATATATGAGTATAACATGAGAACATTTATTATTATTGTGTTTTGCACCTACCTAGTTGTATTAAATTTAAATTTCATTATTGTTTATGTGCTGTAGGCATCTTGGAGAGAATGCAAAACTAGCTGTTATTAAGAATGCAGGGCATGCAATCAATGTAGAAAAACCTAAGGAGCTTTACAAGAATTTAAAATCCTTCCTCATTGATCCAACCTAAGGAGCTTTTCAGCAATAATATATGTTCCTGTTTTGACTTAACAGTGTGTATGCATTTGAAATGCCCCCACCCTTAATGTATAATGTATTGTAAATGTTGTGTTTGTTTGTGTCTCTGCTGAAATATATACCTTTTCATTTGGATGTTGGTTTGAGAAAAATAAAATCATAGTACAGTGTCAATAGTCACTGTGTTGTTTGGTGATGAAGAGAGTAAAAGGAAAGGAAATTACAGGAGAAGGGAGAACAAACAAGAAAATAAAGGGCAAGGAAAGATTTTTGCTTAGATTAACCTTCAAAAAAATTCAACATACTATACAGACCTCTTGGAAATACCAACTACCCTGAATCAGAAATCTCTTCTAAAAATGGATGCCAAAACGTGTTTGGAAAAAATGACAAGTTTGTCTGGTACACAAAAATAACACAAATAACAAAAGAAAAGAGTTCACCTAGAAAATGGGACATATATTTTGACATTAATTAACCAAAAATCCGACCTGCCGGATTCGAACCAGCGACCTAAGGATATCTATTTGGATGTTTACCAACTACAGTCCTCCGCTCTACCAACTGAGCTAAGGTCGGATTGTGTTTACCAATTCACCTAACATATATTACACACTGGATTCAGCCACAAGGTGAGTTTGTAGAATGGAAGTAGTGAAAGGGAACAGTACCATTGAAATCATTTTCTACCTTTGCACCTCCTTTTCATCATTAATATTGAATTATTGATGCACTTGTATTACACCATGGGAAAGAAGGAATTTCTTATGGTTTTGTTTATTTTAAATTTGGAACAACTCATCTTAATTTAAGTTCTTGGACTCATGAGTCATACTCAATATATTACACTGAGTTTGTAATTTAAGGTATACTTAATTTAAGGTACAACTTTCATAGGTTAATGGACTCTGATTATTCATGTTGAAATGATAGAGGATATAAGATCCTTTCCAGTGACATATGTCATGTCGCAAATGATACTTTATTTATTACTTATTGGTTTACAAGTAAGATATTCTTTTTCATTATAATATGAGTCAAAATTTTGTAACACTGAACCTGAAGAACTGCCAAGGGAAATCTCCATCTAGCTTTTAGAATTTAATATGACAAAGTACAAACATTAGATTGTGATCCTTTATTACATCTTGCAAAAAATTATTTTTCACATTATATCTTACATGTATACATATGCAGTCAATGAATATATAAAACTGTGTACAAAATCTTAACCTTGTGGTAAACATCAAATGTTCAGACCCATATCTTGATAAAATAGCAACCTTTGCAAGAAGATGCAAGCATGTTTCTTATTTAGCAGCTACTACATTTTGAAGTAGTAATTCCAGATCTTCTAATCTGCATAATAGTTCACACAATTTTAGAAGTGATAGCTATAAAATAAGACAACCTTAGTACCTTCAGATGTTAGCAACGTGTTATACCTTACGTTACTCAAGTCAGGGTAGATTGCTATGGCATCTTTGAAATCCTACATTAGATCCAACCATCCAAAATAAAAACAAGATTAGTCACCATGAGACCAGTTTAAATGGACGGTAATTCAGATCGAAGTTCAAAAATCAGTTCGGTTTTTTGGCTTGAATTCAGTCAAAGGATAACTGCCTCACCTGGTCCACTGTCGAAGATGTGTAGGTAACCACACATGACATCCCTGCTTTTGTTGCTGCCTGCAAAGGTTAATTTTTCCAGTGTGAGTTTGAGCATATTTGCAAGTTAATCTATCATGACCAAATGCAATTTCGAGATATAAGAAACAAACATCAAGATCTGTAATAAAAATTCCACATGCTTAACTGTTAACATTGTCACATCAAATAATCTTTAAACCCAAGCTCATATAGTCAGTTTGATTTTCTTTTTAAACAACAAATCTTGTTATAGGCTAAATCTCAAGTACATAGGAAATAGATAATATGTGATCTACCTGTAACCCAATAACACTATCCTCTACTACCAAGCAGTCTTTCTCTGAAACACCTAGCTTCTGCAAGGAACAGCATGTAAATTATGCTCATTCTGAAAAGAAACCTTTGAAATTAATGTTTTTAAACTCAATCATATTGTATTAAAACCTTGGAAGCTGATACATATATTGACGGGTCGGGTTTCTTTTCCTTCACATCATCACCTGAGAGTTCACATAAAATGGATAGGTAAACCTAAACTTGAGTTTGAGTGCCCAGATTATTGGCAGATAAAGAAAATCAATAGAATCAAACAAGTAAAGTAGATTTTATGAACACGACAACCCTTTAATTTAAAGCATTGGTTTACATGAACTAAGTTATTGACTAACTATCCCGGGAAAAGCATGGCACAACTTATTAGTACTGAAAATAAGTTCTGACTTTTGAGCTTTGATGCCACAGAGCATGACAGCATGGTATAAAGTGTTGGTGGACAACTCCTGGGTAGGAAACATGCATCTGAATGTTATATGACTAAAAGAAAGATATAAAAGGGGTGTGAATATACCAGCAAGGAAGCAATCGAGGCTTTGAAAGCGCTCCTACAATCGAAAATAAGTTGGTTGAATGCAAATTGAAAATTAAATTTCTATTCTTGACAGTGAGAATATATTATACAAATAAGCTTACAATTCCTATAAGGTTTTCCAGACAAAGAATAACTGAACTTTTAGTTGCTGCAGAGCAAACAGCTAGCTTTTTCCCCTGCAACAGCAATCGGACAAAACGTGACAAACTTACAAGCAGATAACCGTAACCAATAGAATGATGAGTTAGGAACATAGTAATAAAAAACAAAAAAATAACTTAGATTGAATACATCCCAATTGTCAGAAGTTACACTTTGGTTCAGGTATTGAAATTGAAACAAGAGATCATTACACTGCTAGAATATATATAACTGAGAACATTATCTTACAGCAGCTTTGGCCTCATCCATTAGTCTCAAAACTCCGGGTCTAGGTTTTACCTGTGCCAAAATGTACAAGTATTTATACCTTATCAACGTGATAGATACACCACCTTCACAATTTAGGAAGATGGAATGTTAGGATATGAAACATATAGAAATCTACTTACAGTTCCAGACTTGATTATTTCTTTATATCTCTCAGTCTTCCAATCCTACATGACCAAGATAAGGTAAATGCAATGGCAGCATATTCTAAGTGGAGGAGATAACAAGCACTTCACTAGCTAAAAATCAAAATATACTAAATTCAACTTGCTCTCTCAAAATAGTTTAAAAGGGTTAAGAAAATCTCTCGTCTGCACATTATACTTCCTATCTAGTTCTCTTAACATTAACAGTGTAAGATAAAGGGAAGAAAAAGACAAATGATTTATAGTTCTCATTCTCTGGGAATCCTTCTACTTGCACATTAAATCAGTCAAACACTAAAACAATAATCCTCATTAAAAAAAAGCAACTTTTTTTAAGTACCATTTAACCTCAAATACATAGATTTCAAAAGAAAAATGCAAAACTTGGTAACTCTATTAGGAAGCTCCTTGGTAAGTTATCTATATACATCATTTCATCCTCTCAGTAAGAAAAAACCTGAAGAGTGTCAATCAACTTGGCTCGATCGTCATCATCAGTTGGAGGAGTCACAAATACGTTGGAAGAGGGCCACCCATGTTCCTTAAAATACCTTAAGCATCCCAAAAACAAAACAACACATAGTTTAAGGAAACCCCAAGAAAATAAAATTAAAAAAATGAAAACTTTGAGTAAGTTGTGAATGGAGAGAATAGAACCATCGCATTTTGGGTTTGCCACCACCAATGCGGTTCTGGAGTTCATCGTAGAAGTGGATACCCCAGTTGAGTGGTTGTTGGTCATCATGAAGAGAAGAAGGGACACGAACATTGAAGTGAGTGAAGGCATCGTTGTATGCTTGACGATGCAAGTGCTCTGATTCTAAAATGACACCATCGCAGTCAAATATCAAAGCTTGAAGAGAAGGGGAAGAAGAGGAAGCAAAGACTGAGAAAACACGTTGTTTGAGAGTGTGATTGAGTTTGTGTTTGGAAGAGAATAAGTTAATAATGGGATGATGTTTGGTGAGTAAAGTGGGAGTGAAATTGGAGATATAAGAAGAAGAAGAAGAAGAAGAAGTGATGGTGGAGGAGAGAGTGAAAGTTAGAGAGAGAGTAGAAGAAGAAGAAGCCATGTCTGTCACATGTGATAACTGAAACCAAACATCATTAAACTATCATTTCATCATTCCTGTGTGGCTCTCCCACCTCTCTCATTTCACCCTCTCCTTTTTGGATTATTTTTGTACTTTTTAGGATCAAATTTTACAGACATTCTTTTCGGATTAGTTTAACTTGCATTTAAGGTTTATAAAAAAGTTTTCAATTTTTTCAGCATCAAAATTTCTCTTCATATTTTGTAATTTGAGCTTTTACTCTGATTTGGGATATACCTAATGATACATTTTAATCGATTGATTATATACCTATCAAAAAAGCATTAGTCTAATAGTATAAATCTCCACTAGATTATCAGAAAAAACAAAGTTCATAAAAGTGATATTTATTGGGATGAATAACGATTAATTACTCACCCTGAGGTCTCTCTAACTCAACCGGATGGCTAATCTACATCCTCCACAAAGGAGGATAAGTATTGGGGTGAATCTAACTTCGAACGAATATTTAGTTCGCATGGATGCGAACTTGATTTTTTTTTGGTGAAGTCGGTTTGGGCCAGTTTGACATTATAACACATAGAAGTCGGTTTGGGCCTAACCGACTTCTGTACATATTAGGCCCAACTTTTTTTTGTAATTTTGTGTTGATACTGACTTCTATATACAAGTCGGTTTAAGAAAAGTTAACATCAACACTTAGTACATTTGGTAAGTTAAACAATTTGTAGTTTGTGAAGTGGGTTCGAATCCCACTCCCAAATTTTTTTATTTTTCTGCATGTTAAAAAACACTATAAACGTTAAAATGTTAAAAATGTTGGGAACGAGATTCGAACTCACTCCACAGACTACAACAAGCTACTTAATTTACCAAATATGTTGGGTGTTAATATTAATTTTTCTTAAATCAACTTCTATATAGAACAATGGCTTGGGAAAAAATATATCGGGTTGGGCCCAATATGTACAGAAGTCGGTTAGGCCCAAACCGAACGGGCCGAAGATAATATAGCCCAAACCGACTTCTACATGTTAGGATGTCAAGCTGGGCTAAACCGACTTCACATTTAAACAAAGTTCGCATTCATGCGAACTAATCATCAGTTCGCAGGTTAGATTCACCATAAGTATTGGTCCACTAAACCAGAAGAAAGCTTCTAATTTAGGAGTCCCTCAACCATATTTCTTGTAACATTTCTTTCCCCAAAATATTGAAAAAACACAACAAAAAAAAAAAAAAACTAGTTTCAAAATATTTGAAATGTGAATCAGATTAATTATTTTAGGCATTTTTATCACTAATTTCTGAACATCTTAATCTAAATCAAAAATTACTTTAGCTCACATTTATGATTTCAGAGTATAATTTTAAATTTGTACTTTTGTATGGATCAAATTGGTATATTTAAGAATGAAAGTGAATATATACTCTTTAATAAAAAGTAAGATAGTACACAAAGTTCGTATCTAATATACAATTTTTTAACCATGAAAGTGGATATTCACTCTTCAAGTAAACATGACTGGTACAACATTCCAAATTCTCCCAATCACTAAGTTGCATCAGAACTTTTATTCCTAGTTCACATCCAATTACATATAAAATTCCCATCTTTTTTAGACACAGAGAAAACGAATTTCATGAATTACTCTCAAGATCTTTACCTGCTTCCCCATCTGATTTCTTCTCCAATTTCCCCTGTTTGCAATCATAGAAGTAAACCATGCAAGACACAAATTTTAGTGTATTAGCCACACAAAGCAACCCAATTTGTAGAAAAATTCCATATCCTCCTTTATAGCATCCAAACAAGATACATAACACCCTCAAAAAAAGTCCAAAAACAAAGAAAACAAGCATCAAAAGGAGCCCTCTATTATGATTACCACTACTTAAGAAATATGAAACTCTAAATGCTCCAGCTCCATATATACCATCCAATACTGATATCACTATACTCATATTCCAAGTAGCACTCCATTCCAAATACTTCATCAACAACTTTGCTAGTGCCACACCACAAATCATGGCAAAAAAAATGAATCCCCCCAAAGCATTGCAGAGACCATATAAGGTACTTACTGTCCATGGGAATGCAATAAGTAAACAAGTTGATAAAAATAGCATATATAAAGAAGTTATAAATGTTCCTTTCATAACTGACATGTCTATGGATTCTTGAAACATCTGTTTCAGACTCATTTTACTCTCTTCTGAATACAGTTTTGATGCCAAATATGTAGTTACAACAGCACAACAGAGTTCTAGAACATGAAGAGGCACTAAGTAAATCAATACAAGTTGAACCAAAATAGGCAAATAATCATTACTAAAACTTTTAGCATGACTATAGTTTGTGTCTATGGAATATAGATAATCATTACTAAAACTTATAGCAGGACTATTGTTTGTGTCTATGGAATATAGTTGTATAGAGTGATAAGCATAATATCTATCTGAGAAAGGGAGAAATAGAGGATAAATAAATTCTGGGGTCTCAACCACAGTTTGCTGAAAGACATATTCAAAGTAAAGCATGACACAAAAGAAGGGAATAGAAGTGAGAAAGGTGAAGATGATGAAGTTAATGTTCTTGAAATAGATAGTTACAGCTTCCTTGAGTATATCTAAGACCTCTAGCTTCTGCTGAATCTGTTTGATTTCAGTCTCCATTTTCTAACACTAATAATGCCAAGCTATTAATCTTGATGCTCAGTGCATATTCTCATTATACTACATATAGATTTATTTTTCTTGGTTCTCTTTTCCGGGAAACACACCTATCTATTATAGAAGACTAAGACTTTGAGAGTTGGACTTAGCCTATGACCTTATGGCATTAAATAATGAATGGACTAGACAACTTAATGTTATTTTTATAGTATAAGGTTTGTGTTTTTGTATTATATAGAATGTAATTATACTATATACATCCTTCACCAAAATAAAAATTATACATGTTGATCATTAACAAATAAAGTATGTTGTTCAAATAACCAAAAAACAAAGTATGTTGTTGAACACCCTTGCCAGCCCTCCACCTTTGACCATGTCAATTTCTATTTGTAGTTGACTTCATCATACTGATATTGATAATGATCCTATCCTAATCAGTGGTTCTGGTTGGGCTTGAATCCAGACACATTGCATTTGCTCCTTTAACTATTTTCACTCCAAATAGTATTGGTTATCTAATTTTGCCCTTCGATTAATATTAGATATTCATATTAATATACTAAATTATCATCATAAATCCATTCATAATTAGGTTTTCATTGGAATTTAGGGATAAGGATTCGTTTTTCCAACATATATCCCAACCAATATTTTGTACCAATAAAAACATGTTGTATCAATTAAAAAATTAAACATATATTATTTTCTTTCAATATCCAAAGTCCTCATACCTTCTTTAATATGGACTATGTCAATCTATTTTTTTTATCTTTGTTTATTATTGTAATATTTTCTTCCGAAATATTTTATGAGCCTTTAAATTAATTGAATCAAGGTAGTAAGTGGTATTTCCAATTTCTGTAGATTCAATATTTTTTATTATTTACAATGAAACCATATACTTGCGGATTTGCACCTAAGATCCATAAGTACAGCTTCCTTAGGATATCCAAGACTTCTAACTTCACTATCTATATGTGCTCTTCCAAAACTAATACTAAGCTAACTCTAACTAAATAAAGTATGTGTTCATTCCAAATAATATGAATGATAGATAATACACGATTAATATATCAATCATGTGTATTATTTTTATTTAAGAGTTAATGATACTTAACATATAAATAATAGATAATATATTAATTGTGTAAAAATATTGAACTCGTAAGATGTATTGGTGGCTTGTTCTCAAAAGTAAGAAATGTGGGATTTTGTAACTAAGTCATCAACACAATAAGTGAACCACTTGATATATACTTGTTTAGCACTAAAAATGCATGATAGAATCCTACTTTTTAGGAATATTTATCTTCTACTCAAATTGCTTGCCTCTATTTTCCTGCATTGTAGTTTACCTTTTTATTAATAATTTAAATTACATTATTTCTTAGCAAGTTCTAGAGTCCTTCATAGAAAAGTTGTCTTATATTAATGCAGATTCCATTTGACTCTAGGAAGGCAATAAGAACTACTACAAGCCTAAGGCTACTACTACATAGTCAGATATTCTCTCATTTTTTCAGTCATAAGAACCCCCTAGTTATAACAACCCAGTATTTATTTACGGAAGGTTCCACCAACAACATAGAAATCTAAAAAGTCAATGAGTTAATACTAAAAAAATAGCATTTTCTCTTGAGTAGGGATCCATTGACTCTAAGAGTAAGTTTTACATCTTAGCCATCAATTCTAGATAAATCTAATGATTTGAATTAGTGAGTAAATCCAAACCATTGGTTACTCTTAGAGTAAGTGAATCCTTGCTCTTTTCCTTTTGGAAGAAGTAAATTATCCTACTTCAATCAAACAATCAAGTTTAGCAATGATTATTTAATTTGGCTACTCACCCATACAAAAAAAAAAAATATTGTTGGCAAGAAGATTTGTAATTTGAAATTCTATATGCTAATTAATATAGTTATTTACTCATGTAGTAATTTTTTTTATTTTCTTATAATTACCAGTTCAGCCAATGATGGGTTATGCTTCTTATCAAAGATAAAGTTGAACTTGGGTGCCCAAAATAATTATCATAGAAGAAGAAAAAATGAAACTTAAAAATCAACCCAACACTATCCTTTTGTGTTATGAGATGGAGAAATAATTCCTATTTGGGAAAAATGAACCTGTCTTATATTTTTAGTGAATTTTGAGGTCTGAATAGGCAATGGCAGTATGGGATAAGTGTTAGTCCACCATAATGGTTATACACTTATATGCTAGATGAGTTTTGATGCCACTTTGGCCAAGAAACATGTTACTCAATCTTATATGACAAATAGAGAAAGCTATGAACATATAAACCAGCATGGAAGAAATGTCTTTGCAGGCCTCATACACTAGGAAATAAGATGCTAATATGCAAATTAGTTTAACTTTCTATTATAAAATAGTGAGAACTGTGTTAGAACCAGTGTTTTGATAACCGGATCGGACCGGACGGTCCGATCGGTTCGATCGCTGACCGGAATTGAAAACGACTCCGTTTTATAGCATTATTCGAATGAGTAGTTGAACCACTTTGAATCAGAGAAAATCCGGTTCGACCGTGCTAAATCCGATTAAACCAAAATAACCCAGGAAAAAACCCGGACAATTAACTTAATTTTTTTTAAAAATTGAACATTACTTTAATTTTTTGTTTTATTTCGGTCCAAAAAAGATATAGATATGCTATTTTAATATAGTTATATATAAAAATTATTAAATTATTTAAAACCATTTGGTGACGGCTAACTGTTTAAACCGGTTAAACCTAATATGGAAGTTGTTCCGACTTGATGTCCGACTCGGGTTTCACACCATTGGTTAGAACTAAAAAAAGAGCTAGAGAATGTATAATCTAATTTAACAATAGACCCGAAATCACTTATATTACTTCAATAATTTCTCGTCATATATTTGAAACACTATCGAGCACATGTAATCTCTATTTGCTATTAGGGCAGGACCAATAGTGCAACAAATGCAACCTATTTTAATAGTCCCTCCCCTTAAAAAGGTGAATTAATATATTGCAAATCAATGATGCATATACAATTATTAAATGGATAAGAACATGTACTACATTTGGTGTTAGATGGTAGAAAAAGGTATGAGTTTAACCATATTAAAAAGCTGCTTTTATAGTGTGGTCTGGTGCTTGCTCTTTTTTTCTCTGCAACGTGGGATTTGGTAACTGAGTACAGCACTTAGCCACCACAAAACCTTTCAATCTTATACTTCTTCTGTGAACCCCCAAATGCAGAAGTTGGCTGGGAGATTAATCAGATTATTATTAACTTATTTCGAGAAGCTAAAATAAGCTGGTTGCTGAGTTTTGTCCAAAAGGTAATAGATATCACGTAACAAGAACACACTCCTATCAACGTATCTTCACCTAGTCTGAACTGAATAGTGAATACATCTTACTTAGCCTATTTTTGATAAACAAAATATAAAAAATTTCATTTCTTGAACTTTCACCAAAATATAGAACAAAAACGTTCATCTAATTATAAAGTTCTACATCTAGTAAGTGGTCAAATACATTATTCCTTTGAATGACACTTAAAATTGATTTCTTGCTTTAAGATTGTATTATATAATTTTTAACCATTCAAATCATATGTTATATTGGAGATATAACTACAAATGAGGTGTTCATCCAATAATATAATTCTACTATTATTTGATTTCTAAGAGCAACAATGGTTAGGAGGGAGATAGTAGCAAATAAAATACAGCCACACAATTTTGCAAAGACGTTTGTACTGGTAAGCTGTGTAAATTCCAAGAAGATAAGCAAAAGGAAGTGACTAATGAGACAGTGCCACAGATTACAAAAATCAAAAGAAATCAAGTAAGGGACATGTGCAATTGACAAGACATAACCCTCTCTTGCCTTCTGTTATGTACACCAAAATTAGCAATTAATCTTTATACTTTATAGACCAAAGCATTATGTGAGAAAACCCCTTGATAATAATTAACACAAAAAAAACCAGCAAAGGATATACTTTATCAGAATTCAGATCTGTAACAAACTCTGTACATCAAACTTCAATGATGTATACAATCAATGCTGACACTAATGACGCATATATGTGACCCTAAACAATACCAAAGACCCCTAAACCAAAAATATTAGTAACAATAATCTAACTCCAAAAAAATAAATTAAAAAAGGATAATTTCCATCATATAGATAATAATCTTCATGAGGGTCATGAACAATTTTTTTCTAAGGGTTGAAGAAGTGGTCACCACAGTGGCATTTCCAACCCAAAGGCTTGTAATTGGAGTACCTTTTATTGTTGACTTGTGGAGAAGAAGAGTCAAACAAAGCTTGTTCCATGGCACCATTTTTTGTAAGATCTGGCTTTAGTGGTTCATGACCAGGCAAAGATGGCACTTGAACTGCCATGCATGGATGACAATCATTGCATTTGTTATGACAACTTGGAGGGATAGAACCTAACCTGTTTTTCTCTTCAAATAACAAGTCCTGCACACACACATAACATAATAATTAACATAAACTTGAATGTAATAATGAATAATGATCAAACAAAGAGTTTAGAATGAAACCATACTGTTGAAGAAATTGCAGGTTGTGGTTGATTGTAGCAAGAAGCTAGACACAGTATATGATGAAGTAGGACTATGATGAGAAAGGTAGTTGTTGTTGTTGTTGTGGAGTACTTATAAGAATTAAGTGAAGCCATGAATGCAAATCATTTCACCTGTGTTAACTCATACCCCATCTAACAAAAAAGCCTTAAGTAGTAAAATTGAATGTTAGTTACTGAGATCCTAATATGCCAGAGTCTGAAACTTTCTCAAGTTGTGAAGAGAGTGAAAAGAAAATGGGTTTTATTTGTGTTATAGTGTTGAGTGGTTTTGTTTTCTTGTAATGGCGTATAGCCTGAAGAAAGAGAAGAGAAGAGAAGAGAAGAGAAGAGAAGAGAAGGTACATAAATTGGAGGTTGTGTTGTTGGGGGCCTGAAATGAAAGAGAGATTAGTGGACACAGAGAGAGAGGGTAGTGCAGAGTGCAGAGTGTAGCAGAAAAGTGAAAGGAACGATTCAAGAGAGTTAAACAAATTGGGAGAATCCACATCAGTATCAAGGATCCCTTATTCAGCATTCTATTAGTAGTTTGTGCCTTGTTATTATAGTAGCTCTGTACAAACCAAATAGCTTTAATTTATGTCCTTGCCTCATCAAATTTTAAACAAATTACAAATTTGTGCATGGATCAAGAAATAGGATCAGCTGTTTCAAAATTGTGTTTGTCTCATTCAATAAAATTGTGACACATAATAAAAAGTAATAATATTTTTTAATAGATGATAATTTTATTGGATAAAGATAGGGTATGAGACATAATTTTGGGATAACATGTTGATTCATGGATCAAAAGTTGGAGGCAGTTAAAATTGACATTTATTATCTCAGCCAATTTTTTGTCTTGGTTCTGATATACTCAGATTGGAGACTTACCAATTTGACTGTGTGATGGACTTAATTATTTTGACATTATTACAATTTCAATAATGAGTTTCAACCTGATTATAAGCATAATCTTCATTTCTACCAGGTGGGTTGGAGAATGGGATGAGAAAAGAAGAAAATAACATATTATTAATAAGGATTTAAACTAGAACATTTACTGCTTAATTAACTGCAATGACAGGGAGGGTGATTATGAACATAATCTTTATGCATTGCAAATTAATCGTTTTATTTTTATCAGATGCATTTTGGATTTATCTGCAATGTAAGAAATAATACTATTAAAGTTTGTAGAGAAGACAAAAAAAATTGAATAACTTAGTACAAGCTGACATGTATTTATTACTTTCCTCTCATAAATATCACATTTTCAACAAGTGGTCCTTTGTGGAATCATTGACATTATAGTATTATGTTAAATCTTTTGGTTTATCATCATAATTTTACTATAGCCCAAAATATTAATAACAATAGTAATAACTATTTAATTTCTGTTTCCATAAAAAAAAAATCATGTATATAATAAGTATCCCTTTATTTAAATTATAATAAATCAACAAGACGGTTGTCTAGTAGTGTAAGTTACTAGATACTAAGATTAACAAAATGTCAAAAATTCAATTCATGAGAACGACACTTGTTGGATATACAATCTAAACCTGGCCTCCAAGATAGTGAAATTGTAAAATAGAAATAGTACAATTAAAGAAAGGCTAAAGATCATGTCTAACTATTCTTGTTTCAGTTTCCTTTTTCAGATTTCAGGATTCCTTGCTTCCACAGTTAGCATTTGATGCAATTAGTCAAAGCTGGCATTAGATTATTGAGTTAGTGAGAGGGGATTGTGACAGTGCAAGTGACAATACTTACCCAACTTTTTATAAAAGAAATATATGCAAAGATGAAAATATTTCCATTTTATTCAGCTCTGTCTTTTGCCTCAAAATAAGGTGAACATGATTTAAATACAACTAGAGTAATTTCTTCTGAGTTTTGCAGTGTGGGATTCAATTATTCACCATTATTATCGGAGTAAATGACAAGGACAGTCATCTATAATTCTATATTATTATTCTATATATGCTATACCTTCCAAATATTTGCTTGCAAAAATTAATTTTTAATAAGAAAATAACATTCACATGCAATCCCGGATTTAATGGTGCTGATTACTTAGATGATTGTGGCCACAAACAGTAAAATTAATAATTCTGATTTGCATTATGGCTAGTCGTTTTTGTTTTGTACTGTATTATAACCCCTTCGATGGCGACCCTGTTCTTCCTCTCAACCAATTTTTTGGGGAGAAGTTATAGAAGTTTAAAAGGATAAGGTATAGTATAAAAAAAATTATGTATAAATCTTTACACTATATAGATATTCCAGTCAAATATAAAAAAATAGTTCAATTCTTCTATAATTATAATTATTTTTAACTTGGTCTTTGTTTTCGGTCTTTATTTTCGAACCAACAATGATTATTCAATACTTTTGTCAACTATAATAAGATAAATAAATAGGAAGAAAAAAAGTGTATATCAAGCCTTTATAAATAATCAACAACATAAGTAAGTATTCAGAAAGAAAAATGATGATGATTATTAATTAGTATTGATAATCAGCCTTACAAAATCGAATGGAAGGACAAAGAAACAACTTTATGTTCTTGAACCAGACATTGGTCAGCATATTCTCCCATATAATTTGTCACAAGTAATTTCTTGTCACTTGTATCCGCAGCAAACTTGAGGCACTCTAAACAAGTGAGGAATCATGATTTATATTTACTGATAATATCCTGGGTAATTTCTTTACCCCAAATAAAAGTTCTTGGTAGTTTGACTCATGGTGATCCATGATAAAGAGTACACAGCAAAAAGCAAAGAATATTGCACCCATGTTTGAGGATTCTCCTCCCTTAGTTGAACTCAAACTTCATATTTGGTGAACCTCCTGATTTACCTCATCAGCAGCAGAGTTAGATGTTTCTAATTTTTCACTACTTTTCCGCTTGTTTTCCCCTAGCTTACCGCTGTTCACGATTGCAAGAATCAAATCAAGTTGTTTTCGCTGTTGTTCCTACATGAACACTCACACACAGTTAAGACAGGTCAAATTCTATGGTAAATAAACTAAGCTGTAAATTAAATTCCAAAAAAATAGAAATAAAAAATAAGTAAGCTATACAATAATACATGACTTGAAAGTCCAAAGTATGAGTTTCAATTTGAACCTTGGTCAGTGTAAAGTGTATATTTTTACGTTATTGGTGAATAGAAAATTTGACATGTTAGTAACCACAGAAACATGTGACTTCATAGTGCTAAGACATGCAGCGAATTAGCACTATTATTTCCTCCAATGAATCAATCAAATCCCAAAAGCACATATAAACTACCGACCTAAATAAAATAAGGGCATGTTTGGATCAAAAAACTTAATTAAGCACTCATTCATATGCTTTCAATGAACATTATCTATGATAAAGCATATGGCATCGTCACCCGACCCCACCCGATGAGATAAAGATTTGGTTGTTTTTGTTGTTATTATTCAATATGCTTTTTTGTAATAAGCTAAAAATCTTATTTTCAACACATTATCTAATAAGCTTATTGAAATAAGATAAAAAGAGCTTATAGGAAGATTCGTTATTTCCACAAATTATTCTTACAAGTCCAAATAAACTATGTAATCTCTTTCTTCTAAATGGCCCCTGATATGAAAACTGAAATAATCGCACATTCAAACTCCACTGTTGCACATTCAAACTCCACTGTTAAAATGCATCATTAGATTTATAAATAACCTAGGAGGGACAGTTACCTGCATTGCTAGTAGAACCTGTTGAATTTCACCCAGCTCCTTCTCCAAAACATCTGATTGCACTGCTAATGCTCTTGCAGCCTCAGAATTCTTCTGCGCTAGAGCTGCAGTCTTCAAGAGCAAATAATACATCTTTTTTGTCAGAAAGTAATTTACTCATTCTTTATATTGATCGATGCATTAAACCTCAACTAGTCATTCAAAATGTAACAAGGGCTAATCGAAACAATCAGTGTATATCTTTACTAGTAACAAAGCATCTGCAAATTTACATTCACTAGTGATTGAATTAAATAATCCAAAATATTTATTACATTTCAATTTTCAGTACACAGACTCGAGTATGATCAACAACAATGTAGCACAGTATAGTATTAAAGAAGATATTTTAACATGGATGAGTTTTTTTAATGATAAAAAGTATAGTGTACAGCAGGGTTGTCAAATAAAATATCGAAACAATAACTTAAATTACCAATAAAACGTGTATTAAAATATAATAAAATAATTTTCATTCAAAAAGTACCACAATTTGTGATATTCAAGAGCTATCGCTGGGCTGAAAACAAGTTTCAGACTAATTTAGATGCATATTTTGGGTTTCAAAGCATTATATGGTCTTTGACTCTAAGACTCAATAATGATCCACTTCCAACCTCTAATTATTTATCTTTGGTGGCTGCCATTCAGTTCTAGTTTAAGGACCGAAGGATCTGAGAACCTCAGTTAGCAACAACTCTGATGTTCCTATCAATGACCAAGCCAGGTGGTAGTGAATTGATGCTCAGCAGTGTGGTAATCTTTCTGGATGTAAATCAGTGTAGTCAAAAGCACCAAAAGACTCACCTAAGACATTGAGGTGAAGCACCAGAAGGGTGCTCTTGCGGGTTGAGGCACTTACCTTTAGGATCTTATCAAAATGTAAGCTGCAGATGGTTTAAAGATTTGACTATTAACTGAGGTTATCAAACTCATGAGTTTATGTAAACCCGTGGAGTCCTAATAAACTTGATTTGATTACAAGTTTACATATCTTTAAAAATACTACTTGAAAACATATTCTAGTACCACAAACATAGTTAAATAGTATATCCCAAATTAATATTCAGCATACTAACTAAACAACAAAGCAAATAAAGTAATATATTATGAACACGGGTCAATATTCGGCCTAACTTTTACATTATATTTGGCTCAACAATTACAGCTTAATAGAATATAGAACAAAAATAGATTGAATGTATAAATTAACATTATAAACTCAATATATTGCAGAAAATAGGTAATTCAACCCAAGTATCCAGTTTACCAAAAAGAGAGTTTGCATGAGTTAACTCCTTTTTGTGACCTAGGATTGTACCTCTAAATGAGTTGAAGGGTTAGAGAGTTAAGCAACTATGATGTTGATAGATGTTAAAAAAACAAAATATCAGCCAGCCATCCAACTTGTTAATTGGTATGCTAACAGCTCAATTCATTATGCTAATAAGATAATTCACTTTGGTTGGCTCTTGGAAGCTTAGAGTTTCACAAATAAACCAAATCTGAGAGATGAGATAGTGTAGGA
Source organism: Lupinus albus (assembly GCA_009771035.1). NCBI lineage: Eukaryota > Viridiplantae > Streptophyta > Magnoliopsida > Fabales > Fabaceae > Lupinus > Lupinus albus. The sequence goes on from CM020005.1 coordinate 4,298,983, forward strand.
CCACCAAAGATGGGCGTTGAAACTTGTATTGATGAACACGTTGAAGATGAAGTAGTCCTTGGTGACTACAACTATATAATTAAACACGCGCACGATTCATTTCCAATTTTATAATGAACTAAACATGACTTTGTGTTGCCAATCCAGGATGCCTAGGTGTTTTTGTTATGAATTTCAATTTGTAGGGCTGCAACATTTGGCTATGAGCTTTTTATCTTCGAATCTTGTTGACATTCTGTCATAGTTAAAATATGAAGGTTATCATGTTATTCAGTCTGACAGTATCATCAGCCATGGGCTTGTACTAGTAAAAAAAACTACATTGTGAGACCTAATTACTAGTATAACCCAACAACTTAACACCAAATCACTCTATACTTTCTGAAAGCACAATTGTCACCGTTTTCATTCTTTGAAATTGTAAATCATGCTTATTATCCATGCTCCTTGCATTACTAAGTCAATGAAATCACAAATTGTCTTATGTTTCCTTGAATAAATCTTGTATTGCACTATTGGGACAATTCTTATTAAGGCCAATCAATTAAAAAGACAACAAAACACTTTACAAATATTTCAAAATTTAAAGTTATCTGAAGATTTTAATTGGCTATGCAGTTGTGCCCATTGGACATATGCACATGCAAGAATCACTCGGTTAAGTTATACCTCTCTCGCCTAACTACTTTGTTCAGCTATAAGATTCTATCTTACACATTTACCTGACCTTTTTCCGTTTTGCTGCAAACTATTTTCCATCCTAATTCAACTTCATACAAATTACAGAAATCCAACATTCTGAATATCACAAAAATCTCCCACACAAGAACACCATACATTACTATCATAAACCAAAATCACAAGCTTGACAAAAAAAAGGACTTCAATTACCTCATTTATAGGCTCCTTCAAACCCTTCCTTGTGACCCGAAACCTAATTCCCAATTTTTCAAGCTGCCTCGACAAAACCCTAACAATCTTCACAGCGCTCTTCAAATCCTCTTCCAATTTCTCAATCCTCTCGAGCAAATTCACTTCCAACCCATCTTTCACAGTCTCCCTACAAACTCGCTTCCATTGCCGTCTCCGAATCCACACCCCAATCAAAACCCCAAACACCATCAACGAAACTCCGAAAGGGAGAAGACTCTTATTCCCAATGGCCGGCAACAGAATCTCCTTCTTAATCGCGGTATTAACCGCGAAAGCAACGGTTAAGATCGTTGAGGAAAGGAGGGAAGAAATTTCAAGTAAAGAAAGAAAAGAATCAAAGTTAAACTCGTCGGCGCTGACGTCATGATTAGGGGCAATGGGATCAATGGAATGAGGGTGGGCCCGGAAAGAAGTGAATTTGTGGGATCGGAAAGGTTTGAAATTAAGGATTGGAAAGTTAGGAATGGAAGGAGGGTTGAGATTGTAGTTTCTAGTGAAATAGAGTGAATGTGTAAAGAGATTGAGTTGACAATTGAGTAACATTGTTTTTATTTTTGTTTGTTAGTTTAAAGTGTTAGTGTGTATATGGGGAAGATTGAGGGTGGAGTTAGAAGCAACATCTGAGTACACTATGCAATCCACAACTTGGTAAATGAACCAAATCAAAATTCACTGCTCAACTGATTCTGATAGTTTTATTTTTTAAAATACTTGTTTCTTTTAACAAATAATCATAATTAAAGAAAAATGACATTGTTTCTTTTGGATGTAGTATGTTGTTCCTTTCAATTTCATCAACTTTTTTGTTTGTTTGACGATAACTTCTAAATATTATATTCTCACGCTTTCCTTTACTTGTTTTACTTTCGTTTCTATTTTAATATTATTTCTTTGATTACCGATTTCCAAGTCTAGTAGTAAAAAGCAGTGTTTTGAAAATTGAATTCGTCAAAGCAATGGTTCATGGTTTATTGGTCTGATTTACTCTCAGAGTTTTAGTTATTTATATAATTTTTGAAGAAAATAATATACGAACATAAAAAGTAGCATAGTTAAATAATATAACAAAAAACATAGCCTTCTTCAATTATAAGAAATGAGTAAAAAAAGTATTGAAAGAATGGAGATATTTCCATACAGTAAAATAGGGGGGAAACAAGTGAACTTGGCAAAAGCTCAACCCGACTAGTTAAATATTGACGAGTTGATTTTCAAGTTGAATGTGAAGCAGCTCAAGATCTATTCTATTAAAGTTCAGAGGAACTTTCAAATAGGTTATGAAAGAGGTGAAATTATTGAATGACAAATTCATTTTTCACACCTCTACCTATAGGATATGAATGCACAGAGGTGGCAATGGGATAATTAGGGACATTAGACATTATTCAATATCCCATAAAACAAGGCCTAAATTTGTGAAATTGCCAATCCTATATGTAAGTTGTTTCTCATTAATTCCACATGTAACTTCGCATGCCTAACCAGACTGGGTTAATGGTAACATTATTTTTTACATACCATTGAAAAGTGTCACAATATTGTGAAAAGATACTGGTCAAAGGAAAACCAGGAGTCAATTAATGGCCAAATAGACAAACTCCTAATGCAAGGTTGGCTCCAATGTATGATTTGTGACACAAATATACACACCTATCTTTATGTGCCCTTGAGACAACTCCATTGATAGGGGGGCATAAAATATGTACATCTGGATTTAAAATATGATGGCTGCACCCACTCTCAAATTGTTGTCAACAATTCATCCACTATGGTACTACCAGCGATACACATGTGGTTAGCCAAGAGACCCATCTAATCTAATCATGTAACTGAAGTGGGAAAGCAGAAGACTCATGTGCCAGTCCCACGTGGTTGTGTTGAAAACAATAGGAGAATAACTGACAGCTATTATTCAAAAGGGAGAAGACAAAGGGTAGAGGGATTCCATAAAGGAAATGGAATGACCAAGAAATGCATAGCCAACATGGACATTATACACCTCTTTTTTTAACCCAAGGCAAGCTCCAACAATTAATCATATATTTCCCTGATCCAATCAAGGGCTTAAAGATGGAGAATGAGGATAGAAACTATCAAAAGACTAACATGCATACATCAAAACCCACAAAACCAAAACTTCACTCATTCAAAATCTGATTCAGGGATATTAATTTCATGTCACTGAAGAGGGACAGAGAACAGACGAGTTTACAGCAGTCTGCAGCATACATCTTTGGTCAAGTATAAACTATAAAGACTCACCTTGCAGTATTATAACTCTGACTTAATTGACTAATTTAACTGTGTAAACCATACTAGCAGCAGTACAGATTACAGTCACTAACATAATATTCATTGGCAATTGTAAATCATCTTTCAAGAACTAAGAAATAAACATACAAGACATATTATAGCTGAAGATACATGAGCAATTATCAAAGGCATGCAATGCAGATGTCACCCAATGCTCCCAGATCAAAAAAATTATTGCTCCAGGTCCAGGATGCACCGATCATCATATCTTCAACATCGTTCCATGCAAACTTCTAGTAATAAGGCATGTACCGAGTTGCCCTAGTATACCTAGGAGCCTTCCTGCAGTAGGTTTAATAGGAAATGAGAAAAATGCAAAACAACTATCAAATTTAAGAACAGCTTTGGCATAACAAAATTTAAGAACAGCTTTGGCATAACAAAATTTAAGAACAGCTTTGGCATAACAAAATTTAAAAATAACGCAAGCAGCATACCCATATCCATAAGAGGGGTAAAAGTAAGGAGGAGGATGTGGCCTCCTGAAGCCATAAGCCATGTAAGGATTGTAGCGGCCAGGACGATATTGTTTCATTCCTGGAACATTAGTTCTCTTGGGCAAAACCTGCAAAAACATAAATATCTCTAATTAAAAACTACAAATACAGTAGAATAACTTGTGGCTGATTTGAACCCCAAGGTTTGCATGAACTTCACAAAAAACAGCAATCGAGACAACATACCTTCAATTGACGTCCATGCAATTCAGTTTCATTCAAGAGGAGAGCCTCTTGAACAGCTTCAACTTCAACAAATTCCACATATGCAAAACCTTTAGGCTGGCCAAACTTGTCTGTCAGAATGGTGACTCTGTTCACTGTACCGCAAGATTGAAAGTGTTGCTGCACTTCTTCTGGTGTGCATGCATAATCAACCTGTACAACGAACCAATTAAAGGGATTTTGATGCCAGTGATGAACAATGTATCATGTTAATCCAGCAGGTGCTCAGATGTGACTTCATTATTATTTTATGAAGACAAACTAGACTCTAGAACTATACCAGTATAGATCACATCATGCATATCCAAGACTCTTGGTCCGGTAAATATCATTTTATCATGTTAACCAAATATCTTCAGATACAACCAATCAAAAAAATAAAATGCGTAACCTTATTAACTTAAAGTTGACCATATACTCATGATGTATTAAATGGGGAATTGAATACATCACTTGGGACAATTTTTACAAAATTCCAGAGCACAATTAATCTTTTCCTTGAACTATATATTAAATTAATACTTATGTCTCTAAAGGGACTCCCTCCAACAAGGGGAATTAGACAGACCTCAGAATTCTGAACATAACCATTCCGCCCAATAAATCAAACATACTCTAATTCTTATTCTATTCCTTTAGACACCGATGCATGTGAACCCTTTTTAACTAAAAAAATTAGTGCATGATTAGTATTTATTAATAATCCACAGAAATTTGCAGTTTCCCAACTCCTCAAACATCATATGAAACCCAACATTTTTATTACTGCAAAAACCACCAACTCCGATCAAAACAACTGATATCCCAGATCTCAAATGCATAACTAAACCAATCAATCCACCTCATCAAAAAAAGTTTGCTTATAACAATCTGTAACATTTATTGTCATTTTACCAGCTCCTCAAACTCCAAAAAAAACATTCTCATGCATTCTAATTTAGTTTATAGTCTGCAAATTACCCCCAAAGAGCAAAACTGCAGTACCTAAGTTGTCTGACATTAATTAAAACAATGTTTAATTAATAAAAAAGGACTTAGAAAAGCTAAATGACGCACAACGGAGGCACCATAGACCTCATTGCAATCAACAAAAGGGTTCACTAAGATTGTGTTCCCAACACTTACAGAATGTTCTTCCAAAAGAACCCACATGATGTTTCTTGCAGTAGTGAAGTTGAAGCATCTTTAACACACTCTACCACCAGCTGTACCAGTTTCAACCACCCCCAAGAGACGACTTTCACAGTTTCCTCAACATATTCTATATTTTCCTTTTTCTTTTGTCATTTCTTTCTCTTTTTTCTTTTCTTTTTCAACTTGACTATTTTTCCTTTTGCAAAATATTTTCTCATTTCTTTTTCTTTCTTTTTTTCAGAGACTTTCATGTTTTTTTCTCCTCAATCTTTTGACATTGTAATTTTTTTATATCATAATAATATTCAAAAGCACAACAACATGTGTTCTCCTCCCCCTCTAGTAGAAGCTAAAAAACACCAATTACATTGGCCCACCCACAAAATTCAATGAAAGCATCCCAGCACTAATTATGCAACCTGGGTAATAAGAATAACCCTGCGATCATAGTGAGACATAAAGTCAAACCCTATCTCCGAAGATTAGCAGTATTCACTCCAGAACAGAACATGTACAGTTTCAAATATTTTATAATAAGAGGATACAATACAAAAATGAATTTTATTGAAACCAATGAATAAAATTATTGAATGCTTCAAAACTAGGCAAAATCAATAGAGAACGGAGATAGCCAATGAACAGATAGCCTTATTGAACGGAGAAAACAAGTTCAAGAAGTTTCAAATTTCAGGATTACTCAATTACCAAATGTTAAATAAAGAGTAGTGTGACAAAAAGGGGTTCCCCAAGCCAATGCACAAAAGCTTCTACCAGATGGGGTCTAGGGAGGGTTTGTGAAAGCGGCCTTAACCACCCAAGTAGAGAGGCAGTGAGACGAACAGAGAAGGATACAAGGGAGGTTTTCCAAAAGTTTTATAAGACATCCCCAGAATTATAAAATATTTCCTTTGAACTTCCAAGTTCCAACATATATGCAAAACAGGGATAATAAAATATGTAGTGAGGGCTCTCAACAGTATACAAACACTTTAAATTAAAGTAAAAAATAAGGACGCAAAAAAATCAGATGAGACATACAACAAAATGACACAGGATAGGTGATTCATACATTGCCAACAAAAACAGAACGAGTATCTGTCTCCTCCTTGTTTGCCAGTGAAGCAGCAGCAGTAGGATCTACAAAGGAGATTCCGTCAAGAAGTTTAAAAGTGAATGAATGAAAACAATGTAAAATAAGTAAAACCAGTTTTCTTTTTAAATAGTAGTAAGGTGATTTGGTAAATAAGTACACTCTACAAATAATAACACATTTCAACTTGATACAATCATTATCATGTTTTGTCAAAAACTCCAACCACTACTAGAGAAGATATAAGTTCATAGTAAGGGCCCTTTTGTTTGCTTTTTTCCCTTCGAAAAAGTACTTCTTTATTTTGAAAAAGGTCACTTATGGCTGCTTTTATTACAAGGGATGATGCAAGATGGTATGAGTCCAAATTTATGAAATAGCACAATAATGCAATATATAATTCTCGTGTTTTATTAGCTCCATATGCCAGTTAAATATGAATGGTAACTAACTTTGAATATTATTCTTCCGAAAGATTTGAAGCAAACAAGGATAAGGTGTCTAGAGAGCTAATGTAGAAAGCTCCAGAGAAGAATTTAGATCAGAATAATTACATTCTTGCAATCAAGAAATGTACGATAGGATCTTGAAATAAATAAATTTATGATAAGGAGCCTCTAGAGCTATAATGCACTAGATCACATCATAATTTCACAATCCGAAAAAAATAAACAATATAATTAGGTTATTAACGTAATAAGAATGATAAACTATGGTTATAAAATGAAAGGTTAATCAGATTTGGATTATTAATAAGAGAATGAATAGGAATGGAACCTTGAACAGAGCCAATCTCTTTCTCAACCTTAGCTTGCATCTCGCGGAGAGCGGCGGCTTCATCTTCCATCTCCTTCAAGCGCCGCTTCATCTCGTCCAACTCCTTTACGGCGGCGTCATCATCGGCGACGGACATATCGACGTCAGGATTGTCGTGATCTCCTTCAACGTCAGGGATCTCTCCACCGTAAACTTCGTGCTCTTCCTCATCCATCTTTTCTTCTCTCTCTGCGCAAATAGGGCTTCGTAGAGAATTGACCCTCAAGGTTAGTATGGTATTTATATCAACTATTATATTAAATTATTAATTTTAATACATTTTCTCGTTTGGGCTTACAAAATTAGACGCATGGTATTGATGGCTCTTATGAGTATTTGGTCCAAATCTAAATTTGTTTTTCGGTTAACAATATGATGAAACAGAAATCTATTACACACTTAGACTCAATATATTGAGTTAATTACATTGACACCCTCGAGTTTTAGTGAAATTATATAAACAATTTCTCTCATTTTTGTCATTACACGAACTAACTTTAATTCTGTACATATATTACACTGACCACCTTTGATGAGATATAAGTGTAATATTTAAAAAAAATATGTGATGTGTGTAATTAAGTTAAATAAAATATTGTATATTGTGTAGACAAATCCAAATAATATAAGAGTCAATGCTTCTCCATTATTTGGTTCATTAAAAATTGTATAAGAGTTATATAATCATATCACTGGACTTGTTAATATATTGTCTAATAAAACAAAAATAATAAAAAAAAAACATTCAGTTTTCTACTATTTGGAATTGTCTACGCAATATATAATATTTTGTTTAACTTAATTACATTCACCACACGTTTTTTTGTTTAAAATATTACACTTATATCTCATTATGGGTGGCCAATGTAATATATGTATAAAATTAGGAGTGGTTCATGTAATAGAGATGGGTAGTTCGTGTAATGACAAAAAATAGAGAGGTGGTTTGTATAATTTTACTAAAATTCGGGGGTGTTAGTGTAATTAACTCTATATTATATTATCAACAGGATCTTGATCTAGTAGTATAATATTTCATTAGATCATTATGATAAAAAATTACTAAGGTCTTGATTATTGTGAGCGACACTTGTTAAGAGAGGCAGACAGATACCCTATACCTTAAGTAGTACAAAAAAATTTAGTACATTATATCATCTTTATTATCATAAAACACAACATCTCTGCTAAAAAAATAAGTTGTCATACTTTGGTTATTGTTTTTCATTGATGGAAAATATAATTATACAAAGTTCAAAGTAGTTTGGTATATAAGATTTATGTGGTGTATATTCTATATATGTCTGTTGTGCTATATCCTAACGAAGATAACAAAAGATAGTTATGTTTTTATCTATAAGCACATGGAAAACAAGACGGTAGGTATATACGGAAGGAAGCATGTTTTTCTCTTATCGAAAGTTTGATCATTGCAATCTCCAAGTTTGGTGCAAAAATATACAAAATTGTTTGAGTCTGATAAATAAACATTAAATTCATTAATTATGACAAAAACTCATTAATTGTTTTGCTTGTCTTATAATCATTTTAATCACCCCAAGATCAATAGATAGATTATCCAAGTGCCTAGAGAAATCTACAAAGCTACTTATGTAAGATTCTATAAGGAATTATCAACAATATTTTAAGAAGTGAACTTTAGAGTGGGTGACTTACAACTAACCCATCTTTCTCATAGTGGAGGTGCACTACATCTACATTTTTTTTTATTGAAAAAATAAACTCTTATACGAAAACTAGATTTCATCTCCTAATAGGAACTTAGGAAGTAATTCATGACCGTGTGGATTTAGAGAGAAAAAAAACAAAGAGAAAGTAAAAAACAAATAAGATATGATCACAGTTTTTTTTTTGTGATGAAAGGAAAATATTTACTACTTGAGATTAAAATTTAACAATTTATGTAAACATGAACCAACTTTGTTACTCTATATTAAGACCATATTAACAATTGTCGGAAGAGATGATCATATATCTAAAAAAATTAGTTTAATAAACTTCAATGTTAACTATGTTTCAAGATAAAAATATCATCCCAAGGACATATGAGATAAATTTTTACATGGGTATATCATTTACTGCTCAACTTTGTTTTATTGTTGAAGAAGATTAGCAAGTACTAACCTTTAACATATGAATAAAAGTCTATAGTGCATAAAACCTTTACACTTTCAATCCTTGTTACCAAGTACTAACGCATTAGATGAAAACTTGTGAATCACATCAGCTTTTTTATTATCAGGATAAAAGCTATCATAAAGCCAAAACGTTATGGGTAAAATGACTTTAACTAAAGTCCTCAAAGAACATGATGTTGGTCTAGTAAGACCAAAAGATCAATCGTTCGATTTCTGAGAATAATATTTATTCGGAGGGACAATTACATACTCTAAAATAGATTAATTATTTATCCAAATAATGAGGAAATATCATTGATTGTACAAAAAAAAAATACCTACAACAACTCACCTGAAACATACCGGTTACTTTTTGACCCTGTCATGACTGTATGCTAGCTGTCACCAACCCAATTAATCTATTTTTTTCTACCTTTCATTTTCATTGATTATCACTCATCATTAAAATAAAAATCATAATTTCCCAAAACATATTTTAAAATCACCATCTCTCTCTCATATAATTAAACTAAACTTTGGTTAATAAAAGATATAGAACAAAGATACATAGTGGAGAGTAACATCTATATGAAACAAAAAAAGGAGAGAGAAGAAAGGTGAGATATATGATATAATAAAGAAGAAAGAAAAGGAAGTTGGAAAAGTGAAGGAAAATGGGGAGTGGAGATCAAAAGATAGATTATGTGTTCAAAGTAGTGTTAATAGGTGACTCAGCAGTGGGGAAATCACAGATATTAGCAAGATTTGCAAGGAATGAGTTTAGTTTGGATTCTAAGTCAACTATTGGAGTTGAATTCCAGACACGAACTTTGATCATTGATCACAAGAGTGTTAAGGCTCAGATCTGGGACACTGCAGGCCAAGAACGGTAACTACTATCAACTTTAATAAATAAACTCTTTTTTTTGCATAGCTTGTTAGTTAGTTACTTAGTTTGGTACCTTTATATTTTGAATCTGTTATTTTTCTGCATGATCTGATTATGGGGGGTCATGGATCGTATAGTTTTGAGTAGATTTGTCATATATTAGCTAAGTTGATTTACTATATGGAGGGTTGAATGTTATAGAAATTTAGATTTTTTGTTTATAAAGCCTTCATGTTTGTTGTCAATCATGTTAGATATAGTTATAAATAGGAGATAGTTACAAATTAGTTTGATGCTAATTCAAGCGGCTACTTGATAAATGTTTGGCCTAGTGCACGAGCTCTCACTTAGTAGGATATGAGGAGGGTAAATGTATGCGGCTACTTGATAGCCAAAACTAATTTTAACTCCAGATGTTTTTTGCTTGCTGCCAGATCTGGTCCCCTTTCTCTCTGGAGTTTAGCCTATGCTATCTTTGAGATGATTTGGAGTGTAGATTGTTAATTTAAATGATAAATACTATGCTATGTTTGGGAGTTTGGTTTTTTAGGGGAAGAGAAGGGAAGGGAAGGGATGGTTTTGGAAAACTTTTCCCTTGTTTGGGAGTTGGATAAAGGAAATGGGAAGGTTTTGGAGGGTTTCTCAAGCCCTTTAAAACCCCCCACGTGTCTATTTTCATGATTCTCTCAATTTGGGTTTTTTTGTAAACAAAATGTCAAAATACTTAAATATTTTTAGTAAAATTATGTAATTATATTATTTTTCATTTCCCATCTTTAATTACATTTTTAAAGAAAAAATAAAAATATTCTTACTTTATCATTATTTTATATTTCTCCCATCTAAATTTCATGCTCCCAATTCCCAAACAAAGGAAAGTTTGCTTTCCTTTCTCCTTCCTTTCCTAACCCTTCTTAGCCTTTTGATCCCTCTATTTCCTTTTCCCTCATAACTCCCAAACATACCGGAACGAAAATAACGAAAGGAATTGGAAAAAAAATTGAGCATGTAAAAGGGGTGGAGGTGTGGCCAGTGAAATTGTAAATCTAGATGTCATTGTAGCTGATACCAAACATACATAGAAAATTTATTAACCATGGAAAAGGCAATTGTTGGGATGGCCTAACCAGTCATGACAGTGTTCTAGAGATTAGTATCATATCAATGTCTATGGTAATGGGGGTACTATAAAAAGAACAAAAATATCATAGAAAATCTACTGGGTCGGTTCTCTGGCATATTCCGGAAACAATAAAATATCCTTAGAATAGTATATCTTCTGATTATTGCACTTCAATTAGTACACCTCGAACACAGTTTATAGCATAGAAGATACACTACGTGTTCAGGTTAATTAGTTTGATGTTATCTAGCTTTACCGTATAGAAAAAGTGAGAGAAATGAGTTTCTTAATGTGATCAGAAAGATATTGACTATCATTCTTGATACGACTCCCAGTCGAGTCTAGGAGAGACTCCAAATGCATACATTTACCAGATGATTCTCTAACTTTACATATGGTCCATGATCTATTCATAGTTTCATACTCAACACTTACTACCTAACTAACCTACTAACTGAAATAACTAACAACACTTAGTATCATTCTTTTCCCCATTTTCTGTTATATTAAGCTTCTAACGTAAGTGATATTGCAGTTTTTTGCTGATGTGAGAACGGTTTATTGTACAGATACAGAGCAGTTACAAGTGCATACTATAGGGGGGCTGTGGGGGCAATGTTGGTCTATGACATCACGAAACGGCAGACCTTTGAGCATATACCCCGATGGCTTGAAGAACTGCGTAACCATGCCGACAAGAACATAGTCATCATTCTTATAGGGAACAAAAGTGATCTCGAGGACCAGCGCGACGTTCCCACGGATGATGCAAAAGAGTTTGCTGAGAAAGAAGGCTTATTTTTCTTAGAGACCTCGGCACTAGTAGCAACTAATGTTGAAACAGCCTTCACAACTGTCTTGACAGAAATCTACAACATTGTAAACAAGAAGAACCTAGCTGCAGATGAAAGTCAGGGGAATGGGAATCCTGCATCTTTGTCCGGGAAGAAGATTGTTATTCCCGGCCCAGCTCAGGAAATCCCTAAGAAGAATATGTGTTGTTAGGCATCCTGAGTCATTTTTATTGTTTGTTTCAAGTTAACGGATTTCATGGTTCAATGTTCAAGTTACAAAATTTTTAAAGTATTGGTGGATTTCATATTATACATTTAGATTTTGATTTGCTGAGTGGCTGAGTGAAAAGAACTGAAAAAGGGGGGAGATACAAATTGCTTGGTATTATATCCATCAATGTTGCAGGTAAATTGATTGGACTTGTAGCTTTTTTACCATGTGAAACTGTCATGAATCATGCTGATTCTGATATGGTTATTTTGTAAGCCCTTCAATTATGGATTTGAGATGTTCATTAAATTCCAGAATCAATACTATTTAGCATGAAACTTAAGAGGCATCATCGCCAAACAAGATTGGCATGCCGTTGTACTTATGATCAAACTATCAATCTCACGATATTAATATGTAAATAGAACCCTTTGTTAATGTGGGTGTGGGAAAATAATTGCAGACTTTTATGTACTGATAACCTGGTTGTACTCAACTGTCCAAAGCAATAGGACCCTGTCTTATGATTTTAAAAAAATAGTTTTAATGATCTAAAATTTGAACTCTATGAGCCATTTCTCACGATGAACCTCATCCATATAGCAACAGAGTTTCCCAGAAATAATTTGAGTAAACATTTCAAAGCTATAGAATATATCAATACAAATATGAACCAACATCTGACCTTGTTCTAAGAGGTTAACCAAAACAATCAATTCCATTACCAACGTATTATGGGTGAAGGAAAAAAATCACCATTTCTGTAAAATGCAATAGCTTCAATGTCTGTGTCAATAAATATTTGTTAACCAGTCACTTTCAACTCACTGCAGCTTTCACATCAGCATCAGTTTTACCATTGATCTCAGGTACAGGCTGTACTTCACGCCCCACAATATTAGAGGATCTGTCCACATTCACTGAAGCACCCTTTTCTGGGTCCAGACGTATTAAAAGCCTTGCAAGCAATTCTTGACAATCCATTGCAGTGACCATCACTGTCAATCTCACCCTACCCCTCCAGCATCCAATGGCTATCGTTGACTCATCTACTTTGGGGGACTCTGTTGCAGATCTGTTCCCTGCAGAAAAGGGAAAAATAGAAAATGTCATTACACAGATGTATCCATGTCAATGATGTAAGAAGTTAAGGGAGTAAAGACCAAATTGGTGACCGTGACATCACATAAACACATTTGTTCCCTAGAAATGGAAAATCCAAACTTGGTCTTTAAAAACTCGAATGTCGGTTAAATTTGTCGCTTCTAAAATAAATTTCAGAGCACTTAGTTCAGACTCTATCAAGGACCCTTGTACCAACATTTGAGATTTTTGAAGCACAAGTAAGGATCTACAATTTTTAGAAACCAAATATGTCTGCTTATTTTCAGGGATGGATCTGGGTCTGTACACTCAACCTTTTCAACAGCATGCCTATATATACCTTTATCCAGAATTACCACACAATACCCTGGCAATAGGTTTGCTGCCTTCTCACCAAACTCAGCATCAGCAAAATCTGCAAACTTTACATCTTTATCCTGGAGAAGACGCTTGAAGTCTTCTGGAAATGCATGTAAAATCTGTTTGGTTATGTATGGGAGTACAAGGGGCAATCCTTCAGATGATATCCGGAAAGCACATGGAGCATCGTTACCTTCTTGTGCTGATTGTCTTTCCTATATGATGTGGTCAAGTACATTTCACTCAAGTTATTCACAAGTCCTAACAACAAATCAAAAGGCACATTTCTTACTATGTAAAATAAAGTAAGGACAAGTGCACAATGCTACAAGTTGCATGGATGCCACAAGTTCCCACAATCTATACGATTGACATATTAATCATTTAGTTAATAATAACTTGTGGCATGCACACAACTTGATAAGTTTTATAATGAACCGCAAAGAAATTAGGTTTGTAAAAAGGTTGTCAATGAATTATTTACATGTTACATTAATTATATAACCCTTACTATTATCATGTCAATGAAAACAGAGTAGTTGATATAGTTCATATCCAATATAATTCAACATGTATTTCATCAAAATTGAGTCAATGGAACTCAAAACAAATTGAGTTGATGAAACCAGAAATAAAAACAACTTAGTACGGAACAATTTATGAAGCAACTCATGAAGTGTCATCATATCATAGTATCATACTAATGAAACTCTGAGTTAATCTGTCTCTCATGCCTAGATCTATCTTCGGCACCTTCGCCATCACCTACCTGCCACTGCCCTTAGGCCTTTTCTAATGGTACAGTCACTATTACATCTGTTTGTTACTTATTATTTAAAATAAGGAGCACATGTGATAAAGAAATCAAATATAAAAATAATAATAATATGAAAATTTCTCTTAATTGGGAATAAAATATACTTACAAACATCTTCAGGCCAACAGAAGTTATTTTAAGTTGCTGCCCAACAGAGAAGTTCAACTTAAGAACATCCTTGACTGACTTGGAGACATAATAAATTCTTTTCACATGACTTGCATCATTGTTTCTTGTAATAAGGTGACCATCCAAAGGAAAATGCTCACTGATGCCATAAAATGCCCTTATACTATTAATAATCGCTTCATCTTTGAAAAAGACAACAGGGTCAACGCCTCTCCATCTGCCTTGAATCTGTAACTTTCTTTTGGCTGGAACCTTCTTTGCCATGTTTTCTACACTGGGGGACTCTTCAGTTTCCTTGGTATCCTGTTCTTCAACAGGACTAACTTCTAAATCTTCTGTATTTTGTTCATTGTCATTTAAAATTTCCTCGGGAACTGCTTTGGAGACTTCTTCAAGTGCACTTTCTGATGAATTAATCTGCTCTGCTCGAGCATCTTCAAGACTCGGATTTAATGGTTCTATATTTTGCTCGACAATTTCTGTTTTAGATTTTTCTTGAGTTGCTGCAAGAAAAGCAATCAAAAACTTACTATGGCAACAACGCACTGTCACAGTGAAGACAAAAAAGGTAGAAATGACATATTGGATGCACAGTAATTTCCAATGTCCAGAACTTCTGACCATCTTTCAACAAAATTTGAGAAACAGATGTTCTTAAATTAATAATATGGGAAATTACCCAGCAGAGGAGCAACTTTTTGCAGCACTGCAATAAAGAAGGCTCCGGTATTTTGATCATGAGGCACTATCCTCATGCAATGCTCTGAAGGGAAATCACAAACTTCCTCAGCAGACTGATGAGTCACAGGTTCCTCAACTGTTTGAACACCATCTTCAGAATTTCCATTGGTACAAACACTAATATTATCTCCCATGTCAGCATTACAATTACCATTGTCAACAAGTTCCTGATAGCTTCCGCCAGAAGGAAACATACCCGGAAGAATTACACTTCTACGGTACTTAGGCACATCTTTGTAAGAGACTAACCATGTGCCCTTATCAAGTACCTGCATCTCAAAAATCACAATCATTTAAAACAGACTTAATCCCATCTACATTTTATACCGTGGAGTGAATCACATGCAGATTCCAACAGCTTCTGCTGGAATCCATGTTCAAGTTGAATAAACATAAGAATTTTTTCAGGAAGTTTGAAACCTGATTTTTACCATGCACATTAATTTGGACATCCAACTGATTGAATACCAGAAATTTGATTAGAAAGAATTTACTGCCAGCCACATTATCAACCCTCCTCAGACCCCACTAATTGGAGCCACGTGCACTGGACCGCCGTTTTACACATTTAAAACAAAACCTAATCTGAATAACATTCAGAGTCCATAAAATAGCAAGAAATAACACCTAAAATTTATGAAACATGCATTTCAAGTTTTCAACCAAGCAGTCTCAAGAGTTGGAATTGAAAGAGATAGAAACAGGCTGTACTAAGGTTTTTGCCCACAGCTACTCTAAGGAAAGTGTATTTTATTGGAACATTGATCATCACCCAGAGGGGAAAAGCAAAAGAAACTAAGAATACTAACTAAACCACCCCAAAATTTCCTTTAAAACCCCTTCAGCTTGTCACATCACAGTGATCTCCTAATATTTAAAAAGATCATGGATGGACTAAAACTATGGTATGTTATGTATAGGTAAGACAAAATACTTTATTTTAAATATTCCACATATTATCTTTGAAACTTGGATGCCTTGTCTGAAGGAAATAAGTGGTTAATTGGTCACAGAAAAGACAAACCTTCCAGCTCTTGAGACCTGGCCGGCGAATAAGTTGGGGAAGCTCACTTGAGACATCAACAAGTTCAACCGACCCTCCACACCTACGCAAAACCTGCAAAATGTAGAGAAAAGACAATTACCACCATACAAAACTGTATCAACAAGAAGCAATGTTAACATCAATACATGAAACCTTGAAATGACATTGTGTGACAGATATCAAGATCAAGGCATTGAACATTAGGCCAAAGTTCCCAGTTTTTTATTAGACAGGTTCATTAGCTACACATTATTGATGTTGAGCTTTCATTTTCACTTGTACAGCCTCTACTTTCACAGACAATGTCACAAAATGTTATATATCTTAAGGCATCAACCAAATAATTGCACGTCGAAGAAAATAATTGCATTGAAGGAGTACACAGATTCAGGTACAAATTAGTCATTTGATCTTTAGATATCTATGTACTGCATGTGGAAAGCCCACAACTGGACAGACTACATAGCTCGGCTGCACCAAACATAAGTACATAGAAGTCAATGGCTTGATTACCTCTGCAACCACGGCTTCATTCTCAATAGGATTCATTGAGCATGTTGAATAAACCATTCTTCCACCAACTTTAAGTAAAGATAAACCTGAGAAGATCAATATAGCAAGTGAGATTGCCAACATCATCCTACAATCAATGCCTCACAAAACCTAATTCTTTTCTATTCAGTTAAGCAATAAACAGAAGCGGTTATCAACCCAGGTAATCTTTTAAAAAAATAGAAGGGAACAAGAGGAAGTCAGTTTAAACTACATAATATGAAATTATTCCTTGGTGTAAAGAACATCTTTCATCCTTAGAGGATACGATACGATAAACAGGATACTTTTAAAATTACAACCCTGGTCCTTCAAGCTGAAGAACATGCAAGGGATATGTTCCATATCAAAGATTTAGGAAAAATGCAAGCGACAATAATTTTCAAGCAAATTTAATCCAGAGGAAAATGGTATTGTTAAAGGTAAACAAAAGGATAAAGCAGCTCAAGTCACCTCAAGCTTTTTGCAATTAAACCTAATTTGCTAATGACAAATAAGTCTTTTTGAATTCAACTTATGTGTATGCACTTGGCTCATCTTCTAATTGAAATGAGGCAAATTAAATACAAAAACCACATGTCATAAGGAAACACCAAACAAGCCCTTGGAAACATAGAAAACCGTTAAGAAATACCTCGCATAGCAATTAGAACTTGTAGGCTGTGAAGCCCTTGTCCCATCCCTGAGTTCCTGCAAAATAGCAAAGTCTTAACCACTAAAAAATATATATAGTATTTAAAAAGAAAAGGAAAAGAAGTGGAGCTGGAAGGAAGAAAATGCTACCATTTCCTCCAAAGATCAGGTGCCTTACGAAGAGTACCATCTCCACTGCATGGGACATCACACAAAACACGGTCAAATAAGAGTTGGCCAATATGCTGATCTGGCTCGACTTTTTCGTGATTCCTGTTTAGACGGCATCCTGGGAAGTTCTGTGCTTCATGATTAGTGACAATTAGGTTCGCTGTGCACATTCTTTTTGTTTGGTGGATGAGAAGATTACATCTTTGGACATCAAGATCATTTGCTATAACCTATTTACGAAAAGGACACTAATCAACAAACTATGCACATGCAGCTTGCACAATAGGACAGGTTCAAGTTAGGAAACCGTTCAGTCCAAAAAAGCAAGGAAGATGTGAGCAATCAAGGGCAAAGACATAGAAAAATATTTGTAATTAAAACAATACAAACCATTCCATCAGGTAGCGATCCTGCTTTAGTTGATTGGTGTATAATCTCAAGCAATTGGAACGTTTTTGAACCTGGTGCAGCACACACTGAACAAAAGCACCGAAAAAGCAAAATAGTTAGACACACCAAAGTTTGCATTCCTGATAAGCAAACAGAATAACATCTGGTAAAAATAAAGTACTTTGTGCACTAGAAGTTACTTACTATCAAGTACAAAATGATCTGAATGCACATCCAAAAAGAGGGGAGGCACCTGTATCGCAAACACACCATTAGACCGAGTCATGGTGATAAAAGGTTAGAACAAGTAACCTCCAGGCACAAAAGGATCCAAAATTCTAAAATAAAAGAAAATCATTTTGTATGATCATTAAGATTGAAAGAGCATGTATAGTGGCTCACCATACTGACAGCTTCCTGCCTTGTAATATTTCCAATCTCATTTTCTAGCTTCAAGAATTCATGGAACCTGCAAGGTTAACATAATAAGAGGAAGCAAATGATATATAAGTCATAAGAACAAACTAATGTGCATAATTCATTTCAATTAATTGTTTGACCGTATCATGTTCATGCATTCTGATGTATGTATATATATATATACACATTGCATAATAAAGGATGTGTCCATCTCTGAATCATTAGTAGGTTAGGATCACAGTATTTCAAATTAAATCATTAAAACAATGATGGATATACCTTATTTGCTCACTTTACGAACAAACTCACATTGGATAAGCTTTTCTCAATAATAAAAATAAATACACAAATAGGTGTACACAAGACTCCAGCAAGAGTCATGCAAATTCCAAAGAACCATAAAACTAAGCAGTAAATACCGTTAAAGATTTTCTTTAATTTTAGAAATGTGTATTGATTTGTCCAAAACCATTTTCAAATGGACTAAGTTACGAACAAAGCTTCAGTTTACAGTGTTGTCAACAAGACAGAACAATAAAAAATAACAACAACAACAACTGAAACTACAACCAAACCTTATTGTCACTAGGTGGGTTCGGCTACATTGATCAAACTATGCCATAATGCTCTATTATAATATGTAATAAGATAGCAAAGGAAAAGAAGAAACATGAGAATGCATAAGGATGGTGAATGCAAAGCCAAAATTGACATCAGTGTACGTGAGTACGTCTCTTAATCAATTAAGATTTAAGAATTTAATTGTGATGTATTGTTAGTGCTTAATGCTTATGTATTGCCATATCATTAGAAATGCTTGATTCTTATAATTACCACCTTAATATCACATATGATACTTATGATTGCTCCATGGTATAAAAAGTCTTACACAAGCAGAGTGACATTCCATAAAATTAAACTCACAAATTAATGTCAGGGAAGTAAGGAACGCAATTGAATATCCTATCTATCACCCGATTTTTATTTAAAATAATAATAAAAGAACAACATTTAGTGTGGTGAGGAAAGAGTATATGTGAGTTTCTAAACTATATGTAATCCATAAGGTTCTATTAATAGCATGTACTCAGACGAATAACAGAATCTAATTACCTCTCAAGTGTTTGGTTCTTCCTGAGCTGCATTCGCGAAAAATTGGAATGCCAAGCAAAATTCCCTGGATACCAAAGCAAAGGCCTAATAGCCTCCGTTTCACCTCCTTCAGTAACCTCATCACGAAGAGTATGTGCGAAATCATTCTCCAATTGCGAACGAATGTCATCAGCGAACTGCGTACTGCAATCACCAAACAACAACAATTCAAACTACAAAACAGAAAAACAATAGAAATGCGAAATACAAATCAATAAGCAGGTAGTTAGTTAAGTTAGTTACCTGGAATTGATTCGAAAAGAAGCGGGCAAAGGAGTTCTGAGAACTGTGACGAATTGATCCCATTCTTTCTCGTCCACTATGCGCTGTTCTTTGTAGTAGAGATCAAAAGAGGTGTTTTCGGTAGCGAAAGGAGTCCACGAAGTGTGATTGGTTTGAGTTTGATTTTCATCATTTGGTTTGGAATTTGGATCTGATTTAGAACGCTTCCACACGTTTTCTCTGCTTTGACGGAAGTGTTTTCTCTGAGTGCGAGACCTACCTCCTCTTCCCATAACGCTTTTGTTCTTCTTCTTGTGCTTTGGAGTGAGATAGTGAAACTGTTTCTGCAACTTACAGAAACTGTGTCTCTGCAAAACAAACACGGCGCCAAATTACGCTGTCTCTACATTTTGGGTAGGGTTTTCAGTGTTGGGCCCTCACCCAATTACAACGAAAGTTTCTAGGGGCACGAAGGCCCAGAGTAAGGTATTAACTGTAAGGACACTTTTTTTCGCGCATTTCATATTTTTTCATTTCCCACCATTCACTTCATATTTTTCATTTCTGGGTAGGGCTTTTCTATGCTTTTAAGCTTTCCATGTAGTTGGTCAAAATTTTCATATTTATTTCTCACTTAAATTTATCTCTACTTACATATTACATTTTTTTAATCTAAAATTCAGATAAAAATTAAAACTTATTACAATGTAATTTTCAAAAATCAAAAAGGTATTGGTCCAGTGTTGTAAGATTCGACTAGATCTCAGAAAAAGCAAAAGATCAATGATTCGATTCTTGTGAGCGGCACTTATTGAGAGAAAATATTCATTAGTTTCTTAATCATAGAGGTGAAAGAATATTTTTGGTAATACAAAAAAAACGTAATAGTCAAAAGAGCATTATCTAACATGATATGGAAATAATTTTGAGAAAAACAGTAGTAGTAAATAAAGTAGACTATTAGGACTCCAGAGTGAATCAGCTAAGTTCCAAATTTTTTGACTTCATTAATTTCAGCATATTTAAGCCATCGAATTAAGATTTGGTAACATAACTTAAGGATTTAACCTTCACTCTAGTGATTCAGATTTAAAAGTATAAAGTTATGGATTTTTAGTTACTTTATCCACATTCAACTTGATGGGAAGTAGAGCAAATGGAAGTTGTCACATTTCTCTTGAAATTCGATTTGAAGTAATCCCTTACACGGGTTTCAATTCAGTTAACACACTCAAATCCAGCCAAAAACAAAGAGAATGGGAGAAAGAGAATCACTCATATTATTGGATTGAATGTAGTGAAATTGTACAATCTCTTGAAAGAATAAGATCCTTTATATACATGACATGATGATGAACCAGCAACCAAAAAGGAGGAACAGGAAATAATAAACAGAAAACGAGGCAATATGAATAAGTTGCTATGTTTTGGAATATTAAAAGTACAAAAAAAAAAGTTGGTCCTGCAACTCATGATAATCACTAAATAAAAAACGTTGGTCCTGCAACTCATCATGATTCTAGATTCATTTACTTTATATTCCAAACATATAATAATCAAAACCTCCATATCTTATGGGGGGAAACACTATTTTTCAAAATATAAATATTATTACTAAACATGCTACAAACACGGTAAAGCTCTGAAATTGAATATACAGGGTATATTGCTGTACTTCCTGGAGTTTAGAAGGAATTATTTGTTCCCTGAGTACATGGTTCATCCTCCTCAAACAATGTTGTTTTAATAACTTCAAGTTCTGCTAAAAATAGTATAAATTAACACTGACCTGATTTTTTATTTTCCATAGCTGTGAAAAATGAAACAAATTAAACTAACTTCAAACTAACAACTACCCTATCACGCCCAAAACACATGAAAAGTCATACGGTATCCACCATGACCTAACCTTACCAAAAAAGAACAACCCACCAAACACAGCTACATAGACCAACGAATCAGGTGGGATCCAAGTAAGCATAACAATCAGAGGCAAAACCAACGCCAATAATTTGGTGTCCACTCTGACAGCCCAAGCCCCACCACAACTACTCTTGATCTTGTCGCCCAAAAAAGGTCAACCCATATTTCTATCCCATATTCCCATTTGATCCTATAAGCCTTTGCAGCCGAAGTCTCCATTTTAAGTTAACAGTTTAGTTTTTACTTACATACATTTTTTACATTTCAACTCCCAATCTTATGCATCTGTGAAGTAAAAAGAGTCTGCAACATCAAAGTGCCCAGCAAGTTGCATGACAGCTGAACGCACAGCTTCAGACTTCGGTGCAACGGAATTGGGTAGATTCGGTAAGCAAAGAGGCAAATATTGTTCACTTTCCTCAGGTGGGCAGAGGAAAGATACCACGGATCGGCAGAATATGAATCTGTAGATAAATGATAGAACACATCATACAGAAAGTCCATTCATTAAATTCAATTTAACCCCACCTGAAGAGATCTCTATTATGTCATTTTCCAAAACTAACCACCAATTTCAACAGAGATAATAGTAAATCAGCTAAATCATAAAAAACTAGGGATCACATACCTTAGAATAAGGCGCCTTAAAAATGGATCACTTATCATTTGTGCCCATACTAAATGCATGCTAGTTGTTGAGCAAAGAATTATTTCCCACTCCGTGAAAGCATTAGTGAGTATGTTCTCAGCTTCACTGTAAACAACCTAGAATTAACCCAACAATTAGACCGACAATAATTTGAATTAGGTTGAGAAAGTTCAAAGGTTATTCACATATACTCACTGTATCAGCCTCATTGGGGGAGAGACCAATCATCTGGCAAAATGCTGACAAAGGAGAAGTTAAGAAAAAGGTAAATTGGCTTCCATTATGTAAATTTACATCAGATGGGTTCTTGAAAAGCGGCCTTAAAGGTGAAAGAAATAGAGCAGCCATCTCTCCCCTTTCTGCACCATGTAAAACCTGTAACAACATTATTTACACAATTAATCAAGACATGTCGATGTAAATAAAACGATTCGATCTAAATTTGGGCTCAAATTGTTGAAGAAAATGTGCATGGCAGGATTTTCCATGGCTAGTGTCTTAGAAATTTATCTTCGAAAAGTTACGGTAAACCCTCGGTTAAACAGTACCAAATTAATTATACACATGCCATTAACAAGAAAAATTAGATTCAACCAATATTTGTTCCACCAAAACAAAACAGATAAGTTTTGACAAACCTGCCTTGAATGCATGGCTGTTATCACTATCAACAATCAAGAAAAGAGGTTTCCGAGTAAAGGGAATAAGATCGCCAGGGTAGAGGTTGTTTGAACCTGATAATTCAAATACAGCATATATAAGTGCAGCTACAGCATATATAAGTGCAGCTACAGCATAGGTGCTTGTTTCTTCTCAAACATAAAATTAACAGTAACCCCTAAAAGCAGGAAATAATATCACATTTTCACATACAGGCTCAGTACAGATACCTACCACCTTTACCCTTGGGACCAAACCAGAGATAATTGTCATCACAGCTCAATACGCTCTTGCCATTACTTAGAGATTCAGAAATTCCTGAGTTCTGTTCGTGGGAAGCCTGAGAAAAGACTTTGCGTCTTGAATATTTGGATGACACTCCAGATCCAGAATTTTCCATCTGAGAGACATTGGCAAGACCAGCCTTCCCTGTAAGAGTGACCACTAAGGTAACTAACCTAGTATAATCGAAGTATAGAACATGACAAATAGACTGATTATTTATACTCTAAGAAACATGGTAAATGTAATAACCTGAGGCTGAAAGATATACCAGCACAACACTATCTGGTAGGAGCTCCTCACAAATGGTTGCCATAACCTACATAACATCATGATGCTCAATATAAAATTAACAAATTGTATCTTAAACGGTTAGTGAAAGATTAGATACCAATAGGATGTAGTTATATATAACAAGTAAAAATGTTGGAAGAAATTCATAAATCAGACCGTAGTGCATGACATGAAGGGAAAAAAACACAAACATGTTATGCAAATGTGCACAAACATAAATTCAAAAATATAATAGTATGTGCCTGGTCCAATGAAAGACATAAAAAGCAGTGATGCATATGAACAGATTAGAATATCCAAGTCAAGTGAGAGGAGAAGCCAAAAGAATTCAATGCGATATTATTTGATATTGACAAGGCCTAATTACCAGGACACCTTATATATTTTATCAAATAGACAAGTATTAATACAAACGCCCCACCGATCAAAAAGTAGAAGTCCTATTTTGTACCCTTCAAAAATTTAAAAGCTTCTCATTGAAGTTATGTTGGGGGATTGAAAACTCACTGCCATAAAATGTGTTATAGTCGGACGATACAAGGTAGCCTTTCTAGGATTAGGAGGCATAGTTGGATCTGTCATGTCTGCAGCAAGATTGAAATCAATTATCCCAGAAGCTCCGGAATGATCCATCAACTCACCATTCTCATTTGGTTTTATTACTGCGTGTCTTTGTAAGAATGAAACATCAGGCTCCCATTCTAAACATTGTATCATTCTATAGGTGTCCAACGTAAGCTCAGCAAACTTGACCTGAAAGTGAGGATATATGAAGATTCATAATCTTCATCCTTCCCACTGTTATAATTAATCTATTAATCCAAATTTAAGAATCATTATGGCTACGGGAATAAGTATTGACCTCATTTCGATGATAGCTTGTCAACAGTGCATCATGAAATTTTAAAACCCTTTTTGCATGAAAACGAGCCACATAAGGAAGAGAAGCCCGATGAGTATCAATTGTGGCACAATAACGCATAGGCCTGACACTGAAGCCCTTATCTACTTTTGTGAAGCGGGCAATTTCTTGCACCACTTGCTTCCATTCCTTAAAGTTGGTTTCCTGACAATAAATAGTTTAATATTCATCAACTCAAATAACCAATACAGAGATATGTCCTTTTGTAGATGAATAGTTGAATACAAAGCATCAATAAACTTTATTACTCTCAATTTTAAAGGATCTTTATCTGAATGTAAAGCATTAAAAGTTCACTTGGTAATGAATGATATGAGTATAGAAAACAAAAATACAAATCACAAGGAGATTGAAAAGTTTCAAAAAAAAAATAACAATCAAGCATGCCATAAATTTGTAAATGATAAAAACCTGCAGCAGAACAATGAAGAGGTGAATATGATCTCAGGACATTTTTTTTGGCTCATTTTACAGATTTGACAAACTTATTCAATTGACTCGATTTTAACATTGTCATCATATCATGCGTTTAGTGAAGTATTATTAATTAAGCATAATTATTTTTCCCACTTATCTAAGGAGAAGGTATAAATGCATTTATGCAGGCACTTCGGAATGTTTTGTTTAGCAAATGACAACAATTCTTTTCTCTTAATTATTACATGCTTGTCAACACTTCACATTGAAATTTCAACAAATTGACACTGTACCACCAATGTTACTAAGGAAAACTGGCCCCCACCACTGAGCAAAGCAGAGTTTATACTTGAAGCTTGTGTTTCAATCATTAATTATGTTCCTTAACTGGAGGCCATTTTCTTTAAAAATCTCTCACCCTATGCCATTTTCTACTAGAAGTTTGGGAGGGGCAGCCACACACCCCGAAAAGGATTAGTTCCTTACCCATAGGGTGAGAGGATCCCTTGGTGGTACAAAAAAAAACCCATTCTGGAACACCAATACGGATCAGCTCCATACAATACACATTAACCAAAAAAAACTAAGAGTTGAGATCAAGTCCGTGAAAATAACTAAACATGTCATCCAATTCACCAGATATGAACGTAAGCAAACTTCTCTGGTTGACTAATGAAGCATCAAACTTCTCACAATAAACATCAGCTTACTTTATCTTTTCTACCCAGGCCTTTAATCCATTTGCTTTTTAGCTCTAAACTGTTCTACCCCTCCATCTATTTCCTCCAGTGGAATTATATGTAAATAAAATAATCAGCGAGCAAAAATAAGATTGCTGATATCTCCTGCGCTAACAATAAATTTACTCTAACAGGAAACAACTAATCCTTATGTCACTAGTTGAGATCAGCTACATGGATTAAAAAAAATATGAATTATATGACATTATTGTGCTACGCGAAAGGTTATAAGCATCCCATCACCGTTGTCGAGGCTGTCAAAACCTTAGCATTGCATATAATTGCCGGAAAATGCAGTCAAAGTTAACATTGTGGTTACAAAGACTCTTAAAAGTTAACATTGTGAGCTACTGCAGCAACAATCATAACCTCAATGCAACCTCAATGGCAGTCACAGACCAATATTTAAAACCTATATAAGACTTCAAAGACGTGGGATGGTATTCTGATTAATTTGAGATGAAACTTAGTGATCTATATAAATTATAATACAATAACGAAAACTAATTGATCTTAAATAGAACAATTTATGCTTCACACTCTGTACTTTCATTGTTACGAACTTCCTTACAAACAATGGTGAAAAAATCAATGAATATTAGTTCACATTGTATTTCTAACAACAATTGAACACTGAAACCAACAATCACGCTAGAAACAAATAGCAGTATAGAGAGTGAAACAGCTAAATTCCAATCTCAGAAGAGACGCAATGTATTACCCGGAAGTTACTCCTGCAATCATCAATCAAAGCAACGAACTGATCCATAAGATGTTTAACCGTATCAACCCGGTTCAGAATCAATGAAACAAGTAAGAACCGCGCATAGAACCGCAACTCCTTTGACCTAACTCCCAGATCTTTCGGCGAAGAAGCTTCGGAATCTTGGAAGTACCTTCTACTGAGTATGGCTTCGTAGAAGACGTAAGCCTCGATGAGGAACCTGCACTCGCTGGTCCTCATGTACTGGCTGAAGTAAAGCTGGCCGATCCGGCTCGCGATCTCGCCGATTTCCCACCGGTTCAGACCGGACCGGACCAATTTGGCGCGGTTATCCTGCTGGAATTTCCAGAGGCGCGTGTAGGCCTTGAAGACCTTCTGGAACAGGTGGCCCTGGCTGACGCGGTGGCCGTACGTCGGAGCGTCGCGAACCTTAGCGAACTTGCGGTCCGAGCTCTCCACCAGGGCTCGGAAGGTTTGCAACGCGTGCTCGTCGTTGTCGTCGGACATGGATGGATGCTGGAGAGAAACAGAGAGAGGGTTCTTATTGTTTAGTTCTCCGTCCATTTACTGTTATTGTCACCGGTCATCGGAAAATTCAGAGTGAGGGTGGAAGAGAAACAAGTGATAGGAAAATGAATGAAAAGTGTGCAATAGAAATAGTGTGAAGAGTGAAAAGGGTGGTTAGACTTTTTTAGTTGTGAATGACTGTGAAGTAATAATCAATTAATAACATTGTATTTTTAGATTAGAAGGATCCCTTACTTCTAAAAAAAAAAATATATATATATATATACTTTATATCATTATCATCATTTACTCTTAGAATACGTGGATATCTTCACTTTTTAGATTGGATTATACTTTAGAAATGGAGGAAAAAAATTGTATTCACCATAATTTGTTCTATACATAATCATTATATTATTATTATTTATTTAATAACAAAAGAGTATAAACACATATAAATTTGCATATTATTATTATTTATATTATTACTTTATCCTTCACTATTTATAATAAACTAATTATTTATCTATTTAAGATTCATTAGGTACATTATTTATCTACAAAACTCATTTATACAATGTACTATTAGTATACAATTTATATTCAATTATTATATGGATTATTTAGTATAAAGTTTTTTATAAACTTAATATATCATTTATCAACATTGCATATTACTTTTATTTAAAACTAGTGTTAATAACTAATGATGTCAAAACATTTAGTATTCTCATAGGATTTACTTACTACAATAGTAAGTTTTTTAAATTTATTTCACATCTTAGCAATTAACTATAGAGAAATCAAATAGTTTGAATTAGTTAATAGATTTAAACCATTGGATTTCCCTAAAATTAATGGCTAAATCTGCATTAAGTTTAAAAAACATATCCTTAAAATAAGTGAATTTATCATCTTCTAATAATTATTTACATTGCTAAGAGCATGTAGTTGATTTTTTTCATATTAAAATCAAACTCAAAGTATTATCACATAATCTATTACTAAGTAGGGAAAGAAAAAAGTATACTAATTTCTATAAGAACATGTGATAATAAACATAACCAACCATAATGGCTTTGTTGTTTTTTTAAATTATTTTCAGATGATTAACTGGCATGTTAGAAGTTTCGTTGGAATAGAAATTAGGTAAGAGAAATTCAAAATTGCTGATAACAGACTTTTCCAGTTCAACCTTGGTTGATCCTCCTGGTTGAATTTGTCAAAACTTTTAATAGTTACACAATATTAAATATTATTTATGTATTGTCAATGTAAAGAATTATATGCAATTATAATATAATTCATAATTTATTCAATATAAATAGTGTATAACATAGTAGCAATATATAAAAACTCATAGTTAATATATTTTTTCTATATCATTGATTGGAACTTAGGAAATATATGCAAAATAAGTCACACATGCCACTTAAAAAAGAAAATTATTTTAGTAAAGAAAAGATAAAGACAGCGTACTTTCAATTTATTGATGTTGGGTTGACTTATTATTATTAAAAGTGTAATATTTATTTATATTATTTTTAATAGTAAATTATAATTAAACATAAATGATAGAAGTACCGTGTTTTATATAAAACCCGGACAAGTTTATATTCTTTTTTCTATAATTAATCGAGCCACCCAACATTCATTATATTACCCCATTGCTATCATAAATACCGTTTTTAGTTGGTGACTACTTTAATTAATTCAGCATAGTATTCTTCTAATTTGTCATTTATAAGTTTTTTTTTTTAAATTTTATAAGATATTTCTTTTCAGAGTTTCATTAATATCACCCAATATATGTTTCTATTAATATTAATAAATAAAGTATAGTAATAAGAAAATAAATGAGTTTAAATAATGAATGATAAATTTAAAAAATAAGCTATTATAGATAAGTTTAATGATATTAATCTATATCTATACTATATATAAAGTCAAAACATGAAATAACTACCACGATAGTGTAATTTCTATTTTCCTATTTTGCTCTTACATTTTTTAATTTCTACAAAAAAAATCATATAATCCTAAGTAACTATGGTTAGACATTAACCATATATCTCATCTTAAATTGAATTATAATAATTACATTTTTTAACATAAAATACTCTTAATACAAAAATATTCTAATTGTATAAAATAAAATATATAAAAATCGAATACTTAATATAATAAAATAAGAATGCGGCAGAAACAAAATGTTTGTCGACACGCTAATAATATTAATTGCAAAACAATATTGTAAATAAGAACAAACAATATCTATGATCAAAAGAAACTTAACCCTAAAATATGAATTAACATCATCTCCAGTATTGAATAGGGGAATTATTTTTTATTAGTATCAAAAATATTATTTCATTTAATATAAAATGATAAAAATATCATATTATTTTTTGGAGTACTTAATTCTATAGTGTTAGAGATAATAGCAACTTCTGCAGTATCTATTATGGTTTGTTCATCCTCCTAATTAATGCCTATCTCAGTTTACGAAAACAGTAATCTGAAATAAGAATAATTAAATAAACAACTAAATAGTTGAATGCTAATTTCAATGGAATAAACTACTAGATTTAAAAATGCATTTTTTCTTTAATGATTTAGTTAAACGTTAAAGTTGTTAGCTGGCAAGCTTGGCAATTTATAAAGGATGCCTAATCAAACATTTAGTTTTTGGTTATACCCAGTTAGGACCATCATGGCAACTTCAGCAATTATTGGATGAAGATTTGTACAAGATTTGTCCAATGATGTTAAGATTATAATGATCATAATGATATTTATAATCATTCTCTAATTGATTGCAAAGACATATATGACTTAATAATTGGGGGATTAAGTTACATACACCCTAGTAGTTTGATATGATGAGATAATCAGCATTAGGAACTATTCGTAGTTGCCAATTAATTCCAGCGCATAAATGGAAATGCTTTAAATAATGGGCAACACATTTGAAAATCCGAGTTTGGAATTTGTTAAGAATTTTCAACATTGACTAGGATTTGTCAATAATGATCTATCCCTCTTCTTTCTATTTTTTTGTTTACAGAGTGAAATAATGAGATCTGTGGTCAAATTTAAAGTTGTTAATTTATTATTTCTCCATATAATTGAATGAGAATTTTACTCGGTATGAAATAAAGAAAATAAAATAGATTAATTTCTTACCTATGAATAAGAGGATACTCTTGATTATATCAAAAAAATATAGGTATTTTTATCTTATATACAATATGTATCGGATACATGCTACATTATTTTTTTTAAAGTAGGGGATGATTTTTGTCAATATAAATTTAACAAATAACTTATTATATATAAAAAGTTAAAATATAATAAAAATTAATTTTTTATCAGCAAAAAAATATATAAAGAATGCAAATGTTTGGAAAACAAAATTCCAGTACCATAAACCCTACTATTACTACAACTATTACTGCAACATTAAAGTCAAACTTATTGAAACAAAAAGATTCTCTCTTTATCTTATGATTAAAATGTTTAGCTCATTAATTTTGTTTTTATTTTGAGCTTTTAGGGTTTGAACCTTTTGTTTTAATACCAATTTACCACTTTCATCCCCACTAAGTAAAAATAGGGCATCATTGGATGGAGGTAAGAACAATTATGTATGGTTAGAAACAACATTTCTCTAAGTTTAGATAATGAAATTTAGTCCTATCTTTTATTTATTTTTATTTTATTAGTTGGGGTTTGGAATTCACTAAAAGCTGAAACAAATGTAAGGTATGATAATATAACATTTATTTTTTGTGAAATTACAAATTTAGAGTATGTAGCATATTAAGATAGTGACAACACAAATTATCGTTGTATGGCTCCACTTACCCAAATTGTTGTATTATCAACCTTAGTTTTTTTGACAAGGGATGATAATTGAGAAGTGGTGGAAGTTTGTGCTTTTGTGGAACAAGTTCAATTAGAGTCACGTTGAGTTTGAGTTTACTGATTTCAAGAGATAGAACAAGTTCAATTAGATACCAATACTTTTTTAGGTACTTTAGTTAAGGGAAGCACTTTTAATGATTTGACTTTCACAGTTAAAAAGGGCATGATGAATGATCATAGGATCCTGAAATCTATATGAAGAAGGTTACCATTATAGTATTATAGTGTGACCGACCATATAATTCACTTTTTCCTTTACTTTTCTAATTTAACCCATCTTGATTATTGGCTTTCTTAATTACCACAGCTATGATTTTTTTAAGTAGACAATCTTGACAGACATGTTGATGTTATACAAAAATATAACATATTTTGTGGGATGACTCGCCCAAAATAGATTGTTTACGAAATCATAATTCATTTGTAGTATTTATATTTAATAATTAAATATGAATGGTCGATGTAGAGTAAAAAATTATTATTAAAAAAAAGAGTAAAAGTGTTTTAAGTAACTTAAAAATAGAGTTTATCCTTTACTACCATCTACACATCATTAAACTGCAAAATTTGTTCATATCCACTCCTCAATTATATTGTCTGGTCAAGTCCATATGCAACTATACTTGTCTGACATGATAGTTCACCCTCTAACGTCCATAACTTGTTCTATTTTGAATAGACATAACTTAATATAAATGTAGCTATTGTTTCAATCTAACATATTTATCGGATTCCATGTTGTTCTACATGCAATAAAATCTAGAGTAGTTGCATCATGAATGTTCATTGTCTGAATTGGGTCACTGGGTCCATTGCATATTATTTTTATCAACTTAACTAGAAAAAAGTAGATATGTTATTATCTCGTGTAAAGATTTTCCCTCTCTTTGGATTGAATTGGAAAAACTTTAAAAGTCATCCAATTTGGACCATGCTGCCCCCGTGGATTTTCAAGTTTCAATTGAAGACATTTTCTCTTGCATTAGGTACAAGCTTTTCCCACTCACTGTAATTGTCGTGTTATTTCCATAGGTCGCTGCTGTCATGCAACAACCCAAACCTGTATTTGACTCACAAAATATGCCTTCTGGTTCATTCATTCACATTTTAGTTCACACAAATGATTTAAAATTGCATCAGAACCACGGTAGTTGCAATCCCGTCATCAAAGGTGAAAGCATATTGCCATATTCTGGTGTTATCAATTATAATTATTAATAAATTCCCCACTTGAACACTTATTGTTGTATAGTATTGACAAATACTAATTACTTGATGATCTAATCAATATTCTATAGTTTTAACAAGAATTTAGAAATAAGATGGAAAATGATATATAAAAAATGAAAAAAATGACATTTATAATCAGTAGTAAATTTGAAGATGACTTTTTCTTATGATTCTATAATGAATTAAGCCCTATAAATTTTGTATTTTCTATTCAAGAATTTCCTATCACTCACCAAATTTCACTTTTACCATAGTCTTTGAATAGGCTTATTTGATTTTATTTTTATTTTCTTATTTCTATAATGAATTTCACTTTCTTATTCTTTGAAATTGCTTTTATTATTCTTCCCCACTTTCACGAAATTCATAGCTTACATATCTCACTTATTATCTTTTATTAAAATTGGAATTTTTAGATCGAATTGATAAGAATTTTTTAAAATTGGGCTCAGATTAAGCTTACTGACCAATTTTAGACACATTTTAAATATATTTGACTTGGTAATAATCATTCATAATATATTTATATATATAAATTGTGTTAATATTGTTCGAGTCATAAGATGTTGGATTGAACTGCAATCAACTCCCCACCCACATAAATAATATAATAGAGTATAAACATAAAAAAGGTACATTTACTCTAAATTTCTCTAGAATTAATGAGTAAGATGTGAAATAAAATTTATAATATTAGGTATACACTTTCTTAATGAGGGCATTATTGGGGAAAACGAATCATAGCATATGCTGGACTCAATAGCCCAGGTGTAGCTGGTGGACTCGGTCCAGTCCTTCCAAATAGGCAACAGTGGCAGTAGCCCAAAGAGGAACAAAAGTAAACGCGGTTGCGTATGGCGCGACGCGAGTGTACAACACGGCATAACCCAACAACAACAACAACAACGGAGCGCGGTGGTTCACTTAATTACTATAGCACATAGTTGAGGAGAAGAGAAAGAAAGGGTAATCGCACCACCGCGAAAGATAATCATGTGGGTATTCTACCTTATATCACTGCCCTTAACATTAGGGATGGTAGTATTTCCCTTAAGGTATTTCGCTGGTCCTGATGTCCCTCGCTACGTTCTCTTCACCGTTGGATATACATGGCTCTCTTCTCTTTCCATTATCGTTCTCGTCCCCGCTGATATCTGGGCGGTACTATTCCTCTACTCCGATCAATCATTTTTTTATTATCGATTACCATTATTAAACGAATTTCCACACTCTCTATGTTTTTTTGGCTAAAAATTCAATTACTATATGCTTTCGTTTGTTGATTAATACATTCTAGGGTTTTAAATAGTGATTTATCTAGCTTGCCTTTTCCAATTTATCATATAGTTAATGGTGTTTAGGTGGTACCCTATCCTAATATGAGCTCTCAAACATTTTATAAGATATGGATTATTATTATTATGAATTTGATTGAAATTTGATTAGGGGGATATGTATATGTGTGATTCTTTGCTCTTTAAACGGAACTGGGTGGCCTCTTCCCTGCCCTACTATTCTCTGTTATTCCTTGCTCCTTAGTCTACACTTACCGTACATTTAATATATTCTTCATTAAGTTATTAGCGAAATGATATTGTTAATGGATGGTATTAAATATAAGTCTATAGCACTTAACAACACCCTCTTTGATTTATAATTGAGGAACATGTGCTTATAAAATAGAGGAGCATCATATGCTTTATTGGTCCATAGACCGTAGTTTCTAGTAATGATGTGTTAGTCCAAGTAGAAGGGGCTGTAATTTTCTCATGCTTCTGTGTGATGTTTATATCTTGAAAGTGTTGTCTGTTTCCAAGAGAGTTTTGAATACATTGATTAGCACTTTTCTTGTATTTTGGGTCGTTTCCTTTTGATTTGTCTATTTTT
The DNA here is from genome assembly GCA_009771035.1 of Lupinus albus. NCBI lineage: Eukaryota > Viridiplantae > Streptophyta > Magnoliopsida > Fabales > Fabaceae > Lupinus > Lupinus albus. The sequence goes on from CM020005.1 coordinate 4,333,044, forward strand.
GAAAATAAAACTTCGGTGGCTTGGGGTGTGGTTGCTTTTGCCTTTTATAATGGTATGCAATGCATGATTATGTTAACAAACCAATCAAAACTCAAGTGCCAAAAAGAGAGGGAAAAACTTGTTATTAATATTTAAAATTCAACCATTGCCATCGGTAAATCACTATAATCTGTCAACTATCAAAGGTTTTTGAACAAAACTAATCAAGACTTGAGTTCCAAAAAGCTTATTCCATAGCATTCCAAGTGAACGCAGAATAGGATGCCTATTTCTCTCTGAATTCCAATGCACTTAACAAAAACATCGGTAGATGTAGCTCACGAGATTCACGATTCTCTTAATTGCCACTTTCCATCAGAATTACACCTTTGGGGGAGTCTTAACCAGTTAACCTTCGAAGAGGACTGGATATCAAGAAATTCTGAACAGCTGGATTTCATATCTGAAGTTTGAAGAAAGATTTAATTGTTTTAGCTTCAGTGATGGTGTAAAAGTGTTATAGTTTCTGATTTCTAAGTTCTAACAGAGTTTCTATGCTACCTCCATGTTGTGGGCAAGGCAGATATGTGACCTTGTATTTGTAGTTAAGCTTTTCATTTTTTTGTTTTCTGTTTAATTCAAATTAACATTTCTTTCACTCATACATAAGGTGTATTAGAGGGTGAGCCTTGGCGCAATGGTAAGGTTGTTGCTTGGTGACCAAGCAATCACGGTTTCAAATTCTGGAAATAGTTTCCTTGTTTGCGGGGTAAGGTTGTATACGTCTACCCTCCCAGCTCCCACTAATCGGGAGCCTCGTGCACTGGGCCACCTTTTTTTATACATATGGTGTATTTTTTCCCTTTCAAAAGTCACATTTTTAAACTTTTCATTGTTAACAGTTGAAAACAATTGCAGCTAATTGAAAAGCTTGTGCTTTTATTTCATTCATATAATGGTGTTTCTTTACCACATACAGACAATATCTTCCCAACATGAGACTGGAGGCATTTCTTTCTTTTGGAGTTGGTCATATTGGAGTACATTTTTGCTTACATGGTACGCTTTTTTATTAAGACATTCTTGCATCACTTTGAGAACCTTTTGTGTAGTTCAAATGATATGTATTTTCTTGAATGGCTAATTTTGGGCTCTGCGTGTTGGAATTTTAAGCACTTTTGATTTGCATCAGATGATAACTAGGGATTTTTTTAAGCTCTTTCTGTTTATCATGTGCAGTTGTGAATGTTGATATTCTCTCTCTTTGTATGCAATGAAATATTCCTGTTGGCTCCTTGTTTGAGTCAGGGAACTATGTATTTTGTCATGTATCTGACATGGACTTAGATTATGGCGAAAGAACTCTTTAATGTGAATGTCTATAACTATAATTTTCATCAACACATATATGATCAAACTAAGATGATTTACTTTGGATTGGTACTGTAATTTGGTATATCTAATATCAAATTTCTTAATAATACATAATGCATACATGCATGCTGACAAAAATAATACATAATAAATAATGCATACATACATGAATGACAAAAATAATATTTGTTGTGTATACTTGCAGAATTTAGTTGTTTTTGTTTTATTCTATTATGCTAATTTGCTTCATTGTCACTCCTTGTATTCTCATATGCTCGCCTATATGCTATACATTATTATTGCAAGGAATTATTCAATGTCATATTTACAGATCAGAAATGCAAATTTCCTCATATACTTAAATTATATCCTAAGCAGGGCTGTTGCGCCCCTTATTCAGGGTTTTGAAGATGCTGGGGACTTTACAGTGTCAGAAAGATTCAAGACTAGTGTACATGTTAACTTGATCTTCTATCTAATTTTGGGATCCACTGGCCTTATCGGACTTATTATTCTCATTATGATGCGCAAGACCTGGTTGGTTCTTATCCTCTTCACCTTGGTCGTTTTGACGTATATTATAGTTTTTTGTTGTATGAACTAAGTTCTAAGTTAAATCTGTCTAGAATCTTTTAATCACTTTTTTTATTCTTAATTTTACTCAAAGTGGTCTATTGTTGACACACGCATAACAGCTAACTCCTTCTCGATTATTTACACCATTATACATGGACACATTTTTGTCATTAATGTTTGTCTGTATGTTCTGTCATGGATGGGTTCTGGAGTTTTGTGCCGTAAATAAATCAAACTGTCTTTCTCTTGCTGTTATGTTTGTCAATAACGAGGATTTATGTCAACCTCTTTTTATGGGGCATCCGTTAAAGCCATGCATTTGCAAATAAAATTTTAATACAAATTATTTAATCTCAATGATGTCTTTGTATTACTCCTGGAGCCCATCTAGTTTCCTCTGTGATGACATTTCAAGGAACTCAAGTTGCTATCCCACTAAGATGTTGTGTTTGTAATTATATAGACAAATCATAGGCCATCTTAACCAAGTCCCAGCTTTTCAACACCTATAAAAAGTCATGGGGTCATTTGAGGCAAATAACAGATTTACAGAAGTACATAGCAGTCACAGATTTTCAATACACTAAATTAGTTGCTTGTACTGTATGGTTTTCAAGTAAAGGATGCATGTCCATCCTCTGCGGTGTCTCATTAATTTATGTTTTTTTTGAAATGATAGTCATGTTTGACAAATCAGCATGCAAAAACAATTATTCATTTGTGTGTGTGACTATTAGGAAATTGTTCATCCATGTAGCTGACCCCACTTAATGAGATAAAGGCTTGATTGTTGTTGTTGTTATGTGTGTAAGAGTATGTTCTCTTTTTGGTTTCAGGTGAAGCTACAGTTTGTTTTTAAAATAATTTACAGTTGGTTGATTCTTCTGTAAACAGGACTGGAAGTCTTCTGGGATTAGCCATGGCTTTGTCGAATACCTTTGGACTTGTTACTGGTGCATTTCTTCTTGGCTTTGGTTTAAGTGAAATTCCCAAAAGCATTTGGAGCAATGCTGACCAGACAACCCGCCAGAAAGTTCTTTCCCACAAAATTGCTAAAATGGCAGTCAAACTTGATAATGCTCACCAAGAACTTTCAAATGCTATTGTTGTAAGTGGTTCATACATATCAGTAATATTTCTTTTGTAGTTTTGGTCTTTTTCTGTTTTCCAAATCTATATATACAATCTTGAAATTTTGTTACTTGCAAGCAAAATACGGACCAATTATCATTGTTTACGACTTGTTTCTTAGTTTTATAAGAAACTTATACTAGAAAATACATCAAACATATAGTAATTTGTAATTTTTAAGCAAATCAGGGTGGGATTATATAGGTAATAGTGTCTTATATTACATATCCTTGGAATCATAGAATTATGAATTTGTGAAGCTGCATAGAGTTTGGTATCTGATTCCTGTCCATGCTCTCGTCTTGGTAAGATCTCGTGTTTTATAAAAAAATTGATAATTTGTTTGTGGTTATTGCAAGTTTTTAAAGGTGTTATTAATGAAGAACATTCCAATTTCTAACAGGGTGACTCAGTCAGTTTAAGTTTTTTTTGCCATTTTGGGATGTGTTAGTTTTCAGTTTTCACCATGGTGTTGGTTGGTGTTCCAGTAAGAATTACTTCTTCAAGATGAATTGTCTCTCCATCCTTAACAATGTGTGACGTTTCTTCCTTTGTCAAAAATAAAAAATGTTAAATGTAATATGTTTTGTTAAAGTGTCAAAGTCCCACATATGATGATAATGTAAGCCAAGAGCCATTTATAGTAACTTGAGCAATCCTCCTCCTATGTGCTATAGCTTTTGGGGTGGATTTAGCCCCAATTATTCTAACATGGTACCATAGCCTACTCGGATCTTGGGCCTCATGCAGATGTTCAGGGTTTAGGCCCAATTATTGTAACAGAGTAGTTAACCCTTTTTACCCCCCACCACCAACATTTGAAAAAGTTCATAATTTTTATGGTGTTTTATTTCTACAGGTTGCTCAAGCTACATCCAACCTAATATCCAAGCGTGACCCCCTGAGACCTTTCATGGATGTCATTGATGATATGCTAACTCGAATGGTATTGAATCTACTTTCCTTGATTAAAGATTCTGATTATGGAACCTGGTTCTATGTTTGGATATATAACCTTCAATTTCCAGTTTAGGGAAGACCCATCCTTCAAACCACAAGGCGGTCAATTTGGGGAAAGTGATATGGATTATGATACTGATGAGAAGTCGATGGCAACACTAAGACGCCATCTTCGGGGAGCTGCTGAGGAGTACTACAGGTATAAAAGGTAAGCAAATGATCAATTTGTTATTTTAAGTGGGTTTATTCGGAAAATTGTTATTGAATCCTTTACAGTAGTTGTGAATGGTAAATTCATTTGTTATATTCTTCAAGGAAGACAAATGCTTAATAGAGCAATATTTATGCTAATTAGAATTCCCACTGTGTATTGATTACATTAATATGAATAAAAAACCTCTTTCTTTACATGGCCCACACACTCTAGAGGGCATTTGGTTTGTCTTCTATTTTCATTTCCACTTGATATGTTGTCACTCATATTTACACAATGACACTTAGTTTCCTGTTTTCAAACTTTTGAGAAGGAAATGGAGAGGCATTCGGGAATTGAGAGCATCACATTTTTGTAGATATGAGTGAAAACATATCAAGTGTAAATGAAAACAGAAAACAAACTAAGCATCCTTACTTTGTCAGTTTCTTTTTTCTCTTTAACCATATTCAGTAATGAATCTTCTTATAGTGCTCTGGTTAATTTGGTTTTACTTGAATGGATGACAATTTTAGCCGTGCTTCCTAGCTTCTATCTCATTGTCTTTCTGATGTTTTCCAATGAGGAAATATATTTACTCCTGCAACATATTGAATAATCGTTGAAGAGACCGGGTCATAGAAAGAAACTATTCCACTTATTACTGAAATATTTTGATGTACATAGTCAATAAAAGCTATGGATGAATTATTAATTTATTGTGCCATTGGTGTTGTTCAACAATTTCACAACAGACTGTTGACTGGATATATGCCAGCTTGGTTATTTAGTCGTAGCTCTTACTTTTGTCACATTCTAACAACAAAATCTCTTAGAACTTTCCTTATACTGTTGCTTTTGCAGTGAGTATATGACTTATATAATGGAAGCCCTTGAATTGGAAGATACGATAAAGAATTATGAACGCCGCACCTCAACTGGATGGTTTGCTTCTATATCCTTCTATAATATATTAAAGTTTCTTCCAGTTCACCTTAAACAACTTTTTATACTACGTTTCAGGAAATATATATCAAGCATTAGACCTGATCGGACTGGCAAGTTGGGATCTCTATTTGACACTACAGGTAATTATTTACAATTGATAATAACCTATTTGTTCCTAACTTTACTGAAAAGATCTCTGTATACATAATTGTTTATGCATGTAGAATATTACTCAACAGACAATAAGTATTCCGTGCAATTATGTATACCACAGTCATTACAAAAATTCAAGTCTATCAATGGAAATTTTCCTTGTTTTTTTAAAGTGCAGAAAATTTGAATCTAATATTGACAAACCTGGTGGGTAGTGCAATTTCACTCTCTCTCTGTCACACATACATAAATGTATATATATGCTGTTTTCAGAAGTTTCTTCAATTCCATTTTGCTTATGTCATGTCTTGCACTCAGTTTTTCCTTTCACTTGTGTCATGTTGGATTTATTTTATATAATTTCATCATGACAGGTTAACTGCACATTTTCCTTCCTTTTATGAATATGGAATATTTTGATTAGAGGCATTTGGCGGCTTCTGAATAAATGGAGGTTCTTTGCAGAATTTTTCTGGCGATGCATTTTGAGGAAACAAGTTCAGAAAGGCTCAGCTGTTATACTTGGTTTAATCTCTGTTGCAATTCTTTTAGCAGAGGCAACTCTTCTACCTAGTGTTGATCTGTCTCTTTTCTCAATCCTCATAAAATCTTTTGGAACACAGGAGATGCTTGTGCAGGTAGATTAAGTTTCTAAGATTTTAAGTGTTTGTACTAATCCTGGACACTGAAATGCTGTATATATCTTTGAAATCTTCTCTGACCTTGTCAAATGAAAGTTTTGGATGAAGACTCCATTCTAGAATTTTGAAAACCACATAATTATATGGTAGCCTAGTGCACGAGGCTCTCACTAGTGGGTCTTAGGAGGATAGATGTACGCAGCCTTACCTTCACAAGCGAAGAGGCTGTTTCCAGGATTTGAACACATGACCTCCAGGTCACAGGGCAAGCAACCTTGTTTTTGCGCCGAGGCTCACTCTTGAAAACCATATAATTATATAGCGAAAACTGAAGTGTATCATATCCCATACAAACTTCTTTGTGGATGAGTACTATGGGCTCCACTTATATGCATATTGGTCAACTACACACATGCCTTTCTTTTATTATGATTGGTTCTCTGCCTACTCTTTTTAGCAAAATAAACTTGTATCCTTTTGGTTTAAGGCACTCACTACCAGTGAAGTTGGGTCAGTGACACCTTTTGTGACTTAACAAAAAAGGATCAATTCGGATTTAGTTGTGGAGTGGAGTTGGGTTATACATGAAATTACTGCGAACAAATTACTCATGGAATATCAGATAATGGAAACAGGTTGCTTTTCGAAACATACCTCAATGTTCTGTTCATTTGTTTTAAAGCTCTACCATCGCAGAGGATGGTATTTATAAAATGTTACTCTTGTTCTCCCATGCTGTGAAATGTTAATATTTGTAAAAAAAAATGCTAACATAAGGGGTTATTAGGGTGAATGGGTGATAGTTTCACTTGGGTAAACCACCTGTTGGGAGGAGTTAGGCTGCATTTTATGTTTCTCGTTTCTTCTCCGAAAATTTGCATGGAATGACATATCTAATTTCTTCCCAGGTGTTTGCTCTTGTTCCTCTCATGTACATGTGCGTCTGTACATACTACTCCTTGTTCAAAATTGGGAGGCTGACATTTTACACATTGACACCCAGGCAGACCAGCTCAGTTAACCTGCTTATGATATGCTCGTAAGTTATTGTTGTTGTTATTAGTACTGATACTACTACCACTGCTATGACTTATAAATAGCATTTAATTTCCTTCTTGTTTGCAGTATGGTTGCTCGTTATGCTCCCCCTATTTCATACAACTTTCTCAATCTCATCCGTCTTGGTTCTGATAAAACAACTATATTTGAGCAGGTAGTTCTTTTAACATGGTCACATGTATTGCTGTCTACTTTGATATTCTCTTGCATGTCTCTCTTGCTTAGAGTTCCAAATATCTTTGTAATATACTCCTGGAAAATGCCATTGTCAAGCCACTGATTGAATGCACATACTGTAGGTTGAAATAGACATAATCCACTCAACTACTGCATCATAATGTTTATTAACCCAAGTTTGTTTTGTTATTTTCTTATTGTCTCATTTAAGGTGTACTTATTTTTTTAAGTGTCATTTGGTTTTTTTAGTGTATTTAGTATTTTAATATAATTAAATGTCTTTTATATTGCTGGGAAGTAAGTCTCACATTGTCTATCTCATTGTTTTGGGAATGATTTAAATACTTGTTGGGTTACTCCTCTTATTGTCAATTGGTTTTGAGATGGAACCTTAACATGGTATCAGAGCCAAAACCCAATTTATCTTTGATTGTCATGGGTCATAATGTCCTAGTCATGGGTCAAAGGTAACCTTTGTCTGGTCCGGCAGAGGGGCATGTTGGGAAGAAAATCTTGCATTGTATACCTCATTATCTCGGGAATGGTTTAAATACTTGTTGGACTGCTCATTTTCTTGCCAATTAGTTTTGAGGTAGAACCTTAACATATATTTTGATTTATCATTAACTATTCCCATAAGCTAGCAGCTGATAAATTATCGTAGCTTTATTTGAGAACATTTTTGCTTCCTTTCCTTCCTATTAATTCTTTTTTTCTAATTTGGCACTTCATGTGATATTGATTGCAGCGAATGGGGAACATTGATAATGCTGTTCCTTTCTTTGGAGATAAGTTTAACAGAATTTATCCGCTTATTATGGTTATATACACCATTTTGGTAGCAAGCAACTTCTTTGACAGAGTATTTGATTTTCTGGGGAGCTGGAAGCGATATATTTTTAAAACGGATGCTGAAGATATGGATGGTTTCGATCCATCAGGGTTAATTATCTTGCAGAAAGGTACAGAAACCAAACTCCATTTGTTGTTAAAAGTCTAGTTCAAATTACTAAATATTAAATCACATGCCATGAATTAGTTAACATCATCGTAATTTGGATATACTCATGCTTGACTATTGAGTTCATATCATTTGTAGAACGGTATTGGCTTGAACAAGGGCGCAAAGTAGGCGAGCAAGTTGTTCCACTGGCAAGGAATTTTTATAGTGTTGATGTTGAATCTAGCAACTATCCTTTGGTATGTCAACATGCCACACATAAAAAAGGAAGCTTTTTTCCCCGCCTCTCTCATGTAACATATAGTTTCACCTCAACATGATTTTGACAGCTGCATGATATGACATTTGTTACTTTACTCGTGTTCATACAGTTTTACTCATGTTATATAAACTTATATTGTTCAGGAGAAGAATGGTGTTGAAGTTGAGGGAACCTCCAATTCAACTAAAGCAGAAATAAATAGAAGTCTACCTAAAACAGGATTTAAGGAGGAAACAAGGAGATATAGTTCAAACAAGGAAGTCATCAGCAACAAGTATGCTGCTGTCAGACAGCAGAGTCGACAAGCATATAAATCGAAGCCAGATGAGACGAACATAGCGTCTGCTAAGGTTTCCTTGCTTGATCAAATCAATGAACATTCTGTTAATACCTCTGGAGTGTCATCTTCAGGTTTGTCTTCAACATGGAAAACAATGAAGACAGGTTTTCAGAGTTTCAAGGCCAACATAGGGGCCAAAAAAGGGTATTTACCATTACCGCAAACAGCGGAAGATAAGATATCCCGTGTTTCGTCCTCCGAGTCCCTTGATGATATATTTCAAAGAATGAAACAGCCTTCTGGACCAAGGTAGAAGTATTTATAATGAAGATGATTAGAGTGGAAGGCAAATATTTGATAGTATGATACCCATGATTTGGGCAAGAAATTGCAAGTGTATTATAATTGATAATGGAAGCCCATATTATTCACGTACAATAGTACACACTGAAAAGCCTTGCATGTTGTGATTAACAAATTATTTTTTATAACAAAAGTTTGTGCCCGAATTCTGACTAAAGATTGAAAGATATAGTCTGGTATACAGAAGCTCATACTTTGAAAATTAATATCATACAAAAGGTAGATGATACATAGAAGGAATACTTGAAATTGTTCCAATAGACTGTTTTTGCAGATGTTTGGTTTTGTGGTAGATTCATAGTTTAATTCCACTTTGGTTTTACATACCCTCTTGAGAAGAATCTTAAATTGCATTCCTTTTGCTCGTGAATTTACTCCTCCATCATTTTATATTTTGTAGTAGATATAAAAAAAGTGAGTAAAGGTTAGTTTAGCCATTATTATCTTGAGAGATTGTTCTTGGATTTGGTGAAGAACTTGGTGACAGCCCTCGCACTGCAATGAAATATTATATTTATTTTTAAATTACTTAGAGTATGGATGATATGGACTCTTAGTAATACTTGTAATGGATCAGGTTTGAGTTTATATTTTTGGATCCGTGTATAGTTAGGACTGAACATTTTGTAATCAGTTGTTGTCCGGGATCTGGGTAATGAGATACTCAAACTTGTGGGTACTTAGACACAATTTATAAATTGTCACTTATGTATGTGTGCAACTATGTAGGGATTTGTTAGAACATTGTTGAAAGGTCAGGCAATATATTTGCTTAATTAAGTTCCCACCAAATATAAAAAAGTGGTCATCACATGGGAAATATATTAGATATTTGATCGCGATGTGATATATGTCTGAAAATAATAGTTATTAAACATACATCAGATAACTTAAATTCATAGAATAATTTAATATTAGGGTTACAATTAAATATTAGATTTTATGCTTTCTCAGCAGATTTTCTTACATAATTTATTGCATCTTTTATTTCGTATCAGTAGTTGTCGCCATCTATTGTACAATAGAAAAATAAGACAGAGTGTTGAACAATTTTCTTCCTAGATTGTCATTTTGGTCATAAAATTTGCCGACATGTAGCAGTGGTGCACATGTTTGGATTTGATTGGACAAGAAGAAATAAAATAGAAATAATATAATACTAAATTGATAGTATATTTGAGCTATTTTGGGGTAACTTTTAGCTTATTTTTATTAAGATATATTTTTTAATAAAAGATTAAAAAACCGAATATATTTGTTTGTCCTTCTTGGATATCCGCATCCTAAATGAGTGATTAATTTTCTTTTTGATATTGGTGTTGTACCTTCCAATGAACCACAGATCAAACCTTGTTCTATAACATTCTATATTATAATTTAGAAGTGCATCTTCACTAAATTACCGGATCAATTCCATAATACATACTAACTACTACATAAATGGGTGTTGGAAATGCTTCTTTTAATAACAATGCATAAACAAAAAACCTTAGACCGGAAAAGCCAGTATGAGCAACATCGGCGGGTGCAGGTTCCTTTCATGTGTACCCCATGTTCATTCTACTATCTATCTAGCGTGTTTGGATCATCTCTGATAATACCTTAAACACAACATGAAAAAATAAATAAAAATAAAATGATATAACACTTTTATCCTTAAACACAAATATAAAATTAAGAATTTGTCTCTTCATTATTAGAAATGATTCTTTTGTCAATCTATCTATCTAATACTTTTTCCTACTTTTTACTTTTAAGTAATAATCAAAATTTAATAACCATAAATGATATATTAAGAAAAATAATAAAGTTAATGCAAATCAATATATTAAATATATGAAAAAATGCTGACGGTTTAAAAGTTTTATACATTATTATTACATCATTCATCATTTATATTTAATTATTTTTTACTCTCTAAAAAAATTAATACAAAAGAATAGTAGATAGTGTATTGATTGTTTATAAACCTTTATATTAACTGTATATAAATATTATACTCTAATTCTATTAGTTAATAGACCTATTTATTTGTACTATCCCTCTCTAATCTATACCTAAGGTACAACCCAGAAGTTTTTAACCATTCTTTCTATCCGATATTATACATCTGAAAGAGGAAAGTGGTCATTACACTATTTTTTGTCTTAAGCAAAGTGTGCCCATTTTCCCTAATCTTTAGATCTTATGAAAGAGAGACTCACTGGTCCTCATTCTTGTCATAATCTTATTCATGGTTGAGTAAGAACTCATGTATAAAGAAGCTTCAGAGAGGTTGGTGAGTATGAACATGGGGCACACTTGAAATGAGCATTTGTTCATCATTTTATAATCCATTATTGTCCAAACCTCAACATCCCTATGTACATCCTAGCTTCCCATCACTATTTAAATAATAGCATCACCAACCACTAACAATTAATCGTGTACTTGGCTACATTAGTGGATATAATTCATTAAACTATATGTTTGATACTTTGATATGCAGATTTTATTATATAAAAGTTTCGAATATGATGAAATAACGTGTATAATATCTGAGAAATTATACTATGACTTTCTTATGTATGAGTGGTTTTTAATTAGCATAGGTTGAGAAGGTGAAATAATTAAGTATGAAATATTTGACTTTTCAGGTTATCAAAAGGTATGCATCATAAAAGCTAGACTGGACAACTAATTTATGAAAAAAATAGTATATATATATATATATATATATTCAATTCTTTAATAAAAGTAATATATATATATATATATATAGAAAGTTAATTATATATTGATTGTATAAAAAACTTTAAATGGAAAATATACATATTAAACTCTTAATTTTTGTAATATAGATGAGACCAATTGTGTTTTAGCATTTTCTTCTTCACATCTACCTACTTTTGAATGCTTGTGTCTTATTTAATTAAGGTTTATACACTGTATATAAAGAAGATGAAATTTAAAGAAAGAAAAAGTTATTGTGAATAAAAAGTGACGTGAGGGAATATCGTATTGGTTGTGAGGAGAAAGTGGAGCATGCTACCTAATGTGTAATTAAGCTGCTAGTTAATACTTAATACCCAATATAAAGATAAATGATTGCAATAATGTTGATACTTAATTCTGCCAAATGACGAGGGTTATCAAAAGTGGGATTATTAAATTAAAAAGAAAAGCGAAAGGAGATTAGAAAGAAATAAAAAACACCTGAAGTGGGAGAAAGAGGTAACAAATGAAGATTCTGTGGTGCCTTATATAAAAATCAAGAAATTGTGTAGAACAAGATCCTCTACAATGGGGTTCTACGCAACCCATTTTCAGCAAATTTAAGATATCATCCTATATTATCAATGGACCAAGTACACTCTAATTCGGAATTGCCACCTCCACTTTATTCATGAAGGACATTTTCGACCCAAAATAGTGTAAGACTCCATATGACGTTACTTATCTGATTAATCAGAAAAATACTTAATTATTAAATTTTTAATTTAAATATATTTTTTCAACTAATCATAATCAGTATTGTTACACATAATGATACGTCATATGAGACAATAGATATGTTCCCCTTTATTCAACTCTTTTTTGTTTCTTTCCATTTTTCAATTTTCTTATCATTTAGTATATTTTTCTTCATTTTAGCCAATGTTTTGAATCAGTGATCATAACTATTACAAACATCATTGTGATAGAATTTTAGGACTGTATTAAGTGGTAATAATCCACTTCACAAGTATAGCTAACTTACAATTATATTATTGAAAACCTTTTTGCTCTTCATTTTATCTGTATTTATGAAATTTTAAAATGTTAAATGTTTGGGCATTCATTCACTAAAAAACCCAAAAAAAATATAAATTGAACCATTAAATTTACCAAATTTCAATATGAATGACCAATTGTGTCTCTCAATTTCCTTAATTCTAGTATTAGACCGTTTGTTGATTTATTCAATTTCTCTATCCGAATTAAGTCAAGGAGAAAGCTATCATTAAGACATACCAGTTTTTAATTCAAGTGAATAAATTAAATTCAACCATTTATCTTATGATGAATTATTTTTTATTATTTTCTACCTTTGACCTTTATCTTTAATTATACCCATCTCAAAAAAATAAATATATAAAACACTAAATGTTATCACAATTTAGTAGGTTAAAAATTGCATTATCATTCTTAATTAGTTTGGTTCTAATACTTTCTTAGACAAGATATTACAAATTCAAAAGCAAAACAAACTTTCTGTCCAGGTGGTAACTGGTAAGTTTATTTATTAGTTAGACAATAATAAATCTTCTTACTAAATCATCAAATCAATAAGAATGTGATATATGTCGATTATAAAATAATTATTAATAAGTAAAGTAAAAATGTCATTTTCCTTATTAGGTGGATGAGCTGTCACCGATAGTGGCGTCCAAAGAAAGAACAGTGTACACATTCTCATCGTGCAGTTTCCAGCTTTGTTGCAAATTTTACGTGATTGTGACCTTTGAAATTGACATGTTATATACATCCTGGGACCCACATCACATGCCTCTACCAATACTGGAATCAAAGCTAGCAACTGTTAGGACCCACATGTGACGTGGGGGACCATACCTCTTTCTTTCTTTTTTTAATAAAAAATTATATGAATATCTTTTGAAAGAATTAGGACCATTTCCATTACAAATGCATTTTTTTAATGGTAAAAGTATAATTATATTATAATGAAAAGAATGCATATATAATTAAATAGTGTATTTTCACTTAATTTTTTATGTATTTATCTCTCTGTTAATTGAGAGGATCGTAACTCCTTTTTTGAAAAGTATATCAATGACGGGGCACATTTTTTCTACGTTAATTACACTATACACTGTGTTAAAAAACCCTATACTAAGTAAACTCAATTCATTTATGGAAGAAAAAATATATGGAGTAATGATATATGAGTTTGATACATTATTATTACATTATTCATAATTAATATTGATTTTTTGAAAAAATATTCAAAATAAATGATTATGCCATATAGATATTACATTCTTTATTATTAAATTTTGAGATGTTTTTTAACATTACCGTGTTCTCCACAATTTACACACTATGATTTTGATGACAAATTTAATGCATTCACATCCGAGTTTGACTGGCTTGGCAATATTTAGAATTTTTCATCCGGCATGGAAAAACAGTGGTACGCTAAAATAACAATGAAGAAACTGAATTGGCTACTTATACCTAAATAAAAATGTATATGTGCATAGATAATTAATAAAATTCTGATAATACACCAAAAATTTAATTCTAAAAAAACATAAATACATCCTTCAAAATATGATGTATTGTGTAGGTGAAGACAAGTTTTTGTGTTCCACAAATTTTAAGAATCAAAAAACTTTATTAGAGGTGAAAAAACTGAGTTTGGCTCCTCTCCGTTACAGGGGAGGGCACTGCATACTAAAGATTTTGACATATGGCAAAATCAAAATTTAAATAGTTTAGATTATTTACATTTTTTAAATTAATTTATTTTTAAAACTTTCCTCTCTTACAAGAGAGTGTACTTGAGAGGAATCCAATTCGAAAAAACTGGTATACGTTGTAATACTATGCGGCTTGTTCATTAGGAATGACTACTTGAACAGACAAATGGACCAGGCCATGACGTACACGTGTTCAATGATGGATTCAGAAAAAGAAGACGTACAAGTACGCACGATCACAAAAAGATAATAAGGGTAGAAAATGAAAGAAGAAAGATTAGTGTCATGTGGTCACCCTGCAATGGGAGTGGGGGTTCCCACTGAGGTGATCTCCAATTGTTTGTTAGTTCAAGTGTCGAGTTTTTTAATATGATTAGAGATACAACGAATTTTATATCACTATATCAACATATTGTTAATATAAAATGATTGTTTTGTTTAACAGAACAGATTCATTATATGAATCAAAATATATAGAGATGATATGTTTTTTCCAAGATGCAAATGCAGCTACATGTGTGGTGCTTCTTCACCTTGTTGGCTGTTCATGAGGTTGCATTGATTAAAAACAGATTGCTATAGAAAAAGGTGTATGAGCTTTGATTAAAAACAAAGTGCGATTCTCACACCATATTTAACATTACAAGGAAAACAGATTAAAAACAATTAATAAATCTTGATTTCTAAACCACCATATAATATAAAAGAAATATGAAATGTTATTAAATTGAGAATTTAAGGAAGACAGGAGGAATACCAAATTAACCCTATACTTTACTCTATTAAATACACTATATTCCACTCCAACACCATTTCCCAATAAAACATTCTTTTTATAAAGGGGTGTATTGAATATCATGTCATTCCTTAAACTTTACATTTTAGTTTTTTGATGGAAGATTAATGTTATATATTTCTACTAATCATTTTATCTATAAAATTGATACTTTAATTATTATTGATTGATTTATAAGTGATATATATCATTTTATTATGTGTAAGAAGATTTAGTATGAGAATATATCATTTTCATTTTCCCTAATATATAAATGGATAAACCAACTTTAATTGAAGACTAAAAAAACACCAATTACTAAAAATGCAGGGATTGATATGAAATAACGTGAATGGAATTGTGTGATAATAAAGCACTAAAAGCTGCTCCCAACGGACAAGTATTTTTCGGATCCAATCATGCGGCACATCTTTTTAGAAGACGTTTTCTTTAATCATTCATTGTCCTTTTCTTTTTAGCATCGGATTTAGCTAAAGCAAATGTCACCAATGCCACACAGGTAACACAAACATACCTAGTAGTCTCTTATGAGTCCTACCATGTAGGTGTTTTTTTTTTCTGAAGCATAAGATTCATGTACTTCAAAATGTTTTATATGATCGTTAGTAATAGTTAATAATGAATCATATCGATAATATAAAAACTCTTATATTATTGGTGTATATTATTTTTATTTATCTTTTTGACTATTGTAACTGTAAAACATGGTTCCGTCTACAATACAAGATAATTTACCTCAGACACAGGTTCATCTTGCGCTTCTTTGGGATCACATGTATACCACAAAGTTGGTGAATATCTAACTCTTGGGAGAATACCTCTGTGATTTAAATAAAGAATTTTAATATTACATCTTAATATATTAAATATGAGCTAACGAGTGCCTTTATGACAATGGTTAAGGAATCCAATATAGAAATTTGACATTGAGAATTATATATTCAATTGTATTAAGAATCTTAAGATAATGATTTTGAATACATTTTTTTTTGTTTTTCATTCCTTAACAAGTATTTTAAGTACACTTTTTAACTAAATCTTTAAATATATTATTTTTCCTAAAATACTTTTTAATAATACCTATAAAAATAAACATAGATGATATCTCTACTATATTTTCTCTTAAATCTCATTCACACTTCATCTTTCTTTTTATTTCTATCTCCCTTTCCCTCATTTTAACCAATTCTCATTCATCTCTTACCACTTATGCCTTATTTATATCACCTACCCTTGAAAAGATGTAGTGAGAGAAACATTTCCTTGAAAAAAATACAAAAATATTATATTCCCCGAAACCAACATTAGAGATAGAGTATGTTATGGAGCTTAGTTAAGTTGTCCTTTAGGCTAGGTGACAAAAGTGGGGTCCTAATACGTCATGAAGGCCTTAAAGCGTGTAGTGTGGGAGATGGTGAAAAAATCTTCTTATCTTCATCACAAGCAGTTGAAAAAAGATTCTTACAGAGCTGCTTCAGGTACAACTTTTATGTAGGGTTGTTACAGGCCGGGGCACGTGGAAACCTCAATGGTTAACATTAAAAAAAAAAACTTTACCTATAGAGATGACAAAAAAATTCAACCAATGAGTAACCGTAAAATACCTGCAAGTAGAGTCAGACTCCTCTCTATTACTGGAGATGACAGTTAGTTAGAAATACATGGAAAAAACAAAAGACATGGACACTTTTATTCCTTTAGTTTACATTAATGGACAAAACTTAGATAAAATAACATATGTGTTAGTGATACATGTGATCTATTAGAGGATGACACATAGACCTTTTATTTATTTTCAAGGTAAAAAAATGTTTGATTTTAAATCTAATAAATGTTTGTTCCTTGAAAGTAAACAAAAAGGTTCACATGTCATCCTCTAATAGGTCACATGTATCACTAGCACCTATGATATTTTACATAAATTTTGTCCTATATTAATATTACATTTTTACCCTTAAACATATATTAAAAAAATTAGTTATGATTTCATAAAGAAAATTATTCATAAAGAAAATTAGTTATGATTTCATATATATTGGTTCTCATTATTGCTGATGATAAATTTGTCCCTCTAATTATCACTCTAAAAATTATGATGGTTTGGAAACTTGATAATCAAAATTCTAAAATCTAATTCCAATCTTAAATGGAATTCTATCCCAAATTTGTGGGCCTAAGGAACACTTGGAGGATTAATGAAATGAAAACAAATGACATTAGAGGGATAAAGTTAGCAATATGAGGATTTAAATAAGTTGAAGGAGATTACATGTTCAAACCTCATTTCTACTGAAAAAGGTAAAAAATGAAAGCAATTTGTGAAACCATGAGAACAACAATTTTCTACCCATCAATTCCAAAAATAAAATTACAGCATGGATGGATTTCATTAAGACATAATCATCATTATTCATAAATTAACCCTTCCCACACGGCTAAGTGATTTTTCATTAATCCAAATTTCATCCTCGACCCCACACCATGTGATATATTTTCATTATTCAACCCTTCTTTCAATTCTCTCGCTCCTTTCATATTTCAACATCCCATGTTGCTGCTTCACATTTTTACAAACATCTATGCACCTTGCAAAATGTCTTTATTTTAAAAAAAAATCCATGTTCTTAAATAGAACCCTTGAACTTCAAAGTGGTTTTTCTTTCCCTTTGTTAGTTATTCTCTTTGCTCATAAGTCAGAACAGTACCACTGCAGTGTTGGTGCTTGTTCATCTGAGAAGAAATTGCAGGCCTCGTCTGCGCTGAAGAAATCGTGTTCTTCCATCTTCACATACTGTGTCTGATAACTAGCTTTCTGGAACTGGAAGCAATTAATGGAAGAAGGTGAACAATTATTGAACTTGAGTGAAGGAGACATCAAAAGGTTGTGACTTTGAAGCACCCCAGATGAAGAAATCGCTAGGTTGATTGGGCTGTGGTTTTGTTCTTCGTTTAAGATTGCGCTAGAGTCGCTATCTGAAGCCCCGTCTTTGTTGAAATCTGTAGGGAAAAGTGATCCAGCTTCAACCCCTTCACTATTGTTCATGTTGAAACAGTCATATTTCAAGTCTTCTGAAGAGTCTTGCTGCACTGTTATCATCTCTTCTTTCACTGAAGCATCGCTTTCAGTGTTCTCTTCTTCCACCCTTGATTTCAATTCCTTAATCTACCAACACAAAATCCAAATTAAAGATATATGCCATGAAACAAATTCAATATAGTGAATAGCTTCTATAAAACGAGCAAATAAGGCTACATATTATAAACTTAACTCATTAAAGTTTAATGTTTTAAACTGGTGCTTCCTGTGGAGATAGATTGACTTATTCTTATGACATAAATCATAATTGAGTGAAGTGGCTAATGTGGATTTGATTTTATATATACCTCTTTGAGTAAGGCTTCGTTGTCCTTTTGGAGGGTATCATAGTTAAGTTTAAGAGCATCATAATTGGCTTTGAGAACTCCATAATCCCTTTCCAATTGCTTGGTTTTATATCGAGCACGACGGTTTTGGAACCAAACTGCAACTTGTCTAGGCTGCAAGCCAAGTTCTTGTGCAAGCTTCACCTTTCTGTCTGGTTCAAGCTTGTTCTCAACCTCAAAGTTTTTCTCCAAAGCCTTCACTTGATCTATGCTAAGTCTCCTTTTCTTCTCAGAGTGATGCTCCGTCTCTTCAATACCACACCCTTCCACATCAAGTCCCTCTAACATGGATTGAAACTCCCTTCCATATACGTGTTTATTGTTCCTCGGACTGTGTTCCTCTAAATCAATGCAAATTAGACAGCATAGTTAGTGTAAAAGTATAATATATTTATATCTAAAGGATAAAAATGTTGTTTATGATGTATTCACAATTGAACATGAAGTGTTGTAAATTGTATAATTGTAATGTAGTACAGATAATAATAAAAAATCATGGGCAGGATCAAAGATAAGAAATTGAAGTAAAAATAGATAGAAAAAGGTCATAGCATGGTTGACGATCACATAAAAGTAGAGACAAGACAAAGCACTAACACACATAATGGATCTGTCTGAATACTAAAACAAGAACAAAGTGTCAATAAGTGAAGTTTCAATTCACCTGTTTGTGGACAAATTGTCATGAGAGCACCCAAAGAATCTGAACTTCCAAGTCTCTTCATGTGTGTACTTATTAGATCCAAAAGTCTTTAAATTTGATCCCTTTATTTTAAGTCAATGTATTTTAAGATCTCAAGAAAAAAGGTGAGAGAGCACAACAAAGGGGTTATATTATGATATTTTTGTTCTCACTTGAAGGGAACCGTTGAAGAAAAATTATGGTGTCTTAAACAGCACCAATTTGCACAGTAGTATTGGGAGCTACTAGTACCATAAAACAAACACTTAACTCCAACATTAACTAGCATGTGTCCCTTCTTTTCTCTTACCACTTCTTCTCCCTCTTCGCCCATCAAAAAATTCCAACACACAATAAAAAAAACAATTTTATTTTGCAAATCTTATAACTACCCAATAATAACTTTCTCACTGCACTCTACTCTCTCTTTTGTTCTCTATCTACATCGTCACACAATGAAATATTAAAGCTTCATGAAGAAAAAACAGATGGGTAGGTTCTAGAATGAAAATGAAACAAAAAAAAACGGATAGAAAAGTTATGGAATGAGATTGGGGGAGAGGGTGGAAGAGAGAATAAAGAAAAGGTTCATATGCAAGCTTAGCTTCTGTGTGTTTAAATAAACCAAGCTGGGTTCAAAATCTAACTGGGGTTAGGTGATTGCTACTGCGGTTGGATTTCATATATCAAATGAACTCAAATTCAATCCAAATGCAATTTTTTGTATGTACCGGATTCGGCTTCTTATATTTCGACCGTTTCGTTGTAAGAATTTTTTATAATGTTAGTCATCCATTTTTAATTATCATTAATTTTTAAATAAAATTATTATAAATAAATCTTTAAATGGTAAAATGATTATGTATAAATCTTTATACCATTAATGAATATATATTACATTAGTTATGATATATGTCATCATCACAATCAGTCTTTTCCCTCCAAAAAATTTTCTTCATTTCTCCTCCAATATTGTCAATCTGTACATGTTCATTTCATTTAACTTTCATCCTCATATTTGATATTTGATTATGTGTCTTTAAATAATTCAAATGTGAATAACATAATATTTCTTCATTGTTTTAAAAAGAGATGTGCAACTTTTAATTATATCTCAAATGTATCGTATAAGTTAATTAAAGATAATAAAATGTCATACATTCTAAGCTTTTGTTTTCTTTTCTTTTTACATCTAAACAAACTTTTCAAGTATTAAAATGATCGTTTATATTAATTGTGGATAATTATGGAATAATAACTATTTTGAAGAGAATTAATCTCGAAATTTAAGAGTAATTAATGTGAATAATAAAAGATAAAAATTCATATAAAATACATAGTAGAAAACTAACAATAAAGGAAAATTTATAAGGGAATAGAAACTTCATAGGTGAATAATGACAATAAATTTTGTTATACCTTGAATAAATATCGACAATGTTGAATAAATATAGCCGATCAGTTGCAAACTAATAATTAACAATTATTAACTACCTTGAATAAAACTGGTGAACATAAGAGAATCGAAATACATATTGTCACTTAATATGGTGCTTATGGGTGATATTGATGATATTATTCAAGTTGGAAAATAATGTATAGTAATTACTACATGTAAATTAGTATGTCTGCTTTATTTTTAAAGAAATCTAAAAATTTAATTATAATGTTCTCATTTCTATTACTATCTTTAAAATATTTTAACAGTTTTAATCTTAAATAATTTAGGTTCCACTATTTTGGAAAAAAAAATTGTACTATATAATTACAACTTCCCTATTTCAATGATAATTTATTACTGAATTTCATTTCTATCTATTAAAATATTATTTTCGAAGTTGTGATACTAAATCATTAAACTCGTAAAGTACTAATCATTAAATTACTTATTAAAAAATATGAAATAATAAATCATTTATACTAACAACTACTAAGAAATAATATCTTAGAAGTAAAATAAAGAGTAAATTACACTCACACCCCATGAGTTTTAGTGAAATTACACAAACCACCATTCACTTTTTTGTCATTACACGAACCACCCATAATTTTGTACAGATGTTACAGTGACTACCCTACATGATATAAAAGTGTAATATTTTAAACAAAAAACGTATGATGTGTGTAATTAATTAAACAAAATATTGTATATTGTGTAGACAAATTCAAATAATATAAGAATCAATGCGTCTTCATTATTTGACTCTTTATAAAATAGTATAAGAGTTATTTAAACATTTCTTTGAAATTTATAATGTATTTTTTAATGACACAAAAATAATAAAGAAACACTCGCTTTTATACTATTCGAAGTGTTATACAATATACAATATTTTGTTTAACTTAATTACATTCATCACACGTTTTTTCTTTAAAATATTACACTTTTATAACATGCAAGGGTGGTCAGTGTAATGCATGTATAAATTTAGGGGTAGTTTGTGTAAGAGGGAGAGGTGGTTGGTGTAAGGACAAAAAAGGGAGGGGTGGTTTGTGTAATTTCATTAAAAATCAGGGGATGTAAATGTAATTTACTCTAAAATAAATTATAAACAAGTTACATTAAGAAATTATTACAATAAATCTTAAAATTAAACAAATTCTTCGTATTCTCCATATGTACGTCCATATTAATAATGAACAATATAAGTTTTTATTATATTTATTAGTTAGTCAAATATATAGACTATATAGCATGAAAATCAATCAAAAAAAGTACAAAAGTGCATGGGTAACATGTATTTTCTTAGCAATGTGAATGTACGGATAACATGTGTATTTTTAACCATGCGAATGTATTGGTCACACGTGTCTTCTTAATGCACATGTAATATGTGTTTTAACCATACAAATGCATAAATAACGTGTGTTTTTAACCAGATGAATGCATATATAATATATGTTTTGAATCATACAACAAAAAATATTGTCTCGTGCAAATGCACAAGTCATTTGCTAGTTTTTATATATAAAAGATCATCAAAATATTTTGAAGTGTAACTCATAAAAAGGAAAAGAGTATTATGAAATCACTGCCATGGAAAAATAAAACTGTCATGTGAGTTTATTTTGAAATATGACTTATATGAATCTGGTGAGTTTATTTCTAGTCTTGTCTTTCAAATAAAACCTTCCCTTATTTTTACAAGAAATATTCTCACTTGGCTTGATACGTAAATCATGTAATTCACTATTACCACATGCGTGCCAACTAATAGAATGATCACTAGACAAATAAAATTCTCCATATGTTATAACCTTACCACTGATTTAGTTAAATCCTTTTTATAGTAGCTGATTACTCGCACTTTAATGATCATATCCTAATATCTAACCGATCATAACATTTAGAAGAATCGAAATTCTTGGATTAGGCTGATATTATATTTTATTCAAGATAAATAATAATAAGGAGAATGACAAAACTTAGTAAAGTAAAATAAGTGCTAGTAGTATATGTGACTTATTAGAGGATGACACATAAATCTTTTTGTTTATTTTCAAAGAAGTAACATTTATTAGATTTACAATCAAACATTTTTTGACCTAAAAAATAAATAAAAAAGTTCACGTTTTATTATCTAATAGGTTATATATACTAATAAATATTTTATCTAAGTTTTTTTTTTTTGGTAAGAAATTGTGCCTATCCAAGAAACCTTTGATTAGAAAGGTATGGGTATCAGTATTTGGAACCCACTGGGAAGGAAAAATAAAAAATAACTACAAAATGTGGCTGCTTTATGTGGAATGGACCCATTTTTTGTTATTGAGAAAAACACGTGTGAAGTGGGCCATAAAATAGATAACCCCACTGAAAGAGAGTCCGAATCTGACAAGTTCATTGGATTAATAGGTTGAGGAGGAAATGTGTCTATGATCTAACACTGAATCAAGATAAAGCTGAACCCGCAAGGACTTCGGTTCAACTCTAACGGGTTAAAGTGTTCGGGAAACTTATTTTTCAAAAGTTTAATCAACTTTTTCTATAACGTTATCCAAATTCAATATTTTTTTTCCTAAAAAAGAAGAGTTAGAAAAGTTGATTTTGTTTAATTTCATATTGAGTGAAAGAATCCAATTTAATACTGAAAATTGTCCGAAGTTATAATTCAATTGATAAAAAGCTAAGAGTAGGCAGATAGTTGTAATTTCAAGTAATGACCAATCCAAAAAAATTAAAATTGTATGGCAATACACATAAATTTGTAAATGAATCAACTCTGTAATAACACATAATTGGTCCATACTAAGTTCGACCAATTAAAAATAAAGGATAAATTCATTTACTCAAAGAGTAAGTTTTTTAAACTTACTTCACATCTTAGGCATCAATTCTAGGGAAATCCAATGGTTTATATCTACTCACAATCAAACTATTGGATTTGCTTAGAACTGATGTTTAAAATGTGAAATAAATTTAAAAAACTTCCTGAATCCATTCATTTTAACATATCTATTCAAACCCTTTTCCCGGAATCCTAGGTCCAAAGCCATCACGCGGACCCTCTAACAAACCCAAAAGAAAGTTAATGATGTATTTTCAAAGAGAAAGTTAATGATGTATTTTCAATTACTTTTAAAATATCTATTGTTTTTAGAAATTTTTTATTCATATGATAATATGTCATTGGTTCATGATAGGAAATGAGATACCATTTGGGATGAGTGATCATTGTCCCATGAAAGACACTTCCCACTTGTAGATATCTATTAGGAAAGACCTGTAGTTCACAAGCAATATAGTTTGTGGATTTTTCAAGAACTCAGAAAACAAAACTTTTAGGCACTTTTCAAGATAGAGGCGTAATTCTTGTAGATAAACTAAATATCGTAACATGTCACAAACCCATGTGCGCTAAATAGAACTTGAACCTTATTCTAATTTTGGATATGGAATGTCATTAACAAACTTGCATGGTTATCTGGTATAATTGCATGGGACATATTTATTATTGTCGCTGACTAGCTCAAAAGCATCTTCTTCTATGGCCTTGTTTTTTTCCTTACACTAATCATTTTTTAATGGATATCCCTCAAATCCACCTTCTAAAGTAATTTGGCCTCCAAATTTGGTTATAAATTTTCTCCCTAGATAAGCTTGTAAATGAAACCTGAAATGTAAATAAAATAGGTGGTTAGGATGAAAGTTTCACTTTCAGCTAGCTAATAATTGCATCCAACAATTTCTACTATCTAATTACTTCTGGTCCCACTTAATTTTTTGTAGATTGATTATGTCACCTCAACAAATGTAAGGAGACGTGCACCAAGATTTTTCCTTATTATATTGCATCCAATATCAACATAAGAAAAGCAATTGATACACTTTTTCCATAACTTATGAGTGGCCAAACCACAAGCTTATTCTGGTTCTACTTTGCCAAGGACTCAAGTTACAAATAAAATTAAAGTTCTGTTACCAAACAATATTTAACTCAATATTTTTCTTTCTTTTTGGACACCAAAGATATCATTTAGTTGATAGCACAAGACTAACATCTTTTCAGACACAAGATAACCGAAATATATTTTATTTATCTTAAAAAAGTGTATTTTACATCATACACATAATAAGAATCAAACCCTTTATTGAACTCAACAATCTATTTATAATGTTCGACCCCTTGGTGTGACTTCTAAATTATACCCAAAGCAAGTCAAATTAATAGAGAAAATAATTTTTTGGCTGCAAGTTTTTCAACACTGCAAAGAATCTGCATTCACACAAGGCACAATCCAAATACAATTGATACCTTGAATCAAAACACTCCTACCTAATTCTCTCGGCATGAGTCACAACTTTCCTACAAGATTGACATGCTTGGCTCTCAAGGTACCTATCAGACCATAGAATCTGGGTCTGGATGGACTGAGGAGTGAAATCAAGGGAATGATTGTTCCTAACAAAGAACTCATGATTTATTGCTGTAGAACCAGCAACAGCAAAGTTCATTCCAAAAGAGTCATTACTTTTGCGGTGAAGGTAAGGGGGGTCAAGTATGACAATGTTGTTACCGTAGATTACAACAATTCTAAATGACAGTTTAAGTAAAAACACCTTCCCCAATGTCGAGTTTTAAAAAAGTGCACTAGTTCCATGATAAATTAAAAAAGAATGCCAAAACTGCTTACATCACTTAAGTGAATTTGCCCTTGGCCAACCATATAAACAAGAACATATATAGAAGGTTGCATAAGTTTAACTGGGAGATACAAAGAGTTTGGAATAGACACAGTCCATGCTGACCTGAATGTATTTTCAAAGGAGAGGCCAATTACTTTGAATTTGGTAGTGCATCAATCTGAATTTTAGGTGGCCAACAAGCAAAGCCAGCACCACATTATGAAAAATCTAAATCCTCACCAAACCAATCAATGATCAATGAGACAATCACATGGCTTTCACTAAAGTGTTTTCTTTATTTCCAAAGCTTTAGAAAGTAAGAAAGAGAGATGCTTTTTTGTTTAGTTTTGGTAGCTCCTTGGGCCTACCAGTAGCTTGCATGGAATCAAACTAGGATTCAAGAAAAATGAGAGAAATACAAAGAAGAAATAAGTAAGAGCAATAGTTGTGCTTGTGAGATATTTTTTATGCAAAAAAGAATATTCATGTATTTGTTTATCATTGGGGCCATCCTTATTTTTTTTTATCAAAATTAATGGATTCTCTAATATTATTAGGGTATCACTTTAGAAAGTGTAATGTATTATAAAATATTGGTTGCAGGCAAATAAAAATGAAAGTTTTATTCTCCACTTTAGATGGTGCAATGGATGAAAAAGAAATATCATTAGGTGGGAGGGTTTGTCTGACAGCACATATCCCCTTAGTGGTAGACAGCTTTCTTTTTGTGTTCTCTTTTCAATTCCAAAGAATAACAAAAAAGTTATGGAGAAACAGAATCTTGACGAGGGCTTCCTTTTCCATTTGTATTTTTTCCCTTTTTACTCTTTCATATGGTTTCACATAGGTAACCAAATGATTACCCTTATAACCCTATTGCAAAAATATCATCATAGTAACATGAAACTAAGTATGAAGTTAAAGACTCCTCTTTTTCTTTCCCACAATCCATTACTTAGCTATAGGTCATATACATAATACCAAATATATGAGAATATACAAAAAAAATCACATGTTGCTTTCATGTTCACATTCCACTAGTTATTGAAAAATATCTGATATTGTTATAAAGCCATCATGAAAGAAATGAAAATGGAACATGTGAATTTACCAAGTAATGATTCCTGTCCTGTTTTTAAGGATGGCTATCAAGGCAGATAACAAAGTACATAGAAGTAGCTTAACAAAGTACGAGTAATGATGCCTATCCTGTTTTTCAACATTATCAAACATGTTAGCAAATAAAACTATAAATAGTATCACCATTTCAGGTTTGTTATGATAGACATGATGCTATGCTTCAAGAAATTCTCACAGGCTGTTTATGCAAATTGCTCAATGAGACTTTCAATTCTGGTGTTTTAGCATCTCTTATAAAGCCTGTTTTAACTAAAACACAAAGGTTAAACATAGTTGAATTGCAGATCAAGAAAGGCAGTACATTATCTCAAATACAACAGATTAGTAATTTGTATCTAAGCCACTTTAAACTTTTAGTCACTTGGATAATATTTGATAAAATTGAAACAATACCCAAACACAGTTTCATAATTTTCATGCCTAAATATTCATCACTATTCTCCACTATGGAGCATGCAGGCCAAACTCATACACTGGGTGGGGGGTACTACTACTAGTTACAAAGTAAAGGCAATAATGATAACAAGTGTCTATGTAAATTGTAAGGTTAAGCTTATCAAAAAGCAATTAAGAGTTATCAGAAAAGATTCCAAACATTACTAACGAAAGGGTAGCAAGTTGTAATTTTGTGCTCTTCCATTTCCTTCCACTAAAGCCTAATTGGCATTGATAAACAGAAGAAAAGACAATGTTTGTTTTGCAATCGAATGCTATTAATAAAATTCATCAGAAATTCTAACCTCGAAAACTGCAAATCCACGACAAGTGTGGTATTGAAGAGAGATTGAGTGGATGTAATACAATGGTATCGTCTAAAAAGATATTTTAGAGTTTTTTTGTAGAAGATGATTAGATGGTTAGGTAGTTAGGAGTTAAAGATAGTTTGTAAGCCATTTCATTATGTATAAATAAGCCCTATTGGCTTTACATTTTCAATCAATGAGAATAATCCATTTTTCATCAATTCATTCATTTCATTTCATTCTTTAAGCTTTCTTTAAGCTTCTCATTCATGTTTTTCTCATCTTTCTTGTTAATCAAGAAAGCTCTCTTCTTGCATGGCTCCTACCATTTCTAATAAAGTTATTAAAGAATTGTAAGAATCTATATGACTCAGATAAAAATAATAATCATAATATAAGATTTAGTTCTTCTTGTACACTTAATGTGACTTGGTTCACTTTTTACTACCATAAATCATGGTTTAGATTGGTGGTCTTCTTTGTACTTATACTAAGGCTTCTCTTCTCCTAATTTTAACTTTGATGTATAAGTAGAATAATGATCGAAATTTTAACATCTCAATAGTGTTATATAATGTGCATACATCTTATCATAACTTGACACGATCAGTAATGTAGGAAATATAAACCCAAATGTGATACCATTTATCCACTACAGCAAGTTGTTGCTGCTTCTTTGGATAGTCTTGAGTCTCAGAGTGAATCATGAGCATATATGTATTGGGTTGGGATTCTCTCAAGTACTGGTAACACATGTCGCTATCTTATCTCTGGTATTGGACTTTTCAATACTTGGAAAATATCGAGTTTGATATGCATTATAATTGGATTGATAGGAATCAGATATCACTGTCCCACCATAGTTAAAGTTAAACGCGTAAACGCCTCATTCAAAGTCCATTGACTTGGATGGAAACATAAATGAAGCTACCAAGGAAATTCTCATATCACCAATCGAAAGTGATATATTACTATCTCTTGAAAGCATCCAAAAATATGCACATAATTCTCACGCTAATTGTCATCCAATCAGGGCATAGTCTATGGTGAGAAAAAATGCTATACATTTTCCATTTCTATCTTATCATTGTAGAATTTCTTAGCATAAAATTCGTTTCCTTAACACTTCTGCTTCTTACTCTGTTTGCTAAATGGATTTTCACAATAGAAAACTGCAGCATCAGCATCATTACCATGCTTCCACCACTGCTGCTAGTCCAACACCTTCTCCTTCCCCTCTCGAATCACCGGCACAGAAGCCGGAACCATGGCTTCCTGCCTCCGATTTCATCGGTGGTGATGACATAACAAACCATAACCATGCTCATTTACTTCAAGTAGCTTTAATTATTATGGCTTGCATGGTTGGCATGATTATGTCTCTTTGCATCATTTCCTTAATCTTAAGGCACTATTTCTCAAGAAGACTCAACCATAACAACAACAGAATAAGAAACTCGCCTATATTGTTCCATGTGAATGGAGACTCAGGTGTTGTTTCAGATAATGATGATGGACCAATGATTGAGCACCCTATATGGTTCATCCGCACAGAGGGTCTTCAACAATCACTGATAGATTCCATCACGGTTTTCAAATACAGAAAAGAAGAAGGGCTAATAGATGGGACAGTGTGTTCTGTTTGCCTCGGCGAGTTTGAACAACAAGAGAGTCTAAGACTCTTGCCTAAGTGCAGCCATGCATTTCATATTCCTTGCATTGATACTTGGTTAAGATCACATAAGAATTGCCCCTTGTGTCGCGCACCCGTTGTTCATGATGCTGGTGTTAATGGTAGTGGTACTGAGGTGAGTGTGAGTGAGGCTAATACAAGCGCTTTAGGTCAGAATCATATGGATAATAACATGGGTGGTACTAATGAGGAAGAAATAGGAACCAGTCACGTAGGAGAAAGTGAGAGTAGCACATTGAGGATTGAAAATGATGATTCAGAAGGAGGATATAGTGAAATCCCAGATAACATGTTGCCTAATTCTGAGAAGATAAATTTCCATGCTTTAGAAGTGGAAATACAACACATGATGAGGTCAGCGTCCATGGATTCTTCTTCTGCTCCTTTGGTATTTACTGATGTAGTGAGTTTAAATTGTGATGTAGAAGGCTCACACACAAACTTAGATGGCAAAATCAATTCACGTAACAAGGATATGGTTATTTCTAAGCATGGTAGTGGAAGTGGAAGTTCCACTATTTACAAACAGGCTTCAACAATTCCGCATGCATTGCAGAGAAAGCCTATTTCATTGAGAGGGTCTTTTTCACATAACACAAAATTGTTATTTTCTAGACATTGTAGGAGTCAGAGCTTAACTCTTCCCTTGTAAACTATAAGTACTACTAGGGAAATATACCAACCAAACCTTCAGGTCCTAGCATGGAAGAGTAATGTTAAAAAATTAAGAGGATAATTAGGTAGGAGTATGATAGTTTATCCAAATAAGTAATCTATATGTCTCTGCCTTTTCGAAACAGACAGCAACAATTAATATGGTTAGTATTGTTTCTGCAACAATATGGTTATTTTATCCTCTGCTTTTGTATTTTTAATACGTTCTGCAAAAATATGCTGATACAATGTTTCTACATGAGCTTGATGTTACGTATCATAAGTTTTCCTATTGATAACACTTCTTGTGAGTAGCAGTCACGCTTGAAAATAGGATACTTGATTATACGAAGAATTTTTTTTCCTATGCATTGCTCTTTTTCTGCAAAAAATGCTGGTCTTGACCCATTTTTTAATCATGCAGCAAACTTGGCACTGTAAAAAAACATTTTCAGAATAGATTTGGGTCCGTGTTGTTTCATCGATAGGAAATTACAAATTTCTTAAGTTAAGAATTTACGATTTGAGACATGGATTTGGACCCTCCTGCGTTAAGTACATCTAAGTATATGTATTAATGTGATATTAGGTTTGTTAAGATTTTATCTCAAAACCAATTGACAATGAGAAGATAACCCAACAAGTATTTAAACAATTCCCGAGACAATGAGGTAGGCGATACCAACAAGTATTTAAACAATTCCTGAGATAATGATGTAGGCGATGTGAGACTTACTTCCCAACATGCCCCCTCACATAAGCCTGCTGGACCAGGCGAATGGTTACCTTTGACCCATAACTAAATGGCCGAGATAATGAGGTAGGCGATGTAGGACTTATTTCCCAACATATTATATTCTATTGGTAGTCAATGTCATTAAAATAAGGAAAGAGTTGAACCACAAATAAATAGGAACAGACAGATTCAATTATCAGTTGACAGCATCTGAGGAGTAACACAAAATAGAAACTGAATCAATCAAGTAGTTGGCAACAGATAAAAGATTCAAATAAAGCTTTATTTGCTCCTGTATTTTATCTTTATTTTGTAACGACTCACCTTTCTACTCCTGAAGTAAAGCATAGTTGTGGTCTATATACTGGAGTCCATATACTCTTATAACATATAATTGAAGCCTCTTCACTAATTACGAGATATTAAATCCCTTTAGAGTTTAGACTAAGAAAAGTGATGCATGATGTACTATATAGTCATCTGGATTGGGGTAAGAGTATCTTTAACGAGGTGTGGGTTGTGTTTTGACTATATATTTCACTTAAATATGTACATCGTTTTTCAACTAATATGCTATCTTAACGTTAGAAGAATTTAAGATTTAGTAAAAATGATTAAAAGTATATGATATTATAGCTCCTAAAAATGAATTTTATAAAGAAATATGTGTGCCAATTAAGGAAGGTTGATGATAAAGATTTGGTTTATATCTAGTAAGAATGTGAGTTTGAATCATAATCTGATGTGAGGATGTTAATAACAGTAGGTAATATATGTAGGAACTACCCTCTAATTCGTCCAACTTAAAATTTGAGAAAAATAAATAGGTGGGTATGGATTATAGGAAGCAGGTATGAGCGTTTCATTAATAAGAAACTGATGTATACTAGCTTTTTCCAACTCCGAATGGCCCACTATATGGTTTGCACTTATTCAACGATCTTTCATTTGATTAAGTTGTTCGCTATACATTTGTAACGTAAACCTCTTTTGTTTAATCCATTCAATTGACCGTTGTGAATTATATCTGAGTGTTAGAAGAACCGTATATAAAATGGCGGATTCTTAGTCATATATTAATACATGCCTAAAGATTTTATAAATGCGTTCTTAAGGTAAATTTATCAAACTTGGGTAAGCTAAAATGTGTTATCATACACATTAAATATTCATGTACAAGATTTCTTTTCGTGCAAGGTTAATGTAACTTCTTTATCTCTTTCGGCTTGAATGTTGATGGCTTTTGTCCAATCCGGTTATAAAAATTAAAAAATATATAATCAAGGAAAACATAAGATGATATCAATGTCATTTTCCCATTTAGCTTTGTTTATTGGAAAACTTACTTTTCTAAATCAAACATTAATTGAAAAAGGCATGCAATGAATTATTAATATGTACATGATGTCATGTGATGTGTTGAAGTTGAACATGGAGAAATTAAAAGTAAACATTTAAAAGAAGAAAACAAAATCAAAACAATCCTCTCAATAAAAACAAACAAGTATTAGAAAAAGCAAAGGAAAATATAAGATGTTAAGTAATATTTAAAATAACATTTATACTATTAAAAATACAAAAAAAAATACAAATATTTGTATCTTTGTTAATGAAAAATCTTAATGTTTTTTGTGAAATGATTTAAATTGTGTATATCTGTTCGTTCATGATGAAACCCCACTGCCTCGACACACAAATTTGTATAGAACCAAATTTCAAACCCATGCGTGTGTAGTGAGATTGTACCTCATAAACTTCAAATTTGTATCTATCTTTCAAGTCAAACAATCACACTTTAACATGACCAAACTCACAGAACTACTAGGCATAATAAAGGACAAGGCATCTCAAAGCAAAGCAGCGTTACTCTCCAAACGCGCCACTCTCTCCCTCTTACGCGCCACCAGCCATGATTCCTTCACTCCTCCAACCCACAAGCACATCTCCACCCTCCTCTCCTCAGGAGAAGGCTCACGTGCCACTGCCTCTGCCGTCGTGGAAGTTCTCATGAACCGCTTACAAGGCACCAACAACTCCGCCGTGGCACTCAAGTGCCTCATCGCCGTGTACCACATCATCAACCGTGGCAGTTTCATCCTCCAGGATCAGCTTTCAGTGTACCCTTCAGCTGGCGGCAGAAACTACCTTAATCTTTCCAACTTTCGACACAGGAATGATTCTGTGTCGTGGGAACTCTCTTCGTGGGTACGATGGTTTGCCCAACATGTTGAACAGCTCCTTTGTACTTCTAGGATTCTTGGGTTTTTCATCGGAAACTCTCCGCGTGACAGGGAAGAGGGAGTTTCGGGTTTGACCAACGCTGATTTGTTGACCCAGTTTGATTCTTTGGTAACGCTGGTTGAATGGATTTGCAAAAGACCAGGTATGTTTATTTTCCAGTGTATTCTCTCACCTAATTCGTTGAGACTAAACTTTCGATAATGGCTAAGTGAGAACCCCTTTGAATGGCACATAATTCATACACGTTAGTGTATGAACTCTATGACTTAGTTATTGATGATTATTGAGCCAGTTTCATGGATATTATACAATAGAATATATGATTGTTGGTTATATTGTTGTTGTTATATAAAGTTTGATTAGGGAAGAGGATATGATAAGGCCAAACTTATAATCTTGACATAACGTTATTTTCTATATTACTGGAAGATGAGTTAGGAATAGGATAAAATAGTGCAATTTCTCCTCATACTCTCCTTCAAGAAAACCATTTATCACCACGATATAACTATTGTCACAGCAACATCATGTCGTGTGCATGGTTTGCATCAAACGTCATATTGTAAAGAGATGATGGTAGATTTGATTTGTTTCAAAAATAGATATAGTACGGTTTGATTTTTTTTTTTATCGGCAAATGTTAGTTATTAATATTTGTTGTAGACAAGACTCGAACTCACAACCTCTTTCACTCCATTTTTTAAACCCTCCGCCTTAGTATCTATGGAAATCTTATGGTACTACATAAAAGGCATATTTTTTGTACCAACCAAATTAGAGCTTAAAGTATGTCCAACCACTTAAAATTATTCTACCTCTCCTTATTCTCTTAGTATTGGATCCTCCCGTGTTAAAGTGTGATAAAATGATTTTTTTATAAATTTTTAAATTATGTAATTTAAAACTAATTAAAAAATTGGATCATTACAAATATTTTAGCACAGTCAATGTCTCTACCAAGTATTGAAGAGGGTCCATATTGCTATGTTACATAAAACCTAAAACTCGTTCCACTCAAATCAACACATATTTATTTAATGGAGTTTGTTGGTTTTATAATATCATGGGGTATAGAATGGCCCATGGAATAAACTATCTTACTATTGTTGGTTCGGACATTAAGAATAAATCATAATAAGTTGCCCCATATAAGGTGGATTAATTACATTTTGAAGTAAATTTATTAGTTTGTTAAAATAATTTCAATCATTTATCATATTCAATGATTTGATCGGTATAGTTTAAGTTCTCCTGAATGCATAGAATAAAATTCACTCCCTCTATTTCATTTTATTTAAACATTGGACGACGTACTGTTTTTATTAATTTTGATAATAATAAAATATAATATTGGTGCAGATCCTTCATCTATGAAGGGGAACAAGTTGGTGGAAGAGATAGTGAATTTAGTGCATGAAGATTGGATTGTGATACAAACAGAGGTGTCAATACAAGTAAGTGAGTTTAAGGAGAGATTGAGTTGCATGAAGTTTGGGGAAGCAGTGGAACTAGTTTGTTGTTTAAAGAGGTTGGAGGAGTGCAAAGAGATGATTATGATTATAATGATGTTGGAAATGGAACAAAGACATAGGTTGTGGGATTTAGTGAGAGAAGTGAAGGAGAAAACTGGCACTGGGGTGTATAAGGAAAAGGGTAAGGTGCAGAAGGAGATAAGAAAAGAGAGAGTGAGTGAGTCTCATCGGTTTTCTAGCCGAGTTTTGATTTCTGCTGATTCATTTCACTTTCCTTCAGGAAGGTTATTGTGATTTTTGTTATTTACCTTTTGCATATATTGGTATAGTTTGAACTTTAAATTTAGTATGATCTTTTAGGAGAAAGAAAATTGTCATATCATGTGAAATATAGTGTACACTTAATATTAACCCCCTTTAGTTTTGTATTAATAGTTATGCGCTCTTATATGGATTAATAGTTATAATCTTTTTTATTTCTGCTGATTCATTTCACTCAAACTTAAAATTATTTTACATCTCAACCATTAATTATAAATAAATTCAATTATTTGAATTAGTTATTAGAAATTAATCATCTCAAATTTTTATATTATGAAATGGATTACTTTTCAACTGTTTTTTGGAACATGATATTTAAAAATGAAATAATGTGTCTATAGAACTGTGGGGAACCTCACATTATGAATGGTGAGGTTGATGGTCCATGGATCAGCCTGCAAACTGATATAAATTGCAATTAATACTTGAGCACCACATGGCTCATCTTACCAATCAGAAGACCTAACGTTACCAATAATAATCCATTGCTGGAAGTTCATCCCAATTTCCAGCCATAGAGATGGGGATCATATGTCCTCATTCATGTCTCACACTATGTATCAAGCCAATTGGAGAGCTTCATTCAATTAAAAAGAAAAATAACAAAGTCAGAAATTAATATTTTAATATTATTTTGTAAAGTTTGATTGGTTAGAAATAAAGGGACAGGAAAATTCTGGGATAAATGATCATTATCCA
This sequence comes from Lupinus albus, assembly GCA_009771035.1. Lineage (NCBI taxonomy): Eukaryota > Viridiplantae > Streptophyta > Magnoliopsida > Fabales > Fabaceae > Lupinus > Lupinus albus. The sequence continues at coordinate 4,368,290 of CM020005.1, forward strand.
TAACATGGAACTTGTGGTGTAAGATCCCATCCTTTTAATATTCTTATGGTTTTGACACCTAATTTCATCACTAAAATTCAACTCAAAATCTGCACAACTTTTTTCTTAAATAAGATTACTATAATATCACAATTCTTAACTAAAATATTTGGAATTTGAATATGTCATGTCTCACAAAACGGTCAAAAACAATTACGGTAAGACTAGGTATAGCCTTAAAAAGTTAACCACTTCACTTAAAACTCATGCACATTGCTTATAAATTGTGACAAGAATAAGGAAAATACTTAAAGTTATGATTTACATCCCAATCAACTCAGTGCACTAGAGATTTATAATTAGTCAAGAAAATTTGTTTTTTTTAAATTGATAATTAAAATTGTTTTATGTACTTATGAAGTTTTGGCAAGACATATTTCTGCTCCCCTCCTGCCTAGTGAAACGATGCTAACTACTTTCTTCCAATCAACTTCACATTTGTTATCATAAAACTCCTCGGGTGGGTTACCTTGCCCGCTTGGATGAGTTTGATGAGTTTCTATAGCATCTTTTGATCTAGTTTTAACGGTCTGCTTCTGAATTGAATTTTAAAAAAGAATAAAGATAAGGGATCAATTAACTGCAAGAGTAAGTTTTTAATTTTTTTTTAAACTTACTTCATCTCTTAGCCATCAATTATAGGAAAATCCAAGGTTTTGAATCGGTGGGTAAATCTAAACCATTGAATTTCCCTATAATTATTGACTAAGATGTGGAGTGGAGTAAGTGAATCCCTTTCTAAAAGAGGAGGGTGGGTATATAGTGCTTACTCTAAAGTCTTTCTTTCTTTTTTCCCCCTAACTAGAACATGCATGTTTTGGTGATGCATACTTGGTACTCTAGTAGAAGAGGACTTCATTTATTTGTTGGGTATATAGTGCTCTATTCTCGAAATGAACGTAGTTGAAGGCTTATAATTGTGAATATCACTTATTAAATTTGAGTTGTTTGGTAAAACGATTTTTGTAACTAGTTGAAATTTAAAAAATGATTAAAAAAACATACATTATTTTTTATTATTTATTAATTGAAGTAATTAAATGCATAGATAATTTAAAATAATCATTTTTTTTATATTTTAGTTATAATTCGATATGTAATATTTTACTTATTTTTTTGTTTTATTTTTTTAATACTATTTTTTTCAATATTTTTTCCACAAATGGAGGAGGGTTGCTCGTATTTTCTTCGTGAATAAAACGTAAATGAAGAAAAGAAAGGAGTGACAAATAAAGTTAATAGGTTTTTTTAATTGATAGATGTAATGTAATTTGTTAAAATATTGAATGACACAATTTGAAAAGTGAATTATTGAAAGCTACTTTCACTTTCTAAACACTAATTAGAGTAGCTTTATGAATATTACAAACTACTTTTTTAAAATCTACAATTTACCTTCAAATTTTATTTACCAATTATATCTAATAACTTTTTGAGTGACTTAAAAAACTACATCTTACCTCAAAAGTTATTTAAAGTTTGTCTGCTACTATTTTTTTCTCACTGATCCACTTACTTAGCCAGTTATTGCATAATATATGAAAGCCCATGCACAGGCCCATTTTCGATACAAATAACTAATGCTGTAAACATCGATGGCTCCACGAACAATTATAACCTCGTGCATCTTCTTTCATGTTTTGATAAATAGGTATAAGCATGCGTCCACTTCAAGCAGCTGAAAATTGCATACTAGTATGAGCATGCCTCCATTTCAAACTAAATAATGTTGTTTTTATAAATAAGTATGGATGAGGATCACATGTCCTTATTCATATCCCATTTGGTGTACCAAGTCAATCAGAAAATTACATTCAAGTAAAAATATAAATAACAAAATCAGAAATTAATATTTTAATATTATTTTATGAATTTTGATTGGTTAGGGATATAGAGACAGAAAAATCTTGGGACAAATGATCCTTATCCAATATATATGTACAAGCATGTCATCATTAAGTTAATCTATTGGAAGAGAAAATCATTATTGAATGCGGAGAGAAAATGGACAAGTCCCTTTAATACAGGGCAATTTTAAAATACTTCATGAATTGATAAGAGATTTAAGTATATGGAAAATGATATATTTTCCTACTAATTCTCTTACTCATAAGAAAGTGATATATGTCACTTGGAAACCAATCATTGATAAATAAAACATCATTTTATGACATATGTCAGTTTTTTGTGGGTATGATAATTACTATGAAAAATTAATAGTAGTACCTCCCGACCAACCAGGTTCAATTCCATAAACAGATTCAGTAACATCATCAAGTTTAAGGTAATGGAGAATAGGGAACAAAATATGTTAGGTTGATGGTTAGGATTAAACTTTTTCAAAATGACTCCAAAATTTGAGTTTCTAGACATAAGTGAATTTCAACCACCACATAAAAGAGATGATTTTCATGAATCCATTATGCTATCGTACGTGGAGAGCATTCCTAAGAAAAAGCTGATTCCTAGATTGTACTTAGCTTTGTCTCAACTAAAAGATTGTAATTAGTTTTGATTGATACAAAAATTAATACTAAAACACGCAAAAAAGTTATTGTTTAGAAGACAAACATGTTTATTTTATGAATTCTAAGTAATTTTTTTTAAATAAAAATGATTGCAATCTTATCTTATTTAACATGAATATTACTCTCAACAAAGTTGCAAGGTGAGAATATTATCCTATATAATACGAATAAGACGAAGTTGACGTGAGTAGTTTATGTTTCGACCACCTAGACAAATATCACTTTTTGACATTGTCTTAGTATTTCTAGCAGATCAACAGCATTTATTCCTAAGTGTTTAAAATAGTTGGTGATACTTCTGCCTATCCATTAATGTAGAGGTAAGTGCATTTTTTCATTTATTTTTAATGGCAAAATTGTAATTGTATTGTAATCAAAAGGATTGATGTGTCATTGAACATTACATTTTCCATTGGATTTTGATGTACTTGCATATGAGGATCCTAACCCCTCTTCCGTGTAGAATTCTTTAGTTGACTATAGTGAAATTCATTTACTATTTGTCTAAAGTCTTGTTAGATTTTTATTATAACTAGTATGTCAATAATTCAATTTTTTTGGAGTAATAATTGTTGAAATAGACAATCACACATTTCAAAAGGATTAGTTAAAAAAGATGGCAACTTAGTTAGGTTATTCCTATTATATATGAATAATTTAAATTTCATAACTTATGTATTAATAAACTATTCAATTATATTATTTTTCATTTGCACTTATTTTTATATTTTATCTCTACGTAGATCTCATAACAAATTCTTATCAAAATAATATGCTATTTGTCAAAATGATATCATTATTTAGTTTCTTATCAATGACCTGACTTTTCTTCTTTGTGTATTTTGCCCCATTCGTCAACTTATGCTATGCCAATATTTATTTAAGTTGTTATATTGCTCTTCAATTGCAATGGAATCTTTCCACTGCATTTTGACTGATTTCTGAGTTTTGAATTATAAAGGGAGCGTTGTTAGGTGTAATAGTAATTCTACTTAAAAACGGAAAATTAAGATAAAAAGCCTATAATTTAGAAAGAAAATAACTAGCATTGATTGACCTAAAATAAAATTAATAATACCAATTAATGATAAATGTATGAATCATGTAACAATATTTACATTAACAATATGAATATATAAAATAACTCACAAAAAGTTTAATATTTATTTATTAATTTACTAAGTTTTTTTACAGTATTAATTATTAAGTGTCAAATTAATTTATATTTAATACTTATTTTATGACATTTTTACGACTTAATCAACTTAAAATACCTAAGAGTTTATCCAATTTTAATCCAATATACATAACCTAAGAAATTTCATCAATTAATATTGTAATTGTGAATATTAATTCTGTATTAAAAAAAATGTAACGGATAGATAGTTATTTCCAATTTCACACTTATAGAAAAATACATGAAAACAAACATACGCAAATGACGTATATCATTTTGATGTTAGTTTCGCTTACAAAAAAACCTCTTTTAAAATAACTTAAAAGTGTTTATGAAACAAACACTTAACTAAGTTGTTTATCTCCTCCTGACTGTGTTCTAACGTTGGATAACGTGTTTTGGTGTCAGTTCGAAGGTTGGCCCCACATCCGAACGAAACGGACCTGGCCAGTTGTGACAACCTCGTGGTGGGACCCTCAACTACCAGCTGTAATGATACCCCGCTCTCAACGTCTTCCTCATACTCACTCACTTCTCTTCTTATTCTTATTATTATCATTTCATTCCTTTCTTTATTCAGAATAATAACAAATACTACTTCCGCCGGTGCTTCATTTAACTATTCTTTAATACAGGTTCAGCCAAAATCCTACTTTGCTTTCTTTAAATCTTCTCTATTGAAATAATCAACTGTACCTTTTTACAGAGAGGGTTTAACACTTTGTTCTGTTTCTTTTTTAAGTTTAACTCTTGTCACAAAAATAACACACATTTCATGGTTCTTTCTTTCCAAAAATATGTGGTGGATGATGAACGAGACCGGAGGCAATTACTGTTCTAAGAAGAGTGATGATTTATGCAGCAATGTTTGTGGCCAGGTATATATATATATATATATATCCATAAATCATCAATAAGTAACTTTTTATTCAATTCTATTTTTCGATCGTATTAGTTTATGATTTTATTTCTTTTGCCGTGAGGATTTTTGACCCTTTAATCTATGGGGTGAGTGATTCTGTGGGAAAATATCTGATGGTGGTTATGGAAATTTTGTCCTAGATTTGCTCTCTTTTTTTGTGTACGAGATATTCCCGATCTGAATTAAGGTTGCGTTTTTTAGGTTTTGGCGTCTGCTTCGTTTTTTTCTAAATTTATGAACTATTTTGTGCGGTTTGTGGTTAACGTATACACAAACACACCTTTTACCACCCTTTCCCTCTTTCTCCTTTTTTGTCTTCTTTTTTTGGCGAAGAAAAGGGAACAGGGTTTCGATTCCATTTTGGTTTTTGGAAATAGCACTAATTTATTCAGGATACAGTTTTTTGCTTTATGATTTGGATTATTGATGCCATAGTTGTATGGAAATTGAACAGGGTTTTAGTCTTTGGAGGATTGAGTGAAGGTTAATTGTTTGGTTACTTTTCATGATTTTCCATTCTTGAAGGCTTTTGTTTGGTGGTTACTTAGATATTTCTTGTTGAATTAATTATGCAGGAGTCGAGTCAGGTAACGGGTATGTCAAGAATCCGCTGCATTTTGCGCGGCTTGGATGTGAAAACCTACATATTCTTGTTTGCTATTATCCCAATGTGCTCATTAGGAGTCTATATCCATGGACAGAAAATCTCATACTTCCTGCGGCCACTATGGGAAAAACCACCCAAGCCTTTCCATATCATCCCTCATTACTATCACGAGAACGTGTCAATGGAGAATCTCTGCAAACTTCATGGCTGGGGGGTCCGGGACTTCCCTAGACGTGTTTATGATGCTGTGTTGTTTAGTAATGAGATTGAAATACTTACCTTGCGTTGGAGAGAATTGTATCCCCACATCACGGAATTTGTTCTGCTCGAGTCAAATTCAACATTTTCTGGATTGCCTAAGCCTTTTGTTTTCAATAGCAATCGTGCACAGTTCAAGTTTGTGGAGCCACGGTTAACCTATGGGACTATCGGTGGGAGATTTAAGAAAGGAGAAAACCCATTTATCGAAGAGGCGTATCAGCGAGTAGCGTTGGACCAGCTCCTTAAGATAGCTGGTATTACAGATGATGACTTGTTAATCATGTCTGATGTTGATGAGATACCAAGTGCTCACACTATTAACCTCTTAAGATGGTGTGATGAAGTACCTTCAATCATTCATCTGCAGCTGAAGAATTATCTTTATTCATTTGAATTTCTATTGGATGAGAAGAGCTGGAGGGCTTCAGTTCACAGATATAAGAGTGGTAAGACGAGGTATGCACATTTCCGCCAGTCTGATGACATATTGGCTGATTCCGGTTGGCATTGTAGCTTTTGCTTCCGCCGAATTAGCGATTTCATTTTTAAGATGAAAGCCTACAGCCACAATGATAGAGTCAGGTTCTCTCACTATCTGAGTCCCGAAAGAGTTCAGAAAGTAATCTGCAAAGGGGCCGACTTATTCGATATGCTGCCTGAGGAGTACACTTTCAAGGAAATCATTGGTAAAATGGGACCGATACCTCATTCATACTCTGCAGTTCATCTTCCTGCTTTTATTCTGGAAAATGCAAACGAGTACAAATTTCTCTTACCTGGAAATTGCATGAGAGAGGAGGGATAGATATATCATGGAACTTCATTTGTGATACTGGATTCTCACCAAGCTTGTGTAGCTTATGCAGTAGTTCTAAACACTAAAAATTATGCTCGCAGATAGATTTAGAATCATGTATATCTCACATGCAACTCACGAGCTTTTTGGAGCATAGTAGTTTTCGAGGTGGTCATAAATTTCTTCTTAACTATTTCACTAGGCAAGTGGGTCCGTCATCTGGGATGTTCAGCTTTCAAGTCTTCATAGAGATGATGATGGAGGAATTTCGCCTCTATAAGGTCTTGGTTATATTCTGAATTGCCTTCTTTGATAGTATGGCCTAGGACATGGCATTTATCTATTTGGTATCTAATATCCCATGACAGATAATTCTTGCTACAATTGCCAAATGCTGAAAACTCCAATCTCACAAGGTTTGACATGGTAAGAAGAGAAGTGTGCAGTTCAGGTGAACTTCTCCAATCACTAGATGATTGCACTAACAACTTGTTATTAAATGAACCAAAACAAAAACGAATATTTTGAAGTTTGAAAGAGAGAAAGTAGAGATAAATAGGGAGAAGAATTTTTTCATGTGTAACTTTTACAATATTTGAAGGATACAGACCTTATAATTTATAAGGCTATTAGGGTATTGTGAATGTATGGTATTACAACAGAAACAAAAATTGCCCTGTTCTTTCATTTTCCTAACTCCTGTTAATAGTGTCTATGTTTTATGCTTTTGCTGCCATTGCATGTTCTAACAAATAGCATCGGAACTTAGTCTCAGTGCTGTAAAAACATTCAACAAATTATAGCTTAACAGCAATCACATGTTTTTCTTTTCTTAAGTTTTAAATACTTAATTTGGCTGTGTAAAACTTACTTTCTCTCTAGGAGATTTTGCATTGATTGGCTTTTCACCTTGTTACATTGATTAGTGTTTTAGTTTGTTCATCGATAAAATTTGCTAATGATCTACCTTTTAGTAATGGCAGAGTGACACATCAAAGTCTAATGCATCCACTATAGTTATTTGATGTCCTCCTTTTTCTTTTTCTATCATCTTCTTTACTATACATGCTGCCTAATGTAGCATTATAAATATTATTACTATCACTCTCATCACGATAAATCTGACCCCTTTTGCAAACAATTCCTTTTTTCTTTTCCTATGATTTTGTAGTTAAGATCTATTTTGGTCTTTATAATCTTTATGTGTATCACTTTGGTTTTTGGAAAATTGAAAAGTTCAAATTATTTTTTGGGATCAAATTAATACACGCCAAGATTTATATGAAGATATTCACTCCTCCTTATAAGCAAAGCTTTATATATTAGGATTCCATCGTTTCAGGTGATTGTTACACATGGAGCCTTTGGATCATTCACATTCATTTGCCAAACTTTAATTTGATTAGAAATTTCATGTTTTTCCATGTTAAGGTTTCATCTCAAAATCAATTGGCAAAGAGAGGAGTAGTCCAACAAATATTTAAACCATTCCCGAGACAATGAGGTAAGTGACGTGAGACTTACTTCCCAACATGCTCCTTCCACATAAGCTTGCCGGAGCAGACGAATGATTACCTTTGACCCATAACTAAAGGGCATCTTTTGGCCCATGACAACCGGGAAGAAATTGAGATCTGACTCTGGTACCATGTTAATGTTTCATCTCAAAACCAATTGGCAATGAGAGAAGTAGTCCAACACATATTTAAATCATTCCCGAGAGAGATAGGCGATGTGAGACTTACTTCCCAACACTCTAATGTGACAACATCATTGCTCGAGTCGTGAATTTATTTATAATAGCAAATTCGTTAGAGGTTTGTTTGGAGGAAGGATGTGGATATTCTCTCCCAACGCTTACCCCATTCTGACAGCAATGGTAATGTATATCGTCTTTTACCGTCTATGAGTTTTATACACTATTAATGTATTATATATCATTTATATTTAATCTTCATTAGTTTTTATTTAAAAAATAATAATACAAATGAATAGTGAATGATGTACTAAATGTGTATAATGTACTAATTATTTAAATTTTTACATTATCAGTACATAAACATTACAATTTTAGTAAAAGTGATTAAAAATATATAATATTATGCCTACTAAAGATGTGAAATAAATATGTTTTCAATGTGAAATTCATCTATTTTATGGATGATAAATTTGAATAGCTTGTATAACCTACTGGAACAAAAATTAATACTAGGCAAAGGATGTTTATTTTAAGAATACTAAGAAAAGTAATTTTTTAAGGGTGGGGATCCACTTACTACAAGAGTAAGTTTTTTAAACTAATTCTACGTCTTAACCATCAATTCTAGGGAAATCTAATGGTTTGAATTAGTGGGTAGATCTAAATCATTGAATTTCCCTAGAATTGATGGCTAAAATGTGAAGTAAATTTAAAAAACTTACTCGTGAACGTATCTCTCCTCATTTTTTAAAATAAAAATAAGTGCAATCTTATCTTATTTAACATGAATATTAGTTTCAACGAAGTTTCAAAGTGAGATATAATACGAATAAGATGAAGTTGACGTGAGTAGTTTATCGTTATAGAGCATTCAGAGAAATGTCACTTTTTGACATGGTCTTGGTCTTTGTAGCAGATCAACGGTATTTATTATTCCTATTAAGTGTTTAAAGTAGTTGGCTTGGTCTGATTCTGGTTGGTGATGCTTCTGCCTCTCTTCCGTGTAAACTTCTCTAGTTGACTTAGAGACTTACTCTGCAACTCATTACTATTATATATGCATAATTGCAATTTTATAACTTCTTATTAATAAATTAATCAATTATTTAAAAGACAACTTAAAATTATAATATATTATTTGTCAAAATAACATCATTATTTACTGTATTCTGTAATAGAAACTTTGAAGGAGGTTAACTTATGTTCATATATATATCCACATAAAGTTTTTAACCATACTACAGATAGAGAAATATTAAACATGGACCATTTCCACTACAATGAATGATCTGACTTCTCTTATCTATGTATTTCTCCCTTGTGAATGTATTTTGCTATGACAATTGATTCTTCTATTCCCCCCTTCTCATGAAGCATACCGTCAACTTAGGGCCAATTCAGATTATGGGATCACGTGTCTCGAACGGTATAACATTCCCTATTCCGGACCATTACCACATGAATAAAATAAATTTTTTAAAAACAAAACGGAATATTCTCCCTGACTTGGGATGGGGAATAAAACACCATTCGAGACAAGTGATATCTGTCGCCATTCAAATTATGTTTTTAGGTTGCTCTTTAATTGCTATGGAATTTTTCCACTATGTTTTGACTGATTTCCTACTTTTGAATTCTAAAGGGAGTGGCATAATATTGCTTAAAAAGGAAAATTAAGATAAAAAACATAAGATAGAAAAAATACTATCTAGTCATTGATAATATAAGATTCTTTTACACTTTTAGTTAGCCATCTACAATTTTTATAAAATAAGTCATCAGGATGATGATTGTTTATTTTTCACAAAACATATCATGTAGTTTACAAAAAAAAAAATTTGGGCTTACAAAATTATAAGTGGTATATACATTTTTTTTTCTCTTCAAAACAATGGAGGGGATGCATTTGCCCACCATGGAATATATATAGCAACGTCAATGGTTTAGATCATTCTTATTTAGTTTTATATTTTTATATATACTATTGTGTCAATAAACATTATGTGACTATCTAGTCTATCCAACTAAATATTCAATCTATATATTTCATTTTATATAAATATAATGTTTTGATTGGATATACTTTAAATTACATATAATTTTTTTTGTTTTAACTTATAAAAAAATATTTTTTTTTGTTTTTATTAGAATATTCAATTAAGATGATAAGTTAGTTTCAACTTGCAATTAATATTTTAGTGATGATTACCTATAGTTATATGTTTTTTTGTTGAAATTAAAAAATATCAATGATAAAATAGGAAAGTGGAAATTATATTATGTATTATATATATATATATTATAATATATAATATATATATAAAAGTAAAACATGATGTAACTACTACCATGATGTAATTTTCATTTTCCTATTTTTCCTTTAACATTATTTTATTTATATGAAAAACAATATAATTCAAGATAATCGAATATCTCTCACCGTAAATTGAACGTTATAGTAAATACAAAAAAAAACTATAATATAAACTATATCAAACACAAAAATACATTATAATTCGCCCAAATAAAATATATAAAAGTTGAAAAGTTAACACTATAGAACATTGATTAGCATGCACAAAGTGTCTTTTGACATATCACTAATAATAATTACACCATATTTTAATTTTTTATAGTATAAAAATATAGAGTACTTATAATAAGTACTTAGAGGGTTTTTATAATAATAATTAGATTAGAAGAGCATGGGGGCCTTTGCGAGACGTTGGTTAAAGTGTTTGGTTGGTTGGGTGGCCCACATCCGAACCAAAAGGACCTGGCGAGTGGTTTCAACATCGTGGTGGGCCCCTCAATTACCAGCTGTAATTATACCCTTCTCTCAACGTCTTCCTTATACTCACTCACTTCTCTTCTTATTCTTATTATTTTCATTTCTTTCAACTATTCTTATACATCTTCACCCAAATTCCTACTTTGCTTTCATAAAATCAACCACACCTTTTTAAAGAGAAGAGAGGTTTAACACTTTCTTCTGTTTCTTTTGTAACTTTAACTCTTCTCACTAAAATAACACACACGTCTCTTCGTTCCTTCTTTCAAAAAATATGTGGTGGATAATGAACGAGACCGGAGGAAATTACTGTTCTAAGAAGAGTGATGATTTATGCAGCAATGTTTGTGGCCAGGTATATATGTATAAATCATCAATAATTATTTTTATTTAATTCTATTTTTTTATTGTAGTAGTTTATGATTTCATTTCTTTTGCGGTGAGGATTTTCGACCCTTCAATTTATGGGGTGGGTGATTTTGTGGAAAAAAATATCTGATCGAACGGTTTATAGTGGCTATGGGTGGTTATAGAAATTTTATCCTAGATTTGCTCTCATTTTTATTTTTTATTTTTTATTTTTTATGTGTACGAGATATTCCTGATCTGAATTAAGGTTGCGTTTTTGAGGTTTTGGCGTCTGCTTGGTTTTTTCTAAATTTATGAACTATCTTGTGCGGTTTGTGGTTAACGTATATATAGACACACCTTTGACCTCCCTTTTCTTCTTTCTCCTTTTTTGGTCTTCTTTTTTTTGGTTAGGGAAAGTGAAAAAGGTTTTGGATTTCATTTTGGTTTTGAAAAAGATTTCTAATTTATTTAGGATAGAGCTTTTTGCTTTATTATTTGGATTATTGATGCTATAGTTGTATGGAAATCGAACAATTTTGATAAATGAAGAGCAAATTTGGCAATTTCTTTTTGGGTTTAAGTCTTTGGAGGATTGAATGAAGGTTCATTGTTTGGTTATTTTTCTTGATTTTCCATTCTTGAAGGCTTGTGTTTGGTGGTTACTTAGATATTTCTTGTTGAATTAAATATGCAGGAGTCAAGTCAAGTAACGGGCATGTCAAGAATTCGCTGCATTTTGCGCGGTTTGGATGTGAAAACCTACATATTCCTGTTTGCTATTATCCCAATGTGCACATTAGGTGTCTATATTCATGGACAGAAAATCTCGTACTTCCTGCGGCCGCTATGGGAAAAACCACCCAAGCCTTTTCATGTCATCCCTCATTACTATCACGAGAATGTGTCAATGGCGAATCTCTGTGAACTTCATGGGTGGGGGGTCCGGGAGTTCCCTAGACGTGTTTATGATGCTGTGTTGTTTAGTAATGAGATTGAAATACTTACCTTGCGTTGGAGAGAGTTGTATCCCTACATCACAGAATTTGTTCTGCTGGAGTCAAATTCAACATTTTCTGGATTGCCTAAGCCTTTTGTTTTCAATAGCAACCGTGCACAGTTCAAGTTTGTGGAGCCGCGGTTAACCTATGGGACTATCGGTGGAAGATTTAAGAAAGGAGAAAACCCATTTATTGAGGAGGCGTATCAGCGAGTAGCGTTGGACCAGCTCCTTAAGATAGCTGGTATTACAGACGATGACTTGTTGATTATGTCTGATGTTGATGAGATACCAAGTGCTCACACTATTAACCTCTTAAGGTGGTGTGATGAAGTACCTTCAACCATTCATCTGCAGCTGAAGAATTATCTTTATTCATTTGAGTTTCTGTTGGATGAGAAAAGCTGGAGGGCTTCAGTTCACAGATATAAGAGTGGTAAGACGCGATATGCACATTACCGTCAGTCTGATTACTTATTGGCTGATTCCGGTTGGCATTGTAGCTTTTGCTTCCGCCGAATCAGCGATTTCATTTTTAAGATGAAAGCCTACAGCCACAATGATAGAATCAGGTTCTCTCACTATCTGAGTCCCGAAAGAATTCAGAAAGTAATCTGTAAAGGAGCCGACTTATTCGATATGCTGCCTGAGGAGTACACTTTCAAGGAAATCATTGGTAAAATGGGACCTATACCTCATTCCTACTCCGCAGTTCATCTTCCTGCTTTTATTCTGGAAAATGCAAACGAGTACAAATTTCTCTTACCTGGAAATTGCATGAGAGAGGGATAGATATATTTTGGAACTTCATTTATGATTCTGGCTTCTCACCAAGGTTGTGTTGCTTCTAAACACAGCAAATTATACTCGCAGATAGATTTAGTATCCTGTATATCTCAAATACAACTAATTGTAACGAGCTTTTTCTGAGCATAATTGATTTCGAGGTGGTCATAAATTTCTTCTAAACTGTTGCACTAGGTAAGTGGATCCTTCATCATGGGATACTCAGCTTTCAAGTCTTCATAGAGATGATGATGGAGGAATATTGCCTCTTTTGGTTAGATTCTTGATTGCTTTCTTTGATAGTATTGGCTAGGCCATGGCATTTATTTATTTGGTATATAATATCCCATGACAGATAACTCTTGCTACAAATGCTGAATGCTCAAAACTCCAATCTCACAAGGTTTGAGATGGTAAGAAGAGAAGTGTGCAGTTCAGGTGAACTTCTCCAATCACTAGATGATCGTACTAACAACTTGTTATTAAATGAACCCAAACAAAAACATATATTTCCAAGTATAAGGAAAGAGAGAAAGTAAAGATAAATAGAGAGAAGAACTTTTTTGTATTGTACTACTCTTCATTTTTCAATGTGTATCTTTTACAATACTTATAGGATACAGACCTTGTTATTTATAAGGCTAATAGGGCATTACATTAATATAGAATATTGAGTATAGTAACTTAAGAATAAAAGCTGCAAACGCATGTGTTCTATTATTTTTTATATGCAGACCAAACTCATGAGAATTATATTAATGGACCTCCACTGATTCATCACAGCTCTATAACACACCCATAAAAACTCATTTTGGTTTCTAATTTTATTTTGTCTAGTTTATTATTATTCAACTTAATGTCACTTTGGAACTAATGTATCTCATAAAAAAAAAATTAAGAACGTGTCTTACCCTATGAATCCTATTGACCATTTTGTCACTATTTTTCCAAAGGATATTAATTTATGTGAAAATTGTTATATGCGAATATTTCCATGGATAAAATGTATCTTCAGTATTTCTAATATATAAATTTCTAAATTAAGTACAATGTTTAACTAGATTGTGATCATTCTGTGTCAACATGTTATTTAAAAGATGGAGTATCATTCAAGGAAAAAGTATTTAAGATTCAAGGAATTGGTTAAATTGTCACCTAACATAAAGTTCAACTTTTCTAATTGCTTAGTAATTGTAGAAATCACTAAAAATAATAAATAAAAAACCAATAGCCACTGTAACCAATTTTGTATAGGATTCTACTGCCTTCTTCTGTTTTAAACTCGTCTTGATAAGAAATTTATGACGCTGTTAATGTCCACATAATAAGGTAAAGGGTATCATTCTTTATTTGTTTAATATGATTTTGTCACAATATTTTCAAACATTCAGCAATGGATTTGTACATTGAGTTTCTGCTTAGTCCTCTATCTAGGACTTAAAGTTTGTATTGCAAGTAACTAGCATTACAAACTTAAAACATCATATACCAAAAGAATCATGTGAGAACTGAAAAACAATGGTGACAATGTGATGTAGAACTATAATATAAAGGAAAAATCATTAGACTTCCTTTGTTGTTGCCTAATTATGAACAAGCAGATTAGAAAAATCAATTCCCTTGGATCTGTAATACCCCTTTTCTGCATTCGTTAACCGGCTTTGAAACATCCTCCACTCCATTCCACACCTTTCCTTCACCTGCTACAAACACCATCCAAACATCAACATATATATTTCAGAATCATAGTCCATAAAGAAAAATTCCATTATAACAGCTACTGAATCAATTAAGGTAACAGTACTAATAAGAGAAAAATAAATTAGTATCATGAAACATGCATAACATACCGCCCGTGCCGCTGTTTTTGTTTGATTTCCTTCAGTTTGTGCTTTTCCCTGACCAGATGAGGATAAGGAGTGTTAGTTACAGTGATGCATTTGAGTGAAATTATTAGCATAAAGTGTAACATAAATAATCATGGATAACAATTTACCTGATTCCCTAATGAGGGAATACCTTGGTGAATTACCCATTGAGCATCAACAACTCCTATTTTCTCATGTGCAGGCTATCATATAGATAAGGGTATTAATGTTCCATTTCATAGCATATCATAGGTACAACATTTTCTTTTTTCTTTGGTGTGTGTCTCTCTTACAACCACACCAGAAGTAATAAGATAATGTACTACTCACCTCAACACATTTTCGAAAAGCAAAATCAAGTCCCCACCCGTGGACAAATTCATTCTGCAATACCAAGTGTTTTACAACCATAATTTATTGGAAGACATTGATTACTAATTGATGATTTTTTTAAAGGAAAGAACGAGAATAACCGTATAACCTGAATCATATGCCATACACAGCGCCATGCATCTCGCGAAAACACTGGAGCCATAATCTCAACAAATCTGCATGCATGAAAAAAATTAGATACAACAATGTAGGAGCAGATAATACAACATTTAGTAATACATCTTTAGATACTTACGCTGCGCAAGGAGGCAGAGTAGGGTACTTACACTTTCCTGGTTTCTCCTGTGTTTCTCTTATAGAAAATCGAAGAAATAAACGGTTAAAAGACACACATTGCATAACTTGCAGCACAAGAAAGAAAACTAATGTGCAGTTCTTATCATTCTTACTTGTGGACTTCTGTATCATCTCTTCTCTTTGTCATATTCCAACACAACTTTTTTCCAGATTCCAAACCCGGCTGTGAAATCTCCAAGCCATGTTTCTTTACCAGTTTTAAGTATCTGCAGTTGGAATTAGAACGGATTATGAAATTTCCTTAACAAAAACAAAGCAAAAACTTAACAAAATATGTACCACATCAAATACTCACTCCTCTGCATTGAAATTATCAACACCTAAGTCTTCATCCCATAAAAAAATATAGTCATATGGTGCTACAATGTCTGGATGCAAAAATCGCTTCGCGTACCACCTGGGAAGGGAAAAAAAAGACCAACTTTAGTTTGGTAAATGACATTAAGCTGCAAATTTCACATTAAAAATTTGTCTTACAAAACATATCAGCAATTATAGGACTTTTACCATTTGGTTTGTTTGTGAGCACTCACATGAATAGCCTTCCTGGACCACTCAAACTCATCCCATTCGGTTGTTCGACCATCATAATGAAATAGAAGGATTGTGAAGTTCTCTGAAAACTGTTCAGGTAACATTCTAGTTTAAAGGCACATACACAAGCCTATGCTGAGAGAGAAACTAAGGGAGAACCTTTTTGACATTTGCATCTATATTCTCTCTCTGCTGATACCCAACAGTGAAGGCCACAAGGTACTTTGGCTTAGAAGTTAAATCCTGCGAGTAGCAACTTAATCAAATTCTCTGCATATAGAGAACCTATCACAGCAAATATACCAGTGGCATAGTGGGTGAGGTTCCCATATTGGATACTTAGTGGGTACCGGTACTCTTGGGTACTCATTTGATGTATATTGTTTCAAAATTGCGTCATTTTGGGCCGAAAACTTATGATTTTTCCATTTTTCGTCTTAGTCACATAAAAATACCAAATATGAGTATGATTAGTTTCTCATCTTCACGTTTCACACAAGGTATACATGCAACATAGCAACATGTATACCTTATTCATGCAAGATACACGTCCTCTAGTTTTTGAAAAAAAATGTCGAACCCTCGTACTTGGTAAGTACTCGATGCATACCCATGTTGGCGTAAAGCTAGAAGGAAAATATAAACATCTAAGTTTATGGTTACCATTACAGAAAGTTTTCTTAGAAGAAATCAAACAATCTTGTGAAACTAACTTAACACTTGTTTTACTGTATGAACAATAGTATAATGCTTAACGGACCTTAATCTGCATAATATTTAACTGCATAATTTATGAGATTTAGAGAGTGTAGCTATATTGAACTCATAAACTATTTTAGGATACTCACCTCACTTGGAATCCCCCATAATCTCCGTAAATACAAATCCGATTGTGCATTAACAATCCCAGGAGGTAATTTTTCTGCACCTCTTGGATTTGTTGAAACCCAAATCTGCATTGAACCATGAAAACAAGGAACAATTGTCTGATCATCATACAAAGTTTAACATTCCAGTTTCCAAATATTTTGTGATAGAAATCCTTACAAATAATCTATTTTATTTTATCAATGAATAAGAATCCTATCATCATTTAAAAGGAAAGGGAGAAGTATAATAGAGGCAAGAATCCCTCTGATTCTCATGCTGCTATAGATTATTTCCATTTTCACTCTTGTATTAAAACTGCAAGTTCTATTAGTATCTTACTCTCTTCCTTTCATTTCAACAATCACTTGACCAATTATGAAACAGCTACTTATCAAAGAAGGCAGAGTTACTAAATGTTCTGTAATCACCATAAATCCAACAACTAACACACCGTACCTTCGATGTTTCATTTGATAATTCTTCCTGTAATAAGCTAATGTTATCATTGCCCATATCTTTGTTTTGAATGCAAGAGAGATTAAAGGAAGAAACCAGACCAGATTGGAGATTCAGCTGCAAATTGTTAAACACATGTTTCATTATTAAGTCCAACAACATAAAAATTAATTCAAGCATAAAGTAGTACACTTCATAAAAAGGAAGTAGATATTATTCACCTTTTTTATTGACAATGTTGGAAGTGAAACTCCTATAATTAAACCAAAGACACCTCCAACAACAAAAAACACAATAACCCTCATGCTTTCACTTCGTTTTCTATTAGTAATTCTGCAGCCAACAAAAAAATGTGAGTGTCACTTGAAGGTTATTGATGACTTTAACTATAGCATATACAAAATCTCTTAAGAACAAACAGAATACAGATTTCACCTACGAGTAGCGATTCCCATTATATCTAATCTCTTCTGATTGTTTTCTCCATATAAGAAACAAAGAAACTTTTTAATAAAAAAACCAGATATTGATTCAAAAGAACAAAGGGAAAAAGATTATGGTTTTACAAGTTACAACAAATATATATAGTTATCCAGTGGAATTAACAGGTGAAGTTAGTTTTTCTTCTACTATGATCTCTTGTATAAAATGATAATAATGGAAAGCATAAGTAACTTGAAATTAACACTTTGTGTGTGTTGTAAGACTCAGACATAATTGAAAGTTCAAAGAATGAATCTTAATGAAGAAGTGCATGTGCTTTCCCCTAATAACCTCCGATGTAACTTAAGTGGTCTCTTTGACCAAACATAACACGTAAAGTACACGAGATATTTACAACTTAGTTTGTCCACAATTAGATAACCACGGACACTTTCTTTGTACTAGAAGAAATACTATAGGAAGATTGTATACACAGATAGTGTATGAGATATATACATTGTCATTGCATTATCTATATTTTATTATCATTAATTCTTCAAAAAATTAATACAAATTAATGGTAGATGACAGTCCATATATATTATACTTATTACTGATAATAGCCTAATACAAGTACACGCGTATAAGCTTTAAGCTATAATTATCAACTTATTAGCTCATAAATTAGTAGCTTATATTAATAAGTTTACTTAGTACACAACAATAAATAGCTTATTTTTAATCTGATAAGCTTGTCGACTACATTATAAGATAATTAGTTACCTTGTAAATACTATATTAAAGTAAGCAAAGTGTATCTATCATGATTTGATAAGAACGCATAATCCTAACGTGCATAAACTTTTATTCCATTTACTTGCAATTTGGAATTCTAATTTTGATCAACCATTACTTATTCTGCTAATTGATTTCTGATATACATCCTATTAAAGTCTTTCCATGAAAAACGTTCATTACAATTGTGAACCTCATATGGGTCAACATGTGATTTGAAAAGCAGTTACCTTAATTTGAAGAAATCTAGAATAAGTGTAACAGCAAGAAAGAGAAGCTTATGGGAAGAAAACTTAAAATATTCAATAATATGTACCCGACTTAATGTTTTAAAAGAATATGAATAGGAGATACATATTAATAATACATACTAATATATATTAACTCCTGTCTCCTATTCATATTCTCTGATAATTTTCATATGGAACTTGAAGTTCAGTTAATCGATTTTATTTGGTAAAATTCAACCCAAAAGAAAAGTTAGGGAGATGCGAAGTGGAGTCTACGGTGGATATTAGACCAAAGTTGTAAATGTGATGACTTAAAGGTAGCCACACAATAAGATAGAAAATTTAGAATGCGCATATTCGATTCACATCCCACCAACCCATATTTTAAGCAGTCTATTCACACAAATTTGCATGTCACTTTAACACAAATCACTGTATAATAATACTAATTACCACAACAACGTAACACTTCAACTAAGGTTTAGTGTTTCAATTGGAGTGAACATTTCCTATTTTATATACTCAAATGATCTTGAAAAAAGAACATTATAATAAAAAACACGAGTAACACCGCAAGTATTATTCACCTACATTAATTTTCTCACTTTCAGCACTTGAATTCTATATTGAATTGCTGCTTGGTCCTTACTCCTTAGACAGGACTCTAAATTAAGATTATAACCAACTAGTATTAACTAAACAATAATTTGAGGGCGTAGTATAAAAAATGTCAACATTGAAATCAAAGTTCAATAGTGGCGATGGTTGTGTTGTGTACAATGCCAACTTTAGTTGTATTCTAAGCAGTACTCGAATTAAAAATATCAACAGCTGCTACAGCCTTGAAATAAGCGTTTTCTGCATTGGCACTGTCCAACACCAAGGCACATTTTACAATCAAACTCTGTAAAATAACTACACTCATTACAATGTAAGGCGGTGGATGATTTGAACCAATGACAATTTGACAACTTTAAGATAGACAATTACCTTTGTGTCAATGATCACCCTACTGGTTAAATAAACAACTAGAGATTATATAATCAAGATGAAGTGTATGAAACATGCATAACATTAAGAAATGTGACACTACATCCTTTATTCAAATATGATTACGATGCTACAAAATATTTGAACACAAGCTTCTTACATGGCAAGGGTATGATAAACCATAAATTGAAGCTTTAAGCACGAGGACTCTCATAACCTCAGGAGTTCTATGATGTGCTGCAATGTTTATATGATAGTAACAGTAAAATCATAAGTTGAAATATGTACCAAAAGGATCTTTGCGAGCAAAAATATACAAGACTGAATACGTATATTTTGAAACAATAAAAAAGAATAACTAATATTTACCTCCCCTTAATTTCATAACCTCAATTCTGTCCATTTTGTTAATGTTTGGTAACGTATCTATTTATCTTTCATGGAACTTATGCTTCATGAGTCTGGCTACTAAGATCAGATGTTAGAACAGGTGAAGGAAGCCAGAGTTCTAGACGAGTTCCCCCAGCTCCGAGGGGAGCATCTTTGGTCCGGGGTGATATAACACGCACGACACAGCCATAACTCTCCAGTATTTCGCGTGCAACAGTTAGCCCAGCAACAAAGTTCCACGTCATGTTGTCTTCAATCATATCTTCAGACTGTAGTTCTTGTCCATAGGGTGTGAGTGAGTGCATCTGTGTCTGCAGGGGCGGAGTGTGGAATTTAGTATGAGGGGGCCAAAATAAAGAGTACTTAGCTTGTGATAAACAAAAACTTAGCTACTACATGCATAGTACATAATATAAATATGATACCCGACTGATATAATGTAGTCTAAACTGATAAATTGTTCCTCCATGCTATTTTTTTGTTTTCAGTTCGGTTTTGTAACTCAATTTTCATTTTGATGCCATGTATAGTTTTTTCTCACAATTTTGTTATTTCCCAATCAAAAGTTACAATTTTGGTGTCGATAAATTTAGAATAAAAAGAATTACAAAATTTATTTATTAGTTCTCTGAAACTGTATCATTAAAAATGGATATAAAGCTACAAAAAAGAATGAAAAAACTATATATAGTACCAATTTAAAACAGGAAATAACTTATATTAAATGACCAATTTGAAATGAAAATAACTTAAAGAACCTAATTAATTTTTTGTTAACGAAGGATTTGTTTATGAGTTGGTTATTAGAGGAGGAGGAAGGGAATGGAAGATTTGATAGTCATTTCACAAGTGTATTTCATGACACCAATTGAGTTATAAGGGATAAGTGGTAAAACATTATAGCAAAGTATCTTTTTAAGGGGAAGGGAGAGAGTGTAGTAGTTGGAGCTTTGAACCCGGCGCTCACACTTCATATCCCATAGCTTTATGCCTCTACAACTACCAATTGAGTTAACTCTTGGAGACAAGGGATAAGTGATAAGTACTACTAGTAATAAATATATATCTTGACAAAATAAGGTACCATAAAATAGTTTTATATAGCAATATTAGAAATGGAAATGCTTCTACTCTACAGTCTACACACATACATCAAATTTCACATAAGCACAGCGAAGAGTAGGAGAGGACTGAAGTTACCATATAGTGCATGTCAGGTCCATCATCATCAATAAGCACGAGAGTACCACCTGCCGGTGCAGCAGTAGACACAATTTCAACCTTCCCTCCAACACATGTGCGTAGTAAAGCACCTTCAATAAGATTGCTGAAAGCCTGGCGCAAAGCGGGTTCTTCTACAGCAGCTAGCAAAGGTTGTGAGGGCTCACTTAGCTCCAGTACACGTTTTTGATTCTGGGCAAGAGGCTTTGCAGCATCAACCAAGTCTGCCAATACTTCAGAAACATTACATGGTCTTCCTGACATTAACAAAAAAGCATAAGGAAAAAATGTAGAAATCTTCTAATTGTTGAAAGGAAAGAGAAATAAATATATATAACCCAAAAAGCAGAAACCCAAAAGAAGTAAAAGAATTTTTTTATATATATAGGGGATGACTCAAGTGAAAACAGTTCTCATATAAAAATTGTGAGAACAATAAATCTGGGCCTTACAACCAATCATGGATGATTAGGATTAAGTTAGTTATTAATGACATGATAGTCATGTGCATGTATCTTTTAATCTTGATCGTTCAAATAAGATCCAATGGTCCATATTAATTGTTCTTATTTATCACAATAGCATATTATTCTCACGTGAGTCGCTCCCTGTGATATTAGGGATGCAGCAAAATGTGCCAATTTTGGAGTTTAATCAGGTTACAATTGGGATACTACAGAATTAATCAAAAGTGGCACATGCATATCAACAAACGAAACCTACCTGATTCCATGTTGTAACGGAGCAAGTGCCAAAGGTGGTAGGGGCATCTCTATATCCTGGACAGCAGTACTTGTAAAGAGTGACTCAGTAGATTTATTCATTTTATTTGCAGAGCCATCCCTTGGAACACTATCTAATAATTGAGATCTTACGGACTCAGAAAGTATGTGAGTAGAACCATTCATTTTCTTGATTGCTTCTTCATTGTAGCGCACTATATTAGCCTACATATTGGACAAATTTTGAACATTAGAGGTACTAGTTTCTACATATGAGGGAAATGTGTGTATGTGTGCGCACATTATTTGCTTGTTTCCTCTAACTAGAATGCTTACTGAATTTTCCACTAATAGAAAACTTATCAGACGAAACTTCATTCAACCAAATATTTTGTAATGGAAAAAGATATTTAGAAGGAAGAAAGAATCTCTTAAAGGGGGGTGATAATACCAAAACTCAGCAAACTCCAATACAGGTAGATATTAACGGCAATATAGTATGCATCTCAATGTGTTTATCTGGATAAAGAACATTCCATTTTTAAATTCTATTCCTTTCTTCTTGTTTTGGAACACGAGAAACTTGGGATTTGAGAAGATGTTATAAAAATTATGGTCCTTTAGAAATTGTATGATTTTGTATTCAGCCAAAGGAGGCTGAAACTGTGCTGCATCAGCCATACGGTTTGACTGTAATTCACCCCACAAAATATCACTTTTGCTATTCACCAAGTTAATGGCACCATGAGTATTTGACTATGTTGTGGACGATTTTCTAATATCAATCGGCCAATAAATTATGTATACATGTCAAACACTTTCTTCGGGCCATTTGTTGGAAAAGAATAGGATAAAGCAGAGTACATAGTTATTTTTATACACATAGAGGAAGAGAAAATAAAATATGAAGATATAGTCATTGATAATTGATATATAAAAATTATGTGTAAGTATGCATGGCCATAAGTGTGTGTGTATGTGTGTGTGTGTGAGAGAGAGAGAGAGAGAGAGAGAGAGAGAGAGAGGTACCTTTGTCAAATATACTGCATCCTGGAGTTGTTGTAGGACATCTCTCAGACGGTCACCTTGTACCAAGATGTCTTCAACAATGTCATATGAAATCTGCAAAACTACTGATTTAAGACATTGGCATTCTACCACAACCATAAGATATGAATAACCATAATTAAGATTCAACATTCCTTGAACGCTTTATTTCAATTTGCTGCATGTTAATAAATTAGGATTGATCTGTTTGAGTAGTATTTTTCATCTAACATCTCCTATGTCCTTGCACTAAATGATGATAGGCTGAGACCCAAACTTAAGTTGAGCAAGGGCCACGGAAAGACTCAAACATATAAACTCAATAGGCTTTGGCTTGATCCTGGACAAACCTGACCATGGGCCTGTAGTGTAAATGTAAGTGTATGTAAATGTAAAAATTCATGTTCAATAAAGTATGATTTAGATAACTCAGACCTGGCTTCTCTTTGTTTGAGTAGACATGATTTTACTTAAGGTTTGAATGCTTGAAAGAGGACCCCGGATCTGTTTAGAATTTTAATGGAAGAGAAATTAGAACAGGCATGATGTAGAGAGATAAAAAAAATCTAAAAACGGTCAATAATTCATACTTGCTCAACCAGATTACTCATCCTGACATTATTTTGCCATGTTGATTGCTGAAGTAACATTGCTTTCTGAAAAGGAGTATACACTGGTGAGCAAGAAATTTGGGGCCTATGCCAAATATCAAATTCAAAACTATTCTTATCACGTACAAAGGTATGATATCATACACAAAATAGTTACAGAGAAATCAATCAAAGGCACTTGCATTGAAAACTAAACAATAACTCTCAGTCTCCACAACAAAGTAATAGAAGAGTGATTTTGAACATATATCCAATAACTACAAAGGAACATATTCAAATAGCATACATAGTTAAGAAATGCAGTTCAAAGTCAACTCTCATTAAATACAACGAATGTTACAACTTTATAGCATTTCATATTAGAAAAGTAATGAACTACTGCCACAATTCGAAAAAGGAAGAGGTAGATGCAGCATATAGACCTGATCCATAACATATGCGACAGCTAGAGACTGTGAAATGTTGACAGCATTCAATCTTTGCTCAGAAGTGAAGTTGTACATACCAACTGGCTCATCCTTCACTCGAATGGGCTGAATTTCCCATGACTTCTTATCTAAATCTAAAAAAGGAGGCATGGAATAAGCGTCCTCAAGAGACCTGTGGTTACCTTTCCCACCACTTTGAGGTTTGTCACATGTTTCTAGCTCCAGCAACGGAAGCTCAGCAACCAAGAAACCAACAACAAATGGGTGTTTCACCATTGGAAGAACTACAGCCTTACATTCAGGAACAAGCTTAACCTACAATTAACATTTACACTAATATTAAGACCCATACTAACTAACAATAAACAGAAACCGCAACAAAAGTAGAAGCACACAGTGAGCTCAAGATAGCAAACACACTTGCAAAGTGGAAAGTGCAGTCTCTGCAGCACGCAAGCCAGCAGGAACATTAAAGTGGCCCACAAGAATGACAATGTCTTCTGACTCTGACTTTCCATCTCCAGGGTACAGTGCAACCCTCCGCAACTCTAACCGATCCATAACATAACTACCAGCTGGTCTAACATATACCTGCACAACACAAAAACATTCCTTAATCACACTACATTATAACAATCAAAGTCTTTTCCCACTTTGCGAGTTCAGCTACATGGATCAAGCCACACCAGTGCGTTCTATCAAAAAACAAACCTCCCAATCTGTCATTTAGGTCTAAATCATTCCTAATGGTTTCACCTAGAGTTTTTTTTATCTTCCACTTCCTCCTCTCTAATTATAGGGTAGCCTCCATCTGATTAGCTCTTCTATCTAGGGTTTCTATTGTTGAAGTTTTATAAGATGGACAAATATATAGTACAACCATCATATATAAAAGATTCGAACTAGACTAATATGTTCAAAAATGAGCAATTATTAAATTGAGAAGAAAAAAATGTATGCACCGACAGTGTAAAAGTTTTATACACTATCGGTGTATCATCTATCATTCATATAGTTTATCATCACTGCCTTTTAAATATAACCAATACAAATACATATCTATTATACTCATTTAAGCGTTCAATCCTTAAATAATTCATGAGTGAAACTTCTATAGCATAGCCATGTTAAAGGCACAAACAGAATTTCAAGATAATTGTATTGAAGGTCTTGCTTGTTTAAAATATTATTTAGATGACTAATCAGATTCTGATTGGTCGGATCTAAAAAGGCAATTATCAATACAAGTTCGCTTAAACCTGAAACGAGGTTGAATAATTTAATAGTTGAATTATAATGAGCATAAGGAGTGTGTTAAAGTGAATTATGAAAAGAATAAATTGAAATAATTAAAAATGATAATAAGGATGAACCGAGAGAACAGCTTCAGGAACGATCCTTCGAAAGAGGTGAAGCTGTTGAAGGCAGAGTGTGTGGAAGTCAGGAGTAGGAAGAAGGAGTCCAGGTGAGTGATGATTCTGAACTCGGTGAGTGAACTCGACGGGTGAAGTGGAGGCTTTGCGAATAGCGGAGGCGACAGCGGTTGCGGAAGAGACGGTGGAGTGGTGGTGGGAGTCGTCATCGGAGTCGGTGACGTGGCGGAGTGAATAAGAAGAGATAGGGTTGGGGTTAAGGGATTGGATGGAAGAAGAAGAAGAAGAAGAAGAAAAAGGAAGGGAATGAGTATGAGAAAGTGAGAGGGGATTGGAGAGGAATAATGGGTGGTGAAGGGATTGGAGAGTGAGAGGAGGTGTAGGAGTTACAATTCCACAGACTAGCATTTGGCTTAATCACACACTATACTACTTCACATTCTTCGTAATGGGAAAGTCCAATAACTATGGAAAAACAAAAGCCAAAGAAATGCTATACGAAGCATGGTGTTATCCACACACTATCATGATAGTGTTTTCTTAATATATATTTTTTAAAATAATATACATCATTTATTTATATTCATTTTGAAGATTAAACATGAATGATGAATTTTTTCTTAATGTATACATTTTTCTCTTTTATTTTACTAGATTTATAAGATAAAATAAGTGCTTTAGTCCATTGTCTTAGCTTTTTTAATTTGGTTCCATAATTTTTCGCTTGTCAAATTATTCCTTTAGGCGTTAGTTTCTTAATTTGGCCAATGTCAGAAGTATAAAGAGCCTCATGAAATTGTTATTGTATAGCACTGTTAACTTTCCGGGCGGAGAGGACGCCAACATATACACCACCAGAACCAATGTGGTATAAATGTGAACTATTTTAAATAAATAATGAAATGTGGTACAATTAAATATCAGTACAATTCCACAATAACTAGCAAGTGCCATAATCTTCAATTAATAAAATTACAGGCTGTTGGCCTTCAACCAGACACCCAAAAAATTACCAGAAGGAGAAAACAAATTTACAATGTCTCAATATGTAACAAAAGATAAAGCAAAAGTTTTAGTGCCACTACTCAATGATTGTTTCTCCAATTCCTGGAGTAAAATTGAACAAAACGATTAGAAAAGATGAATGAGGGGACCAAATAATATTAGGTTATGGTCATCAAAAGTTGAAGATAACTCTTAATCCAAACAAAACTGTTTTCCAGTCTTCACCATCTCTCTCTTGACCCTGATCTGTAAGACAGTATAAATATCAGCATTGGCAAACACTTCTCAAGCCCAAAATGTTAGAACTATATGTGTAAATAATAAAAGAGCAGAATAAACAGAATTGAATTCAAAGCCACTTCCAATTGTGTCATAAGATTTTTAAAACGTGATCAAGCAATAGTTCTGTTTGGAGTGTGTATTGTGTAAGGGGTGGCAAGACCAGCTGACACAAATCATGATTGAGTAACACCACACACAGTTAGAACTCGCAAACTTTAACTAGGCGTGGCAAGACCATGAAGAAGGAAAAGGAAAGAGAAAGAGAAAACAATGCAGCTGTATATTCTCACCTATTCATGTCCCTGCTATACCTATAAACTCCCCCCTGTCCCTGCCACTACCATATGGTCTTCTTTCATCACTAGGACGCATCCGCATATCTCCTGTGCCACGGGATCGAGGCCTGTCATTAAACTCCACACTTTTAGAATCCTCACATGAGCCAGATTGAGAATGTGGCCTATCAGGAAGACCAACATTCCTTCCTGCTGAGGAACCTGGCCTTTCAACAGCTTTCTGACCAAAACGAACTTTATCATCCAAATCATGAATAAGAAGTTCCAGTTCCCTTTCTTTATGTAGTAAGATTGCATGTGCATTACTTTGCTCTTCACCAGACTCACCCACAAATTCCTTATTTGAATTTGCTGTAGACTCTTTCTCAAGTTCCTTCTTCAATTGATCAATTTCTTCTTTTAATAATTTTTCCTCCTCAGTCTCAGTCCTGCAACGTTCCTTCAGAAGTCAATAACATGATGTGCATATATGAAAGATCAGCAAGTCACAAATATATCATGATGTAATCAAGATCAACTTGTGCAGCAATTTTGTGCATAAAGCAAGGCGGATAAAATAAACAAGGACAAAGATTAGATTTATGGCAACAAGTCATGATTAATGGCAACTACTGGGAATAACTTTAGCAATCTACCTATTAGAATTATACAGTTTAGATAAGGAACAAGAAAAAGAGAACTATGAAATACCAATAGAGTGAATACTGATAGATAGTCCTGATACAATAACATCATTCAATTCTAATATTTACAAATAGAATTTATACAACCTAATATTCAAACACTCCACCTTAACCTCACTAAGCTTTAAGTTAGTTACAAATAGCAAACCACAAGACAAACATCAAAACCTTGGTAACATCCTAGATAGATATCTCCTATAAGTCTTATAACTTTCTACTCAGGAGCCCTGTTAAAACCAAAATTTAATCTCCAACCACTAGGTCAGTCTCATACCACCTCATAATACATATAGGGTTTCAAGTGATTCGAAGGTTAATCCAGTTCAAGAGGACATTTTACATTCCTTATACCACATGATTTTCCGTTGACTGTCTTCTATCATCAGGTTTCAAGATATTGGTGGAGAACTCCTATTTGTGCCCTAACCAGAATCCTCCAACCCACTTGGTACCACCAGGTCAGTGGGTCGTGCAACATTGGAGGCACCATCTTTCTTCATTTAATCATCACGACTTATGCTACTTTCAAGAATCTCAACACAGGCTCCTAAATGATGACAAATGTTCAAGTATGTACATGAAGTCATTTAATTATGCCATGCATTTTGTTGCCATGGCTTTGATATCCATTGATGAAGACAAATGCATATGATATAAGGGGATAGGGTAAGTTCTAGCACATGGCAAATGTTGAATCTCTGGAATTCAGTAGAAAAAGAAAATTCTTGGAATAGTATTCGTATGTAAAATTGTATATCATTTGGCCTTTTCAAGGTAAAAATAAAACTTCAGTAGAAAGTAAACAATCTTCTAAGACCTCTCCTACCCATATAGTATACTAAGGAGGATATTCAATCATAAGTACCTTAAATTACCTATAAAAAGTCAATAATCAATAATATCAACAAAAATGTTTTCCAAATATATACAAGGACGGGGGAGGGGGAAATTGTGCAACTGCTGGGGTTTGAACCAAGGTACTCACACTTTATATCCCGCAACTCTAACAACTGACCAAACTCTTGGGGACTTTGTTAAAACTTGTTAACATATCACAAATGGCTAAGTTGTTTTTTTTAAAACATCATTGCAATCTGAAGTTCATCCATTTAAAACCCCCTAATAAAGCTTAACTTCAGGGCTTGTTACATGGCTTTATCTTCACAATTAATTTCAATATTCACTTCATGGTTTTAACTTTTCCTTTCCTAATTGAAGTTTCAACTGGGATTAAAAAACTAAAAGACGTTTTAATTAAATTTCTTCTTATGTCCAAAACAGAAGATATTTATATCATTACCACATGGGTGCAAATCTAAATCAACGCAATACCTTAGAACAACCTGAAGGTTGTGCTGATAAATTACAACATAAGAATCTAAAGTGTAAAACCAAAAACAAAAAATAGCATCATCAAACTCACCAACATATACACATAAAAATTAGAATGAAACACAAACCTCTCAACACGGCGATGCTCCAATTCAAGATCAATCTTCCTCCAATCCATACCTCGCTCCACCAGCAACACCTCCCTAGGTTTGGCATCCCCAAAGGGGTTAACCTTGGGTCTTGGTTTCACCACAGCTTCTGCACTCAGCAATCCAGGGCCCTCAGAGCGACCAGATTGAGCACTAGAAGGCCTGCTGGAGTGTGAACTTGTGGGGCGACTCGACGGCTTATTCGCGGCAAGCTCCGAATCCAGCTTTTTCCAATCCAATCCCTTTTCAGCTAAAACCTCCTCCCTCGGCCTTGCCACGCCAAATGGATTTGACTTATTCGTCTTCACCGGAGCTTCATTCACAGAACCATCGCCATTTTTCCGTGGATCCAATACCAACCTCGGCCGCTCTTGCACCCTCTCCTCACACTGCGGCAGTGGTGTACCCCTCGTCCAGCGATCAGGTTCCACCACGGAATCCCAAAAACCAGCACCAAAGTTGGAAGATCTAGCAGGCAGAGGCTTCTTCCCAACCGCCCAGTTATCCACACCATCAGCCCTAGAACCACCACCAAAAACGCCATCGCCTCTAGGACCACCGCTAAAACCACCATCGCCTCTAGGATCACCACCAAAGCCACCATCGCCTCTAGGGCTACCGCCAAAGCCGCTATCCCCTCTAGGAACACCGCCAAAACTGCCACCACCAAGCGAACCGTATCGATTCTGCCGTCCAGAATCGAACGACGGCATAGGTTTTCTTACCGACGCCCAATTATCAACCTCGTCAGCTCTCGAAGGCTGATCCAATTCCGAAACCCTAGAATTGTTCCCTCTACGTGGTTCTTCATCGAATCCACCATAGGATCTTCTCCCTCCGCCCCATGAACCATCGTGGTTGTCATCTCGGTCTCTCGAAGGTCCACCAGAGCGGCCATAGGAAGAGAATCCACCGCGGCTGAACTGCATTTCCTCCGCGGAACGCTCCTTGGGGCCGGTAGGGAGACGAAGCATCTCATCCGGTGTCAATCGACCGTACTGAGACGAAACAGCACCACCACCACCGCTTCCGGCAGCGAGTTTGGTAAACTTGGATAGCGTCATTTTCTTCTTCTTAGGCTGTTTTGCGTTGACAGCTTCCTTAAGGCTCGGGAAATTATGCGATGCGGCGGTTTGAGCGATAACTTCAGCTTCGCGCTCTTCAGCTTCCGCGCGCTCTGAATCTGCAGCCCAGGCTCCAATGTTACCCCATGCTTTCGACATTTTCTTTGTTTGGAAAAACGAAAACGAGAGTTTTTGTGTGAGGATCTGATAATGGAGCCGGAGCTCCGAGAAAGTGAGAAGAAAAGAGGTTGGAGGTTGTTTGGTTTCTGTTTTTGGGGAAATTGGAAAGAATGAGAAAATGCAACATCCATCTACTATATTTCAATCAATAAATTTATTATGAAACAATACTATAAATATTAAAATAATAAAAAAATTAATACGTAAGTAAAAAATAAATATGTATATGCTATGTATCACGAAACTCAATTCTAACTTAAAGCTGTTATTGTATACTGCTTGTATTTTTATGGGTACACATAAGTTAGGATTTTTGTCTTGCCAAAAGTGTAAGTGGATGAAGCTGTTAGAAGTACATATTTTGTCCCAAAGTTTGTATGGATTTACTTCACTACAACAAAACTTAAATATATATTAACTTTATATGGATAATACATATTTTTGGACAAAATATATATTCCTGGAATTGTCATAGAGATGGATTAGCTTTATTTCCTTGGTCCTTGCACTTGGAATGGAGAAAAATATTTTAAATTTTTTTAAAATCCTCCTATCAATCCTTATTAACACAAGGGAGTCATTTTCTCCGGTAAATTGTGTGGGAATTAAATCCTTTTGACGTGTGTATATAAAACATCATAAGTCACTCGAGTTTAACGTGAATTAAAGAAAAGAGCGATCATTTCTTATTGGTTAATACATAACGTGGTTGTAATAGTTTCATTTGATGGAATAACCTGGTTGAGTCTCTCAAAAAAGGTAATGAAAATGTGTCTAAGGTGTCAAATAAAAGAGTCCAATTTTTTATGTGACTGGTAAAAATAAAGTCTTTACTCTTATGCTCCACTTTAGTACTATTTTTTCTAAGAAAAAACATGAGACATAATTGGTAAAAAGGTGTCTCAAATATAGTTTATCCCATTCCGGGTCGACTGATATAACTTGTTTGACTTATTTATTCGAAGGTTAGTAATTTAAGATGCTGATGAGATTCTTTTCCAATTTGGCACTTGTTTTTGCGGCGACATCTTGTGGTTTTTGCGCTTTTCTAGTAAAAAATGCCTTTTGGTTGCAACGTTTTTAATAGTTATGCTAATTAGTAAATGCTAAATATGGGGTGTTGGCGTGTAGCAATAAAATGTTGATAGTTGATGAGTGAATTTTATTTGGTAGGAAGAAATATTCAAAGAAGTTTTTAAGTCTCTATAGTTAAGCAAATTTTGAGCTTATTGGTTATACTAAAATTTGGCCATTTCCTAATCAAAATAGAAATAAGAAGTGAAAAAATGATGTAATATATAAGAATATAGCTAGAATAAATATAATTAAGCTTTTAATTTCAAAAATATCAAGAGATTTAGAATCATATAAGAAGATTAAAACATCAAAACGGATAGAGTACACAGATTCACTTCTCAAGATTCAAAACACAAGTTAATTCTCAAACGTAAAAAAATTCATGCTTGCAAAGTAATGTATCTCATGTTCTGAATATTATGGCTGATATGTCATTTATTATCCTTAAGAATTAAAGAGACACATTAAAATTGTGATAATCAATTTGGGTGTGCACTCTTCAATCAGTCATGAGCATATCTTTATCCCACAAATTGTGTTATTAAAAATAATTAATTATTAAAATTTTAATTTAAATATATTTTTTCAATTAATTATTATAGTTTATGAAGAGTCATTCCTTTATAGGGCTTATTCCAATTATGTCATAAAATTGGAAAGACGGCTCAAACAAGATGTCCAAATAAGAACATCAACCAGCACACTAATGAACTACTAATCCCAATCATATGAGGGCACACTAAGAAATTCACATGAGTGAGAAAAGATACTACTTATCTTTTGATGAAAAGGACACGATATAAAACCATTGAGGCAGTAGCATAATAATCTATCTGATGAAGGGTGCATTATCTTGTGAAAACCAAATACAACTTAAAATATTAAAGACTAACGAATTTTTCGTCAAAATTAAAGTGATCAGGAAAACCTTAATCAAAGAGGGACAATCCAAATTCTTCTTCATCCTCCTCTTCCTCAACCTTTTCTTCTTTCTTGGCAGGAGCAGCGGCCTCGGCGGCAGGGGCAGCACCAGCTGAAGCAGCTGCTGCAACACCACCTCCAACAGATACAGCACCACCCACAATCACCTGAACAAAACAATCAACAGTGCAATAATTAGATCAATGCAGAGATTGAATCCAATGACTAAGCCAGCAAGGCCATCCATCACCCGAGCTAAGAATTCAACCAGCATGTGTACAAACAATACTTCTACACATTCAACAATGATCAAGCTTCATGCTATGTCTTGAGATTAAAACCAATAACTTTCCTTAGGAGTCTCGTGAATCCATTTACACTGGTATAAACCATTTTTTAATAGAATCACGTTTAGCGGTTGATCTTATATTTCGTAATAAGGAGATTTTGAACTTAATTTCAATATTAACTTACACAGTCGGAGGATTCATATATGAAGATCAGCTGAAAGTGTAAAAAAAGAAGCAAAACCTAATTATACTTTATCTGATCCGTCAGATTTGTCAATGAAAAGTAACATAATCAAAACCTAACCTAAACAAGCAACATTTCAAAAATCAATTTGTCTACAAATTATAATAATCAATAGAATCTACACGAAATTAAGAAAATTATCTAGAAAAATCATTACGAAGCAAAATTAATAAAGAAACGATAGAGAAGCATCCCCGATAGAGAAACGAAATAAAGTGAAGGAAAATGATGAAGAATACAAGGAAGACAGCAGAGGTAGGTGAAACGGTAGAGAAAGAGGACTGAACGCCGCCGGAGGAATCAACGGCTAGAGCGGCTTTAACGAGCAGCCGTTGGAGCTCGAAGGTGGAGGAAGCGGAAGCCTCGATGTCACCGGAGTATTGCTTGGCGGTCCATTTTCCACCGGAGTTGCGGAGAACGAAGGTGAAAACTCCCATTGTTTCTCTGTGTTCGAAGCGAAAACCTCTGATTAGAAATTCGAAGCCTCGAAGTGCAAAGTGGCAGTGACGGCACCTTTCACTCGGCTTATGTATCAGTGAGATTTTGGAAACCCTAATTCTTGTATTAATGGGAAAAGACTATTTTGTCCTTTAATATCTCTATTGCTCAGTGTACTATTAAAAAAATTCACCAAAGAAAACAATAGAGTACACTTACACCTCCTGAGTTTTAGTGAAATTACGTAAATCACCCCTTACTTTTTGTCCTTACACGAACCACCCCTCACTTTTTGTCCTTACACGAACCACCCCTAATTTTGTACATATGTTACACTAACTACCCCTGCATAATATAAAAGTGTAATATTTTAAACAAAAAAACGTATGATGTGTGTAATTAATTAAATAAAATATTGTATATTATGTAGAAAAATTCAAATAATATAAGAGTCAATGCGTCTTCATTATTTGGCTCGTTATAAAATAATATAAGAGTTATTTAAACATTTATTTGAAATTATTAATGTATATGACACAAAAATAATAAAGAAACATTCGCTTTTGTACTATTTGAAGTGTTATACAATATACAATATTTTGTTTAACTTAATTACATTCATCACATGTTTTTTCTTTAAAATATTACACTTTTATAACATGCAGGGGTAGTCTGTGTAATGTATGTATAAATCTATGGGTAGTTTGTGTAGGAGAGAGAAGTGGTTTGTGTAATTTCATTAAAACTCAGGGGGTGTGAGTATAATTTACTCAAAAAAATACTATAAAAAACAAAAAAGTATATAAAATGTTAAATTATCTTTATTTTTTTCTATTTTCTAAAATGACACTTATGACATTATAAATATTTGTCATCCCATTAATGGAGATGATCATTGTTCGAGATTCTAATCGGGAAAATACCTTACCTGCTTTCTAACACAATTAAAAAAGTATATCTAATTGGTTGCTCATATTTTTAGTTAATATAAAATTATTCTCTCGAGTATTTTAATAGTTTTAAGTTGTTGCTCAATTTGATATTTATATTTAATGGTGTTAGAAAAAATGTAACTACCAGTGATGTTAACATATATAAATTTGGGGAATAATTTGACAGAAATGGACTGGTATAAAAAATAACTTAGGAATCATAGGACTATTCTTACTTCGAAATTTTAAATGAGATAATATTTGAAAATAAGTAAATTTCAACTCCCAAATGTTGAATTATCTATGACAAAGGAAACTTTTTAGTAATGCAAATAGCAAAAAATAAGAGGTAAAACTAGTGCATAACAAATATGCTTCTAGTTTGTGCACTTTCACTTGCGTATGCCTAAACAAATCTTTAATATGCTTATATCATTTCTACTAATTTTAGAAAAAGGTTTTTTAATATTTATTTCTCATTATTGAACAATAATAAAATAGTAGTATTTATAAATAAGAGAAACAATTAATAAAGTAATGATAGTATTTAGAAATCTCAATGATGAATAGTTAAGTTAAATAAGATTATATTTTATCAAGTGTAAGTAGATATCCAAATATATAATATTCTGTAATTTTATTCAGGAATTGTCAGCCAATACAGTCTGGTACTATTCAGAAATGAAGCTGAGTAACAAAACTATCATTTCCCCATGTAACTTGTCTTCCAGGGCCAACAATTTTGTTCCTCATCAACATTCAAATTATCTACCCTCTAATAAAGAAAGACTACTTAAATAGAAAAATGAAGGCTCAACTATGAGATTCACATTTTTGGAAAAATAAATTTGGGCGCTAAACTAGTAGGAATTTGGATTCTTTCAATTATTTTTTTAGTTGAAAGTATCGAATCAGAATCATCTGTCCTCAAATGTTCATGTATCATAGTCCCAAACTAATCAAATTTCACCAAATAACATAAAAAATATACTTTTTGTTTTTATGAATTTTCTTTTTAACTATGTGTCACTTTTCGATTGGATTGAGGCAGGACATAAAATATGGGATAGTTCCATTCCAAAGTATCTAATAGCATTGCAGAACAAATAGTGCACATCCATGAATTTCCACTTCTATCGATAATGTCTGATCCGTTGTTACTATGTCTTTTCCACTCCATATTTCCTTGCCCTTACAAGAATTGAAGCTTCTTCCAGGAAGAACCTTAGAAAGATTTGATATCTTTGCATATATCACTTTCTTCTGTTCACTTAAATTGAAGAAAGCAACATAAACTTCTCCTAAATAGATACACAACATTATGTGTTAGAAAAGAATAGCTTCATAGAACGTGCTTAGTTGGCCATTATATAAATTATGTTATGAAGTGTTTAAATGTTCATGGTTACTCATTTGTTTGATGCTTTTGGAGTATTAGAAAAACAGAAAATATTAACATTCATATGGAGTCTTTGGTGGAAACAAACCTTTTCTCCCCATTGCAATCCAAGAACTGATCCCGCCAGAATTTACATCAGCTGCATGAATGACCAACTTGCATTGTGAATAAATGATAAAATGAAATGAAAATAAATCTAAAAAGTGGTACATGTTCACAAAATTTCACCTTTTACTGACTTTACTGTTGCACACAGGCCGGAATAACTATTTACCAGGGTCCCGTTGGGGTTTAGCTCCCACATCTGTCAAACACTTGATAGATCAGCTTCAAATATACAACAACAACCGAGCCTTAGTCTCACTAGATGAGATCGGCTTCGAATATAACCCACAAATATTACTACAAAGTATGAATAAAATACAAAAAGGTCAATGTAGATACCTAGATTTGGTATAAAAAAAAAGGTATGCAAAGACAAATATGATCATTGAATATATGAATTATTTTTCTATATACACAGTAGACGAACTGCAAAAATTAAAAATTGTGCAGTAGTTATAAGAGCATCTCTGGTGGGGTTGCATAGAGTTTGCAACCGCCGTATAATAGCCGCAAGGTTGAAGAGACACTGGTATCTTGGGTGCATGCAACAGTTGTTTAACCAAACAAATGTTTGCAAAGTTTATATAGGCTTCAAAAACTTAATTATAGAAATGAATTAATACCTTAAGTTGAAAGAAAAGAACTACATAAAGATAGGTTGTTTGGCCTATTTAATGAACTTTGTAAGAGTTGTATGATCAGACTACAACATACCTGATTTTCATCCCATCTGCAAGGAGAAAATGTACCTCTCTTGAACTCTTTAGAAGTAAGCTTTCTTTTCGGAGAAGCATCCAAGCAAAGTTTCATTCTATCGGAATCAACTAAATGATGCTTCCCTTGATGCTCCTCTTGATACATACTCTCTCCGTCTCTGTATCAGTGTAACAATTTCTGTTGTCAACAGCCACACAAATAATCAACTAGAAGTTAGACAATTAGAATAGAGTAAGTATTGTTACAATCTGAATCGAATTTCTCTCTTGTGTACGCAGAATGGTGCCTGATGCATTTTTTCTAGCTTCCTTTTCCAACAGATTCTTTCAAGATCATGGTTAAGACTTTCAATAGACCAACCACTTGCCTTTGATTCCGTGCAACCAGTGAGACCTAATGAATTTGTAAATGGTGTTTTAGTTCCTTTCTTAGATCTTCTCTTTTTCCCTCCATGATGTTGATCTTGACTCTTCGATTTCATCGAGCTTGTGATATAAGGAAACTGTCATTGCGGCAAAAGTGAAATGATTTGTGATAGGTTCCGATGCCTCAAATATGTGCATATTCCTCTTATTCCAAAAAAAAATTAAAAAATAAGGAGATAGATGGCTCACATGCCTCCATATTATTTGAGCTGAAATAATTAATCTCGAGGAGGGTAGGATTCGTGATGAGATCAAATGTAGTAGGATCGATTTTTCGCACATCCCCTCCATACATAAGGGGAGACTTTGCCATAGACCATAGGGTCATCTGTTAGATAAAAACACATTCACCCAGACTATTATAATACATCACATGAAAATAGGTCCATGAATATAGGAAAGTAAATCCACCATGATTTTATGAATACCTGTGTCCGTTTCTCTTCAAGATTGAGTTTACTATATCTGTACGGACCTTCATTTGACCCTACAAATAAAATGGGAAAAAGTAGTTTCATAATCCATATTCTGGCAAGTCTTAAATTCTGAAAGCTCGTAGCAACTGTCAAGAATAGAAGATTGGAAAATTTTGTCATTTTTCTAATGCAAAGGGACATTAATATAAAGGGGAAATTACATTAACCTCCCCTAAAGTTTAGCTTAATTATACTTGCCACCTCTCCTGTTTCAAAAGCTACATCTCCCCTTAGGAGAGGTTAGTGTTAACTAAATTTCGGGTCAAAGTAATGCTCCCTAATATAAATATGCATGTAAGAGTACTTTGAGTCACATGAATGAATATGGAGTAAATGAAGTAATTTATAAATAAATACATTACTAATGCCCCCCCAATCATAGTATGAGGATCAAGATATTCAAACTGGACAGAGAAATTAACACTCTAGCCTTATTACCTGGATCAGTTAGCCATCCAAATGGTAGCATGTCTAAATCAGGCCACGAGAATCCTTTTAAACCTTTACCTCCTATCATATTAGAAGTAGCAAAATCCCTGTTTCATAATTAAATGAACAAAACTTGAGTAATATGGTGATGGAACAACAAAACACGCATGGAGAAACAGCATGACTGCAACATACTACGAATACTAATACAAATATTTTTTAACAGAAAAATCACCTTGTTACACCAAAATGAGCTTTGACATCATCCCAAGTATCCCAGTCATCTCCTGTTATACGATACATGTTGACTAGTGAACTAACATCCTTGGCCATGGCTGGTGTGACACTCGTTCCGGGAGACAGAGAATACACAATGGGGTGATTCCTGAGAACCTGGCATGACGTGGCAGACGATAAGTTTGCCAATATATTACTGATGTCAGTGGTGACGTGATAATGTGAGGTAGAGGGGAGAAAAAGAAGGAAATGAAACTGCAAATACCTCTGATACATATGTTATTTCATTTAAATCCAAGTCATCGCCAAATACACAGTCATGTTTCACTGCAAGGAAAGCAAAAAAAATAAAAAAATTGCTGCAAAAGCATAGGCAAAACTTCTTGTATGTTCATATATGGTAGTGCGAATCTTCAGTTAAGAGACCACTCAGTAATTTCTATTTCCTTTTTTTCTTATCCATGTAAGTCCTGATTTAACAAGTGGACAAATAATCAATAAATGCTTTACAGAATTACCCATTTTTAGAGGTTTAGAATAGATGAGAAAGGATTCTGTAGACAACTGAGAATATATGTTAAGCCTAAAGAAGTGGGTTGTGTTGTCTATGACATGATAAATGTTGCAGTAGTGCATAATAGGCAGATTATAAATTAGTAGTCGCTGTACCAAAATCAACGCCCCACTCAGCATACTGCTCATAAAGGGACCGCAAAAAAGCTTTTCCAGCTCCCAACTTTGTGTTTACACTCATGAAACCATTAGGCATCCATGCACAAGCCCTTTCCGGAATTGCTATGTCTTTTGCATGCCACACTCGACCAGATTCTTGATAAGCACCTCCCTAGGAAATCGCATGAGGAGGAGATTAAAGGTCAACAAGAAACTCTAGATTGAGAAGAAAATAAAACAATACAAAGCAATACCTTTGTTATATCTAGGATAGCAGTGTTTGCATTGACGGCTTGTGTGCTTATCCCTCTCATAACATGAATCCCAAACTTTAAACCCATTCTATGTACTTTATTAGCTACCTCAGTGAACCCCTTCCCACCTGCGGAAGAAGGCCACCTCCCTGGATCAGGGACCATCCTTCCCCATTCATCAATCACATCGAATCCTAGAGAATCAGGATAAGCACCCTTGACTTTCTTTCTATACCAGAGGTAATCCACCACAACATACTACAAGGATTTGAAGGAAAGAAATCATATATGTATCTAACCAAAGTACTCAGTACTGACATACTCAAATAATTCGTAAGGTATGCTTCCTTGCAGTATCTATACCTTGTATCCATGAACACGGAGACGCTGAGAAACTAGTTCAGCATTCTCTAAGAATTCTTCTTCAGAAATTGTCCAGCAAAAGGAATCATACGAATTCCAACCTCTTGGTGGGAAGCTAGCTTGCTGCAGGGCACTCAGAGATATATTCTGAGATGAAACACTGAAATGACACACGCAGATATATCAGGTTATGCCATTCTTTACTTCTTTCTCTACTATCTCACGAATAATGAGAGCACAAGATCCCGATGGTTACGGAACACAAGGTGGCAGTTTAAATATGATTGAACAACTTAGGATTCAATTTAATATGGTTACCATTTATATTTTTGCAATTAATTTCAACAAGATTGAAACTTGATTATAAGATTGGAATTCATTTCACACATGCTAAATTGGAGTTGTTTTATAAGAACTCAAATACACATTCCTGGTAATAAACATAACCACTCGAATATATACTGAATTCCTAGTCTACTTTTCCAAATTCAGTAATCAAGGTTAAACAGATTTAGGCTCCCTGATTTTACTTCAAGGACACAGCTCACAACTCAAAACTCAAAAGTGACATTATGTTACTGGTTTTATAAGTTGTATATGATTACCATAAGCCATATGTTTCAAACAGCCTTTAAACAACTTTTGACATGTAGCTACCAAATATAATAGTTAAATCAACCATCTCACAAGTCCTTAGATTTTGAAAATCACCCAGCAATACCACATCCACCTTAAATATGAGCTCTATTCCTTTTTATGCTTATATATAATTTGAGGGAAAAATGACAATAGTGCTCAAAATGTAATTAAAACTTTCTTTTTATGATATGATTATTGTTTGGTATGACTATGAGGTTAAAATAAAGATGAAAAATCCATGGATCAGCTCCATCTGTAAAATGTATTGAAATCTCATCCATGAAATCTTCACCCTCATTTTTACAGCCATACTGAACTAACTCATATAGTAAGAAAATATATATTTAAACTTGTTGGGTATTCCAACTAGAATTAGTTTACGAAGTCCATGAGTTAAAAAAGTATATAATCGAATGAACCAATAGACCTAATATCTTAGGATCTGATTGCGAGATGAATTTTGGAGAAATATGGAAAGCTTCAAAGTCGAAGCCATTAAATACAGTGGTGAAATGGCTCCAAAGTCTTCCCTTCCCTCCAGAAGATAACTCGCAAAGTAACCATTATATAGTTCACTCTTCTTTTACTTAATCAATAGCTCCTTTTGTTTTGACCCCCTAACCTAACAAATCCGACCTTAGCTCAGTTGGTAGAGCGGAGGACTGTAGTTGGCGAACATCCAAGTAGATATCCGGCAGGTCGGATATCATTTTTTGTAACTTTTTTTAATAATATATAAATATATATACTTTTGCTCATAAAAAACAACAGCATAATAAGGATACTTTCAAGTTTGAAACTTAATATTCAAGTAGCTGTATGTGAAGTGCTATTACTGTTCACTCACAAGGTTGAATTCTGAGCACAGATAACATATTACCAATGTTCAGAATGTATCATCAAGAAAAGACAAATGCAATAAGTAAAACTCACAAACAACTAAAAAGATAGCAAAAGAAGAAGATTACATTCCATTGTTACCTGTGAACACAGAGAGCAAGGAGAAGCAAGAGAGAGACGAAGGGCACTGAGAAACACTTCATTATTGCTGGTACAGCTGTTCCACCAAACAAAAGTTCCTACAATTAAATACTACTACTAAATCTAAAAATATAATTTCTTTTTCTTAATTTTTTGGCTCAAACTCATTCCTAATTAATGATGAGAAGATAGAGATATAACACCTCTCAACCAATGACCATAAGTAATCTCTAACTGTTTTTTATACCAAAAAACCAACTTTTTGGTTTATTGATAATTAATAATGATAGTTATGATTATGTTAAAGGATTTAATATATACCGAAAGTGTAATTGTTTTTTACAATATGTTACTTTTTAAACAAAAGTAATATAAATTAATGATAAATAATGAGCTGTGAACGATAAAATTCTATAATAAATTTGTAAACAAACAAAATCAAAATAGTGATGTGGGTTGCGTTGTTAGCCATAGATACTTACATTGTACTTGTCAAATACATAATCATAACGTTGGGTCTATCTCTTTTACTTGGATACACATGTGGCTACTATCTCTTTTCCTTTGTCGCGATGCTTCTTTTTTTCGGTGAAGTGTCACGATGCTTGTTAACCCGTAACACTTGTTTACACTACGTTACACGGTCCAACATTGCAATGTCCTCCATTCATTCAAATTTAGGATAAAATATAGAGTTTAAAAGTGTGTGTGAATGTGTGTCAGAAGGCACCACTTTGAGGTTTAAACGAAACGCTTAGTAATATGTTGTGAGTATTTCGGAGTTGTTTAAGTGAGGTAACTGTATAAACAAAAAAATAATGGGTAGAAGTAAGGGGAAAGGGATAAAAAGTAAAAAAAAATTGAAGAATGTGTTGTTGTCGGCACATGCCTAGTTTGTAGAAGCCTATTGAAAACGTGACATCATGTGCTTGGTCGCAGTTACATGTGCAAAAAGATGCGAGGCAAGCGCGTGGGCACGTATTCCTCGTTCAACATATTTCATTCGTGTTGGCTCTTACTAATTATTTTTTATTTTTTAATGTTTGGTTAATTTCTAAAGTAAACATTATTTCAGCCCTCCTATATTTCGATTCTAATAATCATTTTCATCCTAATGCTTACAAGATAAAATCATGTTAGTCGCTTCATCCTTACTTGACTATTAGATATGAGACATTAATTGGTAACATGGTTACACGTGTTCAATCTCTATGCATTATCTATATGACGTCGTTTATATTTTTTGCCAAATTTCAAAAACAAAATGAAATAAAACTTTTATTAAAACGATGTCATTTTCTTTAAAAATAATTGGAAAA
Organism: Lupinus albus; assembly: GCA_009771035.1. NCBI lineage: Eukaryota > Viridiplantae > Streptophyta > Magnoliopsida > Fabales > Fabaceae > Lupinus > Lupinus albus. The sequence continues at coordinate 4,410,801 of CM020005.1, forward strand.
AAACTTAGATATAAAATGACGTTATTTAGTTTCCACCTTAACGAATTGAGCATCCTCTTCACTAAACGTTTTTCCCCTAATCCATACTAATCCCTAACACTGTTTTACCTAGAAATCATGCTTAAGTATTACAACGACTCATGTGGGTCTTCTTAGATCGGCCAAGCTTTACAACAATCTTCATATATGAAGGAGTTGTTGAGGATGAAAACATGGCCTTTGAGTATACAGTATACAGTATACACTAGTTATTGGTGAGCATACCCATGGAACTCAAACCCTAGTATACAGTATACACTAGTTATTGGTTCAGGGCCATTTAAAGCCCTTGCATTGGAAGAGGACGAAATTACTAAATACTAATACGAATGAGGAACTTGAAAGCTGCAAAATGATAATTAATTCAGAGGACTTCCTAAAACATGTTGAATGTATCTTCATTATTTTGTTTCATTACACATTAGTTCTTGTAATATTTGAATTTGATTACATAATATATAATATTTTGTTTAACTTATTACATTTATATCTTATGTGATGTTAGTTTGTGTAATGTATATGGGTAACTTGAATAAGGATAAAACATGTAGGACAAACAAATTTCATTAAAACTCTGACTATAATTTACTCATTATTTTATTATTTAAATGATAAAATAATCATTATTTTTTTAATCATAGATGTTGGTCTAATAATATAATATCTCACTAGATCTTTATACGATAACTAAAAGGTTTCGTTTCATGTGAACAATTGTATGGGAGAAGAAACACAATAAATTAATTCCTTATTGAAAAGTTAATAAATATCTACTAGTACCAACTACCCAAAAAAATTAAATTTTCAAAACATCAATATCATCACCGACAGGTCACATATATAACATGACAAAACTTAGTTAAGTTAGAATCTGGATCCTCTCATAGTCTAGTATTGAGATCATGACATATGACATTTGATATTTTTTAATGGTTTTAATTTAAATTTAAAATTTTATTGTAAATGATCAAATTAATTTTGGTCTTACATTCTTGTACTGGACTCTCCAGTAAAGAAGAGGATTAAGTTAAGCTTTCACATTATTCCTAGCCAACCACAAAAGAAACCTCGCATTTAGCAACTTGTACATTGATGAATAACTTACATCATTATTATTTTTAGTAAAAATAAGTAAATAACACTATCCACCCAGGACGAAGGGGCAAAATGCTATATTCGTTAGACGTAATCACAAATTCTATCTGTCACTTCATAAAAATGTAATCACGTTGAGAATTGAATAAAATTCTAAATTCTCCAAATTTTGTAAGATTATGGTATAATAGTAAAACTCTTGCTCATGATGGAGCACGTTGACGTAGCTTTAAGTCTTTACCAAAGAGAGCAAAGTTCTATTAATAAGACTTGTCTCAAGTGGGAAGTTGTTTTTTCAGAATAAAAATATAATTTCAATATAATTATATAATTAATAAGAATAAAGTAAATTATACAATTTTTACTGAAATTACATAAATTACTCCTCCATTTTTTGTCCTTACACGAACCATCCCTAATTTTGTGCATGTTACATTAACTACTCATGCGTAATATAAAAGTGTAATATTTTAAACAAAAAAACGTGTGGTATGTGTAATTAAGTTAAATAAAATATTGTATATTGTGTAGACAAATTCAAATAATATGAGATTCGATGCGTCTTCTTATTTGGCTCATTACAAAATATTATAAGAGTTATTTAAACGTATCTTTAGAATTAGTAATATAATAAATAAACATTGATTTTTGTACTATTTGAAATGTTACACAATATATAATATTTTTTAAAATTAATTATACTCACCGCACATTGTTTAAAATATTACACTTTTATAACATGAAGAATTAGTCAGTATAATATATATACAAAACTAGGGGTGATACGTGTAAGAGGTAGATATAATTCGTGTAAGGATAAAAAAGAATGAGTATTTCGTATAATTTCGTTAAAATTCAGGGAATATGAGTATAATTTAATCATAAGAATATAATTGTTATTTTATTTTGTTTTCTATTTGTTTTTTCTCTCTAGATAGGAATGACACTTCTAAAACAGGATAAATAAAAGTATAAATATACATTTTGTCAGCATTATTGTATTGTTCTTCTATCTAACTAGATTCATTCCAAGAACTCTGCAATTTACTGGCCGCCACCGCCACACCGCCCACCGTCACCGCCACCGCTTTCCTCTTGCTACCTAATGCTCCCTCATGGGTTCTATCTCTCAAAGGCATTGTCTCTCCATCCAGAAAAATGAAAAAACGCACTGTGCAGCAGGCATGCGGAATCACAGTCTCTTGTTGTATTTTATTCATGCTCATAACCCCAAGAATTCCTCAGCCTCAGAAATATCATGATTTTGCTGACAAACGCCAATTCTTTGGTAATTCTTCATTGCACTCTCTCTTGCCCTTTCATTTAAAATTTAAAATTTGAACTTGTCAAGTCAATCACTTATAACTGATTTATGATAGAACGTTAGTACGTCATTTGTTCGGATAAATGATCGATTGTTGTTGTTCAACTGTTTTGCATTGCAGGTATTCCTAATACACTTAACGTGGTATCAAATTTCCCGTTCTTGGTTATTGGTGTCATTGGGCTTATGCTTTGCCGACATAGGAACTACTTTAAGCTCAAGTACTTCCATTTTTTGTTACCATCAATTCCTTTAGCTTTAGCTTTTTTTTCGTTGTTGCTGTTAATTATATTACTAATGTATGTGGCAAAAGCATGCAAGGTGAAATATGGGGTTGGACTTGCTTTTATGTTAGTGTGGTTGCAACTGCTTTTGGGTCTTCATACTATCATCTCAACCCTAATCATGATCGTCTTGTGTGGGATAGATTGCCTGTGAGTTCCTTCAATGGAAGTTGAATTCAATCATTGTTGTTCTAATATATAATACCATTCTAGTTTAACAATTTTGTTAACTTTATTATTGTATGTTCTTGGAGATGGCTACTGCTTTCGCATCATTGATCGCGATCCTCATCATCGAAAGAATTGATCCGAAAAAGGGAACACTTTCGATTATACCTTTAAATATAGTTGGTATAATGAGCATTGTGTATTGGAGGCAAGTTTATTTCTCTGTTTTTTTAACTTGCACTAGTTCTTTCCTTTATTCTATGTCATTATTTGGAACTTGAAAGTTTACTCTTTGGTAGAGTACCTTTATTTAATACAATTATCATATAGATCTAAGATTCAGTATGGGATACAAAACCAAAGATTGCTTAAGATAATTCCAAAGGTGAAATAAGGGTAGTTCTTCTTAAGATAAGTCTCACATCGGATCGGATAACTGATACAACCCTCGCCATGTAAGCTAGCTTTCGTATTACTTGATTTCCACGTGAGGGAACATCCAGTTTTCTATGCTTCAACTCTTCAAAGTAGTCTTTTCTCACACACACACCTTCTTTTTTAATAAAGGTACTATGATGACATTCGTATATATGGTCTGTTCCAATCTGTGTCAACTATTGCTATACCTCTCATGGCTCTTTTGTTGCCTCCGGTTTACACACAGTCGAATTATTGGCTCTGGGCTTCAGGTTTGGACTTTTGGTTTAGTAGTACCTGTTTTGAAATAATTTCCTTTCAGTGAATCTCAATTTCAGTTTAAATATTTGCAGCATTTTATCCTCTAGCCATGTTGCAAGAGACTGCTGATAAAGTGATTTATGCATGCACTTTTCATACTGTGAGTGGTCACACACTTAAGCATTTGTCTGCTGCAATGGTTCCTGTCTTATTAACAATCATGCTTGCAAAGAGGAGTGTTGACTCAGGGAAGCTTTTACATGTATGTAATAATTCTCAAATCCTTCAAATTGTTGATTTACTATTAGATTAATTTGCATTATGTGCAACAAGATCATGGCTTGCCCAACACAAAATGAATAGGCATTTATGAATGGATCCCCTTTTTCAATAAACTCTTTATATATTTGTTAGATTGTATATTTTTCCTGAAACATTAATAAAAGAAGTAGAAATTTACCATGGGAGTGTTAGGCGACTTACTTCTCAACATGCTCCCTCCACATAAGTCTGTCGGACCAGGCGAAGAGTTAACTTTGACCCATAAATAAAGGGTATCTTTTGGCTCATGACAATCGGAAATATATCGAGCGTAACTCAACAAGTATTTAAAACATTCCCGAAACAATGATGTAAGCGATATGAGACTTACTTACCAACAAAAACAAAAACTGTATAATGTGACACTTTTAGCTTTAAATGCAAAATCAAAGTTAATAATTTGTCTCTCCATTTTTGTCCTATTTCTTCATTCGGACACTTTCTTGGAGTTTTATTTGACACTTAAAATCATTTTTGTCCATGTGGTTGACGTGCTCTCTGTACAGGCAAAGTCTACTTAACCACGTGCAGCTTTTCCAAACCATGGTTGAAGATGGCGCTTTGATCTTTAATGTGAAGGTTGTCAAGGCTCTGTAATATTGTCGTCTTTTTCAAGCATCTTTTTTCTCCCTCAGAAGGAAAAAAATAGAGAAGTTAAGCCAGTAAGGATAGGCCAGTGGTAATAAGCTTAAGTAGTTTGTGAGAAATTAGTGGTTCAGACTTCAAATTTATATAATTATGTTCTTTAATTGTACCAAGAAAAACAAGGAAGTGGACCATTCCTCACAGTGAAGAAAATTCCATAGTAGATATGATGTACATAGCAATTTGTGAAAATAAAACTGACACCTGGTTTGGGTCTTGATATTGTAAGATTTGGGTGTAGTAGCATGTAGTTTTCATATACTTACAACATAATCTAGAGATTTCAGACACTTTTTTTTTTTACCCAATCGGCATGCTAATTATGATTTAGGCAAGATAATCTTATACAAAAAGTTGACAAATCAAAATTGGGATACTACAATAGCAAACTAAGAAGTGGCGTTGATGAACAACTTTTGGGTGATCAAACTACTGAAGGAAGGTGTAAGCCACACATATGATGGTGGCATATCTCTGCTAAAGTTAGTTTTGGGATACATTATAAACTGAGATTACTGGTTCACATCGGTTTAATGTTAATATTATATCTTGTTGGATAATTGACTAGTAGCCTAGTACTATATAATTTAGATTTTGGATATAAAATTTAGCTGATTTCATTCATATAAACCGTGTAAGCAGAAGAAACCATGTGGCAATAAAATGTTGCTTATGAGAGACTGAAACACAATTTTAATTTATTAATGGAAACAGTGTACTAGTAAAGGATTATGGAAACATTACTAGCAAAGTTAATATCAGCTATGATATCTGCTTTGTGATTTCCTACAAAGGTAGCCATTTTGCACCAATTTTATAGGTTTTCATACAAAAACAATAGCAACTTTCACACTGTCCTGAAGGCTTCAATGAACAAGGACAAGAAAAAAAAGACAAGAGAAAAGAGAAATAGTCTTTATATTCACTAAAAGTTTAATCATTGTTATGTATTCAAGATGCTATCAGTGCACAGGCCTGCATGTAATGTGTAGTTATTACTTAGCCTATGGTACACTTTGCAGACTTGCAGCAATATTCAGACTACCTTATGCAAATTCACCTCAAAAAATAGATCATTTGGGTTCCAACCATAGGCTAACAAAGGAAGAAACTGAACTATTGTCATCATGTCAAGTCTCTTAATCTCTTTTACTTTTAAGGATAACCATCATATTACATGACACAATAGTATCCTACAATGATCCTATGTCATTGCTCTCATTTTCAACAGCTATAGGAATAATATCAGCATCTGTCTTTAGCCATTTTCCACTGTCTCGGTCAGATTGTTTGAAACTAACATCATTATTCAAATTATCATCCAAGTCAGGCAAAGAGAATGACTGTGATCTTACCAAGACTTTGCGAGCACGAGGTGATTCATTGACTGAGGGTAGCACCATGCGAGGTGGCAGATTGCTCCCTCTGCGCTCTGCAATGGAAGGCGAAGAAGAGCATTTATTCGGAAAATAGAAGTTTGCTCCTCCCAATGTGTGATTAGCCGAAAATGCCCCTGAAGGTGAAGAGATGGCTTCTTTCTGAAGTGAAAAGAAACCATCTGAGAAAGATGCATCTTTACCATAAAAGGCTTCAGTTGATTCCAGGCTAGAAGGTGATGGCAGTCGAGAAGACCAGTTTGTTGATGAAGGTGAAAATGTAAATGAACTGGCATAATCAGAACTTGAAGGTGAAAGCGTTGGCGATTTAGAACTGAGTTTTGGGCTGTTGCTTAGGAAACAAGCAAAGGAATCCGACATTCCTCCAGGAGACGGTGGTAGGGACGAATCAACACTAGGAACAAAGTGGTCCATGACTTCAAGTGTATCTTTTGTCCTGTCTGAGCTGTTATCTGGAAAACATTCAAACGAATCCGGTGAACCACAAGGATGGTTTGATGATGGTGATGAAGGATCAACAACAGAATGTTTTTCTTCTTCTTCTTCCATGATCACGCTCGATTCATCTTTGGATGAGGTTGTGTTTTTGCAGGTTGTGAACAGTCCTTTCATGAGACCGCTAGCAAGCTTCCTCCTCAGTCTCCCCCAACCGTGATCTCTAGCGGGAAGGCAGGTTTCTGATTCAGCATTAGACACAGAAAAAGGTGGAACAACACCACCAGCAAGTGCCTTGTGAAAAATCTCGAAATCTAAATCATATTCATTGACTTTCCTTGGACGAATCCGCTTATCAACTGTATCATCAATCTCCATTTTTTCAGAAGAAGCCAATGCCGCAACCTTCTCGACCTCTGCCTTATCACAAGTACCTGATAATAATTGCTCATTGGAAAGAGCAATCCAAAAATCTTGTGGCTCCTCATCCTCATGGATCATAAGAATTGGACCTTTCGCCCTCTCATACCGTATGACCTGATCAGCTGCCGATTTTGCATTACAAGACATGACACAGTTACAATTCCTACCAGTCCAGACATATATAGCAGACGGAACATGGATAATAAAAGCGCCGCGAGAATCAAGTGCTTGGGCACATGGCTGGTTAACCATCTTAGGGACCAAATGAAGAGGATCATAAGGTGAATGAGGAGCAACTCTATACATCCTAAGAATAGAATTAGGACTAGCAGGCATAGCATGTACCCTTTTCTGACACTGAAGCAGTTGACAAGCAAAACCCATGTTTGGATTGGTGACACCTCTTGCATTCTTCACATACTGAAAAGCATCTTCAAAGCTCTGACTCTCCCTCCACATGATATATGCAATCACCAACGACGTTGATCTCGAAACCCCTTGGCAGCAATGAACAAGGACACGCCCACCTTGCTCCCTAACATCCTCAAAGTAATCAAAAACATCATATAGAATACTAGTGATGTCCTCAGTTGGACTATCCTGCAACCAAAGAGTTTTATAGACAAAATCACTCTTGAAATATTCAGGGCAAACAAAACCAACACAATTAAGAACATGAGTGATCCCATTCTGCCTCAAGAGCTCATGGTTCTTTGCAACTGTGTCACTTCCAAGGTACACATGTTCAGCAATTCTAGAACACTCTTTGTCATAGAAAGCCAGCTTCTCCCTCTTGAATTGAAACTCCTTCATAGCACCCGGTTCTGTGGATCTGATTGACCCTCTTGGAGTCTGAGGAAGTGGCCAAACTCCAAGGTCATCAGATCCAGCACTTGGCCACTCCTGAACACTGCGTTTATTAATAGAAAGAGGCTGAAGTGATGGCAACAATGACCTTGGCTTGTTCGGTGGCTTTCGGCTCGCCGGAGCTCGATCAGTCCATGAAACTGACCGGGAATAAGTTCTCCGGTGACCAGCTCCGGCAGAGCCATCACCCTCTTCTCCACCTAACATATTGAGACAACCCACACAGGCAATAAAAGTAACTAGCTAGGGAAATTATAAAGATAGAAACTTTAATCAAAACCCATCAAGAGAATATGTTCCCAACTCTATCTAAGCTAAAGGGTAATAGAGAAAGAAGAGAAAAAAATGGTTATGGTAGGTGTTGTTGTTTTGCATCTAGTTTTCTCTCTCTTCACCTAAAACCCTTGACCCTTGTGTTTCTGTCTCTGACTCTGACTCATTCTTTGGTGCATATAAATGAAATGTTTAAAATGTGAAAGGAAGAAAATTCAAACGCAAATAAGACTTTTCAGGCCATAGAAACAAAGTGATGGATCTGTAGTACAAGAAGAAAGAGGTAGAGAACTTTGAGATTTTTTGGAACAGGGTTTGAAGTAGTGAACAGAAAAATGTTACTACTATTGTTGTGAAGGAAAAGAGTGCGGTTTGATATAGAATCCGAAACCGCAGCAGCTGAGAAAAGGTTCAGTTGCGGCTACGGTCGTGGTCTTTCAGTTTGACCAGAAGAGAGTACTTCAAAGTGCCACCTCATTATGGGGTCTTTTTTATAATATAATTTAATTGACGTAAAGATTATAATAATGATATATTTAATATATATGTAGATTTAAATGATGATGGACGAGAAAAATGTTCAATTCCACTTTCTTTTTTGGGGTTTGTTTTATTATGGAAATTAGTGTCATTCAATTCAATGCTATTGTTTTTGTGATAAATCTTGTTTAGCAAGGGCTCTAACACCTATGAGTAAATAGGTAGTTTGGTTTACAACTATATATTTGATTACAAAATATTTTTACTAGATTAATTAAAATATTATTTAATTAATTAATAGAAAGTTCTGGTTAATCGATTAATAATAGACTTAATCGATTAGTCATGCAAAGACAAATCGAATGATGAATCTCAAAAAGTTTTAAAAAATCTTTTGTTCTTCATATAACGAAATGTAGTAATCAATCTATTCTAATATACACTTAAAGAATACAATTGATGTGATTAATCAACACTTATGCAACAATCTTAATATGAATACAATCCAATATATGAAAAATTGACACAGCTTATGTATTTATCTTGGTTCGATTGCCAACCACTACAATATACGTCTAGTCATCCCTTCTGATCTTTGAGAATTACTTTTACTGTGAAGAAATCAAATGTCTTTACAAATACTTCTTCCACCAAGAACTTCTTTGACTTAGCTTCTAATGTATACCATACCACTTTTAGCTCATGATTTCTTCCTAAATTTCTCTATTCTTCTAAGGTGATATCTTACACCACAAGATATGAAATATAACTCAACTAGTCTTTTGTGTACAGAAATTTAGCACATTTGTTGTGCTAACTATACACTCAATTTAGAATCTAAAACTTATTCGATAAATCTCACAATATCAAAATATGAAGATGAATGATTATGAGATGTAAAGGTTTAGTAAATTTTTTGATACGACAAATGTTTGAAAAAACTCTTCAAATATTCATAAATTTTATCTTATCTTGTATCAAAAGTATCTTGTTCATTTTTTCAGGAAAAATTACATGTTTACTCTTGAAAATTCGTTGTTATATATGAATTTAAAACAATCAATATTGTATTTATTTTTTTAACACACTTTTCTCTCCATTAATAGGGAGGAATCTCACTCTATTATTAGTTAGAGAGTAGTACTTGGGTGACAAATGTCACATTGCCACTTTAAGTTAAGTTGTATTAAATTTGATTAGAATAACTTTTCAACTTAGAAAATTTCACAAATGTGGAACATGTAAAAGACGAACCCATTGTTGGTATGGTCAGAGAAGATAGGTGTGTGATAAGAGAGATATTTAATATATTAATAGGATATTACTATAGTTATATATGAAAACCAAATTAAATAGCAAAGGTCAAGAAAGGTGGCAATGCAGGAAGGAACAAGCCAATTGCGTAACTTTCTTAATGGGGTATAAAGGAAGACCACTACATTGTCCAATCCTTCTTAGAGTTATCTTCGTAGGCACGTCATTATGTGATACCAGTACTGTAGTATATAGTTCACTCCCAAGTAAGGTATATCAATGGATGATTGGGTATTCAGATTTTTTAAAGAGTAAAATATATATGCATCGTCGAGGTTAATATGTAATGATGGACTAACACAGTTCATTACTATTACGACGGTTCAAATATATTTCATGGTATTTTAAATAGTCTAAATAATACAATCTAGTTTAAATCCATTTCCTTCGCTCATGGTATTCCACTCTCTTAGTAAGAAAACAAATCTTTTATCTTTATAATTTTAAACTCCCAAAAAGATCGTTTCTAACAAACTTGGAAGTTGGAACAAAATTCCATAGTTGGGCCTACATTGGGCCAGACTCGACCAAGCCCAATCAGGTTTACCATTTTCCCTTCTCGCGACTAGTTAGTTAACCATGAAAGAAAAAGCTCCTCCTCTGGTCTCCGTTTAGTTCATACTTCCATGCGAAGGGAAAGGGAACAAACAAATATTACATACTAGAACGTATTAGTTACATTCTATGTTTCTTTTTATTTTCATGCATCATAACTAGCATTCAAATATTAGTTACATTACATAGAATTAGAGTTACACAGAGACAGATACAAAGATTGATTCACAGACTCAAGTTTTGTTATGATATGCATTTGGAAATCTCTGATATGTATCAAAGTCTTGGCGCACACCGCCTCCTATATCGCGCTCAAATATCTCAATACGTCAAACTTGGCCTCATTGACAAAGCCATCCAAGTGTTCGACGAAATGTCTCAATCAAAATGTCGCGTCTTCAGTCTCGACTACAATCGCTTCATAGGTGTCCTCATTCGAGATTCACGCTATGACCTTGCTCACCACTACTACTACCGCCACGTCATCCCCAACGGTTTCTCCCTCACCCCTTTCACTTACTCTCGCTTCATCTCTGCCCTTTGTGTTGAGAAAAACTTTACCCTCATTCAGAACCTTCTAGAACATATGTACTCTCTTGGGTTTGTCCCTGATATTTGGGCTTTCAACATTTACTTAAACCTACTCTGTCGTGAGAATCGGTTACAGGCAGCTTTGGAGTTTTTTTATAATATGATGCAGAAAGGAAGAGAGCCCGATGTTGTTACCTACACTATCCTCATTGATGCATTATGTAAGTCTAAGAGGTTTGATGAAGCGTCGAAGTTATGGCGTGGTTTGATCGAGAAGGGATTGGTTCCAGATTATAAGGCGTGTGGTGCGCTTGTTATTGGTTTGTGCAGTGGGGGGAATGTTGATTTGGCTTATGAGCTTACCCTTGGTGTGATTAAGGGTGGTGTGAAGGTCAATGTGTTGGTTTATAATGCTTTGATTAGTGGATTTTGTAAAATCAGGAGGATTGATAAGGCGCTGGCGATAAAGAAGTTTATGGAGAGGAATGGTTGTGTGCCGGATTTGGTTACATATAATATATTGTTGAATTATTGTTGTGATGAGGTTATGTTGGATGAGGCGGCGAGGTTGGTGGAGACCATGGAGAGGAGTGGAGTAGAGCCGGATTTCTATAGTTATAATGAATTGTTGAAGGGTTATTGTAAGGCTAATCTGATGGATAGAGCTTATTTGACAATGTCGAAGAGGATGCAGGTGAAAGGGATATGTGATGTTGTTTCTTACAATACTCTTATTGGGGGATTTTGTAAGGCACGGCAGATGAGAAGGGCTTATGATTTGTTAGAGGAAATGAGTAGAAAGGGGATTCAGCCTGACGTAGTGACGTTCACGATACTTATAGATGCATTTTTGAGAGAAGGTAGTTCCAATGTGGCCAAGAAACTTCTTGACCAAATGACAGGGATGGGTCTTCTTCCTGACAGGGTATTCTATACAACAATAGTTGATCACCTATGCAAGACTGGTAAGATTGATATGGCTCATAGCGTTTTTTGTGATATGGTGGACAATGGCATAAGCCCAGACGTGGTTGCATACAATGCCCTCATAAACGGGTTTTGCAAGGCTTCTAGAGTAACAGATGCCATGCATCTATATGAAGAAATGCAGGTGAAAGTTCACTCTCCTGATGAGGTAACTTTCAAGTTGATAGTGGGAGGGTTAATAAAGGAAAATAAGCTTTCAGAGGCCTGTAGGGTTTGGGACCAGATGATGGAAAAGGGTTTTACACTTGATAGACATCTTTCCGAGACTCTAATCAATGCCATTAATTCAAATCGTGGCTCATGAACATGGCATTGGTCTGTATTGCGATTCTCTCAATTTCATTACAGCTTTCTTACTAATGGAAAACTTGATTAAATGTTTTCCTTGGATATGAAAGCTGCACAAAGTGTTGAAGTTGCTTTATTTCTGCAAGTAATGGCACCAATAAATCAGTTTATCCCATTTTTATGCTGCTCATGGTGCAATTCATACCTTTGCATGTCCCCTTGCTCTGATGTCTGTTGGACATGACTGCCTCTGGTAAAATATTCACACTGAGGGCAGTTTTATGATGGATTCTTGATACCAGTGGAAGTAGTAGTGCACAACTTTTGTCTCATACAGCCAACTGACTATTAACTTGGTAGATTGTATTTGTCAATACAACAGTGTGACTGTTTACTTTCTGGCCATTGTTCTGTATGCGGAGTTATGCATCTGTTTCTCACCCCCACTGCAACTGATATCAGTAATTGATGAATTTTGTAAATCCTTGACTAGTTGCAGCTCATTCAGATTGACTCATATCCAGCCTGGCATAACCGGAGCATTGACGGCGACGAACATTCTACGGTTCTATACATATTAATAGCGTAAGACCCTTCTCGGGATAGCGACTCTCAATGTTAGTACATACATCGTTTGCTTAACCAGGATGAACTTGATAATGCTTACTATGCCTTCTGTGATGCACTTCAGAGCACAAGTTTGAACTTTGATGATGCACATTCATTGATAATTTGACCTTGTTGTGACCTACATCTGGTTACTCGAGACCTTGCTTTCTAGCAAATTCATGGATGATAACCTTTAAAATATTGATAGTTTACTATTTGTGAATATTTCTGGGCTTTTATAGCTCAGTAGAGAAATAGGGAAATAACAAGATCCACTAGGTAGACTTATTTAGTTTTCGAAATTCATTTTTTTAGATTCTGAAAAACTGATGCTGGCACAAGTTATGTGGGGGTTCTGATCTTCACATATATGAATTATCATAATAAGAACACATATTTGTTGGATTATACTTATATTTTCAACTTGTGTAACCAATATTAATTGTTTTGGGTTGATTTTGATACTTCTGTCTGCTCCTGCAGCATGGAATTTCAAGCTTCCTTAAAGAAATGTCACCCTAACTAACCATTACACTTATCCAAGTATGTTTTGACTCTTTTAATTTCAGCTCATTCTTTTTATTAAAGAAGTTACTATGATCTTCAATATGATTTGTCCATTCCCCTAGTAACAACTCATGTATGAAACAAAAGAAATGACCTTAAACTTCCTCATTGAGAGTTTTGTGCACTGAGTCACCCTTTTTATGGTTCAAAATGATCTAGTAATGCTATGGTGCTATTTTAGATTCTTGTGGTACCAATCCAGATTTTGTTGTATGTATTCAAGATTTCAAGTATGGTTTAAAGCCAAGGTTAATTTCATTTTTAATTTGTGAAATGGTTATTTTTGTTTTGTTTTTTGGCATATTGTAACTTTTGAATATGCCAAGGTTATTTAACATATTGATTTCTTCTAAATTGAACGAGTGTTCCCTCATAACTTAATGGTTTCCTCCGTTCTCTTTAACTTTTCGAGTTGAGCCTGCAATTTTTGGGTTTTTGGTCCATTGTATTTTGGTAAAGTATCTTTTGCTATTAGTCTTGCAAGCATGTAAATTATGATGGAAGAATCTGAAAGTACTTGAGATTTGGTATGCTTGTTTTAGCCTTGCTTAACCTTTACTACCTTGAGTAGTGACGTTTAATATTAAACTTGTGTTTTCTGAAAGGAAATTAGAGGGGGTTTGGTTTCTAGATCAACTCTGAATTTTTTTACCTCAAGAATCCATTTCACTGCAAATTAACAGAAGGTTTTGTCTTTCCTTTTTTCCTCTGATGTGGATTCAGATTCTCTATATTATGTTCAAGAATAAGCTCAGCAGCCGGCATCAAAAAATTCAGCTACTCGCAATGCTTGAGGTTGAGATAGCATGCAAAAAAGATACAGAATCACTTTCTATTAAACAAACTCCAATGGCCAATTTTAAAGTAAAAAACAGAGACACATTGCCCGACATATACTTGGCTTATGAATGATACTTTCCCTTAATATTAGTCATCCTTGAAGTTTTCATGAAGTCATTCTCATTCCCTTTACATTTTAAATTTTTGTTTTTGGGGTATTTTATCCTGGTTTCCATTAGGGTAGTATTGGCTTTCTGTTTCTCTTCATTTCTCTTCACTCTCCTTATACATTCTCCATTGAAGCCATGAATAGTCGAGAAACTAACCCTCATTTTTCTAGACCAAGACATGGGCATCAAGATCACCAGCAACCACCTATTCCAACAGTGCCATACCAAGACCAACATGGCCAACCACCACCATCACTGCCACTTGGAGGTCCACCACCTATACAGCAACAAGACCAACCTTACCATCCTCATTTTCCTTTGAACCATCAACAAGAAGATCAACCTTACCGCCCTCATTTTCCTCGGCAACATCAAGATCATGGGCAACCACATATTTCACAAGTACCATCCCGAGAAAAGCGTGGTCGAATTTCTCGTGGAGGTGTAGGTAAAAAACGTGATGATCAACCATACCTGCCACTAGGAGCATACGGTGGTCAACCACAATCACAAGAAAAGGGTGATCGAACGCCACCACGAGAAAAGCTTCAACGATCACCACTCCGAGAAAAGCGTGATCGAATACCAGGTGGAGGTGCAGATAAACAACGTGGCGATCAACCATACCGTCCACTCGGAGCATACGGTGGTCAACCACAATCACGAGAAAAGCGTGAACGATCACCACCTCGAGCAAAGCCTGATCGAATACCACGTGGAGGTGCACATACAGAACATGAAGATCAACCTCACCCATCATCACAAGAACACCAAGACCAAGCACCACATGAAGGTTCACATAAGCAACACAAAGATCAAGCATACCTCATACCCAAAGCATATGGTGGCTGGCCACCACGCAAAGCACATATAAAACATGAAGATCAACCTAATCAGTTGCCCCAAGAACACCGTGACCAAAAACCACAAGGCGGTGCACCACCACGAGTAAATTTTCAAGAGCAATCCCCCAAGCCTCCTGGATCTTCAATGCTACCACCAACAAAGCATCACCATAAGAAGCCAGACCATGGGCGCCGTTCTCTGAATATGGGAGAGGAGTCATCACAAAAATCCAAAGCTTGTACCTGGTGTGGTATTGTCTTTTGTTTAGTATTTTGGCTTGTCATAATCATTGGAGGATTGATAGTCCTCATAGTGTACCTTGTTTTCCGTCCCCAGAGTCCTCATTTTGATGTGTCCAGTGTTACCTTAAATGCTGCATACCTCGACCTTGGTTATCTACTTAATGCTGATGTTACCATGCTTGCAAACTTTACAAATCCAAACAAGAGGGTACATGTGGACTTCAGCTCCGTGATCATTTATCTGTACTATGGGAATACCCTTATTTCTACTCAATATGTTGAACCTTTTTCTGCTGCAAGGAATCAGTCAAGGTTTGCAACTATCCACATGGTCACTAGTCAAGTTCAGCTGCCATTGAAAGAGAGCCAACGGATGATGAAGCAAATGGAAGGCAATGGCATTTTGCTTGAAGTGTTGGGAGTTTTCAGGGCAAAATCTAAATTGGGAAGGATCTTAAGGTATTCATATAACCTATATGGCCGTTGCAATATCATGCTAACACGCCCTCCTGATGGAGTTTTGCTAAAAAATAAGTGCAGAACTAAACGCTGAAGCAGCAATTTGACAGCACAGATAATTTAAAATAGGCATTATTTTTTGTCATTGAAATTTGAGGAATTTTTTGTTTTTACTCCTTTGAATAACACCCTTATTGATTACCATTCTTTAGCTTATCTGCAACCGTGTACCTTTTCTTAAACCACAGATTTCTATCTTAATTCTTTTTCTCCCGCAGAATCCGATGTGATTCTTAAATTGTAATAACCATCAAATATTAGCTCAATAGTATTAACAATGGCTTTCAAGTTTCATGTTCTGCCACACTTCATATAATCATGCTAATGAATCTAAAACATAATTACATGGTAGTGTTACTAGTTTCATTGTGTATTGCCTGTTTTTATTCGTCTGCCAGTTTTTACATTATTACTACTTGACTTCTTTCATGACAAACTCAGCATGTGATGTGCAGTATGTGAAATCCAGTAGTGATATGTAAGCTAAATGGGAGAAGAATGTAACCATGTTCTAAAATCCCCAAACAAAGAATCCTTAATTTAATGTAACATATCTGGCAAAGCTTAATTCAGTACACACACACACACATATATCAAATGAGTACAGGGTAGTAAACCCTATCTGCCATTAATGTGTATCATTTGCTCAATGGAAGATATTGGTTATGCAGACTTACTCTATCCGGGGTAGAATTAAAGACGTTGATTGTTGGAACTTTATTTTTTAAAACGGTGGAATCTGAAAGGGAAGTATATAGTATTTATTCTGTCCCAGATCAATCTTATTCTCCTGCAATTTGAGGTAAATGGGACAAAATCTACTCATTTGTTCGTAAATTCTTACCTTTTCAACCAATTTCAGTAGAGTTTTCAATCAACTCAATGAAAACTTTCCAGTAATCACAATTAAATATCCATTTCGTTATGCTGCCCAGATATAATTATAAAAGAGGTTCAGAAAGCTCCATTTCGTTAGAAGCCTCTTGTTGTGTATCAGGTCGTTTTTGAACAACTCTTACAAAGTCCAGGCCAAGCCAGTGCCATGGCCAACACACATATCTAGGCCTATTTCGGCCTCTCGAGTCTTCCCTGTTCTCGAAGTCTTCGAGCTGATGAGTAAGCTCCTCAACTTTGTCCCTTAGTCTAGAAGCCCTCAAGTCTGCCAACTTAAGAGATTTCTCTGCTGCATCTCTGGCTGCCATCGCAGCTGCTGCTGTTTCTTCTTTGAATTTTAGTTTATTCTCCGATTCCAACATGGATTGCTTTGCCTCTTCAAGTTCTTGCTTAACTGTTGACAACTGCAGATTGGTTCCAATCATCATTATGAATATTAGAATTTTCACCTGCCGTGTAATGTATTTTTTACAGCAATATTGTTCAGGAATACCATAATTCCATGCAGTATTTAAAGAAAAGAAAGTAATAGACAATGAATGCACAAGAGATTATTTCAGTAATGGAAGTGATGGAAACAAGGTACCACTAGCAAGTAGTAGCAACCAGCTTATATAATGTAATTAACTACAACTTTTGAAGTCCTCAGTTCGCTATTGCACAATTAAAGGTGAACTTTACTCCCAAAAAATTGTAAATTAAATTTGAATGCATTCCCAAACATGATTTAAAATTTTATTCTGTCAAACTCACCAAATATAACAAACATGTGAACAATTTTATTACTAATAGATGGCATACCTGTGCCAAAAATTCATGTTCAACACCTCTGCCTGCAGCAGCTTCTTGCTCCGCTGCCACTTTCCATCTGTTGATCTCTTCTTCAGCAGCAGCAATATCCATCATTAGGCCCTCAATCTACATTATAAATAGGCCAAGATGATACTTAGTGACAGAGAAGTATTGACAATCAAATGGCCTTCCCAAATAAGCCACAGTCTGGGACTACACGACAAATTCTATGTTCAACAACATACAATCAAATCTTTTATATATAATAAATCAGATAAGACCATGCATGGTTAAGGACGGTAGATCAAATTAAGGGTACAGAAAACATGATTAAGCTTACATTTTCATTTGCCACTCTCTCCTTCTCTTGCAGTTCCTCTATTCGATGCATTCTATGGTCGAGCTCTTTGGCTTGAGCTTCTATGTGCTGCTTAAGTAAACTCAACTCTGCCCTTAATGCAGTTAAGCAAATATGCAAAGAGAAAAAAGTGACAAGGTCAGCACAACATGAAATTGCAAATGTGCAAGTTCTTCAGAGAGTAACGAGATTAGGATCTTCATTTATTAACCAGTGAATCAAACAAATAGCACATAACTGTGTACTTTAAATCCAATGTTAAGTACCTTAATTTATCCACATTTTGCTGCAGCTCTATGATTTCAAGCTGAGAAGCCTTGACAACATCCTCCAAAGCACCAGCCTGCACACACAATGCACACATCAAGAAATCTTCAAAATGCAAACTTAGAAGATAATAATAAATTCTACTAAAGAGTATATTTACCAAAGAGTATATTTCATCCTCTCCATTTTCCGCTATGTTGTCTGATTTGTCATTTGAAGCTGCAACGTTCCCATCTCCAAGAAGCTTACTAAACTTGAAATCTATCCCAGCCTCCTTCAAACCATTCTCAGCAGCTCGAAACACGTCCATTTTTCTAGGAGATCCACCTGACACTATCCTCTTGGACAAAGCACTCCTAAGCAAAGAACCAATTTGATCCTTTTCCTTAACTAACCGATTCACAGTCTCATCTAAGCACTTGATCTCATGATTCTTCTCCTCAACCACATCCCTTGCTTTCTGAGCAACAATCCTAGTCAACTCATATATAGACTCCATCCCAGCCAAAGAGGCACGTATAAACTCTTCAGCATCTGTCTCTTGCGCAACAAACAACGATTCGGACAGTTCCGAATTACAATTATCATCCATTATCTTCGCAACATCACAAATCTGGTTATGAATTTTTGACACCAAATTCAACTGATCAATCAACAATGGCCTCTGCGATTCCACCTTCGATTCCAATTTACTGAACTTCTCCTCATACTCACCAACCAACTCCTTCAACTGCAGACCCTCACTTTTTTCCTTACTCAATTTTTCCTCCACCTCGCGTTCCACCTCACTCAATTTCCTCTCCAAATCCTCAACAGCCGAACTCTTCTTCACAACATCTTCCCTCAATCCACTAATTGTGGCTTCGAGCTGAGAAATTTCAATGGCAATCTCATAATTCCTCTGATCCATCTGCTCCCGTGTCTCGTTTCGAGACTTCGTGGTCGCTTCATTATGTTTCAAAAGCTCTTCTACAATCTCATGCGTTCTCCTTATAACACCGTATGCCACTGCAGCGAGGCCGGTGTATTTATTTGATCGCGGAAAACCGTTAGCCCCGAAATTCTTGTAACTGCTCACCTTAGCTGATATCTTATCCATTCCGGTAACAAGCATGTGGCTCGAATTCGCAATCTCTGATTTCCGCGCGTCTCTCTCCTTCGCCGTGTCCTCCAATTGTTTCGCGATCTCGTCCTTTTCTCTTCTTGCTTCAGCCAATTCGGCAGAAACGGCGTCGTTTGATCGAACCGCTTCGTCCTTTTCTCGAACTGCGTTGTCTCGTTGTCTTCCAAACTCATCGCGTTTTTTGATGGCTTCGTGAGCGAGCGCTTTCAAGCGGTTGAATGAGGTTTGAATTTCTGACTGTGAGTTCTCAGCGGCGATGCGAGCCTGTCGCTCACGATCAAGCTCAGCGAGGAGGTCACGGAGTCTCTCGACGGAGACATCTTCCGGAGACGGAGGTTTTGGTGTCGCAATCGGAATTGAACTGACGGCGTCATCTTCCACATCGCTGAGCACCGCATCGGCATCTTCGTCGCCAGCCATTTAAATAAATAGCATGTGATGAATTGATAAACCCTAGAAATTTGAGAGAATCGATGATACTTCTCTTGTGTTTTGGTTTTTGTTTTTCGGTAAAGTAATAAATATTTTGATGGAAAGATGATGAAGAAAAAGAAAAGAAATAACACACGGCGCAGCACAAGAACGTTTACCAACCACTCTTCAGCCTTGCAGAATTGAGATTGAGAATCTCATAATTTTTCTTAAATCTTTTTTTATTTCCAGATACTAGGTGCTGCAGATTTAAAATATAAAATAAAATTTACTATTATCGGTTAATTAATAATTTAATAAGAACAATCTATACTGATAAGAATTGTAAATCATATAATAATTATATAAAAATAAAATACAAGTCTAAAGTCACACCTTTAGTTATTTTGTCATGGTGCACACAAGAAAACATGTTTGTGTATTGAATTAGACAATTTATAATGAATATTTTGAAGTTCAAAAGAACTAAAATTTATAGAGGGGAAACATAAAGAATTTAGGATTGGGTAAAAAATCATCTTCAAAATGAAAGTTGACAAATTGAAATCTATGCAAAACAATAAGTCATTACATTCAACATAGAGAAGGTAGTGCATGACTCTGTAACAAGGTAATGGGAAAAGGCTCTTTCTCCCTTTTCCTTCATCCAATTTCTTGCTTTGTTTTTGTAACTTTTTAAAATTAAATTAAATATCACTTCAAAATCTGGATCATTGATTTAGTTTTAGACTTGTAACATAATCTCCTTCAATTATTGACCTGGAGTAACCGTACTCCTCCACTATGATGCCTACTGAACGAGCTGATCTAGAAGCCAAACAATGTTAAAATGTAGAAGCAATACTATACCTACATGCCAAAATAAGAAGCAATAACCACATTTTTTTTCCCATTTTCCTTGCAAGTGTTGCATTGTTCACGTAGGATTTAAGTTGGCATTTTCTGAAATGTAGTCTTCATATATAGGTTGCGTGATAAATCACGGATTCCATAAAACTTAACACCAAATATAAGTTCAAGTGTTAATTAAACTTGAAGCTAACAAAGTGGATTGAGTCACGGTACGTTCTACTTCTACGTACAGTTCAATGCAGAATGCACTTGTGATGAATGGTTGCTGTTTAATTTTCAATAACTAGGTAGCCAAACTTTTTTTTCTTTCACGGAACATCATGATCGACTGGTGTAATTTATAAGTAACAAGGTAATATCCATTAAGTTGTGGTAAATAACTCTTTTATACTAAAGCCTCCATGCTAATGGTACTTATTATTCCATGCTTAATTAACTCAAAAAAAAAAGATTTGTTGTACAAATCCGTCTCTGTCACACAAACAATACGTCAATTAAAAAAATTAAATATGTATTATTGTTGTTATTTTTACTTTATTATCATTTAACATATATATAATTTGAAACAACATATCTATGTTAAAATTAGCTTAAGTCCATCTTCTTAAAAATGAAAAAATATATATATAAACTCACGTTGTATGAGTTTTTGAAAAAGATTTGTGTGAAGATATTATTAATAGATAATTTCAACCTCAGTTTGTTTAACAGATGATTTCAACTTCCGTTTGTTTTTATATTTTTATAATATTGTTAGTTTAATCTTATTTTCAAATTATGGTCAATTTTTCCTTATTATTATCTTTATCCTAACATAATTTTTGTTTTGTTTAGTTGTTACAACAACTTCTTTCCTCTTTAGGAGATTGTTTTGTTTAGTTGTTACAACAACCTCATCCTTATTATTATATTTATTCTAGCATAACTTTAGGGGTTGTTTTGTTTAGTTGTTACAATACCCTCTTTTCCTTATTATTATTTTTATTATGACTCGTTTTGTTTAGTTATTACAACAACATCATTTCCTTGTATTACTTTCCTTTAAAAAGAAAGTAATTACTAATTCAATAAAACAAGTTGAATTGTTTCTCTTATATATATAGATAACCAATAAAATCTTCACAACACATTAAATATTTAATTTTAGATAAAATATCTTGTTATGCTTTATTTATTTAGTAATCAGATGTGAGTTAATTATATTCAAAATCCCCTAAAAAAGTTACCACATGAATCATAAACAGATTATTTTAAGGAGAATTCAGTGATAACAAATAGTACACTATAAGGATAATATTTGATAATGACAAACACAAATATTTTAGAGAAAAATATATATAATTCTTATACTATAATTACATTATATATCATTCAAATTTAATTATAAATAATTCTTAAATAAAAATAATACAAATAAATAGTAAAATTTATCACACATAAATCTTATCTTTAAATAGAAAAGACAAAATAACATCACTCAAGAACACAGGTGACTTAAACTTGAATGTTAAAATTGCCGCATGATTGACTATATATATATCCGTGCCTTCCTCCGTGTAGAAATCATGATCATTTTAGTGCCAATGAAACACGAAATGGGTAAGTGGTCGTGCTCCTTGGCCTTCCTATTTCTCTCTTGGCTCCAACTTTTAACAATAACAACATTACTCTCCAGAGCCATAATAGAAGTCAAGGGTGTTCCACTTCATACAGATTCAAGGTGGATAGTGAATGAAGATGGAAAAAGGGTGAAGCTAGCATGTGTAAATTGGGTGTCACATCTTGATGCTGTGGTGGCTGAAGGACTTAGCAAACAGCATGTGGATGTGATTTCCAATAGAATCAAAACCATGGGTTTCAACTGTGTTAGGCTCACTTGGCCTATTTTCTTGGCCACTAATGACTCATTTGCTTCTCTCACTGTTCGGGACTCATTTCAGAGCCTTGGTTTAATTGATTCCATTGCTGGGGTCCAATCTAATAACCCCTCCATCGTTGACCTTAACCTTATCCAAGCTTTCCAGGTAAAATAATTGTTATGTAATTAATTTCCTAAGTATTGATTAATTATGCAATCCTTTGAGTTGTTCAAGTTGTCCCATCATCCTTATCTTCTTAATTCTTAATCTTATTGGGTGGGGATAAAAGGCTAAGTTTTAGCCATTAATTCTAGGTAAATTAGATGGTTTAGATCTACCAATTAATTCAAATCATTGGATTTTCCTAGAATTGATGACTAAGATGTGTAATAAGTTTAAAAAATTTAGTTTTTGAGTGAATAAATCTCTTCTCCTTATTATTTGTTCACGCTTGTCTCATAACACTTAAGAAGACTATTGTATTATTATTACTGGTAGTGGAGTATGGATTTACAATAGGATTCTTCTCAGTATTGGGCTTGTGAGGGAGAAATTTTTTTAAAAAATTTAATTTAAAAAATGTAAATAATATAAACCATTGAAGTTTTGATTTTGCCATGTGTCAAAATCTTAAGTATGCACTGTCCAATGGAGAGGAGCCAAACTCATAGATTTAAATGACCTTTATCACAGTTACCACATATTTGACATATTCTTATTTTGTTTTTAATACATGTTTTACATAATCATCATAGATTATTGAACTGCCAAATGGTTTTGTTGGATCAAAATGAGATAACTTCGAAAAATGAGGGGAAAATAGTAATTAAGTAAGAAAGAGAAGGTGTGAGATTTTTATTGTATTACCAAAATGGAGATGTTATCAACAAAGTTGTAGAAGTTAGTTTATACAAAATTACAAATGATATTGTTTTATTAAACTTCATTGGGAAAAACATACGGTATTAAGATTATATATTTATATGTAATCTTTAGACATGCCTTACTCGATATCATATATTATATATTTTCTTTTCTTTCTTCTTTTTTTCAATAAAAATGACGGTTAAACAACATTGAATACTACGTCTTCAATTTTAAGTGATTCAGTATAATATCCTATTTTGATGTGAAAGGAACAATTCTATTTTTATTTAAGAGAAATCATTATCTTTGCATTTATAAGTCTTCTGCCACACATTTTACTTTGGTTTCTTTAATGTTGATATAAGCTTGATACACCATTCTACCATTATTTTAAATAGTGTTATTTGGATAATTGAAATTAAACAACCTTTTATAATAAATCAACTTGTTTATATTTTTATTTCTATCTGACTTTGATATCTTTTATTCTTCAGGCGGTGGTAAAAAGTCTTGGCGACAATGATGTGATGGTAATATTGGACAACCACATAACAAGGCCAGGGTGGTGCTGCAGTAACAACGATGGAAATGGGTTCTTCGGTGATGAGTATTTCGACCCAAACTTGTGGATACAGGGCCTCACCAAGATGGCCACCATTTTCAATGGGATAAGCAATGTAGTGGGTATGAGCTTGAGAAATGAGCTTCGAGGTCCTAGACAAAATGTCAACGATTGGTACAGGTAATAACTACTTAGTTAGTTGGCCCACTTACAAATAATTGATATGTGATGTTTTGATTAACCCAAAACAATGTCATAAAATCTGGGACATGAGATATCTATTAGTTTATATACTATTTTTATCACCTGAACATTATAAGCATGGGTTGAATAATATGTAAGTGTAAGATAATTTCTTGTTGTGAACTGAAGGTACATGATACAAGGAGCAGAAGCAGTTCATGCAACAAATCCAGATGTTCTTGTTATCTTGTCTGGCCTAAGTTTTGACAAAGACTTATCATTCATTAAGAATCGACCAGTGAACCTCTCATTCAAGGGAAAACTAGTATTTGAAACACACTGGTATGGTTTCAGTGATGGTCAAGCTTGGGTATCAGGGAATCCAAACCAAGTGTGTGGACAAGTGGCTGGAAATATGAAGAGAAGTTCTGGCTTCTTGGTGGACCAAGGATGGCCATTGTTTGTTAGTGAATTTGGGATAGACTTGAGAGGTACCAATGTGAATGATAATAGATACTTCAGTTGCTTCATGGCAGTGGCAGCTGAACTTGACTTGGACTTGGCCTTGTGGACTCTAGTTGGCAGTTACTACTTCAGACAAGGGGTTGTAGGAATGGAAGAGTTTTATGGGATTCTCAATTGGGACTGGACCCAGGTTAGGAACACTAGTTTCTTACACAGGATCTCTGCTCTCCAGCTTCCATTTCGAGGTATAAGCAATTAGAATTATGCTATTCGATCATAGTTACCATAAATTATTGCATAGTCTAGGATCATTTGATGTAACCAATAATAATAACATGAAACCTAATAATTATGAATAACCATTGTGTTATTATTGACCACTACTTGGTAGTGATTTCTCCATAATTACACATGCATTATCTAGTATCATATTTTTCTTGCACATACTCTGATTCGGGTAAAGCAGTGCAACAAAAGTAAAGGAAAAAAATAGCATTGTGACGTTTTTATTCTTATATTACAATTATAATATCATTTATACCCTTGTAAAGTAGTCTAAAAATAATAATTGTCCTATTTCTCCTCTGATTCTACCACCTGATATAATGTGAAATGATGTCCATATACAAAATATGTACCAGGCATTATAAGAGCAATTAAGCATAGGGTAATAATTATACTTGCACAAACTTGCTGTTAAATATACACATATCTCTATGAACGCAACTTTATACATAACCAAAGATTGATTTTCAAGATTAAGATAGGCTTTTTTTCTCTAGTATAATTATTATTAGTGGTGTCTACAAATATCATTACTACTTTGTTGAGGCTTCAACTATATTCCTTTTTGACATTATGTGCAGGGCCAGGCATAAAACAAGGTAATCTACACAAATATATTTTCCATCCATTGACGGGTCTCTGTGTCCTAAGAAAATCACCTCTAGATCCATTAACTTTGGGTCCCTGCTCTAGTTCTGATGGGTGGAAATACTCACCACAGAAGATACTATCAATAAAGGGTACATACTTTTGCATACAAGCAGTGAAAGAAGGAATGCCTGCAAGACTTAGTATAATGTGCTCAGATCCTAACTCCAAATGGGAAATGATCTCAGATTCCAAGATGCACCTCACAGCCAAAGTTAGCGACGGCACAAATGTTTGCCTGGATGCAGATGCCAGAAACATCATTGTGACTAATGCTTGCAAATGCTTGAGTAGAGATAGTACATGTGACCCTGGAAGCCAATGGTTCAAACTTATTGATAGCGGAAGTAGAACAACCTCTAAACTATTAAGCTCAACATAAATTCCCTTAACAGAAGCAATATTGTACATTTATCTAACCATGTAATGTAAGCATGTACTAAAGCATTGGTACCCCTACTCAGAACAACAACATTGCTACCCCTACTCAGAACAACAACATTGCTATAAGTACAATCATGTGAATGTTTATATTGATTCAGGGATTCATTAATGCATGTTTATATTGATTCTAGGCTTTTGGTCCTTTCTCGGTTATTTCTTTCTTACTCACTAATGCATGTTCAACATTGTTCAATTTCAAACACAACAACAATTAACCATACACAACCATATGGCTAATCTCAATTCAGTTTTGATTAGTGGAACTAACAAAAAAAATCGTAGCTTAATTTACATAAAAAATTACAATGTCATTGCGGAGAAGAGTTGGTAGCACTAGTAACAGAGGTCCATATCTGAGCAAGAGGCCGAAGAATATGAGGCACAATAGCACCAAATCCTTTAAGGGCAGCCCCAGAGGCAATTCCAATTGCAAAAGTCTCTGCAAAACCTGGCTTAGAATCAAGCTTCATAGCAAGAATAGTGAGTCTGTTGTTAACTGAGTCAACCTTTCTATTAGTTTCAACAAACATCTTATCCTTTTTCCCTCTACCAGAAGTAATAACTCCAAACAGTGCTTTCTGAAGATCTTCTATGACCTTAATTGACGCTTCTTGTGTTTCCATCCCTTGAGATTCATAATGAGCTATCAACTCTTTCGGCGTTGCGAGCTTCCTCTTTTGGGTTGGTTTCAACGTTGGGGCCGGTTTTGATGTTCCATTTAATATCGATGTTGTTGCATTTAATATTGATGATGCGTTTGGGGATGGTGGTTTGTCCATTTCTATGTATTCTTCAATAATCCCTCAAGTGACCAATTAACAGTCAAAACCCACCTGAAGATGGACAACAAAGGTTAAGCATATGATTTTCATTTTTAGTACATAAACATTGCAAACAACATTCATAAAATGGGAACATGTATATAAACAATTGAATAGCTACAGGTATAGATATGAATCTATTAACAGATGTGGATAATAAATTAAATGTACCAGCAGACAGGTAGCATAGTGTAAGATATAAAATATTACACAACGCTGTTTAAAACTGGTTACTTGATATTTCTATATGCTTCGGAAACTAGAACGTCCCCTACTTTGAAATAAAAGGGAGTTCACCATAAGAAGCAACTAAACCAAAAATATTTAACAGAAAACAAATGAATTTAACAACATGACCAAAAACAAACTACGACGGAATACGTAGATGTTTGAGACATACGAATGTCACAAAGAAGCGATGTTGGAAGTAAATTTACGCTTTCGTTGACACGTTATTCTGCACTGGTAACAGAGGAACGCGACGCCTATCAAAATCGACAATTGAAAATAAAAATTGGATAAGATAAAAAATTGAGTTGATGGGGTAGTGGAAAACATACGAGATATTTCAAAGAAGTACAGAATCATAGAAATACTGGATAGAGCGGTTAGGGTTTTAGCTCAGTGTGTGGCACCAGGAAAAGGGTTTGCCTCTGCTATTATATAGAACAATAAAACCTAATCTAAAACAATGATCAAATGGGCTTGAAAAAGGAAAGAGAATTCAGGAATAACAATGCTTGGGCTATCCATAAACGAAAAATAAAATATCGGGTTTCTAAAGGTAATGTTTTCAAGTAGTTATTGGGTGAACAAATAAACATAAGGTAATGTTTTCAGGTTTGGCGAATAATATATTAATTAAGAGAATAAAATATATTCTTATAGAGATAATTTACCTCCTCCAGTCAGTAAAAGAATAACATGTGAATTGTTTTGTTTTGTTTTAGAAATATTTTTTTGTAAAAAATGATTAAATGGTACACACGTCACGATTTTAGTGACGGAATGAGATAATTTATCTCCTTATATGACGAGATTCATTATTCTCATTAACTAAACATAAATACTTCCAGGTACATAAATATTCATAGTTATTACAGTTAGGAATGAAAAAAATTGAAGCCCATATTAGACATTAGCACTATGCAAGTATGCAGTGCACTTGCTGCAAATGTGCGAACCACTTGGGTTCCCTGCTATTAATTTTTTATTTTATGTGTATAATAAAAGTGTAATATATATATTGTTAGTGTAAATATTAACATATAATTATTACATTATTCAATTTTAATTTGTATTGTTTTTTTTTGTATAAAGTTAATGATAATTAACCCGAATGATGGAAGATGCAATGACACAGTGTATGGCATTCATATTTAGTGTGTATATTTTTTTCTTGTATAATAAAAATATTATTAAATTCCCTTTATTTTGTTTACACGTCCAATGCCAGCACTATCCCTCTTATTGAACTTTCATGTGCTTCTATTTAATACTAATGTCTCTTTAATAATCGAGATGATATGTTACCACTCATGTGTGATTCAAGCAAACGTGATGTATGGAGTGTTAAAACAAAGCAAACAACAACAAGCCAAGATATAACAGAAGGCTAAGGAGGAAGAATAGAGGATTCTACTTCAAGGCATGGAATCTGGACATCATGGACATAGTGACTCAATCAAGAAATATGAAGAAGAAGCAATAGATTTAAGTCACGAAGAGAAGAAGAAGGAACCAAAGGAAATTGAAGTTCAGAATACTTCTCAAGTTCACTAAGGCTTTTCATCAAACACTTATCATTTGGCCTAAAACAAGTGTACATTACATGGGTTTTCGTTTTATTTTTTGCACTAAAAACAACATCTTTAACACGTGATCAATGTGTTTTTCGTTTTATTTTCTGCTTCAAGTTTGTTGTCTTTGGCAGTTGAAGTAGTTAGGATTATTTAGCACGTTTATTTTACTTCTTATCTTTGTATAAATAAGTGTACATTGCATGGGTTCAACAATGAATGAAATATATTCTTTTTCTTTATGAAAGTTTTCACTATTATGTTCATCTTATACTTCAAGAATATTTTCTCTTCTCTGTCAAAATGGATTGTGAAGTTTTAAGATGGTATCAGAGCATCTTTTGATGCTCTGCTGCGCCTCTCCATCTGTTACTTCTCTTTGTTTTCTTTTTTCATAGCTTCATCTTCTTTCTTTCTTGCGTCCATTCAAAAGTTGCAGCAGTACCATGGCTATCATCAACCTTCTAAGATCCATCAAGCATTTATTGCATGCATCCTAATGATGGTCTTGGCATCACTTTGGTAAAGAACTAGTTGATAGGTTCAAATTATCATCCTTGGTCAAGAGATATGCTAATGACACTCAAAACAAAGAACAAGCTACCCTTTATAGATGGCACCTTACCAAGACCAAAACCAGAAGATCCCATCTTTGGAGCATGGGATAGATGCAATACTTTGGTGATGGCTTGGTTGAACCATTCAATAGATCAATCCATTGTGCATAGTGTGCTTTGGCTTGAAAATGCATATGAGATATGGAAAGATCTCAAGGAAAGATACTATCAAGGAGGTATGTATCGAATTTGTGACCTACAAGAGGACCTATACACCTCTAAGCCAGGAAATCAAACCATTGATATGTACTTTACTCATTTGAAAGGATTATGGCAAGAATTAGATGATTTCATGGCTATACCCTCATGTGTATGCCTTACCCCTTGTTCTTGCACATTAGTTCCCACTATCAAATCCTATAGGGAAAGAAACTATGTGCATAGGTTCTTGAAAGGATTAAATGATCAATATTCTAGTGTAAGGTCCCAAATCATGATGATGGATCCCATTCCTAGTTTAAACAAAGACTTTTCTTTGCTCATGCAACAAGAAAGACAAATATCACCACCTCTTGATGAAACAAAGATTTCCAGTAGTGCCTATGATAATTCTGCTACAAGATGAAGATTTATAGGTAGAAGCTCCAAAGGTTCCTATGGACAGACTGGAGCAGGCAGAGGATATGTGTTTAATGGTGGAAGAGGAAGAGGATCCAACACAAAAATCTGCACTTTTTGTGACAAACCAGACCACACTATTGATATTTGCTACAAGAAGCATGGTTATCCACCACACTGTGATAAATCCAACAGCAGCAACAACAATGTGATTACTGTGCAAAATGACAATGTGGGAAATTCATCAAACAATGAAGATAGGATCATGGGATTCACTCAAGACCAGCATAGAGCAATCTTGACTATGCTTAAGGAACCAACTAGCCAATCTTCAAGTAAGTTAACACCATATCCATGCTAGAAATAGGTAAACATTATGTAGTAGGTAATTCCCTTAACTCTTCAAACTGTTTCCATAAGAATGATTGGATCATTGATACATGAGCAGCAGATCACATTTGTCACTCTCTATCAATGTACCAATCATTTAAGAAAATTGATCATATACACATCAAAATGCCTAATGGAAACCAAATTAGCACTACTATTGCAGGAACTGTTATGTTCTCTAACTGTTTTTACTTGACTAATGTCTATTACATCCCTGAATTCTCTTTCAATTTGATTTCAGTTTCTAAGCTTACCAACAGACTCAATTGTTTCCTGACTTTTTGTAAAACCAATTGTAAAATACAAGAGGAAATCACATTGAAGATGATTGGTGCAGCTGAAGAGAATAGAGGCCTATATGCCATAAATGCTACTGTTTTGAATTGTTTACCTTGTTCACAAGTTAATTCTGTCAAGATTCTTGATAACAATGTTTGGCACAAAAGACTTGGACATCCTTCAGATGCCAAGATTTCTGTTTTGAATAAAGAATTTCCATTCATTTCTCATAAACATGCCAATCAACCCTGTGATGTATGCCATTATGCCAAACAAAGAAAAACAAATTTTCAAAACAGTAATAGCAGATCAAGCTACATTTTTGACATGATTCACATTAATATATGGGGACCTATTAGTGTCCCCTCTACCTCAGGCCATAGATATTTTTTAACCATAGTAGATGACAAATCTAGACATACTTGACTATTCTTTATGAAAAACAAATCTAAAACTTCCACTGTTTTAAAATCCACTATTGTGTTGTAAGATATCTGATAATAGCCTAAACCTCCATCCCCAATAAATGAAGATTTGCGGTCTCTTTTAGTATTCTTAATAGTGTCTCGTACCAATAAAAAAACATCATTTAACTGTAAAAAAATTATAAAAATATAAAATATATTTTATGTTAATTAATATAAAGCCACATAACCAGTTGCAACCCCTTCAAAAAATGGAATTTAAGTTTTATCATACTTGGACGAGTAGAGATCTTCTATATCACAATTTTTCTATCTCTCTATATCAAGCCAATAAAATCATGTCAATTAATAAAATTATGCTAATAATTTTTTTATTATATATCAATAAACAATAACTACTATTAGTTGTCATGATTATATTAGTTTGGTATAAAGATGAATAAATTGTGGTATAAAATATCTTTCTTGTACTTGGACCTACCACTCCCTAAAACAAGCAACTTAGAGGCATGCATCCGAGGAAGCACGGACTAGAAAACAAGTATGCCGTCCCGGTACCATTGGGGCTGTAACATCATTGGCGTTGGTTTTCTTATTATTGCTTGTGGTGATGTGAATTGGACCAACTTTTCATTTAATGATATTAATTTTTTATAAATGATATAAAAACGACATTCCATTTTTAATGAATATGATAAAATGTGATTGATGACACATGAAACATAGAAAAATGGTACATAATATTTGTATATTAAGTATTGAGGTTAAAATAAGTTTTCATGATTGACATTGTATTCCTCCCTATGTGAGTATATGTAAGGAACGAATCTCTCAGAATGCATGTATCTTTCTTCTAATAAATGTCATTTCCATTAATTGTAGTTTTGATTTTTTGGTCATCCTGAAATCTAATAAGACGTTGTTCCATTAGACTAATAACTTTTATTTCAACGATGACATTTGGGCACTCATATGCCTTACCGATATCCTCGTGATTTAATGATTTTAAATTTGTGGTCTCAGATTCTAAAGCCCATGGTTTAACAAAAAAACCACGGCGAATCTCAGTTGGTGTATATCAGTGTATGTTACTATGTATATATGTCGCATAATGCGGCCAATCAAATAATTAATGCAAAGCATCCTATACTTCCGTTTTGCCATTGAAAAATAATATATTTATATTTGAATCTTTTTAAAACTTAAAACATGTGAGATAAGAAGTTGTAATTAATATGATGATAATCTACTATTACCTTTTCTTTACTGTAATTTATGTATTGATTTAGAAAATACGACAATTATGTCCAACTACCATAAACTTTTATATTAGGGTAAGCATATAAGATAATAATTACATGACAACTAGAAGAATCATTGGTCAAAACTTGATTGAATTAGGAAATAAGTGTTTATCGAGAACTTTTCTACAATTTTATAAAATATATATGTTATAGATGTCAGAAAATTTCATTCGACCCGTTGTACTCACAAATAAATTATTTATTTATATATATATAATATAAAAGAATATAATACAAATACACCACCAGAAAACATGCACCTTCATCAAATCAACCGAATGATGAAGTTGAAGTTGAGTGACTCAAAAACAAATGATAATGGGCTATGGCTAATTGGGTTGATTTAGTATAAGGGGCATTAGAAGAGAATAATAGAAAATGTTTAGTTGTGAGTTGAGTTTTAGAAGAGGATAGAGAGAAATGAAAAGTTTGTGAGATATGAAATACATTTATAAGATGATTTTTTAATCTCCTCTTCTATTCACTCACAAACAAAATTGAAGGGAAAATGTGAATTGGTGTGGTTTGTAAAATCAGTATAAGGTGTATGAATAAAGATGTGTTGGTTTACCATTACATTAATAATGTTATATGTACATTGCATAAATTAAAATGTTCAATTAATCTCCTAGATGACATGTAACATGAAAGTGAGAGGTTGGAGAAAATAAAGAATATTAACTAGAAGATGACCTAGTCAAAGAAAATGATTAATTGAAGTTCCGAACTTTCGGCTTCTAGACAGCGGAATAATGACCAAACGGGTCATAAAGGATGAAACCATTGTGATAATATGTATAAGGTTTATGATGATGAAAGATTGGTCAAACTAAAATATTAACTGATTCAAGTAATTTATTATATAAGCAAAAATCATTACAATTAATAATATAATAACCATACAAATAATAACTAACAAGATAACTAAAGCAACCTAAATCCTATATAAAATAATGTATTATTAATCAAAAAAATATAAGTAATATAACAGTATTATATATTGTTAAAACTTTGTTATATGTAAATTTATTTTATAAAATAATAAACAAGCTAATTCAACAAATTATTGGATTTGAAAATTACAAAGTATTAATATGATTTAGCTTATCGGTTAGAACCCATATTCATTTGACAATCATCATAGCTATAGTTAAATTGATATATGTGTTAAGGGTGAGGATCCTAGAAGGGAGTGTATAACGAAATAAAGGAAGAGAATTCTATAATGTGACACTTTTATCTATTAAATATAATGTGAAGATATTTTTATCGTTAAATGTAAATAGAAGATTAATAAATTACTTGAAGAGTAGATTCTTTTCCATGTGTTGAGAGTATGATTCTCTCTATATTCAGCAATGGTGTAAATGGCCGGTGTATAATTACACTCATGCATGTCACCCTTAGCTAGAAACAAATATTAAATAAGCTTGACCAACGAATTAAGCTACAATTAACCTCAAAAATCACATCGAGAATCTTAACAAAAAAAAAAGCTGGATTGAGATTTGAGCACCCTTAGCTAGACATGACTAAAAATAAAAAGATGTCAACATCCAATATAATTAGTGAAAAAAATATATGCGCTATCAATATAAAAGTTTTGATACATTATTATTAATGTATTATATATCATTTATTAATTATTATTGACTTTTCAAAAAAAAAAATATAAATGAATAGTTGATAATATACTATCCATAAATATTACTTTTGATACATTGTTCCAATACCAATACTTTATTTTTATGTTCATTAATTTCCCTATCATATTTTCTTTGAAATTATTCCCCTTAGAGAGTTTCAATGTGGGATCATGTTGTAGACTCACGTAAGTTCTTCAACCTCTCAATAGAAACCTTCCAAACCTTTATCTCCCCATCAAGTGAACCACTGAAGACGGTAAAAACGTCACCGTTTCGGGAAGAAGAATTAGTTTGATCATCCTCAGATTGATACGGAATAGCAGCCAAGGATTTAACCGGTTTCCGGTGACCATCGAGAATAGCGAGGCAACAAAACTGTTCATTAAATCCTCGCTTCCAAATTCTGACCGTTCGATCAGCTGACCCACTCAGAAGCAAATCAAAGTCGTTAATTAAACACAGTATCGCTTTCTCATGTCCCTTGAGGGCCCCACTCACCATCATATGATTCGCACTGTCTTCTCTCTCCCACACCAGTATTGAACCGTCGCTTGCACCTGAAAATAAAACTGAACCGTCGTTGTTTAATGCTAGCGCGTTTACTGCATACTCGTGCTTCTCCAACGTGGCTAATAACACGTGGCGCTTCTCGTTATTGGGCCTTGCCCAAACCCGTATTCGTGTATCAGCGGATCCGGTGTAGACAGTTCCATCGTTAGACACTGCAACCGCATTGACCGCGTCGTCGTGAGCCTTCACTGACTCTACACACCGAAGATCAGAGACTCGCCATATTTTAAGAGTCTTATCCCATGAAACGGAGTAGATAACGCCGTTAATGTTATTAACCGCGAGTCCTGTAACGGCGTCGGCGTGTTCTATCCAGAGACGTTTATTGTGACGGCGAATTGTTACGTAGTTTTTAGGGAGGAGGAAACGGCGGAGACGGTCGTTGACGGTGGGAAGTGTGGTTAACTTGCGGTGGAGGTTGCTTTTCTGGGGTGTGTGGTTCCATACGCGGATCTTGGAGTCTTGGTGTGTGGTAAAGATCATTCCATTGCAGAAGGTAATGGTTTTGGTTGAGCCAGAGGAGGTGGCTTGGGAATTGAAGTTGTGGAGGTTGGTGAAGGTGATGTTGTCGTAGACGGTGATTTGGTGGCCGGTGGCGACGTAGAGGAGGTGGCCGCGGACGGCGAGGGAGGTGACTGGGCTAGAGGGATTAGGGTTGAAGGACGTGACGCAGTGGTGGGAGATAGAGAAGTTTAGGGTTTTTAGAGAGAGGTTTTGGAGAGAATGAAGTGATGGGTGGGTTAGTATAGTGTTGTTGCTGTTGAGGTTGCCATTGCTTTCTTGAGAGAAGGTTGTGGGAGTAGTAGAAGAGGAGCTAGTGTCTGATGCATGTTGTTGTTTTTGTGGTATAATCATGGTTGATTGGTTTGTGGCTGTGGTGCAAGTGGGGGAGGAGCATGTGTCTAGCCACGACAGAATCCTCATGTTGTTGCCGGAGAGTGAGAGAGTTTACTAGTATTTACTATATAGGATGAAGCTGTGTGAGTGATAAGGTGGATATAGGAATTGGATAGTGTGGCAAATATAAAGGGAGAGAAGGGAAGGCTAAAAAGTTAAGGTGGGATCATAGATTCATAAACAAGCAAAAAGAGTAAGGGAAAGTACAATGTGTTTGAGATTGTAGTAGGGCGAACGAGGTTATGTATTTGAGTGTACTTATATCTTATAACTTCAAGTAAAGACAAATGTAGCATTTACTGATGTAACGGACAACGTGGAGAAAATGAAGGAAAAAAGGACAGGTGGGGACCATTTTGCTTGCTGGTTTTTTATTCTTGGTTGGAAAGCTGGCTTCGTATTATCCGTTTACACAATATGTTAATCTTACTATGTTAGATTTAATAGATGAACCAAAAGATATTATAATGCTTTATCCTAATCTTAACATTAATAAAATCAATCACTGTTATTATATGTTATTCTATTTTAATCTGAAATTTTGAAATGGGTTTCTTTCAGTTATCATTGGCTATTCTTTTTATTGGTTTATCCAATTCCATCTCTTCAGAAAATTGCAACTACCTGTTTTTTGTATCTAAGAGAGAAAGTTTCATGGAACATAGTAATACTATCCCATCACACAAAATTGTTTCTCTGAAAAAATATTGGGTGGTTCAAACCAGAAATAAATATATACTAAATAATCACAGTGTGTGGGGGTGTTGAGCGAGTCCGTTGACCAGGTTCCACATCGTTGGCATCACTCAATTTGCAACTCCAAGTTGCCATATTTTTTTGTTGGTTACAGTTTCCAACTCCAACAAGTTGCCATATTTTCAATATTGTTTTTACAATTGGCACGCATGCAGATACTAGTAGAGGATGAAACCTTACCCTCACTGCTTAATTATACTACTTTGAACTCCACCAATTGCATTTTTTAAAGTCAAATAAATGCCATTTTTGTGGCTTTATACTTTTTTTCTTGGTTTCACCAGCGACATGCTGTCTTCATTTGTCCCTGCTCTTAGCTAGTGCCACAAAAATTGGATGGTAACAGCCAATGGGATGTAGGCATGCTTTTGATCCACCTCTAGCCCTATTTACTGCACCGACCACTTCACTTATGTTTTATTTCATCTGAATGATTTTTTTGTCCTAGTTCTGTATGTTCCTACGTACACTCTGCAATGGCCGACAACAAAAAGAGTAAGAACAGCCAAACCATTTTCAATAAGGTGAGATTTTTCGAATGACAGGGGGAATGTAGTTTCAAGAATTGAAATGATCTAATTTTTCAATTTTTGCAATAGAATAAGAAAGAAGGTGATGGAATGAATTGAACCTAATTGAATCGTTTGTAGTCTCTTTGGTTTCTATGTTTGAAAACTTTAGAGCTGAACTGAATCAATCACTTCCTTCTACTGTATAAGGGCAATATTTATAGAGAGATGATATAAAGATTTATAAATAGTTATAGTATCATTTTACATTTGTATTATTTTTATTTAAGAATTAATGAAAATTAAAAGTAAATGGTAAATGATACAATAATAGTATAATTTTTTCTTCATTATAATGTTGTATTAGTGAATTATTTTCATCCTCATAGAGGTAAGTATTTCAAAAAACAAAGAGAAAATAATTTTTAATAACATATTTATCCTATACTATTCTTAGCAGTAGGGTATTGCATGTGACATATGTTAATTGAATGTTTTCTTTACAAAATTAAAATTAATTTGGGGTATTCAAATTAAATTCACAAATATCAAATTTCACATTCTCAGACATCCTCTCACATTCAATCCCATTTGTATTTGAGCACAAACTCATTAAGATCACACATCATACTATGAGCAATTGAATGATAGAGAAAATAATATTAGTATATGTGATATTTATATTACTAATTAATCTTAAGTTTGAATATGGTTTATTATATTATTAAGAATACCCTCTAACCTCTGGGCAAAGAATTAAATTATTTCGTAATATATGATTGTCTTTTTCAACAAATGTCGTTCGCATGACAAATCTTATTGATCAAATTTGAATATATTACTATAACAAGATGTCTCCTCTATACAAGTTAACCCATACTTTTCACATGTATAAAGAACAATTTCCCAGTTAAATAATTAATACATCATTCATGCACTTATCAAAATTGCTATACTACTTCAAATTCAAAATTAATTAAAATTTCTTTCCATTTGGTTCACGGGTCTGTTGACTCTGTTGTTTTTGTTGCATATTGGGCTAATAATGGCTTGCAATATGAAATATGGGTTTTGTGGGAGTTGGGTCACCGAAAAACGCAGTGTCCCACCTTCGTAAAATGACATTTTACAAAAACAAAATAAAATCGACAATACAACATAGGAAAGGGAAAAGGTGCGTAAGAAAGTGAATCTCATCGCAACGAAGCTAAAGAGAGAGGAAAATGGTGAAAGTATCGACGTATTTCGCGATGACACTTGGAGCATTCGTGTTTTGGCAAACCATGGACAAGGTCCATGTCTGGATCGCTCTTCATCAAGATGAAAAGGTATCTCTTTCTTTCTCTTACAATATATGCAAACCCTATATTATCATAAGATATCACATCCACTTACTCAAATACTTAATTCACGTCTTAGCCATAAATTCTAGGAAATCTAATGGTTTTGATCTAATTATTAATTTAAAATATCGGATTTACCTGTAATTGATAGCTGGATTAAACTTCCTCTTAGAGTAAGTTGATCCCTCCCTTATCATAATACGACATATAGTTTCAATGATTATTTTGTTTCAGCAAGAGAGGATGGAGAAGGAAGCGGAGATTAGAAGAGTCAGAGAAGAGTTATGGAAGCAGCAGCAACAAGCTAACCAGAGCGATTAAATCTTTTGTTTTTGTTTTCCCCAAATGTTATGTCATATTCTTCAATAAATTTTGGTGCTACACTTTTGAGCATATGAAATTTAATTGGATTGATTCCCAACTTTGTTCTTTACAATTGAACTTGTTTCATAAAGTAATTGTTGCAATACTTAGCTTTGTTCATTTTTCTTCTTCATTATTATCGAACCTTTATTACTCATTGCAAGTTTGAGATGTTGTGGAACTTAACTTAGTAGTGGATGTATATGGAACTTCCTTTTGGATTTAAGTCTCTGCATTCTCTAGGCTTTTGGATTTATAGACAGATAGAATTGCTTAAAACAATAATTGTTAGTACAGAACAATTGTTCACGATTTATTGACATGAATTGAGGAGAAATGGCATTTCAAAATTTAAAGACAGGTTACAGCACAATGCTTTACATGTTCAAATCATTCTATGGTGTTCAAATTATTGTATTTCTAGACAATTGTAGTAAAAGTAGAGGATCATGTTGGTATTTGTAGTGATGGCCTAACTGAGTTGTCTGCTTTTTTCTGGTGATGGTTAGTGTTATGATAGGGTATGCAGTTTATGTGTTTTTTACTGTTGGATGGAGTCACATAATTGTTGTTAATAGATTTTCCTAAGTTCCACAGAACAAGTGAAAATAAGGTGTTGGGTTTCGTCCGATTAGTATTTTGCAGCACACCATCTTTCAGACTTTAGCTCTGTCCCCTCCCTTAAGAGAGAATTTTTAGTAGTGAGAATGATACACTAATTTTTTTAGGTTACTGCTTTATATGTCAATTACCTAGTGCAAGTGTGGCTGTCTGATGTCTTTAGTGCATGTTAATACTGGGAAATGCTCAAGGATGCACTCTCCCTGATTATAAAGGGAAATGCTAAAACTCACAAGTTTCCAGCATTGGATTCTTTTGCGTTGCATGGAGAGTGTAATATCTATGTATTGTCAGTATAAAGTTTTATACACAATCACTACAATATCCATCATTCATTTGTATTACTTTTTTTTTTAACAGTTAGTGATAATTAAATATGAATTATGGAT
Organism: Lupinus albus; assembly: GCA_009771035.1. Taxonomy (NCBI): domain Eukaryota; kingdom Viridiplantae; phylum Streptophyta; class Magnoliopsida; order Fabales; family Fabaceae; genus Lupinus; species Lupinus albus. The sequence continues at coordinate 4,449,956 of CM020005.1, forward strand.
GATGTAGTGACAATGCATAAAGCTCATATATCGAAAGTACATATATTTTTTCTCTAATTGAACTTGTTTTGAAATTTTCACTTCCATGAAGTTTGAAATTTTATTATTTTTAGAGTCATTCACATAATTGAAAGGCTAGATGTAATTTCTGCTGCCTGATATGTTTGTTTTTACTAGTACTTCTAAACAAAATGTATTTTTTATATATATTTCTTATTTTTAGAGACCCATGCTTGCTTTTTTATGCATTCACGTGGATGCCTTTTTTATATATATTTATTATTTTCTTTTTTTACTTGAACTAAGATGTGAGATATCCATAGTGAAAGTTCAGATGTAAACTTCTGCAATGTGCTACACTAGTTTTCCATTCCCTTCTTTCCTCTCTTTTATTTCATCTCATTCTACTCTAATTTCATTGCACAAATCGTTAGTTATAAAGTGTGAAGTTAGACATTATTAGATACAAGAGTATAAGTTAAAATTTATAAGTGGGAAATTTAATATAAAATATTGTATAATTTTTTATTTTAATTAAATGACACAATGTGGGAAATGGGATAACAAATCTTGGTTCTTCTATCTTATCATACACCCTACCGGCTTCCCTGTCAAAAGAAAAATACATTAGTGTCTTACATTTGTAAGTTTACCTCTATCAAATCAATCCCCTAACTTTGGCTCATAAAGTAAGAAATCATAGAAGTATATATCACTTGTAATTTGGGAACAGCTTTTAAATAAACGGGCCTAAGATAAAGTAATAATAAAACAGCCCCCTTTGCAACATATGAACTTGAACCACAAATGAAAGGAATATATTGGGCTTGGGCAACAAAGAAATGAAAAATTAATTATAAACGAGTGTGGTGTATAAAAAAAATATAAAACACGAAAACTAACGTTAAAAAGCTGTCTGACAGTTATAAGAAAGGGCTGTTTAATAATTATAAAAGTAGAGAAAAGGAAAAAATGTATACAAATAAAAATAATATATTAAATGATAAATAATATATTAATTTGTATTAATCTTTATACTATTGTAGATATTACACATTTTATGTAAATATCAATTTTCAGGAATAAAATTTTCCCTTCACTTCTTCTCTAAGCAACATGGCTTGTTAATATTTTCCATTATTAAAAAATAAATAGAGAGAAATGTATTATTATATCGAGAAAGAGAGACCGAGAGATTAGATTTGGAAGTGTGGTTTGTTGCGGAGTTTAATTAATTGACAAGTAAAGCATCTCAGGAGAAAAAAACACACAACAATACAATGATGAAGTTTAATGTTAATGGGACCATGTCTTGTTTATTTGTTGTTTGTAGCTGAAATGGGATTAAGAGGAGCAATCACAAATCACTTTCATCTTCCTTGTTTTCCGTTGAATCGTTTCTTTCACTTCCCATCCAAGTCTGCGTCACCATCACCTTCACCTACACCTTCTTCACGACTATGATCCTCTCCTTCACTATTGGATCCATTTCTCTCACTACTTTTATTCTTCACCTTTTCTCATGGACCCCGCTGCTTCTCGTCCTGCTATAGTTATCGACAATGGTTCCGGGTATACCCTTCTCTTCACTCTCCATAACCCACTTTTTCTTATACCCATCTGGGTGTCTTTTTTCCGTGTTTCATTCACGCACACCAAGAGTTTGTTTAAATGCCCCATATTGTTTTTCTAAATTTTTAGGACTGAATTGTCTCTAATTTTGATTGACCTCAATTGGGATGACCCCGAGTTCTCAAAAGATGGTGTTTTTGCAGGTATACGAAGATGGGGTTTGCAGGTAATGTTGAACCATGCTTTATTGAGCCAACAGTAGTCGCAGTTAATGAGTCGTTTCTGAATCAATCTAGAACTTCTTCCAAGGCCAGTTGGGTTGCCCAGCACAATGCTGGTGTTATGGCTGATCTTGATTTCTTCATTGGGGATGAGGCAATTGCCAAGTCTCGATCCAGCAGCACTTACAATCTCAGCTACCCGATCCACCATGGCCAGGTTGACAATTGGGATGCCATGGAGCGGTTCTGGCAGCAGTGTATATTTAACTACTTGAGATGTGATCCAGAGGATCACTATTTTCTCTTGACCGAGAGTCCGCTAACGGCCCCCGAGAGCCGCGAGTATACCGGTGAAATCATGTTTGAGACTTTTAACGTGCCTGGACTTTACATTGCAGTGAATTCCGTGCTTGCTCTTGCAGCTGGCTACACAACATCTAAGGTTGGTAGTCATGAAAAAGACTGTTATGTTGATAAAACTAGAATGGGATTATTAATCTTGAAGGGATTACTTATTTAAGCACATGCTAAATCTCTTATGCCCCCGGCTACAACAATTTTGATAGCCATCTAAACGGAAAATGCATAAGATGTTATGTCAGCCCTGAAATTTATTGCTTTTGGTTGTTTTCACTTGAAACCAAATGTGAACCATATTGTTAAATGTGAACCGTTATGGTGGGTTTTCATTATTTCATTAAAAGCATTACAGCGGTACCACGTGAGCTATTAAGAAATTTTGTCGCTTGATTTTTATTATATTTATCTCCCGTTTCCTATTTATGAAGTTTTTTCTTTTATGCATGCTGATTTAGAATTCTTTTTAGTGTGAGATGACAGGAGTTGTAGTGGATATTGGAGATGGGGCTACTCATGTTGTACCTGTTGCAGATGGCTATGTTATTGGAGGTAGCATCAGATCAATTCCTATTGCTGGAAAAGATGTCACTCTTTTTGTCCAACAGCTTATGCGGGTAGGCATTCTTTGTGGTGTGAAATTAGATATTTATTCTGATGATATCTGTTCACAACTATGTATTACTGTCAACCCATTCTTCCTAATGATGAAGGTTCTCACAAATTACTATTTAGACTAGCTGTTGAAATCAATCATGTATAAATGGTAATCATGGATGAATAGCGTGTGATATTTTTATGATAATTTGTGTTGGCCTTATATATTTATTTGTTAAGAAATATTAATCGACTTTACTTATGTTATGATTAGTATGAAACCTATTCATATATTTTGCTTTATTTTCTTGTACCGACTGGGATTGTAGTAATCTGTGTCCAATTGTCAATCTACATTTTGATAATCCCAAATCATGAACTGCCTCATGTTGACATCGCTTCATGTAGGAAAGAGGAGAGAATGTACCTCCAGAAGAATCTTTTGAAGTGGCTCGGAAAGTGAAGGAGACATTTTGCTATACCTCCTCGGACATTGTTAAGGTAGGCTTGAGTTCAATACTGGTTGCTTTGATGTAATCATTTGAAGAGTTAACACACCTTTCATTTCTTTAAACCTAGCATTAGTGTGTTGAAGGTCACAACTTTCTCACTATTTTAGTTTGCTTTGTTGTAATTAAGGGGTGTAAAGTTATCATTTGGACTCAATAATTTACTTTCTAACAACAGCTAAATTTCTCTCATGTATTAGGAATTTAATAAGCATGACAAAGAACCAGCAAAGTATATCAAACAATGGAGAGGCATTAAACCAAAGACGGGTGCACCATATTCCTGTGATATTGGTTATGAACGATTTCTTGGTCCCGAGGTTTGTTCTATGACTTTCTAGATTTTCTGATATACATGTCTAAAACTCTAAATCTGCTTAGAGGGTGCTGGAATGCTGGATTTGATGAATATGTACAATTTTTAATTTCTATTTATGGAGTGATATTTCTACTATGAATACCTGAACTTATCTCACGACTGATGAATTAATTATGTATCTACTTAATTAATTCCTGTTATGAACACCTACCTGCATTAGAGGGGAATATATGGGAATATGGTAAAAAAATTAAGGGGATATTTTATATTTTGGCTTACCCTGATTACCTTCTTATTAGAAAGTTAGAGTTTGTTCAGCTATAAACTTATAACTAGGGTCCAAGACCTAGTATGGTGACGGGGAAGAGAGTAAAAAATGCAGGCAGCGCTACGTGGATACGATTTAAACCTAGAATCAACTAACCAAGTATTCTAGTAGTGTTCTAAGAGTGGTACTACTTGAGCAACAGCTCTTAGTGCCGTAAGGCTATGCTTGGATGGATGGAGTAGAGTAGCTAGTAACGGAGTGGACTGGCAAAAGGTGATGAAAATGTTGTAGTGCCTTGGTGTAGATGTGGAACTGATCTATAAGTTTGCTTCATTATATCCATTGGATTGATGAATTTAACATGTCTTGTATGTTTTCCCTATGATTTTTGCAGGTTTTCTTTAATCCTGAGATATATAGCAATGACTTTACCACTCCCTTGCCAGTTGTAATAGACAAGTGTATTCAGTCTGCACCAATTGACACGAGAAGAGCATTATACAAGGTGAAGTAACACATTTCCATTTACTTAGTGATGTGCATATATAATAAGCCCTAAGAGTGCCTACTTTGAATGCCTGAATTTCATGATGTGCTATTTAACATGATATATTTAAACCTGAAAACGTTTTAGTGAATAGTAGCCTTAAAATTAGGGTGCTTCTAAGACTCAATGTTTAGCATGGATGGGGCTTATTCTATTGATGGCCTAGATGCAGCAACGTTAGTAACAAATGTTATATCAGGCACCAGCCCAGCACAGATATTTAATCTTCCATGAAATAAAATTTAAGTCCTCTACTTTACATTTACCTTTTCTAGACAATTCCATTTCCATAAATCTACGAATTTTCCCAACCCCATATTTTATTTACTTCATTATTAATTAAGATTTTTGTCTATAGCTAGAACGACCCTCATAATTTTGTACCGATTAAGCCTTATGCGCAGGGCTGCCCTTTATGATTAAATTCAAGCCCTCTACTTTACAAGATCTTTATGATTGAACTTTTTACCATTGCCTATTTTGTCTTTTTATTTCAGAATATAGTGTTGTCTGGAGGGTCAACCATGTTCAAGGATTTTCACAGGAGGTTGCAGCGTGATATAAAGAAAATTGTGGATGCTCGTGTCCTTGCATCTGAAGCACGTCTGAATGGGGAGATAAAAGTAAGAGTTAATAGATGCTTTTCAACCATAGTTAAATTGATTCTCTCTCTCTCTCTCGTGCATAGGCAAAGTTGTCACACTGACATGCCTTTGAAAAGCCTGACCTTGTTTACTTCGATCTGGCATTTACCTTTTATTTATATTTTTTGGTGCCTTCAGTCACAACCAGTGGAGGTCAATGTACTCAGCCATCCTATCCAGAGATTTGCAGTTTGGTTTGGAGGCTCAGTGCTCGCTTCAACACCTGAGTTTTTTACGGTATGAATTCTGATGACATTTTTGGTTATATTCTCATAACTTGTATTTCCATGTACTTTGTGATGCCTATTCTGTGACAGTTTTTACTTAAAAGAGCTGTGTCAAATATTGAAACAACATTCTTTTTTAACCATGTCCACATTTGATCTGAGACTCTTGGAAAGTTTGGATTTTATAGGTTTGGAGTATACTTTTATTTGTTGGCAATATTACATTATTTTCTTGTCCACAAGAATGCACTTGACATTGCATAATTGAATGGCAATGTCACTTATGTCGTTATCTGACTTTCTCTGCCTCTTATATGGTATTGTTAACCCGTGTGGATTTTGTATACTTTGCCATATGGTTAAATAAATTAAGAGCTGCAAACATGCTAACAAAATATATAATTCTGTTTGCTAGGTTTGGAAATAGGAAACTGGAGCAGTGTAAGGATAAGATATCAAACATTTTTTGTCTACCTATGTTTTTTTTTTCTTGTGATAGGGTCATTCTGTTAGTGATATCATTTGAGTCCATATTTTCTTATGTTTCTTTTCAATATGATTAACATGTTTCTTGGGCTATAGGTTTGTGGGTTCCTTCCTATAACAACCTCCTTTTTCAATGCGAAGCTAGCCTACACGGACTTGTATTTCTTTCGGACAAGTGTTTCTTTGATAATACTTGTTTAGAATTTCTGGCTCAATGTGCAGGCTTGTCACACAAAGGAAGAATATGAGGAATATGGAGCTAGCATTTGCCGGACAAATCCCGTTTTCAAGGGGATGTATTAAAGTAAAAACAAATTTGCTTATCATACTGGCAGAGGTTCTTGTTAGAAAAAACAAAAGCTGATGAATGCCTGTTTATTTTCATCCTCAATTCACCTCCTGGTCTTTCTTCCAATCCGTACTGGCAGTGTCAGAAATGAGTGTAAACTATGTATATTCATTGAGAAAATGCATTTCCTGTTTCCAATAGTTCTCCTATGGCAGTCAATTTCATGTGGTTAAATATGGTTGCCAGCAGGTCTGGATGGTACTTAATGGCTCGACCGAAATCAAGCTTTGGCAAAAAGTTGGGTGAGCTGAATTGCAATTTTTGGTGCTCAGCTTGAGTAGATCTGCATATTTTCAGTTGTTGATAGTGATCATTTCATTGAGAGCTTTTCTAGGTAGGAAGTTAAATTCATTGGGATTTAATTGTAATACTAATAAGTACTAGTGCAGGTTGGAATTTTGTTTATGTGAATCGCATATTTTTGCATTTTTGGGTATATAATGTACAATTCGGATTTTATTTAATGATGATTAAAGGTTAAAACTATACTGTGATATGAAACTATTCTTCAACATCTTTACATTAGTAATTATTCTATTCTTTCTAGTGCCAATTAACTGTTATTGAACCTTGAAAGTGAATGTAAGCCTAGCTATTTAAATCCACTAGTCCCTTACCTTGATAAAACGATCCCATTTAAATTCAACAAGTTTTATTCTTTTTATTTTTGCCTAATTTGATAAGTGATAATGGACACCTAAGATATGCATCAATAACTAAATTTACAAAATCGATAGAAAGTTAATCAACTACAATAAGAAACCCAGCATAGTGCCTCTCTAGTTTAGCTAGTTACCAAATGCCCTCTTCTATTGATGTGCAGCTAAAAGATGATAATTGATTGGTTAGTTCAAGAAGCAAGATCTCATTTGAATGTGATATTGATTGAGATAACATCTCTCCATTTTTAAGTCAAGTTAGCGATCGGACCAATCAGACCGTCCGGTCCAATCCTCACAACATTGGTCACATCTAGTTAAACATTAATAAAAATATGGAGTTTATAGGTCTGGTTAAATATGTGTAATCTGATTAAACATTAATAAAAACATATAGCATAGCCCTTTGGGTTCATCTAGTTAAATATGTGTAAAGTGGTGCATGGACCTATTTAGATCAATGCAAAAAGAACCATCAAACTGTTATTTAATCTTAGCTTTCTCTTTTTGATCCTTCTTTCATTTTCAATTATTTTTTCAGTTTTTTATTGATGATAGCTTTATCCCTTTTTGGAATGCTTATCTGAAAATTTTGAAGGGATTGACGTGGAGTACAAAAATGGGTGAAATGAAAGAACCGGAAAAAGTTAGATAGAACAGAAAAGAAAATCATACCTTTTAATTTGACAGTGTACAAAGTAAATAGAACCAAAACCAAATAAGACTAATGGGTTCCGCACCCAGAAGGTGCATTGCTTAGAAAATCCCTTATAAATATTTAACATATATCATACACTATAAGAACATTCACTATTTAAATAAGCCATCAAAAAATTCATCAAGCACAAACTAAATGGAAAATTCATCAATCACCGCATGCATTGATGATCCTATTGAAGTGGTACTAGCTGATTCAAAAAACCAATTGGAAAAGATCCTCAACAACAACCAAACTTTTATCCCACTAAACTAAATGGGAAAAGTTCATCATGCAGCAAAAATAAGCTCTCCTGGAATAGTCAATTGGTTTGTTCGTGAGCAGGATCCAATGATTTCGTAGGTCAACAAAACATAGAAAGAAGGAAACAACATGGTTGAATAGAAAATATAGTAACGGGTGCTAGCTCTTTCTTTGCATGCAATATGTGATATTATATTTAGAAGTAGAAGAAGCCAGCGACAGCGGTGGCAGCGGTGGCTCCGGCCACCACGGAGAAGTGTTGGAGGGAAGAGGTGGCAGCACTTGGTGCACTAGCCTTATTAGCTTTATCGAAAGCACCGGGAGGAACGGGTCCACCAATGGGTCCAGCCACAACACTGCTTGGAGAAACTGCACCACTTGCACCGGTTCCAATCACACCTTCATAATCATCATCAACTTCAGCACTGCCATTGGAAGAAGAAGAGGCCTTTGGTGCCTCGGCAACACCATAGGATAGAACAATGATGTTGAACAAGACAAGGGCAACAAGGAAAACGTGTCTTGCACGTGCCATGATTGTGTTGGATATTAGTGTTGTTTGTTGTTGCCGTTTTTCTCTAATAGAGAAACTCTGTAATGGAATAAAAGAGGTTTGTGTTGTGTTGTGGGGAGAGGTGGTGGGAAAGGGATTCATATAGGATGGAAGGTTTTGCGAAGAGTGAGGAAAGCCATTGGTGTGTAACCTTATTACTGTTTGGATTCTGGCTATTTACGGTTATAAGTTATATATGGACATGTTGGGTCTTTTTCCATAGTTGATATTTAGAGTAGGAATGACAACGGGATGGGTCGGGGTCGGGTTTGTGCTTACCCAACCCCGAACTCGAAATTCAAAACCCGAAACCAAATTAAGCGGGGTTGAAAACAATGATATCATCCCCGAACCCGTCGGGTTTCGGGTAACCCGAACCTGAAAAAAACGCGAACTAAACATATATTTATTTATATATATATATATTTATATATATATATATGAAATTTATATATATAGTGTGCAACTATGCAACTGCTAGAAAGTATAAGCATACTTTGTCATAGAGTGCATCAAGTGCACAGAGAGACTCTCCCCCATATTCTTTGCATGCATTGTTGTGAAGGGACAACACTAGAACCTGTAAAGTATATCTTTTATATATATATATATATATAGTTTTTATATATGTATATATATTTTATAATTTTATATATATTAATCAGGTTCGGGGTGGGTTCGGGATAGAGTATTAACAATACCAAACCCGAACCTGAAATTTGAACCCATGGTAAAACCCGAACCCAATCACATTGGGTTTTCCCCGTTAAATTCGAGTTGATTTCAGGCGGGTATCTGCGAGTTCGGTTTTTATTGTCATCCATAGGATAAGGGAATGAATAGCAAGACTTAAGAGCCTACACTAGTAAGATGGTTCTCAAATATTCCATTTTCATTCCTTAGCTTTCACAAATCATATTCTGAACAAACCCTTAGGGCCTTAATATATATCTTTCATTTTGGTCAAGACGTGATTTAAGGACAACTATATATTATCTTAAAGTATATCCCGAACTATCTATTAAATCAATAAAAATATGCTAGGCCTGTTAAAAGTTAAATATTCATTCTTTTTAGTTTTTTTCATTGTCATTAGTTTACTTGTCCATGATTTACTATTTCATATATAATATGTCATTGTGATATTATATTGAGTTATGCTATATTCTTGAGAATGACACTTGTTGGAAGGGACATTCACGCAATTTGAAAGTGATTAATTCATTATCCATAAGATGATGGATACCATTGGTAGTACCAAAAAAATATTTCACTTATTTTGTCCACTATTGCCAAGTAGTTCAGTTTACTATTTTTGAACAAATTCTTATATCATGTTTGTTCCAAAGGAGCATTGATGAATAATTAAAAAATAAAAGGAAATTAAATAAAGAAGTTGAAGAGAGAAAATCTAAAAAAACCTAATATATTATATAAAGTTGAACAAATTACAATATTACAATTTTTTGAATCATTATTACTTCTTTTTAAAATCATAAAATGCTTACATTGACGATTAAACAGACTAAATAAAACAGACAAACGAACGAAATTTGTATGCTCTGGGACATAAAATTTCGGGCTATACCTTGCATTGCATGCATGGTGTGTTTTGCCATAACTAAGCCAACATGAAATACAAGGCTTAAAATGATGATTTTATTTTTTAAATAAAAGAAATATAATACAATATCTATGATTTTATATATCACTATCACCCACGTGACTGCATGAGAACAAAATGCAAACAACAAATCCATACCCATGTATATATTAACGTTACTTGGGATAATAAGGATTACACTGCCATCATGTTGAATGGCTACCACAACTTAAGACCATAGGACCATGCTCTAACGACATGTATCATTAATTTTAAACAAATATATATAAACTTTAAGTTGCTAACATGATTGTGACACACCAAGTGTGAGACCCAATGATGTCTCCTTAAAATCAATAGTAAAAGCCTATCTTGGGACATGCAATTAAGAGGATGATAGAACACTAAACTTGACCAATAAACAATTTATGAAAACCAATTCCAAAGTGAAGACAACTAAGATGTAAATGAACCTTCACCAAAGTATCAACTATCAACATCTACTATGCCTACGATCGATATCAACAACCATATGAAATTAACTGAGATAGTTGTTAGCTATTACCTAGCTTGGACTTTCAAAAGATGCAACATTCTTTGATTCTATTTACAGAATAAACAAGGGACTAAAAACACTTGCATGATGACCATAAGTTAGAGGATATGGAATAATTGGGAAGGAATGGCACACTTAATTATCCAAGTCAATATTAACCCTCTCAGGCTTTCCTCTTTCAGTCTGGTTGGCAACAAGCTCTACTCCTAGCTGTCCTTTGTCTCCGGCACCGAAGGCATACAGCTTCCCCGATTCAGTTAGGGCAAACGTATGAGCATTCCAGTATATGGAATTGGTTAGGCTAATATGCACCACTCGCTCGTTGACCTGTTTCAGTAACGTGACTAGCTCTGGACTTAACACATTTGCATGCATGTTTTCTTCCTGCACATGTACAAACATAACATTGTTGATGAGCTCCATTCAAATAGAACTTTCTGATTACACAAGTTTTCTTTCATTAAACATGGCCAATATATCTATATTTGATGGATGAAAATTACGAGAGCATTTGGATGGGCATACAGAGAGCTTACTCCAGCTTGTATTACCATATAAGCACTAAAGCAAGCGTTTTGAAGAGCTTATAGAGAATTTACTTGGGCTTATCTGACCTTCTTATAAGCTCTTTTGGAGAAGCTTATTAAAAAAGTTTATAGAAAGGTCAAAAGCTTTTATGTGATAAACACTTATTTAATAAGCGCCTAATTAATTTATTTACCTAAACATTCCCTAATTAGTTGTGACTTGTGATAGTTTTAAGAAAATGTGATCCAGAGTACATAATATGCTTCACAGATGAATGCGAGAATGTACTGCTAATGCCACATTGGTCATTGCGATTTTTATATTAACGAGCATGTAATCATAATGTGACTTTAAAATGTAAACTTTAACTTGAAGCTCCATTCTGAAACTAGTTCAAATTTGAAACTCATCTGGCTGTTCCATTAGGTTGTGAACTTGTGATATTGCACATCCCGTTAACCGAGTCAAGAAAACAACTCATAAATCAAACAAGGAAAAAGGAAGAAGCAAAGCATACCTCATCATCATCTCCAGGGTTATGGCCAAGACTAGCAGATTCTCCACAACCAAATGAGTACACATCGCCATTATCAGACAATACAAATGTTGTGTAATCTCCTGTAGCAACATGAACTGCCTTTACATTGCTCAATGCTTCCACCACCTTAGGTACCAACTCGCATTCTTCATTTCCATGACCTAAGCAACCATAACGGCCCCACCCCCACGTGCAAACACGGCCATCCTGCCCCACCACAGCAGCATGCCAAGCACCAGCTGCAACCACTCTTGGTTGAAGGTTTAACATCTGGAACTGCTCAACTAAACGAGGATACTTCTCATCAGTTCTTGAGCCGTGTCCAAGCTTCCCACCCAAGCCACAGCCAACAGAGTACACTGACCTGTTAAGATATCAAAGAAGGATCACATAGTCGATAATAAATCAATTAATTATTACAAACAGAATGAAATGATATGTAATAACTAGGTTACTAAACTGTTAAAAGAAATCAACATGTAGTGCCATTCAAATAATGAACCATGATACAAAGAATTGTCTTATCAATTCAAAATGCTTAAAAATTGAAGTAAGAAAGACTTCCTAATTTGTGGCACATAACTACCGATTGGATTTTTTTGAAAACTAAATTCAACTGTCGAAGTAAAGGGATATAACTAAAGCTCACATTCCACTGGATTGACAAGCCAGACAAAGGAGGTAGCAGTATCCAGCAGCTATTTGCACTACTGGTATGTGTTCGAGAGCTCCCAATAAGGGACGGGGTTCTACATCATTTGGATCGGTGTGGTGACAGAGTTTTCCCTCACTACCCCAAGAAAATGTATAAACCCTGCCTTCTCTTGACAATACAGCTGTGAAAAAATTCCCGATTGTAGCTTGAACAACAAAGATGTTTTTCAATGACTCGATTAATTGTGGAGTAGCAGCCACTTTGGACCCTTGAATTCCAAACTCAGTTTCACTGTAAGAGTCTTTCCCAAAGGCATAAACCTGCCCCGAATCACTGATCAACATTGTTCTCCCAGCTCCAGCAGCAGCTTGTATAATTCGAATGCCTTGCAAAGCTCTGCAACATGATAGAGTTCTGTTAACTTCAATTCAACGACCTCATAAGTCATAAGTTATAAGAATTATGGAATTTACAAATGTTCCAACCTGATTGGTTGAGGCTGCCAATACTCTTTGGTGCTGCCGTTCCCTAGTTGTCCTGAACTATTGCACCCGAATGAATAAACAACCCCTTTTGATGTGACGACAATGCTGTGACCAGGACCTGCTATTGCCTGTGATTTCTCCCTCCGACAACATGCTTCTCCAGCAAGCAAAAACCTCAGCACCAATTTCCAAGAACCATCACATCTTTGCTTCAAATTTTGCTTTTCTTCTGTTGTCATCGGCTTAAAGATGGCTCTTTTCTGGCACATGTCCAGTGCAGCAAGCTCAGACAAGGACAAATCGAGATCTGGAGCAAAGTTTGCCGGCTGCCTGAAGAAGGAGCATGTTGCCTAAAAAACCACATTAAAAAATGATACTAGCAACATTAGTATTACCGCATTAGTATGATTCAAGTAACAACTTGGAACTTGAAACACTTGCCTCTAGTTTAGCAAGGTCCTGAGGATCCAAATTACATGCTGTAAGGACATGGAGGACAATGGAGGGACTAGCCGACAAGGGAAACTCTCCCGGCCTGGAGTCCCTATAGCAAAGGCGTTGCCGCGGTTGAAATGTTGGCAGTGGTGTGGCAACAACAATGGTAGTAATTGGTTGGTCAGGAATGTTATGGTATTGAATAGTTGGGGTTCCGCTGGTACTGGTATCCATGGACACTGCCAACCTTATGCAGTACCCTAACTTTGCAGAAGAAAGGACCTAACACCTCTGTGAATTACCAGAACATGTGTAAATATATTACTACATTAATTAATTTCACTATTTCTCTAATCATAGCATCCGAAACTCAACAAAACTCAACACGCTATCCTAACTTGAAAAAGCAAACACCTTAAAAATGTAATTCACTAGCAAATCTCAGGTCTCAAACCTACAAAGAAAAACATGCTTATAAGAACTCATTATGTGACAATGTAACAAGAAAGCTGAAGTATACGATTATCTTTGTCAATTTCATAGTTCTTGGACTCACTCAACAACCATGTGAATTGCCATATGCCATACTGAATACCAAATTTGTCTTAAAGAAAGTCTTATATATAAATGTAAAAAGTGATTAATCATGTTACATATCCTAAGTAACTATGATCTATTTAATGTAGCATTATAAATCAAAGGCACTGAAGCCATGAATTTACACCTACAGAATCATTAAATCGAGGATGATCATGAAAACAGTAAATATAAATATCAAACCAAAAAAATCAGGACCGATCGTTTTTTAAAACGGGGACCAAACTAAGAAAGTTGATGATCAATTGAAAGGTGAAGAAACCAAAGAAGAAAACTTTGATGGGAAGTATACTATTCCTAACTGATGGGATATTCTACAGTAAAAGCAAAATGAATCCAAAAATGAAAGAGAATTTTCTGACCAAAGCTTTAAAGTGATCATTCATGTGAAGTCATCACAACTCATCAAAATGAATCAAACAACTAAAATCTTCATCCATGGCTGAAAACCCAGAAACCAAAAATCATTTTTTATGTAAAAAAAATTGACTTTCACAGATCAGAGGTAACCCAATGAAAAAATACACTTGTTGAATACCCAACCATACAGAAGAGAACGTAAAAAACAGAGAACCACACGTTGAACAAGTTTTGTGTTGATGGCATTTATGATTGTTATGGATCGGTGATTACGTATGAGATACACGAAGGATTTTCTTCAGTCAGCATCAGTCGGTGAAGAATTACAGAGAAAGTTGCAAAATTTGGATGAAAGAAAGAGAAATTGATGAAATGGTTTAGTGGGTGAGAATGAGATTGAGAGAGGAAAGAGAAAAAGATAATGAAACAAGTTTGTTTAGTTTGTGAGACCAATCAACTATATATACTTCGCAATTTATCTACACTTACATCAACATGGAAGTATCCGTGTAAGTGTGGTTAATATTTCTGTTGAGGGCATCAAACAAAATATACTTCTGCTTAGAGTTCGTGGATGAATCAGTAATTTCCTCCTTCACATTTCACACTCTCTAAATATGTAGTGTCGTCATTGAGTACTTGAAGTTGTTGGTTTTTTTAATTAAAAAAAAAGAAGAGATAAAACCTTTTAGTTGATATATTATCAAAAATTCAAAATACTAGCTTTCAAATAGAAATTTTCTGTAAGAATATGTGACATTTATAAAAGATCCATTCAAGTATTTTTCCAATGTAATAAAACAAATTCCATTAAATAAATTTTCAAATTTAATACAACACTTCCTACAAATAAAAATGACATCACACTGTAGTTAAATGCACGAAATTTAAAATTTAGTTCATAAATTAAATTGGTTGAACTTAAGGTAAAAATCTAACTACACAAATAAATGAGTCGAACTTGAGTTAAATACACTTTAGTTTGTTAGTTTGTTAACTAACTCGATTATATATACTCACGTGAATAACTTAAGTGGAAACAATTCTTATGTACAAATTATCAAAATATTGCATCAATGTCATACAAATATTTTCGAGTAAGTTATACATAACCTCATACGCTCACTCGATTTTGCCCATCATGATTGACCCAAATATGGTCGAGTTTCATCATGTCTAAAGTTAGGTTCATGATCAAAAGTTAGAATATATCAATATTTATGGACAGATAAGAAACAAACATGACTCAGTCCAACTGGTAGTATATTTATACCACTTTCAACACTACCCACTCTCTTTGCAACCATATTTTTTTATATTTACCAGTTTTGAATTCTGGGAATTTGAAGCGTGGAACACCACCTACTTCTTCTCTATGTACGATGATTGAGTAAAGAAGTTTGTTAAATATCCCCACGAGGAATTTCTTCTTTCAACAGGTTTGAAAGACTCACTGAATTTTTTTAGCTAGTGACTTGGGCCTATGAAGTGTGAATAGTTTGGGCTTAATAAATGTGAGAAAGGAAAGCATGTACTGTGCTTGGTCCAACTTCAAATAGCACCATAGTGTTTAGGGCTTAAAGCCTTAAACAATCCATTTATCCAAGACCAATAGCCGGGGGCATTTAAAATCGAGAAAATATTAAATAAATCAAGTCCTGAAAAATGACATAGCACACAAAACTCGGAGTAAATCATCATATTTTTTCTTCCTTGAAAGTGGCATGACCGATTAAACTAGTACTTAGAATTAATTAATTTCCGAGTTTTATTAGGGATGGCCATGATTCCGGATAGTGTATTACCCGAACTTGTCTCATTATTTTATTTTTAATCCAAACTTATGTTGATATCAGTTTAGTCTGAAAACTGCAAATACTTGAGTATCGAGCAAATCCGCGAGAACGCACAAATTCAAAAGGATTACAAATATTAATGATTAATTTATATAATTGTCATTTATAATGTTTGCATCACTAAAAAATTGACTAATTATTATAATAATTTTAAAGTGTAACACATTTTTATTAGGTTTAATTTTCTATACTTACAAATGTACCCACCAATACATTTTTCTCTCAATTAGATGGAATTTCAATGAATAACATGAAATTTTATATTGTTAGGTTTAAATGTATCATTTAATATTTATTCATCCATAATATAAGAGTTTATTATATTTTCAACCTAATATTCATAATTCATATGTTAAATATTATTAACTATTGAATAAAAGTAGTATATAAATATTAAAGTCTTAATCTTTTTTGTACATGTATTCACTCATCTTATTAATAAGGAACTAATTTCTTTAAAAGTGCGCGAGTGTCACTTAGTAAATATCTCCATCACTTATACAAATTTGATGTTTTTAGTCACTTAACTTGTATGGGATGAAACAAAGGCAAGATACATTGCATTTCAGAAAGCAAGTGAAGTGATAAGAAAGGTAAGGTATATGAGGTCGAAATCCCACCAATCATATTTTGTTGAGATAAGAAAATAATCTAGAAACCACAATCCTATTGGATATCATTTCTCCTACTTGACTTTATTAAGATGATGGATCATCTATCCTAAAAGGTGTCCCCAATCATGTCCCATATAATTATATTGTGTTATGTCATTTAAAAATCTATATCACTCTTCATTAAAAAAATATTTATTTTTATGACTTTTCATTTTCATTTTCTGATTGGCTGAAACAACGTTTGAGACACTACTTTTGCACATGTGATCCCCATCATACTAAATATATTCCAAATACCGTTCACTCCTCACACCAACCTTTCCAATTCATTCATTAAATCATTTCCACCAATTCCAAACCATTATCAACACCAACTTCACTCACTACTACCTTCATCAAATGGCAGCAACCACCATAGCCTCATTTTCCATGATCAATGCAAAATTCCCTAACCCTACCAACACCAAACTCATCACTTCAAAACCCACCTCCTTTCTTTCCCTCCAAAACCTCCCAAAGGGCCTAGCCTCCACTGAAGAAACCAATATTATTCAAAGCACTAAGCTACTATCCCTAGAAGCCACAGCAATAGCAGGAGCAATATTCTCAACACTTGGAGCCTGTGACGCTGCTTATGCTGCACAACAAATAGCTGAATTAGCAGAAGGTAGTGATAACCGTGGCTTAGCACTGTTGTTACCAATTATTCCAGCCATAGCATGGGTTTTGTTCAATATTCTTCAGCCAGCACTTAACCAAATAAACCGCATGCGTAACAAAGGGGTCATAGTTGGTTTTGGTGTTGGAGGGTTGGCTTCATATTTGGGATTGGTGTCAGCACCTGATGCATCAGCTAGTGAGATTGGTGTGATTGCTGAAGCTGCTGCTAGTGACAATAGAGGACAGCTTCTGCTTTTGGTGGTTTCACCTGCTATTCTTTGGGTTCTTTATAATATATTGCAGCCTGCTTTGAACCAGATTAATAGGATGAGAAGCAAGTGAAGATTTGTTGATAAATAAAATCAAATAATAGGGGTTTGATTTTTGTGAAGGTGCATGTAGATGCAGTGGGTAATATGATACATTTTAATTTACTTGTAATAACTTGTATAAGTTGTATATCTAGTATATATATTTATGGTGTTTTTATCAAGTTTTGTTCTTAGGCATTGCCCTTCAATTTCATTCGTTAGTTCCTTGCATCCCATTCCCAATAATTATTTGCTGTTGTTGATGTTGCTATTTAGTTCGGAGAATAATGTATTGTCTGATATAAGGAGATAAGTTATCTCCTCTAACCACTAAAATCGTGTAATGTGTATCATTTAATCATTTTCTACAAAAATATTTTTAAAACAAAACAAAACAATACACATATCATTCTTTTACTCGCCAAATGATTAACTACTTTCCCATTGTGAAATGCAACAATACCGGTAATTGAATTCATTATCTGCTCACTGAAGTTTGAAGAGCTAATAATTAAAAGATAGGAAGGTAGCCCCTATGAAGATTGAGTCGTATTTACAATTTGATGCTGTATAGGTTGTAGACGTGTAGTTGTTGGTGACTTTGTTTTTCATATTTCTAACTAAAAAAATGTATTTGAATATAGTAGATCTTTATTTTTTTGTACTTTTAATGAGAAATATCGATCTTAGGAATCAAATATTTAACTTTTTGATTATCTTAAAAATATAACATAGTTTTATACCATTAAATTAGTGGTTGAATATCATCCATATAATAGACTTGTATCTAAATTCACCTTATTAGTGAAATAATAGATACATTGATGGAATGTTGAGGTGAGACACTAAAAGTGTCTAGATTCAATGAATGAGAGAGCTGATTTCACACACCTTTCATTGAATTGAGAATGGAAAATGTCTACATTCATTAAGTTAAATTTAATAGTATGTATAATTAATTAAAATAAAAATGTATGTACTGATATTATATGATTTTATACATTGTCATTGTATCATCCAACATTAATCTCTCCAGAAAAAGTAATACAAATAAACAATAAATAATATACTAACGATGTATAATTTTTTAGACAATACATATATACTACACCAATTAATTAATTAATTAAATTAATAGTAATTTTTGTCTCTTCTTGTCAATTGTCATGACCAAATTTGGCCCCACTTGACAACATTGGTTTGTGACCTAATGTATCACACAAAATAAACTTGGTCAGATTATATTGAGTAAGAAATTAGACATTTTAGTTTAGAGAGCTTATCGGATCTAATGGTGTTCATTGGGGCATCAAACTATATCAAATCAATGGTACAATTGTTAAACTTGCATTTTTGATACTTCCATCAAATTAAAGCTTATCTTCATATTTCATACTTGCATTTTTTTCATTGGATTTTATGTTAACAATACATTGAACATTTTTAATTGTTAAACTTGGTCATTATCTACTCCAAAGACATGTGGAAGGTCATAACGAAGATCATGCCATTGCAATAGCCCTCCAAAGAAGTTAAAGTTAAAATGATTACTAACATACAAGAGCTTTATTCATTAGTTCATGTTGAAGTAACTTCTAAGGATGATAATTTTCATCCCAGAGTCATATATTATCATACTATCAACGAACTATTTCACTAATACCACTCGAGGCAAAGAAAATTTGTTAGGTTGAGAAAAATAAGTTATATGATTAAGATTTGAACGATGAAGATACTCATTGATTGATTTTGATATTTTTTTATTAGTGGAGAAAACAATTGAAAAATATAATCTCTTCGGTTCATATATTTTGATGTTTAAAGTAATCAAATAATATAAAGATTTGATATCATTTGATTAAAATAACAATATTTGATGTACATTGAAAACTAAGTTAAAAATAAATGAAAAAATAGACAGTGAAAAAGATCATAAGTTTAGTTGAAAATTAAAATGTAACCTTATATTGAATTCCTAAAATATCAAAAAGATTTAAAATAATAAAGAAATGTTAAAACATCAAAAAATATAAACGATTGTGTAACAAAAGTATTAAAAATTTCAAATAATCATTTCTTCATTTTTGGAAATGATGAAAATGACATTTTCAGAATTTCCAAAAACAAAACTTGTATTTTCTAAAATATCAAATGAAAACAACAATACTAATATGTTTATGCTCATTTTCCTACATGTTTGTCTTTCTTTCTCTCAAAGAAGCCCTATTTGCAATATCTATTTTCTTTGTAGGATCCTTCATAATCTATTTTTTTTCTCTTGATAGCATTCTCATTTACAAGTAGTGGAAAATTATTGGAGAAGATACATTTTTAATATGAGTAAAAAAATGTGTGCTCTAAGATTCTTTAGGATTGAATTACCTTCTGTCGTAAAATAAGAAGTTAAAAAAGAACATGTACTAATTATTATACTACTCTCCTCAAATTTTTTATATGCTCTTTCTAGAATTTGGGTTTATCTTTTTTTATAGGAGTTTTTTTCCTCCAGATGTTAATGATTGTTTATAATAAAAATACCCTTATTATTTGAGTTGAAAGAAAATGAGCACATAAACTAGGGTGAAAAAAAGAAAGAAATTAAGTCACAATAATGAATGATAAATACATCTAGTTATTAACAAATTCACTGTTACTAACTGTATTATCCAACTTTTTCAATTCACGTAAAACATTTAGAATGCAAGAAGATGGAAATCGTGGGTCTTCACCTCTCCCTTCTTAGGAGTTTCTTTTGTTAGAAGAGTACAAGTTAGTTTCTTTTAATTTTCAATTTTAATATGTATAAAAAACACTCAATTTGTCCCAAAAAGATGATATATAAAAATTGTAAAGAAAATTATCACAAATCAAACTCACAAAAAAAATGCTCCGAAATTGCATACAATTGATTAGTCAATAAAAGTGCATTAAATTAGTTGGTAGTGATTGGTTGATTTATTAGACAAATCACTAAAATCTTGTTCCTTTATTTCTTATGACTTTTAAAATGTAAGTGCTTAAGTAGTTTATTTTTAATTTTTAAAATTGTCGTGTAAATTACGCATACTTTAAGGATAGTTGAACACTATTATATTATTACAGTTGGTTTAGTCATAGAGTAACTATAATTATCCCTAAAAAAAATTTAAAAGTCGTTTTTAAATATATATTTTTAAACATTATGCGTTCATTGTTTCAATGAAATCTACAAGTTTCTCAAAATCATGATAACTTACTCATATGTTTTATATAACCCATAAATGTATAAGGTATGAAATAATATGAGTAATTTTTTCTAACGGGTAAACTATTATTGTTTTCTTGAAAAACAATATAATAGTTGATGATACACAATTACTACTTATAATACAATATGACTTTATATGAGTAGTAGTGAATCAAAATAATGAATTTTGAGTCAAAATACATCCATGGCTTTGATGTTTTATATGCATGAAAGACGAAAGTATTCAAATTATTTTTGTAAAATTGCATCTATAGAATACAGTAACCTTGTAAGAAATAAACTTTACTTTTGTAAAACTATTATAGTTTTTTTCATACAAAATAGCAGTGATTGGTTGGTTTTGCCCCCGGGCATAATTGGTTGGTTTTGTGTGCTTCAGACCAATGCACTTTTGGTCACTCACGTGAACAATTTTGTACTTTCTCTTGCCTTGTTTTTGGCCCTAGCATAATCCTCTTTCATTTTTCATTCATCCATGTAAAGTTTCAAATAGCCTAAAGACGAAAACACTTCAGAAAAATAGTTCGCAGCTCTCTATCGGTACTCATTTTTTTTAATGAAAAGTGTATGCATTTTCATTTTAAGAATTTGTTTTACCCCAATACAACATCATTCATCATTTATATTTAATCACAATTGATTATTTAAATAAGTTAAATTAAATTAATATAAATGAATGATGTGTTATATATTGAATCTATATAAATATTTGCACTCATAAATATAATTAAACCTTTTTTAATTTCTTGTTGATATATACACAGACATGCATTTCTTGTAATTGATTTGAGCTGGACACCTAACTTAAGCTTCTTCATACTTTATCGTTTTATCATGATTTCTTTAATTTGAAACGATGAATAATGGGGTCATCATCTATATCTTCTTTTATTTATTCACGACCATCCATGCTCATTTAACTTTGACTTGTTCCCTACTCCTCCTTAACCCCCTACAATCATGGATTCGTCAAGCATTCTCCTCACCTAATTTCTTGGCTTTGTATTGGACCCATCGACCCATTATCACTTTACTTAATTCCTTCTTTATCTCGTAATGCACTTTGTAAATTCACTAAATTGTAATTAACGTGAAACCATTCACATATGCATAATTATGCGATGGGAATTATGAACAATACAAACAACATTTTTTCTTTGTGTATTTATATATTTGACCGATATTAAAGCTAAAGTTAACAAAAAACATTGCCACCTCGATTTACTACATGCGCATTACGCACCACGCACGCCCCTCTATGCCATTTCATAACTATAAACGGCGTATCTATCATCCTTTTCCGTTTTCATATTCATTATTCTCTTTATTAATAGAGAGATAAGTGATGTAAAAAATTAAATAAATGACAACATTCATTGATATTTATATCGTTTTTATTTAAAAGAATATTACATTTTATCCTTAAAATACACATAAAAAAAGTCATTTGTTTTACGATTAATGGAGTGAAGTTTGTTCTCTTTATTACCTTGATGCAATTACCAATTTCCAGAAATTTCATGGCCCCTTATTTGTCCCACACACCTATATTTTCCTCCACCTCCTCTTCCATCAATCCCAATCTTATGCTCCACCAAAACCAAAATGCACAAACTACTTTCCAAACTTAGTCACATAGAGGAAAACCATCACCATCCCGGTTTCGTTGATCTCACACTATACCATTTATCATTCTATAATATATAGCTATACATATTTTTATAACATGAAAATCACACTCACGAAACAATTTATTCTCAGGTGTTTTCTCATCTCTCTCTTTCTTTCTATCCCTTTAATCTTTCTCCACCTTTTCTCTCCTCAACCTATCACAAATACAACCACCAAAGACCTTCGAATCCGACCAGGTTACACATCATATGAAAATTACATACAACGCCAACTCAACAAGACGCTCAACCCTAAACTCCGAAAAATATGGACAACCCGTGACTGGAACCGGAAGATCCCAGTTTTCGCACGATTCTTCGAGGAGCTTAAGGAAAAAAATCTACTTCAGAACACGTCCAAAGCGCTTTGCATTGGGGCACGTGTAGGGCAAGAGGTTGAAGCGCTTCGAAGAATTGGTGTAATTGATTCGGTCGGAATTGACCTTGTTCCTTATCCTCCGCTTGTTGTTAAGGGTGACTTCCATAACCAACCTTTCCAAAACGACACATTTGATTTTGAATTTTCCAACGTTTTTGATCATGCGCTTTATCCGGAGAAGTTCGTGGGTGAGATCGAACGCACGTTGAAGCCGAAAGGAGTGTGTGTTTTGCATGTGGCTTTGTCGAGGCGTGCGGATAAGTATTCAGCTAACGATCTCTACAGTGTTGAACCGCTCGTGGAGATGTTTAAGCATTCGGATTTGGTTCATGTTCGTAGCGTCGATGGTTTTGGATTGGACACAGAGGTTGCATTTCGCAAGAAACTAAAACAACCTCGAAGTTTGTAATTGATTTTTTCTTTCTTCTCAAATGTCTCTTTCTTTTTAATTATTTTGTTTTTCTCATTTGAGTTTTGTTCTTAAATTGAATGGTTGAGTAATGAATGTGTAGTTTCACGATGATTCTTTTGTTTGGTTAACCTGTTAAAGCAGTTTCAGGAAATTGCATATTGCATTTGCTTAAAGGATAGAACTTTACTTAAAGATACATTAGCCAGGATCAGAGAAAACATGTTTAAACATAATTTTTTTGTACTTTTTAGACACTGCTTTTATAAATTTAATGAAAAAGTCTGAATTCCGTTTTTCTCTCTCCCATTTATTCACGCTAACCCTTTAAATTGCACCACTACAAGTTTAAAGAAGGAAGAAAGATGCGTGATATATCATCCATATATTATTTTGAAAAAATGATATAATTAAAAAGGTTATAATTCAATTGGATTGAACTATGTGCGCATTCCTTGTTTTCTCTAGTTGAGCTTAGTGGTATTGTGCATTTCCAAACTATTGGATAGGTTGCAGCAGCAACTTAGAGAGAGGAAATTTACAATGCCTTTACCTTTCACTAGTGTTGAAAATTTTTAAGATTAAAAGGATAAGGTAATCTACTATAGTAATAAAAGTTGATATATATAACACAGCAACAAACTTGTTAATAACTAATAAATAAACATAAAAAATCAGTAAGTTCAAATAAAATGACACAAAGGAACAGAGTGATCCGAAACATAGCATATTAATTTAGCTTATTTGGAATATGCACAAACAAAAAAGTTTGTGCGTTAGACTTGAGTAATGTTATGTCACAAGCTACAATACAAAATCTAGATTCAGTGATATCCATTTGATTAAGTAAAACAATATGTATTTGCGAACTAATATATTCTCACACGTTCATAAAATGGTTATATAGTAGAGATTGTATTTCTTTTGATAATTATAATTAAGTTGTTAGTTTTATTTTCTTATGATATACAACACAACTACAATGAAAGAAGAAATCAATATCAATTTTCAATATATCCAATTATTTCTTTTTTTAATGAGAACATTTTATTATATATCTTTACCCATTTTCGTGACCCAAAATATTGTGTGGTCTTTGATATAATAAAATTTTAAATTTATACAACAGTTGTTTGTTTGTTTATATTAACATGATTATAGGAACAAAGTTGTGGAATTTGACATTAAGTCTTTATAGTGTATATAAATAGTATTTTGACAAGATTGTGATAATATTAACATAAATGCACAACTTGTCACTTTAAAGTGTGTATTAGACTTAATATTTTAGTCATTTTTATGAGTTTTGAAATGTATATATAAAGTTCTAATCTTTTAATAAAAAATCAGTCCAAACAATTCAAAATGTATATAATATTTGAATAAAATTGGATTAGATATCTTAATAAAAACAAACCAAATTGGACCTCAGGTTAATTATGTGTTTGAATTGGATGATTTTTTTTTGCCTAAAAGTCAATCCAAACCAATTGCAAAGTGCTGTTGGTTAAAACGTTACCTTAACCTTTTTATTTATATATAAAAATAAATTGTTACAAATTTATATAAAATTGATAGTACCCATAGTAAGACTCTCTTAGGCTTCGTTTGGTTGGAAGAAGAAAATAATAAGAGGAAAACATGTGAGAGATAGTGAAAAGAAAGTTAGAGATGAGAAATATAATAAATTTTAGTGTTGTTTGGTTGTATAGAAAAAGAAGAGAAAAAATTAAATTTTCTTCTCCAATCTTCTGTGGACAATGATTTATTGTCCCAATTTATGTTTCAAATCATATCCCGGATCAACGAAAACATGTTATATCAATTAAAAAAAATTAAAATATTCATTATTTTTATTTTTTGCTTTAATATCATTGTTTCGGCACATGGTTTGGGACACAGTTTGAAACAATATATCTTAGTTCCTTTTCTCCTCACTTGGGAGGAGAAAGAAATATGATGAGGCTACCATTTTTTCTTTCTATCTCTTCAAACTCCCCCCTAAACCAAAGGAGAGAAAAACTCTATTTATCCCCAACTTTTTTTCTCATTCTCTTTCACTTCTTTCTCCACTCTACCAAATGAAGGCTTAGATATCTAACCTTAACATTTGGCCTTATATAATAAAATTGACATTTGTATACTACTTTCTCTGTATAATAATTTGTGTTCATGTATATCAAAGATATCATTAGAGTTTCAACCATCAACTTTCTAACTTAACTAGAGGTCTTGCACTCAAGTTCCTATAAATGCAATTACATTTGATAGAGAGTAATGATCCTACTCGTATCAAGAAAGATTGCCTCAAATTAGGCAAGATACACATAGTTTAGAACTATAAAAAATGTCCTCCAACAACAACTGAAAATTAATCTATCTTTTCCCAGATGAAGAGGCACATTATTAGCCAAGTGGAGGATGTGATATGTTGTTTTTGTTATAAGCTTATTGAATCAAGTGAACATGTCTTTGTTAATTGTATGTGACTTTGCTAGAAATGTTAGGTTTTTATAGGTGGGTTGGAGTCCAAATTGTGTTGCTAAATTCTCGTATAGATGATTTAGTCTTCATGTATGGTTATGTAGAAATGAGAAGATTACTCATGCTTGGTTAGAATTTTATTTTTGGAATAATTTGGTTATGCATTATGTAACGTGCATTAGTCACATAGATACCATTCATTGTTGTCCATCAAGGAAAGGAATATAGACCTCATCAACGTGTGAGAAATTGAAGTTCATAGGAGGGGCATGAATCATTGATTAGATGTATTGAATATCAACATAACTCAATCAAAAGATACCATTCTATTTAGCTGTGATGTAACTATGATGTCCGAGGAACTTGGACTCTATGAGACAAATTTGAATCCACGAAAGCAACCTTGGATGTATTATTGATTTTTGTTGTTGAATTATTGGCACACCACTCATTTTTGCTTCTAGGTAGATTATTAATTGCTGATATTGTGGTGCTCGTATATATAGTGTATGTTTGTTAATTTTAATCTCCTTCCAATAGTAGATGTACCATATGCAAGTACAACATAAATATTAGAGAGTGAACAATCATACATAATTAAACTTTATCTTAAAAAACAATTAAATGATGTTGTCATGAATTGCCTATGCATCATTTCTATGAAGTGAAGATCTTGTATACCACAATTTCTCTATCTCTTTATACCAAACCATTTAAATCATGCCAACTAATAAAATAATGCTAATAAATATTTTTATCATATATCAAAAAACAATAATTATTAATTACTATTAGTTGACATGATTACATTAGTTTAGTATAGAGAGATAAATAAATTATGGTATAGAAGATATTCGCTCATTTCTACGGCGAATGCCAATCGACAAGCGCCAAGCATCAAGTAGTGGATCTGGGATTAAGCGTGCGAAGTACCATTGAATAGAGTGAGACCAATAAGGTGTGCATCTTTGTTCATACCCAATTTCTCCAATTGCAGCTCTTGCATATCCCTCAGGTGTTGGTATGAAAAATGAGTCTCTCTTAATAGATGCTACCTTTGATACCATATTTGTTGCAACATAAAGGGGCACCTTCATTTATTGTTATATTAGTATTAATCACACCCATAAGCTCTTGCAATGGATACATGCTATTATGTGTGAAATTAGAGTAAGACTTTTCTCCTTTAATGGAGATGCAAGTACCCAAAAAATCAAAGAAATTGAAAAATGCAATGTCATTTTTGTCCTCTTTATTTAAAAGATGATTACACATTTACCCTTATAATACACATAAAAAATTCACTTGCCTCTCCTACTTGTGAAATTAGTCTCTAGTTTTCAATTTAAATAATGACACTTAATCATAATCACTAGTCTTTACCAGTATACTGTCTTTGCTATTTCCAAATACACTAATTTAACAGTATTAAAACATTTAAAATATACATTATCAATTTATCTAAGTAATATAATTGAATTTAAATAGTATACTATATAAGAAATAAAAATTCAAATAAAAGACAGGAAGGGCTTGTAAGTTAACTTTACATATATACATATATATACTTACTATTATAAAGATAATTAATATTTAAATTATATAATTTTATCTTGCACTATTTTACCTTTTCTATAAATTTGTATTTCCAACTTATATCATATTTCTATTATCTCCCTAAACTCTAAATTTAATTCAATGGTCATCACCAAATAGTTTATATATTATATTTTAAAATAATTTAAAACATAATATGAATAAATTTAGTCTAGATCCATACAATTTTTATTTATGACAATATTAATCAAAAATATGAAATTTATTAAACTAAAAAGTATTGACCATCTTACATTTCCGTACTGTAGTTAATAGTAAAGAGAATAAGAAATCATTTTTCCTCTCAACTTAATAAAAAAATAGTAAGCTTTGAATTGTATAATATATTTAAATATAATAATGATTGTAAAGATATTGGAAATACCTGACATTGCACGTGGATCCCATAATGTCTATATTCCACATAGAGAGATCTTGATAATTGATCCACGTAACTGCATGATTCAATTACAGTGAACACGTTAACTAAGATTATGAATGATTAAAAGAAGGTAAAAAGAAAAATGAGAATACAATTATATTCTTCTATTTACATATGTAATGACATTTTTATCTTTAAAGTTAAGTGTAAAATTATTAATTTGTTTCTCGTTAATTAATGGGTCTAGAGTTGTACTTGCCAGCATAAAGAAAGTGTCATTCTTAAACTTGATGGTTGACACCCCTCCCTAACTTGTGCTTCTCTTTAATGCCTTCAACTAAATACTATCCTCTTTATACCTTATCATCACCCTTGGGAATTATTTCCCCCTTACATTTTTAGTATGATAGTTGGCACTTTTGTTGGGATTTATTATTTTTGGAAAAAGAAGTATGGTCATTTTTTAGATAAAAAGAAATTCAATAGATACTATTAAAATCGTTCATAAAAATGAAATTATATTTTTTTATATACAAGTTTTTGGTTTTCCTATACACGAGTCTCAGAGTTCTATTATTATCGTGACGTGAAAAGAATAAAAATGAAGATATCACATCTTGAATAAAAAGTTATATCAAAAGTACATTTCATAATTAAGAAATTCTCATGTAAAATCTATTTCACAAACGAACCTAAAGTAATGGTTCCATTAATCTTTTTCACTAATAAATTCATTCAATATTTCTCTCCTCTATTCAATATGATTTGAATAAGTCCAATAAAAAAAATTTATTAGCAAAGAAATATGATTAAAAACATAGTTGTAAAAACCGGTTTGTGTTGGCCGGTTCAACCGGTAAACCAGTCTCAATACTGGTACGGTACAAAAATTATACCGGTTAAACCGGTCATATCGGCCGATTTTCAATTGAATCGTACAGTCAAACTGATCGATTTTTATTTAAAATTAATTTTTAATGAAAATAGTTTTTTATTGATTTTTCAACATTAATGTTAATATATTATATATGTATATCTAATTTCACCGATATGCAATTTAATTAATGAACTACCGGTTAAACCGCTATACCACTATATGAGTACCCCTACTACCGGTATGATATTAATACTACTAATTAAAAGCACAGCGCTAACCCAAAAAACAAACAGCTGGAAAAAGAAGCAACAAAACAGAATTACAAGCGATTTTGTTGTAAGGAATTTTGTATAAAAGAATGGAGAAGGGTTTTAGGAATTATATTGTTTGGTCCTAGCAATAATATTAGGTGCATCACCATTATTCATTTTATATCATAATGTCATAAAAATGTGTGTAATGAATGATGGTTATGGATCCAAAATCAATTCATGTTTTCTTGAAGGAGATCGAAAGAAATTACTTACGCCTTTGTAGCAGCATAGATGGTATAGAGAGGATGAGAAGGAACAACCACGGCAGCACCAGAACCAATGTTAACGATTGCACCTCTTTTCCTTTGAATCATTATTGGTAGAACAGCTTTTGTTACTCTAGTTGTACCTTCAATGTTCACTTTCACTATGTCCATCCACACTTTTTCTTCTACCTCATGAAAAAACATGGCCTTGGGGTACGTGATCCCTACATTGTTGATCACAATGCCAAGATCTAAGTCTTGAATCACCTCCACTATTCGCCGGAGACCCACCGAGATGTCGCCTGAAAAATCTATCTCGATGAACTTGATCTTGGTATGAGGGTGTTTCCCTTTGATTTCACCTACACAATAAACATTTGAAGTTTCATACGGATATGAATCTTATTTTCATCATTGATTATGATTTTAATTATGCACTATTTGTCAAAATTAGGTCCAAAGAGAAAAGCACTTAACTACATTGTAACTAATTGGAACCCTCTTCTAATTTTAGATAATGAAGTAAACAAAATAAGTTTGAAGACATTTTTCTTTTCTTTTTAACTCAAAATGCAAGATTAACATTTTTTGGAGTTACTGGGTATTGGGATGTTAATTTGGACTCTCTAATGTGAGCTAAACCGAGAAAATTCAAGGTGAACTCTTAAAATCTGCTACTAGTTTTATTTATTTATTAAATTCTCATTCTAAATTTTTTTTTACGACAAATGATAGTATGTTAATATTTGTATTGTGGATGAGATTCGAACTCATTTACTCTATTACTAATCATCACACCACCTTATCAATGAGTGGAGATCACCCGTCTCACTTTTTATGTCTCAATAGTGTCTCAATCCAATCAAAAGTTGACACATACTTACAAATAAAAATCATAAAAAAAAGTAATTTTGATATATTATTTGGTGGGATTTGATACAAAAAATAACTTTGATAACATACTTTTAATTAATAAGAATCTTCTCAATTACTAAAGGATTAACCGATTAAGTACTACAAAAAAAACAAAAGAAAAACATGATTTGTAATGACTATTTTATCCTTTTATAAATAATAAAATAACATATAAGAAAATTAAAACAAAAAAAAGTAATTGCCCTTGACCTTTGTTCACTTTTAATGTTTTGTTTAACCAATCACCAACCAAGAATTTATTGCACCATCAATTACATATATTATAGTATGCATTTTCCTAATATTTTTGTTTATCATTTCGACTTTATTTTGAGATAATTTTCTTAAACTTTATATTATCTTTAAAATGATGGACCGAGTATATTATAAATCTTTATAATATTAATACATAAATATTAAATTCTATTTATTATTATAAACCAGATTAAAGGCGAACTTTTGATATAGAATAGTTGGTTTGCCTAATTACTCTTTACTTCACCTGCAACAGTTTCAAGCTTCTGGCAGCTTCTACTGATGAGAACAAGGTTGAGCCCTCTCTGTGCTAGCTGGTATGCGAAGGCTTTTCCGATGCCGTCGGTGGCTCCGGTGACCAGAGCCCATGAACCATAACTTGTGATGAAGTCTTTCTCGGATCTGAAGAAAGTGTTAAAGATCCATTTCGAAATGGTGATGAAGTGTTTGAGTGCTACGATCAAACCGACGCATGAGATGAAGACAAGTGCAAGGTGAAGATAGTAATTACCATTACTACTGTTGCATGATAGATGTAGCATCTCTCTCTTTTTGAGTGTTATGTTTTCTAATTTTTGTTGTGTTCTTATTTTGGTTTAGCAGCAACTAAAAGGGTTGGAATGTTGGATGGCGTTTTATGTCATGACACGTGCTTATGTCGAACCAAAAGTGAAGGAGGGTGAGAATTTAATTAAAGAAAATTAAAGTTCTATTATTTATAATATAATTTGATATAATAGTTTAATAATGTATTGATCCTGTGTACAAATTACATAACACATGTACTTTACAGTAAAATTAAATGTTTAAATGTGTGAACTAAACTATGTGATATAATGTTTAAATATTGAAAAATCATATATTCTTCTACTAAATCTTCCTACAAATTATCATATACACAATAAAGTGATATCTGTCATAAAGTATTACTTATTTATTAATGATTGGTTTGCAAGTGACATATGTCAATTTTTTGTGAACTAAATGATTTGTTTGAGAATTTGGTAAAAAAATATATCATTACTCTTAAATATTAAGTAATGATATATCTTTCTATAAACTATTCCACAAATTATTGTACAAAAAGTTGAAAAGTTTGTAAGACAATATATCATATTTCTCAAAGTTAGAAAATATTGATCAAAATACATTAAATCTAATTCTAACTTTGAGCATGAGCAAAATAATAATAGACTAATTATATATCGTAAATATATTTAATTTTTTATATATTAATCATAAAATATACAATTTAATTAGTGATTAAATATATTAGTATACCAATATTATGACTGATATAATAACTTTCAGTAGATAATTAAGATCCGAGATTTTGAAACCGATGGTTGGATGAGTCTGTGTGCAGGTAATAAGGTACTCAGACTCGTGGGTACCCGAACTCGTTATTTTTTTCTAAATCGTAGCATAATTGTAATATCATGTAACTCATAATTGTAATGTTATATTGTAAATCCGTAATTTTAATATTATATTAATGCACAAATTTGATTGTAATGTTGTTAAAAAGGAATGTTACATAAATTACTCACAATTATATTTGAATTTGTGGGAATCTATAGATCCGCTAGTTAGCCAATGACCCACAGGTAGAGACCCAATGAGTATCGGTACAAGTCTAAGGCTAAAAATAATACAATGAGACAAGTCTGCATAATGCACTACTTAGAACTCCTACTCTCATTCCTGTAAATGCCAAACCCATAAACTAGTATCAATCATGTGATAGTCATGTATCCCGGTTTTAATTCTTTGGAGTACAATACCCCTTTATATTGTAAAATAATATGTAATGTACTACAATCATTTAGAATTTAAAATTTATATATTATTAATATATTTTTTTTACATAACCAGCCTATCATATGAACTGTCATTTATTTATATTACTTTAAACAATGTTTAAGAGTTAATAATTGTTAACATATGAATAATAAATAATATAATTTAAATATATAAATATTAAATCCAATTATTTAACCCTAAGGAAAGGACTGACTATATTTTATTCATGATGTATCTAGTGAAAATATGTTGGATGTAATCATTAAAAAAGTCATCTAAACACCAAATTGTTATTTAAGTCACTATTTCTGTTCTATCTTTGATGAGCTTCCGGCACGTAATTTACCGAAAGCTTTCTTTCACCATAAGGAATTATTCTTGTTCTGTGTGCATAAAAAATGTCCTGCAATGGACTACTGAAAATCAATTCATTTTGAAAGTTGAAAATCAACATACACGACGAAAATGAAATCTTTAACATTGTCGTAGTTTTCTACCGATTATGTCGAGTCTACTTTATAAAATTTGTTCTCTATGCTTCATACAGCTACTCTCCATATCCCAAAGTACCAGTGATCAATGCTAATCTAAGTGAATAGTTCATATTAATCGATAATAGTGCACTCTTCTCACATAAGTAATTCCCGTTTACTATATTACATATACGTGAAAAATAATATATGAAATATGTACTGAATAGGTAAAACCATCATAATCTTCAGTTTCAACAAAATATGCTCAGCAATATGTGGATGGCGTAAGGAATTTCATTTTGTCTTCGTTCAACACAAGAAAAATCCAGTCATAATCGTCATATTTAAATAAAAGATGCTTCTATAAAGAAGGTTTTTGGTCTTACTATATGATATGTGAATTCCTTGTTGAGTACAGCAAAATCACGAAAGGAAAAAAAATTAAAATAAATAAGCATTAAAAAAAGCTTGTCATTGATTCACATATTTTAACATTCATTACTATTGTTGTTTGGATCGCACGCGTTGCTTGATATAATAAGTGGGCATGATGGGAAATGAAAAACAAGGATGATTCAAGCAATTAAGAAGGCTGCAACTATTTTCTTTCCTTTCTTCTCTCAATTCTGTGTGGTCTAGTGACAAATGTGAGGGGCCACAAAACTAAAAGAATCATGATTTACATCCCATGCAGCACAAACAAAACAAATCCTTATCCTTGTTTAAGAAGGTTTAAAGCAAAACCATTTTTTCTGCAATCAAAATATATACATGCATACATACCATTAGTAACAATAACCGTGATATTATTGAATGATCTTTGATTTGGTTTGAATTTAATGGTTGAAATCAGCTTATATATACCTTGGAGGAGGATTTATCTTCATCCTTGTGAGTATCATATTTTCGTTGAGATGTAATTCGCCCCGATCCTCCTGCAGCAGTTTTCTTCTCATCTCTGGCTTTGTTGAATATAACAGTGAATCCTTCAGCTGAGGCAGGATCATTAACATCCCATTCCCCGAACTTGGGTAGAGGTTTTCCTTGGTTTTCATACTGCATGTATATTCATAAAAACAGTTATTGTTTGTTCACAAATTTGAACAAAGGAAACTCTTTTTGCATATTATTAAGAACCTTGTACATAGATAGGGAAAAATGATGCAACAAAAATAGAACAACATAAAATGTATTGTTGCATGAATGAGAATGGGAAAAACTTACCGAAGCCATAAGATTGAAGCTTTGTGATGTTTAGTGGTTACCCAAATTTCAGGGGAGAAGGAATAATAGACAACAAAGAGGAGGAAGAAAATATATATATATATAAGAAGAGAAGAGAATGAAATGAGTGGATGAAAAATAAAAGGTTGGAATGAAGCATCTTATAAAGGAGGTAGTAGAATAGGAAATGGAGCGAAACACAAGCTACATGAGTACCTGTCACGGTCTTAACTTTCTGCGTGGCTAACTCATCCAATACACGGGTTGATTTTGTTTTTCTGTTTATTTTTAGGGGAATATTCCTTAAGGTAACAGAAACTGGAGGGTTAGTGTCCCAAGCTGATGAGACCATGTACCAAAAATAGAGATTCATAAATCCAAGTAGGTAATAACCAAGCCATGTGATCATGTTTAAGCTACAAATTATAGTTATCGATTTACAGTTAATATGAGATATTTTTCCTCAATGCATTACAACAGAAATCTATAACCAGTATACAACAGAAATCTATAACCAATATGTGATCATGTGATGCATTACAGTTGAAAAGAAAAGCTTCCTGGGTTGGTCTTTGCATCTAAATTCTTCTACACATAAAATACCACACCAGGCATTTGTGACCAACTATTTTTTTTGGTTTCTTCTTTTCCTGATTGTATAAAGACGTGGGGATTTATCTGTTAAGGTGGCAATTCCTCGTTTAAATTATGTTTTGATGTATTTGATGTGTACCGCCATAAAAGCCCTCCAACCAGGTTGTTCAGTGCATGAGAAGCCATGGGAACCGCAATGCTAGATGATAAAATTGTAGCATATCCATAAGCAAGACCAACAAAGGTTGCCCTGAAACACAGAACAATCTTGAGTTGTAATTTAATAAGGACTAACAACATAATAATGGATAATAGATTCCAATGTTCTATATCTGTCCTAGTTAATCTCTAGAGTCTAGACATTAGAAGTATACTGAATATTTACCAATAACCAATTACTTTTGTTTGATTAAAGATCAATATTTTGTCAATGTATATGATTTACTGTTTACAGGATGCTTCTGTTTGTGAATACTGATTATTTTATTGCATTTATAAATCTACTTTCTTCCCGTGTGTTTATATTGAAATTTTACCACTAACTAACCACTTTTCTTAGTGAATATTTTATTGTATTCATAAATCTATTTTCTTCTGTATGAGTTCTAATCTGAATAAGACCAGTAGTTTTGATGATCCCACGTTTGATTTGGGAGGATATAGTAAAAAGAATTAAATCTGCAATACATTTTTCAATAAGTGAGGGAAAGAGAGAGAAGAGAGGAAGAGATTAGAAGGATATGCACCAGATGGCAAAGGAATACTTTCGGCCATTTCCTAGGTGCAAAACACCAAAGGTCAAGGCAGCCACCCCTACACTCTTCCAGTTCATTCCAAAAAGTGGCAGAATCGCACCACGGAAAAGTAGTTCCTGAAATTTAAGACCTTAACATGTAATATCAGTCAAATAATGGAAACTAAACAAGATAGGTGCAATAAGCCAAGTAGGGGTTTCTCTTTTGACCTCGCTAATCCCAGGCAAGAGTGCAACCACCATGTAATCCAGAAGTTGGAGTGAGCTAAGAACCTGATTGGGAAAACAATATTTTCAGAGTTCAGCAAAGCATCCTAGAACTAATAAAGACACAAATGCAAAAATTATAAAAGCATAAGTCTTGCAAGAAAAGTTATATCAGGTAGAATGATTTTCAGTCAGATGCACTAACTTTTCACAGAACATACTACCAGCTACGAAATATTGAAGTTTAAAATAGTAATCCACTAATAACAATACCAAGCTAACAAAATCTTAAAGAACATTTGCAAAACCATGACTTGATCCAGTTACCTGCTGATTGGCTGCTTCACTAGACTCAGCAAAATCTGGCCATGTCTTCAATAGCAAATAACGACATGATGATATTAACACCACTAGTCCAGCAATCAACTCAAGATGCCACATCTCAAAACCAACTGCATACAAAAGAAAAATAATTCTTAATGTAATGGAAAGGCTTTGTTGTAAAGGACCAGATTCTGGCATTATAATAAACTTTTTCAACACATATTTGCGAAGCATTTCCCAATAAACAAGCACATTTATATTTGGCTGAGGCCCTAGATTAAAAGTGTACATTTTTCCAATTGACGAGTAGATCCATTACAAGTGATGTCATATTAGCTTTCAAGTTCCACTAGAAGAAAGAATGTGAGATATTTAGATTCCATATCAGTATTCATGGAAATATCACAGTAATCGCATCATGCATTATAGCCTTGCTGCAAATACATGGGGAAGGTTGTAATTTTGGCTTATGGTCAAAATTCCAAAATTCTTAATGACAGGTTCAGTACATAACAAAAACAACCAAGCTTTAATATTGAAAGGCAAGAACGAAATCAAAGAACTTTCCAGCAAGTTGTGACTGAAGTAATATGGAAAAGCAATCAGAGAATTTCAGGGAACATAGGCAGTAACAAAGAGGTCCGATAGACATTCTTTTAGCTGCTATTGGTATGTGTACTAATTATTTGATGTTTGGTTAGAAAGTAAGTACAGTGAATGAGTTATAGTGTTAGTAGGGTGGTTCGATTTTTAAAGCAATGTACCTCAAAGTATAATCCTTGAAAACCACCCATGCCTTTTGAGTGTAAAGTTGATTTTGTTACAGTAAAAAAAATACATTTTACCTAAAAAAATAGTATTAGATTGAAACATATGAAACAAATATTAGTATTATACATGATACTTCTGTAGAGCAGTCCAAGACTGGCAATCCTTCCGTTGATACAATATGAGACACCTGCAAGTTTCAAAAACTAAATGAAGTATAAGATGAAGAAATATCCTGTGTTATGCAAATTTCCGTGGCTAGCATCAATCAAATTGTGATAAATTTGAAAACTCTTATTTCTACAGGGGGGAAAATCAAAACTTTACCTAAATTTAATAACTCGTGCTAAAGAATATAATTTCTCCCTAAAGAATAGAGCTTTAATCTCAATTAACATCTGACTAATGAGGTGTAAGGAAAAAACAGATAGAATCAAATACTTCCTGTGATGACTAAATGATAATAATGTAAAAATTACATTTTCATTCATATTCATCATTAAAATAGACAATAAAGTTGGGAAAAAGCAACAAAGGGGACACTGATCTAACAATTCATAAAATGAAGAGCACCTGCCGAATCACTATTCCCAAAGCAGCTATTAGACCTGAAGTTATGGTGCAAGCCTGAAGCACAGCACTTCTGGAAGGTACAGGGTTAGAAATGTGGCCAACTGAATTAAGAGAAGTGTCTAACTTATCATTTTGGACAAATGTCTCTTCTGAGAGATCTCCAAATGCCTCTGGTCCACCTCTTTTGGATTTCTTCAATGACTTCTTAGCATAAGAACATGTGCTATATCTACTCCCTATACAAAAAAATAATATAGTGTGTAAGATGAACGAACCTGATTGAATTTATTCGAGGCTGTAATGTCATGAAGCCCTCTATCTTCGAATAAGTGTACAAATCAAACACATAACAATTCATAAGCATCACAAGCATTTTACATAGCAGTCTGCAATCGCAATACTGCGGCAGTGTATTCGCAGCCACATCATGTCTGCAATTGTAGCAGCCCTATACACATTTTACCACAATTTCTCGCAATCGCGGTAAACGCAAATGAAACAAAACCTTAATTGCTACTGCAATTAAAAACCATGTCAGCATCAACTGAAAGCATGATGTGTTTTGGTTTTAGTCCCTAGAAGTTTTTTGTTCGCGACTAGTCCTTAAATGTTGAAAAGTTTTGGTTTTGGTGTCCGTCATTAGGGAAATGTTGAAGTTTAGCCCTCCTTTTAGGTAACTGTAGCTGCAAATTATCAAGCACCTGACACTAATTGAATATGGTATTTCACTTCATGGATTATAATTACTATATTATTTGGGTATGAAAATATAGCAGTAAAAGAAAGAGAGATCGAAATGGAGACATAATAAAGAATAAATAAACATAACAGTGGTTAACGAGAAAGAGAGACAAACTTTGACTGAGAGTGATGAGGGCGGAATGAAATCTGGTGTGAGGATAGTCCACTGTAGTCCACCAACAGCAGCAATTCAGACTGAGCGCCATAATAACAAGGTATTTCTATTTCCAAATGGATAGAAAATGATAAATACAAACAAGATAATAATAGATAAAAGCTTAATTTGTGTAACAAAGGTTTTATGTGTGTTACATGTATTTAAAATATCTATACCAAAATATAACGGATTGTCGCATGCAAATTTTAAATCAAATATTTTCCTTTATTTGTTTAGAATACTTCAAAAATAAAAATAAAAGTTAAAAATATATATGTCTCCCACCATTATTTATTTTGAAATATCAGAATAGAAGAGAAGATTAAAGATAATAAATTTATGAGAAATGTTGAGCTTGATTTGTTTAAATATATGATTAAGTGTGTTTAAAATTTCGCAATGATTTTAAACCATTTTCCTCCTATTTGACACTTTTCTTCTTAAGATCACTATCCAAAAAAACCACAAAATTTGAAGGAGATTCTCATTATACTCCACATCTTTAATTTCAAAAGTTATATAAAATTTTCTTTATATTATACTTATTTTTTCATAGGACATCATCATTATAATTATACTAGTCGTAAAGACTCAAATTCTGCTCTTGAAATTTTTTCTTTATTTTATTCTTTTTACATTTATTTTCATATACTTGCTACCACAATTTCCATATTCTTATTCCATATCACTGTATTCACATAAGTGCTATTTAACATAAAATCATAATTCATATTAATGCAAGTCAGTAACTACGACATACAACTAGCTATGAGGCTCCATGATACCCATAGCTACACATGTCCTAAGTTACAATTATCCTAAAGTTATCATGTCTATAGTTACAAAATACTTAAATCGTCAACTATGCACTCATGATACAAAAAAATGGTGCAAACGAAAGAATCCAAAATGTAAAGCTCCTAAAGCTTCCAAAAATAAGTCTCTTCTTTCTACCTGTTTATCTTCAATGAGATTATCAATGACAAAAGTACAAAACACACAAAGGAGTAAATCATTAATTCAATAAACATCATTATAAAATAATCCACATTAAAAAGGGTTAGTAAACCATTTTAAATTCATTTTCTTTGCTACATAACTTGAGTCAAAGATGCTACACCCCTCAAAGTTAGTTAAAAACAATTTCTCTCTTTTCTTTTTAAAACCGTGCTACATAATTTGAGCCAAAGTTTGCTACATAACTCGAGCCGGAGTATTGCTACATAAACTCGAGCCGAAGTATTGCTACGTAAACTCGAGTCGGGGTGTTGCTACATAAAATCGAGCCGAAGTCGCTAATCATTCATGGTCGGCTAAAAACATATTTTCTTTTCATTGATTTCACCATCAATCATTTCCGGTAAATCCACGCAATCATTATTACAAACATACCCATATAATAAATACGCATTATCACAACTTAATCATTTGCACAACCAGAAAATACACATATTTTCCATTTCTAATGCACAAATTAAAGACTTATCCTTATCTTGATCAGTGTTGGGTTTGGTTCTTGGCAACTTCGCAAGTTCCACCGATACCGCCGCCAACTATAGGATATTTCCTCATTCCCACCATATAACATAATGTTATTCATTTATTCCAAATAACACATAAATAACTCATTTTGCATTTTTAATCACATAAGAGATTTAACTCATTTTCAATGCTTCTAAACTACTTTCATTATAAGTTTACAAACATCTAAAACATACATGTTCATCTCATATTTCAACATTAGAATGCATACTCATCTTCTACCTTTAGCATTTCATCCATTTTCCTCTTTAACCATATTTTTCCTTTAGGGTTTTGGGGTTCTCATGAACCAACCTACAAACTCTTTCCATTCTTGAAATACTAACTCTAAACTAAGAGTTTACAAGAGAAAAACCACATAAAACGAAACATAACTCAAAGGGGTGAGTTTCCATGGTTT
Source organism: Lupinus albus (assembly GCA_009771035.1). Lineage (NCBI taxonomy): Eukaryota > Viridiplantae > Streptophyta > Magnoliopsida > Fabales > Fabaceae > Lupinus > Lupinus albus. Next base: position 4,489,717 of record CM020005.1, read on the forward strand.
CTCACATTTTGAGAAGAGATCCACCATACCAAAACGAGTTTCAAAGGGAAGAAGAGAGTTGGAATCAAGAGTTTTAACTCTTCTCAAGCTCTTAGATGAGTGTCAAAGCTCATTGCCCTTGGAAAAACTCTCTTCTCTCACCTCTCTTCAATTCTTAACCCTAAAATGTGTTTGAGAGTTTCTCATTTAATGCAGCTCATCGGGTTCTCGCTTAAGCGAGCCCATTCTCGCTCAAGCGAGAAAATCCCGCCCATTTTAAAAACTCAGATCTGACCCTCTCGCCCAGGCGAGGCATCTCTCGCTCAAGCGAGGATCTTACAGCTCGACAGGTCCAAAATGTCACTTTTCTCGCCCAGGCGAGCCAACTCTCGCTCAGGCGAGGCCACTCTCGCTCAGGCGAGAATCCGTCAGTATAGCCTAGGATTTCACCCTCCCAAATGAGTCATTTTCGCTCAAGCGAGAATTTCAGAACTGACACTATAATTTTAAAGAATTAAATTAAGGATGTTATACTAACTCCTTAAAGAATTCAAATTAGATAAATCTTGAACGTAACTAAGTTGTTTGTTAATCTCAAATTATAGACCTTAGGATATGGATAATGGGCATATAAAAAAATAAGAAATCAAGCTTTTATAACCAAGTTAATGCTAACCAAGTTATGTTTATAGTCATTCAATCTGATTCCTAACCAAGTTAATGGTAAAGATCATTGACTGTCTATGTGATGAGAAATTAAATTGTCTATTTCTTCATCTGATTGACTTTAAGTGAGAATGAATTTCATCTTGAATAGTGGATTCAAATCACACTCTTTATTGTAAAGATTATTTGAATAATTCGGATCATACTCCTTATTATAATGACAGTAACAGTATGGAATAGCAATTATATATTAACGTTAAAAAAATTCTAAAGCTTAACAGGAATTTCTAGAATATACCACATTTACCTCTTATTTTGACATACAACATCAAAAAGAATCATGTTTGACTAGTATTACTAATTAGGGTCGTCTTGTCGGTCTTACTCCTACCTACATAATATCCGTTTAAATTAGAGCGGACATAAGTATACCTATTTTTAAGTAAAGCATGAAATATCATGCAATTTGTACTTAGATCCCTGAAGCATTGCATTTTCAGTGCTGATATCAGTACCATTTACAGGGGGAGCAACTGGATTGCCCAAAACAACTACACCATCAGCAGCTGCATCAGGCACTGTTTGCCCTGTCCTATCATCAGCCAATCCATATTGTCCAGGTAGAATGGTCATTACCAAGAATAGCTTAAAACTTTAAATGATATTGTAATCTAAGATGAACAACAAAATATTTTTATATAAGAAGAATTCAGAAACTCTACTTATCATATATCTCAAGATTGTTTGCTCATATTGCATATCCTGAAAGGCTGAAACAATACTTAATAGTTAATATAGTTGAATAGTAATAGCCCCAAGTACATTTATTCTCCCTATACTCCACTAATTGGGAGCTTAGTGCAACGGCTATTTTTTCTTATCAACTCAATTGTTTCTCGAAACACCAAGCTAAACATGCATCTAATAAACAGCATAAAAGTTATGGCCATCAAGATAATTAAAATATTCCATAAGTTTCCATTTCCTTTTATTCTCGTGAGAATCTATTATCCTCTTCTTGTAAATTCCCACCTTCTCTTCTGGTAATATTTCTTATTATTTCTTATCAAAAAAGGAAAACAGCTTCCATCTTCCAACTTTTCGAAAACAAGATTTTCCATATTTTGAAGAAAGACATCTTACAATCTCCACCATCTGCTCATGTCTGAATAATTCAATACACAACAAAGACCCCAATGGAACTATTTCAAGTCTACCCAGAAATTATAATACAAAATAAAATAAACAAAGTTATTAAGTGAAATAAAACATGTACGATGTAAAACAAAGACAAGTATTTTAAGTCTTTGTATAATAAAACATGTACTAAATAAATCTTATATTTTTACTAATAAGATACTAAAATGGTACATATATTACTTATAACCAGTTATTAATAAGCAAAGTGTTTCTTGTACTTGTGAAGGATTTGTATACTTATTTTATATTAGGATATATATCATTTTCTTACTAGTAAACATAGTTTGTTGGAGTGGCTAGAGAGTGCTTATTTCATACCATATCAACTTTTTCCTAATACAATGTAAGATATTTGTATTTTTGATCTCTTACTTCAAGAAAATATTAAAAACTTCAACAGCTATGAATAAAAAGCTGAGGAGATAGTGACACTATAAATTGGAATTTATTTTTTAGTATACACACTCTATAGGTGTGAATTAATTTCTTTTATGTAGATATTTCTCGTCAGTGTTATTAATATCGATTGGTTATTAAACCAGTATGAGTACTGGTATAGTGGAATAGCGGTTCAACTGGTGGTTCACTAATTAAGTCGCATATAGGGGTGGAGTTAGATATACAAAATTCAATAATTTTTTTTATTTTCAATAAAATTAATTTTAAATAAAAATTGAGTGGTATGGTTCAATTGAAAACCGACCGGTTTTAGCCGATATCATTTCATAACAAATATAATAGGAACTTAATTTAATATAATAATATTACATATGTAATAATATAAATATTCTTAAACCTTGATAATTAATGTTATGATGTCATTAATATCTTGTATTTAATATTAGTATTTAATTTAAATTAGTAAGTTTTTTATTAAATGTCATAATATATTTAGTTCAACCAATAATAATAATACATAGTCTCGCTAAATATCACTCATTGTTCTAATTTTTTATTTTTTTAAAGTTACGTACATAGTCTAATAAATAAAAGTTAATACAGTATCAAATCAATTTACATAAATATACTATATTGTCATTAATGATTATAGTAACTTAAATTAAATATGTTAAAATGTATCATTAGAATTATTTGTGATATATATCACATTTCCTAGAAAAATATAACATTGTGTCATTAATTGTTGAATAATAATAATAAGTAAAATATCATTAATAGTTATAATTTATCAATGTTATATTTTATCAATTTGAATATTGGTATTTTATTAAGAATGATTACATTTTAATTTAATTATATAATATCACTATGTACATATTCATTTGTATAAAGTGTTATTTTGGGTTTTTAACCTAATCTACTATCTATATATAAATTGTTTGGGTCGGTGAAATAATAAAGTAGACACTCCAAGAATTTGACATTTATTATTTATAGAGTTTTTTTTAGGAAATTGTATAATGGAACCACTTATTATTTCTCCCCCTAAACAAACAATATTACATATGTAATAAGTAATGTTATGATGTCATTAATATCTTGTATTTAATATTAGTATTTAATTTAAATTAGTAAGTTTTTTTATTAAATGTCATAATATATTTAGTTCAACCAATAATAATAATACATAGTCTCACTAAATATCACTCATTGTTCTAATTTTTTTTTAAGGATACGTACATAGTCTAAGAAATAAAAGTTAATACAATAAAAAAGTAATATTAATTTAAATAATATACTATATTGTCATTAATGATTATAGTAACTTAAATTAAATATATATCACAGATCATTAGAATTATCTGTGATATATATCATCTTTCTTAGAAAAATATAACATTAAGTGTCATTAATTGTTGAATAATAATAATAAGTAAAATATCATTAATATTTATAATTTATCAATTTTATTTTTAAAATTAATGTTACTTTATCAATTTGCACTTAATGTTATATTTTATCAATTTGAATATTGGTCTTTTATTTTTTTACTTTACCAAGGAAGAATGATTACATTTTAATTTAATTATATAATAGCACTCATAATATGTATATATTCATTTGTATAAAGTGTTATTTTGAGTTTTTAACCTAATCTACTACCTATATATAATTTGTTTGGGTGGGCGAAATAATAAAGTAGACACTCCAAGAATTTGACATTTATTACTTATAAAGTCTTTTTAGGAAATTGTGTAGTGAGACCACTTATTATTTCTCTCACTAACCAAACAACATTACTGTTTCTTTTCCTCAAATTTGTCTTGACCTCAATATTTTGTATCTGTCATATACTCGAAAAATTATTATCCTCATACGAATTTTCAAATGTTTTTGTAATGACATGCTTACCCATTCCATGTTAATTCACTTCATTCATACATTAGTCTAATTGCATATACTTATTCATGTGTCCTTTCATTCTTTAGGAGTTTAGGTAATATCATCTCCTATGTATCTTTATTATTTGTTGTTATTAGATATAATAGTTGGTGTGCGCATGTTTGAGATATAATTGAGGAGATTCAAAAATTTATTTCTGAAGTCGACAATGCTTATTAATTTTATTTTAAATTAAAGTATAATTAACATATATATAATATGGTGATTGTATAAGAAAATCGGTCTTGTTCAAAACATCATTTTTATTTTATTTATTAATTTTTTATTATATTTAAATGTAATAAAACAATTGAAATACTTTTATTAATTATATTGGAAGTTTATTTGTTTATTATGTTTTTATTGGGTGGCAGTTACACATTTTTTCCTTTTTCTTTACCTCTTCCGTCTTTTATCCATTTATTTTTATTTTTTCTTTCTATCTTCCATCTCTTATATTATCATGTTTCTATCTCCAATTTCATCATATTTCACACTCAAACATCCTCCGATAACCTCTCACTGGTAAGGATTTTCTAAAAATATATATTCATTCAATCACTCATTTACTATTTAGGTAAAACTTTTTTTAACAGTTTTCTCTTCCTTTAATCATTTAATTTACTTTTTTGTTTCAAGTTAACATTTTTTTATCTTACCATGTTTAAATTTTCACACATAAGTTTTTCTACCTATAATAACCTTTTGTACGTCATTCAATTTTATCATTTCAAATTATTCAATATGAGTTATTTTTTATTTTATATCTTTGTATTGTATTAATTTGACTTCAGTAGAAACAATACACATTTTTATATAGAGTGACACATCCAAATACACATGTATAACGTATATCTTTATACAAATGAATATGTGTCGATGGCACACATGTCGACCCACATTTTTATATATTAGAATGTTTATTAAGTATTCAATTTTTATATATTTCACTTTAGATTATTAGAATGTTTTTTTATATTTTTATACTTTATGTTATGATTTTTGTATTATAATATTGAATTTAAGGTAAGATATGTGATTATTATGTTAAAGATGATAACCAATGATTATATGGTTTTTTTGTAAAAATTAAAAAATGTGAAGGGCAACATAAAGAATTGGAAATTTGTCCATAGTGGTAGTTACACCATATTTTGGCTTTATATATAGTATATATATTTTGCATTTATATATACTAGCATGTCGACAGACACTTCGGGTCTACCGACTCACATTCTTATTTTATTATATTAAGTATTCAATTTTTTAATATATTTTATTTTATACAATTAGAATGTTTTTGTATTAAGAGTACTTTATGTTAAAAATGTATTTATTATAATTCATTTAAGATGAGATAGGTGGTTAATGTATTAATGGTAGTTACTTAGGATTATATGGTTTTTTGTAGAAATTAAAAATGTATGTGCAAAATAGGAAAATAGAAATTACACCATTATGATAGTTATTTCATGTTTTGGCTTTATATATAGTATAGATATATAGCATAGAAGTATAGATATAGTATAGATATATATAGTATATATATTATAGATATTTTGTCTTTATATATAGTATAGATAAATATACATATATAGTATAAAAATATAGATAGATAATATAGATATATATATAATTACCAACATAACAAAAACTAATTAAGGGTACTTACTTTTTGTTTATTTTCACTCAATTTTAATTTGTTAGTTTGCATAGGAAAGCATGTGTTTAAAGCTTATCAATTTTATTTTATTTATTATTTTTTTTCTATCTTTAAATATAATAAAACAAATTTGACATAATTTTATTAATTCTATAGGAACTTAATTTGTTTATTATGTTTTCTTTGGGTGGCACTAACAAAATATTTCCTCATTCTTTTTCATCTCTCATTTTTTTAGTGATATGTTTTTATTATTTCTTTCTATCTTCTATCTCTTACATCTTCATTTTTTCTCTCAAAATTAAGACTCAAACATCCTTGACCTTCTCACGGGTAAAGATTTTTCTAAAAAAAATCACTCTTCAAACACTCATTTTACTATTTGTCACAAGTTAATATTTTGTTTATATTCTTCCCAACTTGTCCATATTTAATTTTTTAGATGTAAGTTTTAACAAACCACAGAACTCACAAATAAGACTTTCTAATATTTTTCTCGTTCTTTAGTCACTCATTTTACTTTTTGTCATAAATTAATATTTTGTCGACATTTCTCACAATGTCACCATGTTTCATTTTCAGAGGTAAACTTTTTCTTCCTCCAATAACCTTTTGCATGTCATTCAATTTTATCATTTCAAATTATTTGATTTGATTTATTTTTTATTTCATGTCTTTGTATAGTACTAATTTGACTTCAATTGAAACAATATGGACCATTACATGAAAACACACAAATATAGTGCTAGTTGATTATAATAAAAATGTCATCAATGGTTAAAGTTTAATAATAACAATAATAATAAGTCACTAATGATAGTATAAAGTTTACTTAACATGTCAAATTAATTCTCTATGGTTTGTATAAACTATCCGTGTAGCTTACATGGAAACAATTTAGAGTATATAAGGTTAGTGAAAATGCATACCAACTTTTTTTATTTTTGTTTACTTTTTTTTTGTTTAACACATATATCATTCATATGAAATAATATTGTTCTAGTTGAGAAAATTGATAATATAATGGACTTAGCTCCAGTAGTGATGATTTTTCTCCTACATAAGTCACAATTTCAAGTTCTTACTTAAAGGAAGTCATATGTATATTACTTTAACCAATTAGCAATTGATATACACGCTTTTTTTTTAGTATCAAATATGTGTTGTTGAATATCATTCCAAAAATTAATGGACAAGATCTAAAGCCAACATGGATATTAAGGGGAATAAATGTAATGTAATGTATTTTCCTTACTAAAATTATGAATGCTTTTAAAAAATAGTCAACATTTAAATTGGTCGTCTCACATGATTTTCGTATGTGTTATATTATAAAAGTTCAAATTGATTCCGGAGGATTTTAATTTGTTCCCAAAGGCTTAAAGATTTGAAGTAGATACACGTGAATTATATTTTTGAGGAGTAAATTATATATTTTTTTAAATTCTCTAGGAATAAAATTGATACACGTGAATATCTTGTAACTAGAAAGTGTATGTTATTGTAGAAAAATATATGAAAGGTAATTTTGAAATCTAATGCGATTAATCTTAAGAGTATCTTTAAACTATAAATAGAGTAGTAGACATATCTATTTAAATATAATTTATTTAATATAATGATATGAAAAATGTTTTGTTATAAACCTCAAACTAGCATTTGAATTTTTTTATAGAGGTGATAAAATAATCTAAAATTCATACTTCATCCAAATCTAGGAAAATTAAATTCATCTAAATGAGTATATCCATTAAAGTAAATATATTTAAATTGATATAATTCAATTGATGATTTTAATAATGAATGAATTTTAATATAAGTATTAGATCTAATGGATATATCAATTTGGATAAATATTCAATTCACCTAAAAAGCAAACATTCACAAACATTGTTATTTGCTTTTCAATTTCATTCATATCTCAAATTAATCTAACTTTCTTGTACGTGTTTCTCATTATCACTTTCAATTTGATTTTATACATAACTAAATTCTTAGTGGTACTTGTTCAAGTGATGGTGAGATAATAGTAAAAGATGTGGATGTGATTAATAATAAAAATGTTTTTAAAGATATCTTATTTAAATATTCGTAAAAATTTTTACACGTAGAACCTTAAATATCACATTCATCTAGAATGTTCCAAAAAAGTGATTTTTTAAAAGTTCAAAAGTGTTTCTTAAAAAGTAAAAAATTATATATCTTTAAATTGATTTTTTAAAAGTGTTTTTTAAAAAAGAAAGTATTTATGTTCTAATAGATTGAATATTCATTGAATCCATTAAATTCGGTTTATGGGTGAATTGAAAAACATCTATTAAGTTCGAATATAGATGAATTTGATAATTTAAAATTTGATTCATTGGATTTATACGGATTGATGAATGATTTCTCATAAATCATTATAATACAAATTCATTCATTTGTCGCTCATGCTCTTTGCTTAATTATGGTATGGAGACTTTTATTGCACACATAAACGTACAATGTAATTGTGTGATACTTCCTTTGACATAGTATCATTGGTTCATGTGTTACCCTTCAAAACAAAGTAGTCTCATATAATACATTAAATCCCATATCAATGCACTCAATATTATAGACTTGCATGATAGCATGTTTGTAGCATTTATATTACACACATTTTAATATTCTATCTCAAAATACATATACCTTGATATTTTCTTACACTTAACATAAATTAGAACTTATTATGTTTTGAAATATTGTAAAACAATATAGTTATTTAGACTTCTATAAAGAAATTGGCTAAATTCAAAGGGCAGGCCATTCTAAATAGTAAGTATTCTAAATAGTAGATGGAAATGACATGTCTTCATCTATGTCCCATTTTGTGTATAAAGTTAATTAAAAAACTCTATTCAGTTTAAAAAAACAGAAATTAATATTTCAATGTTATTATGTAAAGTTTGATTGGTTAAAGTAATGAAACATAAAAAAATTATGGAACAAATAACCATTGGTATTAGACATTTAAAATATTCATCTCATTTATATGATTAGTGTTACTTTCATATCTCTATACTAGAAGTGTGTGTTTGGACTCTTTCATTCTACCTCTTTTCTCTCTCCCCCACAAAAACAAAGCGCAGAACTATCACAAAACGACAAGATTTCAGAAAAATGCTTGTTTGTAACATTAGAAACTACCTCCCTCATTTTATGTTTGTGACCTCACCCAATGTGGGGGTTACAAATTTTGTTTCTCAGAGTAACCATTTTCTTTTCTTTATAAAACATATTTTATTATCAAATTTCAATTTATTATAAAAATGGGGGAAAATCTATAAAACACTATAATCTTTATGTTTTTTAAGTAGTTATCATAAATTATTTTTTCTTTTTAATTATTCCTTAAACTTAAACTATTGGTGAAATTTGTATCACTTTGTATAAATATTTTTATATGATAACAATGAAAGCTTTTAACTTGTATATTTTTTAATCTCGATTTGTAGATCATTATTATTATATTTTTATGTATAAAAATATTATTATATTAATAATTTTTAACTCTAAAATTTATTTATTTTTTCTTCTCAATCAATTATGTATTTTGAATGAGGTTTGATATGGATATCAATGTTGGCTACTACATTGTTGCATTGGTACTGTTGTGAGTATAATTGCAGCGATTTCTGTGTTATCTATGCGTAATTTAATAACATATTTATATAGGGACCAATTTCACCAATTGATAAAGTTTAAAGGACAATTAAAAAGAAAAAATAGTTTATTGTAATTACTTGCAAAAGACACAAAGTTTAGGAGAGCTTTATACATGTTTCCCAAACAAACATCACTCGCCATGACGTCTACGCATTGTTTATCGGATAAAATTGCTTATAAAAGCTTTAGGAAGTCAAGAAAACATAAGAAATATTATCTAAATTTCACAAATTCATGAGGTTTGTTTTCTCTCGGTTTATCTCAAAATAATTTTCAACCCTTTTAAGATCTCAACAGCCAAATTTGATCTGTCTTAAGTGAATTTCACGACTTAAAATGTTACTGCATCTTGGATTTCTATTTAGCTTTTATTTTTCATAATTAGATTGTGCGAATTTTAAAAAGTTTCATTTTTCCTCTTGAAGTAAATAATCGTTGATAACGAGGCCTCCAAACAAAGAAATCGCCACTCACAAAGAGCTCTGCAGGATTTCAAGGTATAATAATTATTTATCTATTTTTGCAATTAAATTATTTTTTTAATTTTCATTTTTACAGTAGAATGGACTACACTGACTAGCAACAGTGATACATAGGCCATTCGTGAAGGAGTCCTATGAATCTTCGGCCACGTAATGGCCGGTCGTTTAACATGCATGTCAATTTATCAATGATCTCAAGTTATTTCACTATGAAAAGCTCATACATTTTTTCGGATATAATTAACTATTATTTTCTAGATTTATCCATCAAATGACAAATCTTGCAAGATTGGATAGAACCCAGAATTCTTTTATGGTAATTACATGATTTTTTATGTCAAATTTATATAGAGATCAAATTCTATATATGTATGGTTATTTAAAACTTTTAATTCCCCATGTTGTCTTTAAAAATTGTTTCTTTGTGAATAATTCATATTATGGGTTTAGACTCTTTTCAATGGAATGGGGAGGTAAAGGTGGATTTGCTAATTTATAATTTTTTTTTTAAATAACTTCAAATTTGCACTATTAAAAAAATCATTTAAAAATAATTTAAAATATGCACTAAATTTTTTCTAAAGACACATGTTACCATTTCATCTAGTATCAGAGATGATCTATGTTTTCAAATTGTTATTTTTTGTAACGTGATTGATTTTTTGCTCCTAAATATCTAGCGCGATTAGGATAGGGTTGAAAAGATGTGGAAAAAAACTTTATTTGTCATTTAAAATAAACTTAGGGTGTGTTTGTTTTAGTCATTTTTTGTTTTTCAGTGAAAACAAAAAATTGAGGATGAAAACATTGTTTGCATTGTTGTTTTTATTTCATATTTTTGAAAACATAAGTTTCATTTCTGGAAATTTTGAAAATGAAAAAAAAATGTAATTTTCAACATTTTCATAAATGAGGAAATGACATTTTATTGAAAATTTTAAAACTTTTTGTTGCTCCACTGGATTAATAGCTTTTAATATTTAAACATATATGTTTTACTTTCCAATTATACATTTATTTATTACTTCTCTTTTCACCACATGTTTCTTCATTTATTTTTTAATCAAATTTTCAATGTGAATTAAATGTGACTATTTAGTCAAATTATGCCGAATTTTAATATCATTTAATAATTTTTCAAACTATATGCATAAAATTAAATATCAAAAGATGTGAAATGAGGGAATATATTTTTCAATTACTCTATCCACTAATCAACAAAACTTCAAAATCAATCCATGAATGTGTCATTCATCCAGACTATCACATACTTTCATAATAGAATTTATTTATTTATCTCTCAACATAACAATTTTTCTTCACCTCTCATATGGTATTGCTCAAATAGTTCAACAATTGGTAAGAAAATTAACATTCTTGAAGTTATTGTAACCTTAATTAAATAATATAACACTTGTATGTTAATATTTTATTTTAAATTCAACTTTTTTGGAGTGCATCTACACAATGATCATTATGACATTTCCCACCTATTTGTGATAGCTAATGACAAATTCCAACAATTAAAGTTGTTCAATATATTGATAACATAAAATTTATTGAAATCATTCACTTGATTACATTAATGGTTAAAATTTAGAATTGAATTAATTACAAGAGTTTCTTAGATAATGAAATTTATAGTTAATGATTTTGAAAACATGAAAATTGTTTTTTGAAAATTTAAATAAGATATAGAAATAAAAAACATTTCTTTAAACCAAACACACTATAAGTCCTAATCAAGATTAATCCAATTAGATGTACTTTTAATTATCTCATTTTCTATTGCTTCAATGGTCTAATCTTGATACATTTGTTTGTCATTTTATGATGATTGTAGTAAGAAATAACTATGGGATCACATGTTTTCACTCTTGTCTCATTTGTATCCTTACTTAATTAAAAAAGTTATTAATTAAAAAGAAAATTTATAAAACAAAATTAATATTTTATATTATTTTATAAAGTTTAATTAACTATGAACACGAGAAAACAATTTTCTTAGTAAAGAGGATGATAGGTCTAGTTTCCTCCCTCCTCATAGCTATATAGTACTTGCATTGTTTTTTTTAACAGTTTTTAAGGTTTCTTTGTGTTCAGTTAGTTTTGTTAATAAGGGTTGAATAAGGTTAATATCAATGACCTCTATATTTTTTGCAGGAATAGTATATAGTTTGGTTGAGTTTATTCATCATTTTGCCTACTATGGAACAATTGAAATTGGCTGCAGAATCCCATGGCAAAGAGGTTTATATTTTAAACCTTTGCAATGTTTTATATATCTGTGAATTTAATGCCCTTTATGAAAGTTATATTAGACAATGAGCTTAAAACTTTTGTCAAATCTATATGTCATGATATAGTTATATTTACCATCTTTATTTTATTTGCATTTTGTAACTCTATTCAAGACATTGTCACTGTTTTTGCAATTAAAAGTTCCTATTATGTAATTCAAGTTATATTCTTCTTACTTGATGGGATAAGTGACTTATTTTAATAATCATAGTCATTTCCAGTACGAGGGCAATTTTTCACTGAAAAAATATTATTCATTATATATAAAAATATATAAATGTTATATTATGTTTTTCGTATTTGTTTCTCCGGTATCAGAAAAAATGATAATATAACTAATATCTTATATATTGTATTATGTGTCACTTATATTGACATTTTTTATTTTTTTCAAAAAATATTAAAATTTTAAATTTTATTTTATTTATTTAGTTTATTGACTAATCAAATATATCCTTCCATGCACCCCAAGAAGCCAACTAATAATCCAACTCATAAAACGCTTTCTCCGTTGGAGGCTTCACTCTTCAACCACGTAAGCCATGCTATTCCATCTCTCTTATTCATGAATGTTGTGATAAATGCTTGGTCGGATTTGGATTTCTTTTATTGTAAATGATGAACCTTACATTTTTTTATGTTTTAAGACACACTTATGTTTTAATGAGTCAATGTTTAGTTGGAAATGACAACCACAACAAAAAATGATTAGTTACTTACATTGAAGTGATATCCTTATTAACCAAAAAATTATGATTGTCCTATAAACTATTTGTTTTGGTCTTTTCCTGTATTGGAGGGTCCAATACAAACATAGATGGTGACACGTGATATTTAAAAAAAGTAACGATATAAATTTGAATTTATTTTTAATTAAAATATTTTTTTAATGTTCAAAACAATTTGGACATCACATTTCAGTATTAGAATAATCTAGTACTGGAGAGGATCAAGACTCATAATTTGTTGATCATCCCAATAGAGTCAATTTAATTGGTCAAACTGCTGAAAAGTGGGTCTGAACTTCTGAGTTCAAACTCAGACAGCTACACTCTTGCTGTCTCACATCTCTCCTTAAAAAGTTTGTCATTGCATATTATTTTAAGTTATTTATTTAAATTAATAATTTTATATTATATTATTCTCTCTCAAATTAAAGTCATAATAAATAAAAATCCTTGGAAATTGCATACATTGAATAATGCAATAAATTACTTTGTTAATGATTTATTTGTTAAAAAGCCTTAAAACCATAATCCCCTATTTTTCTTTTGACTTTTCAAAACTTCATCATCTACATTGATTATTTTCCCCCGCTATTATCTTTAAACATACCTTACTTATATTTAAGATAAATTGTTGATAACCAAGTTATATACAGGGAAAAGAAATAAATAATAAGAAAACAACATGATTACGTCGTCTTAGATGTTATTATGTAATTATATGATTTATTTTGATGTATCAGCTCAGATGTTATTATGATTTATCTTCATAATCTGTAATGTAAAAAAAATTATTTTCTTTTTATTTTATTTTTAATTAGATGTCATTTTTTTGGACACAATTGGGACAAACAACTTATTATTTTCTTTTTAATTGGATGTTTAATTTTTTAATTGAAATATCATTTTTTTATTGCTGCGAGACGTACTCGGGATGTGATTGGAGAGAGTAGGGGTGAGCGTGAGTCGGGTTGGGATGGGTTAAGGCTTGTCCTTACCCGGCCCTAAATGTTGTTCGGATCATTTTTCTGAACCCGGACCAGATCATAGATCCGGAATTAACCTGACCCTAGACCCGATTAAATATAATGTATACTGATTTTTACATAAAATCTTCTAAATATTATTTATTATTGTGAATATGTAATTTGACATATAAAATAATATGTGTATATATATTACTAAACATGTATATATGATGAAAAAATATAGAATCAATGATATTTTCGACGAAAAAAATATCATTACTCTATATATATTTGAACAAACACATACAAACATCATGAGTGAGTGACCATGGGACGGGTCATATTTGGTCCCTACCCGACCCTAAATATTAAATGTGACTAATTTTTGAACCAGAACCCGACCTTAGACCCGATGAGACCCGACCCTTTTTAGACCCGATCATGATCGGACCATACTAGGTAAGCGGCTCGGGTCGAGTCCTGCTCACCCCTCACCCCTCACCCCTAGGAGAGAGCATATCCTTGTCTTTATCTCATCCCCATTTTAGAATATTTATTTGGTTTGTAAGTTGTACATTGAGTCTTAGTTTTCTATTGCTTCTGTTACCGTACCATGCAGCCCAAGGGAAAGCGAGGAAAACCAGCTGAACCAAAAAACAATGCACAAAATACAGAAAGAGCAAGCAACAACAACAACAATAATGGGGAAAGCAAAGAGAAGCAGGTCCTTGATGTCATTGAGGATTCTTCCCATTCTGCTTCACTGAATGACCAGGTAAGCCATGCATGTTATCCGCACCATAGATACATGTTATAGTAAATGGATGTTATGCAGGTCGTTCAATCCATGTAGCCGACTCCACATAGTGGAATAAAGACTTGATTGTTGTTATTGTTGTATGTTTTGGTAATGGCAAAGACAGAGACAATGAAACTTACTGTGAATTGGTACTCTAAAATCTAAATGTATGTATACTACTTTGTTAGTAAATGTAAGTAACATAAAAAAGATATACAAAATTACAACGACCAAGCTATCTTTTGAACTTCTCTCATTATATTTCTAATGCTTTACTTGTTGGCTAATGCACAATTTTCAGTCAGATTCTTGGGAAGGCTCTCCTTCCCGAAAAAAGCGTTTGATTCCATGTTCTACAACGGTTTCTTCGCGCCGCGCCTCCTTGAGATCTGCAAAGAAGCTTACTAAAAAACATCAAACTGGATCACCAAGAAAACATTCCTCTAGTGTTGCTGCCTTCAAACAACTTCAACCTACCAACATTTCTGTATGAAATAAATTCATATTATGTGTTTGTGTTTATGGCAGGGTTTAGTTTATCAGCATTTGTGATTTCTGCTACTGACAAGAGCAACTATAGTTGAATTCATTAATTTATCCATTACTTGATTTTGTGCAGGCAAATCGACCTCGAGTGAGCTCTCACAAAGAGCCTGAAAATGTTGGCAATTCTGTTTCTGCAGCGAAGTTCATGGTTGATAAACCAGATGCAATGGAAGCACATGTGGTTGGGCATTCATCCACATCATCCAGTCTTAACCTGAATCAAGCAATTAATTTGCAGAAAGGTAATGAGGTTGATTCGGTTGAGCAGGGCTTAGCACAGGACATGGTTAACAAATATCAAGTGAAACCTGTATTGATGCCCATAGTAAAGCAAATTATCAGTAAACATGGAGATATCTTTAAGAATTGTACCTTAGTGACAACTAAATACCGTTCGAAGTTTCTGGAGATGATATGCAACATTATCGTCGATTTGCAAGAAAAAAAATTCAGTGAGATCAAAGAAGATCATTTGCAAGATATTGTTCTTCTTTTGGATGATATGAAGAAGAAAAATGTTGATGTTGAGTGGCTTTACCAGAGACTGGTTGAGATACTTCAGGCAAGACAGGTCCTCGAACAGGCTAGCGTGCTAAAACAGGAAAAAGAATGTTGTAGAAAAAAAGTAGAAAATGCAGAGATAGAACTGAAAGAAAGGGAAAAGGATAAAGAGGGATTGGCAGCATTGCTCAAAGCTGCTTGTGCTGAAGTGACTGAATGCAAGGAGAAGCTGGCTGCAGCAATGGACGAGTCTGCGAGGATAAACACAACTATTGCAGATTCCGAAGCTAAAGTGAATCGCTTTCTTAATTGCTCACTAGTCGATGATTTGCTTTAGTTTCGCCTTTTCTTGTCCCTTTGTCTGCTTTCTCTATGGTAAGTGGCTTTTGGATTGTTTTCTTACTAAGTTATCCTTTTGAATGTTTTTGAGTTTATGCTTTTCATTGCTTAATTATATGCTAAGACTCATTTGTTTCTGTTTATGTTCTATAAGAGGAGCCAATTGGCGCTGAAATCGTGTTCGTTTGAACTTGCAGTTCTGTGTGGAGCTGGCTGGAAAGTTGGTGTTTGGATCGAGTTGTTAATTTTCATTTCTTATTTAATAAAACATAAGAGTTTCTGAAAGGGATTACTTGAGATGTCAAGATAAATTTAGTTGTTGTTGCTCTTAGCCCTTTTGAGAGGTACTCTGTGTGGCATCGTTTTAAGAAAATGAAACTATTGATGTCATGGAGATTAATGTGTTTTTCATGTTCCTAAGAGACTTGTTTCCTATATAAGATAATGTCTTGTTTGATAAAATGCTAACTTATATGTTTTCTATAATTTGATTTATATCTCTGGCTGTGTGTTCTTCAATTATTGATCAAGCAGCATTATGAATTTATGAGCATGATGTTGTACAGGGATCCGTAGTTTTTTTGGGTGAAATTACTTGTGTGATTTATATGCTCAATTCATGTTATGGTATTCACATTGATACAATTATAAATAAGTAGTCAAGTAGAAGTAGTAGAAAAAGAAGATCTTGTTGCTGTTTGCATTAGCTAGAGACTAATTTACTGTGCTATTTGTAGTCATGAGCTAATCCAGGTTTCTGCTTTCTGATAATGGTTAGTGTTATGATGAGGTAACTGTATTGGTGTTAAGACACTCTATAGTCTATATGGACATTCTTTTTTATAGTGCAGATGTCTTCAAATCCTCTAGTGGAATTATGGTTGAGATTATTTATCCTTTTTTTCACTTACAATGTTTCCACTTCTACCCATCATTATTGATGCATGACAATGCCACAACCCTGAAACATCAACTTGGCTTTATGTAATTAAACAGTGTTTATGATTACAACATGATTTTGCTTACTGAGTTTGGTGGATGATATAGGCAAGAAAATAATAATACTATATATATATATATATATATATATATTCCTTCAACGTCTAACTTAGATCAATTTAGCTCACTGTCATAGGACATAAATTGATAGTGTTCCATCCCGGTTTTAGAGTAAATGTCATAACTGGATAGAGGTGATAACTATCGACCCATGTCCGAGTAAGATAAGCATAGTTCAAGCACCCCCAAGCCTCAACTGGGTCGCTGAGCAATTTGAACTAGAAGGTACTAGTCAAGCAGAAGCGACAAGATAGTACAGAACCATTTCTGACACTCTACTCCCACACCGTCTGCATGACATAGACCTCTGCTATATGATGTATGCTACCTATGCCTTACTATGTCTCTCAACACATGTCAATATGAGCGAAATTCAACTACTCATAGCGTACAAATCTACTAAAGCCACCTAACATGAGAAAAACAACCTTGACTTGTGTGGAACACACGCGACAGACCATTCGGTTGACCAGACCAACAACATCTACAAATAGATATTCCTCTCACTTCTATACTATAAGTAGGGTTTCTCCCCTTGAGGAAGTTTACCCATTAATTACTACTTACTTACACTCTGATTGTATAATTGCTTACTCTTTCACTCTATCTCTTATAATATTCTATGATCTACATACCCTTCACATATTCACTTGATCGTCAGAGAACCTTCTCAAATACCTCTGGTGTGTTCAAACCAGTGTTGTGATAACCGGACCGGACGGTCCGATCGGTTCGATCGCTGACCAGACTTGAAAACGGCTCCGTTTTGTAGTCTTAACCGAATGAGTAGTTGGACCGCTTTGAACCGGAGAAATTCCGGTTCGACCGTGCTAAACTCGGTTAAACCGGAATAACCCATGAAGAAAACCGGGCGGCTTACTTAAAATTTTAAAAAAATGGAACATTACTCTAATATTTTGTTTGTTTCGGTCCAAAAATAATAGAGATGATACTTCAATATAGTTATATAAAATTATTAATTATATAAAATTTACATTTATATATAATTATAGATAAAATTATTAATTATATTTAAAATCATTCGGTCCGACCGAATGGCTTAACTGGTTAAACCGGTTAGACTTAATACGGAAGTTCTTCCGGCTCGACGTCCGGCTCGGGTTTCACAATATTGATTCAAACCCTTCTCAGATGATGATTCTTCATCATATTCCACTCATCTAGTCTCACATTCTCAAAATCAAAGAACATATAGTCTTTTTAAAATACTTGTTAGTATAAAGAGAGAGTAAAAAAAGTATAACTACAAAATTGAAAAAGATTAAAAATTATTTACACTAAAATTTTGATGGACTAAATTGAAAATATTAAAACTACAATGACTAAAATAATTTAATTCAACTTGAATTTAATATTCTGATCTTCACCCACAACTTGAACTTTTTGTTCTTTTCTATGTTGGAGGTGTAGATATATAGATAAAGGATGAATGGTGGATTATCAAGTCTCCGTTACAGACATTATACCCGTATTAATAGAGCTAGAAGAGTATATGATATCACATAAATTACCCAAACCTCTAATGACTAAGCTAAGTCAGGGTGTCTTACATTAAATATGTAAACTAAGGAAAAGTGACAATTACATGTTTTAATTATATTTCATGCGAACGCTGAATTTAATGAAATTCAAGTTTGAAGCATATAACCTTTTTCTACACGAGTGATATATAAAATGGAGAACAAACATGTCTGATACAAAAGGAGAGAAAACTGTTCAGAACATTCCAAGACATTGGCATAGAGAAAAAGGGAAAAAGGGAAAGGGGGAATTAAAGGTATAGAGATGAGATATGACATTGTATTTGATGAAAATGAAAGAACATAGTTGAAAAACCCTGAAAGCAATATTCTAAAGAAGAAAGCATAAAATTTCAATGACCAGATATATATATTTTTTGAGAAACACACATCATGCACAAGTTGTAAAGGATATAGTATATAGTCACTTATATTTATGCATATGCATGCTTCGACATGTCTAAACATATCTTATTAAAGGATTTGCAATTCTTTACTTGTATCGCACAATATGCCTCTCAACATTCTTGATATTTTGCACATGAAAAATCTGAAGTATATTTATTATGTGTGACATCTGAAGGTCCAAGTGATCTTTTTGTTGTAATATTTTTTATATTCTTTATCATAGTTGTTGGAACAAATGAGTACTTTGTAGTGTGAAATGTAAAAAAACTCAAGTAGATATATGTTTTACAGAGATATTGACCAAGTCATAGATGTTAGCATTTAAGGGAATAGGAGAGAAAAGTGGTCAATATGATCATTGGCTTATTCATGACCATTGGATCAATATGGTTGTTTTGAGATGAGATCTTTTTCTCAACTATGGGGTTGACATGGTTGTTGGGGCTAGGCATCTCCCATTAAAAAACATAAGTTGGGATGCATTTTCTAATTTTCCTTCTTCTCTTTGCCGAAACATTATCGGCTCTCTCTCCCTACGGTGCTAAGACTTCATTTTGGGTTGGTCTAGTGATATAAGATTTTGCTATAATTTTTAATTATTTGGTATAAAATTATATTAATAAGGTATTGGTCTAGTTGTATAAGACTCTACTAGATCATCAAAAATACAAAAAAATCAATAATTCAATTTATGTGAACGACACTTGTTGGAAATTACAATCACGCATCCAAAATAAATTAGTTCCTTCCATACTAATTTACTTACCAATTACCATACTATAACTAAAACTCTGTAAAGGTATATAAAAATGACCATACTAATTTACTTACCAACATTTCTGTGCACGTTTCTTTATGCTGTTTTTTCTTGGTTCCCAATGTTGAGGCACAAGCAACTAAAAAATTACTCTAATTAGGTACCATTGAATTTAACGTCAATGATGAGTTGTAACTAAAATCTTTCCTAATAATTTGAGGTTATAAAAATAATTATTCTTTTGATAGCAGCAATAAAATAAACAAAATTGACGCAATAGTTATACACCATTTAACATTATTCTAAGTTAATGAATTCCGATTCCCAGCATAATTGACTTTAAGCTGCATAGACAAGTAGTATAATATTCTTTCTTTGGTCGGCAATAAGTGTTTATGTGTAAAGCAGGAACAGAAATTAAGCATCGAATCTTCGATATTTAGTAATTTTGGTATCATTTTTTCATGGTGCTCAACCCTAAGCATTCCATAAGAGGAAACAATGAACTAATTTCAACTTTTAAAAGCACCTATCTATGATAATATGCCGTCATGGGGCAACCAAAAAAGGGGCAACATGATCCCACTTCCCACATTTCATTTTTCAGCTAGCTATTTTTCTACTATTTTTCCTCCTCTATTTCGCCCCCACGCGCATGAAAGTAAATATTTATTTTGGTCCCTTAAAAATTTCATATATATTAATTTAGTTTCTCAAAAATTGAAAAATCCAAATTAATTAAAAAAATATCAAATATTATTCAAATTAGTTATATCTAACATATGTTATGACACATGATAAAATTATTATAACTTATATTCACAATCATTGAATATTAATTTGTATTTTTATTTTTACCACTTGATATACGTAATTTAAGGACTAAAATGAATATTAACTAAGAAAAAACAATAGAAAATAATAATAAAAATGTCAATGTTAATATTTATTATACCATTTAGAAAAATAAATATGTAATAGACCGCTTACGAAGGACTCTACGCAAGGCAAAACCTATGGACTATTAGCATCTTCAAAAGTAGTAATCAAACGACGTCGTTGATGTCAGTCTACTACTACTATTTTCAAAACCCTTTGCATTACACAACGGCATCGTTTTACGTCTTCTTAAGCCAGGCACTTCCGGCGGCGTCAACGTGCGAATCAGCGCCATGTTGATCCCCTTGAAAAACGAGTGCTTCTTCACCTCAGCCGCGCCGCGCTTTGATCCTAGCCGTTGAGCTGGCTCCTTGTTAAGCAACCCAGATATCAAGTCCCGCGCGTGTCTCTCAAGCGCAGACAAGGGCGTGGCAGTTGGGAACGTTAGAGGCTTCTTCACAATGTTTCTAAGTGTAGCCTCATTCGATGGAGCCGCATACGGCGTACGACCGTATATTAGCTCGTAGATAAATACTCCGAATGACCACCAATCCACGGCATTGCCGTGGGACCCACCGGCGGCAACTTCTGGCGAGACATATTCATGTGTCCCAACGAAAGAGCATGAACGAGCATTAACCGGTTCAGCCACAAATAACCGGTCCGGTTGAACCGTTTGAACTT
Organism: Lupinus albus; assembly: GCA_009771035.1. Taxonomy (NCBI): domain Eukaryota; kingdom Viridiplantae; phylum Streptophyta; class Magnoliopsida; order Fabales; family Fabaceae; genus Lupinus; species Lupinus albus. The sequence continues at coordinate 4,511,247 of CM020005.1, forward strand.
TGCGGGACCGGAAAGCCTTTTTGGAAAAACAGGAGAAAGGGTTAATAAGTGGACGAGTGTAGGGTAATGCAGGTGCATCTTGAAAGCAATCTGAAGATTGAACGGTTGGGATTGAATCTGAAAAAAAAGAAAGATCGAAATCAGAAAGCATGATGTGACCGTCTGATCTGACCAACACGTTCTCTGGCTTTAGATCTCTATAGATGATTCCCAACATGTGAAGGTACTCCAACGCCAATAATACCTCAGCAGCATAAAACCTGAGATAGAAAAAACACAATGGTAATTTTATTTGAATCAGGTGTTGGAGGAAAAAAAAATGAAAGATGAGGTAGACTTTAGAGTATGAGTGAGCATGGTTTGGGAAGATGTAGGGTCCGTCATTGAATCATTTTTTGAACTCATATCACTATAATCTCCAAGGTAACTCAACTGTAAATATCCAACTTTTAAACATAAAACTAGACCGAATAAATATAATGTGTATTCTTTAATATTATTTATTAGTTGAGATATAAAATATATATATTATTAAGAAAATAAGATTAAAACGAAGTCCTTTTTGTTTTATTAAGGTTAGTTACCTTGCGGTGGTTAGGGAGAAACGGTTCTGAGGGTGCTTGTGGCGCAGAGAATGGAGGTCTCCACCGGAACAAAACTCCATTACAATGCAAGAGAAATTAGAGGCGTCAAGTTCAGCGTAGAGCGTAGGGAGGAAAGGGTGATCGAGCATCTTGAGTATCTTTCTCTCTGTTTCTGCTCGCTGCGCTTTCTTCTTCAACGCGACGGCGTTTTTGTCTACCACCTTCATAGCGTATAAGCAGTTACTCACATCATCTTCTTCGTCTAATGTGTTGCGGAGGCGGCAGAGGTAGACAGTGCCGATGTCGCCTTGACCGATGCGGCGGAGGAGATGGAAGTCGCGGAAGGTGAGTTTGCTGCATCGGCGACGGAAGGTAGCGGAGTTGGCGAAGTCGGAGGAACGGTGAGGCTTGAGAGAGACACTACTACCACTCTCCGGCGACGGTGGAGTGGGAAAGAGATCGAAGGAAAGACGGGTGAAGCTGGTGCTGCAAATGCTGTCGATATCGGTGCTCATGGAGCTTCGCTCCTGCGTTGAATTTGCAGTTTCAACACTCAGCTGAGAATCACGTACACCGCTATTCTCTAACATGGTGACGGAGTTGAAAGTGTGCGTTAGGGTTTAGAATTCTGAAAGAATAATAGCTATTTATTTGGTAGAAAGAGTTTAAGGTTGAGAGGGAAGAAGAGAGTTGTATTTTAAAGAGGAAGGGGAGGTGGTTGCGTTGTATTTATGGTAACAGGTGCCAAGGTAAAATAAGTTTTAACAGAGAGATAATGGGTTTGAGTCACATGAGAGAGAGGCACTGAAGAGTGAGAGACTGAGATAGTCGGGAACCATAATCTACCAAAATTTTATATTACTATGTCTCAAATCAATAATATTCTACCAAATAAATTTTATTATATATTTTTACTCTCCACTAGATGAGACATTGCAATTAAATTGGAATACAATGGTACCACACTACCACATAAATAAATAAAAATTTAAAATGAAAAATTAACATTCTGATCAACTATCCAATATTGAAGATTATACAAATTTGTAAACAATGATCATATCCATTAAATGTATGTATTTCTTTTTGTTTTTAATGACATAAATGTAAAATTTTATTATAACTAAGATGATAAATATGTAATTGAAAGTTGTATTTTTATTTTTGAAGTGGGATCAGTAAATCCAAATTAGTATAATAGAGTCTCTTTGTCTAATTATGATGACAAAGCATGGCAGTGTGGGGAAGGGCAATGCTAAGTTATTGTTATTTGGAAATTACTAAATAAGGTTTTCTATTTTATTAATTTATTTGTGAGTTAATTGGTTGAGGGCAATAAATGTTTTGAATATATGTAATATATAGAGGTGTCAAAACGGGATACCCGTGCGGGTTTTGGCTAGCCCACATCGGGTTCGGGCTAAACCGGGTTGGACTAAAAAGTTCGGATACAATTTATGTATATGAAAATGTAGTCCAAACTCGCCCTAAGCGGGTTTCGGGTTGTGGCGGGTCGGCCCACATAATATTAAAAAAATTAATATATTTAATATATATATATAACATTTGATATTAATGCATACTTTTTTTAACACAATTGTTATACCCAATGCAACCAAAATTATAGATATAATGTCATGTGTTTAAGTTAAGGCGTGATGTCAAATCTACGTATATGATTCATAACATAATTTATTTATTAAATATCTTATTTTTATTAGACTCTCGATCTCTAACACAATATAATTTGTAACTTCACTTCAATATAATAAATGGATACACTAACAAATAATGTCACTTTGGTTTGTAGTAATGATATTATAGACTCAAATTCAAAATGAAGTTTATGTGTCGATTTATAACCACCATCATAATAATTTTTACTTTGTTATAGATATCTTTTGTATATTCTTTACCAACATTTTCATTGTGAATTGTTATGTTAAATTTGGTTGTGTGGAATTCTCTATGGTAACCAATTAAGTAGTGATTCGTTGTAAAAGTTATTTTCTTTATTATGTTTTTGTTGTATAAGTTAAATTTAATTAAATATACAATTAGGAAAATAAAAATGGAATCTATATGATTTAATGTTCTCATTTAATTTGATACATTATTTTGCTAATGTGCTTAAAAGAATATTAAGCAAAATAAGAAAAATAATATAATGTTTAACTTGATAACATTATTGTAATTTATAAATAATAAAAATGGGTAACCCGAGCCCTGTTTTAATATAGTCCGGTCGGGCCGGGCTAAAAAACTTGGATTCACTAAAAAGTGTCAAATATGATACCCAAGCCCTACAAAACTCCAGGTTGTGGCGGGCCGGCCCGCACATGCCCGCCCATTTTGACAACTCTAGTAATTATTTTATTTTTTCTATAAAAATTAACTAGCAAATAAAAACCTTCTTTGAAAGTTGTTGTAGTTAATGAGTCAAATGACGGAAAGGACCTTGTAAGGATGTTCAGTAATTGAACCAGGCAATGGTCAACCCTATTGAAGACAGACCAAATTTATGTGTGTGATGTATTGGGATTGGTCAAAAATTTATTGTTTGCTAAATTTTTAGTTAAAGTTTATTATATTAACATGGTATTGTATTTTGATGACGGCAAATTTAATCACAGAAAAATGGCATCTTTGAGGTCAGCTAGATTTTATACTCGACTAATTACAGCAATTTTGACCATAAATAAAGCTACCTGCCTATAAAATAAAGGAACAGAGAACAGAACCATCAATTGTACTAGTATGTTGTTTTTCTTATGGTTTTCACATATGCAAAGTGAGGATTTAATTATAAAAATATATACATATCTAAAATTTTACTGTATTTCTAAATATTGTTTAATATGTTCATCATACTAGTCAAACATCTATTCAACTCAATTTACTACTTCTTTTACTTTTTTTTATGTTGGCAATATATTTTTTCGAACCCGAATTCAACATTAGACTCAATTAAATATAATGTAAATTTATTTTAGATAAAAATTTCTCAAGATGAATATGTAATTTGACAATCAATGAAATGATATATGTAGATATTTTGTTAATAGATAAAATATATGCACTCACTGCATAATAGTTTTACACTCTGTTAGTCTATCATTCACCATTATTTTTAATAATCGTTGACATTGAAAAAGTAATACAAATGAATGGTGAAAATATAGAAAACGTGTGTAAGTCTTTACACTAATTGTGCATAGATATTAAACTCATTTGTTAATCATTTAGATATATATGCTAAGTCTTCTATCCACAATATCTTAGACTCAACTAAGGTGAAAACTTGGCTTTGGACTAAGACTCAGATAGGAAAGGAATCTCTACCCTACGACGATTGGATTGCTAAACCTTTTTATTGTTTTAACATTGCTTTGTAATTCTCCATTCTTCTTGTAAATATCTCTTTTATTTAATAAATAATTTCCTTTGCAGACAAAAAAAGAAGATAAATACCTATATGATGAAAAATTAGACAATCTATGATTTTTTGGGTCAAAAGATGTCATTACTTTGTATATAATTGAATATACACTTACAATCATGATAGATTTGTGACATAGTACAGATTGAGGCATATATGTTTGTCACTCTCTAATTCCTAAATATTGACCAAGTCTAATTTTTGAACCTGAATTCGACCAAACACCCAATAAAACACGATTATATTCAGTTCAATTATAATTGGGTCAAACAAATGAATGGATAGGGTTGATTTCGGCTCACCTGCCCTAAATAAGCCCAACCATATAATATTCACCTAGGTGTAATCTAGGAGCCATTTACAATCAACTCTACTAATAAAGTCATAACGAGTTTGAAATTTATATATATATGTTGCCAAACCAAAATATATTGTATAAAAGATTCTAATTTAATCTAATTGTTAGTTCCAGTCAAACTATGGCTCAGTGATAATGTGGATCATGAACTATTAATCTAGTCCACATGAAGAATAAAATGAATATTTTATTTTTCATTAAGCCAAATAACAAAATAAGATGATATGTAAAATTAACTTAAAAAAACCTCTAATTGTAAAAAAGAAGTTAAATTTAAATGAAAAATAAAGGGAAAATGACATTCTAAGTCCCAACGATATAAAATTTTAATATATTATTTAGACAGTCTAACACATTTCTTGTTATTATTCTTTTGTTAAGTTTTTTATGCATAAATTAAGAGATGAATAATACATAAAAATATTGATAATTTGATTTATTATATGAGAAACTATAAAAATTTAATCAAACATATAATATTAATAATTTTTTAGCATTGTCAATGCATGAGTTTAATATATTATCATTATATCATCCACCATAGATATTTAATTATAATTTACTTTCCAAAAAAATAATACAAATTAATGGTAGATGATGTACTTGAATATAAATTTTAGGAAAATGATATATCATCTTACTAAATCCTCATACCACAAGAAAGTGACATATGTCACTTATAAACCAATCACTATTGTGACATATATTACTTTTTTGTAGGTATGATGATTTGGAAAGAGAATGCAACATTACTCAAATTTGTACACAAATAGAGTATAAATATTACAATCATAAGCAAATAGTATTATAAATGAACAATCCAAAACATTAAAAAAGTATTCATAGGAAGCACCGTTTAAGAACGAAATAAAAGAAAGAAAACTATAACAAAAAGAAAAGAAGAAGAAAATAGCCACCAATATTCCCGCTATATTGATAGGCCGACAATAGGACAAAATATGTCACATTAGGCAGCAACTAATCTCTTCTCTAACATTAAATAAGATCAGTTTTAAACAATGACATCATGCCAACTACTTAGTTAAAATCATTCAAAAAAATTGTATCGTTCATGTTCTTTACGTATTTTCTTGTCAAACTATAAGAAATGTTTAATTGCACCATAGTTTTATGTATGACATGGATGAAATCCATTAATAAAACATTAAACATAATGACTGCATCAAGAACAACTCAGATATATAAATTTTGAGTTATGATCCTCACCATTAATGTACTTCAAAAACTAAAGATAAATGCAACATTCAAAAACACATATATTTATTTAATTACAATAATATTACATTTTTATTATTAAATACAAAAAATATACATTTGTCTCTTCATGAATATAAATGATATGATAAAATTTTGATCTGGAATCTCAGTTCCTCCTCCTCGGTACCATAATAATAGATGTTCACGCCATATGTTCCCAAATTGTTGTACACTGTTTCTATGTTTTCTTTAGCTGAATAATATAAAATTTGGTCTATTATATTAGTGGTTGTTCAACTGACTCCATATTTTGTCTCATCATATGATAATGATATTAAACCTCAATAATCCAGATTTAATCATGTGATTATTAAGGAAAGTGATTCTTCGTGGCGCTTTTCCCTGACAGATTTTTTAACTTGGATATCACATTAATTTACTCAACCGGTTCTTATGGCTTTAATCTTCTTTATAGCATAGATTTTCGGAACATGTTAGATACACTATATTTTTCAATTAGACACCGTATCTAATCTAATGTTAATTACGACTTTTTTGTTTACTAGATTACTTTTATAGGCTTCAGACTTTTTTGTTTAATATATATTACTGTTATAGTCTTAGAAGCTCGTTAGGCTTGTTCACATTTACCGTACTTTTGTGTGAAAGTACTATGTGTTTCAAGATATTGTTTGGGAAAATATATTTTAATTAGGGATCACAATAAAAACCAAACTCATATGTATTTGTTTGAACTCAATCCAAATTTAACGAGGAAAATTCAATGTGATTGTGTTCGAGTTCGGGTTTTAATCAGGTTCAACTTTTGGGTTTGGGTTTGGTATTGTTGATACCCTAGTCCGAACCCGCCCCAGACCCGATTAATATATATAAAATTATACCTAAATAAAATTTATATATATAGAAATTTAACATACATATATATATATAACCTATATATAAAAAAATATATGTTTTGAACGGATTTTTTCGGGTTCGGAGATACTATCATTGTTTTCAACACCGCTTAATTTGGGTTCGGGTTTTGGATTTCAGATTCGGTTTGGGTAAGCACAAACCCGACCCGATCCCATTCCTAGTTTCAACATGTTCTGATTAAAATGTAAGAGATAAGATAGCACAAACAATTTTGCCACTTGTTTGGTTCTTAAATTGGGTTTGATACAAGACAAAATACTTTGCATAATATGTATTGGAAAACATGGGCTCACGAGTTACACAATATGTATTGGAAAACATGGGCCATATAGTAACCCAATCATACGGATCTAATAATATCCCAAACGTAAACATTAGGAGACATGAATTAATGGTTGATTGATAAATGAAACAAATAAAATAGAATAAAGGAGAATATGCTTATATCGACTTAATAAGTTTTCATTTAAGCCTAGATTCCTAAAATAACTAAAAGGTTAAGAGTTTGATTCATGAGAATGATACTTGTTGGGATGAACAATCACACACTTCAAAATAGATTAGTTCGGAATACCATTGTAATTTAGGAATAGATACTTTAGCTTGTTTGGTATTTGAATTTCATGACTTTATAATGTTGTTTTATTAATCTCTTCTAAAAAATTAGACTAACCTAATGTTTTAAACCAAATATATTCATGTCATAATTGTTTTGGAGAATTGGATTCCCGATAAGGAGATAGAGATTGATAATAACATTATGAATAATTCAAATAGTATTGTGTATGAAATACCTAAACCCATAATCAAATAAAATCCATTTTTTTGCCATCTCTACTTTACATTGAAATTATGGCTAAGAAAACGAAATAAACAATAAGAGATTTACTTTCCAATATATTATCTTTATAGAAGTCTACAGATCAGACGAAATGTTATATTTGACTCATGATTAAATGACATATTTTGACTCATGATAATCAAATAGAAATTGAACTCTAATTCTAACATTATGTTAAGATTTAATATCAAAACCAATTAATAATAAGAAAAATAGTACAACAAATATTTAAAGAACAAAAGCAAATAATATCTGAATTATTTTGCAAACACTAAAGTTGTGAATTAAACTTGACATTGTATCTTATTTGATGATACTTAGCTTTACTATCACTTACAATATTCAGATATTTGTCTGCCGTATATAATAATGTTTTATATACACAATTTAATTTAAGATGATAAACCTTACACACAAAATTAAAAGATTTAATTATATTGACTTCATGGAATGATAACTTATTAAATCTGGATCATTAGATAAACATAATTTAAAGTTTAAACTCTGTTTTTATTCTATTTTATTGCAATTAAAATCTAAAATGTCTAATGTAATTTGGAGAATAGCCATTACTGTGGGATAAGACCACATACAAGAAGGTCACTCCCCACAACTCATCTAGTGTGAGCATGATACAAAGACTTTTATATACAAAACTTAATTTACCTAAATCAAATTTATTTATTTTTATATCAAATCATATCATATTTTACTTTCTATAATATATATATATACTCACTTGAAAACAATAAGCTATCATCAGAAATTCGAATATTTAATATGAATTGTTGTATCTTATTTAAATGGTCTAAATTAAAATTAAAATATACATGCACATAAATATGATGTGACTAATAATTAATTTTTAATTCTGACTATTCATGATTAGCTATAATAGCTTGTTCTCGTGGTTTTTATATGAGAATGGTTATCGATTGATTCATGCTATATATATATATATATAAAATATAAAGGGTGGGTGTCTTAAACATGATGGACACACTACCACCTTTTGTAGGTAGATGAGCGTGAAAAGGCTCGAATGAATCCACCGATGCAGTCTGCCAAAGATAGTACTTGCTTCAGAAATATGCATTTCCATTGAAAACAAACAAACAAAAGTGCAAAAGATAATAATTCCCCCTCAAGGAACTCACGATTCCATTAACACTAATACTGTTATTATAGTACTTATTATTATTGCATTCCTTCTTTCCTATTCTCAACACAGAGATAGAGAGAGAGAGCTAAAAGTTAATATATTAAGTTACATTCTTTGGAACAACTCATTAATCAAAGTTAGAACAATGAGAAAGAAAATATGGATTTTTTGGTGCCTCGTTTTTGTGGAATGTTATCTGGGTATGTATGCTTTCTTTCTCCTCCTTGTTCACACCAACTTGTACATTCTTATGTTGTCTTTCATCACAAACTATATCTGAGTATGTCTCTTCTTATTTTCTCTTATTATTTTCTGAGTATTAAGTTAATCAAAGTATTGGGGTTATGCTCTAGAGTTTCTTGCTGTGTAACTATGCTACTTTTTAGGACTACATTTGCATAAGACTTGTTCAGTTCAGCAGATCTTATTTTCTCTGTCACTTGCTAACTAGTCAGTAAAACTTGTTTCTTTCTTTTAAACTTGAATCATTGCAGCACTTAATTTTGAGTAACTTATTGTGTGAACTTATTAGTTTAAAAATAGTTATGTTTTGTTTCCCATTGAGGCAAAAATGGTGTGACTGTGACTGATGTTAATCTTTATTTGACAGAATAATGAGTACTCTGAGTCTTAACTAAAACAAATCATAGCTCAGAAGCATGGTTAAAGCTTATCTTTGTATTTTCTTGCCAAGTGGGATACAACTGAAGAAAAAAATTGGTCCAAAACTTTCCAACCTCTCATTTTCACCTTGTGAACAAATTCAGAAGGAAAATATATTCTTTTAAACATGTGTTGGGTCACATTTTTTAGTATTGTGATAAAATACTTATTTTGTCTCATTTGAGGCATTATTTGTAACCTTGGTTCTTGTTTGATCTTAAAACCCTGAATCCACTAGTATATTTGATGACCAAAATGTGCAAATGTTTTGCTGGTAACATACTTTGCTTCCTCCATGCCATAATCAAACACGTAATAGTGACTAATTTGATTTTAAATGGGACTAATTCGACCAACATTTGATATTTTGCGGGACTGTTTTGAATTTTTCAAATTTTTTGGACAGAAAAACATGATCCACATTAAACTATTCATGTTCAACTAGTCTTAACAATAAAATCATTGAATGTGTGACATTGGTGTGTGCTAAATTAGCGTGAGAATATCATATTATATAAATCATAATTGATGCTATATCACATTAGTTTCATGAAATAGAAATTATAAAATCATTGAATGATTATGCATGTGGTAATTCTGTTTTTCCATCTTCTACTTCCATTGCAATAAATGATTTAGCTATGGCAAGGGAAATAGTGGTGCAAGAGAAGGAAGAAACTGCAATTCCAGTCCAAACATTTTCACCACCAGAAGGCAACACTACATTCATTGATGGCACAACATGGTGTGTGGCCCTTGCTGGTGTTTCCCAAACTGACTTGAAAAATGCACTAGATTGGGCTTGTGGACTTGGAATGACAGATTGCACTTCTATCAAAGTTGGTGGACCATGTTATGAACCAGACACACTTCTTTCTCATGCATCCTTTGCTTTCAACACTTACTATCAGGCTAATGGGAATTCTGATATTGCTTGCAATTTTGGAGGCACTGCTACTATCACTAAAAATAATCCCAGTAAGTTCAAATGTTATTGTCGGGAAGTAAATCGAACTTCCCTGCTTGACTTATTTTTTTCAATGACTTAAATACTTGTTGAACTATTCATATTATTATCGAATCATTTATTGTTTTGATTATACAATGTGTAATAAATATTGATTGTGTGGTCCATATACTAATACCTCTAAGCTTCATGAGCCTGTATATCATTGTTTCATTGTGCAAAAATGTTATGTGGCTTTTGGCATTTAGCTTGATGAGTCTACATGTATGAATAAAGTAATCTAAAGTAGATACATTCTTTGAAATTAGATTGGATATATTTCTTTTCATAAAGCATAGTTCCTTATGTCATAGAGAGTACATTTGACGCATTATTTGTTGGAAGCTTTCTGAAAAATAAGTGCAGACAAGTCAGACATAAAAAATTAGATTAGACACATTTTTTTCTTCATAAATAACTGTTTGTGTATATAGCTGGCAATGGAATCTGTTTTTTATGTTTTTTTGCTCTCTTTTTTGGTTATTTGGAGGTTACTCAACAATGGAAGTCTATTTTCTTCCAAAACAAGTTATTCTTCCTTTGTGAAATTTTAATGTTAATCTTTCAACATAAATTACTTAATTCTTAACTATTAATTTACACTGAACTTTTATGTTTCTTTTCACTGTAGGCCATGGAAAATGTGTCTATTCTACATCAGGGTATGTATGGTGTCATTGCATAATTAGATACATATATTTTATTAAATTAAATTTACAAAATTACTCTTTATAATGTGACAGATCTGTAGGTTCTTCTGCTCCACCCTCATTGAGAAAGCATAACCAAAGCTTCGTGTGGTGGAAACTAGCCACTTTGATAATGCTATCATATTTTGGATGTAAGAGTATGGTCAATGAATGATTATGGACAAAAAGGAATATGGAATTAGAGGAAGGTAGCAATATGTACTTTTGTTAGCATTTTTGTAATTATGTTCCTTATGGTGCTAAGTTATTCTTAGCTTTCATGTTGGGTCAAGACAAGAATCATTAATTGGATGCAAACCTCTTTTCCTAGATGATTAAATTGTTGTTGGTACCCCTTGTGACAAATATTATCTAGATAGTATTCACCATACCCATACTACAATAATGGACCTATGAATCACTCTGTTTTAGGAAGACTCTAAATTAGATTGATAAAAGATTATGTTAAGATTAAGTTAGTTTTAATTTATTTGATTTTTTTTATAATTTATAGTTATAGTTTATTTATTATTTGGGTTTATCATCTTATTATTTGTAATGATTTTTGCTTATATAATAAATTGTCAAGACTAATTTATACTTGAGTTCGACCAATCTTTACCATTTATAAACTCTTACAAATTTTATTTCTTTTGCAAAAAGCAACTATAAATTATTTTTCTTCTCAATTACCCATTAAACTTTAATTGTTGATGCATAAAGAAAATGTTAAATCAATAGCAATTCAATTTATGTCATAAATTTTATTTTCAATTCGAGTGTTGGATTGCTTTTATGTAATTTTAATTTTTTATATATATCAATGTTATTGTATTAATCACTTTTAACTTTTAAATTTATTTATCATATACTTATCAATTAAATTTATACTTTGATGACGGTTTCCTCCGGATACCAATGTTGGTTAACGTACATTATTGTATTGTTACTATTGTGAGTTTGATTGCAACGATTACCTTGTTGGCCTACTAATTATTTAACAATATATTTGCATAGAGATCAATTTCACCCATTGATAAAATTTAAGAGATAATTAAAAATAAAAAATAGTTCTTAGTGACTACTTAAAAAATGCATAAAGTTTAAAGAGCTTTATGCACTTTTCCCTTCTTTTTTTAACCTGCCTATCTATTAATTTGCTTCTCATATTTTGTTGCCGTTAAGTTTCATATTTATATTATCATAAGAGATTACATTCCATAATTTCTTATTAGTAAATGACACCTTAACATTAAATTTAATTTAAGTAGATTACTTTGTTTCTAATAACTGAATTTAAGTAGATTAGACAGACCATCAGGATTTATGACTAACCCAAGATCCGAGTCATCCATGGATGCATAAGGTTACTTACATGGTTCATGCATGTTTGTTACCCTGTGCAACAAGATCGAGTTGGTAAGGATAAAAAATTATCGTCATTTTTTATTCATTTTTATGATCATCGATCATAGGGGGGTCCCTTTACCATTCTGTATAAATGATTTATTCTATTTGTACAGATATGGTGGAGGGGGGTGGATTCAGCCTCAGCGAAACTCGGAATCTGGTCAAAGCCTAAATGGAATTGAATTCATAATTACATAAGCAAAATCCATGACTAGATGCATAAGGTTACTTACAAGTGAAGACTCCCCTCAGACACATTTAAGATTCGCCACATATTCTTACATAAGTATACTAAAACTAATGAGCATATCTTGTTGATGATACCGTTATTCATTCCTTGTGCATAAATACAATCTGATCGCACTGAGTAAAAATAAAAGAAACCTTTAAGATAGTAATTAAGAAGTATCTCTAGTATTTTTACCTTATTCAACCATCCTCTATAATTTCATATCTTCACCTAAAGTACTAGATCTCAACCCAGACTTTAAAATACCCTACTAATTTTATTGACAACCAAAAGGGCCTTAAGTTCAGGGTCTTATATTGAGCCGGCCTAATACCCGACCCGCCTATGTAGGGCATTCCGGTTCACAACAATTGTGACACTGATAGTGAGCAAAGAAGAGGGCAAAAGCGAGGCGCTTCAAGTTCTATGTGAAGCGAGAGAAAGAGAGAGAGAGAGGGTTTTTAAAAGCGTGTGATTGTGATTTGTAAATTTCACAAACACATAGTGTGCGTGAGAGTGTGAAGATTCATAAGAAGAGAAGATGAGTATATGGAACTACGTGGTGACGGCTCACAAACCCACTAACGTCACTCACTCATGCGTCGGAAACTTCACCAGCCCCCACGACCTCAATCTCATTTTAGCGTATTCCCCTTTTTCTTAATCTTAGGGTTTCAATTATCTTAATCTTTTTTTCTTAATTCAGTTCTTTTCTTACAGGAAATGCACCCGCATCGAGATTCATTTGCTTTCTCCACACGGATTACAGGTTTCATTTTTCTCTTTCGCTTCTTTTTTGTGTCAATATGATCAGATAAATTAGCTTTAAATTGAACGATTTTCTGTTGCAGGCTATGTTGGATGTGCCAATATATGGAAGGATTGCTACACTTGAACTCTTTCGCCCTTATGTCAGTAAATAAAATCAAACAAACTCCATTGTTTCATGAATTTCTATTTTACATTGTGGTTTTTGTTCTTGCTTAAAAGTCATGCTTATTTATCCCTTGTTTTGGTCTCAATCAGGGTGAGGCACAGGACTATCTGTTTATTGCAACTGAAAGATACAAATTCTGTGTTCTTCAATGGGATCCTGACACCTCAGAGCTCATTACACGGTATGTGAAAGGGACACTTCTCTCTTTCAGAATGGAGTTACTTACGTTTAGGAGTCTCTGTATTCATTTGATTCAGGTTAGAGTTAAGTTGGAAATTGTTACTCAATATAAAAATTGGTTTCCGAACTCGATTTTTTAAGTCTCACATGCCTTTTAGAATTAGAATCCTAATATTCCTTTTTATTGAGAGAATGATGTGTTATAGAAAGATTGGAGAGAATGTGACGGAGGGTAAAATTCCTACTAAAACATGATAAATAATGAACATAGCCAGCCAAAACAATACATAGAAACATCAAGGTTTTCTTATTTTTTTGCATGCTATAAATTGAATTACCTAGAAAGAGAAATAATGTTTATCTAGTTTATTTGTTGAGTCCTCTTTGTCATTGTCATCCAGGGCGATGGGGGATGTTTCTGATCGTATAGGACGTCCCACTGATAATGGTCAGGTATTTAAATCGTTTCACTTCTATCTACTTGTAAATCATGGGTAGTGATTGTGTCCCTAATAGTTCTGATTTTTATACAACATGAATGTTTTATCTATGCTAGGATCTGATGAAAGTTGTGCTGTGCATTTTAGCAGTTAATCCATTATTTTTCTGCAGATTGGCATTATCGATCCTGATTGTAGGTTGATTGGGCTCCACCTGTATGATGGCTTGTTTAAAGTATGTAACTTTCACATATTCACAATCATGTAAATAATTAGATTAGAATGTTAATAATTTTTGGCTTTCATATCATGTTAAACTATTTGAGTGCTTCACTGTTTATTGATCTTCTAGGTTATTCCCTTTGACAATAAAGGACAGCTCAAGGAAGCATTTAATATTAGGTAATACCATCACTCTTTTGGTTGGCTACACATGGATTCTATTTACAACCTAAGCATTGCTTGGTATGCGTGAATGTTGTAAACTTTAGACTTTGAGCTTGATTAATGATTATTAACTACCACTTACTCTGGTCCTAATCATAGTTACCTGGTACGCGGCATGGGTATGGTTACGTAGTTCTCTTAAGTACACAATTCATCACTTTTTACGTTAATTTTATGAGACATTCTTTATGATAAACTTGGTACGTGGCGTGCAGTATAGTTAGTTCGATACACGATATGTAAGGTAAATGAGAGAATCATGTTACTGTGGTCCTAACTATGTAAGTTTGAACTGTGAACCTATATCATGTTGGGTATTGCCTTGTCTATATTTCTATATTTCTACAGATGGGTATGGTTACGTAGTTCTCTACATTGCATAAATATGCTTTAGTAGTTACAGTAGTGGACTACAATGAGTGGATCACTATCTAGGTGCCTTGTAGATAAAAGCTAAGATTCATTTGCAAAACAACAAGGACAATTCTTTTTCTTATATCCCGGTCACTGTCAGTCAGTGTATAGAAATTTACTGAAACCTGGTCTAGTAATGTGAACACAAGGATGTAAAGATTATTGAGCTAGTTTTCACTTTAGAGATGTTTAACAAAATCTCATGGTGGAATAAAATGGATGGAATAGATGTATTCATACACTTCATTTTCTTTATGGCTTACGTTATGTTGTAGATGTTGCCTTTGATGATGGCTGTGTTGTGAAAACAACTAGCTTTATCAGATTTGTTTGTATGGCCATTTGTTATCTTCATTCTCATGGTGTTTTTATTCATTAAAATATGGTGTAAATTATTTCTTGAATTCTTCAAAATGCGAGAGTTGACAATGTAGTTAGTTTAAGCAGATCATTGCATATAGGTTGCTGATAAAAGTTGACTAATATAACTTGTAATGCTAGGAATAGACGCCAAGGAACCAATGGCCTAAAAAACATGAGCTTTGTAAGCCCAGGAGTGCTTCTGGTTTATTTCTCACATATTGCATTATATTACTTGTTGAATATCTATGATGCCCAATAGCTTCATTGAAAAACTTACTAAAATGGAGTTTTTGTTGGTAAGACGTTTCTCAGTTTAGAAACAACTAACCGCTCTTTAACACTGTTAACAAGTTGAGTTGTTAAATTATTTACTAAAAAAAATTTCACTACAATTTCGTTCTTGGATTTTTCATCCCTTGTTAGTCCTTTTCCCCCTTTTTATGTTGCGGTGTCTGTTATACTTTAGTTGCTGAATTTACGGTGCATATGTTTTCAGGCTTGAGGAGCTCCAAGTGTTGGATATCAAATTCCTCTATGGTTGTTCAAAGCCAACTATTGTGGTTCTTTACCAGGTTTCGTATTTTGCTTTTCCTATTGTAGTGTTGTTTTTTGGCTATTAGTGAATTAGCTCATCATATAGACTACGTGAGCTGTTATGCTGTTATGCTGTGTAGCTGCTTTTCTTTCCTTCACTCTTTCACTTTGGTTTGTTAGTGGGGAATAGAGGAATTTACAACACAACTTGATCTTGTTTTCTGCCTTTATCTTCTAATATGGAGAAGGGTATGGACTCTTGATTCCTGAGGATATTCTTGTATTCGTTCCATTTCCTTTCCAAACACGGAGAAATCCCTCCTTAGTAAACCTATTTCCAAATCTAGTTAAGTCTGTCATTGTGACAACAGTTCTAAACATTTCCTAACTCATTCTTCCAACAGACAAGAGTTTCTCCATGCCAAATCTACTTAAAAATCTAAAGCAGTTTAGAAGGAGTATTAAACCTTGTGACAGCATGCCGTTTATGCAGTCCCTTTGTGTGTCTAGTTGGAGCACAATGCTCACACCCGTAGTTGTGTCCATTTGCCCCAAAATTTGTGGGTTACAGGAGGGAATTATATTTTAAATTTTCAAAAATTTGCACCTATAAGACCTGGTTACAGTTGGTAGAGCCAATGTTAGTATTATGCCATGTGCTTAATCTGATTTTCCGGAATAATTCCATTCAATTTCTGATTTAACATGTGTTTATGGGCAAATTCTGCATGTATGCTACTCTGCTGCATATTTTCATGTAATACATTCAGTTTCAAACATATCTGCTTTTAGCATCACAATTTTGATATAATATTTTCATTAATGACAGGATAACAAAGATGCTCGTCATGTTAAAACATATGAGGTTGCTCTGAAAGATAAAGATTTTGTTGAGGGTCCATGGTCCCAGAACAATCTTGATAATGGGGCTGATTTACTAATACCAGTTCCCCCACCTCTTTGTGGTGTGCTTATTATTGGAGAAGAAACCATAGTGTACTGCAGTGCTAATGCTTTTAAAGCTATCCCAATCAGACCTGTATGTTATGCATCAGTTCTGTTACTTTCATATAAATCGTCTGCAATGATTTTTTTTATATTTTGTTATGATTTGTATCTATATGACACAATTTTACTGACTTCTATTAATTATAATTTATGGTATGCATTTCAGTCAATTACAAAAGCCTATGGAAGAGTTGATCCTGATGGTTCTAGATATTTACTTGGTGACCATACAGGGTTGCTTAGTCTACTAGTAATAACCCATGAGAAAGAGAAGTACGTGTAGCACGACCACTCATTCACTCATTTTTCTTTTGACTAATCGGAATTATTACTGTCTTGTGCATACATATGCTGATTAAAGAAATAATCTGTAATTCTGTACCTTATCTCACATAAACTGACATACCAGTATTTTAAGTGTTAAATCCTATGGTTTATTTTGTGTATTTATTTTGTAGGGTTACAGGACTCAAAATCGAGGCCCTTGGTGAGACTTCAATTGCATCTACCATATCATACCTTGATAATGCGTTTGTCTACATTGGTTCAAGTTATGGAGATTCACAGGTGTGGTAATAAACTTGCAAATTACTTTTATAAATTTATATTCACATGAATGTTAACTGTATCGAAAATCCGGACGCCCCATGCACGGGTTTTGAGCTTAGTATGGAGACTGAATAACTTGTGTATAAACTGAGTGTATATCTTATATTTGGTAAATTGCTTATTAATTGTATTGATAATATTTTTTACTAAAAAAGTTGTATAGAGAATAAAGAATTACAGCAACGTGGTCTAGGAGCATGGTTTTGTTTATGTGGTAAATGGCAAGGTTGTCAAACTCAAGTTTAGCAAAAGTGGCAAACAGAAATTGCAAACTCGTAAGAGTTGATATGCTTAAAAAAATACTAGTACCCCAAAGTTTAACAGTCTACTCATATTAAGTATTCAACATTACAACTCCATAGTAAAGCTATTAAAAAAATAAAAAAGTAGAAACATGTCAATACAGTGATATCTGATCCAACTATTATATTATGCTTAGCCTAGCACTGGAGTTATAGTTTAACGTTAACAAATTAGAACTAGTCGTAAAACACAAAATCAGCTTCCTCAACCATTCAACCCAGATCTTATTGCAGAACTCAGTGAACTCAACCCAATTACCCATCAAAATCAACCAAAGCTGTGCCTTGATGTTTGAGACCAAAACTATGTGCAAACCTAGGCTTATAGAATGACAAGCAGAATTGGGAGTTTACCAATTCTGTCCATGTTTGCTTGAACTCGTAAGAGTTTGATGAAAAGCGAATTTAATGTGAACTAACTTGTTTACGCTACTTGGGGATCTTGAAGTCATGAGTTTAATTAAGAGTTAATTCTAGTATGTGAGAACCAGGACTAAATGCACTATTGGGGACAATTGTTAAAATTATTCTATAACCCAATTAGCTTAGTGATAGCAACCGGAGAATTTATTCCGGAAGCTTCTGCACTATCTTGGGTGTGTTATTCACTGTTTTCTCAGGTCATGCTGCCTTAAAAGAGAATTGAAGTATATTATATCCATGTCTAGTTACTTTTACTTCCATATTAAGACAAGATATTAACTATTTCTGATGTGTGAAATGCAGCTCATAAAGCTAAATCTACAGCCTGACGCAAAAGGTTCATATGTGGAAGTTTTGGAAAGGTATGTCAATTTGGGGCCAATTGTTGACTTCTGTGTGGTAGACCTTGAAAGACAAGGCCAAGGTCAGGTCGTAACCTGCTCTGGAGCTTACAAGGACGGTTCTCTTCGCATTGTTCGTAATGGAATTGGGATCAATGAACAGGTCATCTTCCCTTCCTTTCCTCCACCTATTTACGCAAATTTTGCAACTAGCACACAATTTTAAATAAAAGAAAATGAAATATCTATATCGAGAAAATATAATTCACAAGTTATTAATTTACTTATGCATTTATTTGATGTAGGCATCTGTAGAACTACAAGGTATCAAAGGAATGTGGTCACTGAGATCCTCAACAGATGATCCTTTTGACACTTTCCTAGTTGTGAGTTTTATAAGTGAAACGAGAATCTTAGCAATGAATCTTGAGGATGAACTTGAAGAAACTGAGATCGAGGGGTTCTGTTCTCAAGTACAGACATTATTTTGCCATGATGCCATTCACAATCAACTTGTACAGGTAGGGTCTGACCATCTCTTCCTAGTCTGGTGGTTTTCTTTCCTTTTTTAGCACCTGCATGTCTCTGACTAAGTTGAAGAAAACTGGACACTGTATTAAAGAAGTTGTTCTTGTTAATAGTGGCTATCAAATTCTCAACTAACCAAATATGAATCACAATAAATATCCGCCCTTGCATTTTTCCGTAAAGACTAATGCCTTGTTTAATCTTAACAAACTTATATTTCTTGTCAAAAAACTAAAAAATGTTATTTCATTTCTGTATGCCCCTAAAAATCACGACAAACTCATTTCTTAGTACTACTATGGTATTTTTTAAGTGATTTCTGCAGAATGAAAACGTCTGCAATTATTCTCCATTTTCTTACATTATTTTAAATAAGTCTTCTTTATCATTTATCAACAGAAAGTGAAACTATCTTCTTGTGAAATTAACTTCTTATGATGGATAAGGGTTAGATGTTGTTGTTGATGCTGCTGCTCATTTTCTTTGTTTTGGTAAAATTACTCTATTTTGTGACTTCTTGAAGCGTCTTGTGAAAGATTATCTCTTACATGATACTTTGAAGGTTATGTAGGTTCACACACACATATACAGATATATGTCTCACATTTTGTTTCATGGTAGCCAAACTGTTCTTAGCTAATAAACTAACATCACAGGTAACTTCAAACTCTGTAAGACTGGTCAGTTCCACAACTAGAGAGCTCCGGAATGAATGGCATGCACCGACAGGCTTTTCTGTAAACGTTGCTACTGCAAATGCTACCCAGGTTTGATTTGGATGCATTATAAATATTTTATTTTTTAAAACTACTAGTTGTATTTGGACTTTGGAGGAAAGGTGCTGTGTTTACTGATTAGAAAGTTCTATGATCACTAAATTAGCAAGGTGCTGTGCTACCTTGCTACCTTGAGTTAACTCAAAAAAGGTAAAGAATAAAAACATCACAAGGAATATTGAATTAGTAATTGTATTCGTTGCTGGTTATTTGGAATTTTTAGCAAAAGGGAAAAAATTCTTGTAGGCTTTCAGTTAGCATTAGTTCTGTATGGCGCTCTCCTTTTAAATGTCTTCATCTATTATTTCTGTTACCTAGGGAATCATTTTTATTGGATTTGCCAATGATTCTTTTTGAAGCTCCCATAGTATATAGCAAACTTGAATAGGAACTCTTTTGCACTTTGAAGTTGTTTTTCTCTCCGAGACCCCCACCAGGTGGGAGTCTTGTGGAGTGTGTTGCCCTTGTTATGTTTTTCACATATGTAGAACAATAGTCCAAAGGGAGAGATGAAGAGGAACCAGCTCCTACTCTGGGAAGTCAGCTAAAAAAAGTAAAGCATGTCTTGCATAGATTTTTACTTTTTTTTAATAATGCCTTGAAAGTTGAAAGGATTTTCTATCACTGAAAATTCCTCCAAAGGAGAGAACACCAGATTCTGAGATAATTCAAGCTTCTGACTTCAAAGTAATATAGCATGTCAAGTTCCTTGTATAGGGAAACTTTGGTAATCATTTTTATAAAATGATTATACTGTTCAGTTAAGTAATTTTGGATAATTGGTAGAAATGCTAAAATATTTCTTAGGTAAGGTAACACTTTTGTTGCTGTTGACTGAATTACTTGCTCCGAATTAGTTGTGTTTGGCAACATAATCCGAGCATAGCCTCCAAAGTTCTTTCTAAATCTACACAATTAGTTTTGGTATGGCATCTAAGCAAGCTATATTGAAGTTACCATTTAAGTGAATGTCTTCAACCTATTTCATTACTATTACATTCTACATATTTCAACTGTTGGATTTCGCGATGACAACACACATTAAGTTTATATTAAAATTGGTGATTATTGTTATGTTCGGTTACAGGTTTTGTTAGCCACAGGAGGTGGGCATTTGGTTTACCTTGAAATTGGAGATGGCACACTGCAGGAAGTAAAGCATGCCCAACTGGAGTATGAGATCTCATGCCTAGACATAAATCCAATTGGTGAAAATCTGAATCAAAGTAATCTAGCAGCAGTTGGAATGTGGACTGACATAAGTGTTAGGATTTTTTCTCTTCCTGACCTGAATCTCATCACAAAGGAGCATTTAGGAGGAGAGATAATACCTCGATCTGTTCTGCTCTGCGCCTTTGAAGGGGTAGGCTTTATTTGAGCTATCTTTTTTTTTTCCTTTTCAATTTTACTATTTTGCTTCTGCTTATTTACTTTGTTTCTGAATGTTCCAACACAATCTGGATGTTCCTTTCTTTCCTTGTAAATTAAATCTTTATTGCTGACTTTTTTGGATTTTCACATACGCAAGCAAATGTGGGTGACACAGATCAGCAACATTACTATCCTTTTAGGATTCCACTCTTTCTTGTAATGTTCAAGGATTATGTTGACACATTGTTCAACTTACAGTCTCTTTTTCGTAAGTTTAATGTTGGTTTCCTGGCTCAAAATTTTCCACTTAAATATGTTGCATTTTCATTTTATTCTCCAGATATCTTACTTGCTATGTGCCCTCGGCGATGGCCATCTCTTAAACTTTATGTTGAACACAAGTACTGGTGAGTTAACAGATAGGAAGAAGGTCTCTCTTGGAACACAACCTATTACACTACGGACTTTCTCATCGAAGAATACTACTCATGTATTTGCCGCATCTGATCGGCCAACTGTGATTTATAGCAGTAACAAAAAGCTACTTTATAGTAATGTAAATCTGAAGGAAGTGAGTCACATGTGCCCTTTCAACTCTGCTGCTTTTCCAGACAGGTTTGTTGGTCGTTGTTTACCTTGACATCCAATATTTATTGATTTATGCCCTTCTGTTGTTTCGGGGTCTTGTGCATTTTGATGCAAAATACGTTGCTGGTTATCATACTGAACTACTCTTTCATAACAGTTTGGCAATTGCAAAAGAAGGTGAACTCACTATTGGCACCATTGACGACATACAGAAACTTCATATTCGCTCTATCCCGCTGGGAGAGCAAGCACGGCGTATTTGCCATCAGGAGCAGTCTAGGACTTTCGCTATTTGTAGTTTGAAATACAACCCAACAAGTGCTGAAGAATCTGAAATGCACTTTGTCCGCCTGCTGGATGACCAGACTTTTGAGTTCATATCAACTTATCCACTTGATACTTATGAGTTTGGTTGCTTTATAATTAGCTGCTCCTTCTCAGACGATAATAACGTGTATTACTGTGTTGGAACTGCATATGTATTGCCGGAGGAAAATGAACCCACCAAGGTAAGTTGAGTGAGTTGACAAAATATGTATTCTTTTCAGCCTTGTTCTAGTGAAAGATTCTGATATACTGTGCTTCCTTTGCCCATTGTTAAAAAACAATTGTAGGGAAGAATTCTTGTTTTTTCTGTCGAAGATGGAAAGCTACAACTAATTGCTGAGAAGGAGACAAAAGGAGCTGTTTATTGCTTGAACGCGTTTAATGGTAAATTGCTTGCTGCTATTAATCAAAAAATTCAGCTATACAAGTGGGTGCTCCGAGATGATGGTACCCATGAATTACAATCTGAATGTGGACATCATGGACATATCCTAGCACTATATGTGCAAACTAGAGGAGATTTCATTGTAGTGGGTGATTTGATGAAATCAATTTCCTTGTTAATCTATAAGGTAAGCCTCTGAAGTTTCTGATTGTTTATGGATGAATAGTTGGTTTTCTTTTTATTGAATACTCCTTTTTTCTTTTGGTTGATATTAGCATGAGGAGGGTGCTATTGAGGAGAGAGCTCGTGACTACAATGCGAATTGGATGTCAGCCGTTGAAATCCTCGATGATGACATATATCTTGGTGCGGAAAATAATTTTAATCTCTTCACTGTTCGGAAAAATAGTGAAGGTGCTACCGATGAAGAACGGGGTCGTCTTGAAGTGGTTGGTGAGTATCACCTTGGAGAATTTGTCAATCGCTTCCGGCATGGTTCCCTTGTTATGCGCTTGCCGGATTCTGACGTGGGCCAGATTCCAACTTGCATTTTTGGAACCATTAATGGCGTGATTGGGGTAATTGCTTCACTTCCTAATGAGCAGTATGTCTTCTTAGAGAAGCTTCAGTCAAACTTGAGGAAGGTCATTAAGGGTGTTGGAGGGCTCAACCATGAGCAATGGAGGTCATTTAACAATGAGAAGAAAACTGTAGATGCCAGAAACTTTCTGGATGGGGATTTGATTGAATCGTTTCTCGATCTGAACCGCAGTAAGATGGATGATATTTCCAAGGCAATGGATGTATCAGTAGAGGAGTTATGCAAGAGAGTAGAAGAGTTGACAAGGTTGCATTGAGTTTGTCCTCATTTGGAGCTCTTCTTTGTTCTTTATTCTTGTGTAAGGAAACCTTATACTTTTTCTAGAGGTTAATATGACATTATTTTGTTTTTTTCTTCGTATTTTACCCGCTTTTTGCCTTAACATGTGTTGCTAGTAATGTGTATATACAGTTGAGTCAGGTCTACAAAATATTAACATTAAAAAACCGGAATCAGTCATGATTCTTATGGTTGAACAAGCTTCATATTTGGTTTAGTTTTTTGATGATGGGTAAGCTCTCTTGAGCATTTTTTTCTATTTTGATTTTAGCTCACTAGCATGAGTGCATTTTACACCGTTTGCTTCTCTCTTTGGGAGGATTTTGGAGAGAAAGGAGATGAATAATTTATTTTTAATTTTTCAATTAAATGAGTTACATAATATTTATATAAATATAAATGAGTAATGTTATATTCTCATACTAAAACCTCTTATCCACAAAAAAATGATATATGTCATAAAATGACATTTTATTTATTAGTAGTTGGTTTATAACTGATATATGTTACTTTTTTATGACTAGGATGATTAGTAGAAAGATATAACATTTTTTCAGGATAGTAATGCATTTTCGTTTGATGATAAGCTCCACCCATCAAAATAAAACATTATTTCTAACTATTATAAATGTTAACATTATCCTACCCTATTTTCTATACAACTAAATTAAACATCTAGTATAAATATTGATATTAGTGTGTGAATGAAATTAAACATCTAATATGTATATTAAACATACCATATGGAGACATAAAAGGTGTTAAATTGGAAAGTCAAATCTTGTAGTACAAATAATGAAATTAAACATTGCTCTTTCTATTCTTTGGAGATCTGTTGTAATACAACATCTAGACATGGTTTTTAAACCAAACATTCACTTTTCCTAATGACATTAAAGAGATTTCAGAACAAAATTTTCTTGCAGTGAATTATATTTGTGACTGTATACATGCATTTCATCAACATCAGATTTCACTAATCTTATGTCACCAAGCCAAACAACATTAACATAATGGTATATGAAAAAAAAAACACATTAATGTTCATCACCAGTAAGGGTTCTTCTGCTAGGGCCTGTTTTTGTCTCCTTTCTTCTTCATTCTATGATCTATGTATTTTTTTAATACTAAAATCTTACATTATAACATCGTTTGATTGAATATCAATATGATCCTTGAAATCAGGATACCCTTAAATGATTTAAAACCTGATTGAGGTCATTCAATATTAGATATAAGAAGTAAAGAGAAAAAGATGTATGTACCGACGGTGTATGAGTTTGATATACTGTCATTGCATTGTTACTGTTCATATCTAATCATCATTGATTTTTCAAAAAAATTAATACAAATGAATGTGAGTGATATAATGATTGTGTATATATCTTTACATTACCATTGCATAGATATTTCACTCGAGATGTAACTATTTTGAGAAAGATATATTGATAAAATTTACCATAACCAACAAAATTATTGGAGTGATGTATAAGAAATAAAGTAACATTATTATTGTGAACCAAAGAAAGGCAGAAAAAACTGAAGCTATATTTGTGTTTGTAATACAAGGGAAGACTATTAAATAAGCTAGTATAAACAAATATGAAGAAGAACATGCCAAAACTATTGGAGTGAAAGTAGAGGAAAAAAAGAGGGCGTGGGAAGGGTTATAAGTAATAATGAGAAGAAAATGTGTTTTGTAATAATACTAATTATAATTATAACAAGTCCCCATTGACTTTGCAGTATATTTTGTGAGAAACAATCATATTTGAAACAGGTGATTATTAATTTATTATTAACGACAAGACTATCCTTAACAATTATTTTACTTAGACATCAGTATATTAGTTATTAGAGAATCTTGATTTGTGAAGTCCTAAACCTTTTTGTTTATTTTTTGACCTACAAATTTCTAAACTTGGGCCCCACGAGGCCCTACTTTTTTGTGAAGTATAACAAGTCAAGCCTGCGTAACATGTTGATTTAAAAAAAAAGATCAAGCAACCTAAAAACCGCATTAATCAATTTTGATTGATTAGAAATGAGCGTATATGAAAGCTAACTAATACCAAACAAAAATAATAAAAAATGAAAGTACACACGAAAAATGAATATTCCGTTTATTCCATTCATATTCATATTCATATTCCCAGTGACATCTAATCAAAATTATTCCATTCAACAAAATATAACGTCATAAGGTCATTGTCTCCACAATAGCTACGGCAAGAATGAAGTAATAAGAAAGATATTATTTTAACAATCTACACAAAACAAGCATACTTGTATTTATAGATTAAAAATAAGTGTGATATTTTGAACAAAAATAAGTGATAACTGTAATTAAGCTAAAAAAACATTATATATATTATGAGGATAAGTTTAAATAGTATCATTATTTTTTGGTTCGTAAAATGCATGAATAATTCTAAGAATATATTTTTTAATTACCTTTATAATATATTGTAATGAACTAAAAAATAACGAATATGTAATAATATTTGAATTTATTTTTATAATATATCATATTTTGTTTAACTTAATTATACAATCGAACATTATTTCAATATTTTCCCTCCGTGATTGTCTTGTATCAAAGCAAGTCAACCATAGAAATTTATGGTCTTTTCAACAAAAAACAGAAGTATTAATCGTCTACGAAAATCAATCATTCATACATCTATCTCTAATTTATTTTTAAATTAAAATAAATATAAGAAGTCTTCCATTGATGTCCTCATTATATTTAATATATAATGAATGAATGAATTCTATTAGATATTGTTTAATAAATATTTTTATTGGAAAATGATATATTTAACATATTGAAATGCTGAAAATTTTCTAATATCAATTTGTATATAAATCTTAGTAAGAGAATGAAGAATGTATATCTATATATATATGTAGTAGTTTATAGCAACGTCCAGCTGTATCCGAATTCTTGTGTAGGATCCACATTTTATGGGAATCTTAAGTCTTAACGTCTCTACTCCTGATTGCACAAATTTCTCTCTTCTTTGACAATAGTGGCTTCTTGAATTTTGTTTTTTTTTTTTTTTTATATTAACTTATTAAGTTATTTTTGAAGATGGTAAGTTGTAACAGCTTGGTGAGAACATATTTAATTACCTTATTCATCCAATATACTTATAAAGTATTGATGGTTCATTTATATGATATTTTAGGATGAGTTTAATGTTTATGTACTATCATTTTAAAATTTTATAAATACAATTATAATGGAGGTAGTGCTGAAAGTATATAAACTATTTCCACTTTTACAATTTATAAGGTTTTTTTAATGATTCTTTTTTTATCATTTACTCTTATTAAAGGTTTTATCTCTCTTATTTTTAGGATAAGTCAATAAATCACATACTCAACTAATAAGGCGTTGGTCTAGTGGTATAAGGCTCAACTAGATCCACAATATGACTAAAATGTCAAAAGTTCGATTTCTGAAAGCAACACTTGTTGGGAAGGACAAATACGTATCCGAAAGGGATTAATTCCCTACTAAAAGGTGAGGTGATACCCTTGAAATTCAATAAATCACCCATACTCAACCAATAAGGTGTTTGTCTAGTGGTGTAAGGCTCCACTAGATCCGCATAACGACTAAAATGTCAAAAATTCAATTTCTGAAAGCGACATTTGTTAGGAGAGACAACTACATATCCCGAAAGAGATTAATTTCCTACTAAAAGGTGAGGTGATACCATTGATAGTAAAAAAAATCATTCTCATGTACTAAAAATTTGTTTTCTTCAAAACTATAAACTAATAATTACTCCAATACTAAAAGAACTTAAATTTATAAGGTTGTATTTTTTTTTACAATATCAGAAAAGTTAAGCACATATAACTACTTTGATCATCTTTTTAATTCGGTTGAAAACCCATCAACAAAAAGAATGCACGTTATCAAATCATTAGTTATTGCACCACTATTTAAGATCTTGTGAAGATCCAAATCTATACAAAAATAGTCACATGTTTCTCTTGCTTTGACTTCCACCCTCCTAAACACACTAAGGGTCGAAGTAATTATTTTTTATTACTTCAAATTTGTGGAAACTTTTATCTAAGAATGAAGAAATAATCTAGAACGATGACATTATAAGATTTCCATTTTTATCAATAAATAATAAATAAGGTATATAACTATTGATGATATATAATTTTGCTATATAAAATTTTTTTTGATCGCCAATTTTGCTATATAAATGTGGAGTAGAAATATCGCCGCTAGTAATTTTAGAAGTTACGGGAGCAAAATATATTAAATAAATGAGAGTAAAAGACTGGCTTATTGTAGTCAAGATTTTTGCTCCTATTATTATAGTCATTAATAACATAGAAAATATAATTTAGTCCCAAAGATTTTAAACATGATCCATTTTAGTCCTTTAGTTAGGGAAATTATGTTAAAGTTAACAAAAGTTCATGCATGCCATATTGCTTGTGCATCTAACGTGTGAAACCTAATTACCTATATTGCACAGTTCTTGATGTAGTGAAAGAAATATATGAACAATGATCATATGTCCTAAAAAATTCTAGTAGGACAGGTAATATTTATTCGGACTATATATATTGCACTTTAATTTTAATAGTCCTTACTCCTTACTAACGAATCATATTAATGCTTTTTGGAAACTCTATTGTACTTCCCATATATTTAGGGATTATGATGGTATGTGCAAAAATCTTTAGAGATCAAAATGAGTTTTTCCAATAATCTTCAATAGTAGCAAACTATGCATGCAATTGCTTGTAATGTAACCTTCTTTGTTTGCCATTATCTTTCATTTTGGGAGAAATAATTATTTATTTTAAATTGTTTATTTAGAAGTTGAAAAGGTATTAATAACTACATTTTCAAGTAGGCATTTGAGTGTAATAGCTACCTTTAAATAAGAGAGACAGTCACTGGAACAATATTAATAATGATTTAATGGAGACATAAAAAATAAATATTAAAACAAAAATAAATTTCAACCTAACTATATTAATTAGCTAGTTTGGTTTTGTATTCATGTCAAAAAAGACAAATCACATGGAATGTAGAGAGTAATTAATTATAATGTCATAACAAAGATTATCTTAAAGATAATCATCAAGGAATCCAAAAATAGAAAATGTAAATTGAACAATATGGTACTTATTATTTAAAAGTCTTTAATCCACCACATTTTACACCACTTTATTTTTTTATTTAAAATTGCTCTTACAAGCTCTTTAATATTTGCCCTAATTATTTTTGTCAACAATTTTAATACAATATTTATGCATTGTTAGTCTAAAATTTATACACAGTCACTAATTAAATATATAATTGATAATGCACTACCCGTATATATAACTCATATATGTCACTGTATATATATTTTTTCTTCACACTACAAATAATGAAAAAAATTCTATATCAAGTATTATACGCTAGTATCTTTATTACCGGTAAGAAATAATAACTTCTTTAATATTTAATAACGTATATTAATGACAAAGATAATAACATTGTATAAAAGATTTGAGTTAGCAAACTATAAATCTTTATAAATAAAGGAAAAATATATTAGGAACATAAGCTCCATCTCTTGCCGTAGCAAGAACCACACCTCTGCATCTTCTTGTTTAAGGTATCATAATATAATAACTACTTTTGTTTAGTTTCTTCAAAACAAACGTATCCTCGTTTTTTCTTTTTCTATCATTGTTAAACCATATCTCACACGTTACTTAACAATCTTTATACATCATGAGCAGGATGGTAACACCAAACGCCGCCGTGAATAACGGAGGAGTACGGCGAAGGGGATGCACGTTTCAGAGAAACGATTTCTTCCCAGAGGAGTCGTTTAAGAACTGGAAGAACTATAGTAGAGCGTTCTTGGAAACGCCGTTTAGGTTGAAGGATAGGGTATTGACAAGATCCTCCGATCAGACGGAGTTAGTGGAGGTGAAGTCACGGAGCAACCATGAGATGAAAAAAACGCTGAATTGGTGGGACCTTATGTGGTTTGGTATCGGCGCCGTCATTGGCTCCGGTATATTTGTTCTCACTGGCCTTGAAGCGAGGGAGGAGGCTGGACCAGCGGTGGTGTTGTCTTACGTTGTTTCTGGTATCTCTGCGTTGCTTTCTGTCTTTTGCTACACTGAGTTCGCCGTTGAAATACCCGTCGCAGGTTCTGTCTTAAACTTTCTTTACTTCTTAATTATGTGACATGTTTTTCTTCACGCATGATAGAATTTAGGATATACTTTGTGAGAGTAAATGGTTGTTCATGGTTATTGTAGTTATGAATTTAGTTGGAAAAGTGAATGTAATAACATTTTTATGATTGAGACTAAAAACAAAACAATACTTCTCTGTGAGTTAGGATAAAAAACCAAACGAAATTAAAATGCAAATTTGAATAATACATATATCTATTTAATAAAAATTAAATTACTTTTTTGTTATTAAAAATATATGTTTGTCTATTAAGATCATATTTCCTTACCTACTATATGAGATGATTCATATAGGAACGAGTATCACATATTCCAAAAAATTTTTGTTCTCATGTTCCAAGACAATCATATTACACCAAGTAATATAAAAAAATAATTTTTTATTTTTTTAATTTTTATATTAATTACGTGTCATTTTTTTACTGGCTTGGGACATCATTTTTGGGACAGGGGATCTCCATTCTTCATATAGTATACAAGAGAAAAGTAAGGAATTTGGATCCTCTCCAGAGAGACCAATGGGTTATAAGATAGTGACACGTGGCAAGACAAAAAATCAATGGTTGTGATTTAAAGTGAAAATGAAATAAATTTCAATTAAAAAAATCCCTAAATTCATTCTAATCTTGGAGATCATTTCTATACCCTATCAATATTTTATTCTTCCTGAGAAAAATAACTCTGAGTTTAAGGTTTGATTTAATTCATTGACTATCAAATTAAGAAGAAACTAAGTTTAAAAGTGGTGTGAATTTGGGTTGAAGAACAGTAAAACACATATGAAGAGCAAAACAGTTTTAATTAAATTGGTTAGAACACAGTGTTGGTTCTTCAACTTCTTCTATCTTCTTCATACTTCACTTTATCTCTAACCATCTTCTTCATTTTTTCTCTAATAGAACCCATAAAAGACTCTTCACACTACCCATTAAACACTCTTCTTCACTTTATATCCAACAATGATGGTTCTTCTCCCTTTCCATCATTTCTTCTTCAATTTATTTTAACAAACCATTCAGACTTTATAAAATCTCATTTTTATTTGTTTTCAATTCTAACTAAATTAATGATTCACATTGATATTCTTCTATCCTCTCCATACTTACAAATGATTTAGAGAAAAATGAGAAAATGATTTAGGGCTTTTTTTATTTTTTAATTAAAATTTAATTCATTTTCACTTTAATCACAACCATTGATTTTTTGTCTTGCCACGTGTCACCATTTTAGGCCTCTCCAGTAATGGAGAAGATCCAGACTCAAAAGTAAGATGATGTGAAAAAAGAGAGAGCAAGATACAATTAGAAAGGATTCTCACTCTTTTTTAAATTGTTCATCACATCATAATTATTAACGTGTTTACGGTCCACCAATATTAAATTCATTTCGCTATCTAAATTTAGTGAATTAACAAGTTTAACGTGGAACCATTACCGATGAAAAGTTACTAAATTTCAAAGTCACGTCCTTCAAGAATTGAAGTGGATCTAAGATGATCCATATCTTCTATCTCAGTATATGTCATCATCCGTATCTCGTATCAATTAAATTGCATCATTCAATTAAATAAAAAAATTATAAAAACAAAATTATATTATTTAGTGTAAGTTTATTGGTCAAAGATAAAAAGAGACACTTTGGCACAGAAGATGTATGTCTGATCTAACATTCTTTTAGAATTTTATGTCTACACTTAGATTTTCAATAATTTTGAGTTTAATATAACTTCCGTGTAAATCCATTCATATGTGAACTTTGACTTGAGAACACATTGCTTTCACTCAAGAGTATTACTAAACTCTTACACGACTATTTTTTCCCTAATTGTATTTATGTAATTCTTATCCCATGGTTATACTTGCATTTTCTTAAATTTCCGGTTGCTATAGTTTTAGGCGTGAATCTGAAAGTATCCGGTGGGTACAAAATTCAAACAAGCTTGATATTAATTGGTTTTTTTTGCGTGTTTGGTACGCAAGAGTGTCCTTGAATTCTGAGTTTTTATTATAATATATTTACTGTGACTAGTATTTTCTACCTTATTAGCTCATAAGCTTAGTTCCTAGACTGTATTTCACTATCTGCACACTTGTTTAAGTTTAAGAACAAAAATACATTAAAAAACGAATTTGGTATATTCCTAACGTAAAACTATAGCTGGAATCTTTTTATTTCTTTGACCCTTTAAATAAATGTAGTCAAATGTTATGTCCCTAATAAAACTGCTAAAAAATTCTGAGATACAGACCGTCATTGAAGAGTCAAGTTGTGCATGTAGTCAAATACTGTGGCCCAAAAATACAGCTGTGACCGTTTATATTCAAAAGTCAACATACCTTATCATCATCCTTATGAGCTGTGACCGCTTACTTTGCCCGAGGTTTGCCTATATTTTAATAACTAGCAAGTGACCCGTGCATTTGCACGGGACGGTATTTTTTTGCCGTATCATTCAGAACATACATTACATATGCATTCATATAGTTAGGAACACACGATATTTGTGCACTTGCATGATTAAAATACACATATTATGTGTGCATTAAGAAGACACATGTGACCAGTGCATTCACATGGTTAAAAACACACATGTTATTCATACATTCGCATTGCTAACAAAATACATGTTACCCATGCACTTTTGTACTTTCTTGATTGATTTTCATACTCTATAGTCTATATATTTGGCTAACTAATAAATGTAATAAAACTTATATTGTTGATTTTTAATATGGACGTACATATGGATAATTTGTTTAATTTTATAATTTATTTTACTTCTAAGATATTATTTCTTAGTAGTTGTTAGTATAATTGATTTATTATTTCATGTTTTTTAATAAGTAATTTAATGATTAGTACTTTACGGGAATAATTTAGTATGACAACTTCGAAAATAATATTTTAATAGATAGAAATAAAATTTAGTAATAAATGATCATTGAAATAGGGAAGTTGTAATTATATAGTTCGATTTTTTTAAATAGTGGAGGCCTAAATTATTTAGGATTAAAACTATTAAAATATTTAAAAATAGTAATGGAAATGAGAACATTATAATTAAATTTCTAGATTTTTTTAAAATAAAGCATGCATACTATTACTATAAATTATTTTCCAACTTGAATAATATCACCGATATCACTCATAAGCACCACATTAAATGACAATATGTGTTTCAATTCCCTTATGTTCACCAGATTTATTTCTTTCCTAGTGGTCGACGATATTTATTCAAAGTAATTATTAATTGTTAATTATTAGTTTGCAACTGATCGACGATATTTATACAACATTGTCGATATTTATTCACTTATTCGATTACAAATTACAATAGTATAACAAAATTTATTGTCATTATTCACTATGCAATTTCTATTCCCTTATGAATTTTCCTTTATTGTTAGTTTTCTACTATTTATTTTTATATGAATTTTTATCTTTCATTGCTCACATTAATTACTCTTAAATCTCGAGAGTAATTCTCTTCAAAACAGTTATTATTCCATAATTATCCAGAATTCATATAAACGATCATTTTAACACTTGAAAAGTTTGTCTAGATGTAAA
Organism: Lupinus albus; assembly: GCA_009771035.1. Taxonomy (NCBI): domain Eukaryota; kingdom Viridiplantae; phylum Streptophyta; class Magnoliopsida; order Fabales; family Fabaceae; genus Lupinus; species Lupinus albus. Next base: position 4,544,451 of record CM020005.1, read on the forward strand.
AAGAAAAGAAAAGAAAATGTTAGAATTTATGACATTTTATTATCTTTAATTAACTAATACGATACATTTGAGAGATAATTATAAATTTATGGTGTCATTTTTTAATAAATATATAACATATGTAATGATTAATAAATTCAATAAAAGTATAAGATACAAAAATTGTATTTATAATATATTTTAATTTGATAACAATAAAGTTTTGTTTTTACCATAACATTTACTCAAAGATAAAACAATATATTATGTTAACTTTCATGAAAAGTTGCACTTATCTTTTTAGAACAATGAAAAAACATTATATTATTCACATTTGAATTATTTAAAGACACAAAATCAAATATCAAATATGAAGATGAAACTTAAATGAAATGAACATGTATAGATTGAAATGTTGGAGGAGAAATGAATAAATATTTTTGGAGGGAAAAGAGGGATTGTGGTGATGACACATGTCATAGATAATATGACAAGAACTTAATTTTCTTATATAGTATATAGATAGGGAGGGATCCACTTATTCCAAGAGTAAGTGGAAAAACACTTACTCCACATCATGACCATTCATTCTTGGGAAATCCAATGGTTTGAATTGGTGAGTACATCTAAGTCATTGAATTTTTTCAAGATTGGATGACTAAGATGAAGAGTAAATGTTTTTTGGAGTAAGTGGATCCCTCCCCTTTAATAATAATTGTTTAGCATAAGTTGTCTATGTCACTTTATATGCCACCAATTACAAATTGATACGTTAACTAAAGTTGCATCATAATATCTAACCAAAAATTAACAAAACATAAATGTGAGTTTATAATTTGTAGCACATAGAAGTGACATTCACAACTTGTGCTGAGTTTTCTCGGCGGAAATTCATATAAATATTTAATGTAATGCATTAACTAAAACTTGATATGTGACATGTAACATAAAAATATCTGATGTGAATATAAGAATGTGGTTCTCAGATTCATGCTAGCTCACTAGAGAGAACACAAATTAATCTTCAAAGTTAGACTTTTCATATGCACACATGAACATAGGAGTATATCTTAACAAAAGCTTATTCTGTCACATAGTGAACAAAGTTGTCTTGTTATTAGTATTTTTTTAAAATTGTTACATATTTAATGAAATAACTTTAAATTATAATCTCTGGTTCATATATTGTTACATAATGTTTGTGTACATCTACTCTATAGACTCCACTAGGTAGAGCGTAGTGCTTTGAGCCGAGGAGTTACAAATAGTTTGGATCCTCCTATCTTGCAAAAACTTATTTTGATATTGCAATTTTTTTGACTCTTCTTCAGGCGGATCATTTGCCTACTTAAGAGTAGAGCTAGGAGACTTTGTGGCCTTCATAGCCGCAGGAAACATCCTACTTGAGTATGTCATAGGTGGTGCAGCCGTAGCTCGGTCATGGACTTCTTACTTTGCCACCCTATGCAACAAAAACCCCGATGACTTTCGTATAATAGTCCATAAAATGAGCTCAGACTATAACCATCTAGATCCTATTGCCATTGGAGTCCTCATAGCCATAAGCATCCTTGCAATGTACAGCACCAAAGGCTCTTCCATCTTCAATTACATTGCCTCAGTCTTCCACTTAATCGTCATTGCATTCATCATAATCGCTGGCCTTACCCAGGCCAACACCGAAAACTACTCTCCCTTTGCACCATTCAAAGTTCGTGGCGTGTTTCATGCTTCAGCTGTTCTGTTTTTTGCATATGTCGGCTTTGATGCAGTGTCAACTATGGCTGAGGAGACAAAGAACCCTGCTAGAGACATTCCTATTGGCCTTGTTGGCTCAATGGTCATTACAACTTTTGCATATTGTTTGATGGCAGTGACACTTTGCCTTATGCAACCATACCAAAACATTGACATAAATGCGCCATTTTCTGTCGCGTTTAGTGCTGTAGGAATGGATTGGGCTAAGTACATTGTGGCATTAGGTGCATTGAAGGGAATGAGCACTGTGTTGTTGGTGAGTGTTGTGGGACAAGCGCGTTATCTAACTCATATTGCGCGTACTCACATGATGCCGCCATGGTTCGCTCACGTTGATGACCGAACTGGAACACCGATAAACGCTACAATCTCAATGCTTGCAGCTACAGCTGTGATCGCTTTCTTCACGGATCTTGGCATTCTCTCAAACCTCTTGTCAATTTCAACTCTCTTTATCTTCATGCTCGTGGCACTAGCACTCTTGGTGCGACGTTACTATGCTACTGGAGTAACTACAAAAGTGAATCGAATCAAGCTCATTGTAGCCCTTGTGCTAATTCTCGGGTCTTCAGCTGGGATTTCGGCTTATTGGGCAACGAGTGATGGTTGGATTGGTTTTGCAATAGCTGTGCCATTGTGGTTCATAGGCACTGCTTTTCTTTGTATTGCTGTTCCAAAGGCAAAGGAACCAAAACTTTGGGGGGTGCCTTTGGTTCCATGGCTACCTTCTTTGTCTATTGCCATCAACATATTCCTTCTTGGGTCTATTGATAAAAAATCATTTATCAGATTTGGGGTATGGACAGGGTTTCTGTTAATTTACTATATTTTCTTGGGGTTACATGCTTCCTATGACACAGCAAAAGAGTTTGATCAGAGGAAAAATAATACAGTGGAGGTTGACAAGGTGTGGAACAAGGTGGAAGAGGGTTTTGTTGAGGAAGAAGTTTCTAAAGTACCAGTTTCCAATTGATCAACACCAATAAGTTTCTACACCTAATTTCTTTACAAGTTTGTGATGACAAATTATTTGTGCATATATGGCTAAGAACTTTAGCTCAAATGGCACTGTGCCAACATCTTTAAAATTTGTGTTATATGTTGATGTGAAAGTTTATGCAAAAACAAAATTATGCAGTAACTTGATTAAAATATGCAGTGATTTAATATTTTCTTAATCAATTAGGAGTGACATAATAAATGGCACAGTAAAATGTTTATCCCTTTTTGTTGATAATATCCAAGCTTGTTAAGATATTGGTAAAGTCTACATATCAGTCACTTCATCATGCAATGCTTGTAAAACATTATCAAATGTCAATACATGTTCTCATAAATTCAGACATGATATCCATCTTCCCTTTTATTGGAAAGAGACCCATTTAAACTAAATAGTTGCAGTCTGCATTATCATATGCATAAGCAATATCCTTATTGCACAACAAACTTGATAACATATCATATTTTGAATCCTTTAGACATGATGGTATTATTTTTTGTCGGTTATAATGCCAAGAACAACATTGCTCACCTGTCACATGTCAAATTATTGTTAGTAAATCTTGCTAAGCTATAAAGCAATGAAAGGGTTAGTCAAATGCAGTAAATAGATAAATACATCCAAAGTGACAAAAAAAGAAGTGAAAATGTAATATTACCAAGTTTCCATTTGAATCAACAGACATTGGATTTTCTACTATGACAGTTTGGTTCTGAAATTGGGGCATTGACTGCAGGTCATAAAATAGAAAAATATACATAAGCAGTGGATATCAGAACAAAAATACCACCAATAATTTGTACCATAAATTATTACCCTTCCTTAAAAAATAAATAAAAAAAGCATACTGTTGAAGTAGAGGAAACTGTTGCAGAGTTGGTCATTCCATTAGGACTATGGTCAGGAATTGGAAACATTTCATTGGTCATCTGCAGAAAGTTACATAAATTTAAAATGACTCATAGATTTTTGGGAAAATAGTCAATGTTCAAATTAACATAATTGAATCAATGTATACTTACTCTGATAACAGTAACATAGTGACAGATTGCACACTTAACAGATGAAGCACCATTAGAATACATGAGTGAAGTTCGACAATTCCCACAGTCAATATAGGTGAATTGATTAGATGCTTTATAAGGCAAACACAAAACCCATCAATGGTAAGTTAGTAAACAACATATAGTAGAATAATAACCATGAGTTATTACAATATATCAAGGAATTCATAATTGGAATGAGTTAAGGTGAAGAGAAAAGAAGCAATCAAATCAAATCACACTGCATAAGCACCCCAACATCTTTAGGAAGAACATATTTTCAGGTAAATAAAGTTCACAATTAGAATAGAAAACAACAAAATATCACCACAGTTATAGAATAGAAGAGAAATATTTTGTAGCAAATCAATATGCAGTCCATGAAAATCAATATTAAACCACTAAGATCATATGTCTGCAAATGAACAAATATAGTACCTGGCACACGGGTCAGAGTGTTACAAGAGGAACATCTCACACTTGTAGCTCCACATACGTACATTATCATTATCCTACATCCTCCACATAAAAGTTGAGAAATTTCCATATCTGAAAAGGCATATATAAGCATTCAATTAGAGTCTAACTACATGTAAACATTTAATCCACTAGGCTGCATATTTTGTTTGAAGCTTCAAATCCCATATTCATTCCAATGTAATAAATAAATTTCATAGACAGAAAAGGAAAGGACATGATATACAGAGAACAAAAACAGAGAAAATGGTTACCAGGTGGAGGAACAGAGGTAATTGTGTTGCAAAGTCCACAACAAACAGTGGATGATCCTCCAGGGTAAAGCAAAACACTCCTGCACCCACTACACACAAGTTGCCTCCGCATAGCTGCAAGTTAAAGACCATTCAATTCACCAACATGAAACAGTACAATATTTGTAGGACAAAAACATAATCTTAATCTAAAGAAGCTTAATTTGTAGGACACAATATTCAAACAATGAAACAAAAACATCAAGTTTGCACCAAAATGCCCACTTTGTCTTGCAAGTAGAGAACATGAACTGGAATTGGAACTGGAACATGGCATTATAATTTCACAATGCTTATTCCTATTCAAAAACAATTAGTATGTGTTATGCAGGCAAATATAAATAAAACACAATTATAAAGCTTACGTAGAAACCCATATCAAAACAAAAATTACAAACAAATAAAAGAAATAGTAGAGGGTTTAGACCCTGCAACAACCGATTCATAAAACCATATCCCTAGAAAAAAAAACATTTTTTTCTTCGAGAAAACCATGATGTTAAGAAAAAACACAAATAGATTGAAGGTCATATCATCAAGTAAGAAAAAGTTGGGAAATGATCAGAAAGGGTAAATGATGATCTTTGTTTTTTGTTTTATTTGTTTGATAATTGAGATTAGTTTTTGTGAAGAAGTTATGAATTATGTGAGGAATAGTATTCAAGGTTTTCTGTATCTTTCCCAGAGGAATTTCGATGCATATCAATGTTCTTGTTGAAGTTGAAATATGTATCGAAGAAAACTTCTGTACTTTACTCCTATTAGTTTACCCAAAATTTTCTTTGCAATTATCATTATCAATTGAAACCATAGTATGAGCTTTGTCAAATAAATAAATACAAAGTAATTATTGGTAATTATATAGAACAAGCCTTACAAGGAAAAAATTTAGAATAATTTTTATCCAAGTATTCAAATCCATAACAAATTTCATGTGAATCTATAAGGCATATAGTTTATCCACATGATTAAAGACTATATTCTTCATTTATATTGTGCACAAAATGCAAAATCAGGATGAAGTCAATGAGTGCTTCAAGGAAGAAAAAAGAAAATATATAAAAATTACTATGAAGAGTGATAAATATAAGAAGAAGGAAGAATAAAAGAAAATAATTGCTTTATTACCTAACCATCGATCGATATCGGTAGAGTGATCATTAAACGACGCCATTGAGATGCAACAACTCAGAAGTGAGAATCAGTTAGCGATCATTGACCATTTAAGGAGTGAGAGAGCTCTTGACGAAATGACTATTTAATTTTTGCTCAATTTTTTATTCTCAAAAGTAATCAAAACGACGTAGTTTTAGGTTTTGCAAAAACTTTTTAAATATTTTTTCAGAAAAGGAAGTAATATCATTTAATGTTTATTAATTGTCACACATTAAATGTGAGATAAACCACATGTTAAGTAAAGAAATTAGATGGATGAACTACATTGTCTCAAGTAGATGTTTTCCTCATGATAAATGGCACTTATTTTTTATAAACTAAAATCATGTATGCAAAAAAGTTCATAAATTAATTTGGGCTTTCACTCAATTTTCATGAGCATTGTAGTCAACATGATAATTTATTTTAACATTAATGCACAAATGAAAAATGGGAGTTAAGACTCATTATCCCAATAATTTTTTTTATTGTACCGATTTAGTTGCTAAAAATGAAAAATATCATTGTATGTCTCAAATATTTATATGGTTGATCAATTTTGATTTATCCTATCTATAATATCATTTGCATCATCACCAATCATTTTCTCACTCTACTAAACAAAAGAAGGATTGGGTCCTTTTGTCCCTTAGGGTGTTTGCATTTTTTTTCATTCTTTCTGCTACACTTGTTATGGTACTTGACAAAAAGACCAAAAACTTGGTTGTTGCTAGTATGCTACCATTGGTAGCACCCATAAGGGCAAGAAAGAATAAGGTCTTAACTCTTAATGTTGTCTGATCCTGGCTAATCCTATTTCAATTTAGTCATCAGTTAGGTCCATTGAGTCAGAGACTAATACACACTGAAGAAGTTGCTGGGTGCAGCCAAGGCACTTTTTTTCTATATGCATAGTGGAAGTGACCTGATTAAAGATTTGATAATGCCATTAACCCTTTCTAGGTGCTAATGCCCTTTGGGACATTGAAAGATTCCTTTTTTATTTCATTTAAAAAAAAATGATTTTCAAGGTCTTAGACTTCAGCTTTTGGATGGGTTTTGGGTTTTACATGTTTCATCTTTAGTAATCTATATTCTCCCTATATTTCTGTATATTTCTTTTTGGTGGAATTTGATCCTGTGGTGTAATTTCCCAAACTCCTCAGCATTTTTAACAAGGTCTTGTTTGTGGATTTTGGAAGGATGGGAATTTGTTGGGGAAATTTTGTCCTTACTTTCCTCTCACAAAGTCATTTACTCAGTATAACAGTAGCATGATTCAACAAACATTCTTCTTAGGTACCAAGTACCATGAAAGTGTGTTCAATTGGCAGATTGTTTTTTCATTAATGAGAATAGATGTTTTGATACTAGGATCAGTTATTTATTCGTGGAAAGTGTTTTCAAAATATGGAATGTAAACTTGCCTCCAAATATAAACATGTTATTGAGTAAGCTTAATTGTGAGTTACCCCATGAGATATAGTGGCTGATGCAGATGATGATGGCTTAAAAAGACAGTTTCTTACTTTCTTATACTTTCTTATGCTAAGCAATACTTAATACTGATCAATCACAATTCATAAAATTGAAATGGGATAGTAAATCTATCTCCAACCTTTGTATAGTTAGAGGTTAAGTGAGGTCATTTTCGTCGAGTGGCTTCTCTTCCTCATTGGCAGTGTTAGCCTTCAATGCATTCACATCACCTGTAGGCAGTTTCCTTGCAAGCCTAATGACCTGCAAACATTTTGGTAGAAATTTTCATAACAAAGTTGACTCCACATTAGTTAATGCAATAACTAATAAGTACTCAGTACTGAGTGGAGATAGTTAGTGTAAAATTTTAAAAGGGTGTCAGGCATAGTGGTTTTGTGTTGGCTTAAGTGGTAAGCAAGTTTCAGGTCAGTAATTCAGGGGCTTTTGTATGTTAGGAGTTTAAGCTCACAGAATTGTAAGGTTTCAGGTCAGTAATTGGCTTAAGTGGTATGAAATAAGCTTGTCATAGTAATTGTAAGGTTTTCTTCTATTAGTTTATACAGCTTATCATAGTAATTTGTAAGGTTTCCAGAAGTTTATACAGCTAGCTTGTACTCATTATGGTCATTTGCAACAACACACTCCAAAATTAAAGCAGCACATATATAACTAAATCACTTACCATGTGGTCAAGATTTGAAATGGTGCTGGATTGAGCAATTTTTTTTATTTCTTCAATGTCTCCATCCATGTACGCAGCAAGAAGCTTGCTAGCACAACGATTCTCGCCGCTTCTAAGAAAAGCATCAATCCTAGAGAGATAACAGGCAATTATGGCCATCTATTCATCAGTTCCAACTTACAAAGATAAATTGCATGGAGTATAAGTTAAAGTAAAATAGTGAACCAAATAAGATTTATGTTGTCATGTTCTAATCAAAGAAGCAAAAACAATAATTAGAACAATAACAATATATTTTTTAATGAAAGAATAATCCCCTTTAACAAAAAAGAATTAAAGCCTAAAAACAAGTAGGCAAAAGCTTACTATGATCACTAACAACAATAGTAATGATCCAAGTCACATGTTGGTTGAGTTTTCACTTTGCAGCCACATAATAGCAAACAATGCAGGAGGCAGAAGCTTACTGAGAGCAATCATTATAGCACTTTTCAGCTTGCTTGAAGTCTTGAGCATAAAGGTAGACAATAATTGAACCAAGATATGCCTGCATTTATGGTCAGGACAACAGAATAATTACTAGTAAGTGAAAGCACATGAACATCCAACATAACAGAAATGAAAACATTTCCTCAACTAGCAGCAGGGTTAGTTAGATTAACATTTATAACAATGATGCCACAAATTTGCACAAACTGAAGATATTCCATCCTTCATTTTTCTTCTTCTTTACTTTAGAGACAGAATGCAAAATTAAAATATTCCAAACCTTGCACTGGCTATTTGTAGCATTACACTTGTCAGCTGCTAATCCCAATTTCAGAAGGAAAGATGCAGCATCAGTATACCTGTGTAATTGTATTTACCATAACAAAGGTAATGTCTGAATCAGCATTCAGGAAATAAAGATGCAAAAGGATAATGCAGATGTAAGCTTCAAGTAGGAAAAATAAAATATTACACTTTTCAGAATTAATGCAATTGTAAAATTGAACTTGTGTTGTGTCAGATATGTCTAAATCAACCTCCTGTTGGTCTAGTGGTGTAAGTCCTCACTAGATACTCAGGATAATCAAAAGGTCAAGGGTTCGATTCCTGGGAGCGAAAGTTGTTGAGATGGGCAGCCACACACCCCGAAAAAGATTAGTTCCTTTACCCAAAAGATGGGGATACCCTTGATAGTACCAAAAAAAGATGCGTCTAAATCAAACTTATAAAAATGAGATTTATAGAGAAGCGTTAATAGACATTCAACTGCATGCACATACACAAAAATAATGTCTCATACTCTACACTCCATGAAAATGTATATCATCTTAAATTTTTTACAAAACTTACTTCTCAAGCTTTATATAAACACAAGTGGCAGCCCGATATAGATCAATGGCCATTTGATCTCCTCCATCATCTTCAAGGATAGTACAAGCATCAGTATATAGCTGAATAGCTTCTTCAGGCATAGCAGCTTCCAAAGCACTGCATAGAGGAAATTAATGTATTGTTGACTGAGAGACATGTTATTAAATTCCTAATAGACAATATTATCAAGATCCAGCATAAATTTATTATTCTTTGTTTAATATAGCATCCACAAATCATGATGTATTAATTTTAGCAGACTTATGGTACTTCTAATTAATACAGAAGCAAACATTCCCCTCCAACCAAATATACTAAGGACTGCACAAACTACACACTATATAAAGGCTTCAGCTTCCTTATTTTTACTGAAGAACAGATGTGAAGTAGAGCATCATGGAGTTATTGAAGTATTTGTAAATGAAATAAACACATGACATAAGGCATACTAGAGATTTCACATAATGAATTTCAATATATGTTAATGACTGGATGGCCACTTCAACATAAAGTTGATTAATAAGTTAATAATACACAAATTCAGATGGAATATTCAGCACCAAATCATGAGGGCAAATTAACAAATTGCGTACCGGGCTCCCTTTGCAAGAGCATCTGATGCAGGTTGTGATCTCCCACAGTGAATGTACAATTCAGATGCCCTTCTATAGCAATCCTTGACTTCTCTCCAGTTTCTTAGTTCCTTTGACATGGCACCAGCAGATTCCATGTGCTTAGCTGCTTCCCAAGGCCTAGTTTACTTGTCAAGGAAAAATCATTGGAAAAGGTTGTTCAAATAATTATAGATGGTTCATTCTTCATTATCTGCACTTTAACACTTAACTCACATTGATCATTTGATTATTCTATCTAGTGGAAGAATAAGGATACGAAGATAGCATCTCTTGTCCTTTTGAAGCTTTCTCAAATGTTGCTTTTGCACTATCATAGTCCTTGGCAAGTCTAAACCCATTAGCTACAGAAAATAAGAGTTTTGTATATTTATATACACAATGCTTTCTTTATCAAAAAAATATTAATTTTGAATAGAGTTGCTATTATATTGTGTTATTTGTGTATGCAAACACTAATTAAGAAATGTATGAATGTTTTACCAGCTTGCTCATAAAGGAGAGTAGCACTTCTCCAATCTGCACTCCACCTTGTGAGACTGAGTGTTGTTCTGAAGGTAAATATAGTTCATAAGATAAACAATAAAACTATTCTCTATGTCATACAATTGATCAAAATCTTAAACCATGCACTCATTCATATACTTCCCTTAAAGCTCTAAAAATTAAATGTTTTTAAAAAATAGTTACTTTTAGTTGAAGCTGAAACATACATACTACAGATATAATGCACATTGTAGACAAATTAAATGCAATCCTTAAGTGCAGACAATAACTTTACCATTGCGCCATAGTCTCAACATCTCTATAGAAACAAACAAAAAACATGTATCTGATGCATATATGTTTTTGTTAAACTGCATGTGATGCATATATCTATCATATATTTATCTACGATCAAAATATGGAAACCAACAAGAGATGAATACACAAATGAATATACATTGATCATTGATCATTTCGGGGGATATATATATATATATATTTGATTGGGTTTCATTAGAAAAGAGAGAAGAGATGAATGAACACACAAATTGTCAGCTTTAGTTATCAAGTTGTGAGGATCAGAGGGCGTCATGGTGCAGGAGCTACGTACTATTTTCACGTTTCCTACCTTAGAACAAGGGATAGAACAAGGATCACAACCAAACAGGATTACCCGTCCCTAGAAATTAGTGTAATCAAATTGTTTTCTGTTTTTTTAACTTTCTTTTTAATTAGGTGTTAGTTAATAATTGGGTTGGGACACACTTGAGATGCTAAAAGTGTGACAAGGGATATCCATTCCCATTTGTCTTCACAAACACCTTGTAATATAGACCAATGTAGAATGCTTTATGCATGGACACAAAAACATGGACATCATCATATCAATATGATATTCTATGTAATATTGACCTTGTAATATGTTATGTTCGGAAAAAATAATCATCCATAAAAGGTAAGAAGATCGTATATGTACAGAAACAATTTACAAATTTGAAGTTTCAACTTCAATTATTTATGAAGCATAACATGTCATAGGAATCCACTGTTATTGACTATCATAGAAATCCAAATCATTAAAATAACAATTTCATCACATTTAGATTTCTTAGGCCCTATATTTTTATATTTCATTATTTATTTTCATCTCAATTTTGGAGCATATAATTCAACTTGTGGGGGTCCAAATAAACTCTATCCATGTTATGATTGCTTGGGCTATACATATGTTGCATATACCTCAAGTGTTTTTATAAGAACCAGATCGTACTTGACGGTCCGACCGATCTGATCGCTGACCGAACTTGAAAACGATTCTAGTTGTCTTTCTTAACCAAATGAAGGTTAAACCACTTTAAACTAGAGAAATTCGGATCTGGCCCGTGTTAAACCCGGTTAAACCGGATTAACCTAAGAAGTAAACCGGACGATTCACTTAATTAAAAAAATGGAACACTACTCTAATCGTATGTTTTACTCAAGTCCAAAAAAAGATAAAGAGACATTACTTCAATTTAATTATTAATTATATAAAATTTTACATTTATATATAATTATATATTTATAGATAAAAATTATTAATTATGTATGAAATCACACATTTAATTTTTTAAACCAACATCTTCCGGTTTGACGTCTAGCTCGGGTTTAATTACATTGTAAACAACTGCATGCAACCCCTCTTTGAGATGCTCTAATAAATCTCTTGAGATGTTCAAATAAATCTCAGGGTACAAAGTTTTAAAGTACATATCAAATACACTTTGTAAAATGTGTTTTTAGAACAAATAAAGATTAATTTTATCTGGCAAGAAGCATGCAAAGCGAGCCTATTCAAGGAAACCCTAATAGATTAACCTGTTTCCCATAAAAGCATCCACACTTCAAACATAGATATAAATTACACATTTTGTCATGCTACTTCTAATACTTTCTTCATGATGATGCTGCTGCTGTTTCTGCCCTTTTATCCTCCAATAGCTTTAACTCCTTGCGCCAATCTTCCACTTTTGTTAACTTGTCTAACTGCTCTTGCTTCAAATCTTTCGCTGCAATTTTCTGTTGCGCCTCTTCTTTAAGTCGAATCTGCATCAACCAATGAAAATGTTAAGCTGGGAAAAAATGAAATCACTATTTGTACCCTTGAAAAGTGTTTACTCTGACACAATCTTCTTTTTTAACTTTGCATAATAAAAATGTCAACCAACAATAAGCAAAAAGGGGTCAATAAAAGTATTCTCCAAGTAGACCAGAGCTATAATACCAAACTATACAAAACTTAAGTTAATGAGCCAATAGCAACATAAACCTACTTGCTTCCCTCAAATTAACCACCGGTAGGAACCTATCCAATGTACCAATAGAACAGATTTGAAGAACTCATTAGGAAAAGTACATACAACACTCGGAACTCCAACCATCTACCTTCGGCAATAGTTTCGATTGAGTCACCAGCAACATAAAAAAATAAACAATCCTATAGGTATACAGATCACAACTTATAAATTAGACAAGTAAGGAGATAATAGCATGGTTCCATCATTATGGTCTAAACAAAATGCTACTTAGATGGAAGTGGTAAAACCATGCATTAAGGCTAGCGTAAGATCTGAAAGTTCATGGCCCAACATTACTCATATATTTTTTTAATGGATAAAAGAATATTAAATCAAAAAAGGGTAGATAAGAAGTATTCCAAAGACAAAATATCAAGCCACGTAATCTTAAACAAAGCAATAAAGCTCTTTTTTCATCCTCAAGAGAGAGAAAAGTTGTTCAATCTTGTTGCATATCATAATAAGAAATTTCAGTCAAACAAAGTGAGCAGAATACCAGAGAGAAGCAATAAAAAAATCCTATCCCTGTATCCCATCGCAAATATAACTATACAAGGTGTAGAGAACAAGGTTGTACAATCACAATTCAAATCATGAACAGTTGGGCTGATTTTTGAATAGTAAACCATGAATTGTTTTGCAGGGATCATAAACATCATGAAAATAGCTTATAATATATCATTCAAATAAAGTATTATGGATATAAATGTCCAATACATAAATAAAAAACCATAAATTCATAAATCATGTTCATAATTGTCTGGTCATCAACAGGGTATGGTTAAACAAACATTGTATGGTGATGGAAATTGGAAGGTGGAAAAGAGAGAAAATAAGAAAAATAGAAGGTTTGTTTGAGTCTTACATTTTGTAACTTGCCGAATAAAATGGCAATGGCATTTTTTGGGTGTATAGGCCCACTTAAATGCAAATAACGTTGAGTCCCAGTAACCAAGAAAAAGCTTTTCATATTTAAAGCTGAGGTCGACCAACTCCACTGACACAATATAATTATTTTTTAAAAGGAAGACTCTCCATTTTCACCCGCATGACCCAAATTGGGATCTGCAAAACCACGAAAGTGCAGTGGCCATGAATCTCCTGTCCAGCGACTCACTAGTCACCACTGGATCGCACAATTCTGGTAATTCGTGGTGTGATCTAGTGACTAACCAATTCACTCCACCGAAATGTATTGTTTCCATGATGACTCATATCGATTGATATGATTTGGATCGTGAGTCGTAAAACTTCAACAACCTTGACTTCAATAACCCACTAAGAATCAAAAGAATTCAATTGATGCCTTAAACTTCATGTTTACATTAGATTATATGTTGCACTAAGTTGTTGAAGTAGAACGATTCACGAACCAGTATGAGTCACCACAAACATGATATGTCTCAGTCGGGTGAATCACGTAGTTGCCAGGACCCCCATAAAACGGCAGAATCATGCAACTCAGTGAGCGAATCTCATCACCGGATAAAAGTGATTTGTACTTCTGCATTTCCACATGTTCTCAGCGTGAGTACGTAAATTCAAAGTCGAGTCACATGTGTGAGACTGAAGGGTCTCTCTTTTAATTTTTCAAAATTGACATGTCACGGTTTGGCGCATTTTGTTTTACATGATGACTTTTGCCCATTTTATCTATTAGTGAGATTACAGTATTACGTTATCACACCTAAAATGCCTGTTTAAACCTTTTCCTCTCCTGCCCACCGTCCAATTTCCATCAGCATACTCCATCATAACCGTGACTCCCAAAAAAGAAACTGAAGAAAATCATTAATTTGGAGTACTGTAAGTCTCTTGAGATTTATGATTTTTTTTTTTTTCAAGCATATATAAATAATACATCATTTCTATGATGTATTTCAAGCTATTTTACGTTATGTTCATGAATCTTACACCGATATGATTTCTGATTCAAGAATTAGCCTACCGATTCACATTTTGAATCGTGATTTGACATCCTTCTTTGGGACATACCAGAAGAAATGACTTTTCATATTTACTAAAACTGATCCTTTTATATATTTGGACTGCCAGTCTAGTACTGAAGGTAATCTTACACTTTTAACTCGGAAATGATGATTGTATTTTTAAAGTTTACTCAATGCCTGTTGCCATGTTGGAGAAAGGCATCATGCTAATGTCCCCTAATACAGAAAGTCATAAAGCATAGTTGGTGTACCTTCTTCTTTAGAGCTCGAATTCTTTTATCTATATCTTGAATGGGGCCAGTTTGTGAAGAACCATCCACAGAGTCTGAAGTAGGAGTAACAATGGAAGAATTTCCAGAAACAGCTAGCACACTAATCTGGGTGGTCAATGACTTGACAGTTTCTGATGTGTGACCAGAATTGATGACGGATACTACTTCTTGCATTGCACTATCTTCAGCTGCAGTTGGTTCTAAGTCCTTTTCCTTTTCAAGAGCAGCCTGCAGGAACAAAATAAAAGGAAAGAGAAGCTTGAATTTAAGCGATTTTGGCTACATATTTTTAATTCTTGCAATAATAGACTAGAATTTACATACACATTGCATAACAACTAAAGTGTACCTGATAGTGAAGCTTAAGTGCCAGCATTAGGTTATTTTTCTTATATTGTCATATGACCATAAAGACATGTTACAAAGGTTACAACAACAACCAAGACTTAATCCCACTAGGTAGGGTCAGCTACATGGATAGAACAACAACATAATGCTCTATCATAAATCAAGTTACAAAAGTTAAATGTAATAAGTTGATTTATTAAAGGTGACTCATAGAGACATAGATAGAACAGTGGAAAGAGGAGTGTAAAAACTAATAATTAAAACATTAAGGAGACCAATCATCTTTGCACTTCATGCTATAACATTCATTACAATAAATTCATGCAAAAATGTAACTCAGATTAACTCAGGAATGAGTCTAGGTTCTCAGTTACATCGTTGCTTATAATGAGTTTCACCTTGAGGAGAATTAAAAGTAAAGTAAGAAGCAATTCATAAACTTAGCTAGCCTAAGAACCCACTCAAACTAGACATGACAGAACACTGAACATAACAAACCTGAATCCGCTTTTCCTTCTTTCTTTCATTTCTTTTAACCGATTTAGTCTTAGGCTTTGCATCCAATGCTGGGCCATCGCCGCCATAACCTGGAGGTCCAACCTGTGAGGCCATCTCCTTTTTCCACTGCATTAACATTGAGAAATAAAAAAGTGTGGAACAACAACACACAAGAAAACAATGTAGCATAGTTAGGCTTAACCAGGTTATTTATTTGTCAACTTTAACAGTAAAGAAAATTGTAAAGCTAACTTTCCTTGAACCATTATTTAGGGACATTTGGAAGAATATATAGAGCTTACTTCGACCTGTGAGAAAACTTATGAATAAGACTTTTAGCTTGTTCGAGAAAGCTTATGAAAACAAGTTCTTTTTAGCTCATTTAAGAAAAACTAATTAAGTGCTTAATGGAGCTGTTTATCAAAATGTACCATTGACAAACAAATTGCAAAAAAAAAAACAGTGGGAAAACAAAAAAAAAAATATGCCTCAAAAGTTTTTGCCACATAACAATTCCCTAAGCTTTAGACAACATACACCCACTTGAAAATACATAACTATGACAAAAAAAATCACAAAATGCAGTAACACCATGCAACATTATGCAACACCCTCAACTATTTTAAAAAAAAACCCAGCAATATACACAGCGTGACCCCTATAATCTAAAAAATAAAACCATTATAATGTACCACTGCTAAAAATCAAAACTTGATAAAGTAAAAGTGGTTAAGAGCTAGTGAACTAAAAAGGGTGCATCAATAACAACTATGAAAGATGAAATCATATAGTAAAAAAGAAGAACAAAAAAAAAGGTACTAACAAGAGCCCCTTTGGATTGATAAATGGCGATTTCATCTTGAGGAACGTAACCAGCTCTTATTCGAATTGGTTTTCTGAGTGTTCCATCGGGTCTCCTTGTTGGGCCCACAATCCTTTCTCCTTCTTTTAGGTTTTTGCTTAGATCTTCCAAATTTGTTTGCTTTTCTTTCCTTTCTTCTTCTTCTTCAATCACTTTTTTCTCTGACATCTTTCACTTTTATTTTTTGTTTATGTCTTTTCAGCTCCTCAAACCACTTTCTTTGTATTTTGATGCTGCTGGTTACATTAAAAAAAATTAACTATTGAATACTAGCGTGTACACATACACTTTATATCTGTCAACCCGCATTCATATTTTATTGTATTAAATATTCAATTTTTATATATTTTATTTTATACCATTAGAATTTTTCTGTATTAAGAGTACTTTAGGTTACAAAATGTATTTATTATAATTCAATTTAAGTTGAGATAAGTGTTTAATATGCTAATGATACTTACTTTTGATTATATGATTTTTTTTGTAGAAATTAAAACATATAAGGGCAAACTAGGAAAATAAAAATTACACAATGATAGTAGTTATTTCATGTTTTGACTTTATATAGTATAGATATATAATATAGATAAGAAAGTGTTCACAAATTAATTATCATTGTATTGACAAAATTAAAGAAATAAATATTTGCCAATTGATAACAATGATAGAATATAAATAAATTCCACAATTTGTTCAACTTGTAAAATTAATCCAATTAGCTTTCATAAAAAATAATAGTGTTTTGTTGTGAGCAACACGATTATATAAAGTGATAGGGTCATAGGAATCTTCTTTTTTAATAGAGAATGATAAATAAGAAAAAAATATTATAGTAAAAAAGTCAATGATTAAATATTCGACAAAATTTTGTATATTTTAATGAAAATATAAAAAATATAAATTTATTATAATGAAAGGTAGAATTGTCATACATTAAAAAACATAGAATGCTAAATTGATATATTATCATTTGTTAGAAGATAAATTCGAAACTTATAAATAAGATTAAAAACCATTCAACCTATTATTTAGACTTGAGACATGCCTAATTCTTACTTTTACGAGTAATTCATATAAGATTATTTTAAGAGTAATTAATCCAAATGTTAGAGTGATAACTAATTAGGCATGGCCCTCTTAAAAATTCAAACATCTTATTTATAGGTATTATTCATGTGAGGATATATTTTCCACTACACTTAACCATAGTTGGGCATACATATGTGCATTTCAGATAACCTATAGTGCTGCTGGGGTGCGGGGCGGAAATAGGACAGAATAGACTAAATTTTGTTTTAAACACGCTCAGCCTATATATCATATAGTAATTTGAGTCTAGTTTGTTAGTCTGTTAAAGAAAATTTCTAAGCTTAGGTCTCGTCTATTTAAAAGTTTAGTCCGACCTGTTAATTTCTTTAAAGGTCTATTATACCAGATGATCATAAAAAAAATTATCATATCTAAATTTAACTGAGTTAATAAACCTACTTTTAGTTAGGTTCATCTAACTTTAATAGTTAAATTATATTTTTGTATACATTTTTATAATAATATTCAGATAATAAATTATTTCTTCATACTATGAGATAACTTATCTTCTTAAATCTACTCATTGTTTGACATGCGTTTTATTTTCTTTGTTTCTAAAAGTTTTCATTTTAAAGTATATTATAAGTCACATATCAAACAATGACTGAATTTAAGGAGATATTTTATTCTATAATATTAATTATATTAAAATAGTATAATATCAATATTGTTATAAATATAACTAAAAAAATAGTTTTTTTTGGCCTTAATAGGTCTTTTAGGACCTAAACTCTGACTTGTTAAGTTAAATATATATTTTTTAAGTCTGAGTCTGATTTGTTAACAACAAAAAAATCAGACAAAACCTTACTTATTATAGATTAGATAATAGACTCATAATAGACCGTCTAATATGTTTATGCCCTTAGTTATAGGTAAATCTAAATAAGAACTTACTATAGTTCCATACAACTAATGGGTAATTCACTAATCGGTAAGGTGTTTGAAAACTTATAAGTTAACTACAAATTTATAAGTTAAGAATCATAAACTAAAAGTTGATAAATAGCTAATCAAACGGTTAAATTAGCTAGTCATAAGGTAACCCAAATAACTTATGAAATATGACCCTATAAATTCATTTAACTTGTTTTTTTTTTATAAAATAAAAGTTAATCGATTAAATTATAAACTACTTACCAAACACGCTCTTAATATATGCACCACATCATTAATTTATGTACAAAATTTAACACCATGTCCTAGCTAGTGTAAGCATATTTTTAATATTATTATTTTAGAAAAGGTTTAAGTGTAGTATGTTTTGGACGGTAGGAGAAACTCAAATAGGTTTATTGTCTTTTCATGTTTTTAAATGCCTCTCTAAACTTAAATTTATGAGTAAATTATACCCAAATTCCTTGAGTTTTAGTGAAATTATATAAATCATCCATACATTTTTAAAACATACACAAATCACCCCTAATTATATATACACATTATACTAACTACTCATGTAAGAAAGAAAAGTGTAATTTTTTAAACAAAAATTGACGAAAAGTGTAATTAAGTCACATAAAATATATTACATTGTGAAGACAAATCCAAATAGTATAAGAATAGATGTATATTCATTATTTCGGTTAGTTACAATATAATATAAGAATAATTTATACATCTCCTTAAAATTATTGATACAATTTGTAACGAATAAAAAATAATAAATATACATCAACTCTTATACTATTTGAAGTTATATTCACAATTTTTAACTTTGTAGAATCAACCATTATGCATAAGAATTTTAAGCACATCTTAGTCGCTTCAAATTCCCACCACTAGGAATGGCGCCACCACAATGTCCACATAAAATAACAAATAGTACCTCCTTCATTATATAGATATAAATAATGAGTCAATTCCTTTTGTTTCCCCGAAAGTAAGACACGTTTTTCAACCTTTGACTTTAGGTGTTTATGACCCAAACGTAGTAAATGCCCATAATGGAATTCAGCCGAAATAGAGGACACAAAAACATAGTGGTAGAGTGGTAGTGGAAGTCCAAGTCAACCACACATAATAATAATAATAATAATAATAATAATAATAATAATAATAATAATAAATTACAATCATACCATCCAGTGAAATTACATAAATTATAATTTTATATATCTAATCAAATCTCTAATTTATATACATATATTACGTTCACAATCCTTGCACGGAAGATAAATGTAATCTTTTAAACAAAAATGGTGAAAAATATAATTAAGTTAAACAAAATATATGGTATATTTCAAATAGTATATGAGCCAATATCTCATCATTATTTTTTGGTTCGTTACATTATAATATAAGAGTAATTTAAATAATACTTCATTAGAACTATTGATGTTTTAAGAGACATTCACTCTTATATTATTTAAATTGGTTTCCATAATATAACATATTTTTTTAATTTAATTACATTCATCATTTTTTTTGCTTAAAATATTATATTTATCTCTCATGTAGAGGTAATTAGTATATGTATAAGTATAAGTATAAATAGCATGAGTTTATGTGAGTAAAAATTAGAAAATTGATTTATATAAATTTTTAGACGATCTAATAATCTAATAATAATTATAATGGGAGAATGTTATATGATCCCTGCCAACTACATAGTACAATATACTTATTTAAATAGTCCAATGATAAAAGTAATTTGTTTTAACAATAGTGAATTTAATAGATCAAGAATAAGTTGATTTAGTTTTTTATTATGGAAAAATGTATGCACTGACAGTCTAAGAATTTTATACATTATTAGCCTATCATCCAACTTTTATTTTTTATCGTTATTAACTCTTCAAAAAAATAATATAAATGAATATTGAATAATATATTAACTCTCTATATAAATATTGACAAGTTGATAAATATTACAGAATTTGTTAATAAATACTCTTAAGATAAATATATGATACTAAATAAGATAGTGCTGTTCTATGGTGGGAAGTTGGCATGGATTATAGTAAATGGGTTAGGCATTCAACAAAATCTAAAGACATGCTCAAAAAGGAGTAAGACTCATCTCCATTAATGAAGAGACAAATATCCAAAAAATCAAAAAAAGTGAAAGATGCAATGTCACTTTTGTCATTTTTATTTAAAAGATGATTACACATTTACCCTTATAATACACATAAAAAATTCAATTGTCTCTTCATTAATGGAGAGGAGTCATACTCCTCAAAAAGGTTAGACAAAACAAAAATAGTGAATCTACTTGATAAACTTTGTAAAAAAATTATATTACACTTTAGTCTTGGTTTAACCGCTTCATGACCTTTTATATAGTCTTCAAAGACTGCCATAAGTGTGCCCATATTTTCTCTATTTTTTCTATTTTATTTCAAATTAGTATGTAATTTTTTGACCTCTTAATCTAAAAATGTTAAGTTTAAATTTGAGGAAAGTGACTTTCTGAATCCTGAAAATTAAGGATTGTGTTTTATAAGTAGAAAAATGCAAAATCCTAATATTCATCCTTACAAAAAAAAATGGCTAACATTAATTACTAAAATAAAAACAGTAAAAATGTTTATATTTTCCAGGGGTTTAATACATTTACTTTTTTACTAGTACCCTACTATCTAAGTGTGTTTTTTACATTGTTGTATACAAAGTAAGAAATATAATTGATATTTTATTTTTTGTTAAATATATGTAATACTTTTTTACTCTGATCGTTGTTTCTCTACAATAAATTATTATTCCCCTTATTAATTAGGTAGATATTGAATTAAACAAAAACATTACATTGATTTTCTAAATAATTTTATAAATATGAAAAAAATGATTTCCTAAATAATATATATTTAGGAATGAGGTAGTGGTATTTAATATTAGGAATAATATTGCTAAGCTAACTTATTAGGAGGAATTTGTATTACGTATTAATAAATACATAATAGTTTAATTAAAAAGGTATAATTAATAATTTAAATTAGAACACATACATCCAAAAATATTAGGTATTGAAATTTGTGAAGATATTCCGAATTTGTGTACTATTAGGATTCACTTATGAGGTGAGTTTTGAATGAAAATAAATAAAAATAGAAGACTTAAGAATCATCTTATAAGTATAATTATCAGTCCTAAAATATTTGATTTATCTTTAATTCACTACAAAACTTATAGACTTTGTTTGGTTGAGGAAAGAAAGTAAAAAGAAAGAAATATGTGAGAAAGATAATAAAGAGGAAGAAAATAGAAAGAAAGAAGTGAGAAAGTAGATGAATTTTGATGTTGTTTGGTATAGGAGAAAAGAAAGATAAAAAGAAGAGAAAGTAAGAAAAAATAAATAATGTATGTTTTAAAAGACAAAATATCCTTACAATCAAAAAGATTTTTGTTATAAAGGAATGGATTTTAAAGGCCATTTTTGTTATTTGATAATTAAACCTTCTTCTCTCACCTTTCTCCTCATAGTTGGAGAGAAATAAAATTTGTGGGTCCAACATCATTTTTATTCTCTCCATCTCTTCTCCCTTTACAATCAAATAAGTGAGAAACCCACTTTCTACTCTACTTCTCTCCTTTCATCTTCTTTCCCTTCTTTCTCTTTGCAACCAAAGGAAGGCATAAACTCGGGAATGAACTCTTAGGCAATGTTGTGAAACCCGAGCCACACGTCAAGCCGGAAGAGCTTCCGTACTAGGTTTAACTTGTTTAACCAGTTAAGTCGTACGGTCGAACCGGATGATTTTAAATATAATTAATATTTTTATGTGTGATTATATTTAGATGTAAATTTTATATAATTAATAATTTTACATAACTATATTGAAGTTACATCTCTCTATCCTTTTTGGACTGAAATAAACAAAACATTACACTAATGTTCCATATTTTTTAAATTTTAAGTGAGTCATCTGAGTTTTTTCATAGGTTATTCTAGTTTAACCGAGTTTAGCAGAGTCGAACCAGAATTTCTCCGGTTCAAAGCGATTCAACTACTCATTCGGTTAAGACTACAAAACGGAGCCATTTTTAAATCCGATCAGCGATCGAACCGATCGGACCGTCCGGTCTAGTTATCACAACACTACTCTCAAGAGTCCAACAAGACACTCTTTCTTGATATAAAATTGTTTTTGTAAAGCTAGTATGTAATAAGTAATAAGAACCTATATATGGTATCTTAGTTTTCACATGTTATATATATCTATATCGATCTTATAGTCAAGATTTTTTTGAATCTTTGTGTGTGTATATATAAAAACCTATAGAATAATGTTAGGATAGAATTATTACAAAATTAAGGACTTTAATATTACAATTCTAGTATATGTAATGATTTAAGATAAGGTTGATATATATGGGCATATGACACACTAATATAAGAGAGATCAATTATTTTATGTGTTTGCCATATCTCACATATAGTGCCGACCCATATTCTTATTGTTTAAGATTTATTAAAATGATAAAACAAAAATGTTTATTTCTTTATGATTTTCAGTAGTTTTATAATGACAAAGTAAATTTATCAAGTTGATCCTTAATGATAAACTAACACATAAGTTTAATTTGGATAAAGAGGCAGTTATGTTAAAGTAAAATTATTTTATCTTTTCTATTGTTTTACAATGAAAGAGTAAAACTATTAAATTAGTCCTTTTAATTTGTTCCATGGGAAATGGAATATGAATACTGTCAAAATATTATCTTACTGTTTTGTATTTCTGGGTTTTCCTTCACTAAGGCCCATCTTTCTCTTTCTGTTAGTAACCTTCTTTATATAGGGGTTATAAACAGTTTTAGTAGTTAACAACTTACTCTATTTTCATCAAATTAGTTTTTCTCTTCTCTTCTCCTTTTATGATTCTTCTGTAACTACTTGCAAGATTGAATCAAGAAATACTTCTCTCTTTATTTTCTCTTCCGCTGTGATGATATCTTTGAGAAATACAGACACTAGCTTATTGATCAACTCACATTGCTATTGTATGATAGAGTAAAATGATACACAATTTGGAGAATATGCAATTAATGAATTGAGTAACATTTTATGTGAATCATTCAATGTTGAATAAGAATTGATTTGATATACAGTTTGGAAGAATATGCAATTAATGAAAAAGAAAATATGAACGTATGATATTTTCCTTAATGAGCATATTGTTTTTATTAATGAGGGTATGTAACCTATCAAATTTGATACACGTTTTTCGTGCTTCACAAATTCTTGAAAATAATGAGCATTCATTTCCTTAACGATATCTGTTATTCACTTATATAACCCATGATATTTATTTAATGATAATGATAATGATGAATCATTATACTAATAATTTACTATAGTGATATAGAGATTGTTATTTAGGTAGAAAGTGAAAGATATAATTGCACTAGCCAGACCCATGTATCTAAGTCATAAAAGTCTGGATCATAGGGTCCTACGTTGGGATTTACTACTATTATTTAGCCAACTACCCATTAATACTGTCACTGTTCTCAGCTATAAAACCATACTTCATTGTTCCATATTTACTTACCTCAAAACTTCTCTTCTTTCCCACTTTTCTATCACTGAAAATTAAACTAAATTAAAATATGGCCATGGGAAGAGGCAGTGCAATGGTGCTACTATTCTGCTTGTTTGTGATTCAGTCTGAGATGGTTCATGCTGCCACCTACACTGTTGGTGATTCTGGTGGTTGGACCTTTAACACTGTTGGCTGGCCTAAGGGAAAGAAGTTTAGGGCTGGTGACACTCTTGGTTAGTGTAATTCCAATTATATTTTAATGATTTTATTGATTTTATATAAATTTTTCTTTGTTTTTGAGACGACTTCCTTTCCGGTATTAGAGATGAGGCTCAATTGCTACACTATTTCCCAACATCAAAGTAGTTGTGATTAGGCAAAATTCTCTTTAAAATATTGATTCCAAAATTTGATCAACAAATCTTCATCAAACATAATACACTTTTTAATATGATGGTTAACAATTTTTATAAGTAAAATTTTTATTAAAGAATGGGAGTAATAATTAGAATGGAAAACAAACTAACAAATTATTTGGGTTGCTATTTCAGAAGAAAAGAAATGAACACCACCCAACACAATTAAAGCAAGATAAATTCTATTTGACATGTAGACCCATATAATTGCTTTAATTAATAACTTAATTCCTTATTATAATTTAATGACTTTAACCCCTAACAAAAATGTTTAATTAAATTCTTCTTGTTTTACCCTTAGTGATGTAAGGCCCATTAGGTCTCGGAATGTCAAAAAAGTTAAAGGGTTCGATTATTGAGATAATACACTTGTTAGTACCCAAAAAAGTTAGGTTATAAACCTTATAGAAAGAAAAATGATATTTTTATATAATTAAATTTGATTTCTGAAACACAAATGATTTTTGTATGTGCAGTATTCAAATATAGCCCGATTTTTCACAATGTGGTAGCGGTGAACAAGGCTGGGTATAGTAGCTGCAGGACTCCAGCAGGTTCTAAAGTGTATCATTCAGGAAATGATCAGATCAAACTTTCTAAAGGACAGAACTACTTTATCTGCAATTATGTTGGTCACTGCCAAGCTAACATGAAAATTGCCATCAATGCTGCATGATTTATTAATACTTATAATAATACTATACTTTAATTTTGTTCACTAAGTTTTATGTTTTTCCTACTTATATGTATTGAAGTTGCAAGATGCATGTCTATCCTTTGCACCTCTTCTCTTACACATAAATCATGGTCATGGTTAGCTTGAAGCTATGACATGTTTTCAATAAATGGAGAAGTGGGTCTGAAGAAAAACGTGTCCGATATGTAATGCTCCTATGTGTTACTTATGGATCTTGTAATAATAAATGTCGGTCATATGTTTACTTTTGGAACACTATTTATGAAATAATACTGAATGGATTTGAGAAATGTTCTTTCAATGCATTCATCATATTTATATTACCAAAAGTATTTTCACCTTTTATAAGAAACTAATCACTTCTTTTGAGGGTATGACTATTATTCTCAACAAGTATATCATTCTCAGGAATTGAATCCTTAACTATAACGAAAAACATAAACTGGTTTTTCTTACAAAAAAAAAAAAGCATAAAAAAGGCCAACACCACCAATACAATCCTCTCTAGACTATAAGATTTATTTTCCCCAACACAACATAGTCATTTCATTTATTTATTAATTTTTCTTATCTCTCTTCATATTACTTATTTTATAGAGATTTAAAATTTACGCTTTTACCAACAAAATATTTTACAAATAATAGAATTTGAAAATTGAGACTACAATACTCAATATAAAAGTTGGGAGGTAAAGATTTTCCACATTATTGGATTTGCTGTTTATAACACAATGGATGTTGGATGAAAGATGTAGTGATATAACGGTAATAGTTTAATTCAAGGGCCAATTGAAAAGATTTAAAAGTTCATCATACCAATTTACAAATGAATACGGATCCTCTGCTGTACTGGAGGGTCAAGTACAGTCAGAGATGACGACACGTGACACTTAAAAATTTTTAACGGTGCAGATTTTAAGTTATTTTTAATTAAAACATTTTTTTAACATTTCAAGCAATCTGGACCTCACATTCCAGTACTGGATGATCCAGTACTGGAGAGGATCCCAACCCTTTACAAATAGGGTATCATTACACTAAAAACAGTTGAGTTCCTTGTATTTGTCGCTCACATAATCATGACCAAAACATAGGCCATGTCTAAGATGCGAACTAATAATTAGTTTGATTGGATGCGAACTAATACAGAAGTCGGTTGGGCCCTGGTAACTTTGGCCCATATAGAAGTCGATTTGGGCCTCACCGACTTCTATATAGAAGAAGTGTTTTCTGGAACCGACTTCTATATAGAAGTCGTTTTAAGCAGTGTTAACATTAACACTGCAGCACATTTGGTAAGTTAAGCACATAACTAACCAGATGTGCTGCAGTGTTAATGTTAACATTGCCTAAAACGATTTTCTATATAGAAGTCGGTGAGGCCCAAACCGACTTCTATATGGGTCAAAGTTAACAGAGCCTAAACCGACTTCTGTATTAGTTCGCATCCAAGCGAACTAATTATTAGTTCGCATCTTAGAAATGGCCCAAAATATAATACCATAGACCCTCACATGGAGGAAAACGAAAGGAGAATGATTAAATAAATAAGAAAAGGAGGAAGGAAAAGTGAAAGGAATGAAATCATCTCCTTTATGGAAGTATGAGATTTCCAGGGGAGAATAAACTAATCAAATGATACTAATACATTCTTATGGAATGATACAAACACATAATCCCATAGCATGTAGCTATTAAGATGTTAAAACTCGAGTTAACATCTTCAACCGTAAATGGGTTATTGTCTTATTGAATAAGAATTCGATGGAGCAGGATACTAATGAAGATGCGCTTGTAATATGTTAGTAATGTGTATCTAAAAAAGTGGACAAAAATACCTCCATCTACTTCAAAAAGATTTTTGTTTTAAGGGTTATCTTAGTAAATTACTTTATTAAAAACTAAGAAGAAATTTTTTTCTCTCTTTTTCTCTTCCCGCACCAAAACCCCATCAGCTTTAACCCTTTCTTAAAGAAAAAAAAAAGAGTCTCAATGTTGGCTCTTAGAATTCCAATGGCTGACTTAACATCTCTCTCGCCATGAAGAAGGAAATAAGGAAAGCGTTCATTTTCCTAACAGTTTGTGTTGTTAAGCTTCTTCATTGGTCTCCTTCCCATTTCAATGATAGTTGCATTAACAAAATTTAATATAAATTAATGATTTTAAAGAAATGAGATGAAATTGAATCCAATTTTAAAACTATTTGGATGCCCTCAAAATTTTCTTCACATTTTCCAATTCAATTTCTGGAAGACAATTATTTGAGAAGGGAGAAGGAGTTTGGGGTGCTATGGAGGGGCGGGTAGTTTTTATTTTTTTTATTTTTTATAATCATTTACTAAGTTAGCCTTTACAACAAAAACCTATTTTTTGTCCATTTTTTGGGTAAGATCCTCCATGAAATGGGGTGAGATCATGTTAGCAAATCTATTTATTCAAAGAGTAAGTTTTTTAAACTTGCTTCATATCTTAACCATCAATTCTAAGAAAATTCAATGGTTTGAATTAATAAGTATATCTAAATCATTTAATTTCCCTAGAATTGATGACTAAGATGTGAAGTGAGTTTAAAACTTAATAGTAAATGAATTCCTCCAATTTTTCTCTGTACCGTATACTAAATAAAAGTAATACAATGCCTTACCTAAAATATTAAACTCTACAATATTAAACTCAAACACAAGTATATTGCTAAGTACCTTAGCTTCAAAAGATATTGCTTAGTATTTTCATCAAGTATATTGCTTGTTACCATCAAAGTATTTTCATCAAAGGACGGGAGCATAAGCATGGCGTTTTATGATTAGTAGAAACCCTGCAAAAAAAACAAATTAAATGATGAACTGCATGATCTAGAAGAAGATACATGTTCAGCAAGGAAAAAATGGAGTATTGAGACCTCAAGGGGGTTTCTCAAAGACAGATTCACACAGCTTCTTTGGCCCACTGGCCACCTCCATAACTGTCACCATCTTGCATGGCCTGATTATTTGAAGGTAGATCATTTGTCCCTAAGTCTATTCCGATTCTCTGTCCCGAGCTAAACAGATTTGAACTAGTATAAAAATGTAACATTTTTGTTTTTAACAATTTTCTTTTTATTTATGCAGTAATATATGATTGGTCCGAGATATGAAATGAAACAAATTTCGGGATATGTGATCTCTATTATGATTATATCTGATAGTAGAGGAGGTGGACAGAATGCCAAAATGGCTATGGAAAAATGCCTCTGAGAAACCCTAAGAGCAAGGAGAAAACACAAGGGAATGGATAATTCTGAGTCATCAGGTTTATTTGAAGATGGGACTATATGCTGTGACTTGTGATAAAGAAATGAGGAAAAAACAAAGTTTTCTACAATATGTTTTGAACAAAAGAGTGTCTTTTTATAGTGCATGGAGTGGTACTGCCTATATATATGTGTGTATATATGGGGGCTATGTTTGGTATGAACTCCATCATTCTGTATATAACATATTTACTTCAGTCCCATTATTTGAACACCAAATTTTTGACATCCAATGTGATACCATACACATTTCCTGAAATACAACGAAAGAAAATTGGGCGCTGGGGAGTAACAAGGTGATCAAGTGGTAAATGTGGAAGATTTAAGGAGTGAAGTAATAAGAACTTTGAAGGTTCAAATCTCATCCACCACAAAAAACTAATAATGATTATAATTGATTTTACACATTTATATTTTTTAATGTATTACCTCAAATGTGAGGAGATGTTAGTCTAAAATATCTACATCAATCATCTTCCTTGATTCTATTTTTACCATGGTTTGTTATGTTTTTGCCTTGTGATTTCACTGTGCACTCTTGCTTTTTTACTCTGAAAAACGAGGATGCAAAATGGGTTGTCCATATTGTCTCCCACTCAAGTTTGTAATTAATGTCTTTGTCAATTCAATGTTTAATTTCTTTTGAAAATAAAAGAAATTATGTACCTCCATTCTTTTCCTAAATTTTAAGTTGTTAAATTTGGACATACATAATTGCTGTGCAAAGAACATTAGTGGATGGTTTTTGAAAAATGAACAATCTAGACTTAATAAACATGCCTTTCTAATGATAAAAAAAAAGTGTAATACTTATGTAATGTTAATGTAAAAATTTATGCAAGGTTGATGCATTCAACATTCATTTATATTATTTTTATCTAATAGCCAATAATAATTAAATCTGAATCATAGATGATACATTGATAATGTAAAAACGGTTAGACCATAAGTGCACAATTTTTTTTCAAAAATTAAACAGGTTTTTTGATGTTGTTGGCTTAAAGTAAACACATATTGTAAAAGACAATATTATTATTGTTGAACGCTATATTTAACGTTGTACAATTTAGTTGCAGTTTTTTCAAAAGAAGAAATCATAAGTGCAAGTAATCATTTTCTATTACACCAATCATCACACTTTTATGGAGTGTAAAACATACTCATTCATATGGATCATTAGTCATTGTCAGATTTAAGGTATTTCGCACTAAAAGAAAAAAAGTTTTTTTTCAAGGACAACAAATGAAAACAATAAAAATGTTAATGGAATCTTTTTGAAAATGTTATTTACCAAAGTTTGTGCAATTTTATGACAAATGTTTTTATTTTATTCAATAGGCGTGATTCAAAAATTTCTTCTGCATAATGGAATAAGAGTATAAAAGAATTTTGAGAGAGAAATTCGTTAAACCCTAAAACATATCACGTTGTGTATAATTATTTCATTGACAGAACACCGAAGATAATCGACTCTTGAAAGTGAAACAAGTGAAATAAGAGCTAGGGAACTATATTCTCATATCTCAACTCAAATGAATTTGCATACATAAAGGAGTTTATTTCGCAAAAGAAAAAAATGCTCTACTAAAAAGATTCGAATATAGTAAAGATTCAATCTTCAAAGCTCAAAGGATCACCCTTTCAGAGGGCAGCAAGAAACCTCTAAGGACACTACCATAAAGCAGACTCTAGCAATTATCAAACAGCAAAATTTGAATAACTATGTTTACATAAAAAAAATTAAGCTGTTCCTGCAACAACCTTCTTCCGAACAATCCTTTTTCTTCGAGCTTTAGGAGCTGAAGATTCTGAGCCAGAGTCTACCTTCCCTTGTTTGATGCCCAAGAGTCCAAGCCCAGAAACAAACGCATTCTTTGATATAAACCATTTTGAGGATGAGTTCTCAACATTCTCAGAAGGCCTAGTATAAACTTTCAATTTTTCATCAGACTGAGCCAGTGGATCTGCCTCAATCCCAAGCCAAGTGCGCCTCGAGGTCTCCCCTAATTGAACATTCATTACCCTGCATTGAATCCCATGTTAAACGTTCAGAGAATAATACATCAAAAGTTCACAATAATTTCTTCTCAAATTATCTAAAACCATTGGTAACAGTTACTACAGTCACAAGTGGTAAAAAGAATTCAATTCTGGTACTTGATAAGGCCAAAAATAATGGCAATCCATCTGAATAAAATTTTCTTCTGCAAATAGTCTTTCCTTTAAATAAAGATGAAAAAAATCATATACAACACAGAAAATACTGACTATCTTAAAACCATATACAACACAAAAACCAGATGTTAGATATTTGTGCCTCTATAATGCCAAGCGGATAATTGAAACAGGAGAGTATACGGGAAGCCATAGCCATAAATTAGTGGCAAAAAAGTTAAATCACTGAACTCTAGATACAGAGTATAGTAGCAGCATGAAAAACAATTCATTTAATGAGGAAAGAAGCAGACCTGAACGCAGTGCTGAAGAACAATGCAACTCCAATTACATCAAAACGGTTAATCACTGCTCTATCAAATCCACATAACAGTTGATATCTCAAGTTCGCATAAATTCCAAGGAAAGCACCATAACCAAATGCATTACTGCTCACACTTGGAACCGTCACAGATAACCTGCTGGCAAGTCAGACAGGACACACGGCAGGGTAAAATATGTATTAGCATAGATCATGCATTCAATCACAGCTAAAACTCAATATTTTAACAATCAATTGAATTTACTGTTATTGAACACGGGTACCTTCCCTCCTTTTTCCTAGCCAAAGTGTTTGATAATGCACCTTGTACAGCACCAGCACTTAATCCAACCATGCACAACTCGGCGGCCTTGAATAGAAAGCATAGAACTCTCTTTTGCAAGTCAAATTCCCTAAGTGGATAGCTGTTTTCAAAAATGTTGTTTGGAAGCTTCTGCAGTGTATTTTGCAAATCAAAACGGAAAGTGTTGCCATAAGATCGACAAGGAGCAAGTGACCAAACAACTACTGCATTGCATGCTGCAACTGTGAGCACATTGATAAGTGCAAGATCCCACTCCTGCTTTATCCTATAGCAAGGTTAAAGTAACAGTTAACCATCAATTGCAGCCATACAATCCTTCATATCAATTTGAAACAAACAACATACCTTCCCTTCCGATTTTCAAACTCCCACCAGACTGAGCAACCTATAGAAGCAGCCCCCTCTAATAGAAACCTATACATGAATGCAGGATCTGCAAGCAACCTGTGCAATACAATAATTAAAATTAATCACACACAACAAGTAGAGAGTTCAAGAGTTAAAAATATAGATTAACTTCCATTTCAGAAAATTGCAACATACAGAAAATATATTAAATTACTTTGTTATATCAGATATAGCCACGAGGGAGGACATTGATCCATGTTCTTTTGTTTAAGGCACTTGACAACAGATTATATTCCCTTATCCACGAGCATAATAAAATAAAGCCACATATTCTAAGGAAGTTTGAAAGGAAGAGCATAGGTTTCTATATCTCTATGTTGATTAAAACCCTTAAACTGGAGGATGACTCTAGATTGTAATGGAAACATACTTAGGTGGTGCCCTTGGTCCATGATATGGTCGTTTATGAACAAGACACATAAAAAGCCTACTGGACAACTCAACTTCGTTTGGGAACATATAACAACTCCATTATTCATAAATCTAAATCAACCATGTATTACTTACAAAACTAAAGACATGCTTTCATCCAAATCTTTACACTAAGTAGGCTGTCTACTGTAATCGTGAGGGAAATGTTGAGAACTCCATCTCTCCAATTGAAAGTTTGTGCATTTTAGACAATTTTTACTCTCCTTTGTATCTGTTTGTAAAGAAAAGCTTAAGCCAAAAACGAAAAACTAATAATTAAACAGCAATAATATCCAGTAATATCAAAATATTAGAATATAGCATAAAAATAATGGCACATAAGGTAGATAATAAATATTATAATAACAATTGACATCAACTAGGGCAAAAATACAATTACCTGCCAATGAAAGCTCTTGACATTCCTTGCGGAAAGGTTCGGGAAATAAACCTACTGGCGGTTGGCCTGGCGTTGGTTGCTAAGAATTTGACCATTTGAGCTGAGCTCACCAACCCCTAAAAGTGAGATTTCAGACAGTATAAAGTTATATATTCTTTGCAGCTTGAAGGTATCTTTGAAAATACTATACCATTTCATATGCTTGCCGAAAACCAGCAGGCAAATCCATCATTGTCTTCTGCCATTCATTTAGCACAGCATCCACAAATTTACGGTCAAAAAGCTGCAGGAACCACAGAATATATGTCATTCCTTTAGAAAATGTCAAATGACAGCAATTAAAAATGGCATGTATTTCAACAGCAAATAGGAAAAAAGGAAACCCCTTGAAATTAGCATAAATGAGCTTTCTAACCTCTTCAAGAATCATCCTTCTTCTAAACAAGCCACCCTCATCTCCCTCCTCTCCATCATCAAAGTCATCAAAGTAATCATCATCGTCACCACCATCATCTCCTCCGTCACCACCACCATGACTGATGTTCTTTCCAAGACCTCCACTGCCTCCGCCAATGTCTAGCTGCAATATTTAAGACATTAATTACTTTCTGCACATTCCATAGAATTTGCAGAGGGCCCAAAAGAAGCTTACATAATTCAACTAACTTGCTAAAAAGGCATAAAATTGAATTTGTGAAATCACAGCCACCGCCCAACTCGTGTTTTGCAACCAGAAGCTAAAAAATTAAATACAGTTATTCAAACAACGCAGTACACTTAGAGTAAATATTGTCATTTGATGCATTATTTATGATTCAACAACAATAAAATGGCCATTTACTGTAACTGATCCTGCGTAGCACTCACTAAATTTTCTGGTATCTCTCACACTATATGTAAGTTAATAGCTTGAGGGGAGATATTGCAGGACAAGTGTAATTAATGTCTTCTCCAAGTAACAGACAAAAAAGAAGAAATTGATTTAGTTAATTGGGGAATAAATAAAAACAAGGTTAAATTAAAGATTTAATCTCATTTGCAGCTCAGTCCCTATTTTTTTCTTTTCATATCACTCCTTAGACTTGTGAAGAAGTTTTCAAAATAGTACTCACCATTAACTTCTAAAATAAAGTCGTTATAATACTACCAATTCATTAACAAAGTGTTTTTTATCCAATATGGCCTCCCTTGGATGCTCCTTTTTTTCTATAGACACTCAAGTAAGGTGTTCCTTCATTCAAAATTGTAATTAAAGAAATTAGCTTTAAAATAGAAATAATGTAATTCTTTTTAAAAAAATCACATGGACAAGTTAGGTTGCAACATGTATTAATGAACGCTCATGTAATTAACGGTTTCGGTCATTTAAGAATGGAAGTTTCTGAAAGTTTAAAGACCTCTCATCAAAATTCTAAAAGTAAATGGTGTCCACTTCAAAACAGGGTAAACTTTAAGGACTGTGTGTTTCTCTTTACAAGCAACACTTATTCTTAACTACAAGACACTGGGACTAAACCTGTTTAACTGTTTTACGCGTTTAAACTGAAATAAATTAGGACAAAATTCACATGATTTTTCATCGTGATTCAGTTCAACAAATTAAGCACTACATCAACTATATTCTATCAAATTCTTTTAAAATCATTCTAAACTCAAACCAGTTAGTCAACACAATAGGCTACCATAATTCAATTCAGTATTCGCGACAACAACTCAACATAACACAAATTTTGAGGAAAATCAAGCACACTATCTCCTCTAATAATAACATAATAATTCAATTTCTCAACAACCAGTTTGGCCAAATTAACACGTAATTTCCAATTCTCAATTAATTATTCACCATCACTCAATTTCAATTACACTAACTCCACATTCTGAAACCTAATTTGCATAAAATAAAAAATCGAGAGAGAGAGAGAGAAAAAAGACAAACCTCAGGGCTAGACTTAGTTTGCTTTTGCGACGTATCAAGCTTCGATTTCTCCAAAGTCACCGAACCTAACGCACCGTATTGTCCTTTCATGACAGGACTCAAACCCGGCGAAGAAGTCAGAGAAACGGAGCCATTACCAAGACTCAACGGCGTCACAAAGCAACGTTCCAACAGCGACACGGAGGCATTATCGTTCTCCACCTCAGCGGCTTCAGAGAACGCTTTCAAAACGAAAACTCGTCTCGGAAGTTGGATCGAACCGCGTCTTGGAAGCAACGGCGACGAAGGTTTCGGAGACAAGCGAGAAGTGAGTGGTGTTTGGAGCATAATTGCGTAGAACGTGTTTGGATGGATAGAAAAATTTGAGAGGATTTTCTTATTCTTATATCAGAGAGGAGTAAGAAGGTTTAAAGAGAGAAAGTAAATGGTGTTTGTTGGGGATAATATCTACAAGCTTGATTTTCTTTGTTTAACAATACAAACTTATCTTTAATTTGTCTCTACTCTGCGATATATGGATGAATTTAAGCTAATTATCAGAATTAATTCCCAGATTTTCATGAATGGGAATTGTAAGTAATTCTTTTCATTTCTAATTATGTCGGATAATCTTTTTTATTTAAATGTATGAAAATTTATTCATATCAAGTAACTAGGGTAAAATAGATAATACTGGCTTCATGCTCAATCAGTAACATATCTAACATAGCCATGTCACTGCTCTATGTTAGTTTTTAAACAAAAATGTGACCGATCGATCATATTTTGATACACCTTAAAACTAAAAAGAACTAAAGCACCTGTAAGGCTGTAAGGCATTAGCCAGGATAAATTATTCATCGCCAAATACTATTTTTCCCTTGTAAGGATAAAATTGTAATATCATAATAAATATAATGATACAACCAGCATATGAATTGCTTGAGCACCACTTCTCATTGAAGATGCACTAATTTTCTTATCCTATTGCAATCTTAACACATGATTCTAAAAAACTTATGAATGCGCACTAGCATTGTGTCATTGAACAGAGTCTAAATCAACACAAAAAAAGTGGAGGATGAATTTCGCTCATGATGAAATTTGAGGGACTATTTAAGCCATCACTAATCATTGTCGTCAACGTTGTTGTCTTGTTGATGATGTTCTAGTTGATCATCAACTTTTTTGGTGCCCTTCAATCATTGTTTTTACTGCCTTATTATATTTATATCATTATTGATGTTAGACATAAGAAAATAATTCTATTCAACTACTAGAATTGATAAAGAGATTGGGACCAACCTAAATAGGTCCAATAAATGAGTGAGTTTGAATATCAAAAGTCTTGTTCAAATAGATGTTGAACTTTTGACCTACCTCAATATATTGTGTTATAGAAAGGTGACTCACTTTTGACCTAACTTCTGAGTAAAGACGACACACTTGTGTTATAGAAAAGTTTAATCGATCACATTGAAAATATATATAAACATATCCATCAGATTATTTTGTCAATTATAATTATAATATACCTTATCTAATCAAGGGTGAATACATTATTACTTAGTATAACAATTCCACTTCAAATAATCACAGTTGAGGATTGTCACTGTGATCCAACAAAACAATATTTGTATTTTAAAAGTCTTAATTAGATTTAATGATATTTATATATTCTTGATAAAATATTTTATTTCACTTTAGAATCAAATTTAATAATATTAATAAAAAATTTAATAATATTTAATGATAATAAGCCTAAATAAAGCTCGAGTCAATTTCTCGTGAAAAATCAGCTAAAGTGCTTTTAAGAATACTTGAAATTAGGAAATAAAACTGAAATGACAGGAATTTTTTAAGTATTATATATATATATACACATATATATATATATATGTATTTATATCTTTTTACTTTCTTTATTAAGCAAGGAGGAAGATTATCACATTATAGTTTCAGGAATGCTATTAATGTTTTTGCTTATTTTATATTAATTCTTTTAAATATTGAATATAAATACCATAAAAAATATTTAATATGATTAAATTAGTGGTTCTTTTCTTATAAAAAACAATTGTCTTTATTTGTATCATAAATTCAATTGTCTCTACGACACGTAGACTTATTCAGTATAATAATCATTAATTTTTGTATACGATAAGTATATTATCTAATTATGGCAATTATCTTGGCAACAATATTTTTTAATCATAGGAAGAAGAAAATTAGTTTTACATTACGAAAATGAAATGAATTATACTGTTTAGCACATGTGCATTGAATCTATATGCAGAAATTTTTAAAGTAAAAGTAAAAATCCATGCAGAATTGAATCAAGTTTGACCTAATTAAATAATATTTCAAACTAGACCCTGGAATATAAACTGTTATATTTAATATATTAAAAAATTAAAAATTAACAAACTCTCCGTGTCTATTTTTATAGTTCAAAATTTTCATGTGTCTATTTTTATAGTTCATCAATTTTGAGATTTTTTTGGAGACAAAATATAAAAATACCTAAATATTTTTACTAAAATTATATATTACTATCTATTTCTTGTTGTTAATTTCATTTCTAAAAGGAAAATTAAAAAATATTCTAACTCTATACCCTTAGATGCTAGTTTCCTGACTCAAATTAAATTAAAACCAACTAAAATGCCTTGGAATCTTGTTCATTCTTTGCCCTCAACAAAACTTTCAAAGCATTATTAGAAAGCTTTTGCACTTGCTTTATTATTGCATAGCTCGAAGTTGAAGATCCTTCATCCCATGTAGAAAGATTTCCCTTTAAAGGTGATCAATTGATTCTATGTAATGTATAATTAATTAAGAGTAAATTATAATAAGTTTGAATTAAATTATACTTATCATCTTTTTTTTGTTTAAAAGATTATATTGATCTCGCTTGCACGAATAGTCAGTATAATGCATAGATATATTAGGAGTGATTTATATAAATGCAAAAAAAATGATATATATTATTTCACTACACTTAGAGGTGTGATTATAATTTACTCTAATCCTTATGATGCTTTTGTAATATTTTCCAAATTGATTTCTTATTTCAATTATTTAAAAAAAGTTAACTTAACCTTGCTTTAGATTTAAACACACACATACATATGAAATTATGTTTTTTTTTAAATACAACTACAAATTTTATCTCTGAGAATTTTCTAACTTAATCTAATAGTGCATACTTTAAGAAAAGGTAAAAAAAAATAAAGAATACAACAAATTTGGTATTCTAATAGTAGAGTTATTAGGTATAAAGTTACAACACAATATGCACCTAAAAGAAAGTTAATAATGAAATAATAAGACTTGATTATACCTTCCTAATTAATCATCATTATCGCATGTTAAAAAAATATCTTAACCTAACAATCAATATTATTAAATTTGAATTGGTCATTGACTCGATAAAGGTACCAAGTCAATGAGTCACTTGCTAAGTCACTAGATCACTAATGGAACTATTTTACCAGGTTCATATTAATCTAATTTTTATAACACAACACTATTCAATAAAACATAATTATGAATAAGTTGAAAGAACCATATTTTTCTTCTACTCAAAATATTGTTGTTTTGACGTTATTTTAAAATTGATTAAAATGGTCGAGTCGAATTGGTTTAACCGGTTGAATCATTAATTTTATGCTCAAATTGATCAGAACGAATTAGTTCATACCAATTTTAATACATAATTTGTTGAAAGAACAACTTGTACTAGTCAGATGCTTGATTCTCAATCAAACCAATTGGTCCAAATCAAATTTAATAATAGACATCACCTTCCTAATTTAATGAAAAGTACTTTTCAATTATTCTTCATAAATGAAATGATTAAATTTTAAAAAAGTTTTTATTTCAATTTAAATCTATCTTATATGTATAATGGTTCACGTAAGAACAATACACTATTATGATAAATAAGAAAAATAATATAGATAAATGAATCTTATTTGAATGACTAAAATTAAAATATATATATATGTGTGTGTGAATGAGATAGATTTATGTTGAAAATGTTTAAGATCAGCTATTAATAAAAGAAGAGAAAACTTGTTGCTTTGCCCAATTTGAATTTTAATTTCTCCATTAAGTTATAAGAAATTAAATGATCATTGTTATACTTGACAATGTAGTATCTATCAAAACTTATTTAAATGTTGAGTGACAGTCAAAAGGAAGTAAAAACATGGTGAATCGTGAAAAAAACTCATCTTGGTTGATTACAAATGCATTAAAAATTCTAAGAAGATGTTACTTAAATACACAATATAGAATAATGATTTCATAATCAAATCATATATTGTAAATTTACAAATCATCAATTTATTGTTATCCCTGAAGTTTAACTTGAAATTACATTTATTACTTTTTTGTTTAAAAGATTATACTGATTTCCTTTGTGTGGGCAGAAAGTATAATATATATATATATATATATATATATAAATTATGAGTGGTTTATGCTAGGCAAAAAAAAAAATATAAATAATATCAATAAAAAAAGAAGCTGACTTATTCGAATCCTTACTGTACTTTCTAATATTTTACAAATGGATTTCTTATTTCAATTAGTTTAACAAAAAAAAAGAAGCTGACTTAAGCTTGCTTTAGATTTAGACCACATATACATGTACAATTATGTTTAAAAAAACGAAAAAAAAATACAACTACAAACCTGATCTCTACGAATTTTCTAACTTTTTCTAATAATGCATACTTTAGGCAAAGGTAAAAAAAATAAAGAATGCAACAAAAAATGGTATTCAAGTAGTAGAGTTATTAGGTATAAAGTTACTACACAATAATTACATAAATGAAAGTTATTAATGAAATAATACCTTCCTAATTTAACCATCGTCACATGTAAAAAATATATTAACCTAATTACACTTCACAATCAATATTATTAAATTTGAATAGGTTATTGACTCAAGGTAAAAAGTGAATGAGTCACTCGATGAATCAATATGTTACTGATTGAACTATTTTATTGACTTCACATGATAAAATCTAATAATTTTATAATACATTTCAAGTATAAAAAATTATCTTTACATAAGTATATGAGTACACAACTAAGAAGAAAATTTTACTCATATAAAATATCACAAATAACTTAACAACACCATCAAACAACATAGTTTTACTATTTAATCATAACAAAGGTGCATAAATAAATTTTAAACTCGATTAAATAACAAAAGTTTAGTTCCAATATAAGTTAACAAATAATAACTCTATAAACATAATTACGAATATGTTGAAAGAACCAATTTTTCTTCCTCTTAAAACATTGTCATTTTGATGTTATTTTAAAACTGATTAAAATGATCAAGTCGAATCACTTCAACTACTTGAGTCACTAATTTTATGCTCATACTGAATGAATCAAACTAGTTCTCATCAGTTTTGATGCATAACTGCTCGAAAGAAC
Source organism: Lupinus albus (assembly GCA_009771035.1). NCBI lineage: Eukaryota > Viridiplantae > Streptophyta > Magnoliopsida > Fabales > Fabaceae > Lupinus > Lupinus albus. Next base: position 4,584,430 of record CM020005.1, read on the forward strand.
AACTTGTATTGATCAGTTGCTCGATTCTCAATCAAACCAACTCGACTGAATAAAATTTAATACTAGGCACCACCTCCCTACTTTAATGAAAAGGTACTTTCCAATTATTTCTAATAAATGAAATAATTAAATTTCAAAACAAATAGTATTTTATTTCAATTTAAATCTATATCTCTTAGACATACATATATAACGATTGATGTGAGAACCATCGTTATTATGATAAATGAAAAAATGACATAAACTATTAGATTTTATTTGAACGATTAATATACATATATATATTGATTGAGATATTTAAATTGAAATAAAAACTATTTCTTTTAAAATTTAATTATTTCATTTATGAGGAATAAATGAAAAGTAAATTTTTATTAAAGTATGATGGTGATGCCTATTATTAAATTTGATTGACCAGTTAGTCTAAAGGAGAATTGAGCACCTCACTAGTATAAGAAATTTTTACACTTCCAACCAATAAGATCGTTAAAATAATAATAATAATAACTCAGAGAGATAAGATCGACTAACTATATACTATTTGCTAAAGTAAGAGGATAATTATGAATCATAACATTTTTGAATGCAACATAATTTCAACAACTTAAAATCACATTAAAAAAGTAATTATTATGTATTTGGTAGAATATAGAAAATAATATACTCTCATACTAAATTCTCCTATTAATTTTCTTATATATAAGAAAGTGATATATATCACTCATAAACCAATTACTAATAGATAAAATATCACTTTGTAACATATGTTAATTTATTGTGGGTAGAAGAATATAATATTACTCTAATGTAGAAACAAATATATCCAAAACATGAAAAAATATAATATTATTTGACACTTTTATCTTTAAGATATAATAAGATAACATTTTTACTCCTAAGAATAATGAGATCCTTTCTCCTTGGTGTAGCACGTGTAGGAATTATTTGAGATTTGAAAAGGAAACCGGGCTAGTTTTGATTTTAACTCACGCGGTCGCAAACGTTTTCTTCCATTTTGTCTTCTTTTTTTTCAAAGGATCCCTACGAGGCTACAAGTATATAATGGAACTATCACTCTCTTCATTTTCACATTTCGAAATTAAAATATCAAAACCCTCTTTCTTCTGAGGCTTCGATGCAACGTAACTGGTATTTCGATTTCTATTGCTCCTTTTTTTCCGTTTCTCTCTATAAATCATATTTCGGTTTTAAATTCGTATCTGCATTAATTTGTTTCTCTAACCGCGCTCATAATTTATTTTTTAATTGTAAATCTGAATGAATGTATCTTGTTAAATTTCACATACTGTTATTTTTTAGTTTTAAGCTATCAGCTAATTATATTTGATTTCTGATGTGGCTACTGTGTATGTTTATCTTTTTTTTTTCAATTGTGTTTTTGGAGCTTTTGTTATTGAAATTTGGATTATCTCTATGATTATAGATGTAGTGCAAAGTTTACTGTATTATTGAGGTAGAGTTTTTTCATGGGATACTTTGAAGAAATTGGAACTAAATTATAATGATATCTCTGTGAGTTGGATTTTGGAGGGGAATGAAAGTAAATTGAAGGCTTCAATGCTATCTCACAAGTGTATTATATGACTCTCAAGTCTTCCATTTCCATTCTTTCCCCTTCAGAACTCAACCCGCAAACATAAATCATATCTGTTTGTGAGTCGGTTTTTGAAGGGAAAGGTTTGAGATCCATTAAATTGTGAGATAGCTTTGAAGCCTTCCCTCTCGCTTCCTCCATTCTAAAACTCAATTCTCAAACCAACCATTAGCAAATTGTCTGTTTAATACTTTTTTTGAATGAAATGCTACAAGTTGACTGTGAAAGCAATAAAACTCTAGGTTTAATATCATTTTTTAATAATTTTGCTTGATACCACCAATTTTTTGTAATTGCCTAATGTTCAGTAAGTAATTTTTATATTATGAACCAATTATATATACATATATGTGTATATATATGAATGTATGACTTTTCAAATACTTAGTGTGAGAGATAAATATTTTTAATTTGTTTGAGCTTCTGTTTGTAGAAACCTATCTTCTCTATCGCTGTAGTTTAGTGGAAACAAATGGTGCAAAATTCATTGTATAATCAGTGAGATTTGATAGGATACTTTGAAGGATTTAGAGCTAAAATTTTACGGAGACTGTGAGAGTAATATTATTCAAATGCTACAATTTGACTATGAGATTAAAGACAATTTCAGCTTCATGGACGTTTCCAATAACTCTGCTTGATACCCCAATTTGTGTTCTCTTATTTTAATTGTGTAATTCTAGACTATGTCATATAATATATCTTTTATCTTGTTTGTAGTAATGGAGTCTCTACCTGATGTCCTCCTTCAAGTCATCTTGTCCCGTGTCAGTGATGCCCGTGAAGTGGCAGCTTGCAATTGTGTTTCTAAGCGATGGAATGACTCGATGGCTTACATCAAGATCCTTTGCTTCCCTCACAACTCATTTGACAACCTTTGTTCCACCGGAGAAAGTTCTGGCAACATTGTCAGAAGAATGGTGTCAAGGGTTCAGCAGTTGGAAAGGCTAATCATGTATAGCCCTTTCTCCTCTGCTGACATTGAGTCATGGTTGTCAATTGTAGGTAAATCTCTTCGTCATCTCGAACTCCGAATGGACAACGTGCCTAATAATCGTAACATCTGTGATAAACAAACAAAGCTGGAGTGTATTGGTGCTGCAAGCAATTTGGAATCTTTGAGATTGTGGGGTGTCTTAATTTTACATTCCCCAAAATGGAATGTATTTCAAAACCTCAGGAATCTTGAACTAATTGATGTACAAGTTGAAGAATATGTGTTGAACTCTGTGCTTCAGTCATGTCCATTTGTCACTAGGTTGTTACTCATTAAATGTCAAGGTATTCTTTCAATTGCAATTAACTTGACATATTTGGAAGAGTGTAAGCTAGATATATATGGCATGGGGAACTGTTCATTTAATTTGAACTCTCCACTTATTGAATCCCTTGAGGTACAAGGCTGTAGCGTGATTGTGGTACCTCAATCCAATCATTTGAGGCATCTTTCAATATCCAACAAAGCAGGTACTTATTTAACTCTTGATTATTGTATTTAGATATTTCTTTTGCCCATTTTTTCTTGTTTACAAGTGATGTCAAAAGCTTACATTTTTTTATATTAATTGCTTCTAGGTAGGGTATACAGGGTTGATTTTGGAAATCTTCCATCTTTAGAGTTCTTGTCTATGAGGGGAATCTGTTGGTATTGGGATGCAATATGCAAAATGCTAAAACTGGCAAGTGAGGTGAAACATCTCTTTATGAAGGTTGAGTTCACTGGGAACTTCGACACTCTTCAACCATTTCCAGAGATTGATTTTGTTGATTTTTTCAACAACCATAAAAGACTGCAAAAGTTTGATATTCATGGAGCCATGTTTGCAGCATTAAACCAGAGAAACAGTGTGAAAAATGTAAGTTCATATTAACTTATGATATTACTCTAATATCTCATGTAACAAAGATACTTGCTATATTTTCAGATGAATTCAGGATTTGTGATTCCTTGCTTGGAAGAAGTTGTGATCACTGTGAGGTCACCACTAAATGCTGAGCAGAAAATGGGTACTCTTCAATCCTTGTTGAAGTATGGGAAAAATGTTAAGATCATGGTCATAAAGATTACTCAGATGAAGAGCACTCATTGGAGTGTTGATGAATTTTTTAAACAGATTAGCTGGTTCAAATACATGAATCGGAAGATAGTTAGAATAGAATAAAACCTAGAAAAAAGTTATTATCTATTTATGTGTTCTTAAACTATTGTGTTCCCAAAAGTTTCAAAATAAAAACAGAAGAACAAAAGTGGTACTTTTTTAATTTTAATGAAAACAAAAACATATTCAAATAATGCTAGTTTATTTATTTATATGTTTATGATCATTATTTCCTTATAGTCAGTTTATTATTTTTTGGATGAATATACAATGCACCATTAGGCTATGTTTTCATTTTATCAGATAGAAATGACACCCTACCACTATTTTCATTTTTACCACCCTTTGTTTTTTACATAACGGGACACTTATTTGGAGAATTATATATTATACTTAAAACCACATTTTTTAAAAATCCATTGAGAATGATATCAAATAAAAAAATGGGACAATGTTAAAAAGAAACCACCGTAGTACAATCTTATTTGTAAAAAACACTAATTCCTCGCCCCAAACTCATATTCATTAAAATATTATTACACTAATGAAGATATCTTCTATCTCATAATTTATTTCACTCAATGTACTATCGATTATAATTGATCAAAAAAATAATTAATAATTAATTTTTTAACTTGAATACATTTTTCTACAATATCAACCTGATATAACACAAATTATAGGATAAGAGAAATAGATTACATGTATATAAGTCAACAAACAGGAGAATTCAAAAGCAAAAGGAATAAGAGGAATAGATTTCAGTTCACTTGCAATTACTCAAAAAGTTTCAGGCTATAGTGCAAAACTACTTCAAGGAATCTACAATCTAAAAGTTCTTAAAAACCAATTTGAAACGGTGCCTAGAATATATGCCACAGTAACTTTACATTTTATATCAACATAAAATATTCCAAGCCTTTTAAGATTGATTTTACGTTTTAGGTTGTATTATCAAAACCCTTTTTGTGCTCATGGACACTTCTTCATATGTAGTTGTTCACTGGCATTCCTGTACTCTATTATGGGTTAGACATTTCATTTTAGATGTTAACTTTTGAGGAAAATAATATATTTTGTACTAATTTTTTATACAAATTCTCTTGTCACAAGAAAGTAATATTTAGTTTACTAATGATTAATTTATAAATAACGTAATATATATCATTTTATTATAGGTAGGAAAACTTGTAAAAAAAATAAGTAGGTGGAATTACTCTAACTTTAAAAATAAATTGCTATCAACTTCTACTATTTGATTGATTTTTCTTTTTAAGATTTAGTTGATATTTATTTGACACCCTAAATTTGGCTTGTACACCCTTTTTGATACAACTTTTAAAAACTAGAGATTTTGGAAAAATAAGAAACTAAAATATGAGATATAACAAATGATTTTATATCACCCAATGATTATAGATTTCTTGAAGTTGCTAATTTGTCACTTTTGAGGTCTTTTATATTTGTCAAGAGACTAAATGGTTATGCTTTAAAGTAATGCCTCATACTATATTTTAGGCTTATTATCATTAAGAAATATATAAATATTGGTTTCAATTTAGATTGATTGTAATGTTCATTTTTAGTTTTATTTGACATTGTATATATGCATATAAAAATATTAATTCATAAAGTGTTGTGTCCATGTATCATGTATTTTGGACATTGTCTGTATGTATTGGTATGTATGTGTAGTCAATGCTTCATATGTATTGGTATGTATGTGTAGTCAATGCTTCATATGTTCTAATAAAAGGGAATTATTTAATTTTGGACCCTATCAAAAACAAGTTTAATCATTATTTTTGAATTTTAAAGACCAATTTAGAATTTTCATTTATAAAGAATAACTCAGAAAATAAGAGTTCCCTCAACTCTAAATCCGAATCTAAAGGTGGGATTCACATTCAAGTGAAGAACAAAGTTTTTGTTTCAAGTAGAGGGAGAGTGGCACTAATAGAAGAAAAATGATCAAGTGCAAAACAAGAAGAAAAGGTATAACATATAATGCAAAAGATGGAAAGGAATGACTCTTGGCACAATGAAGAGTTCTTATTTTTGCTTTTAATTTCAATGACAAAAAATATTATTTCATGGTAAATAAATAGTTTAAAATGACATATTATGTTAGTTTCCTATTTTTTATAGTATAGAGACTAACCTTACTCCTTAACAATATGGGAGGAAAAAAAGTACTTTGTGAGTAAGCTTTCTTTGATTTCTTTCTTCAAACTCTCCAAACATAAAGCATAATCAAGAAGAGAGAAAAAATTATAATAACTAAACATAGTTAATTAAATTTCTTTCTCATGTTGTGAAATGTGATATTTTTATTTGATGTGTCAAATTATAAATGGTTGGAATAAGAATAGCAACACGATTTAGAGAAAGGAGATTTCATTCACATACAACAACTAAGATGCATAAGGTTATTCATTTATAATATTTTTTTATAATATCTCATCAAACTTCATAGTATTTAAAAGTAACGCTCCACTTTTTTTACATATAAAATTGATTACATGGTTAAAGAAATTTGCAGGGCACACAAGCTTATTATGCTACAACTTTATAAATTTGTGAAGTGAGAAAGGCTCACAAGGAAAAACACACAGGAAGGTAAGAACATTTTGGAATCTTGTGATTTTTAGTTTATGAATTTTGACTTAAGTGTTATTTATATATGTACCCTACTATCTCTGCAAGTAATAAAATTCTTAGCATGTATTATTGTTTCTAAGTTTTCTTTTGAGTTATAATTTTCATTTTAAGGTTTTGAAGAAGCTAATCTTATTATTCAAATTTGCACTTGCTAGTTGGAGAAGAAGAATTAGATGAAAATGGGAAAAAGAGGTTCATGTTCTCATTAACAATTACTTACATTGTTAAACATATTCAAGGATTGTGTGGGAAAACCTCTTTATCCAAGAAGTTGATAAAACGTTGAGCATATATCTTAGGTTCTACTACTGATATAGTGTGAGGGTCAAATTTCATTGATTTGCAAGCATTCTCAATTTTCTTTTTCATATTGTATTCTTGCAATATATCAATTATGCCCATGTAGAGAACCACATCATAAACCTCAAAAAGTTCAACTTCTGATGCATCCACTTTATCCTCATGAACTTTGCTTATAGCTTGAGCTGGCATGTTTACTCCTAATTGAACTCGCAACCTAAGTAATCAAATGAGGATACATTTATTCATTTTATAAGAAACCTTAAGAACAAATTATATATATAACAAATTATAATAATAATTTCTATTATCAATCTGAATGAAATGGTAAATAGAATCAATGTCTTGTAGAATATATTCAAAGCATGCATGTATGGTACTCAAATGCTTGATGCATTTCATAATTCATATTTCAATTCTGATAGTATCTAATCTCAACAGGCTAAAGTGTATAGGTCAAAACCATATGCATATTGAACTTCCAATATGAAAAGAAAACATGTATAGGGAATAATGTTCATATATGCTTAAATGAATTAAATTGCCTATGGTATGTTCATCCAAAGCATAAGTGTGAATGCTTCTCTTGCTAAGGCATAAATGTTAGCCAGATATAAATTGATACTTTTCTACTTCTGGTACTTAGGTGCATATCAAGGGAAACTAATTTAATGCACCCTTCAGATTATACTCATAATTTTATGATATAAAGTTTCAAACTTTCGAACCGCTTTAAAAAATTAACTCTTTAGTAAACCAGCTACTGAAGAAATACTTCAAAGGGTCATGAATTAAGGAATAATTGAAATAAAAGAATCAGATAATCCACTGCGCGAGAGAAAATAGTCTTTATAGAAGATACCTTGCAGTACCAGGAAGCAAAAGATCAACTTCCCTGTCACCGATCGAGTATGCCCTCAATGTTTGCCCTCTAATGTGGGGTCCAGGTGCAGTGTTGACATAGCTTGGTTCATGGGCAACTAAAAGCAATCCTTTTGGAATAATCAATTGATCCCCTTGTTTGACATCTAATGTAAGCAAAGAAAATGAACAATTACTCAATAGTAAGAAAGAAAAATACCGAGGCGCGAATGCAAACTTGCATATGCCAGAATTCACACTTGCTGAGTCGCAGACAGAATCAATGAGACAACTTAAGAAATAATTAACACAAAAGGAGCTCATTGGTACATATTTGGGTACAAGGAGAAGCAGTTAATACTTTTTTCCTTTTGAGGATTTGTATGGACATTAACTAAATTCCTACCTATAAATGAGTTACTGAAATAAACTTCGGTACCTCCCATTTCGTAAAATATTTCGATGAATGCTATGTGTCTTCTTGAATTCTTAGGGTACAAAACCAAAATGAAAATCATGAGTGTATGGTTTATGTCAAAATTAGCTTAACTTCATTGCTAGAACCCTTTCATCCATTTTTTAACTAAGATACATCACTTCTTAAATATAACAGCAATTTGTTTACTGCAAAACATTCCTTGTGATCTATTAAATAAATTTTCCATATCACATTATAAATAACTTGCACAAGAGGAATATTTACCGTCTCCAAAATGTATGCTATCCTGACTCTGCATTGATCCAGGAAGTTCAGCTAAGGCCTTCAGATTCTCTGGAGCTCTAAAATGTAATCCTAACAGAAGGCTGTAATCGATTATGTGCCGAGACTCCAAGAATTTGCAGTCTAGAGAAATTTGACTGCACCAGAAAAACAATTTTGATCTTAACTAGACTATCTTACTAACTCTTCAATCAATGAGAAGTTAAATGCAATTGTTATGATATATTTTAGTGGATATATACTCAAGTTATTAGTCACAACTCAGTACTATCGCATGCCGAGAGCCAAATACTAGTGCGAAAGTAATCAATCATAACCAAGAGAGGCTCCACTATTTGATATTTATACAAGTAAAATACATTGCATCTTAGTAAGTATAACAGAAGTGGCTTCATAAAATAGAAACTTACTTGAGTAGCGATTCTCGCAATTTGATATCCATTTGAAACTCATATTTTAGATCAAGATCTTTCAATGTTGTATGGCTATTGATTTTATCTTTGTCTGTGCATCTTCCATGAGAAGATCCCTTCAGATCGAAACGACGGTGGATATGCAGTTCTGTGCAAAACATATTCCCCATTACCACAAAGCGCACCTAATGGACAAGGAATTATTTTTAGTTAAACCAATTACCAAGTAAGGGGGAAGAAGCTATAGATAGATATTAGGTGTTACCTTTTTCCCACCTCTTAGTGTTATTCGGTGGACCCCAAAGAACTTTGTAATAAGAGTATTCTCATACTTTCCTACATGGCTGTAGTATTTAGGAAGCATATTGAGCAGAACCTACATAAAGATAAACATCAATTACTGTGTAAGTGCATGTGCATAATCATGAAGTTTGTAGTTATCATTTAACTTGGTAGATATGTGGTCGATGTAGCAGGCATCAGCGGAATCGTGTTTTACCACTCTTTAGTCTACATATCATCTTATCTGCTTATTTACCCAGTTGCAGAAGTCTTAAAAGGTCAAACTCATACCAGTTGATGAATTCAACATCAATAATTAGTGCAAAAATGTCTCTTGGCCTACTAAGCGAAAAACAAAGTGGAGACTACCAACCTTTAGTTCAGATTTTTTCAGTGTCTTTATCACAAATCTATCGTCTTGAGAAAGAAAAAAGATGCTACCACTTTTCCCAGGTGAAGATATGTCCCTCAGACCACAATCGCCACAAATGGACATCATGTACTCTGCAGCATCTAATTTGAACATCTCTCTCAAATTCCTGGAAATACATGTTTGCGTGGTTATGCAATGGAATACGAAACAAAAAATATACTAGAAAGCTAAATGTGCTTGACTCCAATATCATTAAATGGACAAAAAGTTAGTTTGGAAATCTGTGGTTGTTAGATTCTACCAATAAATAGATCAGGAAAGAGCATGTAATGCTATTTATAACCTGACTAAGCACTTTATTATGTCACAATAATCTTATATTCACTCTATCAACAATTAATGCATGTTATTCTGATAATGAATATAGTGACATTTAAAGTTCCTATGCATGGTGCTCATGATATAACTCTTCCATTATGAAGCTTGTTTGCATATAGTTAATAAATACCTGAAGACCATAGGGCAATAATCTTTCCAGTAGAAGTCTATAGAACAATGTGGAGGAGTCCTCTGCGAACCCTCTTTAGGGAAGTACATCCTTATCCTAGCTCGTTCTCCAAAATCAGATGACCGAACTTCACGTGCGGGCACTGGTGTAATTTTTCCAACAGTATACCTGGGATTTTATCCAAATTTATTCAAATTAAAACTTAACATGAAACATAAATACCAAATGGAATAAGCCACTTTAATGATGATTTAAAACACACACTCACACCATCCTTACAAGAAATGTGATATTAAAAACCGGAAATGATAATTAACTATATCAAATTCTACACAAAAAAAAGTTTCTTAGAAGGGTGCATTAGACCAAATAAGTTACCTGATGCCAAGCTGCAGATTAAGCTTCAGATAATAGCTTCGACGGCCTCCAAAAATGTCCAGTAATGAACTCTTCATCACTGGCTTCACACTAAACTTATTTTGCCTTTTGTTTTTAGGTGATGAATCTGAATACTTCCTAGTTCTCTCCATAATTAGAACTCCTTGCATATATTCTCTTTCATAAACCAAAGTACTTGTACCAGAGGCCTCAGATTGACCTCCATCAAGGGTCTGTGACTCAGTGGATGAGGAATCATGACATATGCAATCTCCTGCAGGATCTCGTAGGCTCCAATCTGCATCTAATGATGAGGTCCTTTGAGATATTTGACGCGAACTTTTTGATCTACTATTGACTGAAATCTTTTCGCTAAAGCTGCGCTTAACTCTTGATTTTGGATCGATATGTATCTCCTCATTCAACGATAGACCACTATAATGGCCTTTAATGCTGCACCATTTTCTTAGAGATGGATATTTACTACCAGCAGGATAGAATGTTCCTTTCCCATCCTTTAGGCCCTTACTCCATGTCCCAATATAAATCCCCCCATCTGCAAATCTATAAACTCCTGAACCATGCTTAAGACCGTTAACCCAACAACCATCGAAGATGTCACCATTAGCCTTCTTCATAACCCCTCTCCCATCTATTTTCCCACTTTTCCAATTCCCGACATATGTATTTCCGTTACTCCAAGAATACATTCCACATCCTTCACGAATCCCTTCTCTCCATAAGCCTTCATAACTATCTGAATTAGAATACTCCTTCCGTCCAATCCCATGATAAGCATTCATCCTCCAGCTGCCTCTATAAACACAACCGGTATATTCTGTAAAGGTGCCGTAACCATGAAGGTAACCACCAGAGAATTCACCCTCATACTTCGCTCCTGATGGCCATATAATCACTCCTTTCCCTGTCATTTTCCCATCTTCCCAATCACCCGAATATACTGTTCCATCCGACCACGTGTACTTTCCCTTGCCATGGGGTAGTTTGGCCTTGATCTCACCGATGTAGATATCGCCATTTGAAAAGGACTTCTCTTCAGAGCTATAATTTACATTAAGCATTCCAATCATAGTACATGCATACAAAACAGAACAGTTATAGTCAAAACAACATAAAACACATAACACGAGACGATGAAGGAATTTCTATGAATATTACCTTCTTCCATCCTCCATGACTTGCAGCCTTTCACTAATCTATTAAGATAACTCCAAGAGATGTCATTTATTTAGAAATGTTAAACTTGTGGCTCACTGGTATGATATGAAAATTCATCTCTGCCTTCACCAGCTTGACAGCACTATTGTGCCCCACACTGAACTCTGAAACATATACAATGATCATAATGAATCTCAAAATGCAACATAAGAAAAAAAATTCATATAACAATGAAATCTAAAAGTTGTTTCTTTCTAAATCAGATAAAAGGTGATGCGAGCACCACTGATGTATTAACTGAAACCTTTAAGATTTACTCGTGAAAATGCTCTTTCTTGATAGAGCTGTGAGCCACTGACAATCCATGAAATATTTATGTATAGTTATCAAAGGAGCGAAAAGATGGTAGAATTGCGCTTTTTCTAATTGAGCTTTTTCACGTGTAAATCTTAAGGAGAGTAAATCTTAGGTGGTTTGGACATGTGTGGTGGATACCTATAGAAGCCCCTTAAGGAGAGTAGATAAAATGGACATCAATCTAATTCCTAGAGGAAGAGAAACACCAAGAAAAACTATAGGAAAAATGATAAAGAAAGACTTATATCTCAATGCCTTGTAAATGAACACGGTTTATAATAGAACATTGTGTTGTCATTCGACACATGTAATTGACCCCACCTAGTCACATAGTGAGATAAAAGCATGGTTGTTGTTATATAAAAGGAATGAAATTAGCACCATAAGTGGAAAGAAAACTGAAAAAAAAAAAAACATTTTCTCACCAACTAATGGGATTTCATATTTGTCAAACCATTGGTTCTGATACCACCATTTTATAGAATTATGAAGCCTAAACAATGAAGGAGATTTGCATCCAATGGTCTAAGATGAGAAACTTTAATAAGTTTGTTTGATACCAGGGGTTGACCTTAAAACCTCAATAATGGTCTAAGACAAGTTTGTTTTGTGATACAAAGGGGTGATACAGAATTTGAGTAACCTCATTTCCATGTTTATTAACACCTATCAGCATAAAATGAGTAATAAAACCAAACTCTTCTAGAAATGCTAACTGGATTAGTTCAATGAAAGGGCATCCATAAAAAGAATCACTTATTGATGTTATGAATCCACTCAGCAACATAAAATTTCAAACATAAATTGAATAAGAAAACATGGACTTACCTTGAATGAATGGAATAATGGATTGAAGACAAATTAGTACTATGCTGTAATATGAAGCAAAACTCAAACCCAGAATAAGTCCCTCAGAAGAAAGTTAAACTCTGTTCAAAGATGTTTCAAACATTAACTCAACAATACCCTTCTCTCTACCTGTCTTTATTTAACTCTCTAGTCGACAATTGCCCCACCACTCAACTTTATTTAGCATCTCATGTTCTGTATCATGCATTCACCTGTATACAAAGATATCAGTAAAAAAAATGTATCTGGTAAGAGATTTTTATATTGTTATTGATATACTAATTGTATTGTCTAAAGAAATTTTTGCTGAAACATTATTTGTACCACAAAGGTTGGTGATTAGTATTTTTGGGAGAGTAATTAAGGAAAAATCTTGTTTATACATAGTTAAAATTGTTTGTTTTGTAACTTAAGGATCATAGATTAAAATACTATAAAGTGTAAACAATCTCTTTGCTTTTTGAGGGTAAATATATATAGGTGCCCGCATTTTATTATATTATATTTATAATAGGAGCTGAAATAAAAATCATATTTGTGTCAGGTTCAAACACATGTACTAGACAGCCACACGTGTGTTTATTTGTTTGAAGTGTTTACGATTATAATCTATATATTCCCTTTTAAGTGTTAACTACTAGAGTACTAGGTACTAACTACGGTTTGGTTTGATTGGTACTTTGGTTGCCTATGCCATGCAATGAGTAATGTGGCAAAATGTGACGAATTTTTTATTTGTTTATTCACTAACTATGCCATTATTATATAGTCAACGTTACCTTAATGGCTGGTGGGGACAACAGTGTGTCTGTCAAAGAAAGGAATAAAGGGTTACTTACCCTACCCGAAGCTGATTCTCCCTTCCACCAAAGCCACTATTGTCCCCACCATTCTCTCTTTTCTTTTTTCAAGTAGTTCTGAGGGATGTGATCACATGTTCAATCCATGTCTCATCTTATATACTAAGTGAATTAGAAAGCTTCATTTAATAACAAAAATAATAAAATCAGAAATTAATATTTTATTATTATTTTGTGAAGTTTGATCTGTTTTTTAACAAAAAAATTCTGGAACAAAAGATTTGTAATTCTATATTCGATAGAGAAGTCTAATTTAATTCATTTTGATCTCATTCCAATCCTTTAATTTAATTGTTTGTTTCATTTCAGTCCCCCATTAAATTGTTTTGTAACACCTTACCTATAGAATCATGTTGTTTCACCATACCAGCACTAAAGTGATTGTTGTGTAGGTGAAATTCTTTGTATTATTACTAAAAATATCTTATAGATACCCTAAAATGAAATAAATAAAGTGCATGAACATAGATTCTTGTAAAAGGGGTGGATTGGAAGTGGGGGTTACTACCAAAGTCTATATTGGAACAAATCATGTAATACTTTTAAATAGATTAAGTTAATGCCCCAAGCTACAAGTCACGTTGGAATCAAGATTATTAGAAAAATTAAGTGCTTAATCGTGTGTGAATAGCTTTTCACAACAACATATCTGTATTAACTCATTGCATTCTGATTCAGAAAGTTAGCCAGCATATACACTTTTCTTTGTCAAAAAGCTACAATTCAACAGCATACAGCATCAAGCATCTTATTATGCCACAACTCAATACTTCGGTTAGGGGAAATGTTCACAAAAGTATACCACTCATTTTTTTGTGTAGATCTGGCTATTTTTAAAAATTAAAAGAGACCAATAAAATAAAAAATTCACCAAAAAAACTTCTCTAAAAGACAGCCAACTAGGCCTAAAACCCAACTTTGAAGTCCATTTCCTTCTAAGTCCATTCTCCAAATCCAAAATATTATAATTTGCTTTTTTGGGGTACAATAGGTGCCTTCTTTTAATCCTTTCACTTGGATGGATACCCTTCCTTGAATTTAGATCCAGTAACATCATATTGAATCTAACATTTTAAATATTTGATCATACCTTCTGTATCCTAAGACCTATATCATTTTTTTTGTTGAATAAAATCCTCTCCATTATTGAAAATATTATTTTTACATCTGTTTTAAGAATAAAAATGTTATTACAAGTGTAAATATAATAATTGAATTGTATTTTCATTATTCATTTTATCTTATTTTACACATAACTTCCCTATTCATTAATAGAGATGATATTTACAAGATATTTTATTTTATAGGTTACCATTACCTAACTAAATTCAATTCTGTTGATAAAAAATTCCTTCCCTCCATTTCTCATTTTTATCATCATAGGGATGAAAACATATTATTAATGTTTTTTTCCATACAACTAGAAAAGATGTTACTTAATTATTCTGCCACCAGAAACATGGGAACACCATACCCAAACCCCATCACAGCCTCTGAAACCCGAATCGGGTGGATCGGAATCGGCGTAATGGGGTTCGCCATGGCCTCTCGCCTCATCTCCGCCGGCTACACTGTCACCATCTACGCTCGCAACCCATCCCACCCTAACTCCATCTCTCTCCAATCACAAGGCGCTCACCTCTCCAATTCCCCATCCCAACTCGCCCAATCAAACGACATCGTTTTCACTATGCTCTCCCACCCCTCCGACGTTCGTTCCGTCTACACAGCCCCAAACGGCATCGTTTCCGGCCTTAACCCCAATTCCGTCATAATTGACAATACCAGCAGTCATCCGGACCTTGCCAGAGAGATATCCTCGCTGGCGAGGTCCAAAAACTGCTGGTCTGTCGATGCTCCCGTCTCTGGCGGCGATATTGGCGCCAGAGACGGAAACTTAGCCATTTTCGCAGCAGGGGAACCTGCTGTTGTAAAATGGCTAGAACCGTTGTTTAGGGTTTTAGGTAAAGTTAACTATGTGGGTTCCGCGGGGTGTGGACAGACTTCTAAGATTGCGAATCAGATCGTGATTGGGTCCAATTTGGTTGGGTTGAGTGAAGGGTTGGTGTTTGCAAAGAAAGCAGGGTTGGATTTGGAGCAGTTTATGGGTGCAATTAGAGATGGTGCTGCTGGTTCTAAGGCTTTGGAGTTGTTTGGGGAGAGGATGATAAAGAGGGATTTTCGACCCGGTGGTTTCGCCGAGTATCAGGTGAAGGATTTGGGAATGGGAGTGGATGTTGTGGAGGATGGGAAGGTTTTTGTGTTGCCTGGAGCTGCATTGTGTAAGCAGCTTTTTTCAAGTATGGTAGCTAATGGAGATGGCAAACTTGGCACTCAAGGTATTATCTCTGTTATAGACAGGATCAATGGAACTTGAGATTCTCTTAGTAGGTAAGTTATTGTTCTTGTTTTTTCATCTAGCAGAAAGCAGGCTTAGTTATTAGTATATTATATTTGTTATCTAATCCTGTATTCTGTTTATACCAGTTTATATGAGATGTCAAAGTTGCCAAATATGCAATGTAATAAAATGTTAAGTAGTTATGTTGATACTTGATATTGTAGTGAAGTTAATTTATTGAAGTAGATGCAAATTTGGCTTTTAATTTTTGATTGGCCTTAAGCAGATTTGCTGTTGTTATTATCAAGCCTATATTACACTGTTTAGAAATCCTATAAAAAACAGCATGTTTTTGATTGGACAAACCAAGGTTTGAAGAATGTGGATACATGTAAATCAGAAGCTCTAGCATGATAAAGTATAAACAAACATTGAGATCAATGCAGCAAGAAAAACATCCTAGATAATCACATATCAATCACTGTTTTCTTAAGGCGGGTCGTGCAATCTAACTTAGCAAGTTCATGATTGCATCTGCCACCAAACAGAAACAGTCATTTCATTTTACTTCTAAAACATGCACCTTGGACATTGCTCTAACCAGCCAAAGGTAAATAAATTGATAATTGATAAAGTAATGAATGTACCAAGCATGAAAAAGATACTGTTAAAGTAGCCATTAACTGAATATTCTGCCAAATCATAAAAACATCACCAAAGTGATTCCCCCTTCATTTGGCCTTCAATTCACCCTTGTAATGTTTATGGGTTTTTCATGTCAATAGCTTTATTCTGAAATTCTCCACATCCTTGACCTTCTCAAAATTTTCCAACTTTTGGGTTTTTCTGTTCTACAATTTCTTCTGTCTGAAATGCTCTCTTTTTGCACACATGGCACTAAATGAGGTGGCAGGTAAATTATAATTCTTCAAGGTGAATGAAAATTTAATGAGGGAATGGAAAAATTGCTGAACTGAAAAGGTATTGCATGAGGAGTTCTGGATCATCAAATATGACTGATGTGGCAATTGAAGAAAGCTCCTATGTTGATGTCCCTCACCATGTTCCTGCATCCTATCCCAAATCGTAGTGTCACGTCATTTAAAAGTTCAACTCAGACAGGCCTAAGTTGAGATCAGCTCACACTTTTAAATGATGTGGCATTATCTTCTTGAGCGGGATAAGGTTAGGGACATCAACCTGAAACAACTTATCTTCATTCCAAAAAATTAACATGGCAACTCCACATTTCCTGTCTCAGCTTATATATATTGTAATAGAATAGAAAATGGGTTCTGGTAACATTGTTAGATATGAGTAAATTATATCGATATCCCTTAAGTTTTAGTGAAATTATATAAATCACATATATTTTTTTTAAACTTACGTACCCCTAATTATATGCTTACATTACACTCACTACGCCCGTAGTTGAGAACTTCTTAAGCTAAATGTTAACGAGTGTGATTAAGTTAAACAAAATATGGTATATTGTGAAGACAAATTTCAATAGTATATGAGCCAATATTTATTTATAAGAGTGACTTAAATATCTCCTTAAAA
Organism: Lupinus albus; assembly: GCA_009771035.1. Taxonomy (NCBI): domain Eukaryota; kingdom Viridiplantae; phylum Streptophyta; class Magnoliopsida; order Fabales; family Fabaceae; genus Lupinus; species Lupinus albus. The sequence continues at coordinate 4,601,790 of CM020005.1, forward strand.
TTATTGATGCAGTTTGTAAAGAACCAAAAATAATGAATAAATACTGACTCTTATACTATTTGTATTTGTGTTCATAATATATGATATTTTGTTTGATTTAATAACATTTGTGACCATTTTTTTGTTCAATAAGTTTCCAAGTAGCTAATTTTATATGGGGAGGGATTCACTTACTCCAAGATTAAGTAGAAAAAATCTACTCTACATTTTAACCATCAATTATTGGAAAATCCAATGGTTTAGATGTACTCAATAATTCAAACCATAGAATTTTCCAAGAATAAATGAATATGATGTGAAGTAGATTTTTCAAGAGCAAGTGGATTTATTCCGATTTTATATTTATGACCTCACAACTACTAGCTTCGTTTATTGAGCACAAGTTGTCTGTGTCACTTCTCTATGTCACTTCTATGTGTCACCAATTACAAATTGACACGTCAATTAAAGTTGCACCATAATAACTAACAAAAAGTTAACAAAACATAACTGTGAGATTGTAATTGGTGGCACACAGAAGTGACATAGACAACTTGTGCTCTCGGCATTTAATGTAAAAATCATTTAGTGTAGTTTGATGTGGCAGCGATCCATTATTGATGTTGTTGGATAGGCGTGGAAGAAATCCATGATTTGTATATGAATACATTTTTAAACTGTTCAATCATAAAAACATAGTGACCCACCCCGTTCTACACGTTTCATACAGACTCTTGGTAGAAGACTTATGACCAAGTCTTCTCTTTTGTTCATTAGCTGCCACTTTAGACAGTCAACTGCGTGTGTTGCAAGTCAACCAACACTACAGTATCAGACATCAGTGTACCACTCACTCATCCTTGGTTTAAAACTTCATGGAAAATCACTTCTTTCTTTTCGGTTGAAACCATTTTTCTATCACTCACAATGACTCAAATTTTAAGGACTGAGTTGACCAGGCCTTAATTGGGATGGAACCCTTGTATTCAGCTCCATGTTTCAATAGAGATTCGATAGTTGACTATCAACTGTGTAATACAACTTTCACCTTTTATTATATTCAGCTACGATTTAAAAATATATTAGTTTCACCAACTTGGTCATCCAAATAAAAATGTTACCAAGTATAAATAGAGCATTATATCAAGCTCCAAAACAGCATAAACATCCAAAAAACATGAAGTTTGTGACTATGTTTGTGCTCCTGATCTTTGTCCCAGCTCCAATTCCAACCTCAGCAACAACCTCTCCCACCAACAATATATGTCCAATGGACATGAATTATGTTCTATCAGTGCCTTGGAACTCCTCTAATTGCCACAACTTCCAACCCTTAGCATCACAAAACCAAACACAGAATAGTTTTTGTTGCCAAACTCTTTTATCCCTCTTTGGCATAGCACTTTCACAAAATCTTAAGAAAAACTCTCTTTTCCAACTTCCTAACCTTTCTAGTTCTACTTCATGCCTTCAAAACTTCCAGTCCAAGCTCACTTCCCAATAACCTTGTGTCCAATTGCTTTGATCCACTTCAGTTTGTTATCACTCCAAACATTTGTGCTAATATTCAAACCAAGCAAGATTGGCTAAGCAAGATTGGCCCTACACCACTATTTGACACAGCATGTAAACCAGACCTCAGTGTTCCTTCTAATTGTGATGCATGTGTGAATGAAGGGCTCAAGGTGCTGCAGACACTGAATGCCATTGATGGTAATGCTTCACATTCCAAAGATTGCTTTTACTTCATAATACTTTATTCTGGTGGAGTTGTGAATGACTTTGGGCCTAAAAGCAAAGGTGTTATGACTTGCAGTTTAGAGTTGCCACTTAATTCACAAGAGTGTACCAAAAGCAAGGGCCATCATGCTCTTATATTTGAATTAACTGGAACTTTAGTTGCATTCCTAGTAATCATTTTGTTAGGATTGTATTTTTGGTACACAAGGTGGCTTAGGAGGAGAAAATGTACTGTAAATTTTGGATTCCATGCTGATCCAGAGGAACCAAGGAGATTGAAACCAAAACCAAATTCAGGGTCAATTTGGTTCAAGCTTGAGGACCTTGACAAGGCAACAAACAAATTTTCACCACAAAATTTTATTGGTAGAGGTGGGTTTGGGGTAGTTTACAAGGGCATTATATCTGATGGCACAACTGTTGCAGTTAAAAGGATTGAAGATTCTGATTCTCAAGGAGATGCTGAGTTCTACCGCGAGGTGGAGATCATTAGCAACTTGAAGCACATAAATCTTGTGCCCCTAAGAGGGTGTTGTGTGGTTGGTGAGAATGAGAATCCCAAGTACAAAACAAGGACTTATCTTGTTTATGATTATATGCCTAATGGGAGCCTTGAAGACCATCTTTTTCCACCCAAGGACAACACAAAAGTGAAGAAATTATCACTGACTTGGCCTCAAAGAAAAAACATAATCTTGGATGTGGCAAATGGGTTGGTTTATTTGCACTTTGGAGTTAAACCTGCAATTTATCATAGAGACATAAAATCTACCAATATACTGCTTGATGAAGGTATGAGGGCAAAGGTTGCAGATTTTGGACTAGCCAAACAATGCAGTGAAAGTAGGTCTCAGATAAATACTAGACTTGCTGGAACTCATGGATATCTAGCACCAGAATATGCACTTTATGGTCAACTTAGTGAGAAGTGTGATGTTTATAGCTTTGGTGTGGTTATTTTGGAGATAGTGTGTGGAAGAAAAGCTCTTGAAATTTCTCCATCTGGAACACCTGCATTCTTGATCACAGATTGGGTTTGGTCATTGATGAAATCTGGAAACTTAGGAGAAGCTTTTGATGCTTCTATCTTGGTAGATGAAAATGCTAATAGAAACATAATAGAGAGATTTTTGCTAGTTGGAATTCTTTCTTCTCATGTCATTGTTGATTCAAGGCCAACAATCTTAGATGCTTTGAAGATGTTAGAAGGGGATATTGAGGTTCCACCCATTCCAGATAGGCCTATGGCTCTTGGGCATAATATGTATTCCAATGCTGATTTCTCTGTCAAGATGTAAAGGAAAGTATATTAAGGTAATATATATATATCAATGTAAAAATTTATATGCATTCAGTACATCTATCATTCATTTGTATTACTTTTTTTGAAGAGTCAATAATAATTAAAAATAAATAATAGATGATAGATAACAGTGTAATAAAGCATATCATTATAGGATAATGATCTCATGAGCAGACCCATATGATAAAATATACAAGTAAAATCACTGTAATGACCAGAATTGACCTAGGCACATATGAATCTATTGGCATTGCTATAAACATGGAGGATCCTAGTGGTACAATATGTGTTTTGTGATATATGTTGTGTTTTCATCACAATTAAAAACATTTATTATTATTGTTGTTGTTTTTATTTTATTGTTATTGATATTGATATGAGATATTGTATGAAATATTATGTAATGCTTAAAATTTAACATATCTTTTAAGAAGAAATTAATAAAATGAGGTACAAATTGAAATTGAAGACAATATAACTAAAATAATTATATTTAATGGACATTGAAAATATGAGGGGAAATAATCAATATACAGTTTCAATGACATTGACAAACCGTATAGTAATATAAGATTGAAATGAATTCCAAAAAATAAAAGAAGATAAAAAATTAGATTCTTGGGAACAAATAATGGTTAGAATACACAACAAAACAAAGATACATCATTCTTTTGACACTGAGAATTAGTAAAAAATGAAAAACATATTAACTTGTATCTGGAATTGAACCATACTGAAGTTTAAAACAGTTTAATTCTCTGTTGTCTTCACTTTTTCGGATTTGCAATTATTTTACACCTTCATACGCCGTCCTATTTTTTCTCACCATGCCTACCGGAGCGGAGTTTCCAGCTTGTAGATCCACCGGAGGTGGTATTGCGATGGAGTTCCCGGCCGGAAATGCTGATCCCAAGCTGTCTCCGGCGATGCTTCCAACGAGGCTCCGGCAACGGCTTCTTAATTTGGATTGCAAGTCCCATGTTACTGTTGAAGAGATCGAAACTAAGCTCAGGGAAGCTGATCTTCGTAGAGAGGTTTCTTCTTCTTCTTCTTCTTCTCTCACCATTTCTCTACAAACTGCTTCATTCGTTAGTTTTTCAAAACAAAGTTTAACGTTTTCCCCCAATGAAATTGAGTAGTTTTCTTTGAAAATGTTCCGCGTTCATAATGTACTTCTTGATTTAAATTATTTGTAAATCTTAGCACTTTGTCATTTTGTTAATCAAAAGTTTTCTCAATTTTTTATTATAATTTAATTTGGACTCACATAAGCTAATCTAAACATGTTCAAATTATTCAAACTCGATTAATCTTAGTCCCTACTGGTGTGAGCTACTGAGAAAGTACATTCTCAATTTTCCAGAAACCAAAAGCTTAAAATTTTTGGGTTTGTGTAAAACAATGTTTATGTAGATATTCCATTTCCGAGTGCAGAAATACTATGAGAAGCTGTCAAGCAAGGCGCGCACCTTTCTAAGAAGCCCCTCGAGGTGTTCATCTCAGGAGGAAGATCATGGCCATCGAATTGAAGCTAAGATGAGAGCTGCTGAACAGAAAAGGTACATACTTGCCTGCTTGGTTGTTCTGTTCTGTCTTACAATCTTGTGTTTTTTTTAAACAAGTATGAACATGTTGCTTTATGTTGTTTCCAAAAGGTAGTGACTGCTTTTATATTGCTCCAGCCTATTTTGTAGATCCTTTTGTTTATCAATTTAACTTTCTTGATCAGATTTTAACTGCTACTAAAAGCAGCATTTTGGATTCTGGGGATGTTGCTTGCTTTTGGCGTAAATTTTTGAAGTAGTAATGCCAAATTAGGAAGTTTTCCTATTTTGATACTATTGCAAGTTCCACGCTATATGTATTGCCTATGTTTAAGTTTTTTGTTATGCAAACTACTCAAACTCCTCACCATTTGCTTAATCCTAGACTCCTGGTGGCTTTACTGGTATTTTTAAACTGCAAGAACGTTATGACATTATATGTGGCGTACTGGCATTTACTTTGTTTTATTTTTGGTGTCCTCACTGGAATTGCATTACTCATTGTCAGTATGTTCTTGTTTTTCCCAACTATTTCGATTTGGGAAATTAATTACTCCAATTATGACCAGCCTGTAGTTAGTACTCAGTAGCATTAGTTTAATGTAGAAACTTAACTATCTTGAAGTTAAAAATCACGATCCTTCTCTTTGATAGTCTGACTTCTATACCTCTCGTATTACTCCTAATGAATTCTTTTTTGTTAGCATTTTATGTTTTTGATTGAGACACACTGTCTTACACACTTCTTTCTGGAATTTTATAGTGAAAGTAATTAAAATATACTCCATTTATGAAAGAGTTCTCTTCTTGCCAGAAATGGATATAAATAGTTTACATGAATAATGCTTTACCTGTTCCATTGTGCTAATTTTTGTCCACCTGACAGGTTAGTCATTTTGGAGAAGTCCCAGATGCGCTTAGCAAGGCTGGATGAATCGCGGAAAGCAGCAAAAACTGGACTGGAGATGCGTTACGAGAATGAACGTGTGAAGCTTGAGGCGAAGATGGAATCACGTGTTCAGCAGGCTGAAGCTAATAGGACGCTTATCCTCAAAGCTCAGAGACAAAGAAGTGCCTTCCTTAGAGAAAGGTCATCTCAGTCATTGAAGCGAAGGATGGCTCGAGAAAGCAAATATAAGGAGTGTGTGCGTGCTGCAATTCACCAAAAGCGAGTTGCTGCTGAAAGAAAACGACTTGAGTTTCTGGAGGCTGGGAAGAAGAGGGCACATGCTTTGGAAAAATCTGTATCTTATGCGGGTGAAATTGAGAGAATGAAAATGAAGGACACAATTGAAGATCGATTACAAAGGGTATGGTGTTTTTTGAAGTTATTTGTATGTTTCTTCACCATCCTAAAAGTTTCCAAGGGTGCTTGGTAGATTTTTGTTACATCACTAATGCCTTGCAATTTCATATTAATTAGGCACAAATACAAAGAGCTCAATATCCCAGGCAGAGGGGAAGGCTGCATGGTCATGCACAAGAGAACTGGGATAGTTTGCCAAGGAAGCCAGCAGAACTTCTTTCCATAAAACTGACAAGGTTATTTGCATTTATAAATTAGGATATTTCTTTTGCAATATTTTAGAAGTTTTGCTAGCTTCTACGCTTACTCAGTTGTAGTCATGATGGAGAAGGGTCTAAGCTAAATAGTATTTTAAAAATTAGTATTTGAAGAAAAAAATGTTTTTTTTTGTTTACAGAATTTATAGCTCTAGAAACTGAATTACAGTCTATACACCCTATCTTGAATTGCTTTCTGGCTGTATCATATGCTATGGATGTTATCTTGCTTTGTTGTTTTATTTTATTTCTTTTTTCCTTCAACTTTGTTAGATATTACTTAGTTCTTTTCCTAACCTAATTGCTTTTTTTAGATACTGGAGGGAGTTTCTAAGGCAGAAGAGAACCACCTTTGAGTTGGCAAAGGCATATGATAGACTGGGGATCAATGAGAAATCTGTCAAGTCAATGCCTTTTGAGCAGCTTGCTCTTCTGGTTGAATCCGCTTCTACGCATCAAACTTTGAAAGCTTTACTTGACCGGATTGAGAGTCGCCTTAAAGTGTCTAGAGAAGTTGCTCCTGCTAGTCACTTGTCTAGCTTGGATAACATTGATCACCTTCTTAAACGGGTTGCTTCCCAAAAGAAAAGGCCTTCTCCTGTTAGTTTTGTAAGGTCCTGGGAGGCAAAAAAAGTAGTTTCAATCAGGGGGTCTTGGTTATCAAGGTATCCACTGAGAGTTGTTTTTTGTGCTTATATGATATTGGGTCATCCAGATGCAGTTTTCAGTAGAAAGGGAGAACGTGAGATTGCTCTTGCCAGGTCTGCACAAGATTTCGTCCAGATATTTGAGTTGATGATAAAGGTTATATTAGATGGGCCTATAGGACCGATACAGTGTTCTGATCAAGAGTCTGGCTCAGCAGTAATAAAGAGTTGTACATTCAGGTCTCAGCTTGTTGCTTTTGATAAAGCATGGTACACGTACTTGAACTGTTTTGTGGTCTGGAAAGTGAAGGATGCTCAATCACTGGAGGAGGATCTGGTTAGAGCAGCTTGCCAGCTAGAGGCTTCTATGATTCGAACATGCAAGTTAACTGCGGGAGGAGATAGTAGTCAGCTCAGTGATGATTTGAAAGCTATTCAACGTAAGGTAATTGTACATGTCAATAGCTGTGAGTTCCGACTTTAAATGTTACCCATTATTGATTAACTGTTTTGCAATGTCATAGAAGCTTGAAGATTAATGACTTCGGAAAGTGGCTGTGGTTTATTGAAAATTTCAGATGTGTACAGAATCTGCCTCTTGTAATGAGTAACCATTACCACTACTTTTCCCTTCTCCAAAAAAATGTGTCATGATGCAAATTTACAGTTATTTGGATGCTTATTATACATTTCAATTTGGATACATGCTCTAACTTTTTTATTATTGTTACAATAAAGTAAGCTTTAGCCTTGTCCTTCTTTCAATGATGTAGATGTAAGAAGTTCAGTCAAGAATCTAACATCTTGACGAATATATATTTTTTGCCTTTCATTGTAGGTTATTAAAGATCAAGGACTTTTGAGAGAAAAGGTGCAGCAGCTCAGTGGAGATGCTGGGATTGAGCATATGGAGTGTGCACTATCTGAAACACAATCTAAATACTATAGAGTGAAGCAAAGTGGAAGCCCATCTACAAGCCTGTCTATATTGCTAAACCAAACAAATGTATCTCCTCTCTCTACTGGTGCCAGCTCAAGTGAAAGAAACATTTCTGATGATAGTAGTCAAAGTACAAGCAATGTAGTTCGCTCACTATTTCAGGAGACCAATACTCAGTTCTCTGCAGGGTCCAGCTCCTCTGGACCTAGAACCAGTTCAGACAGTCTGATGGCTTCTTCCTCTGAAAAGTTAGTGACAGAAAATGAAGTTCTGGTTAATGAATTTCTCCATGACCATAGTTTCTCTGATGGCTTTGGTGTCTCTGATCACATTCAGGATGGCGTGGAGGTCAGTATATCTCTGTAAAAAATTGTTACCATTGATGGCTAATTTTGTATGAAAATATGTATACTCTGGCCTTTGACATTGACCCGCTCATGCTTTGTGCCTTTGTTATTATTCCTCCATGACATGTCTGTCTATTTTATTAAGCTGATGAGGGCCTATGACCTATAATTTTTTTAGTTCTTATTCATTTACCTTTTACCTTCAGCAGAAAATAAAACAAACAATGGAAAAGGCTTTTTGGGATATCATCTTGGAATCAGTTAAGCAGAACCAGCCTAACTATGATTTGATTGTTCAGCTCATGGGAGAGGTTAGGGATGAAATTTGTGATGTGGCTCCACAAAGCTGGAAAGAAGATATTTTTGCTGCAATTGATCTAAAAATTCTCTCTCAGGTAGCAGCCAGTTATATTCTCTTGTTGTATGTGATGACTGATATATGCTAATGCAGCATTGACATATCAACTCTTATGTATCCTTTTCTGATTCTAATATTTATCTTTCTTATTCATTTCTAAAGGTGCTCATATCGGGTAATCTGGATGTCGATCACCTTGGAAAAATTCTAGAGTTTTCTCTAGTCACTTTGCAGAAGCTCTCTGCTCCAGCCACTGAGGAGACTATGAAGGCCACACACCAGAAATTATTTTCACAGTTGAGTGAAATGTGCCAATCTGGGGATGAGTCAAACAATTCATGTGTTATGACCTTGGTCAAAGGTTTGCAATTTGTGTTAGAACAGATTCAGGTGTGTTTGCATACCTTTACTTTATTGGTTGTTCTATTTGCTTAATTGGTTATTTAGGAAGTTTCTTGTAAATATTTATTTACTTGGTTTTATATTTTGTGACACAATAAATTCTTCCGGCAGACACTTAAGAAAGAAATAAGCAAAGCACACATAAGTTTAATGGAGCCTTTAGTAAAGGGGCCTGCTGGTCTGGATTACCTTAGGAATGCCTTTGCTAACCGATATGGATCTCCATCGAATGCCAATGTGTCACTGTCTTCCACACTGAGATGTCTTTCATCTGTTATGAATCATAAAGATCAGGAGTGGGAAGAACACATTAGTTTCTCCTCAGCTTTGGCAAACAATGATAGTTCATCCCAAGATTGCCTCCCTTCAACCACTCTCAGAACTGGAGGAAATATTCTCCTTAAAACAACTGGCAGTCAAATGGCCTCTTCCACTGATGATGGAAATGTTTCAGGTTCAAATTTTATGAAACATTGAATCTGTGATTCTTCAACTTGCATTGTTACAGGTTTTGAGGCAGATACTTGTTTTAGCAGCTCATGTATGTTATATTATTTGCTCAGGTAATCAGCAGCCAGAATGCAAAGGAGAACAAGTTGATCTAGTTGTGAGGCTTACTTTGCTAAAATTAGTAAGTGGTATATCTGGTTTGACCAAAGAAGATATGCCAGAAACTCTATTTCTTAACTTCTCCAGGCTGAGGTCTATTCAGGCTCAAATTCAGAAGATTATTGTGATTTGTACTAGGTAAGAGTGGTGTGATATTTGTGTCCACTGTCCAGGGGTTATCACCGTCTTTTGTGACTAGTTGTTCGGGAGATGGTACTTCTTTGAAGGTACTTTATAATGTATGCATGAATGTATATTTAACAATTTTATCTGGTTTTTGGAATTGCAGCATTCTTATATGCCGCCAGATTCTCTTGAGTGAAAATGCAGTAGCTAGCCCAGTGGATAAAGAAATGGTGGTGTCCAAGTGCGCTGAACAACTCATTGAACTACTAGACCGTGTTAAAGATGCTGATACTAATGATATCGTCGAAGTGATTTGCAATGTGTCTGCAATGGGCGATGAAGTCATGGATACAGAAAAACTTCAATCAAGGAAGATTGTTATTGCCAGGATGTTAGGAAAGAGTTTACAAGCTGGGGATGCGGTGTTTGAGAGGGTGTTTAATGCTGTCTATTCAGCTTTTCGTGGAGTTGTACTCGGAGGAAGTGGGGCCATTGGGAAGAAAATTGCAGAAATGTCTCTGAGGAAAGTTGGGGCTGCTGTTCTCACTGAAATGGTAGTTAGAGATGCTGAAATTTTGATTGTGGCTGCCACTGTATCAGTTAGTGTTCATGGACCATGGTATGAATATTTGATTGATAACATGATATTATTGGTAAGTTCTTAGATATGTAACACAAATTTGTATATAGAAGTGTGTAAAGTAGTTAGCTGTTGTGTAAGAGTTTTATGAATTAAAGAGACCTAAGGACAAATTATGTAAGATATGCCAAACTATGCCCAATCAAATGATGTGGAATTATGTTCTTAATTTCATGTCCCCTTGTTCTAAAGAACAACCAAATGATATTTACAGGGGTGAGAACAAAGACTTTGCACTTTTGTATAATAACAATATCTGAATTTTATGCAGGCAAAACACCAGCCTTAAGAAAATAGAAAACCAAAAATCTAATTTATTGTCTAAGAATTTATGTTGAGGTAGTTGGGATTCTCTCCAAATCTATTTTTTTAATAGGTAATTTTTGGAAACATATTCATTTATGATTTTTTTTAATGGTTTAGGTTAAGAAAATTCTTTAAATATATGAAAAAAGGAGATTGGAATGAAGAAATTTATGGTATATAACACACTAATCCATATCTCCCACTCAAGATCAATGGAGTTATCAAGATGATACTAGATTATATAGTTCTTTTATCTTAAACTAATCCAAAATGAGTCATGAACATTCTTACAGTTTGTTCGGTTGAGATTAATTTATGTAAAAAAAAAACAATTATCAATTATTTAAATAAGCATACAATTGATTGTGTTATACAGAAATATAGTCATAATATTTTTAAGTGAAAGTAAATATATTATTTTTAAGCTTCGCGAATTTTTTAACTTCATATACAAAAGAAAAAGGTAAAAAGTAGAGGTTAATAAATGACTTAAATGTGATTTTGTTCCTCATTTTGATTTTAGTTCATTTTATTAAAGCTTTTTGTTCTTATATTTTTAGTTGATTCTAGTTTAAGTCTTCATTATTAACTTGAAATAGAAAATGCTAACATGAATATATTAAATCATTAAAGAAAATAATAATAGACACTAAAATAAGAGTAACCTTTAGATGTAGGCACTGAATATACATTTATTTTAGTGTGTGTTTTAAATATTTAAGACTCCACATTAGCATATTTTCAAAACCAACAAAAATACATGAACTAAAAGTTAAAAAAACACAATGACTAAAATTAAAATGAAAACCAAAATAGCATTTAGCCTTAAAAAATGTATGAGGTTCAAAACAGTTGGGCCAAAAATGTGAACAAGGCCCATAAATCATGATAAAATGGACATGAAATTAAATAAATAGCCTTGTATTGGTGAAATGAAATGTACACCTTTTTCATTCTATCTTTCAATACCAGCAAAGTAAATAATAATAATAATATAATTTAATAATAAAAACACTATTTTTATTAGTCTCTTCTTCTCTATTGTGTTCTCTTTCTATTCCTCTCTTACCCACACTTCGGTTTCAATCTGAGATCGATTTCACTCTACCCTTCACTGCCATGTCATTCGAATCAAGATCTCTTTTCTTCTTCTTCTTCCTCTTCTTCACTTTCGTCTTTGCTTCCGAATCAGATCATAAGGTAATTTATTGTTCCTCATTTTCCAAACCCTTCTTTCGATCTGCGTTTTATTTTCTCAATTGGGATTTCGATCTATCATCTTTTTTTGAATTGTGAGTTCTGGGTTTGTCTAGGAATGGGAAAGTTTTGGTTTTTAAGTGTTAGATCTCAACTGGGTTTCTTTGTTCTATGCTTCGGCTGTGCTCACGTTGATGTACAATGTAGGTGGTTCAATGCTTAGTGTTTTTGTTTGTTTATGAAATTCAATTTAGGTTCTTTTGACCTTGGCTACCAATTGTTTTATTTTATTGTATATTTGTTGGAAGGACATGTTTGTTTAAGCTTAGAAAAACGGATTTTGGTGTATAGCTTTTATGTAAATCAAAAGCTGTCTCATATTTAGATTCAATTGTAAGAAAAATAAAATTTGGAAGAGTGTATAGGACCAGTTTACTTTCATAAGCCCACAAGAATAGCCTTCAAATTTTTTTAGTGCTTCTTTCCATATGCTTATTATTGTATTAGAGAAGTTTATGAGAATCAGTTCTTGTTAGTTTATTCCAAAGATGTTTATTCAATAAGCGCTTAATTAAGCTGTTTACGTAAATGTGTCTAAAATAAAGATCCTCATAAAAGCGCATTTCATTTTTTTTTCTTTCTAGATTTTGCATTTTTAGCGAAAGTCTAAGCAAAAGAAAGTATGAGATGTGATTTATTAAATAAAAAATCATCTTTTTTTAAAAGCTGAAATAGAAGTGTTTTTAAAATGTTGAGCTTCAAGTTATGCTTTGCAAATCCACAGTGTCATGCATCTTTCAGGTGGTGTATGGTTCTATCTTAAACGGGTGTATTTTTATTGCAGTATCAACAAGATGACCCAGTTACCCTTTGGGTGAACAAAGTTGGTCCTTACAACAACCCGCAAGAAACTTACAACTATTACAGCCTCCCTTTTTGTCATCCATCTAGTAGTGCTGAGGCTGCACACAAATGGGGTGGTCTTGGTGAGGTGCTTGGTGGCAATGAACTCATCGATAGCCAAGTCGAGATCAAGTTCCTAAGTATGAAGACTTCTGTTCTATTATTAACTTCATACAAAAGTTGTCAGCATCCAATATGGGTTTAATGGATACTCTTAATTTCAGGAAATGTGGATAAAACTGTCTTTTGCCAGGTAGTTCTCGATGATGCAAAGGTGAAACAGTTCAAGGATGCAATAGAGAATAATTATTGGTTTGAATTCTTCGTGGGTATGTTTTTCATCGTTTCTTTTACTTATTAAAAGGTTGCAGATTTTTGTTTATTGTTTATAGCATGTCTTGCTTGGCATCAGGTAGTCAACGGCTAATTGAAATTATGGACATTCTCCCCCTACGTTCCTTTGCAACCAAGACTGATTCAGCTTTATTAAAAATAGACATTTACATTACATGTTTGGGTTATTTATGTCAATTGGGAAAGAATTATCAGTAGTTTCATTGTTATTTTCATTATGTGTGTGATTGTTGATGTATGCATGATGACTTTTATCATCTGTTTAGGCATTGTACTTCTTGAAAGGAGATGCATTCTGATCCTATAATTACTATGACCATAGGATCCACCGGGCTGAGTATTTTGTGATATTTATAGTCAATAGTCACTGGAGCTGAAAAAGTATGATGTTGCGAATGAAGTCTTTATGTGAATTTGTTTTTTAAGCATTCATGAATACCTTAATGTGTGCTAGTTTACTATGTTATACACTTATAATCTATATAGAACTGAAAGAAATATGAAATTAAAAATTATGCTTGTAATTTGTTAATCATTTTCCAATAATTGAATGTTAGATAATCAAAATATTATTTCGTCCTGATTCAGTTTATTGTAATATGGTGTTACTGAGCGAATTTTCTGCATATTGCTCTCAATTGTTTTTATTTAATAATTAATAAGTCGTGGTTATCCTTTCCTTCCTTTTGCTGAACAAACTAACGTTCGTTTGTTATTTGCTTGGTTCTTTCTTTTGGTTGTGATGCTCTAAACACGAGTTCAGATGATCTACCTTTGTGGGGTATGTCTAGAACTGCCTCTTTCTTTATTTGATATGGTTTTGCATTTCATTTTTTATCATTGACAAAGATTCTTATTCATGTTTAAGGATATGTTGGTGAGCTACATCCTGATAAGAATAGTGATAGTGGCAAGCATGTCCTTTACACACACAAGAACATTATTGTTAAATACAATAAAGATCAGGTCAGTAGTTATTCAAATTTATTACTGTCTATATGAGGGTTTTTTAGATCCAAGAGGTTTCATTTCTACATCTTTTTTTTATTGCAGATCATTCACGTTAATCTCACTCAGGATATTCCAAAGCCTTTGGAAGCAGGAAAACATTTGGACTTGACATATTCTGTCAAATGGATTCCTACTAATGTCACTTTCAGGCACCGCTTTGATGTCTACCTGGACTATCCTTTCTTTGAACATCAGGTTAAAATAAATGCTGACAGTTGTTTTCAAGATTTAAATGATGTTTATGATTTGTTAATTTTTATGTGTTCATCCATGTGGATCCTACCTTAGATCCGTCACTGACACCTTGAGTAATTTGCTTCTATGGTCTTTTCCAGATCCATTGGTTCTCCATTTTTAACTCTTTCATGATGGTCATCTTCCTTACTGGATTGGTGTCAATGATATTAATGCGAACTCTGAGAAATGACTATGCAAAATATGCTCGGGAGGATGATGATTTGGAAAGTCTGGTGATGGCTTCTTGACTTTTATCCGTTCTTATTTATTTATGGAATATGAATTCTTTCTTCTAGAAAATTGTTTTGGTTCTAATTGTCAAATTTTGGTCAATATTTCCATGCTTACAGGAGAGAGATGTTAGTGAAGAATCTGGTTGGAAACTTGTGCATGGTGATGTTTTTCGACCTCCTCGCTATTTAGTTGTCCTTTCAGCTGTTGTTGGTACAGGTGCTCAGCTAGCATTGCTGGTTCTTCTCGTCATCCTGTTGGCTATTATTGGTATGCTGTATGTCGGGTATGTTTATAACCTTAAACTGACTGTAACATTAGTCTGGATATTGATATTTGTGGTAGTGAGAGCCTGTGTGGTTGTATGCAAGTTTTTCTTAATGTAATATGTGCATGGCTTTTGCTGCTTGCATATCTCAGCTACTGATTCACTGTTCTAGTTTTCATTCGCTGTCATGTAAAATTTTCCAATACCCATTTATGTGTTGCATGTCTCAGCTACTTATTCACTGTTAATCTCCATTTGTGTCTCAGGAGAGGAGCAATTGTCACAACCTTCATTGTATGTTATGCTCTCACATCATTCATTTCTGGTTATGTGAGTGGGGGAATGTACTCCCGCAATGGGGGTAAGAATTTCATTGAAGTTGCTGAAGTTTGTCTGGCTGGCTTTGTCTCAGCCTTCTCTTTTTTTGGCTTTGAAAGTGTTATTAAATTTTTTATCTCTTTTTAGGTAAAAGCTGGATTAAATCCATGATCCTTACTGCTTCTCTGTTCCCATTCTTGTGCTTTGGAATTGGATTTTTCTTAAACACAATTGCTATATTCTACGGGTCTCTAGCAGCTATCCCATTTGGCACAATGGTAGTTGTTTTTGTAATTTGGGCTTTCATCTCTTTCCCTCTAGCACTTCTTGGAACAGTTGTTGGCAGAAACTGGAGTGGCGCTCCAAACAATCCCTGTCGCGTAAAGACCATTCCCCGTCCCATTCCTGAGAAGAAGTGGTACCTCACACCCTCTGTGGTTTCTCTGATGGGAGGACTGCTACCCTTTGGCAGCATATTCATTGAAATGTATTTTGTATTCACTTCCTTCTGGAATTACAAGGTGAATTACAACTGTCTGACTTGTTTTGGTAATAAGGTTTCTCTTCTTATGAAGAAAATATTTCTTTGTAATATCTTTTAAGTAAATAGATTTATGTTTCAGTGGAAGCTGAGTAAACATCTGAAATGGCTTATATATATTTTCTTCTTTTCTGACAAACAGGTGTACTATGTGTACGGCTTCATGCTACTGGTTTTTCTGATTCTTATGATCGTTACTGTTTGTGTGACAATTGTGGGGACATACTTTTTGTTAAATGCTGAAAACTACCACTGGCAATGGACTTCTTTCTTTTCAGCTGCCTCAACAGCTGTTTATGTGTATTTGTACTCAATATACTACTACTACGTTAAGACGAAGATGTCAGGCTTCTTCCAAACTAGCTTCTATTTTGGATACACGTTAATGTTTTCTCTTGGACTAGGAATTCTCTGTGGTAAGTCTTTAGTTTGATTGTTGGTTTTCATCTTGCAGATGTGGGATATCTTAATCATGTTTCGAATAAATCCCACTTCTTCTTACCGTCCTCCGTTAATGCTTTTGTTCTTATTTCCTGAACTCGAGTTAAAGTTTTTCTTCAAATGTGTAGGAGCTGTGGGTTTCCTTGGTTCAAGATTGTTCGTCAGGAGGATCTACAGAAACATCAAATGCGACTAAGGCTGTTTAACGAGTGAGACCTAAGCACTTCCATGTGTGTGGGGGAACCTAACAATCTTTACAAATTGAATCACAGGGTTTGGAGGATGAGGGTGTATTATTTTTCTATATTGGGGTAGCCCTGAGATTTTTTCCCCAGGCTGTAATTGATTGTCCTTATAATTTAGATAGTTAAAATGTCTGAATCTTGTGGTCACTGTTTCATCTCTTTATAAATAGGTGCTCATTGAAGTACTAATGTCAAATTCCCCTACATGGTTTTAGCCTATTCATTCTACGTCAGAGGGGATTTTAAGTCTCAAATGAATTTTTTTTGTCTGAATTTTGTACTAAGATTTAAATATCCTTAATCTCTGCTTCCTTGACACCCTTTTATGTTTACATTTTAATTATTGCTTCTATTGACTTTGTTAGTTTTTCTTTTGCCACCAAATATTTCAATATCTCATCATTGAAGTGAGTCATTTTAGATGGAACCTGAGAACACTGACTAGTGTTAATCTTATGATATAAAACTTCTCCTTTGCATATATTGCAGTTTTAGCAAATAATAAGTTTAGCACCCAGTTGACACCTCTAATTTTCATATATGAAATTATTTATTTCACTTACATGTAAGCACATGATTGTCAACTTAATTGGTACAGAATAGTTGATATGTATTATTTTTGTCTGTGTTGTTCTTACTCTGGATTTTAGTGGACCTTCTGTGTGGGAAAGGATACACATTCAGTGCAAGGCATCTTTCACTTTCTCTTAGAATATGCCTTGTAAACTACCTTCTTTCACAAATGCTAAAATATGTTTCAGTTTGATATGAAAATTTTAAGTTAAAACATCATATAAATAATGGTGTTATTGAAAAAATGCCCAAGGTTTGTAATAATTCATCTTTGTAACCAGTAAAATAAAGTTAGCTGAAATGCCACTTGAAGTAGTTGATGGTGACAAATGTATAGTGGAAGAATCTTACAGTTCTTTTCTTCTCTACTATTATCCAATTTGAGCTTATGGGACACTTAAAATGTTTATCTGCTGCTGTCACAATTATGAGTTTCAAATTCAATTTTGAGACACTAATATGCTCTTATTTGCAAGCCAGTAATAGAACTGTAATTTTGAAAACAACATTAATGGATAAACATCTTGTATCCAATAAGAACAATCAACTATTCATCTCATATTATTGGTTATATCTTATATGGAATATCATAGTATTTGATCATAAATCAGTAAATCATGTTTATTGACAAAATATTAATCTCTAAATTTTTCTTAATCAATTCATATATGGTTTTTTCTTCAATACATTATCATACAATTTTTTCATGGTCCAGAATTTATTGCCTTTGGAAAGTTGTGAGGAGATGCTTGTGCCAACCACATTCACCAAGTAAACCAGTGATGATAAAGAGATAACAAAACAATGTGTAATATGATGCCACGTGGCAGATAGGGTATCCATGCAACACTACTTGTAATAAATCTTAGCATTTCCACAAGCTCACCCTTTATCATCAACAACACAAACAAGTGTTGTTCTATCCACTCTCTAGCTCCAACAACAACAATGGCCACTACACCAACCCTGTCTGGAACCATGGTGAGCACCTCCTTCCTGAGGAGCCAGCCAATGAGCACAAGCCTTAAGGCATTCCCAAACATGGGTGAGCCTCTTTTTGGTGTGAAAACTGGACGTGGTCTTGTCATAGCCATGGCTAGTTACAAGGTTAAGGTCATCACCCCAGAGGGACCTCTAGAATTTAATTGCCCTGATGATGTATACATCCTTGACCAGGCTGAGGAAGAAGGCATTGACCTACCCTACTCTTGTAGGGCTGGTTCTTGTTCTTCATGTGCTGGTAGAGTTAAGGAAGGGAAAGTGGATCAATCTGATGGTAGCTTCCTTGATGATGAACAAGAACAAGAAGGGTTTGTTCTTACATGTGTTGCTTATCCTCTATCAGATGTTGTCATTGAGACACACAAGGAGGAAGAACTCACTGGTTAAAAGTTGTCACATGTTGTGTTACCATAATATGTTACTTATCTTTTTATGTTCTTATTGCTTCTGATCTTGTCTATTTGGACCCTTTGGCCTTTTTTTGTTTACTATTTCTTAAGAATGAATCTTTACTTTCTGGTTTAATTCCTTCTTGTAGCTTTAATTATGGTTTTTACTTTCATGGTTGTTTCTTTCATATGCTTGTCTGAGACAATATAAGTAAATCTTATGTGTGTTTTACACCTCTTCTTTCTTTTCTGGTGTTGAATTTGAATAAGAGTTATAATCTTGGCAGTACCACATGAATTTTCTACTCACTAGTGTTATTTGTATATCTTAAAATTGACAACATCAATATTATACTAAACCACATAGTGCCTATGTTTAGCTAAATAATGTAGACTTTAGTCTTATAAATAGGAAATCATTTTTGTCAACAAAAAAACTCCACTTCAGGATTTGAACCCAAATTTATATCACACAACCAAATCCTTTTATCAATGTTGCTATTGCAAATGGTAGTTATTGATTCCAAAGCATATTATTTTATAATTACATCAGAAAAGGTTGATGATTGAAGCAAATACATAAAGGGGTAGTTATTGATTCCTATAATGGATGTTGTAGACCCATAACAGCTATAACTTTATAACCTGTTGCTGCTATAAATGTTTCAGTCTCTGCTTGCAAAGCATATTCATATAACTTAATTAAAATAGAGAAAAGTTCATGGTTGAAGCAATAGTGGTATGGCAATATATTTCTTATGCTGTTCTAAATAATGTTGATTTTGTTCATATAAAGGAAATAAATTTGTCTTTGAATTGGAATATAAATTCCAGAGGCAGTATTTCAATTTAGAATTAAACCAAAACAGCTAAAACTGTTAAATGGTACTACTGCAAATATTGTACTCCATGTTTGCAAAACAATTTTTATAAATAAACCAAAGTAGGTTGATGTTTGAAGCAACTATTTAAAGTGCTAAGCCCATATACTTTTTATGTTAATCTAAAGGGGAGTGATCCACTCAATCCAAGAGTAAATGAAAAAAGACTTACTCCAAGAGTAAGTGAAAAAGACTTACTTCACATCATAGTCATCTAATCTTAGAAAATTCAATGGTTTAGATGTATTCACTAATTCAAACCATTGGATTTCTTAAGAATGAATGATCATGATGTGGAATAGTTTAGATGTTTGCACATGAATGTCATCATAGACCGCATAGCGCAGTGGATTAGCGCGTCTGACTTCGGATCAGAAGGTCGTGGGTTCGACTCCCACTGTGGTCGTTTTATTTTGTTGGAACACTTAAATGGATTCTCATTACTATTTGCATTTCTAAACACCCTTATATGCTTCTTCTTTTTGATGATTTGTATATGACGTGTGTGTAAATAAAGAAACTGATGCAAGCAAGTAGTTACTATAAATTAGATAAAAAGTCAACTTCCATTTATCATGAAGGAAACTGTTTTGTTTTTAAACTAAATTAACTTTATTTAATTATAATCATTCATTATCATATTAATTTATTCCCTAATCTTCTTTCTTCTTGTTATTAAAGTGCTTTAAACAAAAGGCGCAGAGAGAGAGAGAGAGAGAGATTTGTATCATATGGAAGAACAAGAAGAACCCTCTCTCTCCCATTCCCATTATCACTACCCAATATTCAAATATTAATTATTATTAATTAATTATTTTTATTAATGGGTAAGGGTCCTTTTTCCTTTCGCCGTTCATCCCCACGCCGCCGCAACAAGAAGCCACCGTCGCAGTCTCCGCTCGGAACATCGCCACCCGCGATATCCGGTTCCTCATGCGACAACGGTGGCGCCGGTGTGGTTACGAAGGCGAAGAAGAAGACCGGCGGAGCGAGGTTGTGGATGCGGGTTGATCGGATGGGAAGATCGGAGCTGGTGGAGTGGGACAAGAATGCGATCATCCGTCACGCTTCGATTCCTGCTAGGGATTTGAGGATTTTGGGCCCTGTCTTCTCTCACTCATCTAATATTCTTGGTAATTTATTCAATTTTGTTTTTTTATTTTTACTTTTTGGCTTTGTTATTTGAGTTTTAGGGTTTCTATGGATGATTGATTGTAGTCCTATGATGTTCAGCTATGTTTGAACTTTGAGATTTTGGTTTGTGAAATTCTTCTTTTGAAGTTTATGAGTTTTAGGGTTTGTGGGAAAATAATTGTAGTTCTGATTTTAATGGAAACTGGTTGAATCATGTTTCAGTTTCAAAATTTGGGTTGGTGAAAAAAAATGTGTTGTGTTTCCTACCCTTATGTCTTTATGGATTCTGTGTAACTTGGATTGAGAGATGAGGTATCAGTATTAGGAATTTGTGTTGTGCATTGTTTCATTTGTTTGAGTGTTGTTTTGTGCTGAAGGGAAATGGTTGAGTGGGGGTGTGCATGAGTGCATGGTAAAAGGTAGACTAGTGTTTGTAGACTTTTATGGCGTGTTTGGATAAATAACTTAATGAATTTCTTATTCAATAAGTTTTTTTTAAATAAACTACAAAGAGCATGTTTTCCTAAGCTTTTCCATAAAGTTATTCATAATTGATCTTCATACATCCCTCCTCTGTAAGCAAAACAGAACTTATAGAGGATAATAAGCTATTCTTTGAACTCAAATAAACTCTCTATATGCTCTTTCAAATACATCCTATGTGCATTTTACATGTCTATATTTGCCAAAGTAGCAAATTAATGTTGTGTTTGGACTTTTAGAAATAGTCTCTCCACTTGTGGGGGTAAGGTTGTGTACATTTACCCTATCCAGATTAGTAGGGAACCTCGTGCACTGGGCCGCAGGAAAAATGTTGCATTTGGACTTATGTGGAAGAAAATTATGTTTGTTTTGGCAACATCTCTATGTTTACTAATTCTCTTCTGGTATTCAAATATTTATTCACAATTGTAGGCACTGTAGTGATTCTACTCTCCTTACTTGTACTTTTCACTTTACCTCCTCGTTTGGAAGTTCTCATGATTATATAAGGAGTTGAATCACCTAATTTTCATTGCAGCCAGAGAGAGAGCAATGGTAGTTAATTTGGAGTTTATAAAAGCTATAGTCACAGCTGAAGAAGTGCTATTGCTTGATCCTCTTCGCCAGGAGGTTCTTCCATTCGTTGAACAACTCAGGCAACAACTTCCATATAAAAATCAACCTAAGCTTCATGGACCTGCAGATGAACAAGAGAATGAAATGCAGGTTTCTATTGGTAGACAATGGTTACCTGCGCCAGAATCTGCTGAAGGTTTGCAAGCTGAGCTTCCATTTGAGTTTCAAGTTTTGGAGATTGCTTTAGAAGTTGTTTGTACTTTTCTGGACTCAAGTGTGGCAGACCTTGAGAGAGGTGCTTACCCTGTACTAGATGAATTGGCTAGGAATGTTAGCACCAATAATCTTGAACATGTGCGAAGTTTGAAGAGCAACCTTACACGTTTGCTGGCACGTGTGCAAAAGGTATGCTGCATAAGTACAATATTCTTCTTCCTGTTGTTCCTCCCATTATTATATTCCCTTTGTTTCTTTTAGTTTAGTTTTACTATAATCACCATCCCTTTTCTACTCTTCATGTTTCCCAAGGTTTCTCAAGTCACTGAGGATAGTTTTGACCTTTTTCTATCTGTCCACTGTACTAGTGTAATGTGCTTCCTTTTTAGCAGTAATAGGGTAGCCTATAGTAGATGGCTATAGGCCATTTCTCTGTTTTATAAATAAGTTATATCACTCTTAGGAAATGAATGACCCACTGTTACAGGTTCGTGATGAAATTGAACATCTGTTAGATGACAATGAAGATATGGCACAATTATATTTGACCAGGAAGTGGTTGCAGAATCAGCAATTTGAGGCCCATTCTGGAGCCACAGCCTCAAATAACCTTTCTAATCTTCGCCGATTAGGTTCTACCAGAAGTGGAAGTCTTATGACTAGCAATGGTGATAATGACGTGGAGGAACTGGAGATGTTGCTTGAAGCATATTTTATGCAGTTGGATGGAACTCGTAACAAGATACTGTCTGTAAGTTTTTTTATGACCAAATTCTGCTCAAGTCATATCTGTGTCTAACTTTGAAGGTTGAACCTGTCATACTCTATTTTGACTTTATCATCCCATCCAAGTGCTCTGGTATTAGTAGATGATAAATTCATTTATACATTTGACTTCCATAACATGACTCAGTCTGGACAAACTTTGTTGTGACATGTGAATTGTGATTCTTTCTCCCTTCCTTTTTATTTTTCTCTTGTTTTGAGAATAGATTGTTGTTGCTAGTTTCAATTTGATGCAGCAAATTTTGTTACCATAATTCTAGAGATAATGCTTAGGGATTAGTGGTAATGCTAGTTTTGTGGCAATGGGTTTCTAGAAAGTATCAAGGCTCCTGCAAATGAGCTCTAAAATTTTAAAGAGCTCTAAAATTTTAATTATTTTTCTCTATTATCATGTTCACTAAATGGCTTAAAGTAAAATTATAGAATGAAATAGAACCATGATATGTTTTATAAAAATAAACATAAAATAAAATAAATCAGAAAAAAGGTATTTAATTAAATATATTTATATTTAAAATCAGCCTCTTATTTATG
This sequence comes from Lupinus albus, assembly GCA_009771035.1. Classification (NCBI taxonomy): domain Eukaryota; kingdom Viridiplantae; phylum Streptophyta; class Magnoliopsida; order Fabales; family Fabaceae; genus Lupinus; species Lupinus albus. Next base: position 4,624,614 of record CM020005.1, read on the forward strand.
TGAGCATGGCGGTCGCACTTACTACACCCATTATGACAGGCATTCTGAAATGTCACTGCTACTCAGTCCCCAAAAGTATGGGATGGGGAAATTTCAATTTCATTAATAAGTTTCACTTTTCTGATAAAAGAAAAAAGTACTGGATATGGTAATTAGAAAGGAAAGTAGTCATGTTTCATGGACCCTGATGTTGGGTTTGGTGATTTATATTTTCTTTTTTATATCATTTTAAAATGTTTGCTAAATTTGATTCCAAGACGCAGTTACTTGTGCTTTTGTACTTCCCCTACTTTGAGAAGTGCTGTAGTTCTCACTTCTTTTATTGGGTACTGATTTCAGGTTAGGGAGTATATTGATGATACAGAAGACTATGTCAACATCCAACTTGATAACCATAGAAACGAACTTATTCAGCTGCAGTTGACACTGACAATTGCATCATTTGCCATTGCTGTTGAAACTATGATTGCTGGTGCCTTTGGTATGAACATTCCATGTGAATTATATGAAATGGACAATATATTCTGGCCCTTTGTTGGGAGCATATCTGCAGGTTGCATATTCCTTTTTGTGATTGTTTGGTCATATGCAAAATGGAAAAAGTTGCTGGGATCTTAACCATGTTTTGCTATCAGCTACTTGTGCTGAAGCTATTGGCTATGTAAGTCTCATATTTCAGTGGTGTGAAGAATGAACAGGAATAAATGGCTTATAAAGAGTATATCTCAATTTGTATAATGTTATTATCTGGTGTCTAGGATTTACCAAACTGCCAATATTGCTTTTAACATGGAGTATTTTGTAGATGACACTATCACCTGCTTTTTTTGTCCCCATCTAGCAACCATTTGGTGTCAAATAAATGTATATTGGCTTGGTTATTTTATATATGCATGTTGTTTGCATGATGAACATTGTTAATTCATTAATTGCTTTTTAAAGATTAGTTAACAAATTCAACCAATAATATCCCTTGGCTTATATGGATCATACCTTAGCTTTTGACCTTTAATTTATCAAGTTGTAAATTTGGAGTTATCAAGATCTGATTATGAGTTATTGAAGAAACTTTTTTTTGGTTTTGAGGAGAATGAAATTAAACAAATATTGTACATCTAAGGGCTACTCAAAACCAAAATAAATTTGTATTTATTTATGATATAATAACTCATAATATAAATCCTAAATTTGGAAATTGATAAATTAAAGAATAAATATTATTTAATGCACAAAACGAGAGAAATTACTTCCACTCAAGAAATGCACTAGCACAATTTACTTTTTATATGTCCTGCCATAATTTACTCCTTATATGTTAGTGTAGTATATGTATTTTATATAAAAATATTAATCTTATTATATATTGTGTATGGTTAAAAGAAGAGTTTCTTAATCGTAAACGTTACGGCGTAAGATAATGAATTAAGAAATAGATGAGAGATCAACTTACTTCACATCTTTGTCATCAATTCTTGAGAAGTCTAATGGTTTAGTTTATTCACTAATTCAAATCATTGTATTTCCAAGAATTGATCTAAATTCGGAATATTAAATATTTAATTTTATTATATAAAGATACTTTTTACCCTTTTATCAACACAAGCTAATCCATAAAAAGAAAGCAGTTTTGCCATGTACTGATTTTTAATCAATGCATTTAAAATTTTGGAGTCAAACTAAACCTGTTTTGGTACATTAAGTTATGGTTAAATATGGTCATTAGATACCAACAAGATTTTAATCTAATGGTGTAAAGGAGGAACAACCAAAAGGTGAAGAATACCCTTGATAATATAAAAAAATACAATAATCATATGGGTAAAAAACATAACATATAAAAAGTGTTTTTTGGGGACATTTTTTTCCACCTTTAATTGTAAATTTGTTGTGGCCTACGTGGGATGCATAATTGAAACATAACATTCCATCAAAAGTGAGGGTTGTCCGGTGAAGGATGATTGAGTATTTTTTTAATCTAAAATTGAAGAATACTTGTGAGAATATGAGTATGCACATTCATACAATAATTTATGACTTATAAATTAACCAATTAAGCTCCCCTGGTTGCTACTTAATCTTTTCTCTCTCTTTTTTTTCTCCGGCCATATCGCTTACAAAAAAATTATACACATTATTTTTTAAAACAGAAACATATGAGGAACAATTTTAGAATAAGTGACATTTGTGGGGGTTAAAATGTAAAAAGGCAAAAGTCTAATCTGATGAGTTTGCAATCAGGCCCCACCCCAGCTTCAACGACAAGACAGAGAGATATACAGAGAGAGAGAGAGAGAGAGAGAGAGAGAGAGAGAGAGAGAATCGAAGGTGGTTGAAGAAACGAACCCTAGAAGTTGGAAAGAGAAAACTTTACTTCGATTTCAAGCTCCTCTTACCCATTTCATTTAGGGATCTCGAATCTTTAATCTCCAAAGGTTAGATTTTTTCCCCTTTCCCTTTTTTGGGTTTTCTTTATAAAAATATATTCGTTTGCTTTTATAATACGAATTTATCTCCGTTTTCGTTCCTATTTCTTTCAATCAGCTTGAAATTATTGGCCGATTGATGCCACGATCTTGCACATTGCAGCATCTTTGTTTCCATTAACAATAATTTCCCTTTTTAGTTGAATTTTATTTTTTTCTTAATTTTTGAATGCATGCTTATGCAATTATGCATGCTGTGAGTAGATTCTATAGGAAAGGCAGCAAGGTAAAGTTTCTATATTTGATTAGTTTTTCGACTCTTCAAGTTCAAAATAAAACATAATTTTTTGCTAGATAGATTTTTTTTTATTAGAACCATCTTTTATTTAAATTTTTGTAGGGGGAAAGTTTCTTCTGTAAAATTTTGTTTGTAGATTGGATAATTTTTCCAGTTAGTGGCTCCAGAAAGTCTGTTTTTTGTTTCTTTCTTAAATCATTGTTGTTTTCTGTTACATTAGGATTGAAAAAGCCTTGCAAGGTTTGGAAGATACAATTTTGTGGATTTGAGTTTGAGTTTTATGTATGCCAATTAGTTCAGCATGGTAGCTGAGGTTAAACTTTGAAAATTGGTGGTTATCATGATGTGTGATGTGATCATGAATGCTAATGTGCTGGGTAATATATGATACCGGGTGTGCATTGCTATTTGCTAATAATGAAAATGTACATAGTATGTGATGCTCCTTTATTGTGAGGGAAGATGGAGCGGAGAACATTTGTCAATTATGTGGTATAATATCTGTGTTAAGTGAAAGCTTAGATTGTTCATGAGGTGACTTCAAAAAATTTAGAATTGCATTTTAGCCAAGTTAAAAAGTATAATATAGATTTATAGACCTGCTAGCATTAGGTGGGATATTATCCAATCAAATATGTACTTTGTAGAGCTATGGAATATTTAACCGTGATTTAAATTGCGGACCATATCACATGATGCGGCCGCAATATTGTGGTTGCGGGACCGCAACAACACAATTGCAGTGTGACACCGAGTCACAATGATGCGGTCGCATCGGGCCGCAACGCAACCGGATTAGACCGCATTTGGTCTTCTCCAGGCTGCATCAGACCTCATCAGACCACATCAAATTCAAAAATATTTTTTAATTTAAAAATAATTCACATTTCAATGGCTGCAATCTGTGTCGCAATGGCCACAATGACCGCAATCACTGTAACCACAAGCACAATTTAAAATATTGGGTGTATATTTCAATGAAGTATCTATTTTTTACTTGTTTATGGTTTTTGAGAATGTTGTGTTGGATGAGTAGACACACTAGGCAAAATAGAATTAGGGATGATGCATTAGAAATAAAGTTGAGGTAGCAACTATTTTGTAGAATCTAGCTTTAGGTGGTTCAAACATGTTTATAAGATGCTCTTTGTTTGTTTTTTTTTGTTGGAATATCTTTCCATATTTGTGTATTGTATTAACTTCTTTCTCTTTTCACATACTTGACCACATTCTTTTGTAATTTATTGCTTCTTACTGGACAGGTACTTATTCTGCTTCTATGGCAAATTCAAAGGGCTCATCGGGTGTCAGAAATTTCATGTACAATGGAAAGCATCCTCTTCTTCCTCCTAAAAGTCCATTTCCGAGTGTTTCACAAGCATATTCTGATTATGCCCCAAATTCTGCAGTTGGTTCAAAAGCCTTTCAAAATCGTAGAGAGGGAAATACACACCACCAACGTACTTCATCTGAGAGCCATGTTATGGAGGAGCAGCCCTCTTGGCTTGATGATCTCCTTAATGAGCCAGAGACTCCTGTCCGAAGGGGTGGTCATCGGCGTTCGTCAAGTGATTCTTCTTTTGCATACTTAGATACAGTTAATGCGACTAATATCAATTATGCTGATCAGAATTTGCTATCTGTTCCATCTTGGTCATCTCAAGAATTTGATCATGGCAAAGACGGTCGTCATATACCCACGTATGCAGAAATGAATGCAACAAAACAGAGAAATAGATCGTGGGACTCCTTTTCAAATGCCATGACTCATCCAGGTGTTGCTCCCTCTAGCAAAGAGAATGTTGTTTTGAAGAGTTCAGGATCACCATATGCACCACATGAAGCAGATGGGCTTCCATCAACTGCAAATGAAAAGTACGACTCACTAGAATCTGGCATACAGGATACAAAATCATCTTCTGAACGAAAGGATGGTTCACATGCAAAGTCTTCTGCTTCTGAAACAGATACAAAACGTGCTAAACAGTATGTAGTTATTTTCTCTGTTTTCTGATTTTATTGTAGTTGCAGTAATTTGCATGATTTTACGACTAGTATATGATCTAGAGGCTGCAAGTTCTGTTTAAGGGTTTGACCTTCTGCTTCTATATTCTCTATTTTCTCTTCCATTCAGAACGGTTTCCTATAGCAAATCCATCAAACCATGTAATGCTCTATCATTCCTTCTAAACTTTTCGAAATAGGCTGCCTATGTTTATAGTATCAAATTCAAGGTTATTATGCATGTGGTGCATAATTTCTTAATGATATACTTAGAAGGGGGAAATATAAGTTATGGCAGTTATTTGTGGCATAAAATGGAGTGCACATTACTAAATTTGGTTTACTTATTTTCTCATGCAAAAACAAATTGGGCTGTTGTGGGGAGGGATGGGGAATCAGATAAGCCATGTTTTTCTTCTCGTAATTTCTTTTTTAAATAATTGAGTTGAAAAAATACAGGCAAAAACACACTTTTGGTCCCTTAGTTGTTTTTATCATTTTGGTCCCTTAACTTTATTTCCATTAGCGTGTTAGGCCCTCTGTTAAATATTTTGGTAACACCATCCGTTTCACATACAAAACGACGTTGTTTCACCTACAAGTTACCAAAAGTTTTAACAGAGAGACTTATGTGGTAAGGGAACAAAGTTAAGGGACCAAAATGTCAAAAAATAGGGGACCAAAATGAGAAAACAATTAAGGGACCAAAAGTGTTTTTTTGCCAAAACATAAATTTGTATTGCAACCAAAAAAATCCTATATAGCAAGAGAAAATACTTCTGAAACACTTTTAATGCAGGCAATTTGCCCAACGTTCACGGGTCCGTAAACTTCAATACATAGCTGAGCTGGAAAGAAATGTCCAAGCTTTGCAGGTAAGTTTTGGACTTTCGGTAAGTCAACATTCTGCATGATTGCACAATGACATTTGTTTTGAGAATGCATATATAATTTCTTATGGGAAAGTTGTAAGTTCTGATTCTTTTTCTCTATTGTCAATACATAGGCAGAGGGGTCTGAAGTGTCAGCTGAACTAGAATTTCTTAACCAGCAGAATCTTATCCTGAGTATGGAGAATAAAGCACTCAAGCAACGCTTAGAAAGTTTAGCACAGGAGCAGCTTATCAAATATTGTAAGCTGCTATTATCAGAGCATTACCAATTGAGGTTTTCATGTAACTTATATCTCTAAAGGGCTGCTCAGGGCATGAGGTTCCCACCTAGTGGGGTATGGGGAGGGAATATGTATGCAACCTTACTCCACAAGTGGAGATGTTTCCAGGATTTGAACCTGTGACTTCTTGGTCACCAAACAATAACCTTACCATTACACCGAAGCTCTCATAGCCATGATGTCTCTATCTCTTTAAATTTGGAAGTCTCAATCTCTCTATTGTGCATTTCATCCTCTCATACCCCTGCAGCCCTGCTGGGGAACTCCTTGTGAAATGATGATTCATTTCATTTTATAGATTAATAGAAAGGAAATACATGATGTTTTTTATGTGTAGCATATAAGTGGCATGGAAGTATAAAGTTAATCAATTCTACCTTCTATTTACCTGAGCATGATTGCTATAAAAATTACTAGGATGAGATTAAGGAAGGGGTGGTTTGATTTGTCATATTCAAAAGAATCGAGCCATCTAGGATACTGATTGAAATTACTAGTTACTATCGATTTCTAGAAAATGAATGACAGTCAGTCCCTTCGATTCTTTTAAGGCATATTATTAGTATCATCAGGTGTGAAAGGAGCTTGTCTTGTACACTAAAAATTGTGCAATGTGAAATGCAGTGGAACAGGAAGTGCTAGAAAGAGAGATTGGAAGATTGCGCGCATTGTTTCAGCAGCAGCAAACACATCAGCCGCAACAACCATCAGCTAGTCATAGGCGCACCAACAGCAGAGACCTCGAATCTCAGTTTGCAAACATTTCTCTAAAGCACAAGGACACAAATTCAGGCCATGACCCTGCGACTGGAGCTCTCAGAATTTAGATTTGAAATAGCTGTAGCTGCATTCTGCCTCTACTTCTGCCCAGTGTTGCCTAACCAGCAACCAAATTGTTTCCTTCCCATGTGCGAGATTGTGCAGAGATTTCCAGCATGTGCCCTCTCCCTCTCTCTGACCACGTCGATCATTTCAGCTTTCTCTTAGTCTTTTCATTTTTTGTTTATTTATTAAAATATCATTACCATTTAATTTGCGCCTGGAGGTCATTGCTGAAATCTTATTCCATCTGTCAGTTGATCTACCGGAGGTGGGAACGAACAGTATCCAAGCTCTCACCCACTGTATGCCCCCTCTTGTGAATTTCTGCTGTTTGGGCCTCGTGCAACCGCAAATTGCAATTACCTCAGGGCTGTTTGAATGTGCATTATTCCTATGGATTATGTTAAGCTAATGTTTGTAATATGATTTTAATGAAAGTTATTGTTTTCTCAACTCAGGGCTGTTTGGTTAGCAGTGAGAAACTCTGAATTGACACTTGAGGTGTTCCTCAAGTCATTTTGTTTTCTAAAACTTTGGCTTTCACTGATGAGAGACCAAGTAAAAGGAGAAAAGATTTTGAAGGTCTTATTGTTAGGTTTGGATGGATGAAATGGTGGGGAATGGAATGGGACAGAAGGGGGGTAAATGAAACTGCTGCAAAGAATCAACCCAATAAGATGAGGTTCAAACATAATAACTTATAGCAGTATAGCACTGACTCATGCATCACATGTATGGATCAGCTAAAGCTAAGGAAAAATATAAATAATTTATACCTACACGAACAAATACACATCTAATTAAATATATAATTGATTGGTTCTCCTTCTATATTCCATTTCATTCCCATGCCATATACGATTTTTAATTAAGGGTTTTTTTTCTTAATGTATGGTGCTTTAAGCTATTATAATTTCTTAGTATTATATTGGTTTAATACTGAAATTATAATTTGTTTTCTTAAGTTATTTCTTGAAGCTAATTTTATATTATTAATGGAAATAGATTAGACAAAATTTCATTTGAAAATCGTAAAAATAATAAATTAGAGTCTTACGATCCTATATGAATATTGAAGATTAAGTGTTAGCTAACTTTAATGAACACATGATTTTAATTTTGATCATTCATCTGCATATTAGTTTCTATTCGAACAAAGACATATAAATTATATCAGGGAACTCGATGAAAAGACCAATGATATAGATAGATAAGATGATAAATTTGATATTATTTAGGATAGGGACATACATATACTTTTTCTAGTTATAGTTTTTTCTTTACTTTTTTTTTAGTACATCAAAAATGAATAATAAAACAAAAACTAGGAAGAAAAATTTATGTTTTAAGTATGATACTTGATAAGCTATTATACATTTTCAAGTATTATAATGATTTATGCAATTTATTAAATTATTTATTTAAAAATATTTTTAAATACAAAATTGAACAGATAAAGATATAGAAAAACTAATAATTAGATGTCTATTAAAATAATTCTTTTATAAAAATTATGGGTACAATAAGTTTAAGTTATTAAATTATATGTAAATGATTAAATTTAAAAGTTATTCAACTTTTTATCAAATTTCTTATAGCAATAATTATTTTTATTTATTTCATTCTCATAATTAGATATGATATATGATATTATATGAAGTGAGAACTAAACATAATGAATCACCTTGAGAGAAGATATGACATAATTCAAGGAGTAACAATTGTAACATCAACAAGAAGATAAAAAGTTGAATATAACAAAAACATGATCATAATTTTCATCACAAGATCAAGAAGTTTATATATATATATATTAATTTTGATCACAAATCATTATTAATTGTTATTATTTCATATAGTAATAATTATTCTCATTTAAAAGTTAGTACACTTCATCATTAAGGAAATTATATACATTTATATTTATATTTTAACAACTCAAATAATTCACATTAATTATTCACGTTTATGGTAATATTAACCACATATATGTGTCTCTTGTACCATCACTCACTTTAGTAGACTGTGCTGAAAATTTTAGCCCAAAAGCTTATTTTCAACCCGGTTTGAAAACTCTTTTTTTAGATGGACCATAGTTGGTCGGGCTCGTCGGCGGGTCAACATTAAAAAAAGACTAAATTTCAAGACTTAGGTTGTGTGTTTGGTGCAAGTATTTTATATTTTCTGAATTAATAGTTTAAATATTTAATAGTTTAAGTATATATTTATTTGCTATTAAATATTTTTGAAATATTTAATATGAACTCGATAGGGACAAAACACAACTTGCCACAAAAATGGGAAAGTCACAACTTGATCTTTATTTGGAGGAGACATCTTTAAATTTTAAAAATAATAATGATTTGGATGTGCTATGTGTTGGAAAGAAAATAAAAGTCGATTTCCAGATCTATCAATCATGGCCTTTGATTTTCTTTACATTCCTATTGCAACTGTTGTATCTGAATCTACATTTAGCATTGGTTTCATGTTCTTAACAAGTATAGAAGTCGACTTTTACTCAAAAATGTGAAAGTTTTGATTTGTGCTCATAACTCTTCAATAGTTTTGTTTGTGAAGGTAATTTATTGTTTTCAATATAATGATCATTTATTTGTTAGTTAATTATTTTTATAAGCATATATTAATTTAATCATGTACATAATGCAGATGATGAAGAAGATCTAGAAGACGTTGATGGTGGTAGTAGTAATAGAAAAGTTGAGACATCTTCTACCAACCTAACATCTAATGTTTAAAACATAGGAGTTAGAAGTTTTATTGTAAACTAAAAGTCTAAAAGTTTAAGACTATGTTGACTTATCGTTTAGAACTTACAAGTTTTAAACTAAAACGGTATGTTATTGTGAAATATTAGACTTTGCTTTGTGATATTTTTATTTTAAAAGAAATTTATGAGGCGTGATGATTATTTATTTTTGAAATTGTGATTGAATTGATTATAAATGTATGTTTTGAAGAAAAATAGGTCAGCTCGACGTCCTGCCATCCCTATCAAATATGGGTTGGGTTGACATTTTGAGACATTTTAGCAATAATGGATAGGTCGGGAGAACCGATATGTTGGTGGGTCAAACTAATTATAGGTATTAACATGTTTGTCACCTATTTTTTTTAATATTTTCAACAAAAATATACTTTTAATAATAAAAATTATCTATTATTCATTTGTTTTTTATAACAACCATCGATTCAAAATGACTATAAGAGACAAATTTTTAATGCATTTATAATATAATGAGTTAACAAGTGTATGTTGTGGGTATAAACTTCTTGCATTGTTATTATTTTATCCACTTATCATCCTTATAATATTTATTTAAAAATCAATGTTGTGTAAGGTACAGAAAAGAGATAATGAACTGGTTGACAAATCTCATTCTCTAATATAGTTAATTAAAAAAAGTTATTAATTTTCTTTTTTTCGTACACGAAAAAAATGTATTTCTATTTATTTAAATCAAAATTAGAATGTTGTTAACATTAATAGTTTTAAAAAAAATTCTACTTATAGTATTTTTCCTTTAAATATTGGTATTTAATAACTTATTATACATTTCTTCTATATTTTTTTCTTACATTATTTCTTGAGATATAACTTTATTTTACTAATTCAAATATGAGAATAATTTTTATTTAAAAATTGTGAAAATAATAAATCTGAGTTATACAACTATATACGAATGTTGAAGATTAAGAGTTACTTGACTCTATTGAACATATGATATATCTTTTAATTTTGATCATTCAATACTATATTAGTTTCTATCAAACAAAGACATATATAAATTATATCAGGGAATTCGATAATGGGACATATATTGAACGTTTTCTAGTTAAGAGTGTTTTCTTTTATGTATGGTACTTGATAAGCTATTATAATTTCTTAGTATTATATTGGTTTAATATTGAAACTATAATTTTTTTCTTAAGTTATTTCTTGAAGATAATTTTATTTCATTAATTGAAATAGATGAGAGAATAATTTCCACTAAAAATAGTAAAAATAATAAATTAGAGTCATACAATCCTATACAAATGTTAAAAATTATGAGTTAGTTAACTTTACCTAATATGTGATTTTAATTTTGATCATTCAACATCATATTAGTTTCTATTCAAACAAAGACATATATAAATTATATAAGGGAACTCAATGAAACCATTGATAATAAAGATAAATAGGGGATATATTCAATATTATTTAGGATAGATAAGTAAACACATGACATGTATTAAGCGTTCTCTACTTAAAAGTTTTTTTTTGTATGTGATACTTGAAGGTATTATAATTTCCTAGTATTATATATGTTTAATACTAAAACTATAATTTTTTTCTTAAGTTATTTCTTGAAGCTAATTTATATTATTAATGGAAATAGATTAGAAAATTTTCATTTGAAAATCAAAAAATAATAAATTAGAGTCATAAATCCTATACGAATATTGAAGATTAAGTGTTAGTTAACTTTACTGAACACATGATTTTAATTTTGATCATTCAACCTCATATTAGTTTCTATTCAAACAAAGACATAAATAAATTATATTAGAGAACTCGATGAAAAACTGATGATTAAATAAAATGATAAATTTGATATTATTTAGGATAGACACACATATATATATATATATATAATTTTCTAGTTATAGTTTTTTCTTTAAGTATGGTACTTTTTTAGTACATTGAAAATGAATAAAAAACAAAATTTGGAAGAAAAATCTATGTTTTAAGTATGATACTTGATAAACTATTATACATTGTGAAGTATTATAATGATTTATGCAATTTATTAAATTATTTATTTAAAAATATTTTTAAATAGTATAATAAATTTAAGTTATTAAATTATACATAAATGATTAAATTTAAAAGTTATTTGGCTTTTTATCTTATTTCTCTGCAATAATTATTCTCATTTATTTCATTCCAATAATTAGGTATGATATTATTTGAAGTGAGAACTAAACATAATGAATCACATTGGGAGAAGATAAACATAACTCAAGGGTAACAGATCAACAATAAGATAAAAAGTTGAATGTAGCAAATACATGATCATAATTTTCATCACAAGATCAAGAAGTTTATATATATTTTTTAATTTTGATCACAAATCATTATTAATTATTTTTATTTCTAATAGTAATAATTATTCCCATTTAAAAGTTAGTAAACTTTATATTCATATTTTTATTTTAACAACTTAAATAAGATCAAACAATTCACATTAATTATTCAAGTTTATGGTAATATTAACTGTTTTCATTTGAATAACTTTTCCTAATTAGATATTACACACTCTCTACCTACCACATATACAAATCTCTTATACCAACCCTCACTTTACATATGCATTTATTATATATATTAATATTATATTTGGTTAGTGTATATATTTATTATATATATTAATATTATATTTGGTTTGACAGATGAAAATGATAAGAAACAAAAGAGAGATAGACAAACCAATTAAATTTGATATTATCTGAAGTGAAAACTCAACATGATGAATCACCTTGGGAGAAGATAAGGCATAGCTCAAGGAGTTACATTTGTAACATCAACAATAAAAAGTTGGGGAGGAATCCACTTACTCCAAAAGTAAGTGAAAAATACTTAATCTTCATTTTAGTCATATATCATCTTGAAAAATTCAATAATTTAAATGCATTCACAAATTCAAACAATTTGATTTTATAAGTTCAAAAACTTTAAATATATATATATATTTTAGATTTTTGATGACAAATCATTATTAATTGTTCTTATTTCTTACGAGTAATAATTATTTTCATTTATTTCATTTCCATAATTAGATATGACAGTTATATATGACCTCATAATATTAGTTTCTATCCGAACGAAGACATATATAAATTAAATTATATGAGAGAAGCCGAAGAGAAAATAGAAAAGAGAGACAGATCTAAACATGATGAATAGAAGAATATGGAAGGACTCAAGTAGCAGAATCAAGAAGAAGAGAGAAGACAAGCTGAGCAATTTACCTGATGAACTCATTCACCGTATTCTTTCTTTCGTTGATGCAAAAACTGCTGTTCAAACCAGTGTTCTCGCTCATCGATGGAAGAATATTTGGATTTCACTTCCTTTTCTTAACTTCCATAACTCTTCTTTCGATCATGATTTTCTTTTCCAAGATTTCGTTCTTAATTTTCTTGCCAATAGAAATTTTGACGCCAAAATCGATGTCCTCAAATTCGAATGCACCGGTGACGAACTTGAAGAAAACGGTGCACCCACCGTTGATTCCGTCGTCGATTATGTTGCGTCAAAGGACATTCAGGTTTTAACTATCATTGCTGATTATGTTCTCGAGAGCCTACCTCGATTATTCACTTCTCAAACCCTAACTGTTCTCAAACTCAGTAACGTATCGACTGAAACTTCAGCCTTTGAATTTGTTTCGCTGCAACAGTTGCATCTTTTTGATTGCAAGTTTGAGATTAGGGACGTAGAGATTCTTGACCCTTTTCGTGGTTGTCCAAAATTGAGTTTTCTGTTATTTCACAGTTGTCAATTTTATGGAAAATTTGATAAATTTAAAATTCATGCTCCTCAGCTTACAGAGTTGAGCATATCATGTTTAAGGGTGGATGATGAATTTGATTCTGAGTGTGTGATTCAGCTTTTCACGCCGAAGCTTCGATATTTTAGCTATGATGATCCCTTGAATCTTTATGCTTTTTCCATTCTGGCCAAGCTTCACTTTTTAGAGAAGCTGGTTATTGATGTGGATGGTTCAGAGATACTTAATGAAGTGGACAGTACTGAGGGCACTAAATTGTCTATGAGGTTTATTGAACTGTTTGAAGCAATGGGGAGTGCAAAGTTTGTATATCTCTCACCCGATGTCGTCAAAGTATGTATATTTCTTTGTCAATCAATAGTTATTAAAAGTTTAGTGCTTGATAAAGAGAGCACAATAGGTTATACCTGTTATATGTTTTCTGGATAGAATCTTTTTTATGCTATTACTTTTATGTCTAAATTAGCTTTCTCATTAGAAAATTGGATTGTTGAAATATTTCATGTTCATGTTTCATTAGAAAATTGGATTGTTGAAATATTTCATGTTCATGTTTGTCCGTGATTATTTTTGCTAATGATTTGGAACCAGTAATTTCTAGATTCTTAGTCCTTGTCTGTCTTTGGTTTTGTAGGTTCTTTCTTTGTTCCCTGCTCTATTCATCGGTCGGATTTCTCCTTTCACCAGAGTTCAGACTTTTAATTTCATTGTGGATGTACCTTCCTCCTTTTCTTTACCTACCAATGTCATGGCGTACTTACTTGGCAGATCTCCTGGTTTTAACCGCTATCGAAGACAAGGTATACTAACTTTTATATTATTCTTTTATCACTGATAGTAAATGCTCAAGCCTCAACATACATGTTTACAAATCTCGATAGCACTTAGCATTTATGTATCACTGGTTGTAAATGCCGAAGCCTCAACATACATGTTTAAAAATCTAGATAGCACTTAGCATTTATGTATTTACGATATCTGTGTTATGCATGTTGCGCGTCATAAATTAGGTGCGAAATTCAGCTCAACCTTCAATAATCAAAACCGAGGGTTGAGAAATGAGAAGGCACATTGCAATCCTATTTTGTTGTTCCAAATTCTCTATTTTCTAAGTCAAGGTGCATTATATTGCACTTGCTATTGCAGTTTAGCCCTTGTGATTGTCAAATATTGATCATATGCTAGAATTTTGTGTTCCAAAAGGCATGCAGAGAGCAAGTTATGGTATAGTCTATTATGCCCTTGTCGAAATCAGTTTACAAATCCTTTATTCTGCTTCCAATTACAGGTTCATCTACTGCTAAACAATCTGTTTGAAGAAGGATTCAGCTAATTTCTGAGGTTTTATCCTTTTTTGTGATTAATAGATGTTTTTTCCTGTTTCTTAACAAAGAAGTCATGTTTTCTTCAAGGGAAAGTCAGTGGAGGTGTGTTACTGACAAGTTTTGCAAGTATGCAGCAAAGCAAAGAGGAGCTGGACTATTGTTCTTTAATCTGGCACTATATTTTGTTACAGATAATCATTTTGTAATTTTTTATAGGATCTTTTGTGGTTGATAGCCTATTAGTGGAGCCTTTTTGGTTTCCTTAAAGGATCTTTTGTGGTTGATAGCCTATTAGTGGAGCCTTTTTGGTTTCCTTATATTGTAAATATCTTAATACATATGGAATGATGATTAAGTCTGTTTCTTTTTTATGAGTATAAGTACAGTTTTTTGGTGAAAGTATAAGTGAAGTTAAATTCAAGAGAATGAGTAATTGACCTGTATTTAATATGCAATCATTTATGTGGATTCTCTATAATCAGTTTGGTGCCGATAAATATGCGTTAATATTGTATTTTTGGTGAGTATGTGATATAACCATAAACATGACAGGTAAAATTCATGGATGCAATTAGGCTTTGCCCTCTTGTTTTGGCTAATACTTATAGAAATTCATCCACCCAACAAACAATTACAAGAGACAACAAGAATTAAAACTATCTTATCACATTATCTGTATCTATTTCTAGAGATCCTATCCCATCTGTTCAAAGCTGCTCCTCTTCTCTGCCACCAGTCCGAGCTTATATCAGCTACTATATGCTCTAAATACATCTATTTTGGTAGATTATTTTATTCCTGTCCTACAATATACTATAAATCTGGCAGCTATGTGACTGAACTGTACCTTATGTTTAATTAAGTCTTCTGCACTTCCATGTGTGCAGAACTCGCTTGTTCAAGCTTGCATACTGAATTGGAAAGTCTTTTATGTTTAGGGCTTATCTGCACTCGATTTGATTAGACTTTTGGATAATTTTCTGCAGAAGAAGAGACAATCCCTTGTCTCCATTTCATATCCACAGAGTGAGCATAACTCATTTACTATGACAACAGTCACTCTTTGCTGTCTTTCTCTGAATTACATTAATATTGTTCAAACTTAACTAGTCATTCAATATAACTTTTAACATCAAAGAACCACTTTAATGTATTTTTTGTGCATAGTGTATTTACTATGAAATGAACTGAACTACAACATTTACATTCACCTTGATAAAATTACATAAGATCTTTGATCCGATAGATAAATTCTTTCCCAGGTACATGGTTATATTCATACAAGTGACTATAGATTGTTCTCTGATTTTGTATCATGTTGGTTGTATTCTGTTCTTGGTAACACACTGGCTGGTTTCTGTTTCTTGTTATGACACAAACACAGGACAATTTTTGAAGTGCCAATGTTTGGTGCAGGCTAATGATGTTGAACTACTTAGTCCAATTTGGCAAGAATTTCCTTATAATATGTTCAGGTGGGTCAAGCAAGTATTATTGTCATGAGCTAGTATGAGAAGAACGTGACTTATGCCCTTTACTATCTATGCTTGAAGATTTTATTCCATGCAGAATTGTTTCCTATAGCAAATCCATGAAGGCATGTTACGATCTATTCCTTTTAAACATTTCCACATAGGCTGCTGATGTTTGTAGTATAAAATTCATGGTTTATACTATCCTGTGCATAACTTCTTAATGTTATACTTAGAAGAAGGAAATTTTTAAGTTATAGAAGTTATTTATGGTGCATTATTGGTGTACTAATTTTTGTGTGCACAAAATAGGGTTATTGCGGAAGAAAATACCCAGAATAAAAAAATCGAGTGGTGAAAATTGAAGAGTGAGGAACAAAGGAGTTTTCAACAAAGGTTGTTGTAGAAGGGTTTTGTTAACACAAGGACTTGCTAATGATATGTGGGATGAGATTACCCTAGGAATTAGTAAGGGGACACTAGGTGAATCTAAAGACTTTGGACTAGGGGTAAAGAATCATGGCGACGAGACAAAAAGTGTCTAATATAAAATTAAGATGAAAATGAAATGTTATTAAATATGTCCTTGTGTAAAAATATTAATAGTTGAGAAAAAAATACAAAGCAACTAAAAAGGGCACCAAGAAAGCGGGAGCAAAGAGAGAAATGGGGTATAATAGGAGTTATACAAATAGCTAGGTAGCAAGCGAAGAGAAAAAATATGACTAACAAACTATTGTAATATATTAATTTGGTTTGGGGAAGACTCCTCTTGCCTCTAAGTCTCTTAGCCTAAGGAGTCATTAGAGTCTCCTAGTGAACTAGATTCCAACCACCCTTATAAGATTTGGTTTACTATACAGATTCATATTGTTCTTCCCTAATCATTTGAGGTTGGAGTATAGTTAGTCTTGAATCCAAGCATGATATATTTGGTGGGTAATCCTCTTTATAATGGGGTAGTAGCATCCAAATGTAGTAGTAGGTTCCATCAAATCATTTGCAAGCATGTTTGTGATTTGCAAGCATGTTTGGCGAGAAATTATGGATCTTAGATAGAAGTAAACTCTTTCTTATAAAAAATACATTTAGTCATTTAGTCTTTCTTATAAAAATACATTTAATTATTTTGGGAGTAATTCCTTCAAATCTCGTTTAGATGAAATATATCATATTTATTGTGATATTAAAAATATTCTATCACTCATTGACTAGAGAAGTTTTGTATTAATTTATTATTACTCCTAGTTCTTTACTTTTTCCAAGTAAGGATCATTTCCTCAACCTAATAATTGTATAATAACATGTTCCAATCTTTGAATAGAAGTTATTGTGCCACTAACTTCATGGCAAATTTATTAACTGGTTTTCCAACAAATTCAAAATATATCCCATAGTTGCTCTTTTGAGTGGAACACTAAGAGGAATTCCAATGTCAATTACTTTCATTACTTTCAATAGATAATGTGAAGCTCGAAAGTAACTCTAAATCAATTATTTCCTAATAACTTTTGAATATCATTAATTTGTTAGAAGAACAATATATTGCTCCTTTAATAAAGCTTTGAATATATTAGTGATCCTTCCTGAAGGAAAAAACTACATCTAGAATTAAACAAATCATTTAGAGTATACTTCACATTTTTATTAATTAAGCACCTAAACCATGATAATAGAAGTGATATGATTCATTACCATTCTTAAGAGCTAAGACAATATGAATTTTGTCTATATCAACCGAATATTATTCATGCATTCGATAGACATTAAAATAACAAAACTCATTTATCCATCAGTTATACTATGTTTTGTTAATAATAACCAAACAAGTTATTCCATAAACTCAAATCAATTCATTTCCCTACCTACCTAATTTTTATATTCAACCAACCAAGCCAATTTTAAAACTTAAAATACAATAACATCTTCTAATAATAATACTAATACTCTATATACCTTTAAATCTCAAATTAAAACACAAATTAATTAAATAAAAAGTTTAATTTACATTCAGCTATATATTATTTTTCAGCTTTTTTGCTATTCCGTAAATACAAACATAGACACAATTTGTGTGAAGGTGAAAAGGAAGGTTGAAACCTACGAAGATGGCATCATCAGCATCAGAAGAAGAGGTAACACTAACGGTGAAATGGAGTGGAAAAGAGTACACAGTGAGAGTTTGTGTTGATGACACTGTTGGTGAATTGAAACGCCGAATCTGTGAGTTAACCAATGTTTTACCCATTCGTCAGAAGCTTCTTTATCCAAAAGCTGGTTCTAAACTCAACGATGATTCTCTCTTTCTCTCCCAACTTCCTCTTAAATCCTCTTTCAAAATGACCATGATTGGGTATGATTATCACTTTTCCCCTTTCTATAATTTCATTTATTAGTGAATTATTATTATGGATATGAAATATGATGATGGGTTATGATGTGAGGATAATAAAGGTTATAGCTTTGTGTTCAAGTTCTCACCTTTTTTAATGGGGATATGAGTTTACACTGCTTATTTAAAGGGGGTGTTTGGTAATGCTTATATGGACTTATACAACATTAAGGTTACTGGAGAAGTTTATGGCCTTATGTATTTCTTTTTCTTGTGTTGTGTGATGTATTAGGGCCCGTTGTATAGGCCTAAAAAAGTGATTCTGAAAAAATGATTTCATTCGAGAAGCTGATTGGGAATAGCTGACCTTCCAATAAGCTTGTGTTTGCTTTTTTTTTCCCCCTTTCTATAAGCTGATTAGAGAAGCTTATGAAAATATGTTTTTTAAACTATTTCAAACAAACAAAAAAACTTATTTATTAAGCGTTTAGTTAACTTGTTTAACCTGACACACATTTATTTATTTCACAGCCTCTTGTCTTGTGTTGTATAATGCATCTACGCCAATTTATTTAGGCTTAAAAAGTTATTCTTTTGAGAAGCTGAGAAATATAGTTTATCAAAAAAGCCAAATTTCAGCTTTTATGCACCTTCTGTTTTTGTTTTGTTTTTTCTTTCGTTTTTTAATGTTTTTATATAAAAGCCCAAACAAATGAATGTGTAAGTGTCATAAGTATAGTTACACGGTTCTCATTAACTTTCCGGGGCCAAATTTGTCATACTGTGTACCACATATCACATATCGGTCTCATCAATGTATAGAAAGTATTGTAATAGTAATGCAAAAAGGGTGAAGTTGTGTATCCAAATGAGCCACATATATGTACCTGGTTATTAAGGTCAAATGTGAGTTTTTATTAAAATAGTCACTTTGTCGTGAAAACAAGTTGAACAAAAGGGCCCTTATTGATATTAAAACTTCCTTGCAGTACTACTGAAGAAGACTTAATTGTTGATCCTGTGGAGTCCCCTGAGATTGTTGATGACTTTGAACTTGGTAAAGAAGAAACTGTAGACATCAAAGACATGGAAGTCAACAAGCAAAAGTTGATCAGACGTATCAGTCAATTCAAGGTAATTAAGCACATTTCATTTCTGCATTGTTTGAAATATTCTTCGAAGTTGATCAGACTATTAGTCAATTCAAGGTAATTAAGCACATTTCATTTCGCTTTGTCTGAAAATTTATTCATGTTATGTCTTATGATCTGGTATTATTGCATTGCATACAGATTGAGGTTCAAAATCCATGCCGGAAAGGAAAGAAACTCCTCGTTTTGGATATTGACTATACCCTCTTCGATCATCGATCAACTGCTGAGAATCCTCTTCAACTTATGAGACCTTGTAACCATCATCTTTATAATTGTGCATACTTTTTGTTGCCTCCCTTGCTTTCAGTTATTTTTGGCTTGTTTCGAAGTTTTCATTTTCTTGTGCAGACCTTCACGAGTTTCTTACATCAGTTTATTCAGAGTATGACATTATGATATGGTCTGCAACAAGGTGCCATCATTGATTATATTACTCTACTGTTTATAACTGTATATTTGCTATCTAATTCTGTACGGATAACTATGGAACACATGAATTCTATACATGATACTAACTAAACTGTTACTTTTTCATGGATTGAAATGGTTTGTTTCGTGCAGCATGAAGTGGATTAAAGTCAAGATGGGGCAACTTGGGGTTCTGGACAATCCTAACTACAAAATCACAGCACTTCTTGATCACATGGCAATGATCACTGTTCAGTCATCATCTCGTGGGGTCTTTGATTGCAAACCACTAGGTTTGATTTGGGCTCAGTTCCCTGAGGTATAACAAAATACCATGCCATTTATCTTATATAACATTAACAAATTATTACCCTATATCTTATATATTATATCGTAGATTCTCATCCACAATCAAATTACTGGTTTACTTTCTACCTAGGGTGATAAAGGATATCAAAAAACTGCTGCTGCAATTCATCTCATCTTGAAAAACTAAATAGACATTTAGCGGGGTTTAAAATTGTAGTCCAAACACGATGGAACCAAAATTCAAAACCAAGTGTGATGATAATCATTGATAATAACCTAGGAGGGTTATAGTAGATTAGTCAGAAATTGAAAATGTAGCTCTTTAACATCTAAGTTGTTGTAAAGTGTATGTTTCATTTTTGTAGCATTCTACCATGATCTAATTGTTTTGATGGTGGTTTCTTATTTCATTTCAGTTCTACAGTGCTTCAAACACTATCATGTTTGACGACCTTCGAAGAAATTTTGTGATGAACCCACAGAATGGTTTGATAATTAAACCATTCAGGAAGGCTCATGCGAACCGAGATAGTGATCAGGAGCTTGTGAAACTTACCCAGTACTTGCTGACCATTGCTGAGCTCGATGACTTGAGCAACCTTGATCATAATTGTTGGGAGTTACTCAGTGAGGACAATGGTAAAAGACGTCGGCACAGATAAGTGACAGTGGAATGCATCTAAGAAACTGGTAAACAAGACAGTTCTAAACTTTATACAAACTGCAGTTTTATAAGCCAAGAGTATTTCAATCTTTCATTTGAAGTTATTATGTTAGGAAAGGGTAAATGACAGAAAGGAAAGGATTCCTTGTAGCAGCAGTGTGGGGTAAACTAAGATGTCTAGTGCTACTAATAATTTATATGCCCTAATTCCTGAACAGAATTTGATTTGATGCATGAGAAAATTAATATGCTTTCATAATTTGTTACAAAGCTTGGATCATACTGTGTATGATGGCCATATCTTTAACTTCAATGTATATTCCTTCTTTTATATGATTATACACATAAATAAACAATGTTGCAAAATGAGAATTAGTTGTGTAACTATCCAAAGTAATAAACAATTTCTACTTTTCACAAGATTAGTTACTATACAAAGTAGTAAACACAACAAAAAGTAAATCGTGAGATTCTGATTCTTCTATTGAAAAAGTGATTTTATTGAAAAACAATCTCAAACAACATTCCGAGTACTAGATAAGGCATTGGTTTTAGTGGTGTAAATCTCTGTTAGATCCTATAACAACCAAAGTATCAAAGGTTTGATTCATGAGAGGGACACTTGTTGGCATGGACAATCATGTATCCTGAAATAGATTAGTTCCTTACGTAAAAAGGTAAGGGGGTGGTAGTACCCAAAAAATGTATATGTAATGTTTATGATGTATGCAATGTCAATGGGATAGGCATGAGATATTTAATTATTTGTTCTGGATATTTGATTTGTTAAAATATTAATATAAAAATTGTTTGACAAAATTTCACAATGTAAATATTAAAATGAATACTTATTTAAAAATGAAAATTTTAATTTTTGCTAAGTTTTCATATTGACATGATAGTAGATTGTGAATATTGATATCTTCTTTTGCGAGACTCTTTTGCTTTTGAAAAATACTCTGTTCATGATACACTTAGTAGTTAGTAGGAATTCTAGAAAACCTGCTTAACTATATTATTATTATTTTTTCATCTAAATTCTCACTTCAATAAGCTATACATACTATGTTTTAATAAATATTTCAATAGAAATGACAATTTAATTAAAAAAATAATGAATATAAAAAAAGTAACACTTGAACCCAAGATACACAAACTTCGTTATTTGCACACCAAGTTTCTGATGCTAGTATATATTTATTAATATAAATTTCTTCTAATTGTGTCATTAGTTCTACCACTAATCAAAACACTGTTTCTAAAAAGAAATATGCCCTGTCCTGAAGAAGAAAAAAGAACTGAAATTTGGAAGAGTAATATATATATATATATGTATATATAAAGAGGGAGAGAAAGCTAAAAAAGAAGTCGGATTCATAGAGGATGGCATAAGAAACTTTCAGTCTTCATATTCTGTTTCTTCATCGTCTTCTTGGTTGTTTCCTGCATACCTCCAACCATCTTCAACATTGTCGCGATCCTCTTCTGTCTCTTCACTATCTTCCTCATCATAAGTTTCCTGTTTCAGAGGCCAAGGTTTTTTAGCTATAGCAGCTAAAGAGGCAAGAGAGGGAGTGGATGACCCTTTGCGTTTTGCAACTTTTGATGGAGGCAACTTCAGGTTTGGTTTGGACTTACTTTGCTTCTGATTCTTACCATTTGAACGTTTCCCACCACTGTAGGCATCTTGGTCACTTGCTTCATCATCTATTTCATTGTCAGCATTAGCCTGAGCATGTTCGTTATGCCCGGGATGCTCCCTTTTCAGATGGAGTTTAAGCTTGTATTCATGGATGTATGCTTTCTCACACCCTTCATAAGGACACGCATATGGACGATCAGATGATGTGGAACCATATGCTCCTCCAGAATGTTTACTTTTTGTTTGCTTTTCTGAAGCTGGAGTGTACTTTGTCACATGACTCACAGGAGTCACATCCACTGATGGATTCTGTAGGATAAAACAGATTGTATGAGATGTATTACAGAATTTTTACATTAATTGACTTGAAGCAACACTGGGAGTTAATTATGAGTTTGAATTAGAGACTTTTTTATACAGATATCGGAGAAACACAGAAACGTTGCATAATTGTATTAAGATATTAACATGTGGAATGATAATAATGTTTGCAAACCAAGTGGACTTATTAACAGGCCAGATATGATTTATAGATGACACAGATACACCATCCTTTATGAACAGATTGAGTGGTAAAAGAATAACATATGTACAACTACCAGTTACACTAACATGAAAGAATACCCAACCTTTCCGTGATGTGATGCAATGTGATTCTTTAGCTTGTATTCGTGAGCATATCTCTTTCCACAATCTGTGTATGGGCAGATATGATAGTTCTCTTGTGAATGTGTTTTCATGTGAGACCTCAGATTGAAATCCAGGGAGAAGGCCTGCAGATTGATAAATTTGGTCACTGAGATGTTTTAAGCACAAACATACACTCACAAAAGGCATTCCCCAAGAAAAGGAATATTAGAGCTCACCATAAGTGAAATACTTGATAATGATTCGTCAATATCATACAAATACCCATTGATCCATTTAGAAGAGATAAGTGTACAGTTTGAAGAAGGCCCATTGACAATTATACTAAAAAAATGGAAATATTATATACATCCTCACGTATATCTTGAGTTCATGTCAGATTGATCTATGGGTTTTTGAAGTGATAGGTTCATATTGGGAAAATACATTTTTTCATATTTCACGATGATAATGGTAATGGTGATTTAATGCAACACAGTCACTATCAAACAAGGCTCGGCATATATAGTTCAAAATTTATAAATTGCCAAATTTGTTGGCTATCTTCTATATCAGAATTCATTGAGCTATCCAATATATTTTGCTGTGTTGTCATAGGTCTCGTTACCAAGGGCTCAAGTTTGGCTGCTTGAGTATTGGATAAAACCAATGAGGAAAACAGACTAGAACATAGGTTCAAAGTGGACAAGAGCAGACTGAATTGATGAAGATCTTAATGGTACGAAAGAACATGCAAACCTTTTAGAACAATAAACCAAACATGCAACACCAACTAGGAAGAGAAATCCCTCACAGAAAATATGATCAAACCCTTGTCAATGGATAGAGTTATCACCTTACCACAGCCTTCATGAGGACACACAAAATCCCTTTCCCCTGTATGAATAAGAAAGTGTCTTTTCAACTTTGAGCTATCCAGAAATTTCTGCAACAGAAACAAAATACTTTCAGCAATGCAAAATACGCCTGACAATAATGTAAACCATAGCAACTTATGATAGCTGTGACAACTTGACACATAGCAGATAGAACTGAATGAATAAAAGCTGTGATTAATATATGAATGAATATAATTGGAGAGACCGCTAAGGATCTATTTAGAAACAACTACCAAGTGTAATCCAACAATGGAACATAACATGCAAATTCCTTAAAGTTAAAACCTTCAGGTAAAATGCAGTACATAGAAGGTAACACTGCACGTTGTTTCCCTCTTTATTCCTTCCCTTCTTTTGGAGTTATATCATACAGTATAGTCCCACGAAATTTCCCTTACAGATTATAATTCTTGGATATGAGCTATAGAACCCTAAACACCATGTATTAAAATGGAAACAAGGGATAAAAGAATTTAACTCCCGGAAGATGTAGCTAGAAGCTGGGAGGAATGTGAAGCTTCTCAAAGTAAAAGCAAACACAAGCAAAGACCCAAATCCATGGCATGCAAGAAGGTCGAACAGAGTTCGTATTCAAGAGTGTTCGACACTGTTTAGTGACTAAAGGTTATTAGACTCATCAGTGGATATAAAAGTGATGAAACAAAGGTTACATTGTTTCTGCCTTTGCAGCATGCTGCAATATTATTTTTTACTTCAACCTTGGCCATAGAATGGCACAAGAAATGTGTGTGCTATGCCTGGACTCTGAAGTAACAAATCACTACCTTTCCACATCCCTCATAGTGACAAACATATTGCCTCTCTCCATGGATATGAGAGTGCTTCCTCAATGCACCAGCATCTATGAATGTTTTTCCGCAGCCTTCATAACTGCAAAGGAAAAGAACTTCAGTAGTTGGCTCTGGTTCTGTCTGAGGCGCTGATGGTTCTTTCTCCTTTTCTTTCAAGGCCTTTAAGGTATCCTCTAAGGAAAGTGAAACGAAGAGAAATTTCAGATAGAGAACGCGATAAAATGACAATCACATGTAATACAATGTGACAGAATAAGTATGCATTATTGAATGGGTACAGTACAAGTATTATAAGTATTAATAAACAGTATTGTATGATAACTGTTACAGAAAAAGAAATGGGTACAACGATTTAGCATGAGAATCATTGCATACAGATGCTCTTTATTGCAAACTATAAAACAATATGAAAGCATTCTGTATCAATTGTTCTTCTCCTTATTTTCGGCAATGGTAGTTATAATAACGCTCTATCTATCTATAAACTAAGCATAATAGAATAGCAAGCATTAAAAAAACAAAGTAAACAAACAGAGAATGGAGTCAGGACTCTGAGTAATCGAGTAAGCCTGCTAGTGTTGGAAAGCAAAAAGGACTAACCTGTTACCCATCTTAAGAGCATGCACTTACCCCCAGTTGCTACAACATCTTGAGGAACCCTGGCAGCATTATTTTACAGAGTATTAGCATAATACACTATTGCCCGAAGGACAAGAGCTAAAAGAAAGTGAGGAGAAAAGGAATAGGCAATAGCAACTGCATATGGCCACCAAAAAATACTAATAAAATCCAAACAAAGAGAAGAAAAATATTCTTTAGCTCTTACAGATCTTCTTCATTTTTAAATGGTTTGAAAGATTATAAAAACAGAGGTCACTCAGAATATCATATAAAACATTTGACACCGGTCAAAACTCAATTAGCGTCTGATTCAAAATATAAAATATCATACATTCATACTCTATCAGAAGATATCAGATTTAAACATTTATGTAAGTTTGGTGTAGTTCCATGTAAACCTTAATTCATTCTTCCACTAGCAACAAAAGAATAGACCATAGTTACATGGTATGCAGTATCGACTCTGGCTCGTCACTTTTTAAGTTACTATTACAAGACTTCTTTTATGATGGACTAGATACACGTTACATAGTATGTCAATTTCGGTACGCGGTACATAGGTAAATGAGAGAAACCCTGCAATTATGTAACTATGGAATAGATTAACTTCTGCAACCAAAAAGTCCTGGAACGATGCATAAATAAACTAGAACTAGTTCATACTAAACTCTCTAAATAAAAATAGCATAAAAATATCAGTATAGTACATAAAAGAAAATTTAATTAAAAAATAGTTCCTTCTCGATCCCAATTTAAAGTGAAAACGTATCTCATAAAATTGAACCATAAACTAAATTTCTTTCTTTCCAAAATGCACAGTACATCATAGCTACCAAAAACAATTACACATGGAGACATGATTTTGAAAGCCCTAAAAGAAAAATATAGAAACTTTAAGATCAAAAGAGGTGTAAAATCATGAATTGAAGAAAAGGGGTAATACCATTCTTTGACCCATTTTACTGCAGGAGCCTTAGATTTAATGATGGGACGCCTTTCAAAGTAACTCTGACTGTAATGAATTTCCATCTCTTATTGAAAAATTGAACAGAAAAATCTGATTCTACCCTTTCGATTTAAAAGAAAAAGTGTGAAATTGTTGGAAGTTTTTTAGGGTTTAGGTTTGGGAGAGAATGAGAGTTAGAAAGAGGAGATTGTGATTTGGAAGGAGAGACACATAGCTTGAGGTTTCATGTTCATGTCGGATTGGGTTCGGTTTGCTTTGCATTTTCTCTTCAAGGAGAAATCGAACCTGAACTGACTCCCAATTATCTTATGGGTTCGGATAGTACATTATCCAGACTTTTCACTTATCTTTGGACTCACACTTCTAGATCGATGTGGATACTTGGATTTGCTACCTATGAGTACTCAAAAATTTATAAAATTAATACTTCAACATTATGATAAAAGTTTATTTAATAATAACTTTTAATCAAATGTAACATTACATCACAATTGATTACTTATGCAATGAAAAATTATTTAGCAAAAAATTGTTCAATCAATATAACATTATATCACAATTTTGAGTTAATAATATAATATTGATATTTAATAATATAACATCACATTTTATGGATTAACAATATAACGTCATATTTTATGAATTAATAATATAACATATAAAAGTTATGATTAACATTATTATATATATATATATATTGTGGAATATGGTATAAGTGAATCTGGATACTTCATTCATTATTCATATATTCAACACCAAAATTTAGATAATTGCTCATAAACACTTCCAAAAAAAACTCATTTTTGAATCAAGACAAAGTGGGAGCATGACTACGTTGCTTCCAACCCAAGTGAGTCATCTTCCATATTCGTTGTAGAAAAGATATGCATATTTGTGAATGGTGATATGACATTCCCATTAGTGCATTTGTGTGTTTGTGATATGAATTTCTTACTTGAATGAATTTCTTTGCGAGTAATAAAGTTCCTCAGTTTTGGTTTTGTCCATTATAATTTTCATTGTGTATATGTTTAGGGATATAGTGGTGTATTTTTCATTGTTTATGAGGTAAAAAATTAGTCACTTATTTAGTTGACTCAGTTCATTTTGAAAAAATATATTGAATTTCTCTTTATTCAGTCCAAAAATCAACATGTGATTGTGATTCCATTCATTCTGATTCTAATCCATTAAACTCAATCTAATCCTTGATCCTTTACTAATGTAATGAATTTTTTATTCTAATCAATCTTCGGTCATATATGAAACCATAAACAACTTTTTTATTATTTTGTTTTGAATATATACTAACCTTCCAACTTTATTTATGTGACTCAATTATTAAATTATTATCTTTAATTTATTTATCCATGTTTATCCCAATACAAAACAAACTCATATTCTGTGGTTTCAATAAGGATCACAATAAATTAATTTCTTCTATTATCCTTTTCTTGAATCAAAGCAAAAATAGGTTTGGGTCATTCTATGTTCAAACACTATTTATTCTAGAACATTTTTTAATAAAAGCATAAATGATTTTTAATTTCTATAAATTAAATACTTTAAGATAATAATAAAATAATAAAATAATTGACCATGATTCTGCTTTTGAAAGTAGATCTAAATAAATCAATAAGAAATAGATATAATAATATTTGGATGTATTGATAAAATAGTTTAAGGATCATTTGAGATCATTTAAAAAATATAAATTAACAAGTATAATGTATATAACAATTAATACATATCAATATATCATATTATTGTCATGTATATGTATTACTCATAATAGTGGTCAAATGAATTAATTAATGGTGATTAAATAAATAATAACATTTTTATTCCTTCTTAATCAATATTAACAAATATGTTTCAGGGTCATAGAGAAGAGGTCAAGGAAAGTATTGTTCAAAAGAAGACTGTGTTGTTTTCTTTATATTCTCTTCTTCTCAATTTGAAACCCTAAACCCCCTTTTCTTTAATTATTCACTTTCTCGTGCCAAGTTTGGATTTTGATTGAAAAATATGGATGAAGAGTATGATGTGATTGTGCTGGGGACTGGTCTCAAGGAATGCATTCTCAGTGGTCTTCTCTCAGTTGATGGACTCAAGGTTTGTAAAACCCTTCACATTAAACCTTAACCTACTTACTCCATTTGATTATGAGTAGATCCACTGTGCTCAATTCAAAATACTGTTTTTAAGTATAATTTGTATGTTTTGATGATGATTTATTCATTTGATTGAGTTAAGGTTCTTCACATGGATAGAAATGACTACTATGGAGGAGAGTCCACCTCCCTCAATCTTATTCAGGTTAGTCTCTTTTTATTAATTCTCATAAAAAGTTGTGATTTTTGAACTGAGAAATGAAATGATGATTATGGGTTCTCTGTGTTGTTCAGCTCTGGAAGAGGTTCAGGGGAGATGACAAACCCCCTCCTCATTTGGGATCTAGCAAGGAATATAATGTTGATATGGTCCCTAAGGTAATGTTTTTTCCATGGAGAAATTACAATGATCTCCCTTTAGATTTAATTTAATTGATTATTAATTGTACCCGGCACCGATCTCACTTCAAAAGTTACATTCACTTCCCTTTGGGATGTCAGTGTAATTTCAATATCACCACCAAGGGAGATGAGTGTAATCATAAATATTTGAAGCAATAGGGGGTACTTGTTGTAATTAAACCAAATTTAGAGGAGGTCGGTGTAATTTCTTATTATTCCATTCACTTCATCCTTCACCATATTATTTTAATTGTTTTGGTACACTGATGCTGATGCATATACTCATGATGGATTAGTTTATGATGGCGAATGGAACTCTAGTGCGGGTTCTCATCCATACCGATGTCACTAAGTATCTCTATTTTAAAGCTGTGGATGGCAGCTTTGTTTTTAATAAAGGAAAGGTATGCATTGTTTGTGTTTTCATCGATGATTTATCATACTATAAATTTTATCTATTTTTTATATTTAACTGTATTAATTATTTGCTGATTGGAAATGACATTGTTATAGGTTCACAAGGTGCCATCAAACGACATGGAGGCCTTGAAGTCCCCACTTATGGGTTTATTTGAAAAACGTCGAGCACGCAAGTTTTTCATTTATGTTCAAGATTATAATGAGAGTGATCCTAAAACTCATGAGGGGATGGACTTGACCAGAGTAACTACTAGAGAACTAATAGCGTATGTGTACTTTTTGTTCTTGTTGTGTTAATTATCATCTCTAGAATTCATATCCCATGATTTGTATTCCTGTGATGATCTGCATAAACAAAATTGCAATTGCTTTAGGAATAATTACCATGTCTTAATGTCCATATACCTTTAAGTGACATCATATCTACTTTGTCAGTTCTTTAGTTATATAAGAACCACTTATATATGTAGAGTAAATATATGTGAAACTTTAGTCCAAATTATAAGTGTGATAACTTACACTTATCTGGCCTTTTTGTTTGTGTACATATATGTATTCAATGGAATCACATATATATATATAGAGTAAATATGTGAGACAGTCCTAATTACAAATGTGATAGCTTATACTTATTTGGCCTTTTTGTTTGTGTACATATATGTATTCAATGGTGCATGTCATGATATTTATATATGTATGTTCGTAATTTAAGTCTCTTCATCCCTGTATTGAGAATGAAATTATAGCTTTGTGTTGATGGTGACAAAGAATATCTTAAAATCCGTCTGCTTTTCTTGTTGTCTTAAACAGTAAATATGGCCTAGATGATAACACTGTAGACTTCATTGGTCATGCTATTGCACTTCATAGAGATGATCGCTACTTGGACGAGCCAGCATTGGACACTATCAAGAGAATGAAGGTAATTGTGCACTGGTTCAATTATGGATTTTTGAAATTTGAAAGTTTCATCTTTTCCATTTGGTTGCTAAACTTTTGTCACACTCTTCATTGTTATATTTCCAACTCGTAGTTATATTCAGAGTCTCTTGCACGGTTTGAAGGAGGATCACCTTACATATATCCCTTGTATGGTTTAGGAGAGCTTCCCCAGGTATCCCTCTCTATATTTCTCTTTGCCCATTTGCTCCATCTCCTTTTAGGGTCATTTTTTTAGAATCTATTCTGCTTGAGGTTCATTAATATATTTTATATATTCAGGGATTTGCACGGCTTAGTGCTGTTTATGGGGGAACCTATATGTTGAATAAACCTGAATGCAAGGTACACACTCTATTATATACATTTCTCTTTCTCAATTAACACTAGTGTAAGACATGGTGCACTTGTAAAATTACAAGAAAATGATTTTTTATAAATCCTTACTTTGAAAGTATAATTATCATATAGATCTTGAATGCCATATTTTTTATATATTCTTACTTTGTGAGTATGATACACTGTCTACAGATTCTAACCCAATTTATATAGTCTCTTCAGTTGATTGAACTTGTTATTTGTGCTGCTAACTATCATATATTTGGAGTTGCTCACCTTCTTTTCTTTGAACAACCTGCGGGTATGCATTATGACTCAAGAATTAATTTTTAATTGCTATAATGCCAGGTTGAATTTGATGATGAAGGAAAGGTTGTTGGTGTCACATCTGAAGGGGAAACTGCAAAGTGCAAGAAAGTTGTTTGTGATCCATCATACTTGCCGAACAAGGTAATAGAATCAATTTCCATTTCGACTATTTACAACCAATTCAGGTATGGCGTGAGCTTATACTCCTAAATACCTCAATTTAAGTACAAAAGTCATCCTAACCTGTATTACCACTTCTATATCTGGAGGAAGTCGAGCCACATTATTGTTACAAAAAACTAAATTATTGGCAAATGTTGACATGATTTTAATTTTTGAAATGACCCTTGTTGGTAGACTGCATCCTTTTTAAAAGAAAATTGTAACATTTTCAACAGGTTCGGAAAGTTGGTAGGGTTGCAAGAGCAATAGCCATCATGAGCCACCCTATCCCCAACACCAACGACTCCCATTCAGCACAAGTTATTCTGCCTCAAAAGCAGTTGGGTCGGAAGTCAGACATGTAAGTTTTCGTGCGGTGTATTGAAAAATAGATACTTAAATTAAATTTGTAGAACTCACTGCAATACATGTATAGTAAAGATCAAGAATATCTACCCTGCAGATGGGACCAGTAATTAGTTTGGGCAAAAAAAAAACTTAAGTCTTGACTAAAGGCTTTATCCCATCCCATCAATTCCAACAGATATTTCAAGTTTTCCTCATTTCATTGAATTTTTTATTCTGTTGTCCTTTGCAGGTACCTATTTTGTTGTTCATATTCTCACAATGTTGCCCCAAAGGGAAAATTTATTGCATTTGTATCAGCAGAGGCAGAGACCGATCACCCCGAGTCTGAGCTAAAGCCAGGAATTGATCTTCTAGGACCTGTTGATGAGATATTTTATGATATCCATGACAGATATGAACCAGTCAATGAATCAACTTTGGACAACTGCTTTATATCAACTGTAAGTTTAATTTATCACATGTATTCATCTTATGTTGATAGGTTGACCATAACATATTTAATTTTTGTTAGCAGAGTTATGATGCTACTACTCACTTTGAATCAACTGTACTTGATGTCCTCAACATGTATACATCGATAACCGGAAAGGCAAGTTTTCTGCCATCATGCCCTCCTGTTTTCTTCAATTGAATTAATGATGCTACTACTCACTTTCAGGATCAATCATATTCTTTGAACTAGATTATTTCTACATGAGTTTTCTTAAAATGTTGACTTAATAAATTAGCCCATAATAATATTAATAATAATTCATCATATTGTGTAGATGATTTTATTGGTATTTGGGAGTAACTTGGTGATTCTTATATTCTTCAATGGCTGATTTTGAACAGGTTGTTGACCTCGGCGTGGATCTGAGTGCTGCAAGTGCTGCTGAAGAAGAGTAAACAAAACAACTGGTCCCTTATGGTGTTATGTTTCTTATGGATCCAAACTTTATGAAACAAAACTTGATATAATATGTTTTAAAATGAAGTCTAAAGGTTGTCTTGTACCACAGAATTGTTTGTTGACATGGGAACTTTTTCCCATCAAGGTGCTCTGCTTCTATGTGCTTCTCACTTATACATTCATATATGTCATGTTGTGTTACCAAAAAATGTGATATCTTGTTGCTTTTGTTTTTTCTGAATGCAGCTATTTGTTTTCACCCTACCAATTGCATGTTCAAAAAGTTATTTTTGCCTTTGATTGTAACAAGATTTAAGCTTTTCACCTAAAAATATAATAATCCAAACTTGAACATCTCAAGTCAGCCAAATGAGATAGTTTCATGTTAAATTTCACTTTAGTTTATAGTCAACATTATCATAATAAATGCGTAAGCTTGACCAAATTATCAAATTTAGACCATTGCCCACCCGAGTTGGACGATAGAAGAGTGCATGTAGAGAATGTGGCAACTTGGAGTATCCATCTTAGTTGCCAAGGGCAACGTGGTAATTCAGTCTAAACCCTAGACCCGAACACCAACACTAACCTAACTAACTCTAAATGCATACCCCTTTTACATAAATTATGCTCAATATTACTCTATTATATATTAGATATTTTGTTAATCATTTACATATATGATGAAAAAGTTATATAATCAATGATACTTTAGGTCAAACAGATTACTCTACACACAGTTTAATATACATATACAAACATGACACATAGGTGACCATGGGACGGGGTCGAGTCATGTTTATCTCTTACACGACCCTAAATATTGGTCGAGTCTAATTTTTGAACTCGAATCTAACCCTAGACTCAATAAAACTCAACCATTTTCAAACTCGATCATGATTAGGTCAAACTAAATGAACGAATAGAATCAAGTCCTACCCACCCCTAATACCATCTATAAATCTTGAATACTTGCACATAACCACATGTTAAATCATGCCATGGTCATATATATACCAAATTTTATATTAATTTTAATAATATATATCTACTTACTTTAAATAGCATCTTACATGTGAAAATAGTGATGCAATAAAAGATCAATTATCTTTTGTATTGCATGAAAAATTATAAACTGGATGTTCATTAGAACATTCAATTCAACATTTGGATTGATTAGTTTCGTATATCACAATAAATTATTAGGTGAAGCATAGGTGCTGGCCCTCTTGACTATAATTTTTTTAGTACTACCAAGAGATATGTAGTTACCTATCTCAACAAATGTTACTCTCAAAAATCAAACACTTAACATTTTGATCATTTTAGAGATTTAGCGAAAACTTACACCACTAAGCTAATATTTTGTTGATATGTTGGATATATTTCTTCATATATACACACATTTTTTATTAAAAAAATACATTTTGAAGAAATATTTACTACATGTATTTTGATATATTTTGGGCCCTCTTTCAAGGTCGACTTGATCAATCTTTGGGTGTAAGTGTCCAAGACTTACATTTGGGGTCAACCGATCCTTTCTGTTTCTCCAACTTATATATCACATAACTTAGCTTTTACCAAAAATATAACTAAGAAAAACTATGGTGGGAAAAAGGAAATAATGTTTTCTAACAAAAAGTCATTCTACTAGATTTGCAAAACACAGTTCAAAATACTTAACCATTATAGTTTAGACTTTAGAAGGCAGGAAGAGAAAAACTAGAACCTTTGCAAGCCAAAAATTAGGTCCTTCCTAGTTTTTTCACAAACTTCATCCAAGTGAGAGAGATTATAAAGGAAAAGCATATCCACGCAAGTACTTGGAGTCCACACCTGACTCACGTATCAGTGCTACGCGCCCAGTTCGTGCCACCTGAAACAAGAACAAAACATTATAAAGAATGGATTAAAAGTACTGCTGCAACAGGAAACAGTAGCAAAAAGCATAGTCTAAAACAGAATTAAGGGGGTCATTACATGCAGCAAATGTAAATGAACAGAATATGAATTTTAAAATATATGGTATAAGTTGCTTAATCAGGTGAAAGTGTTTCAGCAAAATTGTCTAGCATGTAAATGGAAAAGATTTTCAGCACAGACCTCACAAATGCCATATGGTTCTAACAATCTCTGCAATGCAACCATCTTGTCTAGATCTCCAGTAAGCTGGAAAAAAACGGATAACAAATAGTTCCAAAATGTTAAAGGATCAGAAATCAATAATTTTATTCATGTATATGGTAGAAGTTGGAAAATTAGGAAATATTTTCTAATAATTAAAACAAAAAACCTTTTTTTCTTCATCATCCTAACCTTATCAAAGTAAAAAGCATCAACCTTCTTTTTAATAAAGGAAAACTCTAGTTGGAACGGTGAAATTATTAACTTCGAATTAACATCAACAAGTAAGCACCGAGATGGTGTCATCAGTTGTTAACTTCAACTATATTATGCTTCTTTGAGGAAAACAATCATCTAAAAAAGGATGACCTAGTAGAAGCTTCATCTCATTGCCCCAAATCACCATTAATATTTATATGAAAGAAGGATAATAGAGTTACAAAGGTGGGTTTAGAGATTATTTAAACCTAAAATTATATAAACTAATATGAGAAAATAAGAGGCCATTCAGTTTATTTTCTGTTTTTATTTGTAGTTAATGTGTTCATTAAGATTTTAAAAAATGGCACCCTATTTCCAGTTTATATGGTTGTTAAACCAACATTCTCCCTATGGTAAAGTAGTATCCATTAAAGTATTAAGTATTAACACAAGTTGATATTAAATATCCTGTATCATTTGGTAAAAAGCGTCCACAACTCACCTCGAGGGTAATCGTGTGACCAGATACATCAACAGCTTTAGCCCTAAAAATGTTGGCAATATCAAGGACATCACGTCGGGCAGCAGCATTTACTGCAATCTTTATTAGCATCAATTCTCGTTCAGCAAATGGCGACTGAGTGATATCACGAACCTGGAGAAATGTCAGTTAAACATGTGAATGAACAAGCAAGCAAATAGTCAGACACAAAGATCAAAGCTGTAAAAAGTTCATTTATAGGATATGATGCATTCTTTTTTAGGGATTTTGAACCTCATGTATATCTACTAGCTTGTAGAGTTGCTGCACCAACTTCCCGATTGACTCTTCTGTTCCAGGAACCACAGTGGTAATTCGAGAAATTCCTTCAACTTCTGCACGTCCAACAGCTAAACTCTGAAAATAACGAAGGGCGGATTCAAGCAGATTAGAAAGCAAAGAGAATATAAAAGGGTAACCATGAGTGTATTGTTTTTCACACACAAATATAAAGTAGAAAACAACACTGATGAAACAAACCTGAATATTGTAGCCCCTTCTAGCCAAAACCCCTGTAACAATGTTGAGAACTCCAGGAGCATCATTCACAAGAATGGATAAAGTGTGTGATCGAATTCCGCTATTCTGAAGGCATTATCACAGTAGTAAGACAGAAACATGCACATCATCCAGAAAATCCATAATCATTACATGTTAAGCATTAAATTATATTAGGCTCTTGACAAGCATAAAACATCTAATTAACATCATGATTTTACAGGTGAAAAATATTTATGAATTCCTTTATAATTTGGTCCACTCCATGAAGCCTTTTATACTTGGTTTCTAAAATTCAAAATCATCTTAGCTAAACTATAATTATTTTAAGACAAAAAAAATACAGTCGTCATAAATTGTACAAGCTTCTCTAACACCTAGTAGAAGTTACACAGCAAAAAAATTTTAAGTGAAACACAGTTTCAACAGTCGAAGACTTCAAACCAAAAAATTTCAACCTATGTGAAACATATATTTTATTTAAAAGAATAAACCACCCGAGTTATAGGTTAGTATCATTTGTAGCTAAACCTCTGGGAAAGACATCGCAAGCAGGTTTATGTTATCCCCCCTTAAGAAACGATGATGTGGGACCTTGAACCAGGAGAAGCCATATTCAACCTGTGTTCAGCTTATTAATTTAATTTGAAATATTTTAGAAGTGGTGTTTAGTGTTTGAAACTGAGGTGATGTACAACTTAGCACCACAAAGACCAACTATGTGTAATGATTTTTTCACCCTTGGACTTGGGCAATAGCAATAAAGCAGCCAGGTGCATGAGGCTCCAGCTGTTAGTAAAACTATGGTAATAGAACTTTACAACTCAGTGAATATCTTCAAATATGTAATCAAAAAATCAAACGGGACTTCATTACTTTTGAACCAAACTCTTAAGGTGGAACATTGAGTAGAAGAAAACCAACAAAAAATTGAAAACGATGATGATTTAGGTATTACATCTACAATGCTTTAAAAGGAAACAAAAATGGGAAACACTTAAGGAGAATAAGCAATGATAAGCCATCTTACATCCTCTTCAATGAGAACACCCCAGTGAGCATCAAGTACTGAATTGAATATAAAAGCATCTGAGGGCTCTATAGGATATACATCTCCCTTCACAGAAATAAACATTTCAAAAGAAAAGGTCAGACAGATCCAAATTTACCAATGATCAAATAAATCCAAGTACAGAAGAGACAGCAAATATTGAACTTTATCCGTGCAATAGTTACAGTTTTTTACAGAATTGTTCTTTAGTCAGTCATCAGAAATTTATAAACTCAAAAGTTAGAACAATTGATGATAAGCAGAGACAATAAATGCGTAACAAAATTAACCTTGATCCACAATGTTTTATCATGGGAAGTGACTAGGATTATATCATTCAATTTCTACCAGAACCTGACAAGAACCAATTAACTGCTCACAATTATGGTGCCAAAAGGAAGCTGGAGACAAGAACGGAGATCATGACTGTTAGCCATCAAGGGATTAGCCAATATCCACAATCTGTTCTAGAGTCCTTGGGCATCATAGTAAAGAGCACCAACTACCTTTTAGACTCACCAAGGACTTATGAGAGGGGAAAAATGGATCATGAATAGAAAGTAACAAACCACAATCCACTATGAATACAGGAGAGCTAAAGGCCTATGTGTAAAAGGTTTTTCTTTCCTTTTTATTAAATTTAAAAAAATGAAAAACAATGAGAAAGTAAATATATGTGGAGGATGAGATACTCTCCAAAATAGGGGAAAGAGATGAAACAAGAAATATGAAAATTTTGCCACATATAATTCTGCTTCAGGAATCTAGTTCATGAGTTCTAAATGTAACACTATTGACAGGATTAATTAATCATTCCATTTCATGAGAATATTTTTAAAATTTAAAGATAGTGTGTTCAAAACATAGGTCAAAGAAAGGAAATTATAGGGTTAAAAGAGTACATAAAATCGTACCCCCACGGGAATATCAATTTTACCAACAGGAGGACTCTTGTTTCTTGTTGCTACAAGGGGATTAATAGTTCTTGGCCCTTCAAGATCTGGATAAGAAGCAGCTGAATACCGCCAAAATGGAGCAGAAGCACCCATCTTTTCCCTTCTTAATGCAATCTATTTATTGTTACATCATCAGATAATAATGGGTTAGTAAATATAGAAAATCTGACAGCATACTCCATGACAAAGTGAAGAGGATAAAATATGAGGAAATTTCTTAGGTACTGAATTTAACTTCCCCCAACCTTTCCGGTTCTGGCTATTTCTTTAATTCCAAATTTGCTTAAATTTCTTTGCACTGCAACAATCTTCCCTGGGTCTCCGGTGACCTGTAACATTTGCAGAATAACTCAGCTGAAACTATGACTTGATTGTATCACCAACAATAGCTAAAGATAAATTGTAAATAATGATTGTAAACGCTGATGACTAACTAATGGTTAGAGAGAAAGCAAAATATGAAATAAAATACGAGAATATAAGGGTGAAAATATCCAGCCAGCTCATTTTGGCATACAATTCATTCTTGGTATAATTTAAAAAGTAAAGACGTGTATGTCCTATTCGTGGAGAAAACGAAAGACAAAAAATCAAGAACAAAAACTATAACTAACAGGAGCCACTCCAAAAAGAGTATAGTCATACCCCCTATCTTAAGCATGCCAATTATGCTTTCTGTTTATGCAATGAAAGGAAGACTATATCAACACATCTAGCATATTCCTTAGACAAGCTGATCACTAGGCATCACACCACTCTCCCGTATTGCAATTTATAACTCCAATAATCAGTGATTACCTTAACAAATTAAAAAAAATCCCCAACACAAAATAAAGGCCTAGCATCAAGATACCATCCCATACAACGAGTTAAGTTTTCGTGCAACTGAGGATGCACTGAGTTAAGTTTTCATGCAATTGTATACCCATTGAATTGACGATCAATGGGTAAAAGAGGTAGACGATAATTTAACTCGGAGGAAGAAAACACTTTTACATGCAATGCATAGAGTCCACCCACAAGCAAACCCTTCAATTATAATTAGTTTTACAGGTTGAGTATACATAGAATGGATGCACTAAAATGTCCAGTAATAACCTCAATTGTCACTGAAAGTTCCGACAGGTCCACAATCTTGGCTCTGAAGATGTCCACCAACCACTTTATCTGAAAATTTCAAAGCAATAAATAAATACACAATGGAGAGAAGCAAACAAGGAAATAAAAACCCAGTACCCACACATAGACACATAGCAGATGTTTATATAAAAGTAAAACACCAAGACACCCATGAATGATAAAACAGCTACCTCCGCACGGTGTTTAGGATCAGCATGCACTTTTATGAGCATTAGTTCACGCTCAACCTGTTGCTCATTCGAGAGATCTTCTACCTGCTCAGGAAATGAAATGCTTGGTTTAAGTTAATCTTTTCCAGCGCTTTGATTATAAACTCTGGGTTAAGTTATTTTCACAAAAAATAGTGATTTCTTTTATTTAAAAAAATTACTTCTATCACTTGCACATTTGTCTGATTGGACTTTTACAAAAAAGTTGAAATTCAACTTTTTTTATATTTTTCAGCTTATAAAAAAAACAGTTCCGCCAGTCATTCTGAACCACTCTTTTTTAAACATGGACAAAGAGGCAGTCATGTTTCCAACACACAGCACGGGGACATTTGGAGGAGCTTATCAACAGTTTATTTGGGCATATTTGGAAAACTTCTTTTCACAAGCTTACAAAAAATGGGTTATGACCTTCCTGTAATCTCATATTAATTTATTCCTATTAAGCTTATTATTGAAACTTAAGGAAATAAGCACTTTCCAACTTATTGAATAAGAGCTTAATTAAGTTGTTCACCCAATCCTACCCTATGAATATTACCAATGGCATGAAAAATAAAGTTAGAAATTCAATACTATTAAATGAGTTATGAGAAAAACATTAAATAACACAATGGGCATAATCATAATCATAATGAAAATGAGAAATGGACCTTTAAAACGTTAACAAGCTTGTTAAGCTGTTCCACAACTTGTTGTAAGACCATATCAGTGCCGGAAACAACAATGGTAAACAAAGCCTTATCTTCATTGAGACCAACAGCGAGAGATTCAATGTTATAACCCCTCCTCGCGAACACACCAGCAATTCGATTAATCATTCCACTCTCATCACCAACGAAAACCGAAATCGTGTGTCTCCTAACTCTATCAACAAAACGACGTCGCATGCATATCAAACAATCAGATACAATAACAATAAGCAGTTATTGCATTATTAAAAGTGTATAAGTTAAGGATACTTACCTGGATCGAACGGAAGAGTCTTTTATGGAGATCGGAGTGTTGTTGTTGTTGTCGGCGGCGGCGGCGGCGGCGAGGTGGAGAATGTTGGGGCGGGAAGTGAAAGTGAGGGATTTGGAGAAGGAGTTTTGTTTGGTTGAGAAGAGGGATTTGGAAGAATGGGAAATGGAGGTTAGGAATGGAGTTAGAGTGGTCGCCATTGAAGAAGAAGAAGAAGAAATGAAATGAGTGTGGTGAGTGCCTTCTGACAGTTTTTGTTTTTGTTTTTAGAGTACAGCAATTATTATAATTCTTAAAATTCAAATTTTCTCACTTTCTTAATACTACTTGGATATACTTCCCTTCGATATTCATAAATTCAAAAATATTAAAAATAATTGTATATTTGTTTCATACTACCTTATATGTTATTTAGACAATCAACAAGAGAAAAAACTATAAAAATTAATTTAAAGTTTTAAATGCAACTTAATTTAACTATTAAACATAATTCATTTTACTCAAACAAATATTAAAAACAATGTCAACATTAAGATTAAAAATTCATTTAGTAAGAACTTTTTAATTAACGTAACATTACATCATACATATAAATTAACAACATAATATCATCATTTAACAATGTATCACCACAGTTTAACAACATAATAATCATATTTATGAATTAATATGATATTAAAATTATGAATTAATATGATATTACAATATAAATTAACGTGACATTAAAAAAATTATGTTGCTATGTATATATATAGATTTATGAAGAAATAGCGGGTCTGGATACCCATACGTCTGGGTACCTTATTATCTGGACTTAGACTCATTTAACAATGGGTCTTAAAGTTGCGGATCTCAATTACCTACAAGTTTAAAACATAGATCCAGACCTGACCCAATGTAGGTATTATTTGCGCGTACTCGCGCATTCGAGTACCTATTGTCATCACTTGGACCGGTGAATCAATGATAGGACCGGTTTGACTCAATCTACATTAAAATTATATATATATATATATATATATATATATATATATATTTAATAACTATATACTCCTAATTTAAAAAATATTTTATCATATCTAATCAAATAACTACCAAATAAGATTCCACTACTAAAAGTGATAAATTAATTAAATATGTCAATATACAACACATATCTTATGTTTTAATTGTAATAAAAACACAAAATGAGTTCAAAATTTAATTAAACAACGTTAGATTTTTTTTATCTCAAAACGATATTATTTTGGTTGTTTTTTAAAATATTTTTGATTGACTCGGTGAGTCCAACCGGTCCGACCATCCGAGTCACCAATTTTAGACTTAAACTGAGTGAGTTGCACCGAGTAAATCTGATTTTGATGTAAATATTTCCCAATGAGAAAATAGGTTACATATTTCAACTACTGAAATTCTGACACGTGTCCTATTTTTTAGTTTTTAGAGATATTTTTATTGGTAATGGTAAAATATGTTACATATCATAATTTTCATCACTGAATGAGATAATTTGATAACCGTGGAAAGATAATTTGATAGATAATAAAAACAAGGAAATAAATGAGAAATATGTGAGAAATCGGGTAGATTTATATATTGTTTGGTATGAGTAAAATGAAAAAGAAATAGATGAAAGAAATATATTATATGTGAAAATACCCTTATAACAAAAACAATGTAACACTACTATTATATTATTATATTCTAAAGTCATATTTGTCATTTGATATTATTTTATCCAACACCTCCCACTAATTTTTTCTTCATCTTTAGTGAGATATGGTTTTATATGGGTCTCATATATTTTTTAGTTTCTCCACTCTTTCTCTCTTCTTAACCAAATAAGACCAAAAAAATTTGTATCGCAACTTCTTTTATCTCTTTCTCTACACAGCCAACTGGAGACTAAGTCAATAGGTTTTTTTTTGTATGCTTAGTTTTTCTTCATAATTAATCTATCAAGAATATATAACTAGTAAAGAGATTTGATACGGGTTTTTTGTATTACAAGAATATTCTCAGTGTATAAGTAAGAACCTAATTCATTTTGTATGTCTACCTCAACAAATATCATTCTTATGAGTTGAATTTGTTACTTTTTAGTCTTCTAGAATCTAACGATATTTTACATCACTGAATAAATGTATTGTTTGTATGAATTTGTGACCATCACTAAACCTATTTTTCTAAATAATTTTGGACAAAGAGTACATTTTTCATCCCAACAGTACAAGTATATTTTGGGACTATTTCAATACTCATCTTAAAAAGAGATAAGTCAAAAATTAATTTTTTTCCTCTCTCCTCTCACCTCAACTTATTTTTCTCTAACTTCCATTTTTTTGGAAATTGAAAAGATTATATCTTCATCAAAATTGTCTAAACCAACAAGTTAGATTTTAAGATTATCAAAAAGTTAATAATTCAATTTCTAGGAATAATACTTGTTAGGAGAGACACAAAAATATAAAAATTAATTTTTACTTCTAT
Organism: Lupinus albus; assembly: GCA_009771035.1. Taxonomy (NCBI): domain Eukaryota; kingdom Viridiplantae; phylum Streptophyta; class Magnoliopsida; order Fabales; family Fabaceae; genus Lupinus; species Lupinus albus. The sequence goes on from CM020005.1 coordinate 4,667,267, forward strand.
ATCAAACATTAATGTTCACCACCAATTTTTATCTAAGGTGAATAGACTTGTGTATCCATATTCTTAAATCTCTTTTGATTCATATGAACAATGAAAATGAATAGTATATATTTGATATATAAATCCATTCATAAAAAAAACGTGATTAGAAGGCAAATGGGTCATATATGATACCAAAGCAAATGGATCTCTTCCCCATGCGTCTTGATCAGTGGGTGTCTCATGTCTGGGTGAAGGGTGGCGAAAAAGAAAATTATATAATTTTATTGTGCAAATAAATTTACAACTAAAAACTCCTAATAATAAAATTTTATTTATTAAATAAAAGGGTATTTCTTGTTGAGAAATGTTTGGATCATAATATTAACATGTTTATTCATACATAATAATAATGTATCTTCTCATACCAGAATATAATTTATCTTCTTTCGTCAGTAAAAGAATGATATATGTATTGTTTTGTTTTGTTATAGAAATATTTTTGTAGAAAATAATTAAATGGTACACATGTCACGATTTTAGTGGTTAAAAAAAATAACTTATCTCTTTATACCAGGACATACATTATTCTTTTATATTATCAAATTTTGTAAGTAAATAACTACAGTGCTTACGTGGACGGTTACTGTTTGATGGGAGGTTTGAAGAAAGCAAGGTCCATCCACAGAAACTGTGGAACCATGTATTTATGATTAACTTTATTATTGTCCTAAATTTCGTAAATTATATTGATATCTCCTGATTTTTATGAAATTATATAAATTATTCATTCATTATTATACTTATAAAACCTTTTGATTTATAAACATGCATTACATTGATTACCCATATGTGAGAAATAAATGTGATTTTTTAAGTAAAAGAAAGTGATAAATATAATTAAGTTAAAATATAGTATAGTGTAGAAATAAGTCCAATAGTATACAAGTAAATACATTTTCATTATTTTTTGTTCCTTGTAATATAGTATAAAAGTTATTTAAATAATGTTTCCTTAAAATTATTGATGTATTTTGTAATTAACCAAAAATAATGAAAATGTATTGATTCGTATACTATTTCGATTTATCTCCATAATATATCATATTTTGTTTAACTTAATTCCATTTATCATCATTTTTTATTTAAAAAACACACTCAATTCTCATGCATGTGTAGTTAATGTAATGTATGTGTGAAAATTATGGGTTTTTTTGTAGGTGTAAAACATGAAGAGTGATTTGTGTAATTTCACTAAAATTCAGAATACTAGTGTAGTTTACTCTTTATTTTATGATTTTTTTATATATAAACAAATGTAATGGTTATGTGTTTGATTATCCACTTTATCAATTTTTAGTTAATGAGGTTAAATTTTCATAACCATGGAAAAATAGTGGAGGTTGCATTATGTTTAATTGATGATAATAATGGTCCTTCCCCTAACTTACATGCTACAATACTCAAATATATGGGCATTGAAGAACTTGTAGAGTTGTTTGAGAGATGAAATAATTTTAATATTTTCTCTAACCCGTTCTTTCAGTTTTCATGAATTTGGAAACACAAGAAGCAATTGGCCTTATCCAACACATGGCATACTTAGGAATTCTGGTCATTCTAAGGGACTTAAGTCATTCTAAGGGACTTAGGTCAAAATCATTATTATGGTGGGAAATGAATATATATATATGGATTTGGTAACATGGGGAATGTGTATTTTCAGTTAGATACATGTTAGTAAAGTGTACCAAAAGATTTGGACAAAATTAACCTTAAAGTTTTGTGTAACATGCTTTAGTAACTAGGGGTACTTATGTAATTTAATTTTAAACAGTGTAATCGATTACACTATCCTGGTAATCGATTACATGATGATAAACTACTCACATCTGTACATTTTGTATGATGTAATCGATTACACTATACTAGTAATCGATTACAACATATTAAAAGCATCAGATATGTGCATTTTTCACATTGTAATCGATTACACTATGTTTGGTAATCGATTACATCAATCCGTTGAGTTTGTATTTGAAATTTTTAACTGGTGTAATCAATTACACCATATGGTAATCGATTACACTTATCAGAACAATCGATTACACTATGTGTGGGATAAAGTTAAATTACATAAGTACACATAGTTACTAAAACATGTTACACAAAACTTTAAGGGTAATTTTGTCCAAATCTTTTGGTACACCTTGCTAACATGTACCTAACTGAAAATACACATTCTCCATGTTACCAAACCCCATATATATATATATATATATATATATATAAGTAATTAGATTTACCAAAATAGTCAAAATTAAGAAATAAATCCACATAACATTCTTAAATGATTATTGACTAATCTTAAATGATTATTGACTAATCTTAACAATACATATAGAATTGTGTGACTCATATTTATTATTCTCATAAAATTTATTTTTATATGTCACTACTTTTGATCATGTATGCATAAATATACCATTCCTATGGATGTGAAATTGAAAAGCTGAAGTTAATCATGGCCAATTGTTCACTAAGGGATATAAGGTCAAGTGAAAACCTAAAATGTGGTGATAAACTAGTTTTGCATAGGTTATTTGTTTGAAGAAGCAATGATAACACTGCCCAGAATGGAATTATGGAATAAGCTAATGGATCCATTGATTTGAAGTGCTTGTATGGAGAGAAAGTTTTTATGGGATAAATACAACATAAAGGTTCTTGCTTTCACATTATTGAATCACTACTTAATAGTACATTATTAATAGAGATAATGTATTTTTTGTTAGGAGAATAATGACCTAAGCATTAATTTATAGAACATGAACAATATATTTTCTTCATATATTAAACTTGTACCTTTTTTTCTCTTCTTTCTCTATCACATTCAAAAGTAGAATACAATGTGTAGTATTTATTGTTGCCAACTTTCCGTGAGGGGACAAGATGGTGTCTTAGTCATGGAGGATGGCTTTGGGTCATGTCACATGTGGATTAGGACAAATAATAATAAAATTTATCATATAATATTGCCACCTAACCTATCATCAACACAAATATACAAATAATGTCACTCACTTATCTCTATCTTCCCGTTCTCCGGTTCCATTTCTCTATAATTGATGGTTAAAATATAAAGTAATTTTAAAAAATTTATTTTTTGAGTAAGTGAATCTCTCACTTATAAAATAGTCTCGTTAAAAAAATCGTACTTCCAAATCCAACTTACACACCACCCTTTAACTTTAATTATTGACCTTACACTTGTTGGCAAAACACAGAGGAAGGGAATCCCAACACACCAAAAAATGAATAGAAAAGATAGACATTAACGGCATCTTTGACGGGAAAAAAAGAAGACTCGCCGTTTGTGGATGTAAGTCAACCCACTCACACCCTCATAAAACTTAACCATTTTAATCACTTTTTTCAATTCCCAATTTGGCAACAAAATTATAATCATAATTCTCATTCCCTTTTTAGCCTCTCAATCCAAACATGCCCCTACCCTCAAAATAGATCATAACAATTCCAATGCAATAACTTCTTCATCATTCTTACTTTCTCTTTCCATTGATTGATTATTTTCATTTATCAATTATGGAAAGCATTGCCGCGCAGCTTAAGCGCGGCATCTCCCGCCAATTCTCCTCAGGTGGCGGTGCATCTATGCGTCGCCAACTGAGCAGACAATTTACGCGCCAGTCCTCACTGGACCCCAGGCGTAACAACCTGAGGTTCAGCTTTGGAAGGCAGTCGTCGCTTGATCCGATCCGGCGTGGGAGTCCTACGCCGGATCACATCGAGCTGACGGTGCCAGAGAATTTGGACTCGACGATGCAGCTGCTGTTTATGGCGTGCAGGGGGGACGTGAAGGGAGTAGAGGATTTGTTGAACGAGGGCATTGACGTAAATAGCATCGACCTTGATGGCCGTACGGCTCTTCACGTTGCTGCTTGTGAGGGACATGTTGAGGTTGCTAGGCTCTTACTTTCTCGTAAGGTTAATATCGATGCTCGTGATCGCTGGGGCAGTACGGTAATTTCCTTATTCTCTTTTACTCTATTGAAAATTATATTTAAATTGATACTAAATGTGGCAGCAATTGTAGTCACGATGCCATAACACCTAAACCTTGACATGCTTGTGGGCCTTGATTTTAAATGTTGAAAATCTAATTAACTTGTCATGCATGATTATTATTGTTTAATTTGGACCTTATTGTTTTTATTTAATTTCAAAATCATTTTATTCGTGCTTAACTCCTAGCTTAGGCTTGCATAACCAAAAGGATCTAATTCTAAGTTTTGGAAATGGAATTGCGTTAAAAATCCGTTCAAGACCTTTGCCCCTTGGTCAGGCTCAAATCCGGATTTCCGGTGATGGTTTAACTAAAGAACTGCTAGCTTTAAGGTAAGGTGATTAGTGTTGTGAATTTAAAAAAGTAATTGTTGTTAGAGTTTTTACTTTTTACCCCTCAAATGAGTTTTCCAACTCGACTCAGATTAGTTGATACAAAGTTACTTTTAAGGTATTGAGAGTCTCCGACAAAAAAAGAAACTGTTAGCATAAGATTCTAGGAGAATTGATGTTTACATGGTACTAGAACCTCTAGGAGTTTTCGGTCCTTGTAAGTTGAATTCCAGCATAAGATGGAGCGACTCATTTTGTTCATGGTTAACTGCTAGATTAGGATTTTAGGACAGTTTTGGTCCTTGCAGATTGAATTTCATTACAATATGGATCAGGTTACTATTTTTTATGATGTATGAAAGAGTTGATATGAATGAAACATTGAGGCAGTTCATTTAATGTAGCTCAAAGTTAGAAATTACATATGTTCTTAAAATTTCGAACATTTTATTTTTAACATGTAATATGTGATATATGGATATGCAGGCAGCAGCTGATGCCAAGCATTATGGAAATTCAGAAATTTATTATATGCTGAAGGCCCGTGGAGCAAAAGTGCCGGTATCATTACTATTCTTTGAATGTTATGTATCTATAACTGTAGAATATACTGAATTGAATTTAGAGACATTGATTAATAATTTTTTATGTGGTTAGAAAGCCAAGAAGACTCCAATGACTGTTGCAAATCCGCGTGAAGTTCCAGAATATGAACTCAATCCATTAGAACTCCAGGTCAGGAAGAGTGATGGTATTTCGAAGGTATACTTTTTATCTCTCTTGAATGATTTTGTTCACTTACATTTAGTCATTCAAGTTATAATGTCTAAGCTGACACATTAGTCAACTTGATTCCAGTAGGACATGTTACCTGGTTATGGAATTGCATATTGATGCTCACAACTGAATCATTGCTTCGGGAATAGGGATGTTTTTAATTTTGGTCAACTATGGTGATGGGCTGCCACATTTTGCTTTTTTCTTTATTATGGAATTGCATCTCACAACTGAAACATTGCTTCGGGAGTAGGAATGTTTTTAATTTTGGTCAACTATGGTGATGGGCTGCCACATTTTGCTTTTTTCTTTATTACCATACTAGTGACTTGGGATAAGATGTTTACTGCCATGCATTAAATTTTTGCTTTGCCATAATCTCAGATATGCACTGAGTTATCTAATGTCTTACAATTAGTTGATTTTGCTTTTGTGACATGACAAAAGTTGCCAACACTTACTGAGACCGAGTTCACTGGACCTGTAAATATATGTCAATATTCAGTTAAATATAAATACATGTTAAAATTACTACAAACCTCTTTGCAGGGTACATATCAAGTGGCTAAATGGAATGGCACAAAAGTTTCAGTGAAGATACTTGATAAGGACAGTTATTCAGATCCTGATAGCATGTATGTATATACTCCATCAGTCCCTTACTTTGTGTGACTGTATGAATATATATGGTATGCTTCTTGCAATTCAAAGGGATTGTTTCATGCTTATTCTGCTTGGCTAAGTTTTCGTGTGATTGCATACGTCTTTCGCTACTTTTTACTTGTGATTTCTGGTCAAGTAGATGATTCAAATTGTTGTTTGTTTCTATAATTTATTACTCAACCTTGGTACTAATTTTTTATTACCATTTGCATAATTCTCTCAGAGATGTCTTCAAACACGAGCTTACATTATTAGAAAGGGTACGGCATCCTAATGTGGTTCAGTTTGTTGGAGCTGTCACCCAAAATATACCTATGATGATTGTTAGAGAATATCATGCTAAGGTAAAAGCTTACCTCCCTCCCTCTCATTTTTTGTAGAGGGGTTTGTGTGCACGCATGTGTGTGTTTGAGAGAGAGAGAGAGGACGAAGATATCAAACATGGAGGAGCATGACAGATAGGACATCTTAGTGAGATGAGAAAAATTAGTGAAAGTAGCATAGCAAATCCTCATTTATAAATACAGTGTTTCTCAGTACAGTATCTTGTATCTAACTCACCTTTCATTTCTCATGTCAATGCTGATTTCTCAGGGTGACCTGGCAAGCTATCTTCAAAAGAAAGGCCGTCTTTCCCCATCAAAAGCTCTACGATTTGCTCTCGATATTGCCAGGCAAGTAACTATTTTAAGTAGCTATGCTGTACAAATTTTTGTGAACACGTCTTTAAAAAGCGTTCACATTGTTATTTTATGTTCTTATCTCTTATTGTATATGGCCGATCATTTGTTAGTGGTGTCTCTGGTCGTTTTCTTGGCTTGCTAACTTTACATGCACTGAATGAGTATAAATTCGTTGAACATTCTTCCAGATTATTTATATAAGGTGTCAATAATTTATTGTTTGCAGGGGAATGAACTATCTGCATGAATGCAAACCAGATCCAATTACCCACTGTTGCTTAACGCCAAAGTAAGACCACTTAATACAATCTTATGTTCACTTACAAGTGCATTTTAAATTGTACTTTAGTCATTACGACTCCTTTAATATATGAAATTTTGGTAAGGTGCCAGAAATATTTTGCTGGATAATGGAGGGCAATTGAAGATAGCTGGATTTGGCAATGTGAGATTATCAGGAATGTCATCTGATAAAGTAAGGCTGATACAGCCTGAGCCTAATATTGACCTTTCAAGTAAGTTTGCAAGTATGTCTACAAATATTTGGATTCAGATTTCATCTTCTTCCAAAATGATATGAAGGTTTTATACTTCAGTAACCCATTTTCTTGCACTAAGCTTCAATTAAATTATAGCTGGTTGAATGTACAAGATTTGTAAATGCAATAAGAATTTTCCTTTCAAGCCTGAATTAAGTATAGACGTAAAGTTGGATACGGAAATTTTTGTTTGCTGTCCTTAGCTTAGGTTGCGAAGAAAAATGATAAAATAGACAGTACAGTTGATTTTTGTAAATTAGCTCCTACGAAATCATAATTCCAATATCTGTTTTGGATTTGGAGTCAAAACCCACTGAGAGATGGCTTAACGGGGAGGGAAGAGGGGTGTTGTTGGATGTAACATCATTTGGGATATGGAATTTCTGACTTTGCACAAACTGTACCTGCATATGGTGCTGCATAGGACCATATTGTCTTCTGGTTTAAACCCCTTTCTCCTAACCTACTTGATTTTGGTAACTTGTTGACATTAGGGTTGAATTGAAAAGGTGTTGGGGGTAATCCTACAGAACATAATTAAATGTGAAAATTTACGTGGAGGATAGGGACTATCATTTTGAATGGAAAAAGTCAGCAAAAATGGTCAAACATTGTGGGAAGTTTAAGTGATACAGCTTATTACTTGAAGTAACTGTTACTGCAACAACAAAAAATATCTTGCACACAAGATTTGTTACAAATATTTTTTTAGGGGTTCAATTAATGATTTGGCTGTATTCTTTATAGATTTGTACTTGGCACCAGAGATTTACAAAGATGGAGAATTTGATAGAAGTGTGGATGCATACTCTTTTGGTCTCATTATATATGAGGTACCTATTATTTACTACACCTGTAATATAGTTAATATGAGTTAGGATCCTCTCCGTTAATGGAGAGTCAAGTGTTTCAAAAAACAAAGGAAAACACAACTTTCAATAACATATTTATACTTCTAATTATAATGAAATTATACTTTTGCCGTTAAAAACAAAGAGAAATATATATATTTGTCTCTCCATTAATTGAGATGATCCTTGTTCTGTTAATATGTTATGATGTTGCATATTGTCAAATTCATCAATTTTCAAGAAAATTTCTTCTCAAGATTATTTTGGCCATTGGGACTGCATCTTGCCTCCTCAAGGCCCATGTGAATCTGATTTAGGTTGATGCACTGAAGTGGAAAATGTTGTGCCTTGCCTATTAACTTTAGTTTTTAGCTTAGTGACAAGTGTCGACACCCCAGCTACAAGTGGCGTCATAGCCAATGTCATGAGTTCGATACTCAGAAAGGCATGGGCCACACAAGGTATAAGTTCTTGGGGTGGTATGGGAAATTTGGCCCCAATATCGTCTAGACATTTACTAAAATCATTTAATCAAACTTTTTATGTCGTATAGCCAATAGTCCTATTTAGTGATCTTGTTAGTTGGGACTAAGTTCATAACAGTAGTTCCTAAAAATTACTGATGCACTTATAGTTTTATGGAGAAACCTCAGCTTTTCTACATGCATGACTGTTCATATCTCATCTCAGTGATTTGATTTTAGGAGCATTTAGATTTTCTATATTTATCCCACTGGTCTTCATACATTGGTCTTCTATTAGTAGAAGGTAGAAACTCAGCAATTCCTTTTGCAATATTTCTTTTATGGGCCAAGATGATAGAAGGGACACAGCCCTTTCACCCCAAGTCCGCCGAGGAGGCTGTGAAACTCATGTGCTTAGAAGGGAAAAGACCAACATTCAAGATCAAAACAAAACATTATCCTCCGGATATGAAAGAGTGAGTCAGTTTGAAGTAAAAAATAGGTCATCTAACTTCAGATTAAAATTAATGCTGTCTAACTATGCTGATGCAGATTGATTGAGGAATGCTGGGATCCAGAGCCTGTTGTCAGGCCAACATTTTCACAGGTCATTGTACGGTTGGACAAAATTGTTGCAAATTGCTCAAAACAAGGATGGTGGAAAGATACTTTTAAACTCCCTTGGTATGTCTCCTAGACCTGATTATCCCTTTAGAAAATTTAATTTCTTTGGAGGAATTCAAAGCCGTATTTAAAATGAAATAAAATCGACGTCTAGTGTGAAAAAAGAAGTGTGCTGATCTGAGCAATTTTAGTTCGATTGAGCAATACTTGTTGCAAAGAAGACTGATATGTTCTAGTCATTTATGAACTTTAGTAGATGTCTTCCAAAGTGGCGTTGTCATATGAATATTTCATTATGTGTAGGAAATAAATAACAAGGGAAGTACTATCATAGCAAGGAAGAGATAAAGAGTTAAAGAACAGAGTTCCACCCTCAGGAATCAATTTGTAAGTTTCATCTTCATGTACTGTCAATACCCATTGCAATTAATAACATCTGAACTGGAATATTATTAACTTGAGCATGGATTTGATATGAAAAATGAACTTCCTCGGCCCCACTTTGTTCTCTGTCCACTAGAGGTTCTGGAACAGCTCCTCTTTGTAAAATGTGACATAAGGAATCCGTATGTTTTAGAACATTTATCCTCAGAATTTCTTATCAATAATGTATTGTCTATTATCTATTATTGGAATACCATGTGCTTCTAGTTAGAACCATGGAGTATTTGTGACTGTTTACACTACATATGCTGTGTGGCAACCTCATAATTGGAAGCAAAATGCTTACTACCAAGAAACTAAGCATAGCTATACTACTCCTGAGAATAAAGAAAATTGTAGAGACTATAGTATATGAAACTTCCACCAAATTAAAATTTTAGTTTAGAAAGGAAAATGATACTTATAGTTAGTATTTAGATAATTAAATAGGTAAATAGTTATCAATTGTAGAATGTTTAAATGCACCCCATTCTAAAATGGTTTTCATCATAACTTTCATAATTATCGTTATTTTTTTTTATCAAACTCGACCATCTTGTTTACCCTAACCTCAATGTTGATAAGGAAGAATAAAGATAAACATGTGGATCTACGTGAGGGGTTTTGAATGTGGGAAATGAGAGACATGTTGAATATAGACTTTCAGATGCATTCGGTCTTCTGACATATCACAATGGATAGCCCAATAAACATTTTGAATATAGTAACCTTTCAATGACTATTATATCTTAACCATTCTCCAATATTCAAACCACATATATTAAAATGGTATAACAACAACTTCATAAGGGTTAGGTATGAAGACAGTACCGTGATTGAAAATTTTATAAAACAAAATGAGACATGTAACATTATACCAATTCTTTATTTATGTTTACTGTCCTACTATTACTACTAGAGCTTTAAAGTGAAAATTTCAAAATAAAAATAATAGTCAATAATTATCACCTGACATTACCCACCTTTCCATTAAGAACCTTGAAAATTTTGACACGTATATAAGACACTTTGTCAAGGGTAGCATATGACTATGTTGGGAAAGTCCAAAATCCAAATCAAATTATGAATAACGGTGGAAAATTGTCTTGTTCTATCACTTCAAGTTTCAAAACTGCTTGAACCAGCACTTAGATAATTCAAACTATGTTTAATTTTTTATTATATGTAGTTTAATTAATTAATTTTGATTTATTTTCTTTTGAAGTAGTAAATGAGAAGTAGTATCCTCAAATGCTTAACCACACACCCAATTATAAACTAATTGTGCATGAGCAAAGTTGTGGTTATTTTATTCTGCCTACTTTTCTTTGCAAGCTATTTAGTAAAAGTTTTTCTTTCTGTAATGCAAATAGATGTTTTTTCACACAAAAAAAAACACATGAAAACAAGAAACAAAAATTAAAGCCACAAAGGGGTGGTGACTATAGCAAATAATTAAGTAATTAAGTTAATGTCTCTAACATAAATTAGTCTTGCATAAATTCAATCTACAGTATCTCTAATATAAAATTAATTTTGCTAACTACTAATGCTACAGATAAATTATAAATAGACAGTCACATGTACCCAAAAAAAAAATACAGTCACATAAATGATGTGACACTTAGGAACTAAAAATAAAGGAGAGTTAATATGAAAAACTTAAGTCACTAAGTTTTATTCTTATGAAAACCAAAATCAAAACTGCCCAAATTTATAGGAACTAAAAGGCATATTTAAGATCATCCTTCTTGACTTAACTCTAAGTATGTGACATCATAGTTAAAATTTAGGGGATGCATAAACCTGAATATTCAATCTTTATTTGTTTTAAAAATTACAACTTCCCTTGAGATTGTTATATTTGTTAGCTATGATTGAACATTGAGTTCCTCTAATGAGAAATGAACTTGTAACTATATATGTTAAAACTGTTGGGGTTGGTGACACTAAGCTGAAATATAAAATCTTTAATAGTGTATATGAAGGTTAAATACAAATAAAAATAGGTAGACCCAAAACTTTTGAGCTCTGCATGTTCCCACAGGCTTTAATAATGGTGCATTGGGAAGGATTTGCAGATTGAAAAAAGTGATTGAATTGAAAATGTGCAGTAGAAGAAGTGGACCACTCCACAAAAAGTTGAAAATGTAAACAAAAGTACTGTGAAACACTCACATGCAACTTTCTCACAAGCATCTTAGTTTTTAAAGACAAAAATATACAATTACTTTATGCTTTCTCATTTTCCTTTTCCTTATCATTTTATTGGTTACTTATGTTAAGGTTTCATCTCGAAACCAATTGGATATGAGAGAAGTAGCAATGAGGTAGGCGATGTAAGACTTACTTTCCAACAACTTACACTTTAATCCGCAAGCATTGGCATGGTAACTTACAAGATGAGGAACACATTCTAGTAGTTACAGTTTTGGTAAATTACAGAAGACAGATATATATGGAGGAACTCACTTCATTGTCATTGACAACACACTCCAATAGAGAGGAGTGGAGAAGCAAATAAAATACAAAGGGTGTTATATAAAAAGGCCTATTTCTTTAGGCTTTTGAGAAACATGGCCATACTTCCCCACTGTCTTAGAGGGAGAATCTTTCAATATAAAAAGAAAAACAGTCAAAACTTTCCACTACAGAAAAAGGGTATACAGGATAAAAGAAAATGGCTTTAACACTAGGGATGGTTGAATGATACAAGAGAGGCTACAAATTTTTCTTCTTTACCCTCATGGACAATTTGGGTTTTTACCAGGCCCTCCATAGTAAAAGTAATGACCCCAATTATCATTACTTCCTGTTTGGACATCATAGCAGTTTGATTGCTCAGTATAGGTGCCAAGGCCTTTGGGAGTTTTGAGAATGTTGGAACTATCAACCACTTGAATATTCTTGAAGTAGCTTGCTTTGCCAAATCCTTGTTCCGGAAATTGACCACTTCCCATTTGAGTTGAAGTATGCTGACCATTAGGCTCGGAATTAACAACTTCTCCTCCCCATTCAATCATGGAAGCACTGTCTGCCAAGTATGAGAATAGGAAAGACGGCCAATAACCCAATACCAAGTTATTACCAAATTGCATCCACCAGTGTCCCTCTTTTGGATCCTACAAGAAGAACACAAATAAGAGACAACCACTTAATTAATATCAATAACACATGTAATGGTTTCAACTATGTTGTTTTGTTTATACTTACATAAAAGTATTTCTTATATTCTATAGGACATAAAAGGAAGATAACAACATAACTGGCTTGCATGTGCTATAGTGTCCCAATCACCAATTAAAGTACGAGTACGGGTCCGTCATACATGTCATGGTCAAAGGGAAATGGGGGAGATCCTAAGGATCTGCGTAAAGATGGTTCTAACTATGTTGCCACTGCCACGCATTCAATACCAAGGATAAAGCTCTTACTAGCCAGTTCATGACTGGAAACATGAAAAATTCAAGATTCCCATACATATGCATCTTGAATTTTCCACATGACACATTTAAATATTTTGTTACCCTTGGGAGAAAGATAATAGGTTTCCAGGGATTTATTGTTGCAGACTAATGATGTGATTTTTTGGGGATTTTACCTTCCAGATAGTTATACTGATATCATACTGGGAGTTACTGTATTCAGAAATGGGAGAAATGCTTGCACCCATTGCTATATTATCATTGACTTGAATAAATCCTGAGCAGAGAAGATTGTAGCAACCGGTTGCTTGATAAGCATCACTCTGCAAAATGTAGAAAGTGAGTATTATGAATGAGCATGTTTCGACTAACACATAAAACTAGAACATAAATGAAAACCGCAGCAGGATTGAAATGTAGATGCTTACCGTCCAGTATGTGAATAGCCGTGTGTTGTTATCGCCATATAAATCTGGGCTGACCTGTTATCGTGTATACAAAGGCGTTACAATTTCCAAGTAAATGAGAACTTCAAATTTAAAAAAACTTGTGTTAAGTTTTCATGCTCGAATAAATAATGGACAATTGATCCTTCTGTACCTGCCAGCCAGCTTCAATGCTGTTAAGATCTTGACCAAATGATCCTCCTAATACCCAGAGCTGAGACAAGCTGAACTCATTAGGCTGTTGTATCTTAGGTTCCCACACATTTATAGTGGCTTTTGCTCCGTAGTACTTATCCCCTTCGACATATGCTATTGCATGCTGATTATCCATCAACACCAACAAACAAAGAACGCAAAAAGGAAATTAGACCAACGCTACTTACGAGAGGGAACAAACAAGATGCATGGAACTATTTTCTTGATATTCGATAACAAACACTACAAGGAACTCATGGAAATTCTTACCTGGTGACCACTTTGGTTAATTATATCAGGGTCTGCAGACCTCGGCTTAGGGATGCTTTTGTGCTTCTTCCTTCCATATCTTTTGACTGAGCTAGCTCTCAGAACATCCTCTTCCTTTGTTCTCCTGATAGGTATTGTGTCCTTGGGGCATTTACCATTAGCATGCCACAGTTGAGTGATAGTATTAGGACCATTTGACCCTTCTTTTGGTTTCTCAGATAACTTGTTTTCATCAAAGAGCCCTTCGGGGTGGAAGTTAGGCCTCATCTAATTAACCAAAGCATAAAGTTAGGGGGAAAAAACACTTAAAAATGGAACAATAAATGAAGATCTTCAATGAAGAAAATGAACCTGAATCTTGTGATCTTTGAGGAAAGGATGATCAAAAGCTGGCTGCTTAGAAATATGCACACAATCTATTATATCTCCATCTGGGCTCTGCAACAATGACAAATCACATAATTAACACTTGAAATGCTGTATATAGCCCACATATAAATACAAAATCCAAACCAACCTCATTATCTTTCTACCTAATAAAAAAACTTGGTAGCTGATTTTTTGAAGAAAAAAAAAAGTTATTGTCTAGTTCTTTCTCTTAGTACTTCCTCTACTGCTTCAAAATCCAACCAATAATTTCACAGAAAGGACTATGATTTATTTTTTCTTTGGGGGGAGGAATAAGTAAACAAAAAAACAGGAAAAAAAACATGGTTTTATGAAATCAGAACACTAACATAAAATGTACTACATTTTTATAAATGAAGAGAGAGAAAACCACATATTCACAGAAAAAAATTGTTATAAGAAAAAGAATCAGAAGCAAAGCCTTGCTATTGAGAAACATTTGATTTGAGTTAAAATGTTTGAAAGGTGCAGAACCACTCCAGAAAAATCTACCCCAGAGCAAAGAAGCAAATGGGGTCATGAAAAAAGTAATATTTTTTTCCCTTCAAATCATATCAAAACAATAAAAAAAAAGGGGTAAAATAGGATTGGATGGATAAGAACCAAAACACAAACCCAAAAAAATACCTTTTTTAAGTAAAAAAGAGAGAGTTTAAGGAATGACCTGAATGGTTTTAACATAAGGCTTGTTGAAGCGATTCAAATGTCTATTGAGTTGAAGCTTCTGCTTTGAAGCACCAAGCCTAGAAGCAGAAGAGAGTGAGATCAAGAAGAGACCCCATATGCTCAAAACAAGCACCACAGTGCCACCACAACCACAACCCATTACAAATCTCAGTTTCAGCCTCAGATTCTGTGAAACTGTGAACAAATGCAAAAGCTTGTAGCTTTCAAAACCTTGAAGAAATTCACTCCTTTTTCACCCACAAAGTTCCAATGGGAAAATTAGGCAGTGTCCACTTTCTATGAACAATGGAGGAGTGATAACCCCAATAACCCTCTTTTGTTTTATTCCTCTTTCTAAATTGATTTTTTGTTGTTGTAAATAACTAATCTCTTTCAGACATTTGGATCAACTCACCCAATAAATAACAAGGATTGCTTATGCAAATCAAAAGCTCGACTTTTATATCTTTCTGAAAATCGATATTTTATATCACTATATTAACACCTTACTCGTCCATTAAACTATTCAATAATGGGTTATTTAATTAATAAATTAAAAAACGGTCACTTTCTATTTGTTTTATTATATTTTTTGTTCAAAAAACAATCACTTTCTATCCCCTCTTTTTTGACATTTCCCATCCCCTTTCACTTTCACTTCATTTTTTATTGAACCGTTGTTCAAAAGGTTTAGGTCACATGAGTTTTAAAAGGCTCCTTTGGGTGGGAGTAAATCTCATACAATACTTATAAAACATTATATCTTATTTATTAATGAAATGTTTATATTGGTAACAATATTTGAACTCACCTCCTTTCATAATAAGTCAAATTATTATCGACAAGCTCTTTCAAATTCATGTCAACAAATACTAAGAATGCTTAACGCATTTCACTCATTCATTATTTACATAGATACATGAATCAACCCATTATTTCGTTTTTTTATTGACAAATACAAATCAATTTCAGCTCGTAATGAGTTAATATTAAGGCGAATTTTTTATATGTCTCTTATTTTAATTGTTTTTTCAACTTGGTCTTGTGTATTTTTGTTTTACAAATTACCAATATTCACTCTAAGTAAAAAACTACATAGATCAAAGAAATCATCCAACTGTAAATTTAAAAATGTTTAAAAAAATGATTAGATATCGACTTTGATAAGAAACCAATTTTCCAATCAAAAATCATTAATGTTAATCCTATAATTATCTCTCTTTTCTTCCATAACCATTTTTCATTATTATCCACAAAGAAACGTGGTAGAACATCATTTTCCTCATCTATCAATCTATCATACCTGTAACATTATTCATAAGTGAAAAGTACAACACCGCCTTCTCTTTCAGTGTTTTTTATAGCCAGATTTTGGCTTTTTCTCTAAGTGATTTTGGTCTTTTTATAATATTTTATCAAAGATATTAAACGAGAGGAAACTCAATAAGCATGGGAAGATAATATAAAAAGATAAAACATGAAAAATGACTGTGGGAATATTTGGGTTTTTGAGTTAGTAATTTTGTCGTTAAATAGAATTATTCTTGGGCTTCGTGGTAGACACAGCATTAAGACTTAAACCAATGTAATATATATATATATATATATATATATATATATATATATATATATATATATATATTAACGGATTCACTTATTCTAATATTATAATTATAGGGAAATCCAATTATATTAGGGGATTCATTGAATTTTTACATCTTAGTCATCAATTCTATGAAAATTCAATAATTTAGATATTAAATATTTTATCATTTATGTGAATAAAAAATCTTTACTATGGAAATTGAGTAATGCTAGTTGCTAGATACATATTTAATATATACAAAAAAAATTATATTTTTAAGAATTATAATCATATACTACAATGTTTTAAAAACCGTGCTGTACCGGCCGGTTCAACCGGAAAACCGGTGAACCGGACCCCTAACTGGTACGGTACGTATGTTATACCGCATATGCAATAGAACCGGTCAAAACCGGTCAGTTTGTACATTAATTTTTTTTTTTAAATTTCAAATTTTCAATTCTTCACCAATTCTTCAACTTCAATGATTGATACTTGAGTCATTTATTTGTATTTTGCGTTTGTTAAGTGATAATTTTGGATTAATATATGTTTTGCACTTTAAACTTTGATTTTATTAAAAACTTAATGTTGTTTGTTTCTGTGAATTTGAAGTAAATTATGAATATGAATTATAAATATGATATCTACTTATTTGATTTTTTTTTATAGGTTTACATATATATATATATAAACAAGTATGTCCAGTTTAACCGGCATGCGGTTTAATTACTGAACCATTGGTTGAAACACTGTACCACTATACCAGTACCCTGACCGGTTTGATAACCGATACGGTTTTAATAACATTGATATACTATCATTAATTTCAACACCCAAATCAATTTGAAAATGATTACATCATTGTCTCAAAATGGATAAAACTATCATATATACCAAAATTCTTCCTACCAAAACATTTAAAAAGTATAATATTTACAAACATTTGAACCCAAAAGTTAAATAAGTTAAATCACTAAATTCTGATTTAGTACACTTCTTATCTTTCCTCGCCTGCTTAAGGAGATCATCATATACTTATTTTTTTGTGAAAATACCAACTTTTGTGCTTGATTCTATGAATTATAACTTTAACCATAATATAACAAAGGAATAATGAAATTGGTTGACTCTTAGCTTAACTAGTGATCATTTTCCATTTATAACATATTATAGATATAACACAAAAATAACATTATAAACCATAATGTCAATCAATAATTCATCATTTAATAAATGAATGTGGGTCCATTCTGTAAAAAAAATGATTGATTATTTTTAATCACTCTATAAGGAATCCAATGAGGAAAATAATAATCTCATATTGCATGAATTATTTACAATTATCATGAGATAATCACCAAGAACTTGGTGTCCCCATCTACAACCATGTGTTTATTTTATTTTACTTGTGTTAATTATTCTAATCTAAAGACAAAGATTCCAATGTTCCTATTCTAAAATATGTTTTCTCTGTTAAGCACAGTCCATTATTTTTACTTTTTTTGCCGAATCACATTGCCCTTTACAATAATAAGAATTTGATACCTCAATAATGACTTGAACAATATTCAAATATTGGTTTGATGATACATTATTATATGAACTTACGAAAAACATGCTTCTAGATCATTTATTGGCAGATCTTGTTCTAGTGTTATTATAAATGAAGGTTTAAATTTGAGCATAAATTCCTTTACAATGTTATTAAAATGTGTTGGTATACTATACCATACTTTTAAATATATTTGAATGTCTAAATTTTAGACATGGGTTATTAGGAACTTGGATCCTCAGCTAAGGCCAAAGATTGTAACATGTATCACTTGAAAAAGATGAATGGTACAAATTTTCAATCATTTCCAATTAAAGTTTTTTTTCCAATGTTCAAAACTTTTTGGGCCTCATGTTCCAGTACTAGAGAGGATCCAAAACCCGGGTTATTAGACAGTAGTATAAAGAGTAAATTACACTCACACCCCATGAGTTTTAGTAAAATTACATAAACCACCCCTCATTTTTTTGTCCTTACACAAAGCATCCCTACCTCCTACACGAACCACCCCTAGTTTTGTATATATATTACACTGATTACATCTGCATGTTATAAAAGTGGAATATTTTAAACAAAAAAACGTGTGATGAATGTAATTAATTTAAAAAAAATTATATATTGTGTAACATTTCAAATAGTACAAAAATCAATGTTTCTTTATTATTTTTGTCTCATTACAAAATACATTACTAATTCTAAAGATACGTTTAAATAGCTCTTATAATATTTCGTAACGAGCCAAATAATGAAGATGCATCGACTCTCATATTATTTGAATTTGTTTACACAATATACAATATTTTATTTAACTTAATTACACACGCTACACGTTTTTTGTTTAAAATATTACACTTTTATATTACACATGAGTAGTCAGTGTAACATATGTACAAAATTATGGGTGGCTCGTGTAAGGACAGAAAATAGAAGGGTGATTTGTATAATTTTACTAAAACTCAGGAGTGTGAGTGTAAGCTTAGTGTTAAAATTTAATTTCACAAATGACAATGATTTAGAAAATTGTTTATATATTTATTGATAAAAAACTATTGTGAATCTTTATTGAAAATGATGTATTTAATGGATTAAAAAAATTTATACTTAGTTTTTTAAGATTTACCCTTTTTCATTCTTTTAACCAAATATATGTAGATTAAAAAGATAATATATATATATATATATATATATATATATATAAATTTTTTGAAAAGTAAATAGTATATTATTTTTAGTATTCTATTAGGTATCATTTAAAATAACTAATGAGCTATTTTTTCATTTTCAATCGGTTTTAAAATAAAACATTAATACGTTAAAAGAGTTAGATTTGAATTCTTCTTCATTGTTGTTAAGAGTGTTATTAAATAAATAATATGGAAAAATTTATAAAAACATCATAAACTTATGTCATTACTTATTATGAACTATTTTTTCATTTTAATTATCTCTTAAACTTGAAGTGTTGGTGAAATTGATTTATACGCGAAGACAATATTAAAATAATAGCAATGAACATGCATTTTGTTTTAAACTCAAATGTTAGTTCATTATTATTTATTTCTATTTTATAATTTTATACCAATATTTCGGTATTAACAATTCTTAACTCTAAATTTAACTTATTATTTTATTCTCAATCAATTTTGTATTTTAACGATGGTTTCATATGAATATCAATATTGTCTAACTTACTTGCATTATTACTACTAGCGTATCAATAGACACTTCGTGTTTGCCGACCCGCATTCTTATTTTATTATATTTAGTATTCAATTTATATATATTTTATTTTATACAATTAGAATGCTTTTGTATTAAGAGTACTTTATGTTAAAAAAATGTATTTATTATAATTCAATTTAAGGTGAGATATGTAGTTAATGTGCTAATGGTAGTTACTTAAGATTATATGATTTTTTTTGTAAAAATTAAAAAATGTAAGGGCAAAATAGGAAAATAAAAATTACACCATGGTGGTAGTTATTTCATGTTTTGGCTTTATATATAGTATAGATATAGATTTTGAGTTTGATTGTATTGATTTTATTGTTGACTTATTGGTAAACCAATTTTTTTAGCTAAGATATCAATATACTATATAAGAAAATTAGGTCCTTCTTGCCACATGTCATCTCCTCATCAATTCTTTCCCCTCCTAAAGTGGTTTATACTACTACTATGTATCTTCCCACACTAAGTTCTCACTTTTTCTACATTTTATATTTTAACAATTTAAATGTTAATTAATGTTTGGTCTTATGTTTTGTTTTGTGAAAAGGTATCAACTATTGAACATTAGAGGAGATTGAAATCTCTTTTCACATTCAACCTGTTTTTTCTTTATGTTTCTCATTTCCTTTCATTTCTACCCTTACCCATTCATCTATCTCATACCTCTTCATTTCTCTCATACTGCTACAATTCGTTCGCAGGATTTATTTTGTTATTATCATAAAATATATGTTTTTCTCTTTCTCTTCAAACAACATTTCTCTTCAACATTTCTCTTCCCACACTACGTCCTCACTTTTTCTACATTTTATATTTTAACAATTTAAATGTTAATTAATGTTTGGTCTTATGTTTTGTTTTGTGAAAAAGTATCAACTGTTGAACATTAGACGAGATTGAAATCTCTTTTCACATTCAACCTGTTTTTATTTTATGTTTCTCATTTCCTTTCATTTCTACCCTTACCCATTCATCTATCTCCTACCTTTTCATTTCTCTCATACTCCTACAATTTGTTCGCATGATTTATTTTGTTATCATCATAAAATATATGTTTTTCTCTTTCTCTTCAAACAACATTTCTCTTCCCACACTACGTCCTCACTTTTTCTACATTTTATATTTTAACAATTTAAATGTTAATTAATGTTTGGTCTTATGTTTTGTTTTGTGAAAAAGTATCAACTATTGAACATTAGAGGAGATTGAAATCTCTTTTCACATTCAACATGTTTTTTCTTTATGTTTCTCATTTCCTTTCATTTCTACCCTTACCCATTCATCTATCTCCTACCTCTTCATTTCTCTCATACTGCTACAATTCGTTCGCAGGATTTATTTTGTTATCATCATAAAATATATGTTTTTCTCTTTCTCTTCAAACAACATTTCTCTTCAACAATCTTTTTCTTCCAACTATTTTTTTGGTTTACCTTTTCATTGATTTCTTTATTTTTTATTAGCGTTCTTAGTGATTTCATTATTTTTTAGATATGTTCTTTCAACCGTTCTCTCCGTTAGCGTTTGATAAGCAAGGGTATCATCATAAAGAACGATCAAACCTTCAAAACATGTGGTATGTACTCAATCTCAAAATATATATTATACATTCAATTGCAATATTCCATTTGTTTGTTTTATTATTGATATATTTATTTCGTTCTTAACATTTTCTCTTTTTATTTGTAGTTTGGTTCTCCGTTCTAGCACATCTACACTTTAGTTTTATCTCTTTTAATCTTATTTTATTTATACACTTTTTTATACATAGAATCACTAATTTAATTTTTTGTTTTGCATGTTTCAGAAACACTTGAAGTATATTCTACTATGAAATAAGGTAAGAATCATGATTAGTTATTTACGATTTTGTATTTTATTTTTTTATTCGATGATTTTAAAAATCTATTGTTTAAAATATATTTGTTGCTTATGTTATCGCATTCATTTGGGTTCATCGAGAATGGTAGAACCAATGGATTCAATGATCTTCTCTTTTTTTTTTGGCATTTTGTTTATCTTTGACAATTTTTTGTGGATTGTTTTGTATGACATAATTAAAAATAATAATATGTCATGAATTCTAATTTTTCTTTTTCTTTTTACATCTACATGTACTAAAATAGTTATAAATTCGAACCATTCATTTTTACGTTTCATGTATAGCAAATGTGTAGTCAAATGCTCACGAAGTATTTAGTTAACTAATTAAACAAATTTCTCAATTTTTATACATAAATGTAACAAAAATAAAGATATTTTGTTATCAGATATAATTTCCTTATATTATTACAATTGCTCGTAATTCTTAACGTATGTGAATGCATGTCACATTAGAGACAACCTTTAATTTGAAAAATGAAGGCCTAAATAGTGGTAAATAATGTGTGATATAAATTAATATATTATTTTAGTTGGTTGTATTCCAAAAAAGTAATGTCTACTTTGTTTTGAAAAAAAAACTAAACATTTAATTAGAATATTCTCATTTTAATTTCATTTATTACAATTGTTCATGCATTTAAATAGTGTTGATTGTTGATCATTTATTACTATTAATTTTTAACGTTCATACATTTAAATTTCATTTATTATTACTTTAATTGCTGATCAGTTGCAAACTAATAATTAATAACTATTTTAAATAAATATTGCCGATCATTAGGATAGAAATAAAACTGATAAACATGTCTAAGAGAATAAAAATAGATATTGTCATTTAATGTGATGCTTATTGGTGAGATCGGTGATCCTAAATAATTAAGGTCTCTAATATTTTGAAAAATAATTGAACTAAGTAATTATAACTATCATATTTCAATTATCATTTATTACTAAAATTTTATTTTTATATATTAAAATATTATTTTCGAAGTTTTCATACTAAATGGTTAAACTCATATTTATTTCAAAAAAATTCTAAGTAATAATTACAATGTCCCCTTTTGTATAATTTAAAAAAAAATACTAAATAATAAATCAATTACACAATTAATAAAAAATGATATCCAAGAAATAAAAGAAATTATAAACAAGTTACATTAAGAAATAATAACAATAATATCATAAAATTAAACAAGTTCTCCATATGTACGTGTATATTAAGAATTAGCAATATAAGTTTTTATTTTATTTATTAGTTACCCAAATATATAGATTATAGAATATGAAAATCAATAAAAAATTACAAAAATATACATGTAACATGCATGTTCTTAGCAGTGCGAATGTATGGATAACATGTGTGTTTTTAACCATATGATTGCACTGATCACATGTGTTCTTAACAATACGAATGCACATGTAAGATGTGTGTTTAACCATCAAATGCACAAATAACATGTGTGTTCTTAATCATATGAATACACATGTAATGTGTATTTTTAATCATACGAAAAAAATATTACCCCGTGCAAATGCACGGGTTATCTGCTAGTTTAAAGATAAGATTATAATCTTAATAGTTCAAAATGTAATCATTTATAAATTAAAACTAACAATATAAAATTTATTATATATATTTTTGTCTCTTAATCTAATAGTTTTTTTAGGAGGGATTTATTAACTCCAATAGTAAGTTTTTTAAACTTACTTCAAATATTAGTCATCAATTATAGATAAATTCAATTGATTGAATTAGTGGGTAGATCTAAACCATTGAATTTCCCTATAATTGATGGCTAAGAGGTTGAGTAAGTGGATCCCGACCCATAGTTTTTATCAATGTTATTAAAATTGTACCGGTTATCAAACCAGTCAGGGTACTGATATAGTGATACAGTGGTTCAGTAATTAAACCGCATGCCGGTTAAACCGGACATATTTGCTTATATATATATATAAACCTATAACAAAAAATTTCAAATAAGCAGATATTCAGATTTATAATCCATATTCATAATCTATTCCAAATTTACACAAACAAACAACATTAAGTCTTTAACAAAATCAAAGTCTAAAGTGCAAAACATATATTAATCCAAAATTATCACTTAACAAACGCAAAATACAAATAAATGACACAAGTATTAATCATTGAAGTTGAAGAATTGGTTAAGAATTGAAAATTTGAAATTTAAAAAAAAAATTAATGTACAAACCGACCGGTTTAAACCGGTTCACCGATTTCCACCGGTTCACCGATTTTCACCGGTTCTATTGCATATGGGGTATAACATACGTACCATATCGATTAGAGGTCCGGTTTACCGATTTTCTGGTTGAACCGACCGGTACGGTTTTTATAACATTGGTTTTTATATGGAAATTTTGAGAAAAACTTTATAATAGGAAAAACTAATGACACAAACGTGTTATCTCAGATGCACATGCACGCCCGTGACAGTCACGTAAACAATACTTGTAAGGTACTATGTGATGTGGCAAACTAAGTTGGAATGCTAAATTCTTTCTTTTTAAAACATACAAAACGGGAAATACGCAACGGTTGAATCTTGAATCTTGAAAAATAATTCCAATGTTAGTTCGTTGTCCATGATAAAAACATTACAAATATTGAGAGAATAAATAACAGTTATATCCTTTCATATTTATTAATGGAGTTAATATAAAAATTTATACAGTAAATAATTTTAATTGTAATATACTGATAATATAAAAAAAATTACACTATCGATATATACATATTTTTTCGATTTATGATATATGTTTTATTTGTATTCCATTAAAATATTATTTAAGCTAAATTACACTTTTTTTGTATTTGGTGGGGATATTTTTCAAGATAAATATTCTGATATGTGTTACTTATAAGTTATAAATCAATTATTAATAAATAAAATATTACTTTATGACATATAACTCATTTCTTATGAATAGAAGAATTTGTAAGAAAATTCAGTAGGGTGATATATTATTTTTTCAATCCGGTTGTAGTTGAAACATTCATATTATGAGGCCGGCTGATTCAACAAAGTTTTTTTCTTTAGGAAGACTCAAAACAAATTATTAATTATAGCTAAGTTATAAAAAAATAGACATGTATTACTAAAATCACAATTGATTAGTTATATTTTTTTTTGTTTCTCTTTAATTTTACAATTTCAATTTAGTACCCCTTTAATAAAGACCCATTAGTTCTTTAGTTTGGAAATTATTTCAGATTAGCCATTCTTTCATGATTCATCCTCATCCAATAATCAAATTAACAACTATGTGATGCGGTCATAATATTGTAGTTATAGTGACTACTATAACTATATTATACCATAATTATATTGTGATACAAAATTATAATAATATTGGTGCATCGGACAACAATGCAATTATATCGAACCGTATCAACATTCATTAAATTTAAAAATATTTTTTAATAATAAAATAATTAACGCCACAATTTACATTGCAAACAGTAATCACAATCACAAGTATAGCCATAATTTAAAAGATTGTGACCTCATCCTTCATGACGGTCCTAATTTGGAATCTTGTTACTAGAATATGAGTTTTGATATCTCTTGTAATTATCTTCCTATCTTTTACTCATTTTCACTTATCTTTTATTTTTTATATAATAACCAATAGTATATTCTCACTCTATAGATAATGAACAAATCATTTTAAAATGATGTGATTGTCACTTCTAACAAATATTGGTATAAATAATCAAATCTTTAAAATTTAACCTAATACAATCCTTGAAATCTAATATGACCTTAAATCATTTGATGGCTTTCATTTATTAATGAAAGATAGTTAAGTTTCAAT
Source organism: Lupinus albus (assembly GCA_009771035.1). Classification (NCBI taxonomy): domain Eukaryota; kingdom Viridiplantae; phylum Streptophyta; class Magnoliopsida; order Fabales; family Fabaceae; genus Lupinus; species Lupinus albus. Next base: position 4,692,697 of record CM020005.1, read on the forward strand.
TTAAAGTTATACATTGGAAAACTAGAGAAGCAAAAACTTGAACTTCAACTCTGGAGAGTTAGAGTGTGACTATTTAAGTAACTCTTGCTTCAATTGTTACAAGTTAGAACTATAACACCATTGTTGAAATTTATCATTATTTATGTATAAGCTAGAAAATAACATTTCCCACGTGGGGCAAATTTTACTTTACCTACAAGGTTAAGGATTCAATCCTCAAATACTACTTTCATTGCTCTCACAACTCAAAAGTGGAAATGCCTAGTTAAAGAAAAAACTTTAATTTTGTTCCAATACGTAATAAATATTTTTTTATATAGAAAAGTGCTTTTTATCTTTCTTAAAGATAGATTGTACCTTTAAATATAAAATAGAAAGCTTTTCCTCATAATTTTTAATACTTATAATATAATTAGGTATATGCCAACTATATGTGGTGTATATTTTTCAACACCATCCATAATGCACAAACATATCATCTTCTTGTGTCAGTGTCGGTGTCCCTCTGAATTGTGCATTTTCATTAACTAGCACCATACCGGGATGAGAATTATGCAAACTAAAATATCACTTCCCGAACCTAACCAATTAGGAAGTAAGTCTCACATTGTCTATTTTATTGCCTCGAGAATGATTTAAATATGGGTCAAATGTAACATTTTGTCTGGCCCGACAGGCTTATGTGGAGGGACGTGTTAGGAAGTAAGTCTTACATCGCCACGTGGACCTGTTGGACTTCAATCTCAGAACAAATTTGCAATGAGAGAAGTAATTCAACATGTATTTAAATCATCCCCGATACAACGAGATAGACGATATGAGACTTCCTAACAACATTCACACCAGAAAAATCCTAATATTAATGTGAAGCACAAAGGAAAATGTAGCCTTTGGACAAAAAAGAAAAAGATTAAGAAAGGCATTTGATAAAAAATCGACTTTATCAAATCATCGCCCTTTTAAGGTCCTATAATTGTGGGCAAGTGATACACCTTTTGCAAATGGACCTAGAAAGCTTGTAGATATGGTTGAAATTAGTTGTATTAGACATAGTATATGCCATTTTAGAAGAAAAACAATGGATAACAAGCTGGAAATTCTTTACTAGTCATCCTTTGGTGGGTCTACATGTTTTCATCTTTTCATGTGAAGAATATATCGACCCTAAAGTTCTAAATGGTCACTCTAATCATGCCCAATGAATGCATATAAAGTCTTAATTTTCTAAGGATATATATTAATATTATAAAATTACCTTAACAAAATGATATAACCTAGTTATTAGTATAAGAGGGTAGATTTGGTTGGAAATGAATAATCTATAGAAAAGCATAACTAAAGAGAATGCAAGCAATATTGTGCTTGACTAGGGCACTCACACTACTATGTTTAAAATTTGTGTTCACAACTGATACAACATCAATATGTTAAGTTTTTAGGAGTTGCCAAAACCATATCGTAATCATAATTGTGGACGCATTAACTATAAATATCCACAATTGTGAGGAATATTAAAGTTTTCGAAGTTTCTGAAACCGCTACAAAAGTCATACTTAAAACTTTATGCATCATACACTTGATGCTATTTACGTTATTGTTTGTGGTAGGTCATCCAAAAGATCACATGCATGTGATGACAAGTTGGTGGGAGCTAAACTGCTATTGTTCCAAAGCTTTGAAATTGATGTGTATGTAACGATGTCAAAACTTATTTTTTTTCTTTTGAAGATAGTGTCAGATGTTTAATCATTCAATTTAACCACTCATTTTCTATCAACTTGCTTGCACTTCCCATATACAAAGTTGGGAAGAAAAAAGACCCTGCAATTTTATACACAGAATGATGAGTTCTTCCTACTCTATTCCACATAATGAGAAACGTAGAAATCGATAATGTAATAAATCTCCTAATGTAAACAAATGTGAAGATTTATGCATTATACATCATTCAACATTCATATTTAATTATTATTGTATCTTAAAAAATAAAAATGTAATCCAAATGATAGTGGATTAACAGTATATATATATATATATATATTACATTCTTCTAATTTCTCGTCCTCCTCAAATAATGTTATTGACTATGGCTAACAGTCAATCTCTACCAATTAACTAACAGAGAAAAAATATGCACATCAACATGTCTTGATATGTAAGAGAGAAGCTATACATAAAAGAATAGTAGTAGTTTCAACTCTTAGTATTCACTATTCAACGTACCAAATGAAATTTGGACTACCTACTCATTGAAATAAGTAGAGCACAATTGCAGGCACCAATCTGAAAACATTTATTATTTATACAACCAGATTTTACATCTTGAATAATAGATATATGTCTATATCGACCATGATTGAGCTACTCAATTCGTATAGAAGAAAAAAATGACGAACCAATAGGTACACGCAAAAGTCTGATCCTCATAACGAATAGATTATTTCTAAATTTTAAATATGTGATTTATTGGCCATTAAACATCAATCTTAATGTTGCATTAAGGCTCAACTAATGTCAAATTTTAACAATACCTCAAAAAAACATTTTCACCTTTCTCTAAAAAAAACACCTATCACTTTGGAGGCCCTCACTTGATAGGACTATTCAATATCTATAGAATACAATTATGAGTTCAACACAATATACAAAAGAAATAGCTGAGAGAGATGGGGGGAAAGTTAAAAGTATTGACAATTCTACTGAATATACATGTAATTGCCAAGGCTTTTAGAATTGTAAGCTAGTTATTCTACATTTATTTTATCTTCATAATCAGTGTCCTGTAACTTTGATGTTATGTTAAACTCTGCTTGCTCCAATTAGGTGAAATACTTTCCGCGGATCATCGGTTACGCGAAGTTTCTAATTTTGACAACATTTATTCTTTAGCTTCACAACTACATCATGTTAAATGAAAGAAAACAGCATAAAAATAAGGCCAATACTTCAGAGTATGCAACAGTTTATGCAATATGGTGTTCAATTCTGAATAGAAATAACATATATCACCATGCCCCCTTTCAATAGCATATTTAAAAATTATATTGACACTCACATCACTCTTTACAAGGATATATAATAAGCATAGATCAAATACTCAGCTACAAGAATCTACCTGTAAAAGATGTTTTTTGTACACAATGGAGGCAGATTAAACATAACTGAAGCCCTCAATGTAAACATCTTATACTAAAAAAGAGAGTTTTATCATCCATTAGCAACCAGATAAGGGACTTGGTAAGATATGAGAGACTGCACCTATGATCTCTTGTGCCCTAACCACCCAAAGTTGTACCATTCCACCACTTCATGAAGATAATTAGCATGCAAATTCCTATCAAAAGAGCATAAAGCACAGTTAGCCAGTGACCCAATAAGGCTAACAGTAATTCACAGCCAAACATTATCGACCAAGATAGCAGATTTCATCATTCTCTCGTAATTGGCACAAATACAAAGCAAATTTTTTTGCAGTAGCTTATTTTACAAATAAATGTTATACACCAAAAATAAACAAAAACAATCTCAACTAAACATGCACTTATAATCTACATTTCCAAAAAAGAACAAAAGATATCGTCAAAGAACTAATGATACAAGAAAAGCAGGCCTTATATAACTCTTGGGTGAGAAGGCCATATATAAACAAGGGTTAACTTTATTTTGTGAGAAGGATAAATGAAATTGGGGCCTCGGTGGCACTGTTAATAGGGAAGTTGCCGAGATCTTAGGCTGTGACTGAAAATGAGATGTATTCTTGGGTAAAATTCGATGAAATGAACTCAAGTACTGAGAATGTAGCTAAAAGGGTAAAAGAGCGAAATGAATCAAGTAAACCAAATAGACTGGGAATGAAGGTATGCAGAAATTCCTTTTGCACCACAAAGACCCAGGCACAAAGCAGCCTTCCGGATCTGTAACTCTAAAGTCTCCCGTGTAGGAAGCTAGAAACTCAAATCTATTAGAAGCACAGCACACACCTTGAGAAGAGATGGCATACATAACGTGAAATTAAAGATGACCCTCAACTCTATTCAAGCAATATTTATTGTGTTCAACATCACGCAATAACAACACTCACTTCCTCCTTATGTTTCCAATGTTGGAATTTGAATAAAAGCATTTGCACGCCTGCACAGAATAGAAACATTGTAGGAGGAATTTGGCTGGACTAAATATATTATCATGGTACCAGAGTAAAGGTTACTGGGTAACATCCTCTGATTCCATATGGCAGCAAATTCCATATTTTAAGAAAGCAATTAATTGATAACAAAATATTAAGTAGTCAATCTTGGGAAGCAGAGTGGAGCAGCCGGCCACAAAAATGCGATAGCGAGATGATTGCTATTGGGACGTTTAGGAAAAAATATAAGTAATTTATATTATGTACACAAAAAAGGGTAGCCCAGTGCACAAGGTATTTATACATACACATCAACGCAATAATCACTTATATACAGAATTAGAAGACATATCCATGAACAAATCAAAATTCCTTGTCACCATCATTCAAATCTAATAGAACTCAAATAAGTTTAAGCCTGTAAGGGTAACAAAGAAGGGAGAAGAGTGCATCTTAAGTGCAGGAGAAGAGTTCATAACTTCATATCACTATGAAACAATTGTGTCTAAAACAAAACCCACCGGTACACTAAATGAAAGAAAGCATTCCACATCAGACAAAACGTACCTAACAAGTATAAAAATGCTCAGCAAATAAGAATATCAAGCAAAACCAACCTCATACAATACAAAACGCACAGCATAGGATATCATGTGATTTTTAAAAAAAATATATGTCATTGTTCTGGGACAAGATAAACCCTATTACAGTCCTTACAGAAAGCACAGCAACTTGAAATAGGAATATTTCCGAAAATTACTCCCTGCATCCCTATCGTGGACGATACAGAACTGCAACACTACTGGTATTAGCATCGCGACGACCCCCAAATCCGATCTGCTACACAGCAATAGCGCAGCAGTTTACTAACCCACGAAACACTTTGCCAACAGAAATAAAGAAAAGAGAAGATGGACGGAATAAAAAGTACTGATTCAAGAGTAGATGGTAGATTGAGAAATATGACCTACATAGATATAAGAAATTGAATACGCCTTCTAAGCTAAAATAATATGTCAGGCTAATGGTTAATAGTTTTCCCAAACAGAGATACCGAAAAGAACTCATCTTTTTACTCTTAAAAACTCTATCCTGCTTGGGCGATAAAAGGTCAAGGAGAGAAAACTCAATGTGGCAAAAATGAGAAAGTTGTGTTTGATAAATGGATACACTAGACAATATAGGATCGTCATGAGATTTCATCTAATTTGTCACACAAACATCCAATGCAATTTTAAGAGTCTAAATGAATGTCTATAAACTTAAATATCACTCTCGGAATCATGATCTGCTTTTGCTGCATCCGATTGTTTGTTTCATAACATCTGAATAGTGTGAATACAATCATTACATCCATTGAAAGCAAGTAGATGATTCAAATTGCATCAATCAAAATATTCATTACAAACAAAGAACCCCTCCAAAACTGGCATAGCTATTGAAATGTATTTTCATCACAGAATCTGCCATGACTACAAAAAACTAGTAAAGAGTAAATATAAACACGAAAGAACGTACTAACTGTGATAATGATAGGTATGTGTAACAGAATGGAACAAGATATTTTGTTCTATTTATAGATTACACCAAAAGTATACCAGAATTTATATCTCTTATTCCATCATAATATGATAGGTCTGTCAAATGCTACCATAATGATTAATGCCCTAAAGGCAACCATCAACTTTCTTCATCTTCAAATTTCTCTAATCAAACAACTTCATAGAAGCAAACAAACAAACCACAAAAATCACCAATCACTAATCAACAGTGAACTAAACTCAAAAACCAAAACAACCCAATTCACTCAAGCATCAAAGTTAAAAACTTACAATCAAAACAGAAAATCCAACAAAACCCCACCAAAGAAAAAACCACAGAAAGAAAAAAGAAACTAACTTTACCTACAAAGGATGAAACCCAATTCAATCAGAATGAGAATGGTAATAGAACCCATCATCATAATCAAAGGTATTGACAGAATAGACATCATCCTCATCAGAAGGAAGGTAAGAGAACATGAAATCATAAGGATGCTGAAGACAGAAGAAATCCCAAAGACCAAGAGCAAGACGATGCAATTGTTGAAAAGGGAAAGTGAAGAGAATATCAAAAATCTCTTCAACGCTAAAAGGGTCACGAATGCATAGTAACCATTGCCAAGCTTGTGTAGAAAAACGTGCCACTGAAAACACTACCAAGCTGTTCAAAACCATGATGATGATGATGATTTTGTTTTTCTCTGTTGCTAATTGATTAGTTGATTATTGGAGTAAAGGGTTTCAATCTCATTATTCATCATCTTCTCCTTCAATTTCAACATTTTCACACCTCAGAGCTTCAGATTTTGATAAAATCACTTCAAATATTATACTTCAATCAAATATTTCTTTTAATCAAGTGGGTGGTTAATATTAAAACTGATAAAGAAAATAATATTATATTTTCACCTCATAATCAATTTTTTTACTAACAAATTTAAGTAACTGCAACTTTATATAATACGTGTATTTATTTATTTATAATTGAAGTAAATAGATTTAATTAAGACAATGTATAATAAATTTATAAAATGAAGGCGAAGAAGGTTGAAAAAAAGTGAAAAACAATACAAAACAACATTTTATGAGCACTTATATTTTCTTGTGGTAATACAAAACGAAAAATAGATATTTACTGAAATTAACATTGATCCAATCATAATGAAATAATAAAAGGCAATCAATTAATTTTACACATATTCCGAGTTTAAGTTAATTCTCTAAATCAACAAAACATTGATCTAATTGTATAAGATTTCGCTAAATTCCTAATAACAAAAGAGAGAGACAAATATATACCTGAAAGGGATAAAAGTTAATTCTCTAAAAATATAAGTTTAGAGCATTCATCATCCTATTATCCTATAATGATTAGTCCATCAGAACTAATTAAACAAGTAGACAAGGATTTAGAGATGGGAACTAACATAATACTTTTACAACCAAAATATTAGTTTAGTGGTGTAAGATTACACTAATTTCTTAGAAAAACTAAAAGGATAAATGATCATTTCTGATAATAATATTTGTTGGAAGTGATAACCACACATCAAAAAATGTTTAGTTCCTTACCTATAGAATCCTCATATACCTAGCCACAAATTTCATAAAATAGTGTAAAATATTAATTTTTTATTATAATTTTTCTTTTTAATATGAGATTTTTTAATTAGGGATATGAAAAGTGAGATATGACTTAGAAACATATGATCCATATAGTGTGAATACATATAAGAGAAAATAACATAATATTTTGAAAATGAACGAGGTTGGTGTGATTAAATCACCCATTTTTAAGTATCATTTCTGAAACGGGCATATAATACAGTAGCCCATGATGTTTAGCCCAAGAGAGTTTTTAGGTTACTTATGTGTGTTTAAAAAAAATACATACATAACATTGTCTATGTGCATATAAGTAATATTACAGATGTCTTAAAAAACTCATGTAATATTGCCTACAAATATCTATTTTTACACACATATAAGTAAGGTTAGATAGAGCTTGAGGCTTAAAAGTGCTAATTTGGGGTTTAAATATACACTTTCTTATTCATTTGTAACCTTCTTAAATATGGGTTGCTTTCTCAAGTCATTGCAATGAGATTTCTATTTCACTAGCATTTTGATACATTTTATTTTCTTTGGCATGCACACAACTAATTACATAAATAGCTCACAAATCCATAGGATTATTAGTGATATTGGTTACGTTACGAAATTACGAAATGCGAGAGATATTTTTTTTTTAAAATAGTTAAAAAAATTAAAATTTAGACCATTTAAATTTTACTTTTACATATGTCATAGTCCTACCTAGGGTGAGTGTGAGTCGGGTTGAGACGAGTTAATATTTGTTTTTACCCGACCCTAAATGTTGGTTGAGTTATTTTTTTGAATCCAAACTCGACCATAAACCCAAAGTTAACCTCACCTTAAATATTCACAGGGTCAGCCTTTAAACTCAAACTTGATCATAGGCCCGATTAAATATAATGTATACTCATTTTAGATAAACTATTCTAAATATTATTTATTATTATCATAGGCTTAAATGTATACTCATTTTAGATAAACTCTTCTAAATATAATGTATACTCAACCTTTAAATTTTGCTTTTGCATATGTCATAGTTCCTACCTAGGGGTAGAGGTGTCAAAATGGACGGGCCCGTGCAGGCCGGCCCGCCACAACCCGAATTTATGTAGGGCTTGAGTATTAAATTTGGCTCTTTTTAGTGAATCCGGACTTTTTAGCTCGGCCGGGCTCACCCGAGCGGGTTCGGGCTACCCGTTTTCTCTTATTTTAAAACTTTTTTTGGGACTTTTTGGCTAGGTAATAAGTTTAAGATGAAAATATAAAAAATAGATAATATATACTAAATATTGTGTAATGAACTTTGAATAAAAAATAGAGTAATGTCTATAACATAAATATTTATAAATTACAATAATGTTATCAAGTTAATAATTATATTATTTTTCCTATTTTGCTTAATATCCTTTTAAGCACATTAGCAAAATAGTGTATCAAATTAACTGAGAACATTAAACTATATAGATTCTATTTTTCTTTTTTTAATTGTATATTTACTGAAAAACAACTTAATTGTTTACTGTAGAGAACTCAACACAACCAAATTTAACATAACAGTTCACAATGAAAGTGTTGATAAAGAGTATACAAAAGATATCCATACACAAAGTAAAGAAATATTATGATGATAATTATACTTCGACATATAGAATTCATATCCGTATTATTATATTGAAGTGAAGTTACAAATTATATTGTGTTAGAGATTGAGAGTCGAATATAAATAAAATATTCAATGAATAAGTTGTGTTATGAATCATATCCGTATACTTAACATCATGTCTTAGTTCAAACACATAGCATTATATCTATAAGTTTGGTTGCATTGAGTATAACAATTGTGTTAAAAAATTTATGCATTAATATCAAATGATATATATATATATATTAAATATGTTAAAATTTAAATATTTTTTTAATATTATGCGGGCCGACCCGCCACAACCCGCAACCCTAATAGGGCGGGCTTGGGTTACATTTTGATATACAAAAATTGTATCCAAACTTTTTAGCCTGGCCCAGTTTAGCCCGAACCCGCTCGGGTAGCCCGTTTTGACACCTCTACCTAGGGGTGAGTGTGGGCCAGGTTGGGACGGGTTAAGGTTTGTCTTTACCCAACCCTAAATGTTAGTTGAGTTAATTTTTTGAACCCGAACCCGAAGTTAACATCACCATAAAAATTCATAGGGTCAGCCTTTAAACTCGGACCTGACCATAGACCCAATTAAATATAATGTATACTCATTTTAGATTAACTCTTCCAAATATTATTTATTATTGTGAATATGTAATTTGACATATAAAATAATATATGTATATATATATTATTAAACATTTATAAATGATGAAAAAATTAGAAAATGAATAATATTTTCGACAAAAAAATGTATAATTACTCTTTACACATTTAAATAGAGACATATACAAACATCTAGAGTGAGTGACAATGAGACGGATCAGGACAAGTAAGGTCATGATCGGGTGAGCGAGTAAAGTCAATTTCTACTCATCCTTAATCATATTTATGCACTGCTCTTTCTTATAATGGAGAGAATTCTAATAATTTAATTTTTGTTCTACAACACCAATCCCCATTAGAATGCAATTGCGCTAAGGACAAAAATGCTTTTCGTTAAGAAAAAGTGTGCAAGGAATAAAACTAAGGGAGGACTTGAAAACAACATCAAAAGTTGAGTTAGTTGCAAAGGTGCGCTTATTATATGAAAACATTGAGTACGATGGTTGGTAACAAAGAATTGTCGTTTTTTCCAAATTAGAAAGAACAAAAACATGTGTTACAAAATATTTATATCTAAGTAAAGCTTTCCTAGAATTTGAAACGTGCACGATTACGGTTAGACTCCTCTCTATTACAGGAGAGTCCAATATATACCTATGATTAAAATATGTGTCATAAATAAAATTTCAATGACCCAGATTTTAACATATTTTAAATTATTATTTTTATAAAAAAAACATTTCCTCTCACATATCCAGTACCGGAGAGTTCAGTACTGGAGAGGAATCTAAATCCCATCTTGATGAAAATATGATGTAAAAGTCATTTATAAAGATGAGTTAAGAACAGGGATAAAGTTATGCCAAATTATTCTAACTAGCCCATATGAATATACGTGTTGTATTATTTATAGTAAAATCTTAATTCACCTTATTTAATTCATATAAACTGAATATATTATACTCTTCACCTTTTCATTTTATAACTGATGGGAAACCTTTTGTTTACCCAACATATAACCAAGATTTGCCTAATTATAAAAAGTGTGAATATCATTAATCCACTGATTTTAGCCCCATACGAAATAAGATAGGAGTTACAAACAAGTGACCCGTGCATTTGCACAGACAGTATTTTTTATGTTATAATTCATAACATACATTACATATGCATTTATATGGTTAAGAACACATGTTATTTGTGCATTTGCATGGTTGAAACACACATATTATGTGTGCATTAAGAAGACACATGTGACCAGTGCATTCACATGGTTAAAAAACACACATGTTATCCATACATTCACATTGTTAAGAAAATACATGTTACCAATATACTTTTGTACTTTCTTGATTGATTTTCATCCTCTATAGTCTATATATTTGATTAACTAATAAATATAATAAAAACTGATATTGTTCATTATTAATATATACATACATATGGATAATTTGTTTAATTTTATGATTTATTGTGCTCTTAATCTAACTTGTTTATAATTTAGTTTACTTCTAAGATATTATTTCTTAGTAGTTGTTAGTATAATTGATTTATTATTTCATATTTTTTTAATAAGTAATTTAATGATTAGTACTTTACGGGTTTAATTATTTAGTATGACAACTTCAAAAATAATATTTTAATAGATAGAAATGAAATTTAGTAATAAATGGTCATTGAAATTGAGAAGTTGTAATTATATAGTTTGGTTTTTTTTCTCAAAATAATGGAGGCCTAAATTATTTAGGATTAAAGCTGTTAAAATATTTTTAAGATAGAAATAGAAAAGAGAAAATTATAATTAATTTTTTAGATTTAAAAAAAAATCAGACATACTAAATTGCAGTGATTACTATACATTATTCTTCACCTTTAATAACATCATTGATGTCACCCATAAGCACCACATTAAATGACAATATGTGTTTCTATTCCCTTATTTTCATCAGTTTTATTTCTTTCTCAATGGTTGACGGTATTTAGTCAAAGTAATTATTAATTTTTAATTATTAGTTTGCAACTGATAGACAATATTTATTCACTTATTCGATTACAAATTACAATAGTATAACAAAATTTATTGTCGTTATTCACCTATGCAGTTTCTATTCCCTTATGAATTTTTCTTTATTGTTAGTTTTCTACTGTATATTTTTATATTTCATTGTTCACATTAATTACTCTTAAATCTCGAGAGTAATTCTATCCAAAACCGTTATTATTCCATAATTATCCACAATTCATATAAATAATCATTTTAATACTTGAAAAGTTTGTCTAGATGTAAAAAGAAAAGAAAGTGTTAGAATTTATGATATGTTACTATCTTTAATTAACTTATACGATACATTTGAGAGATAATTAAAAAATTATGGTGTCATTTTTTTAATAAATATATAACATATGTAATGATTAATAAATTAAATAAAAATATAAGATAAAAAAATTGTATTCATAGTATATTTTAATTTGATAACAATACAATTTTGTTTTTACCATAACATAGACTCAAAGATAAAAGAATATATTAAGTTAACTTTCATGAAAAGTTGTACATCTTTATTTAGAACAATGAAGAAACATTATATTTTTTACATTTGAACTATTTAAAGACACATAATCAAATATCAAATATGAGGAGAAAACTGAAATGAAATGAACATGTATAGATTGACAATGTTGGAGGGGAAATGAAGAAAAAAAATTGGAGGGAAAAGAGTGATTGTGGTGATGACACATGTCATGGCTAATGTGGCAAAGACTTAATTTTCTTATATAGTATATAGATTACTTAATAAAGGGAAAATATAAATTAACTACATATGGTGTAATTTGTGTATCTATTTTACCCTTTATAATTTAGAATTTAATGTTTATAAATAAACTTTGATCATACTATTAATAAACTTCCATCAACTTCCATATTTACATTAATAAACTTCTATAAACTCTCATGTAAATATGTATATAAATCATGTTATTTATTCAAAATGAATAGGAGATAAATATTCAATGTAAGTATTATGGTATCCATAATATTATATCATCTACTATATAAATTGGGCATTAAAACTCTACACTCTAGAGTGAGACACTATACCATTTAATAATATTACAATATTAGGTATTACAATATTATTTCAATCTCTGATTATTAGGTGCCCAACATATTATAAATATCATATATTATATCATTAAACATTCATATTCAATCATATATTTAAATATAAGTAATATAAATGAATGATAATAAATGAATTATCTATATATAAATACATTTACAATGTATATGCATAGAATATGAGAAATGATATTGAATCTTATAAATCCTCGTATATTATAACATATTATAATTGTTTATAAATAATTAGTTTATTAATGCCATATATGTTAGATTTTATTAGATTTTTCATATATAAAAAAATGTCAAAGTTTAATTTTTATGAGGAACATTTATTGAGATTAACGACCTATTATACAAAAAGATTAGTTTATTATTACTTTACTTTATAAGAGGAACGATAATATATAGAAAATGATCATTTTGTACAATGATCTTATCGTTAATAATATATGAAAAATGATATATTTCTCTAATTAAATTTTCCTACCAATCATTCTATCTAATAAAAAGTAATATATGTTATACAATATTATTTTTTAATAATTAATTTATAAAAATGATATATGTTATTTTCTTATAATTAGAAAATTTTATAAAAAGATTTATCATTACTCATAATATATGGGAGAGATCTATTCCATCTTTAAATTTACAAACATATAATAAAAATCCAATATTATTAAATTTATCCTCTAAATTTTCTATTTTCACGTTGGTCCTATTAATTTCTTTTCTTGAGAGTCATTTAATATTATTTTTTTTTACTTTAGGTTGATTCTAATATTCTATAAGTTATTTTTTTGTTATTTTTTAAAGCTATTTTTTAATGATACAATTTCATAAAAATAGAAAAATTATATTCTCTTATTTTGAAGTCATTGATTCCAAAATTATAAATTTTAATAAAAAATGAAAATTATAAGAAAAAACTACAAAGGAAAAACAAATGTAAAAGCATGAATTTAGTAATTTTGGCTAATAAAAGTTGATAAAAATGATGGATATGTGTAGCAGTATCGTCCAGGTTATGAATAAGATTGAAGCAGTATGTACGATTGTGGCAGAACCAAACAATATCACATCCAAGTTATGTCATATTTGTCAACCTTTCACAACCACACATATTGTTTTGGGATAGAGATCATCTCCTCCATTGTGGAGTGAGACTCGTCTCCATTAATGGAGAGGTAAGTGATGTGGAAAAAAAAAGAAAATACAATATATATTGACATTTATATTTTTTTTATTTAAAAAAAATTACACTTTTACCCATAGAATACACATAAAAAAGTCATTTATCTCTCCATTAATAAAGATGAGTCATAGTCTAGATTGTGAGGCCTATAATAACTTAAATTTTTTTTAAAATAATTTAATTAAAAATATGTTTCATTAAAAAAACTTTTATCACAATAATACACATCATTCTTATATTTGCTTGGATCACACAACCTACCATACAATTTCTCTCATATTGTTTTCCTCTTGGGGTCCACATATTCCGATAAGAAGCATGAGTTAATAATCTTATGATCTCAATAATTCTTATAGCATCTCCGAAAACAAACAATATATCAATTTTATTTATGTATCATGTATTATTTTATAATTTATTAGACATCTCCATGAAATAAGAATATTATCTATTATTTTCACACAATGATAAATATCATTTTTATTCTTATTTAGGTTTCATAATTTATCTCATTATTAATCAAGCATCTACTTTTTTCATTATCCCTCTTTATTCTTATTTCTCTCTCATTGTTTTTATTTAAGAACAAAATTCATAAAATAAGAAAGGATAAGAATATTTTTATTTTCATAAGAATGAGTATAAAAACACCCGATTTCATCACAATTGGTATGGTGCAATTTTAAATAGTGGAAAAAATATATGGTGTTGTGTATTACACAAACACATATCCCACAAAAAGATAAGTACCTTTGTCTCTGTCATGGGCTATGTCCCCATTTGAGAAGCCTTTGTTATTGTTATGTACCCCATTTTCTTTAGTGTTTCTATCTATCTTCACTTATCCATAACACATGCGGTGATGCTTGTGTACAAGGATATGTTGTCCCATCATTGGAAATGCTTCAATGAAGATATATACGTGAACATAAATAATATCTCCAAACAACATAAAATATAATTGTTTTCAAATATCACATATTATATATATCTAAATACAAGTTTTTCACACCATCACAAGTCATGTTCTGAATCAATGAAAATATATAGTGTATATTAAAATAATTAAATATTTTTTATTTTTTTATTTTATTTCATTAATCCAGGCATAGTTTAGGTCACCATTTCCAACCGAGAGTTCCTTATCACATGTTTATATGTCATTTGATTTTAAGTATAGGTCATACCAATTTGGAATGAGGATGTTGTGTCCCAACATTTTTGCCTTTGTAATTAATGCCATGAATGAAACTGTCATTAACATTAAAGTTTTACTTTGACGTGTTAGTCATTGGAGGACTAACATTAAATACTTTGTTATAAGATATGATTGTTATAATGTTGGTCGTGAGTAAGACTCCTGTCCATTAATGGAATGGACCCAAAAAAATCAAAGAAAGTGAAAGATGTAATGTTACTTTTGCCCTTTTTATTTAAAAGATGATTACATCTTTACCTTTGTAATACACATAAAAAACTCATTTGTCTCTCTATTAATGGAGAAGAGTCGTTGGATTGGTCTGCCTAGTTAAACTTATTTAGTGTCTAATTCAGCCAACTTTGTTATACTTTATTCCCTTTCTCATTGCCAAACCATCTTTAAACCTCTTTGGCCAAACTATGGCAATAAGGAGAGGAGATAGACTTTCCCCTCTTGTCCAGAGACCACCCGCGCACTGAGGAATTGTGAGTCTCATTTTAAAATCTTCTTATAATCATTTTAAAATTTCCTTTAAGATTTGATGCGGTGGGATCATTAGTTTCGGTTGCTTCATCTATATTAAAAATGATACACTATATTTCATATATAATGTATTATGAATATGTGTGGTTATTACAATGAGAAAGACAGCCATGAATTGATTTTTAGTTGAAAAATAGAACAAGAAGTGTTCTTACTCTTACACCTCACTTTTCCTGGTTCCAGAATTACTGATATAGCTTATGGAGGTGACCAACTTTCTAGTCTTGCCAATATTTGTCCTTTGTCTTTATTTCATCACTAAAACTATCAAACTCAGAAGGCATCAAAACCTGAATCTTCCTGTTGGAAGCTTAGGATGGCCAATTGTTGGAGAAACCTTTGAGTTTTTAAGAGCAATGATTGATGGCAACATAGTAAGGTTCATAAAAGAGAGAATGGACAAATATGACTCTAGGGTGTTCAAGACTTCATTGCTTGGAGAGCCTATGGTTGTGTTTTGTGGTCCATCAGGGAACAAATTCTTGTTTAGCAATGAGAACAAGAATGTTCAAGTAGGGTGGCCTACTACAGTGAGGAAGCTTTTAAGATCATCTTTAGTTAATAAGGTTGGTGATGAAGCAAAGATAACAAGAAGGTTGCTCATGAGCTTTCTTAATCCAGAAGCACTCAGAAATTACTTGCCAAAAATGGATACCATTGTTCAGCACCATATAGACACACATTGGCAAGGTAAGAATTAATTAATGTAACTATGCCTATGTTTTGCGTTGCAAATATATATATAGTCGATCTTAAGTCCAGATAAAATGTGAAGATTGCGTTTGACAGTTGATAGCCAACATAAAACTAACTATGTTAGATATAACGATATGACCTACAACCGATTAGATCAATACATAATGATAGTTAACCAATATCCTGTATGTCCTCTTAGTTCAACTATGCCTATGTTGTGTTGCAAAAAAATACACAGTCGGTCGGTCTTAAGCCCAGATAAAATGTGGAGATTGTGTTAGACAGTTGATAGTTAACATAAAACTATGTTGGATCTAACGATATGATCTCTTAGATAAGAGTTTAGTCTTAAGAGGTTCGTTTTAAAAGTCTAGTGCCTATGATTAGCTACTATTTTGTTTTTGATTAATAAGATTGCTTATTCATTAGCAATGAAAGGGAAAAGAATGGTATGATCAATGATCTAATACTTTCATTACTTCTTTTGAAGGAAAGAAAGAGGTGGTTGTGTATTCAACAGTAAAGCTATACACATTTGACTTGGCTTGTTGCTTATTTTTAAGCATTGAAGACTCTGTCCAATTATCAAACATATCTTCAAACTTCGGCATATTTCTGAAAGGGATAATTGGCTTCCCCATCAACTTGCCCGGAACAAGGTTTCACGCAGCCATGAAAGCTGCGAATGTAATACAGAACGGAATAAAAATGATTATAAAGAAAAGGAAAGTGGATTTGGAAGAGAGGAGGGTGTCACCTACTCAAGACCTTCTATCACATTTGCTTGTTACACCTGACACCAATGGAAGGTTTCTGACCGAAATGGAGATTATCGATAACATACTACTACTCCTTTTCGCTGGCCATGACACTTCTAGAGCAGTTTTAACATCAATCATGAAGTATCTCGCAGATTTGCCTCAAGTTTATGAACAAGTGTTGAAAGGTTCGCGATAAAGTCCTTGAACATGCTTAATTTTCTGTTGTATAAGATTGGATTAGAAGAAATTGTGATATTGTGTGTTTATGACAGAACAACTTGAGATTAGCCAAGGGAAAGATGCAGGGGAATTGTTGCAATGGGAGGATATTCAGAGAATGAAATACTCATGGAATGTTGCATCTGAAGTCATGAGGCTATCACCTCCTGTGACTGGCACTTATAGAGAAGCAATAAAGGATTTCACTTATGCTGATTATAACATCCCTAAAGGGTGGAAGGTATTTTTTATCTCTCTTGTAAAGCTACCTACACTCTGCATAGTTTTTACGATTTGATTACATCTAATCACACTTTGTTTTGTGCACATTTATACTCTTATTCTGTCACTACTCTCGAATCTCAACATGCGAGCGTTAGAGTTCTGCAACTAACATTTTTTGTCTTTAAAATGTACATGGTCTTTTTTTGGCAGTTGCACTGGAACACAGCTTCATCACATGTGGATCCAACACTTTTCCCAAATCCTGAGACATTTGATGCATCGAGATTTGAAGGAGCAGGACCTACACCCTTCTCGTATGTTCCATTCGGAGGTGGACCTCGAATGTGTATAGGACAAGAGTTTGCACGGCTAGAGATACTTGTGTTCATGCATAATATTGTGAAAAGGTTCAAATGGGATTTAGTGAATCCTGGTGAGAAGTTCAAGTATGATCCCATGTTAGAACCAGTAAAAGAACTTCCAATTCGACTTCAACCTCACCATTTCTAGTCAAATATGTTGTTCTCCATACACAGTGCATGGATTATAAAATAAGTTGTAATCTGATGTTAAACCACTGTATTTGAATTTTATTTCATTTTGTATCCACTAGCTTGGATAACTTCGATTATTTTAATCCGACAAATGTTAGGTTCATAATGGTGTGCCTACACATTGGGACTAGTTTGTCTTTCGGCTTCTATGGCTCGATCTTCCGTTATTTCTTTCCAAAGCCAAAAAAAGTGATTTAATGGCATTGATGCAATGCCTTCTGCTACTGCTATTGTTTTTTTTTTTCTGTTTAATTTGATAGTAGTTCATACAGCAATCCAATTGCATATAACAAACATGTTGAAAAGGCTCCAATTGCATATGACAGAAAGAAACTGCATATGAACATATGAAGGAAGCCTTATAACCTAAAACAATACCCTTCATTCTGCATATTTCTTTTATAAATATGCTTCAGGAACCTCATTGATTATGGTGAATGTTTTTTCATTATAGACCTCATTGCTTGCTTGCTGCAAAGGCTCCAATGAATCTACTATATCGCGCATTAGAGGCCTCGCTTTTGGATTGCGGTTCAAGCAATGATAAACAAGCATTGCAGCCTTGTAAACTCCTTTTATTGGATAATCACCTTCCAGCCTTGGATCTATAATATTTAGCAATTTCTTCTTTTCCTTCAGCAAGGGAAGAGCCCAATCTACTAGGTTCTGCTCTCTAGCAGGTCTTAACCTGTCTAAGGATTTTCTCCCAGTTAGAAGTTCAAGAAGAACAACACCAAAACTGTAAACATCACTTCTAGGGGTTAGATGACCTGCACAATAAATGGTTATGGTGTCAATTTGTATATAAATACATAGGACAACCATAAGTGTTCCACAGTTTGATGGCCTTTATGTCTAGTGAAATATGAACCTACAATTTCATTCCCCTGAAACCCCTCTTAACATTGGACATTATGTTGCATAATATAGTGCTGAATTCTAGTTTTTAAAGTCACTTTACCTGTCATTATGTATTCGGGTGCAGCATACCCATATGTTCCCATTATCCGAGTCGAAACATGGGATTTGTCTCCAACTGGTCCATCTTTGGCAAGGCCAAAGTCAGAAAGTTTTGCATTATACTCCTGTTTTTTGAAACATGTATAGAAATACTCAAGACACTCCTATATATATATATATATAATATTCAAGATAGTGAGCTCTTTCAATTTTTGGTGGATCAAAATAACAGCTTAGTTTAGAAACATTGTAGTTTTTGCTGTACATGAGTATAAACTAACATTCATGCACAAACTCAGGCATGTGTATTTTCACTATTATGCAAAATTTGTGGATTCTGCTTCAACATCTGATATTTAACTAGAGATATTTTTTGCTGGTAAGTGCATGTTTGCTGAAGTAAAAGTACATCAAACATAAGTGGAAACTAGATATCTATTGTTTGGTTTTAAAAAATATGATTAAACTTGACAGAAACAAAACACTCTTATTTAGCCTGCTATAGTGTCTGTCTTGAAGAAAAGTATGGTAAAGTTTGACAACATAAACTACAACTACAATTTTTATGAAAAATGTTGATTTGAACTATCTCTTCACCAAAAGAAATGGTATGGTTTATTCTTTTCATTCATAGTTAACATAAACCCTTAAAAATGTACTGACCAGGTCCAATAAAATATTTGATGTCTTAAAATCACGATATATGACAGGTTTGTCTGCTTCATGAAGAAATGCAAGTCCCTTTGCAGCACCTAATGCAATCTTCATTCTTATGGACCATGGCATAGGAAGCAATATTTCTGCAATATTTAAGTTAAGACACATTACTTATATATACTACAAAATTAAAGAGGTATGTTTCTTTAACTTTTGACTATCATAGATTAAAAATGAAATGCATGTTGTTGTGGGTTTTATGTGAGCCAAGTTAACATCAAAATCAAAGAAAGTGGAAGATGCAATATCACTTTTGTCCTCTTTATTTAAAAGATGATTACACAATTATCCTTATAATACACATTAAAAATTCAATTGTCTCTCCATTAATGGAGAGTAATCTTACTCTCATAAATTTTATCACTTTATATGTCACTTGATATTATAAAATAATGATAATATTAGAATATATTTTTTATTTTTCCTTTAAAAATATAATTAACAATCAGAAATATACAATAATATATAATTATATATTACTCAAAATATTAGTTAAAGATGTGCGTGTAGCACCCTCCCAAATTTACTTACCCACTTACCTTAACATATGATAGAGTGTAGACAGTCTTAATAGGAAGGTATTAAATTTAAAGCCTAAAAATGAATCTTAATGATAAAAATTTTGTTGTGGCAAAAGCATTAAATGTGCCAGATAGAAACATTGAACTTATACAAATTTTGTTTATAGTTGCAGTATGACATGTTCCTATGAATCTATGATTGAAAATTTGTGCCTGATTTAATATGGTTTGGTGCATTAGGATATGTACAATCTTGACTTTTAATGTGGTTGTATCATTCTAATTCAAAACAACACAACTAGGGTGGAAACAGGTCAGACCAGACTTTGTCTTAAACATGTCGAGTCTATATAGCACATAAAAGTCTGTGCTTGACTTGTTAGTCTGTTTAAAAAAAAATCAAAACCTAGGTCTGACCTGTTTAAAAGTCTAGTTTGTTAGCCTGTTTAAAGTCCTGTAAAAGTAAAAAAAAATATTAAAAAAATTATGTACAAACTAGAAAAATATATTATAATTATAGCAATTAGTGTGAATTTTTTTTACATTGTTATCACAATTATTTACATCATCTTCCAATGTTACATCATGTATTTGAAGAATTTGTGGTGACTTTGAGGTTAGAATATACAAAACAATATCTTTTAATATCATAGTAAAATATGACATTGTTCTAATATTTAACATGATTTAGGTTATGTATTTAAGCTTAAGTAATCCAATTATTAAATAGTTTAATCTCTAAGTCATAGTGTATTTACATAAAAAAATAATTATTTAGTTTTTTTTTTTACATATTATAAAAAAATAATTTATAAATATATAATATTATTACATAGGCCGATCTGTTAGACTTAATAGGTCTTTTAAAAGATCTGAGTCTGACATGTTTAGGTTAAATAGGTTATTGGATAAACCTAAACTTGACCTGTTTACCGAAAATGTCTGGTCTAGTCTAACCTGTTATAGGTTAGACACTATCCCTTGATAGGTGGTCTGACATGTTTCCACCCTTATACACAACCAATATCAAATTATGGAAATATCCTCTAGTTTTTTAATGGGTTACTAGGATTTTCTTTATCTCTATTTTCCATTTTCAGTTAACCAAGTAAAAATTAAAATATTAGATCTTCATTAAATGAACCTTCACTTTTCTATGCACGTATATCAAACTCTATTAGTATAATTTTTACTACTAAATGAATGTTAAATAAGCTTATGAGGGTGATTATGGTTGACACATTTCATAATTATCATATACGTAAAGTTGAAAACTCCATGTGCGAGTTAATTTTATAAATATAATTTATGACTTTAAGTTTTCATTTTCTCTTTCTTTCCCTTCTAAATCTAATTTGCAAATGCATCCTATGGACAATAAAATAAACATGGCACTTGTGTAAGGTGTTGTTTCAACTCAAGAGCATTTTCTCATGCAATTATACTTAAGAATCTTTTATAACTATTGTACTAAAAATGTCATGGTGTGATGGTAAGGAAAACTTCTTAATTTGTACAACTCCAACAATGTGTGTCATTATTGTCTCTTATTCTATCAAACATTTTTAGTGGGACAATTGAGAACTTAGATTACATACATTGAATAATACATAGTAGAAATTAACAATTTTATAGCCATTATTCCTAAGGATATTTAATATCAATAAAGAGCACAAAATTTCATTATGCAGAAAAGGTGGCATAGAATACTTACTTGAAAACAAATTATTCTCCACACTTCCCCGAGCCATATACTCATATATTAGCACCCTATGTTCATCTTCACAGCAATATCCAATCAACTTCACTAGATTTGGATGTGAAAGCTGTCCCAAAAATATAACTTCTGCCTACAAACCAATCAAACCTTACATTTTTTAACCATACACAAAAAATATCGATATTCGGTGACATATTTATCAATACACGACAACTTTCGTGACATATTTCAGATTTATAGCATAAAATATCGATATCCGATGCTATAAACTACAAAGTTGTTGTAAATATATAGACATTAAGATTAATTACCAGCCATTCTCTATGCCCTTGATGACTATTGTCACCATCATGAACCTTAACAGCTACAGCAAGAGAAGGAAGACCTTCCCTTAACTCCTCAGAAATAAAGCCTTTATAAACACTTCCAAATCCTCCTCCTCCCAATACACTATCTGACCTAAAATTTGCAGTGATTATCTTTAATTCATCATAAGTGAATGCAACTAATGGATTCACAGCTGAATTTCCACGTAGGTCTTCTACTTCTTCAGGATTTGATGGTAACTTATTATCATCATTCCTTTCTTTCATTACCTGCTTTTGCTCTTTTTGGTGAATCATATACAGAAATGAGAACAAATAATAATAATAACCAAAAAGAATAAATAAACAATCACATTAATTGGTGGAAAAGTAATCCTGTGTTACATGTAACATACATCACATGTCCTGAACGGTGTCGATCTCATTTTTTATCCCGAACCAATGAGAATGTTACGTCTTGTTTTTAAAAAAAATCTTTTATTCATGTGGTAATATGTCATTGGTCTAGGATAAGAAATGTGATACTGTCCAGGATAGGTAATCCCGTATCATTGAAAAATTTAATGATGGGTAACTTCACTATACAAGTATAAACTTTCAACTATGGCATGGAAAAAATATTGAAATTCTATGATGTAATAAAGTTAAGGAATATATATAATTCCATTTCATATTCCACCACAGAGAATACAGGGAAAGGAAAAAGGTTAGACACTATCAAAAGCATTGGATTATGAAAATATATTATAATAATTGTTATGAAGATATGGATTATATTTTAAAACCCCACCAATAGTTTTCATAGAATTAGCTAAGATAATATTACAAACACTAAAGTTTTGGAGGTTTCCACTATCCACATAAGACACACTTTTGAAGCAGACATAAGGAAAAGGTGATCAAGGCTCATATTAACAAATTCTATAGTGAATTTAATTACTTTAGAAAAGTGAAAAAGATTTTTGAAGACAGCATGTAACTCATATATAGAGATTATATTTCTGTTTTCCCCCTTTCTTTTTCTTCAAATGATTTAATTTGCTGAATATTTACATGCCTACAAGGATGAACCTAAGAAGCTAGCACTATATACAAAAGTTTTGCGGTATTAGCATATGATTTAATTACTAAAATACCAAGAAAGTGTTCAATGAAAACATAAGAAAAGGTGATGATTAATGAATGAAAGAAGGGAACAGAAATACTCCAATAAATTAAGCAAAAGAAGAAAAGAGATAAAGAAACCATTTGAAGAGATAAATGAAATACAGAAATAGGAAAGGTATGTTTATTTTTTTTGTTTGCCTGAAAAACCAACCTGACTTTACATTGGCTGAGACTCTATAATCTGATGGTTCCAACTTACACCAACAATTACCCATTATACCAAATCCAGATATGCAGATTGCACCACCTTCTTCACCAACACCCCATCACAAAATCCAGAACCTTCCTTTTTTCTGTGTTTTGATTCTCACCTTTTAAAAAACATGGCTTGGATTTTAGGCCAAGGAACACATAATACAAGAAAACAAGTCCGAAGGAAAAGAAATAAAAAACATGCTCTCTATAGTAGTTTAGCTAGTGTTTATGACATAAACACTTATTGACAACACAACAGTGTGAATAGGAAGATTTCTTTTGAAGAAAGAGTGGAATATAATTCAGTGATGGCAATGATGGGTTGAGTGTGAAGTTATGGAGTATTTGATGAGGTGGGTGAATGTGTGATGGTTCTAACTTGTTGGCTTGGCTATGGAGAAAGACACGTGGCCCCTATTTTTTTTTGTTATTATTGTTTTTACTTCATTATCATTTCGGTAAGAATGCATATGGACAGAATATGTGACAACATATCTATGTTCACTCCTACATGGTTTGACAAATATGCACTACCCACATTAATATGGAATTCATGTAGGTGTATGATGATTATTATTATTATAAGAGCATTTTCTTAAGATTAGTCGAGATATATTATGCATAAGGTGAATTTGATACATAATATATAAGATTAAGGAGAGAATACAGTGAATATGACCCACATGCACTGAGTTTGTGTTTCTGGTGATTCAAATTGTAGCTTTGTACACTTTCATATGTTAGTGCGCATAAGAATAATGGATACCCACTAATCTTTTTCCATCATTCTATATTCCAACTCACACTATGACTCTTTCTTCTACAAATGATTTTGCTTATTAATTCTCTCCAATCTCTTTTCTCTTTGTCCTTTTTCTTACTCATCTCCAATTTTAGCTGTAGGTGATGTGTACCCAAATTTGCAACCACCATACCTAGTCATTGTTCTTTCCTTTTTTTTTCTAACCTTAAAATTTCTGTGATGCTAATCACACACCAAATTTTACAAACTATTTTTATATAAGTGACCATGGTACAAATTATTGGTAATCAAGGTGCCCACGAGGTTATTATAGAGTGTAATGAAGAAAGTAAGTTATTTGGTTAGAAAAAGGCTAATAGCAACCAATAAAGTGAGTTATTTGGTTAGAAAATTGCATCCAAATATAGTGATCAAAATAATTAGTTGGTGTGCCATGACTTTTATGAAAAGCCAAAACAAAAATAACTTATCCCCTGCTCCGCAACATTGTTTAATTCCTTGTGTCCCATTGTTTTGGACTCTCAAACGGTCATCTCTTTGCTTAATTGGTTTACCATAATAATTAGGTTAGGGAGGGATCCACTTACTTCAAAAGTAAGTGGAAAAAGTCTTAGTCATTTAATTTCTCAAGAATGATTAGTATAAAAACTCTGTTTAGAGTAAGTCTATGAGATTTGAATTGTAACCTAATTGATAATTGTTTTGATGTGCCTACTAATTATTAGGATAAAAATGTAAGGTAACTTATGATTTTTTTTTACTTGTGTATTTATAAACTATTATAAATATATTCACATTATTCATATTTTTTGTGATCTCACAATCCCTAATTCCCTACTACCCTATTTGACTTTCTAGGTCACACTTCATCGTGAAGTAAACATACCCAATATCCACAGTGTCATAGGCAGCCCAAAGATAGGCCCAATCTTTTTTTTGTTTTTATAGGCCCTATGTTAAATAAAAAATATATGTTGACCCAACAATTTTACTAATACCTAATTCAGTAAATTTCTATCCTCGTTAAAATTGTACATCCATTATTTAATATATATTTTAGTATTTTATTTGTTGTAAAGTCATAAATATTGAGGCAGTTCAAGATTACATATTAGAAGGAGAACAACCAAGTAGAGATGAGAGTGAGAGAGAATATATTAGCAATGGCAAAAGAAAGGCATAAAGATGAGACTTTTTGTTTAATGGATTTGTCATGAAACATCACAGTCTTATACTTTTCTATCAATCAACTGTCTCAATTTGTGTTTAAATAATGTAATTTGAGTTGATAAAAAAACTTATGAATTCATCCGATTTCATCGAAGTTTGAGTTTACCCTAATTTACTTAAATTTATTCGAGTATGAGTTTTCATGTGATTTAACCATATCCTACCTCTTAAACTTGTACAAAATAAATAATGTTAAAACATATGTATTTAATTATAAAAATCTTAAGTTTGTTATAAGCATGTTCATAAACCTTAGCTTCCATCAAATTAATATCTTAGAGAGGCTAATGTGTGATTTTATAAGAAACTTAAGTGTAGATAAGCAAAGGCAAAGATGGATGATTATTTTAATGATACCTTGGAGAGGCTTTGCACAACATTAAAAGACAGATTGTAGTTTATTTTAGGGTTTTTTTTACCTCAGTCAGAAGGACAAGAGTTAAAAGAATATTGAAAGTGTATCTATCATCTCTTAAAACATCAAATATTTAAATTTTATATGCAAGTATATTTTTTAGTCCTTTGATAGCCTCTACCTTGGGTTGAGGTTAGGAATATACTTTAATTTATTCAATTAAATTATTTTAATACTTCACTATTCACAAAGGATATTCCACTATTACTTTATACCTTAGATTATTATTTATGCAGTCTTTTAGTTATTTCATGTAATTTTAATTTATACAATTTTATTCAAAAAATTAATCTTATGAATGTTCTTAATATTATAGTCTTGTTAGTAAATACAATTTTAATACGTTTAAATGTACTGTAGGTATATCATACAATTGTTAATTAGACATGTACAATGTATTAAGTAGACCTCAAGAAAATATTCCAAGACCTTCTAGAGGGTGAAAATATATAAGAATCGAATTAAAATTGAAAACTTATTGAATATGTGGATACCTCTACCCGCATGGGTACTCGCAAATAGTGTGGGTATGAACACGAGTATGCCCTATCTATGTTCGTCTGACTCCGTTCTCATCCCTATTTCTTTCATTATGTGAAAGTTATAATGTGGTTTGATGATTAAAGAAAATGAGTGAAGTGAAGGATTGAAGTTCGAGTCTCGTCCACAACAAATACTAACTTACTAACATTTGCTGATAAAAAAATAAGTGAGAATTGACTATATAGATTTAATGCCATCATAATATTCAATCATAAATTACACTATTTGATAAACGTTGATCTCTAAGTAATTCTTAATCATTCTACATATGATTTTTTAATCTTTCTCGTCATATATGAATTGGACTAGTCTTTATTTGATTTATCATTCATACATGTGCAAACCAACTTTTAACAATTCTATCGTTTTTATTTTATAACATAAGATACTCCAAATTTCTGACTGGCGTATTCATTTCTAATCATATATTGTCTAATGTATCTAATCATTTATATAAATACATGAACCTATTAATCTCCCAAATAAATTAAACTAGCATTGTATTATTGGAAACAAGCCTAAGCTTTTAGAAATTCAATAAATGAAATCAAAATATATTATTATTTAAATATATGCACATAAACAACAACCCAATTGAAAATAATACCAAAGTTTACTAATCTGTCGAAATGTCCTTATGTATTATTGAAAAAAACTCTAAAGTTTATCCAAATCAAGCTCATAAATACGTAGTGTATGTAGCAACGAATTAAAAAACACAAAAAAAAAACCAATATAATTTTATGTACGGTGGAATACCAAATTTCTGATTAAGCCCCCAAATGGAGATTATTTGAACTAGCGTGTCTTACCTATGGATCCAAATTCTTATTTTTTTTAATATTAAATATTTAATTTTAGATAATTATATTAAATTTTTTGTATTGAGTTTATATGGTATTATTAAAACCCATATTAAAAATTAAAGTGATGGCTTGATATTTTTGATATACATAACTTTTTCTAACTCTTATTGATATTTATTTTATTGTGTGGTAAATATTATCATAATAGTTAACTATACCATATAAATAGTTATAAAATGTTTTATATTTATAGAAGTATAGATATATGCACATTAATCCGACACATATATATGCTGCATTAATATATATATCAAAACTATTTTTAAAAGGAATCTATTTTTTCTATTTTTAGATATTGTAATTTATAGTTGAATATATTCGATTGAGATAATTGTAAGGTACAATTATATTAAACCTATCTGATCTCAAAGTATATATATATATATATATATCAAAACTAACTTTTTTCTATTTTTAAAAGGAACCTATTTTTTATGAACTTTAACTATTGTATACTTTTTATCTTAATATTTGTAAGGTACAATTATATTAACTAGTGTGTTGATAGGAACTATCGTGTTTGTCAACCCGCTTTTCTATCATTTGTAATATATTCTACATGCAATAAATGTCTAATATAGTAAATTGTGTTAGATATTGTAATTTATAGTTGAATATATTCGATTGAGATAATTGTTCAATTTTAATGAATGGATAATTTGAGATCAGATATTTTTTTACTTTATGCAACTCCACAAAATTGGTTAGCTTGCTCGAACTTTAGGAAAGACGAAATGTAACTGCCATAAAAAAGTTAGAGAAAATGTAATAAATTTCAGTCATGAAATTGTGAGATGTAATAAATTTCAGCCATGAAATTGTGAGATGAAATAAATACTTTTGGTTATATTTTTGTGGTTTTTTTTAAGATAGATGTATGGATTTTTCATCAAATAATTTAATATTCATCTTCAAACCTTCCAAATTTTACTTCATTTTCAATATCACTCTCTTAGTAATGTAAATGCATATGTGAAATTGGGATGAAATTAGGCTCACTTCACATTCTAATATATCTCTCTCCCTCATAGTTGTTATTAGCAAGAGCATTATGAGAAATTAAAAATTACACAATTTTAGTTGTTATAATATGTTTTCCCTTTATATTAGTATAGCGTGTTGACAGGCCCTATCGGGCCTATCAACCGCTTTCCTATTGTGTGTAACAAAATAAATGTCTATTGTAATAAATTCTATTACATATTGTAAGAAATATAAATAAATATTTAAATATATCTTGGAAATAAATGAGATTTCTTTGTTATAATAAATTATATTACATATTGTAAGAAATATAAATGAGTATTTAAATATATCTTGAAATAAATGACATTTCTTCGAACACATATAAGAATTGAGTGAGTATAAATTAAAATTGTGGAAATATGAAATTGTGAAAGGTAATTAGAAATGAACAACTTTTTCCTCTATTCATGCTAATTTAGAGAGAGTGTTTATGAGAGAGAGGTTGAATAAATGTTGTTGAAGTAAAAAAGCAAACATATTTACATTGAAAGACTTATAAATTTATATAAATATACATTATAAATAGTAAATGGTAAAATATGAAAACATAAATTATATCATGAGTGGTTAATTTATGTTTTCCCTTTATAAGTATTATAGATTATAGATTATAGATATAGATTATAGATTATAGATATAGATTATAGATATAGATACATAAATATAAATATATGGAAATATAAATAGATAGATATTATGTCGATGTGAATGTAACAACATTTGATAGAAATAATTTTGATGTATATAATAATTTTATCTAACTTGGATAGGATTGCCTCAGTTAGGTGGAGAATGTATGTGGTCTAAAAAATATATTTTTAGTATCACTCTACCTTTATGTCATAAAAATAACTTTAATTATAATAGCCTAACATTTAAATTATTTCAAAGTGATATAAAAACCATGGTGGAATGCTTTTGCATTGTTCATTGTCCACAACCTTTATTGTTATTCATCATTTCTCTGTGTCAAATTTTATTTACTATTAAGGTAATGAATTAATTTCTTTCGGATATATATCTGTTCCTAATACTGCTATCAGAAATTAAACATTTGACTTTTTAATTATTGTCGAATCTAATAAAGTCTTACACTATTTGACAAATCTTGTTGGCTATCAAATCATATGATAGTAAAATTAAGGAAAATGATATACTTAGACAATATCAAAACACATACAAATTCTTCCACACTATGAGAAAATGATATATTTCACAAAAAATACATCATTTATTTATTTATGATTGATTTATAATTAATTAGTTTATTGTGAAATAAGAAAATTTGCAATGTATAAAAATATTACCATTAATAACAATAAATAATAAAATTAATTCACTGTCTAAATATAGATATTAATCCTACTATTCATTCAATTAAAATAATATAAACCTCAACCACCAAAGTTGTATGAGTTTGATATAAAATTATTATATAATCCATTATTCATATTAAATGATGATTATTCTTTAAAAGATCATTATAAATAAATTATAAATTATATATTAATTAGATATAAATATTTACATCTATAATAAATAAATATTACACTTAACTTCAAATGACTTTAGCCATGATATTTCGGTGCACAGCATGAGACAGATACCACAAGTCCAGCTGGACAAGGATATTTATGTCATTTTATAATTAGGGTTTCCATCTTTTGCCCAAAAGGGCGCTTCTCCAAGATTTAGAAAAGGAAATGTTAACATCACCAATCACCTCACCCAAAACATAAACAACAGACCAATAACAAAAAAACAAAACCCAAATTAGAAAAAACAACACAACAGTTACAAAGCACGTGTACAAATCCACCAATGACAAATAGAGAAGTAGATGAGAGCGTAACCCGCGGGTGAGATAAAGAAGATTGAGAAATGAGAGCGTGTTGGTGCTATTTGAATCACCGCTTGAGAATGAACAAAACCCTCTCTCCGTAAAAACCCAAACCCTTGGCGGCTGCGAGAACCTTTTTGATTCCCTCTCTCTCTCCTCTATATTTATCTCTTTCTCGCTCCTATTAGGGTTTCGATTTGGGGCTAAAACCCTTTCGATTTCGATTTGTGGTTTTCGGATTTGGATTTTGGGCTCTGTTGTTTCTCTTATCTAGAAGATTAAGATCTCGTGATTGATTTGAACATGACTACCGTTGCTAGTGCCGCTG
Organism: Lupinus albus; assembly: GCA_009771035.1. Lineage (NCBI taxonomy): Eukaryota > Viridiplantae > Streptophyta > Magnoliopsida > Fabales > Fabaceae > Lupinus > Lupinus albus. The sequence goes on from CM020005.1 coordinate 4,723,334, forward strand.
ATCGTATCCTTATTCATTGTCTGATTTGATTTTGCATATGATGTGAAATTTATGTGCTTTGTTCTTTATTCATTGATCTGTTTTCGTAAACCTATGGTTAGGTGGAAGTAATTTTGGTTAGTTTGCATTTTGGTTTCGGGTTTACTTGGATTTTTTGCAGTTGATTTAGGGATTTAATATTTTTTTGCTTACAAATTTGTGTTTTGATTGGGATTAACTTTTTGATTTGAAAGAATATGCGAATTGGTCGTTTGAGATTTTGGGCATTTGGGGTTTATTACAGACTTTTGTGCTTGAGGTTATAGGTTTGGGAGGATTTTCTGGATTTTTGTATAAGGGTTTACACGTGAGCTGAAAATTTTGATTTTGCCAGAGTTGTGTTCCTTCACTCTTGTTTAACACAGAAGCAACTGATTTGCTGCAAAACTTGACATTAGACACTAAGCCCAAGTCTCTGGAAATTCCTGAGCCAACCAAGCAGGTATTTTTTTGGTGTTTAATATCTTTAACTAGAATTTCTTATTGAAAGTCTTAATGGTGTCAATATATCATTTGATATATGAAATATTTTATGTTATGTCTGAAAACAAATTGAAATGTATTCATACTTGGGTTGTGCAGGTCTCTGGAAATCAATATGGAACAGTTGATTCAGGAAATGCTCTGAATGGCCAGGTCCCACCTTATGATCGGTCTCTAACACCTCTGTTACAAGATTTTATGGATCCCGCAATGTATTACTTTCCAAGTGGTTACCCGTCTACTGCCTATTATTATAGTGGTAATTTAATGGATTAATACTTCACCATATGACTCTATGCTTATTATAATTATTAGTTGCTTGATTACTGAATGTGTTGGATAATGTTGAAATATAATAATTTTATTAGAAATATATTAACTTTATGTATGCTGAATTCTGCGTAATTTTAGGTTATGATGGGGCTGGTAATGACTGGGAAGATTATTCTAGATTTATGAATCCCGAAGGAGTTGATATGACTTCTGTAAGTGCCTACTCTTAATTTAGTACAATAGTTTTTCTGTTCTTTGACCTGATTGCTAATGGATTATTTGCATTACATTTGTCAGGGACTTTATGGAGATAATGGTTCTCTGCTGTATCACCACGGATATGGATATGCACCCTATGCGCCCTATTCACCAGCTGGGTCTCCCGTTCCAACCATGGGAAATGATGGACAACTGTATGGGCCACAACACTATCAGTATCCTCCATATTTCCAGCCATTGACTCCAACTAGTGGTGGGTCTTTTGCACCAACTGCAACGGTTCCTCCTCAGAGGGAGATTGCCACTTCAGTAGATGCTGCTGATCAGAAACCCCTGCCCGTGGAAACTGCTAATGGTGTTGCAAATGGTGGAAATGCAAAAGGTAACAATGGTTCTACTCCTGTTAAATCATCCCATCAAAATTATTTTAGTTCCAATGGTTCATATGAAAGTGGTTCTATGTCAGGTCGTGGTCCTACTTCAGGTTATCAGGATCCTAGATTTGCTTTTGATGGTGCACGCTCACCTGTCCATTGGGTAGATGCCCCACTATTTTCAGACCCGCAGCAAAAACCTGTAAGTAGCTCACCAATCACCTCCTCAATTCCAGGTGGCAATAACAGTACTGCATCAAGGAACCAGACCTTCCGTCCTAATTCTCAATTTATGGTAAGCTTTTTCTAGTTTTTTTAATTTCTGTTATATGTTACGGCTTGCAAGTTGAACGTCTGTTTGAGTAGTAGAACTTATTTTAGCAATGTGTATGCCTGTGTCTTCAAGGACAATGTTTTGTTACAGAATTTCAACTTCTTGCATTGTTGTTTCCTTTCTAATTACAGGGCTTACAACATCCAAGACCAATTCCTGCACTGGGAGCAAACCCTGGCTTCATAAACAGGATGTATCCTAATAAGTTATATGGTCAGTATGGAAATACAATGAGATCGGGAATGGGTTATGGAGCACATGGATATGATTCTCGCACAAATGGACGGACTTGGTTAGCTGTTGACAATAAATACAAAACTAGAGGACGAAGTGGTGGTTACTTTGGCTATGGCAATGATAACATGGATGGTTTGAATGAACTGAACAGGGGACCTAGAGCCAAGGGCAATAAGAACCAAAAGGGTTTTGCTCCAACTATTCTCGCAGTGAAAGGACAGAATTTGCCTGCAACTCTAAGCGCGGGTGAGGAGGAAGATAAGACTATTTCCGCTCCAGACCTTGATCAATATAACAAAGCTGAGTTTCCTGAAGAATACACTGATGCCAAATTTTTTATCATCAAGTCTTATAGTGAGGATGACATCCATAAAAGCATCAAGTATAATGTGTGGGCTAGTACACAAAATGGCAACAAGAAACTGGATGCTGCATACCAGGATGCCCAGCAGAAACCTGATGTCTGCCCTGTGTTTCTTTTTTTCTCGGTATGCAAGCATCTTTGGGCCATTGTTTATTGCTACATTTTTGTTTATTTTGTTATTTTATCTGATTTGTGTACTGCCTATGCAGGTTAATACTAGCGGGCAATTTGTTGGTGTCGCTGAGATGATTGGTCCAGTTGATTTTAACAAGAGTGTTGAGTACTGGCAGCAAGACAAGTGGAACGGTTGTTTTCCTCTTAAGTGGCATATTGTTAAGGATGTTCCCAACAATCTGTTGAGGCACATAACATTGGAAAACAATGAGAATAAGCCTGTCACTAACAGTAGGGATACCCAAGAGGTAAGTTCTGTTATGCTTATGCAGTTCTTAGTTATTCATGGTGGTGCCTTTCATCTGATCACCTAATTTTATGTTTGCAGGTACTGTTGGAGCCTGGTCTGAAACTCATCAAAATTTTTAAAGAGTATACCAGCAAGACATGCATCTTAGATGATTTTGGGTTCTACGAGTCTCGTCAGAAGACAATTTTGGAGAAGAAAGTGAAGCAACAATACCCAAAGCAGGCAAAGACTTCTTTTTAGTATTTTATTCTTGTCGAGTTATTTGTAATTTTTTGATCGTATGTGCTTATGATAATTTTGTCATTTTGAATTGCAGGTATGGGAGGGAAAGTCCATTGATGAGAAGACAGAGATAAATGGTGAACTTCAAGCTCAAAACCTGGGAGTTGCATCAGAATTGCTCAAGGACTTGACTCCGGCTGAGAAGGATACTGACGATCATAAACTTTCTGAGAATGGATCTGTTGCTAAAACTGGAGATGCCCCAAAGGGTGCTAAACCAGTTTTATCTGAGACTAAGATTTCAGCAAATGGTACTGCTAATGGGTTTTAAGCTCTGTTCAGTGATGGCGGTGCCAATCTTGTATCAGTGGATATATTGCTCCTTAGAGAATGGAATAGCTTAGCTATTGGTTCCGCCTCATTGAATCTGTCTAGCCCTCTCTTTTGTCTGAAGATGATAGGTGGACTGGTGATGATAAAGATCTTTATATTTGAGATTGGCTGGGAGGAGGTAGTTCATAGAATGTTAGTACCAACCCCTTCTCGTTGGGTCTTGTTTTACAGTGGTTAGCTCCAAATAGGTTTTCTTTACTGCCTAGGGTTTTGGGTTTTTTTTTTTAGTTTTTCTGCTTAAAGATCTGCTTATATATTGTTTTTTCGTTTGGACTTCATCCTTTCAGTTTCCTTTATTTTCTTCCCTTTTATTTCCTTTACTTGGTGGTCGTTTCCTGTCTTGTAAATCTTGATTTACTTGGTTGTTACTTCCAACAGAGGCAGAAGCAAGATGGGAAACTGTGAAAAAATATATTGGTTTTTTATGTTTTTGGTCTCCCTAGTTTTTATTTTGTCTGAAGATTGATTGAGCAAATTGGAGAATGGATGTTTGGACAATCTATTATGTAATAGGGTATTTTCTGTCTATAAAGGCCACCTTTATGTTTAATTCATGTGCTCTTCTCCATATTTTTAACTTCCACCCTTTCCTTACCTGCAATATTTTGTAGAGAACAGATCTTCTGTCTTTTAGTCAATTATAACTAGTTTCCAGCATCTTAGGTACCAAATACTTTAATCAATATATATATATATATATATATATATATATATATATATATATTAATTGATTCACTGCTAACTCAATAATTGTAATGTTGAAGTTTTTGTCTTCCAACCTTTGACACTTGCCCCTGATAACGATGTGATTATCAGTTTTTGTGCTCTTGCTCTAGTTTTTGACAACGTTTGATGGTTGAAGCATTGTTTCCAAATGACTTTGAACTTGATATAATAGTTATTTAAGGTTAATGTATTCAAAATGTTTATTGGGTCATCCATTGTGATGTGCCAGAAGCCCAATGCATTGGAAAGTCTATGTTAGTGTTAGAAGGAAAAAAACTAGATACTAGTGGCACTTAAGCTAGGAGGACTCTTATGTCTATTTCTTGCATGTTAGTTTTCTTGCATTTCTTGTTTGAAGGTGGGTTCAAATAGGGATGAGCGTGAGCCGAATTGAGACAAATTAATGCATGTCCTTACCTGACTTTAAATATTGTTCGAATTATTTTTCTGAACCCGGATATGGCCTTATACCCAGAGTTAACCCGACCCTAAATATTCACAGCGTCAACCTTTAAACCCGGACCCAACCTTAGACCCGATTAAATATAACGTATACTCATTTTACATAAGTCTTCTAAATATTATTTATTATTGTGAATATATAATTTGACATATAAAATAATATATGTGTATATATATTATTAAACATGTATATATGATGAAAAAATAGAGAGTCAATAATATTTTCGACGAAAAAAGTATTATTACTCTGTATATATTTGAACAGAGACACATACAAACATAACGAGTGAGTGACCATGAGACGGATCGAGATGAGTCATGCTTGGTCCCAACTCGGCCCTAAATATTGATTTGATCTAATTTTTGAACCCGAACCCGACCATAGATCCGATGAAGTAGTGTTTGAAAGCTCACCCCTAGTTCCAAAGGTATCATTAATACACATTAGTCTTTGAATGCTTCTAAACTGTATAGTTTATTCTATTTATAAGTTGAAGCTAATATTTTAAAAGTATAGTTAGACTGCATCATCCATAATTCATTCCTGATATATATAATATGTAAAAATTTATATAAAAATCACTATTCATTTATATAATTTATATATTGTGTATAATGTGTAACAAATCACTACTCATTTATATAATTTATAATTTTTTCTCCATAATTTTTTTCCTGTAGAAATAAGCAAAACAAAAATCACAAATGGATCCTAAAACCGATACATTTTTCTTTCAAATTTACCTTCTGCAAACAATTACATAGTTTAAGGTTTTTGATGCAAACAACGAAATCTTTTTCCTTTCAGCCTTAACAATGTCGATGTCGACAACTCTTTCCAAAACCTTTTCATCAATCCCTCCCAAAAACCACCTTATCTCTTTCTCTAGACTCACCCATCTCTACTCTAATTCACGCAACAATCACTTTCCCGAAAAAATCGCTTCAAAATACGATCTTGATGAGAAAATTTCACCCGAAGAAGCTCAATCCCTGAAACCCACTTCGGTTCTGTCGAAAGATCATTTCTTGGATACCCTTCTAAGTCACAAGACCAACCCCGAATCAGCTTTGAAGCTATTCAAAGAGGTAAATAGAAAACGAGGGTTTGTGAAAAGTGTTGATGTTTTCTCTTTGTTGCTTCATATTCTGGCTTCAAGTCCTGAAACACATGTGGCTGCTCGGGATTTGCTCTATAACTATGTATTTGGGAATTCAGGTCCTGCTGCCATGGTGTTTGTGGAACAGTTGGTAGAGTGTGCAGGAAGGTATGGCTTTGAATCCAATTCACAGGTTTGTAATTACTTGTTGAGTAGTTATGTTAGAGCTAATAAGGTCATAGATGCTGTTGAGTGCTTTAGAACCATGTTGAAGCATGATGTGGTACCGGGGGTGATGAATATGAATACCCTTTTGACTGCAATGGTTAGGAGAAACTTGATTGATGATGCACGTAACTTGTATGATGAAATGGTTCTAAGAGAAATTTATGGTGATTGCGTTACCTTGCATGTCCTAATGCATGCGTGTGTGAAAGGAGGAGAGATTGAGGAGGCTGAGAAGTATTTCAAGGAGGCTTGCGATAGAGGGTTGGAACTTGATGCAGTTTCATACAGCATTCTTATTCAGGCTGTTTGTAAGAGGATGGACTCAAATTTGGCATGTAAGCTGTTGAAGAAGATGAAAGAGTTGGGTTGGGTGCCATCTGAAGGTACATATACTTCTGTGATTGGTGCTTGCGTGAAGGAGGGAAATGTTGTCGAGGCATTGAGGCTTAAGGATGAGATGGTGAATAGTGGTATGCCAGTGAACACAATTGCTGCAACAAGTTTGATGAAAGGGCATTGTGTGCAAGGGGATGTGGATAGTGCATTAAGGTTGTTTGACGAGATTGTTGAGGCTGGTGTCACTCCCAATGTTGTCACTTTCTCTGTTTTGATAAATGGGTGCTCTAATAGTGGGAATATGGAGAAGGCGTATGAACTTTACTCCCGAATGAAACTCATGGGTATCCGACCTACTGTCTTTATTGTAAATTTTCTGTTAAAAGGATTCAAGAAACAGAATTTGCTAGAAGATGCATATAAATTGCTTGACGAGGCAGTTGAACATGGTATTGCCAGTGTTGTTACATATAACATCCTTTTATCCTGGCTATGTGAACAGGGTAAGGTTAATGAGGCTTGTAATTTGTGGGAGAAAATGACTGCTAAGGGTATTGTTCCTTCACTGGTTTCTTACAACAACATAATTTTTGGTCACTGCAAAAAGGGTTGCATGGATGATGCATACAGTGTGATGAATGATATTCTTAAGCAGGGTTTAAAACCAAATGTTTTCTCATACACTATTTTGATAGGTGGCTTTTTCAAGAAAGGTGATTCTGAGCGTGCATTTGATGTATTTGAGCAAATGGTGGCTGAAAATGTTTTGCCCACAGATTTCACTTTTAACACCATTATAAATGGCTTGTGCAAAGTTGGTCGGGTGTCTGAGACGAAGGAAATGCTGGACAATTTTGTCAAGCAGGGTTTTGTTCCCACTTCTATAACTTATAATAGCATAATAGATGGATTTATGAAAAAAGGTGCAATTGACTTAGCACTGTCTGCCTACAGGGAGATGTGCAAATTTGGTATTTCACCAAATGTTATCACCTATACTAGTTTGATTAATGGATTTTGCAAAAGCAATAACATTGATCTTGCTCTGAAAATGCAGAATGATATGAAAAAGAAGGGATTGGAATTGGATATTACTGCATATAGTGCTCTCATTGATGGTTTCTGCAAAATGCAAGACATGGAAAGCGCATGCACATTCTTCTCTAAACTTTTGGAGGTTGGTTTGGCTCCAAACACAATTGTTTATAACAGCATGATTAGTGGCTTCAGAAATTTGAAGAATATGGAAGCAGCACTTAACTTGCACAAAAATATGGTAAGTAATAATGTTCCATGTGATTTACAAACGTACACCACACTGATTGGTGGACTTTTAAAAGAGGGTAAGTTGAGTTTTGCTTCAGATCTTTACTCAGAGATGCTTTCCAAGGGTATTGTGCCTGATGACCTCATGTGTACTGTTCTGACAAATGGACTGTGCAAGCAGGGGCGACTAGAAGATGCATACAAGACTCTAAAAGAAATGGATAGGAATAATATAACACCGTCTGCTCTTGTTTATAACACTTTAATTTCTGGACACTTTAGGGAGGGGAATCTGCAAGATGCTTTTAGACTTCATGATGAGATGCTTGATAAAGGTCTTTTGCCCGATGACACTACATATGATATTCTTGTAAATGGAAAGTCCAAGAGATCACTTGCTCTTGCCGGAGTTTAACTCAAGTAAAAAGGACTGAGATTGCTTTATTTTTCCATTGCTTATCTTAATGGCCAACAAACATGGACCGAATTTACTCGGAAATTTCATCTTGATTTCTTTTATAGAAATTGTAATTCTCTCATTTGGATTAAGGGTTTCCGGTAGTGATTATAGCCGAAATGAGTTGTCAGTTAGACTCTTTGGCCAACTGCATAACAATGGTGATGGTAGGATATTTTCCAGATATTTAAGCTCTTGCATAACAGGAATTTCCAATAGTTGCAGTGCGGGAGTGCTTGCTTGTGGGGCTATTTGCCGTTGGAGGACACACTCTCTTCAGGTGTGATCTTAACGTACATATTGTTTTCTTTTATGGATTACATTTTTACTTTCATTTTATGTGAGGGAAGAAGGCTAGGTCATATGATATGTTGTTTTGGTCTTACCAGTGACTGTTTGGTACCATTTTGCCCAAACAAGAATCTGCATCTGGTTGTTGTTTCTCTTTAGACAGTCATGCTGGAGTTTAATTGTGATTTTTGGTTTAGAATGGGATTTTGCATTTATAGTCTTATACTATTTACTTGATTGAAAATCATGGTTGCTTTGTGTTTCGTTATATTGTTACTTAATTGAACAATTGTTTTCTTGCTTGCTTTGTTTTGTGGCTATAGCCCATATAATTGTCAAAAGCAGTTAACACCTTTCTTGAGTAGTAAAACAATAGTTCATTGATGTTTGTATGGGTTTGGAACCTTGGAAGGAATGCAAAACATATATCTTTCTTTCCATGCATTTTAACTGTTGATGTTTTATGAATTTTATTCGCCAAGAATTTGTTGCCTTTTTAAAATTTTGCCATGTCTAGATACTGTTCTGCACTCCTATATCTGAACACTTTTTACAGCTTCTTAATGTCATATAAATTGAGTAACTACTGCACTCTTCCCTGTCTTCCTCAGGGTCTCCTTTTGGATTGGAGATGGATTTTATTTTCATTTTAGGCTGTATTTTGATTTTGGTCTTTCTGGTCATAGAATGGCTTCTAGTCTCATTGCATTCAAGTTTTGTAACAATGTTATTAAAATTGTTCCAGTGATTGAACTGGTCGAGACACTGATTCAACCAGTGTGTTACTAATTAAACAAAGTACCAGTTAAATATAATTTTTTTGTATTTTAATATAAATGTGATCCATTTTTTTCAAACACTGGATTGAAATAACATAAAAGGAAAGTAAAAACCTAAAGAAGAAGGTGATAAATATTATAATTTGAGGTATTTAACACATAAATTCGTTCAGCCTAGTTGTGAGCTTGGCCTTGGTACCCATTGGTTGTTGCAGGTTTGACACCTAGCAGTCTCATTTTGTGAAAAATGATTTCTCTACAATCATTCAGCGGCCAACAGTGTGGTCAAAGAGTAGTCAACAAGTTGTTCGACCTGTTCATCATGGTTATGACCGGTTCTCGCCTGTTTCAACCGGCTCACTCCAGATTTAACTGGCTTTATTGCAGAACTGGTCCAGTTGGGTAACTGAATCGGTCACCTGGAAGCTTCCACAATTTTCCAGTTGAACCACCCGGTACGGTTTGGTTTTAATGACATTGTGCCTGTTGGAGGGTCTCTTTCAATTTTGGAGATCTGGCTTCTGGCAAGTCATACTAGACTGTGATTCTGAAGTGATACCTTATCTAATATCCGGTAACAGAAAGGGAGGGAACAAGAAGCGCTTCTTCATACCTTAACTTGCTCATCTTAACTTTTAACCATATTTTAGCAGGAATTGAATGGTCTTCAAGGATGGATGTTGCCGAATAAGAAGGCACATATGTTATAACAGTTGAAGTTTCAGGTATCTGTATCAGTGCCTTATGAGTTGAGGTTCATGATCAAAAGTAAGAAGCATTTCTTATGGAACTTTCCAAAGGCACAACTTACTGAACATAGTTTCTAAAATATGTGGAAGGATAGGTGAGGAACAAATGCATTTAGTGGGTGCCAATACATGACAGGTACAAAGTACCTGCTAGCTGTGTGAACTATGACAAGTATCAAAGAAAATCTTAGAAATGAAAATATGAAATGCTGCCATTGCATATGTGTGAACAGAGGAATAGCCTGTTAAATCAAATTGATTAGGTGCTGAATTTATTGGTGTTGATTGTTGACATGGGGCATTTTGCAAATTATGACTTGTTGACCTTATTAGTGTGTTTTCTCCCCAGGGATTTTGCATCTAGCACCCAGCTAGAACAATAACCAAGTGACAAAGGTATTTGGGTGTTTTTTACCAACTTGGGTGGGTTGTTCTAAAGTCTCAACTCACCTTTATCTTTAGTTAAATTGATTATACAGAAAAAGGAAAAGGGGTAACAAGTTCATCTATTTATACATATTCACTTTCTTTCTATTCTTTTCCAACATAAAATTATTCATATATAGGAGAAAAAAAACTGAAGATGTTATGTATATGATGCAAAAGATAAGGAAGCATAGTGTTCAAAAGGCAAATTGGACAATGTTGAAGAGGATTGGTACAACTACAAATTCCAAGCACCATCATTGAACACATCACTGACCCAAACAATCTTATTCCTTGTGGTAAAAATGTTCACTACTTTAGAAGGAGGTTTATTTATCACCCCAAGTATATATCCTCCATCACTGGAGTTGAGTGCTACTAGGGAACCATAGTTATAGAGAAAATGCACGGTAGCTTTAACTATGCATTTCCACATGCTAGAATCAGCTGCATTACATGCATGAAAATAATCTCCATCATCATAAGTTCAAAAAAACAATGCTTGTGTTAATGAAAAAAATGATTTTTTTAATATTCCAAGTTTATAGTAATAAAATTTTGATAGCTTCCTATGAAAGAAAAGAAAAGGGGTACAGCAAGAAAAAATATGTGGAGCATGAAACCCTTCTTTCATTTCTATAAAAAAAGTACAAGTTAGATAAACAGAACTTAAGAATACAAATAACAAGTAACATTAATTAAATTTCAAAATTGATTACTTTTTAGACATGGTCCTTTCACTTACTCTTTACACTTCCTACACAGTTACAATTTCAATTCCAAAGAAAAAAACTAGGTGGGTGTCAACAAAAGTTGTTCAAGAATCCTAATCCTTAAGGAAAGAATAGGAAATGAATCATGATTTAGATGTAGTTACATTTTTACTTTTATCCCTATATGTGATTTATGTACAATAATTACATGGATTGCATGTTTTCAATTCATATAGGACTATGGCTTTGCCGTGGTCACTTCCTTTTCCTTTATTTGTTCTTCTATCCTTTGTTCCTTGTATAACTTTTCTTCACAAAAGCATAGCTAATTCTGTATTGGGAGTAAAATCCGGAAGCATCTTTGAATTTTTCTTTGGAATTTCATGTTGCCCCCCAGCTTTACATGGAATTTCATGTTGCCCTTGTCATTGTAAATATTTATACACATTCAATAAATCATCCCCAATTCATTTGTATTATTTTTTATTTAATGATGATTAAATATGAATAATAGATGATATAATGACGATATAAAAAACTCTTACATTGTTAGCACATACATCTTTTTTTATTAGTTTATTTGTACAGTTGATAATCTTCTTTTACATGTGTGCATAATATATCATGAGATAAAAATATTTCTATGTATTTTATTTGTTAAGCAGTGTAAATTTAATATTTAAGTTACTCCGTGCAGAGATTACTCTCAAATCTCTAGGCGAAATGAGGCATAGACTAACCATTGGTGTCATAAAAAAAATAGAACAATTAACATAAAAAAATTAAATTTTTTAAATGAATAAAATTTAAAAATAAATATATATGACTATTTTAAATTGTTATCATTAACTAAGTATTAATTTTAATAATTCATATATAGTTGTATGATCCAGTAAATTTGACCAAATGTATTATTTATCCCTTTAAAAATGAAAAAATATTATAAAAGACTAATATTATAACACATAATTTATTCACTCCTCAAAACTTTGACAAAATGGGTAAAGTAAATGATTTAGTCAGTTAGTAAATGTTTTAGTCAGTTAGTAAATGTTTTAGTTTAACACTAAACGATATCTAACTAAATTGTCCAACTTCCACAGATAAAAAATAATTTTTTTTATTTAATGAAGAAAAATAGAAAAAGGGGTAAAAGGACAAAGAAGAGAGCGGCGAGAGAGTAACCAGACAAAAATCTCTCTGTTCCTTCTTTACTCACTGCTTCTTTTCCCTCAAAACGACACCGTATCCACTGTCCCAGTTACTATATAAATCTCTCTCCCTTCTTCCACTCATAACCATACTTACTAAGATAATAACATTTACCGATACCTCAATTTCCATGGCTCCAGAACCCGCCATTCTCCTCACCGTCCTCATCATCGCCGGACTCTCCTCCGCCAAGGACCTCCGTCCATCTGACCACGGCCTCGTCTTCCAGACATTGTCACCGGCGTCTTCCTATTTCACACCGGATATGAAGTCCTTCTTCAACACTGACAAATCGTCACCGTCGACTACGTCCACCGTGGCGTTTAATTACGGCGACGCCATGCCTCCTTCGTGGCGGAGATCAACAAATTTGAACGGCGGCGGTGATAGTTTGGGGAAGACGCTGGTGGCGGTGAGCGTGGTTTGTGGAATCGCAGGTGTGGTTCTGTTAGTAGCTTCCGTTTTGATCTATATGTATAAGCACCCGAATCAGGAGTTAAACGCAGCGTTTCGTGGGAATGACGGTGAAGCTAATGAGGATAATAACAAATTACAGTTAGTAGTTCACAGCTCCTGAGTTTTGGGTTTTGTTGTTTTACAATTTTTATTACTCATCTTCTTTTTTAGTGTTCTATGATTCTTAGTTGCATTGCATGTAAAGGTTACTTGTCTAGATTTATAATTATTTTACTTTAATTTTTAATCATTATATGAATTTTATTGCAAGATGGTAGCAAAAAAGATTATAATCATTTTGGATTGTCAACTTTAGTAAAGTATAATTATTTTGTAATTTAAACTAAAACAATTCCACCTTATTAGTCTTGATGTTGTAGTAATTCACATGATAGATAGAGTATTGGGCTTTGTAACTAACATGTTGGGCTGATTTGATTAGTTTGAACAACCAAGTTAGCTATTTACGAAGCCTAAGACCCTATCTATTTAGTTATGTGAATTCACATAGTAAGTATAGTAAGTGTTCAAACTAATCAAATCAGCCCAACATGCTAGTTACAAAGCCCAAAACCCTATCTAGCTATGTGTATTACTACACCTTCAACAATTAGTACGAGGCTAAAAGCATTTGATCCACATCAAAATATGCATTGAATCCCTTACATAAAAAAATTTTATAATCTCTTTTTGGTACATATTTCTGTTACCACATTTACTAAATGAAATTGATTTGAGAAAACTATGAATACAACTCCTATATATATATACATATATCCTCTAATTCAATACAATAGAGAATGACTAAAGTAACTAATAATACACATCTCCTGCTAATATCTTGAGTTCAATGGTGGATTTTGGTAAAAAATTAGAGGGGCCAATTAGTCAGTAAAAAAATAATATGGTCACACATTTTGTTCCTAACGAATAAAAAGTCAAGATAAATTTTAGTAATAATTTCGGATCAATTTAGCTGACATTATAAAAGGACAAAATTGAGATATTTGATTTTAGTCATCGAATATGACCCCTAATGTTTTTGGAAAGCAACTTGTCTGTTCATTCTAAACACTGAAGTATGTAATAGTTTTGAAGAGGTTGCCAACTATTTGAATATTTGTAAACGAACATGACTTAATAAAAACAATTAAACTAGTATGCATTAGTCTATCTAATATTTTGACACCTTTTTTTTGTTTTAATAATAAAAAAAATGTTGAATTATGATAAAGTTGTGGCTGTAATTTAGTGTTTCTCAAACACTTTTATGGTTTTTCTAACTATTTCTCCATAGTAATTAAACCCAAAACTAACATGTACTTGGTTTAAGTGATCCATGCTTGTTTCCCCTTAAGCAAGAATTGAGGTTTGAGTTTTGTGTATAAAGAAAAACTAAGAAAGTTAGCCCTATTAAAATATGAATGTTAATAAGATTGTTTCCTATAAAAGATACATGTTGCTAGAGAAAAAGAAAACTAAATACTATTTCCATATCTATATTCGGATAAAAATAAGCACACAATGTTGTTTTTTGTTGTTGAAATAGTTTAACAGCAATAAAATAAATGGAGAAACTACACTTAAAAGTTTTATTCATGATGGGCCAAAAGTAGAAGAAAAATAGAGATATATTATGAAGGTTAACAAGAGTAATGTACCTAATGATCAAGAGGCATCCATTCAAGTTCTAAGTCTAGTTCTCCACATTCAACATTCTGAAGCTTGAGTGACATTTCTTGTTTAACCTTACCATCAATAATATTAACTGTGCTATCATCTATAAGTGCATTGTCATGTGATTTTAGCCATTTTCCTATTTGCATATCATCAAACATTCCAGCATCTCCAAATGCCATTGCAGATGTTATCAGTGGTTGAAGATCAATGTCTGCCTCTCCCATTATATCATCCGCAGAAAACATGTCATGATCATATACTTGCTGCAATGTAACCACCCATTTGTTAAGATAATGTTCATTAAAAATGTTATGCAAATAACTATTTCCGACAACTTTGTTTTTTATAATGCAAAGTACAACATTATTAAGACAGAAATGATTATTTTCTACTTTAGTTTTTACACAAGAAGTAATGATGGATTGAGATATTCAAACTTGTTGTACATATAATAGTATTTATTACTCTTTCTTTTACATGCATTGATGATAAATAGGAAAGGTGAACTCTATTTTCTTCAGTGATTTGGTAGTGTGGAATAGGATACATAGAGAATTTTGTGGTTTATAATTCGCAAGAAAAGCTAAAATTCAACCTTACCAAACTCAATTGTCCAAATTCTTGAGGAACAGACAGCATAAGCTCCTCATTCCATACTGGATTCAAGTTACTCTTTATTATAGTTGTCTGAACAGTCTGAAGGCAATAACACCAAAAGTTAATTTCAGAAGAAAAAAAAGTATCAACAACAACAACCAAGCCTTTTTATTCCGTTAGGCAAAGTCGGCTACATGGATCGAATGATATCATAATGCTCTATCATATATACAGATGAGAATAACCAACCTGTTGGCCAAGTTTCAAGATGACATATGGATCGCTTGTCATCATATCTCTGATAGCTAAATCAGTGCCTTTAAT
Organism: Lupinus albus; assembly: GCA_009771035.1. Taxonomy (NCBI): domain Eukaryota; kingdom Viridiplantae; phylum Streptophyta; class Magnoliopsida; order Fabales; family Fabaceae; genus Lupinus; species Lupinus albus. The sequence goes on from CM020005.1 coordinate 4,738,498, forward strand.
CACTTTTACCTTCAACATTCCAATAAATTCTACCATTCCTTCCTGTTTTCACCATCAATATCAGTCAAACTCCAAGAAACAACTGTGAGAATAATTTCATTACCATGGCTAACATAGGAAAGTTGGATGCATGCAAAAAGCTTCTTAACTCAATGTAAGTCTAGTTCACAAAGAAATGCTAACTCAACTTTTTATGTATGGTCAAAAAATGAACATGTCTCAATTCCTACAATCAAAGGAGCTATACATAAAATAAGGTTACCATATTCTTTGAAGTACTAGTGCTTTTTCTAAAGCTATCCATAAGCCTTTTGGAAAAACTTGCTTTAAAACTGTTTTTATTGCTGCTTTTTCCCGACACGATTCGCAAACTAGGTTTCAAAAATTCTTGGTGCTCATACTTTGATCTGCATTCAAAATTGCCCCAATGTCATATAGTAAAACCAAGGACAGTGGAACATTATTAAGAAGAGCAGAAACTAGAGAAAATAAATGACATAGAAATCAAGGTGAGAGGACACAAATTCATATCAATTTCCTCCACCTACTCTGTGACAACCAGAGATATTATAGATTTTCAAAACAAGCTAGATGATTATGAAAAGTGTAGATGAAAATATGTTTAACCTGATGAACTTTGCGCGCTGCTCGTGACTGGCGTCTGATGCAGGTTTAGTATATCCTTCTGGAAGATAAGCCTCATAAATTGAATTAGCTGAAGCATTTCCTCCAACTTCAATCATTGCATCAATTTCTTCTTCTGTCCATTCATCCAATGTCACAGAATAAATCTGAAAGTAAACAATTTATGTCACAAGCCTTTAATACAAGAATAAAAAGACAATAATTCAGCATTTATGTCACTATTAACTTGATAACACAATCATTGAAAACAGAAAGATTCATTATAGTACAAGAAATTCATCAAAAAAATGAGAAATAGGAAGATACAAGAGCAAAACAAATGCTTGTATCAGGAATGGTTACCTTTGATATATGAGTACCAAGGCTTCTGTGCACACCACAGCATTTTAAACACACAAAAACTCCAATATTGGCTGACCTGAAAAGGCAGTTAGAAAAATGAGTTTACCATTGATATGTGGGGAAGTAAAGTCCCACGTTGCCTACCTTGTTGTCTTGGGAATGATTTAAATACGTGTTGGACTACTCCTCTCATTATCAATTGGTTTTGAGATCAAACCTTAACATGATATCAAAGACAGAACCCAACTTATTTCTCATTGTCAATTGGCCCATTGTCATGGGCCAAAATATACTCTTAGTTATGGGCCAAAACTAACTAGAATGGAGTTATTCACGAAGTTCGAGACAAAGTAATAAAAAACAACTTCTCTATGGCCTCCTCGTTTTGAGACATTATGGCTTTGGGGTCGACCCCGGTAAAAAAGAAGGAATCCATAAAAACGTGGGATCCGACACCATGATAAAATACTACCCTCATGATTAGACCATGTCCCTGAGATTTGATAAAAGAAAGGTGCATTAGCGGTTAATACGTTGTAATTGGATTATTCGCTTGGTCCGGCAGACTTATATGGAGGGGACACGTTGGGAAGTAAAGTCCCACAACGCTTACCTCATTCTCTAACATCCCTTATGCATTCTTCATTATATATCAATTCAATTCATTTAGCTAGTTTACTACAGCTTAATTAGAAGGATGTGTCCTTAAACTTCACAGAAAATATACAACACTCAAACCCCAGTTTTGAGTATTATGATGACCATTACCATAAACCCGAAAAAAAAGTCATGTGTGTAAAGGTTAATACACTTACGCCCATTTAGGATCTGGAGCATTACAATCAGCACAAAATCGATTATCTTTATGAAGCAATAAATCCTTCATTCTTCTTTTACCTGTAAAACTCATCTCAATCATTCAACTTCTCAACAAAAATAATTGAAAATAGCTTTTTATTTTGCAATACCCCTTAAGAACTAAACAGCAATAAAAATATGCTAAAATTCCTCTTAGGAACTAATTGTCAATAACTTTTAAATAGATCAAAGAAAAATTGCTTAAACATATAAGCCATTGTAGGAACTAATTGTCATTCACTCATTTATATACCATACAACGACGAAACGAAATGATCAATCATTATCGACTTAGTAAGTTCCGAGGCAAGTATAAAATTCACTAGATGTCAACATATATATTACGAGTACCACATTAAGTAGCATAACATACCCGATGCAGGCCTCCCGAATTCCAATCGTCTATTATTCATTGCCATGCTTCAACCTCACAATTGTCCAAGCTGCTACTCCAAAACTAATAGCAGCCAAACTATCTGAAAAGGAATGAACAAATATCTGGTTGGAGAAATACAAAATAAAAACCTCACAAATAGTCATTAGTCCTTAGTTCCTCACCCAAAAAATAAGAAATAATTACTAACAGTGCAGAATAGTCTAATATAATCTAAAAGGGGACCATAATAAAAGGTTAGTTTCTTAAAATTCATATCATTAGACATATTATGATTACATTTTTTTCCAGCAGTGTAGAAGCAGAAAACATTATCCATTCATAATCAATACATAAATGAATCAAATTTTGTTTTTTTCACATGATAGAATCTCCAAAATGTACAAAAGCAGCAACAAAAAAAAGGATTTGAAACCACAGCTCCTACCAATTTATTTTTCTCTAGCAACCAAACATGCAGATTGAGATTCCTTTGGTCACAAGGAATTCAATAAGAGTAAATGTGCTCATCAAACTGTTACAAAATAATGAATTTCTCTATAGTAATCACATAGCCTTTGAACATAATAAAAAAATGAACGTATGCATTAAACAAATGTTGTGATAATTAAGAAACTAGGGACCAAAAACATGGGAATAAAGAGAGAAAAGTATATTAAGGAGTGAAGATAAATGAGAGGAGAAATAATAGAAAGAATTGAAATACGTGAGAATGATGGAATTGAAGAAAGATGAGTTTGAAATGTAGAGAGAGGTTGACAAAGGAAAAGAATGGTGCAGATGTGTATGTTAGGAGTGGTTGGCATGTACCATGAAATGAAACAACAACCATTTTTGTTATTTAATGTTGTTATGGACATGACATGACCAACACTAACTAATAAAATAATAATCCACCTTTTTATACAAGGTTGTCTATGGAACTTAAAACTAACTTAGAGCCTAAATTTTAGTTGATTATTATGCTTTGATGATAATATGATATAAGATAATAATGTTCTAGTAGAGTCATATATATATATGATTAGCATTTTATGTGATGAAACTCTCTTTCAAAGTATTTAATGTTATTGCATTCGTATCAGATTTAGGTAATATGGGTGTAAAAATAAGTTGTATTTTATGATATATTTTAAGATAAATGATATCTATACAATTATATATAATGCCAACAACTTGAACACAAGGAATGCGCTTTACAAATTTGCTTACCCTCAAAATAGGGAGATATAGAATGCTAGGGAAGAATGCAATGAAACAAGAGCTAGACCTTGTAAGGTCGAGTTTCAACTAGAGGAGGAGCCACACAAATGAGAGGAGGCAGAGGTGTTTGTTTATGATCTATTTGCGAGTTGAGTTTTAAAATGGAAGAATAAAAAAAAAAGTTTTCGAGACATTTCATAGATGTGCTTCTTCAAACTAAAGTTGTGCCTTGGTGAACAAAGCAATTTGTTATAATGTCTTAGATTCCAGATTTTTACTTACAATGTTTTCAAACCTTAATCATGTTCAAGAGTTTCTTTTGAACACCAACAGAATTTGTCATTTATTTGTATTAGCTTGAAAGCCCCTCCAATCCACTTAATTAAGTTGGGTATGAAATAGTTTGTTACACGATCAATAAAAGGGGAATTTTTGTGTGGGAAAAATGAGAAATTTCTTTGGTTCACTTTTGTGACTTTGATATCTATTTAGTGATTCACACATTATTAAACTATACCTTCACTTTGGTAGTCTTTTGTATTTCACATGAAGTCTATATCAAGATTTGTATATGCTGTTTTATTTCAAAAGTTACATTAGTCGGTCAGTGTCTTTTGCGGAGAACTATATCTTATGATTTATACATTGTTATTGTATTATTCATCATTTATGTTTAATTATTATTGACTTTAAAAAAGAATAGTAGATAATGTAATGACTATCTATAAATCCTTACAATAATAATGCATAAATATTATGATGTTGTTGATATAGTTACATTAACATTGATCATTTAAAAACTAAAATAACTCAAGTTCAAAATAGAGGGACTAAATAAATCAAAAAATAGATGACTAAAATCAATGTAATCAAACATATGGATGGAAATTATATCAAAGCCTTATAGTAATCTCAATTTTATTTTGTTTAAAATGTGAGTGCCCTGACAATCATAATTGAGTAGTAGCAAATGTAATAAGAAATGTAAGAAAATAAACCATATGAAAATGAATGTACATAAAGTAGAGGAGAAAATGATAATGCAATTTCATACAACAAAAATCTCCAAATAAGAAAAATGTACACTCAACTAATCCAGAACTTTCCATGTTTGAGAACAACTACAAACATTTTTAACTCATTCTGAAGGCTTTCTTCTAATTTGTTCAAGTAGATTAAGCTTGTCAATCTTTGCTGCAAGTATGAAGTCATTTTCTGTTAACCCACCTGAATCATTATGTATCATTTATAAGAATGCATATATAAAAGATATATTAAATATATATAACAATAATATTATTTTTACAATCAAATTATAATATTAAGTTTTTGATGCATGTAGATATGACATATTTTGTAATTGTTTCCCCTAAATTTTTTGACTAGTTTAATTATCTTAAAGTTTAAGGTTTTGATATTCATTTTTCATTCAAAATATATTGTTAAGTGATGACATGACAAATGAAATTGCAAAGTATGTTTAACAACCAAAAATATGGATTTGTAATACACACAATGCCACTAAATTAAAAAAGGCTTCAACAAATGAAGAAGATGGGATCATAATGGAGAAAAACATAGGAAAGAGCTTCAGAGAAGTTAGAAAGAAAACAAAGACTAATATTCGCTCAATGAGAAAATGGATCAGATTCTACCGGATCAAACCTGTGGGACTTAAGGAATGATAGAAGAAAATCAAATATATATATATATAAGTAAATAAGTAAATAGTAGTAAAAGAGTCTAGATTCCAAACGAAGTTCAAACTTGATTGAAAAGGATCTTTCTGATTCTCGAAGAATGGGGACAAAAAAAAGGATCTGAGAAGGAGTAATAAATAATCCATACCACAAGCATGAGTCCAAATCTCAATGGTAACATTGTTCCAGTTAACAAGGTGAAGATCAGGGTGATGACCTGCATTATTATAAACATATCTTCATTACACTTTATGGATACCCTTTAAAATTGAAAACAGTAACAAAATTAATACAAGAGCATGAGATGAGACCTTCATTTTCAGCAAGATTAGCCACAATCTTGAAGAATTCTAATCCTTTGGTGAAACTCTTTACTGTCCATGACTGCCTCAGCTTTAATACCCCACTTTCATTTACCAAATTCCACTTCTCAACCTATCCATTCAATGTCAATATCCAATCATGCATCCCGAAAACAATTAGTTTCATATATGGGTAGGATGATACGGAACCTTAGTTATACAAAAAAAAATCAATTATTATAAATAAACCTGTGGCATGAGAGTGTGTGCTACATCCTCGTCCATAGGTCTCAATTCCTTTAGATTGCATGGTACACATTTCTTCTCTATCAGACCTAACAATGAAATTTATTTGATAGCTAGAATAACGAGATTTTATAATACAAAGAGTGTAAAACTATGCTAAATAAAACCATGAGAAGTGAAACTCAATACCCATAAAAAAGAGAGGCTATAATATAAACTTGAAACACATAAAGACACATGCTTTGGTGATTAATAAACAGAAACAATGATAATGTACTAATACATTCATTATACATGAAATTATTGATTGAAAATTGAATAATAGAAAAAGAAGATAAAATGTGATAAATATAATGAATGCATGAACTCACATGTAGGCATCATGTATTGTTCAGCCATGGGTAAGTGTTGGAACAAGTGGTGATGAAAAAAGAGAGAGAATGGGAATGCATAGATATATAGAGAGTTATTAGGTACGAAGACAGTGCCACTAATATCTTTGTTGAACAACAAACTTCTGACCATTTCTTCCGGGAATGGTGCACTAGGTAGTTAGTGTTTCCATCTTAAATTACTCATCAAAACTCTAATAACTATCAAATACATCCCCAAAACTCACATTGCCTATTCTAACAACATAATTCAGTGATTTAATAAAATTATTAAAAATTATCTTGCCATTTAATAAAATTTTAAATAGTTTATATATATATATATATACATGAAAGATTAAATAAGATGAGAGAATATATACACGATGAATCAAGTCACATGAAGTAGTTAATGAGTCTGGTGAGGGTGGATGTACACGATGTTATCCTCGAGCGGAGAGACTGTTTCCGGATATAACTAATTAACACTGATAACTTATTGCAGATGCTAGTGGATGACATTGGCGATGTCACTATCTCTAACGACGGTGCAACTATCCTTAAGATGCTGGAAGTTGAGCACCCTGCTGCAAAGGTGTTAGTCGAGCTTGCCGAGCTACTTAAAAGAGCTAATGATCTTGTCAGGAATAAGATTCATCCTACCTCTATTATCAGTGGATATAGAGTATGTAACCAATTACCACTTTTCTATTTTTATGTTTTGAATTTGTTTGTGAAACTCTTTTGTTAATTTCTGTTGATTGTTGTTTTTAATAGCTTGCAATGCGAGAAGCTTGCAGATATATAGAAGAAAAGCTATCTGAAAAGGTAAGCTATTTCCTCACCAAACATTTCGTTATTCTCCTTAATAAACATATTTTTTTGTCTCGTAGTAAGATTGTTCTATTGAATTTTAGGTTGAAAGCTTGGAAAGGAACCACTAATTAACTGTGCCAAGACAAGCATGTCCTCTAAGTTGATAGCTGGTGATAGTGATTTCTTTGCCAATTTGGTATGTTTGCAATTCAAATAACTTTATATTGAATGTTTAGAGCTTTTATCACTTGAAATGGATTTGCACCATATTCTGCAAACTGTAGTTAGTTAGTTCATATCCGAGTGGATAAAGAGTATATATATCTTTCTGTTTCATGCCCACTTTTTTCTTGGACTATCAGTTGATAACTTTGAGTCAATTCTGACCATGTCTCAATCTTTATGTCGGTTGAATGTGTAAAGTTGTTTATTAAATCAATCAACTATCTTCCGAGAGACTTCCATATATCCTTTTAAGGATGCTTCTTGGGTGTAATATGTTTTTAGTCATGTTTCATGTAATACTGATATGTATAACATTACCATTTGTTTGCTATTATAATTCAAATTTTGCATGAATGTGTTCTATAGCTGATTTTATAATATATTGTCACAAACCATGGACTTCATGTACTGAATATGTAAGGTTCAAGCCTTAGTTTCAAAACAAATTTGTGCTGGTACTTTCTTATTGCTTCCTTCTTTTTTAATATGAGCTGATATATATATATATAATGATTGTATTTGTGCTGCCTTTGATAGTTGTGGAATGAAAACTCCATCCTTCATGAGAGTTTTTAAAACCAATCCAAGTGGTATTAAAATTAGGCAATATCCGAAGGAATTTTTCAAACTGAAAGCCTCCTTCAAAATCAGAGCATACAAGCTTGATTTGAAGTTACAAATGCTTTTTAATTCATTATATCATTTCTTAGTTGACATCCTTTATTTTCTCCCGTGGTTTTTTATTTTATGTATTGGAAATCTTTATCTTATGTGCTGAATTCAATGGTTACAGAGACGCAGGGTAAATTAATTGGCTATACCTGATATCGTTGTTGAAAGCAGTTTCCTTCGTATTGTGTCGGCTTATTGTTTTGTTTTGAAGCTTTTGGTTAGCTACGAACAAAATGCTAATTTCTGTTTATGAATGAGTTGTGTGGCCATGGATATAGCCATATAGGTATTCATTACTTTTTCAATTGTGAAGCTGACTAGCTTGTGCAATTTAACAGGTTGTAGAAGATGACCAATGCTCGTGGTGAAGTTAAATACCCAATCAAGGTTGGTAGTAGAATTTCATTGATCTTGTTTATCACAAGGTTTTCTTCCTGAACGAAAGATGCCAACTGTGGGCAATATGTCTTGCCGAGCATCTGTTATATGTAATTCAGTTTTGATTTGACAAGAATGGACTTTGAATCTATTTAATTCTGTGTTCTTATGCAACCCATGGTCCAGGGTATCAATATATTGAAGGTTCATGGTAAAAGTGCTAGGGACAGCTTTCTGATGAATGGTTATGCTCTAAATACTGGCCGTGCTGCTCAAGGAATGCCTCTTAGGGTTTCCCCTGCAAAAATCGCATGTCTTGATTTCAATCTTCAGAAGACAAAAATGCAATTGGGCATTCAAGTATTAGTGAATGATCCGAGGGAGCTTGAGAAAATTCGTTTAAGGTACTGTCAATATGATCTTATGGCTTCCTTGTAATAAAGATACTTTCCTTGAATATTATTATGAAAAAATCCACCTTTCTCATGGAAAGCAAGCTGTATGGTTCAAACTGTTTTTCAATTAAATTATGCTAAATCTCCATCAAGGTGTACGGTTCATATGTTCTAGCCTGTATTTGGAATTTTTTCGTTGTGAACTGTTAGTCTTCATTGGAAATTTGGAATATATGTAATATCTAGTGTATGTAGGCTTGGTTGCTGTCTTAGTTTGTGTACACTCGTTACACTGTAGGGCTACTAACTTCTGAATAGTTCTGACTCAGCCATTATTTAGGATTCAGTTTACATTGAGCAGCTGACACAAGCTGTTACTCAGTTTGTTATATTAACTGCCTTGTGTAATAGTTTCTTTCAATCATTGAGAATCACAATGTTCCTCTCAATTCTCTCTCTCTCTCTCTCTTATTTTCTCTCAACCTTTTCCCATTCTACACTTCCTATTATGGTAATCAGAGCTCAAAAGATCCTTTCCATCATGGCTTCCGCACCATATAATCCACTGCAAAATCCCGTCAGTGCTAGTGTTCATGCTTCTAACACTGGCACCTCTAATCGGAATCCTCATCAATGCTCTTCTACAACTGATTTGAATCCTCATCATCAGAACTCTTCTCCTAATCCTCATCATAGGAGCTCTTCACCCACTGATAGGAATCCTCATCAGAACTCTTCTCCACTGATAGGAATCCTCATCTGACCTCTTCACCTACTGATCGGAGTCATCATTGGCACTCTACCCAGCAGCTAATGACTCTACATTTTGTATCGGGTGTACACTAAGACAACGCCCGAGTCTACATACACTAGATATTACATATATTCCGAGAGTTATAAATAAAGGGATTTCATTTATGATGATTAGGATCCTTTCATTTGATGTTTGTCTTCTATACTCAGGATATTATAAGTTAGGTGAATATATTTGTCATCACTAGTTCATCATAACTGAAACTCGTAAATTCACCATTCCTTGTAATAGTGTCAAATGTGAGGCTGAGTCACCATATAATGCTAAGATGTGCAACAGTGTCAAGTGTTGGTGAGGGCTTGTCATTTACTCACTTAAAGTTGTTTCATACTAGTATTCCTGTAAAATACTTTATTTATTCTCGGTGCTGAAAGTTATGCATGTATAAGATGACAGTTCTCCAAGAAGCTCGATGCTTGAAATATTATGGTTAATAATCTAACTGTGTAATGGCATCTTATGTTTTTTCATCATGGAATTTTGCTTGAAATTTGCTTGGGTGAGTTTGGCGCAACAATAAGGTTGTTGCTTAGTGATAATGAGTTCAATGGCTCAAATCCTGAAAATAGCCTCTCTGTTTGCAAGGGAAAGGCTGCGCACATCTACCCTCCCCAAACCCCACTAAGTGGGAGTCTCGTGCACTAGGCCGCCTTTTTTTAGTTCTCCTTCCTTGCCATCCTGCTAGATATAATTATAACTGTAGTACTAATATATTTTAAAAAATGCTCGATCTTCACAGAGAGGCTGATATGACCAAGGAACGTATTGAAAAACTTCTGAAAGCTGGAGCCAATGTTGTTCTGACTACTAAAGGAATTGATGATATGGCACTTAAAGTATGCTTTTAATTCTTTTTTCTAGTCTCGTATGACTACTAAAGAGGCTTCAGTTACGATCGTACTATTTAATCTGCTGTATCTCATTCCTACTACGTAATCTATTGTTTTCAGTACTTTGTTGAGGCTGGAGCAATTGCTGTAAGACGTGTGCGAAAAGAGGATATGCGTCATGTTGCCAAGGCCACTGGTGCAGCAATGGTAGGCTGTTGCTTAATTTAAATTTAATCATCTAAATTGCAATATAAGTTATTAAGTTGGTAGTAAATTTGAATAATTATTACCCTGGACTTTGAGAGTGCAGTACTTTTTTTTCTCAGTTATATTTTTCTAGAGCAGTAGATCAAAAGTTGATTGATATCTGTATGGGTTTGGATGGAATGCAAAACATATATATTTGCTTCTGTGCATTTTAGGTCTCAACATTTGCTGATATGGAAGGGGAGGAAACATTTGAACCATCTTTTCTTGGAACTGCAGAAGAGGTTGTTGAGGAGCGTATATCTGATGATGCTGTAGTGATGATCAAAGGGACAAAAAATACAAGTGCTGTAAGTGATTGGGATTGAATTGTGGACTTTGGTGGTCTTTTCTTCACTTTATTTTTTATAGAAGAATAAATTCATTAAGAGGAAGAGAAGAATAATACAACTCTAGAATCCTCCATATCAAAATATGGGAAAATATTTAAATAAAATAACTGATGAAAGGAGAGCATCAAGAGAGAAAAGCTGCCCAATCTTTTTGCATATCTGTTAAGAAACCCCCTTAATATGCTTAACAGCCTAATCTTATCCCACTTCAGGTTGCATGGACGCTGCTATACACCAAGGACAATTTTGGAAATAGGATACATATAAAAAAAGTATTTGCATGGATACTCTGTCTGGCTTGTACTTGGTATAGAGGTCATGGCCTTTTTAAAGGGATTGCCTTGCAGATATGATATGGTATTTAATAGCCTGCTTCTTTGATTTTCTCTCTCTTTTGTTTGTCTTTGTTTTTTAGGAGGATCACTTATTCTCGTATCTACTTGTATGCATCTTTTTAACTTAATAAAATGCTTTTATCAAAAAAGGAGAAGTCAATGTGTCCTAAAAGTGATCCCAGTGCAGAAAATTCTCTACCACATTCTTTATAAAAACAGTGGAAATTTTCATAAAAATATGGAATCTTGAACCCTTAAAATTGTGGATATGAGAGCTATGCAAGTAAGACAGATGATAATGATGTTGGAAAGCATATCTCACCACTTTTCAGAAATAAGCGTTGAATTCTGATGCACATTGTGGATAATATACATTTCTTTTATATTTCTATAGGTCTCTTTGATACTCAGAGGATGCCAATGACTACATGCTTGATGAGATGGATAGAGCTCTGCATGATGCGTTGTCAATTGTGAAGAGAACTCTTGAATCAAATATGGTAGCCTGCATTCTTTATCTTTCAATCCTACTTCAGTTAAAGTTGATTATGTATCTTTAAATTTCAGTTTTTGAAAGGATAATGCTTATGGATTGTTGTAGAGTAACTATTTTCATTTGAGATTCTGTAATTTGGGCATGATCTTATGGTGTTTCATAGTTGTATAGTGGATCGTCTTACTGGAACAGGCTAAGTTTGAAGTATATACTATTGTTTTGATTATATTCTTTTAACTGACTTTGATGAGGAATAGATTGTCTCACGTAACTACACAAAATCGAAGATGAATGTGCTAAATTAAATTATTCTACCTTTTCTCCTTTTTGTTGTCACTGTTGTGTCATCTCAAATGGTGGGATTGGAGTTTGAGGGACAAAATTTGGCCGGAGGCCAGGTGACATAGGACAGATAGATTTTGTGGCTACTTTTTTTATATAAATAATTTCCTATTTCATCTGCCTTTTTTAATACTTGATTTTGTCAATGTATAAAATCCAGGTTGTAGCTGGTGGAGGTGCTGTTGAAGCTGCATTATCAGTTTATTTGGAGTACCTTGCTACAACTTTAGGATCTCGGGAGCAGTTGGCTATAGCAGAATTTGCTGAATCTCTGTTAATCATTCCAAAGGTAACAGACAAACTAAGTTAAAAGCTTAAGGTTTTAGGTCTTCAGGTTATTTTACATATAACCAGGACTTGAACAAATGGTGTAAAGTTTACTCCTCGACAGCTCAACTCCATTCCATAGTTAGATTTTCCAGTTATATAGTTGTGTAGCTTTAGTCTAGTGGGGCTTCAAGGTGGTGGGGGCACATTAAGAGGTATAAAAAGCAACTAAGTAACCTTTGGGTCCATTGTTTAACTAGTTCATCTTTTATAACTTGTGGTTTTTAGTAGATATGTTTTCATTTCCTATCATACTAGCCCTTAAAAATATATATATTGATAACACTTATGTGTTTCAGGTTCTTTCTGTCAATGCTGCTAAGGATGCCACTGAGCTGGTTGCAAAATTACGGGCCTACCACCATACAGCACAAACCAAAGCTGATAAGAAAAAGTTATCAAGGTATTTACTCACTGGTAGTAAATAGTTATAAATTTATAATTTCCTTAACTTTTTATCCCATACTTGTAAGGTTTTATGGCAGTGTATCGAATTTATCTTTGTTTTCATGTCATTATATATTCTTCAACATCTGTAATATTTTCTTACAACCCATGTAGGGATAGCAATTTGGGCAGTATTCCCGATATCTGCTATCTAGTTATATTGTGATGTCTGGTATTCATCTGATATCCAATATCAACTGATAATTATATCATACAGAACTAGAATTCCTTAACGATTTTAACATGAAGCTGCTGATATGATTTGTGTCATGTACCATATTATTTTGTGTTGCTTGATTAGATACAAAGTGTTACTCCATTATGGAAATATATGAACTAGGAAGTGATACTTGATAAGATGACTTTTTGTGTGTGACTACATAGTAATGTTCCATTCTTTTTCATTCCATTAAAAATTAACATAATTCTGTTTGTTTGTTTGTTTTCCCTAATATTCTTCAGAATGGGTTTGGATCTTTATGAAGGAAAAGTTAGAGACAACGTGGAATCTGGGGTTATTGAGCCTGCAATGAGTAAAATCAAAATTATTCAGGTAAATATTTAGTTTAACATATAATCAGTGGCTTTTTTCATGGAACAGTTTCCTCCTATGTTGCTGTCTGAGCAAAATTGTTTTACTTCTATCTATCAGTTTGCAAATGAAGCTGCTATTACTATCCTTCGAATTGATGACATGATCAAGCTTGTAAGAGATGAAAGTCAAGGAGAAGAATAGTGTGTAATTAAAGTTTGAAGGCACTGTTGGGTTTTTGCTGGTTATACCAGTGTGCATCTGAAGAGGGCATTTGCATTTTATCTTCAATTATGCCCTTCATGGATGGGATGGTCTTGAAGGGAAAATGTTTCATATTTCTGTCTGGAAGCAACGTTTATTTTTTGTTTAATCCTTTTCATTGTATGGTCCTAGAGTGCAACTAACATTTTAAAATTTAAATAGTTATTCAATAGAACATTTACTTTTTGAGCAATTGAAATAGTGGGCATTGTGTTTCGTGTAGTTGCTGGTTTCATTTTGGGCAACTTTCTTCTACGGTAAATTTTGGTTTGTGAAATAATGTATGGTGATTTATAATTTTATATTATGATGCAATGAGTTTTGACCTTTCATTAAAAGAAATACAATACAAACAATTATCTGGTTATTATATAAATATTCACTGTAAAAAGTGGATAATGCATCTATAATTATTTGTCTGAAATACTTTTTTGAGGAGTTTATGATGATTAAATATAAATAGTGGATAATACATTGATAATATATCAAATTCATACACTGATTTTCTCATCTTTTAATTACTTTTCTATAGATTAATACATAAAGTGTGCTGTTTATTTTGATCAATACATTGCTTACAACAGTGATAAACTGATAACAAAATATGAGTACTCTCAGTAGAAAAGGAACATTATGATCTTTGTTTCCGCCAATGCATGAAACAAACTATTCAACTTCCACCAGTGAGCACCATCATCACCCACATTCCAAGATGAACTTCAATTCCAATACGTCTCTTCGTTCATGCCTCAAAATTCTACCTTCCCTATGTCAATGTTCATAAATATTCCAATATAAAACTCTACTTTCACAAATAGTTTCTTAACTTGTCATTTTCTACAAAACTATTCTTAAACCAGGACAAATATTCATAGCACTGTGTCAAAAAAGATGGTCAAAAACATTTTCAGTCCTCTAATGACAATGTTCCAAAAATTTGTTTCAGACTACTCTTTTCACTCCAGAAAGAGAAAGCAACTTCTAATCCTTGACAGGTTTTACTGGAATGGTCAAATATGTTGTCATAACTTATTTTTGGTTGATCCTAAAATGAAAGATCTCAAAGAACTTAATGTTCCTTTGGTTTCAGATTGTGACATGGGTTTCAAGGTGATAAGTACATGCAATGGTTTAGTTTGTGTCCTTCATTATTCTATTGATCAATCCTCATGCCTCTTCCTTTGGAATCCACTTACCATGCAAACCAAACCAATCCTTGAACCACAGAATTCTGCATTGTTGCTTTATAAGGTGCCACCAAATTGCCTTATAGGCTTTTATTTTAACCAATATGTTAATGACTATGAGGTAGTGAGGGTTCACTCTTTTGAGGACATAGAAAGTGCATGTTTAGATGATTATCTTATCAAAGTTTGTGTTGTTAGAGTTGAAAAGTACTCACGCAGAAGTGGTTTGTGGAGAGAAATTGAATGTTATGGTCCTAGTGTTTTTGTGAATGGTATTTTATTTTGGACTGAGAATTGTGTCACATTGGAGGAAAAGAAAACTTTGTTCTGGATAGCTATGGAGGTAAGTGAAAAGATTAACCATGAAGTGATTATTTATTTTAATTTTAAACACAGTAATATTGGCAAGATTGAATTTCCCTATAAGTCTAAGGATTGTTCAGAAGTTTATAAGAAAGTAGCAGTATACAATGATTCACTTGCTTTGCTCATTTGCTCAGAAAATAAGTGTATGGAACAATGCTTAAATTTGTGGGTGTTTCATGATGAATATGAAGATTTTCAGGGTTGGAGTAAGTTATTTACTATAGGGATGTTATCAAGATTAGAGTGTCTGGTTGGTATATGGAAAGATGAAGTTCTTATGGCAACACCAAAAGTTCTACATTGTGGTAGTAGAATCATGGCTTTGCTTCAGGGTAATGACCTTATATCTAGATTTTCCTATAATGTCTTCAACTATGATGAGAACAATGTTCCTTTGTAATTTATAATAGTTTGATTAGAATGAACTTTCTTATTTTTTACCCCTTATGTCTGCATAAACTATCATGGCTAATAAGTTTTACATGGTTTAGTATAGAATTTGTCAAGAATATAGAGCCAAATTTAACAGATCATGCATAATAAGTTTTAGATGTGTAGTTTCAAATAACCTTTTTCTGTTCTCTTTTTCCAGTATCATATTTATGGAAACTTTGCAGTGTTTCTATAAGGGGTGGTTTTCTGAACTGTATGAATGTCTTTAGTAATAAATTGCAGTATCTGATATTACAACGCAGAGTCAATATCAAATAGTTCTCCCCAAGAGAACATGTAATGACATGGTGTACTTTTCTTTATTATACATTTAACCACACAAACTTCTCTTTTAATAAAAAAATAACATGGTGAAACTTTACATAGCAATTTCACTAAATCTATACTATCAGTAATGAAATTGATCTGTTTCCTGCATTAGTCCTATAGAACATGGAAAACCATTAAGAATCCCATAATAAAAAATTATGGGTTTTTTAAAGGGATCTATCTTATGTGAATTTTTTTTAGGCCAAGAGCCAGAAATTTCTGTGGGTTTTTGTATTGAGAACATAGCCTCCACTTTGACCTTTCCTCTGTACTCCAACACAGATGCATTGGCTGTTTTGGATCAAATACTCTACTGTGTCTAACATTTTTGCACCTTTCATAGACCCTCCTCCTGATTTCTTATATCTGTAGCCATACATTGAAATATGGAAGAATCATTAGCCATCAACATGTTAACTTCAGCACCAGTTACATGAAACTTTTAAACCAGCATTTTACAATTACATAATGAACATTAATTTCTGTTTTATAGTATATCTACATTCATGAATGTAAGTATTTGTCTACATAAGATCATATAGATTCAAACTTCATTGCCACCAATGTACTAAAGAAAAACATTTGGTAAGAAGTTCTAAAAAAACAACATTGTTTGGATTATAATTTTCCATCTATGTTGTATATGACTACTTGATACTCCTATACCAATATACCATGTGTGATACAATGAAAGAATAAAGATTCTTTTTTGGTTTTATGTTGATATCCTTATGATTTCTGAATACAAGATACTTATACCAAAATATAATAATACCATGCAATGTCAAATAGAGAATAGAAACATTACCCTAATAATGCTGAAGAAAAAGTGCGCTTCTGGCCTATAACTATAACATCAACTCCTTCATTTTTGCTATGTAAAAGAATAGTAGAAGCTCTATCTTTGTCATCCATATCAACACTTAAAACACGTAGTTTCATCTTAGGTTGAGAAACTCTGCATGCGTGCTTCATCTCTTGAAGAAAATCAACATCTCCTTCTCTTGTTGCTGCTGCTGCTGTTGTTGCTGTTGCCCCTCCTCCAAGGTCCAATGATGCAGTAGTTGAGCTTCCTAGTGAAGGCATCTTTAGGAAGGTAGAGATCGTGTTTCGCCACGAACTCGGGTTATCAACATGGAGAAGAATTAATTCATCTTGTTCAAGAACAGCATGTGATAATGCATATTGTAATGCACTTGCTGATTCCCTTGTTGGATCAGCTACTACCATTACCTTACGTGCTTCTGTTCCATTTCTACTGTTATTATTTGCCATGTTTTTATCTTAATTACAAACTAAGATTAGTTACAAAGTGATTCCACCAATCACAACCACCACCAACCACCACTGCCGCCGCCACGACTACAATAACTACAACCAGATCAGCCACCTTGGAGAGAGCTAAAGAGAATAAGGAACAAAAGTGGAATATAACAATATGAGAGGCTCATTCTTTGATAGGAGTTAATCTCATAAGAACAGAAAATACTTAAATTTGTTAGTTCCAATTTTATGATTCACAATTATTAGATGCTACTTTGTTTTCCATTTCTATATTTAAGATGAAGTGGGTATATTATTGAAACACCATCCTTGAGACTCGGTCAAATCCCAATAATATACTAATATTATTCAAATTATGTAAAGTATAAGTACACATTTTTCTCTTTACAATAGACAGTTCTGATTATCCATCTGTCATGGTATATTTATACATGATTAATCTGTAAAACACATCCATGACATTATATCACCATATTCACATTATGACCAACATAATTTTGTTATTATATATATTTTAGTAAAAACAAACATTTAAGAGTCACATACATCATAAAGGTAGAAATTGAGAAACATGATGAGTTTTCCTGAAAAACCCTTTAGGGACCTAAGAGTAAAGGGAATGTTTGTTGCATGAGTGAAGTAGCTATATTACTAATGACTCGAACTTGAGATATCTAAGTTAGAGTATCTTTCCATCATTAAAATACTTAAGGTTTTTATTGTGCATGCTCTTTTTAGAGGTGAAATAGAGTTTCCATTGATCATCATTCCTAATGAATGAATAGAATCTGATGATGAATGATACACATTCATTTGTAGGAATTGATTTTGGATATCTTCCACGTGCTTGGGTTATTCCACTTCAAGAACCTTTTCCACCCATATCAGATTGTTTAGCATCAACTACTCCCACTTCCTCACCCACACAATAATTTCAAGAATAAATTATAATTGTTCCTGTTCTCCCATCACATCATTTTTTGATATTTTATGAAACTTACAATATTTAAAAGAAATACAAAGTGATAAAGTATAAGAATAAGTGTTCAAAACATGGGGAACAAAGTGGTGAAATGCTTAGTTGAAGAATTTTTTTTGTCTAATGCATAAAAAAATAGCAAAATCTAAGTCAGCTTAGACGAGGTAGCATCCAATAAAACTTTCCACCATAACCAGATGAGAAGTAAAAAGGGGAAATGAAAATAATTGTTCAGAGTACAACAAATTAGCACACTTAGTACCTATGTTAAACATTCAGAGCATAGTTATATAGATAGAATACAACCTCATGGCACAGGGCACCAGCCATACATGGTCTCTTCAGACCAAATAATGGTACATATAAATTATTAGACTGTGAAAAGTGCCCCTCATCGATCATCACTTCTAAACTCACACAAGACCGACCTTGAGAAAGCCCTGGAGATGATAAGGATTAGTAGCTGTTCTGCCACAATTGTTGGGACTGCTTAGATTGTTGACTTTGAGAACCAGCCAGGGATGCTTCCCTAGGATTCTGTTGCTGCTGCTGCTGGTGTTCCAGAGAAATGCCAGCCTGGGAATGGTAGAAATTAGCATAGCCAAGGGGTCCAAAATGTTGTGACTGCTGCTGCTGTTGCTGGCTTTGCCGAAATCCACCAGGCTGTTGATTCTGTCCTTGGATGCTGTAATAAGCGCTGGGAGAAGCTGCAGACATTGTTCGAGAGCCAGCCCCATGGATCCACATGGGAGGATTCTCATTCTGGCAAAAAAGAACACAATAGAGTCCATCTTCAATATAATTAACATTGACAGAAAACACAATCCCATAATCAGAGACTGATCCAGAAAACATAGACAGAAGAGCCAAATATATATATATATATATATATATATATAAATAGGAATATGAAAATTATCTAAAGTAACTTTTACAAGAGCTTATTACAAAAACGAATTTGACAATATATATTGAGGAGGGAGGGTGTAACACCCACGTTTGCCCTTCCCAGATCCATCCCTGCCCAAAACACCCCACATCTCACAACAAAAAAAGGTGTGAGTGATTAGTTGACGATCAATTGAGCCATGTCTTGAACATATTATGTCCATGCCTTTAAAAGGACTGAATTTTCAAAAGCATAAACTGATAACTTCACTTTGAGAAAAATGGTTTCTATGGCAAAACCAATTTTGCTCAACTTCCAAGAAAATAATTTTTAACAGGGAAAATGAAAACAGTTGAAGGTAAAGCATTTTATAATGAAGATCTTTGTACCTGCTGGAGTGAAACCAAATGATCACTGTCCTTATACTGAGAATTGAGTACATCATCATATCCAATAGTTGTACTGGTAGGGGCAGCAGGTTGATTCAAAGAAAAATTTCCTCCTGGAATGCTGGTTGAACTTCCATAACCATATCCAGGTGGAATAGCAGCAGACTGAGGCAAGCTACTGACAGAAATGTTATTTTTATATTGGGGAAGCAATGCAGCCAGAGTTTGGTGGTATGTGCTATTTTGAGCAAAAGCCTGCTGATACGCTGATGGAAGGTAGGCATAGCTCTGAGGCAAGAATGGATAGCCAATCATATTAGCATAATGTCCCAGAGGAAGGGTAGGTTGGGAGTAGGGATGCACAGCCAGGTGTTGAGGAAGTGCAGGTCCAGTGGCAACATTAGCACCAGGTTGAGCTTGTGGATTAGGTTGAGGTGTCGAAATGCTATTTGCTCTTAGAGCCTGCATGTTGACAAAGAGAATTATCAGAAGATCGAATTCCTATATTCACCCTCTTCCGAGAACAATAAATAGAAGATACACATGTAACATGTAACCCTGTAGACTCAGTTAAGAATACTGTATATATATATATGAGAGAGTTAGAAACACTTTAGGCACTGTATGCATGGAACTACATAAGCCTTATAACTGCTACACTACTAGCATATAATGTCGAATAGCAGTGCAACAATACATAGATTAAGTCAGACACAGAACAGCCACAGGACAAGAAGACAGATTCTGACACAATTATAAAATCCAAATTGCTTCTCTCATCTGGTACATCCTCTTAAATTGATAATTGTTTATTGTTAACTCCGCAAGGTCATATATAGAAAATACATCAACTGTCAATAGATAAGCTTATAAAAAGGCACAAATCACTCATCACTCAGAAAAACAAGCAAGTGTATTTTCTTTTTGAACAATTCTTCAGGATTCAGGAATCAAAGTAACTGAACCAGTATACCATCTTCTGATTTAATCGGACCACTGAATGAAAGTCAGAACTATAACCAATGACACAAGGTAGTCAAGTGAAATAGCTGGTATGCAATACAAACATGGCACCAATGTTGCACTATACCATAATAGTTGAGGAGAAATTGTGATTCCTTAATCGATTGCTTATTATTGTTAACTATAATTTTTCGGTATACAACCGCAGCCCTTTAAATAGAATGTAAGCATGAATTCTTAATTCGAGTGCCCATTTTTTGGCTTAGAATACTCAGATACTCTGTACGCCATAATACCAAGTTTTATTTATATAACTCAATCTCTCTCAAAAGCTAGTATATATAGAAAAACATAAATTGGCTAGAGTAGAAGCGCACCTCTGACATTGTAGTTGGACCACCAATTGAAGATGCAATATTGCTATATTTAGCATGCATCGGTTGTTGAGCAGGGAAGGGTGAGTAAGGTATATCATCCCTTGTCATTTGAACCGTCGAATCCAACAGAGCACTGGGCAAAGAATTTGTATACGCCTGCTGCAAAAATAGCACTAGAAGTTAGACGTAGATAGAAGAGTTGGTAGATAATATTAAATATTAGATGATAAACAGTAGAAACAACAGTAATACAAGTTATTAATACTTTAAAGTAACAGATGATCTGCATCAAGATATGGTTTTATGGGGTAAAATATACCTTATAGTAAGGGTAGGGTCCATGTCATACAGGTTTAAGCAACTGAGCAGTGAAATTTGACACACAGAAAATTACTGCGGTGAGAAGCTCACTTATCACTCCAGTAACAAGAATGAAACATCCAAGACTAGGGATGGAAAAAATATTTGCACCCATAGGTACCCACAAAAATACCCACAAGCCAAAACGGATACCCACAATAATAACTTATGGGTATGATACCAGCCCCGCAGATACCGGCATATTCCTTTGAGTGTGATTCACTCTCAAAGGAATGGATAGCCACACAGCACCAAACATCAAAACTATTTCATTGAAGACACAAACTAAGACCTACCGTTGAGTATTTTGTATATTGTTTATAAAAATAATAAAAATAACAATTTACCATTACACTGGAAAAGGAAGATAGGTCCTGCATCTGTGAGCTTGTCTGTGAATGAGGAAAAGCAACATCTGCTTGTTGGGCATTTTCATAAGTATAAACACGAGAAGATGAAGGAAACGAATATTGATTTTCTTGAACAGGCTCAGGGGTTTCAGATTTTAAAGCCTCTGATTGTGAAATTGAAGAATGCTCGTAAGTCCCAGCACCCACCACAGTTCTGTGAACTAAATTTCCATCTGAGGAAGTAGTAAGATGCTCATCCACATATTCAGGTTTTCTGCGGGAAAAATATCTTTCAAGTAATTTAGGAGTAACAAGAACATTGCAGAAAAGTACACTAATAGTACTATCTAGGCACATACCTAGCATTAGAGGACCCAATTATTGAAACATCTGGTGCTTCAGATGTATCCTCCAAGTTATTTTCCAAGGGCCTAGATGCATGTGGCTCAGATTCAGAAAGAGCAGCATTGTTTGCACATCCAAAACTTCCAAAACTCAGGTTCAGGCATTCTGGAGTATGGAGTTGTAAGTGGTCTGGAATTACTACAGATGGACTTTCCTCCTCGGATTCTGTCCCTTGATCCTCTACGTGTAAATTTAGTTGCTCAAAGTTTGCAGCCACTGATGAAACAGGAGCACCTTCAGCTGAAAGAAAGATGTTAAGAAATTAAGAGTTAAAGACTATATATAGTCATGAATTTTAAACACTAGTAATAGAATAATGCTTTCTAAATCATTAGAGATACCTAACACGGCAACATATCCAATCCTTTTTGACAATCACATGTTAAGAGTGACAAACAAAAACAGAACAAACCAACAATGTAATAATAATTAAGGGTTCGCTAACATCCCTCAGGACACATGTTAAGAACTGAAAAATATAAATTATGAGAAGAAAAGTACAAGCATCTAGTATCTTCATAACCCAAAAGGCATTTAACACTTTCTTATTTCAGGTAATTAGGATGAGTGAAAAATGCTGTTTTTATTTCTTAATGAGTTCCCAGAGGGAACATGGACATTAACAAAACCCTATTGACAGAATGATAGATCACATCAGACCGAGAATCCAAGGAGTATCACAGTAATATATATCCCTGCTCTTTCTAAGCGTCACAATGTTTCTAGTATAGCATTTGCATTTTTTAAGAGAGAAATGCAGAGAACAGACATGAAACAACACAAAAACAGAGGAATTTCAGAACAAAAGCACATTCATCTGGTGGTACCAACACTATAATTATGTGATACCTAAACATTTTATAGAGAACATATACTTTGATTGAAATAAAGGTACAAGACACTAAAAATGATAAGCATCATGGACACCTTCATTGTTATCAAAAGGATGCTGATGGGGTTGGTAGGAATCAATGTCCTGGTACAAGTTACTTTCTTGATTATCTTCCAATTTACTTTTAGCGGATACAGAAGCAGATCCAACATTGTCTGGATTCTCAACAGGAACCTCTTCACCATGTGTCTTTTGCTGCCAATTCACTTCACCAAAGTTAGACGAGTTTGTATAGTACTCGGAATCAGGCACAGCATCAACAGTCGATACAGAAACAGCTGGTTGGTGATGCTCAACAGTCCATTCATTAACAGCTGGCTTGTGGTGCTCAACAGAAGGCCATTCATTAACAGCTGGATGGTGATGCTCAACAGATGACGGCCATTGATTAACAGCTGATCGATGCTCAACAGAAGGCCACTGATTAACAGCCAATTGGGGCTCAACAGATGGCCATTCATTAACACCTGATTGGTGCTCGATAGAAGGCCATTCATCACCCTGTCGGTTAATCTCAAACCCTTGATCATGATTTGTGTCTGAAACCTTGGAAGCACGGCTTTGCTGAATTGAGACACGATTAACAGCGACCTGTGGCCTGCCCATCTTGACAATGTCAGCCATGGATCGTTGACCAGGGTTACCCACCCATGGAGATTGCTGCAATGGAGCATGTTGTAGTGATGCCGATGAAGGTAGTCCATCAAAGATACCAACAGAATCAGTTGACCTAATTCAAAAACAAGCGATAAGCATAAGAATATGAATACATCTAAAGCAGCATTTAGAAGAGCTTATATAGTAGCTTATCATAACAAGTTATAAAAATAGTTTATAACCATCCTATATAAGCCTTGTATAATAAACTTAAGAAAAATAATATATTTTCATTATAATTAAGAAAAAAACTTATCAAATAAGCATTTAATCAAATAACATGGGCATGGAGGTAGCAAAACCTGTAGGAAGGTGGTTGGGTGGTGTTGAGATTATGAGAAGGCGGCGGCGTTCCGTTTTGGTATTCCTTCTTTGGTAAGGGTTTTCGAGGAGGAGCCCTAGTAGAAGCAATGGCACGAGTAGTGTTGTTAGAGGGACGAGACCTGGAATAATAATCATTAGTGTTGGTGGTGTTGTCTTTCTTCTTATCTCGCTTGGTTTTCTTGACCTCATGAAAAGGATCTACAAATCAAATATGAACCAATAATTAGTTAAGTTTTGAACATAAAGTCATCAGAGTCAGATAAGACTGCGTACATCTACCATCCCGAGAAATATAAAAAATTAATTTTATTAGGAAAAGATAAAAAGATAGTGGGAGACTCGAGCAGTGAGCCGGGTCGGGTTGAATGAATATGAAGAAGAATGATGGAAGTAAGAGTGGGGACCTTGAGAGAGGAGGCGATGAACAGCTTCGTCAGGGTTCATGTTACAGTCTTTGAGAGTGGCATAGATCTCGAGGTCACTCATATCTTTCACTATCTCCTTTAAGCTTTGTACCATCTTCCGTGACGATGCTGGTATCCCACCGCCGCCGCCACTTCCGCCGCCGACTTTACCACTCATTCTCACTCACGCCGACGATGATGTTATGCTCTCTTTCTCTCAGTGGAATTGTTTGCACCAAAACGGAAACCCAAAAACCCCCTTCTTCCCCTTTCACCTTCTCCTTTTATCAACCCCGTTTCCCTTTTTTTATTTTTTATTTTATTCATAGATAGATGAAATATAGTATAATTATGAAAACAAAATTAAATATATTGACATTTGCTATATCTATTGTAAACCCCTCTCTAATATTCACTTAGTAAATATAAACATAATCATATATTTAATATTTTGAAACATCAAAAATATCATTTATTAAATATTTTATTTATAAGTTTCTTTAACTCATTTCACACATATCAATAAATAAATTGAATTCTTAATTCAAAAAGATAATACATATGAAGATTTATACACATTCGGCGTGTTATCGATCATTCATTTGTATTACTTTTATTTAAAAGTCAAAAATAATTAAAGATAAATAATGAATAATACAATAACAATGTAAAAACTCTTACGCTATCGTTCGATTCAACTTTTTCTCTAATTCTAATTCAATAAAATAATCTAACCATTATAAGTTTTAAGTCTTATCAATTTTTAATGATAATTAAAAACAAATACCAAATAATAGAATGACAATGTCTTACTTTATGAGTATGATATGATTATTTAAATTTTTGACTTTAAAATTGATCACTTGAATAAATTTGAATTGTTGGATGAAATTGAATAGCTTAGATTTATATTTGTCAAAACCCACAACATACATCTAATTCATATATTCTCTTATTTTTTAGAAACCCAATAATTAAAAAAATATTTAGATTATCCTAAACCCTGGTAAAGTACTTTCAATTCATGACACATGTGAAGTGTTTTCAATTCCAGTTGAATAATTGCTGGTGTAACCTTACAAGAATCACTTTATTTAAATAATTACAGGAAAAAATACGTAATACCTTCTTAGAAACACTTCCATTATTTTTTAGAGACATGTTGCGTACATATGCAAATAACCTAAACTCTATCCTTAATAATAAAAGATAAAAATGATTCTTCAAAAATATGATTGTTAAACCAAATGTCTTATCATTAATGTTTCACTTTTGATATATTAACAACAACGAATATAAAATTTGATAAGATTGGGTGTAGGTTTGGCCCTTTGGTCACTTAATAAGTGGACTCAAATAAAATAATCATAAGATTCATGCCAATGTTCATTATTAAAGTGGAACCCACAACAAAATATTAATCTATGAAGAATTCAACAATTATTGATACTTAAGACATGCCACGTATCTTTGATTATTTGATGAAACCATATGACCCAACTCTCCCTTCCAGAGTGATCTAAAGGGAAAACAACATACATTGACATTTGTGTCATTTTTATCTAAAGTTAGATTACATTTACTCTTAAAATTTAAAGGAAATAATTATTTGTCTATCCATTAATGAAGAGTAATCTCATCCTCCTTGCATTATTTTTGCTTTCTTTATCTATTTTCTTCATCATTGATTCTCCTATTGTGATTGTAGCCTTGTGATAACTAAAATATACTATTGGTGAATGGTGAATAATTGAATTAAAACTGGTTGATATTTATATTTAGCAACAACAAAACAAGCAACAATAATTATTAAATTTTACTATATGAATTGTTATGAGAAAATATTTATAGAATCCTACTTTTTAAGAAGATTTATTTTGTGTCTATGAAGATGAGGGAACATGTGCTCTTTGATGAGGATTTATTTTGTGTCTATGAAACTGGTTGCCATTTGCACTGAATTTGAAGCTTGGGGAGAGAAGAAAAACACGAAAATGAAAGGGAAGAATCGTGGGAACGATTCTAGGCTTAGATTCATATCATTTTATGCATTTCATCATTATAATGTGTAGAATGAGCGGCTAAATTCTCGGTGTGGGATTGAATGTAATTTTTTGAACTTTTCTATTCTTGGATTCAATTCAGTTAATGTTTAGTTATTTGATTTCGAAAATCTTATCTTATGCTTAATGCTTGATTTTATTTAGTTATTAGAATCTTGATTTATTAACTCATGTTCAACTGGAAAGCGGAATTTGTGGTTGAATACGGATAAGTTTTCTTGATGTGTTGTTGATCTAGTTATAGACAATAACACATGAATTGCTTATACATCGGGTTTAATGCTAGATAATTTGTCAAATTACCAAGGAATTGAAGTTTGAGGAATTACCTAAGGAATTGATACAAATGATCCTTGATGTGCATCAAGATCAATAACTTTTCTAGAATTAAATCTAAAAGTTTACAAAGAGGAAGAAGATGAAAGTCAATCACAACCATTTTATTTACAATTTATAAAAACCTATTTTAGAAAATACAAAAATACCAATGACTTTTATCCAAATCACCATTTGTAATTATTTACTCAATTTATATATTTAGAGATCAATATAAATCTAATTTGCTCCTTGAGAACGATATCCCGGTATTTACCGGTTTTATTACTTGAGCGATACGGTACACTTGCCATAAAAAAATACCTAACAAATACACTTGGTAGTATATATTGCAAGAGCAAGTGGATGAAGACCATATATTTTTGCAGCAAGTATTCCTGTAAATTGGGAAAGATATGGAGATTAAAATTAGTGAGCAGAATATATAATCATGAACAAGAGTGGTATATTCATTTGGTCAGGAAAATGCACAAATGACTTAGGCAAGGTGTTGTGCAGAGTGGTATATTAATATGGATGGTTGAGAAAGGAAGGGTGGCACATTTATGCAGAGTCAACTTATTACTTCACTAATGTACCATGACATTTCTGCAGTTGTATGGTATGATTGAAGGTGTTAGACAAACTTAGGTATGAAATATGAAACCCATTGTGCAGAAATAGAGAAGTGTAAACCAACAAAATGAGAAAAACAAAGACAAATGTGGATTTAACTGTATGGAATTGGCACTATATAATGAGTGTGAAACACAGCTATTTGAATTCAATTGAAGTAACTAGATAATGAGTCTAGACACTCTTTTGGTGTATTCATGAAATTATATGCATTCTCAATATTTCATCCACACTCTCTAGGCTGTGTTTGGTTGATGGAAGAAAATGAATGAGAGAAGATAACAACAAAATAGCATTAGAAATTGACTGTATTTTATGAAAATGTTTTTCTTGTATAAAGAAGGGTGATAGTATGGATAAGTGACTCATCTTTAACATATCACAGGATGAAACATTTCACTTTTAGTTTGGGTCAATAGTCATTGATTCAATGAGAGCTCTTACAATACTAAACCAACACACGTGATAATACTCTGTTTATATTCTGCATATTTCTCTGTGCTATATTCTCCATATCCTTGAAAATAAAAAGTGAAACATCATTTTAACTTTATTTTACAATATTGATATATTAATCTCGACTTGTCGATTTAACTGGGCGAGACAAGGAATCAGAGACAAAAGATTTGTATTCGAGTGTGTTGGTTTAAAAGCAAGAGAAAATAAATAAAAAAATAAAAAGAAATATGAAATTTTATTTTATACACAATAATATCATTATCATGGTAATTTTAATACTAACTTACAATTTAAAAATAATTTTATTGTTAAAATTAATAAATACACATAATAGTTTGAGTATTGTTTTATCCTAAGATAAATTTAGCCTCTTATTGATAGTATAGGTGTGGGATCCACATATGGATTGTGAATCACAACAACAAAACCAAGACAATGTAAAGAGTAACACAAACTTATGTATTCACCACTTTGAAGAAGATGAGTTGCTGCTATGTCTGTCTCAAACTCTCACCACCTTTTTCAATCACTGCAACATCATCAAAAACTCAACTTTCCATTCCCAACAACACTCTCATTAACACTGCTCTCTCTGGTGCCCTTTCCTTTGGCCTTCTCTTTTCATTTCCTTCTTCTTCCATTGCTGCTTTTGAAGCTCCTCCACTTCCAATTCCTTCTGAAACATGTCGTGATGTTGAGCCACAAGACATGTTTCCTACAGCTCCTGAGGTTGTCACCAATGAAGGACTTGTTGAGGAAGCTTGGCAGATTGTTAATGATGCATTTCTTGACACTGGTAGCCATCTTTGGTCTCAGGATACTTGGAAGGTAAATTCCATATTTTTGCATCTTTTTATTTATTTATCATAGACCAGTTTATACATTAATTTTCATGGTTGTTTTTTTTGTTTATACTTTACTGTTACAAATTTCATGGGTTTGAGATTCTAGAAAGTAAGAATAGTCATGGGTTCCACCTAAAGGTTTTGGGTTAAGATGAAAATTAGTATTGAGCACTGTGTGTTTGGGACTTTGCGCGCGGCTGGTCATACTTCATGTCCCACAGCTTAATGGATTGAGCTGGCTTTGGAGGATGGTGAAGCTGGAATGTTAGTCCGTGATCGGGGATCTCCCCGGCTTTAGGGCTACCCAAAAGCCTAATATTTATATTTGTACTCATTACTTTGTTAACTAAGTTTGCTGCTTTATCCTATGTTACTTGATTCATATTGTATACCAAAATTTGGCACTGTGTGATGATGGTTAGTGCTAATAGCAAGTTTGTTTCCAGATGAAGAGGGAAGATATTTTGAGCAATTCCATTCAAACAAGATCAAAGGCGCACCAGATAATCAAGAGAATGCTGGCTAGCTTGGGTGACCCTTATACAAGGTTTCTTTCCCCTGAGGAGGTAATTGATTCTTCAATTTTTGTGGGTCTCTCTGTCGAGGTTTTTCTTCTAATTATTAGATTTAGACGTCTCTACCTTGAGTTGATGGTGAATATGTGTTTTAATGTGTTTTCTAGTCTTGAATACTAGTATGCCTATACCACTAAGCAACCCTCTTCTAACAATCTTGGATTCTTTTAAGACATGCATACACTTCATAAGAAACTTGTAATGTATTATGGTATCATCGTTCTCATTCTTGCTTTTTGTTTTGCTTGATGATATAATGTAAAAACCTCTGCAATTTGTACTACCATGCTTCTAATGTTTCTTACTTAATGGCATGTGGACTTTTTTATTGTTAAAAGTTCTCCAAGATGGGAAGGTATGATATGACCGGTATTGGAATAAACCTTAGGGAAGTTCCTGATGAAAATGGTGACCTCAGAGTGAAGGTACTTGGGATCATATTGGATAGCCCCGCTCATTCTGCTGGTGTGAGACAGGTAGACAAAGATGACTCTTCAAATTTACCCTGCTAAGGTCTTCTAAATTGTTTGCTGTCATAATCAATCTCATATGCCTTACTTCTAGCAACTTAGTTTAATGTATTTCTTAGAATTTGCACAAGCATTTGAAGCTAGTCATCCCAATTACCACTAGAAATAAATAGTCCTACAATTTGTTTTGTTCTTTGACCATTTAGAACAAACTCCGTGTAGAATCTTTACTAGTAATCAGCATAAAGTCTTTCATACTTATGTGTGTCTATTGGAATTTTCAAATGGGAACTATACGAAGAACTATTATATTAACTATATAATCGATGACCTTTATGTTTTTCCGTGTCTTGGCTAGGGGGATGAAATATTGGCTGTTAATAACATGGAGGTAGTGGGAAAATCAGCATTTGAAGTGTCGTCCCTGATGCAAGGCCCTAATGGAACATCTGTGACTATTCAGGTTTTGGATTCTGATTCCAAGTTAGTTTGGCACCTGCTCTAGCCTTTTATTGTAGTTTTTATGATGTTCAAGTTTAATACTTGTATTGCTACTATCAGGTCAAGCATGGCAAATGTGGTCCTGCTGAATTGATAGAAGTCCAGCGGAAACTTGTTGCTCGTACACCAGTCTTTTATCGGCTGGAACAAGCGGACAGTGGTGCTACTCCTGTTGGGTACATTCGTCTCAAAGAGTTCAATGCATTGGCCAGAAAAGATCTAGTAATTGGTTAGCTTTTCTTGTTTAAGTTAAAAGGATCTTGCTTTTTCATGAGAGCATGCATTTTTTTAGTATTTGGTTCTGAATTGAGTGGGAAAAAAGACCAGTTTATGCTACTCATTCTTACTCCTTATGTTGCCATATACTTAACTTTAAAGACCAAGTGATTACTGACAGTGAAGTTTTCACGTGAGAAAATATATGCATGTTACTTGAAAAGAATGGACTACATTATACTAGATTCTGTTTTATGCTTCTACCAAGTCTGGTTCAGATTCAACTAATGGCCACAGTCTGTAAATGCTATGATTGAGTAGTCAACTTAAATTGAAACTAATGCAAATCTGGTGACGATGTTTTATTCATTGACAAGGGCTAAGAAGGAGAATTGAGAAGTAAGAATCCTAGGAATTCTAATGAATTCGAAAAACTCAGAACAAAGAATAGGGAATTCAGAAAAGAAAAACCCCGAGATTCTCTTATTGATGAACAGATGACATAAGTTGCATACAGTTTTTCATATATGACATAGTTACACCAAAATGGATATTGAATTGTGCAGCGATGAAGCGACTTCAAGATATGGGTGCCTCATATTTCATACTGGATCTTAGAGACAATCGCGGTGGGCTAGTACAGGTTGCAATTTCTTTGATCATACCCTATACTTCTACCACTTCGACTCATTTCATTGAAATTGACTAGTCATAATTTGCTTATATTGTTTGCTACCTACAGTGGAGATATATAAAAAGATGCCTAAGTCTGCTACAAGGTGGAGGGTAAGTACAGATTAGGCATCTTTTGTCACTTCTAAGTGGCTTCCTTGACATCTCCCAGTTTTTGATATCTACTGCTATTAACTTAAAATATGGAAAAAAACTCCCTTAGCTCTTTATGTTGCCCTCTTCCTAGGTTGAAAGGCGTTCCTAGATAAACTTTTCTTAATTACAACCAAGAGACAAAAACTTTGCTTATATATGACTCTCCGACTTGTGAATTAATGTATAATGCATGCTTTATTATCCATTATAACTTATGAAGCATTGAACTACGCCATCATTGAACCATTAAAGTAGAAGTAAATGTTGTAAAATATGGTCTGGTTGGTATAAGATAACAAGATAAGTGATGCCTTCATTTGAATATACTTTTTCTCTGCCTTCTTAAACTCTCTAATTTGGTTATACCTTATAACTTATTCAGGCTGGAATTGAAATTGCAAAGCTTTTCCTAAACGAAGGAGACACGGTATGCAAAACTTGTGCTTTGTTGCTAATTGTAATGATTTTGATCTAGGGTAAATTGATGCTTACCCCCCTTCAACCTTTTCCCATGTGTGGATTAGATACTTGTTGCTTAACACAGATTTTTCTTTAATATCTTAATGACAGGTCATCTACACTGCTGGGAGAGATACAGAGTTCCAGAAAGCTATTGTTTCAGATACTTCACCGTTGTTTCAAGCTCCCGTTGTTGTAAAAACTTTTCCACATCTGGAATTTTTTATCGTAAAATTACTTCTTGGGACTATTTTACTTATCAAATTCTTTTTTTTGGTTTGGCATTGGGGCAGCAATATATCCGACATTTCATTGTGCAGAATAATAGGTGTTGTATTTGCCCTGTTGAGATAAACCCAACTTTCTCAATATCGTTTTGTTTGTGTGGAAATGGATTAAGTTAGTTAGGGGTTGAGTACTATATTTTTTTGGGACTATATGTAAATGGGTCAACTGGAAGAGGTAGTGCGAAAAAATGTGCAGGAGCAGACTGAACAAGAAATTAGGAGAAACCATTTAAAAAGGTCTTTCGCTAAAGGAATTGTTGAAATTTTGGTTTTTGATAGTCTAATGGCATCACGTGCTCCATGTAGTTGACACTCCACCTGTGTGCGCAACCTAGTAAGGTATCGGTTGATTTTGAGTTTGAGAAGATTTTAGTACCCCGAGTTCATCTTCACATATTTATTCCATCCTGCACTTAGAGTACCCATAATTTTGAAACATGATGAGCTATTTTAAGAAATCATTTATGTAGATTTTTGTTGGTGTGTGTGCTCATGTGTTTTCCCCTTCATTATTGAGAAAGGTCATGTAAGCAATCATTCTAAATAGTCCCCTTTTGAATGGCTATTTCACATCATTGATTAGCTGGATTCTGATTTTGTGGATCTCATGAGAAGGCTCATGAATCTCTGATTTGTACCTTTGCAGGTGTTAGTAAATGACAAAACTGCTAGTGCAAGTGAAATAGTAAGGAGCTCAATTTTTTAATAAACTTGTTTTCTTTTTCAGCTCTTACTACTTATTATACCGTTGTACTGTTAGGAAGTAAGTCCCACATCGCCTACCTCTTTGTTTCAGGAATGATTTAAATACCTGTTGGGCTACTCCTCTCATTGCTATTCTTATTTTTCAGGTTGCTTCTGCACTTCATGATAATTGTAGAGCTGTACTTGTTGGAAAGCGCACATTTGGCAAGGTTTATAAATTTTCTCATCACTTCTAAATGGTTCAAACACTCTGTTTTCATTGCATGGTTTAATTATCTCAGTGCTTTTTTAACATGAATTTCTTTACATATTTTGACTAAAGGAAAAAAATATTGATGTTCTTATGTAGTTTGCTATCTTTAGCAATGGTTGTATATAGTCTTGTACATGCATAAGCATATGGTGTAGTTGTAAAGAAATCTTCATGACACTGCCTTGTGCAATGCTTTTAACAGGGTTTAATCCAATCTGTATTCGAGCTTCACGATGGATCTGGTGTCGTTATCACTGTCGGAAAGTATGTAACACCAAACTACAAGGACATAAACGGCAACGGAATAGAGCCTGACTTCCAGAAACTTCCAGGTAGAATCACACACACACATATATATATATATTCGTTTTCTTTCCTTTTCTCATTCATACTGAAATGGCAATATGTATATTTACAGCTTGGGATGATATCAGCAAAAATCTTTCAAAATGCAGTATTCTTCGGCAAGGATGAAATAGTTTCTATGATAATTCTAATGCAATTTTTTTTGCCTTAGTTTCATCATTGAAATTAAAACTTCTGAAGAATATGTTTACTGGAAGCTGCCTTGTATGTCTCAAGAGTTTCATGTTAATAATAGATATATGGCTGAATAGTATGCCCAACATTCTTGACTAATCTGGCATTAAACATGAAGATGCATGGGCTTGAAACAATTGTAACTGTTCCCTTGAGGTCAGAAGACATGATCCTAGGAAAGGAAGCATGCAAGAGAGTTTGTATTCAAGAAGCCAGTGCAGAATAAAATCATGTTGGTTTAACACTTACTGACATAGGAAACTGTGTTTTACATTTTTACAAATCTTTTGATACTTTATTCTTCTTTCTTCTAGTAAAATTTCCCCTTCTTGTAGAATGAATGGCAGGGAAAGTGTTACTCTATTGGCAAAGAACTCAATTATCATATTGTCAATGATGAAAATGGAAATTGCATTACAAACTATTCAAGCTTGCATTTTGTATATTATTTTTCAATTTCCTCTTAATTACTCTATGGTGTTACCAAGGTAGGGACTTACCTTAACTTGCACCAATGTAACATATTACACTATTAGAAGATATCAATAATTTCAAGTTATTCTTATTATCATTTTCCTCAAGTGATTTCTCTAGCCATTTCACACTCAGAAAGGAAAACCATAAGCATTGGATATGTCAAATAACTATCACAAACCAATTTATACAAAAAAATATTTGAGCAACTGAGTTTATTGAATATGCTCCTGAAAACATCATATTAGTGGTGTGGAACATTTGCCATATTGACATATCCAACTAATGAACTAAAGAAAAGAAGAGGATTATCTATTTCTTGTATAAAAAATGATTCAACTGTTTAGGTAGGTAAATATTGAGATTCTTAGACCTATAAATTGGTTAAAGTGATAAAAAAAAACATGAAACTTCTTAGTATCCAATAGCAAATTATTTTGTTTGTTAAAGAAGGAAGTTATTTGTTTTTTATTTTCATATGGCTCTTGCTTAAGGGCTTATGAAACAAATACAAAACTGTTGATCCCTATTATTTTATGTGATCATTTTAGCTATTGCATTAAAAAATATGGCCATAGCTTATGCCATTAAAATTAATTTATCATTATTTTCAATTTTAATAGAAAACACAGAACATTGAGACAGGCTTAAGAATGACATGATTTACTCAAGTTCTTGTTGGAGAAAGCAGAAATCATATGACTTGAGTTTTTTACAAGGAATCCATGAACTATTTATTCAAAGGGAAAGAAAATGGTAGCATAACAAAGAATAGGAGGAGACAATATTCTTCATTACATACCCTGAAAAGTGAAAAGGCCACAAAACCATTGCTTAGGCTATTAGCTTTTGGTTCAGTCCCATGAACAGTTGAAAAGAGTAGCACAAAAGAGAATTAACGTTGTAGAGATATCACCATCAAATTATATATATATATATATATATATATATATATATATATAGCAGCTACAAGCATCAGATTTAATATCAAATAGATTAGGATTTTGTCTTTATCAATCTCCATGCATTTTTTTACCTGTTTTTGCACCTTCTTTTGCTTGTTAATTTAAACTATCCTATGTCTCTTTTCTCAAGTTTGCTTATACTCTTTCTTCTCTCCTTGATCCAAGAAAGCTATGATTCTTCTTCAAGTTGATAGAAATATATAAAAGGTGTACATTAAATTAATAAAAATATTTTTGAGGTGCTTCCCTTGTTTAATAAATCTTAGCTCATAAACATTTCTCCAAATCTAGAAGGAAATATCTGCAATCCAACCCAAGCATAGAAACAAATCTTCAGAAATGAGTGCAAGAAGTTGGGTCCTTGGTTTATTCTCCTTGTATCTTTTTTTCAGTTCAGGTATAAGAATTAATAGAGTATAATTTAGTAGTTTTTTGCCCCATGCATTTATAACAAAACCAACTTTTGATTCTGAAGATTATATTAGTGAAACCATTGCTGAGTTATAGACTGAATTTATCAATAGAAAATATTGTTGAAGTTGATCTTCTGGCATGAATCATGATAACTTTAGAAAGGGTTTATATAACTATTCATTGAACAATAATCCAAGAAACACATCAAATACTTTTCTCTTGCACTACAGAAGAGTTATATAGGATCTTTGTTGGTTTCTTTTACAGGTATATGTACAGAGAAAATATTACTTGATGAAGAAAACAAGGGTACCCAATTGGATGATATTCCTATTATCAACCCCACAAGTCCAGGCACAGAAAATCCTAATCAAGACAATGACCCTACAACTCCAAACACTCAAAATCCTCATCAGGGTAACCCTACAACTACAACACCAACTACAACTCCAAACACAAATCCTACAACACCAACATCATCATCATCATTAGGTAGTGGTCAATGGTGTGTTGCTAACCAAGGATCTTCAGACACTGCTTTACAAGTTGCTCTTGACTATGCTTGTGGGTGGGGTACTGCAGATTGCTCACCAATTCAATCAGGAGCAACCTGTTACAACCCGAACACTCTCCGCGATCATGCTTCTTATGCATTCAATGACTACTACCAAAAGAATCCAACACCTACTAGCTGTGCATTTGGAGGAACAGCATCACTTACAAGCAATGATCCAAGTAAGTATTTCATCAAACATATAACCATGTTTACCTCCTTCTCATCATTTTTCTTGTTATGGAACTAAATTACTTGATCCCTGTATCTATCTATAACTTAGACTACAAAACAATATCTAACATCATTGCAGGTAGTGGGAGTTGCCACTATGCATCAGCAAAAACAACAAGGTCAGAATTTGCAGCAACTATATCACTTATTCACATAATGATGTAATCTCATGCATTCTAATATGTAATGAAAAAATGCAGCTTGAGCCCACCAACACCATATGTTAGCCAACCAAGTCCACCAGCTCCTATGACCCCAACTCCACCAGCACCATACGGCTATGGTCCTGAACCAACGGAAAGTCCCGATGCGGCCACATCTGTTTCTTGTTCCTTGCTGCTGCTGCTGCTGTTCACAAGTGGCTTGGCTTCACTTCAACTAGCAAATTACATATAGATGAGAAACAAGGTGGGTACATTCATTCTTTATGTGATGATATGCTGGAATTCACCATCTTCCAGCAGTTTTTGCAAGGTTTACCATTAAAACTACTACTTCTTTTTATAAGTCCCACAAAAGTGATGGAGCCAAAAAAGATTTATAGGTTCTTGTAGGAAGTTTTTCTGCAGTATTAGCTTTTCTTTCATTGATAATCCCTGTATCTAATATCAGCTAGCATGCCATTTTATTTTATTGTATTTTATTTATAGTGAAGAGAATAAATTAAGGATCTTAAAATCATCAAGTTTTGCTCTATATAAGAACCAGAAGGTTACTTCATAAAAATGTACCTAATCCACAAAGTTGTATATAAATAGGAGATATGGTCATGTCAGTAATCAGCAACATAAACATGGCTTTTTAATACAACAGGTGCTAGCTTTTGAACAAGACCTAATGAGTTATAGTACACTTAAATGTGCTCATTCAATACATGTGAATAAATACTTCTAGCATGTGTGAGAATTGAAGCTCATTGTGACATCAAAACTGCCTCAATCCAATTTTCAGTTGAACACCATGTACGAAACTCAGAAATAGGTAGAATATGATTATGATATCTCTCAAATATTTTGGAAACGCCACCACTTTTTTTAAGTTAAAACATAGAAGACTTTCCTTTAAGTCTAATATAGAAAATAATAATATCACTTATCACCGTTCAGACAAGTATTATTCTTATTTACATCATACTATTAGTCTACATCATTTCAAAGGCATATGCGGCATTCATGTCAGATTGAAAAGGCATCCCTACAAAGCATATAAACCTTTCACCCATGTAAGCATTGACCAAAAATCCAAAATATAATTTGTCACAAATTGATCATCGCATTTCCAACAACTCATGTGTATTTATCAAGCAACAAGAACAAGGTAACTACAATTACTAACTCGCAAGTTATATATATATGTATATATATATGTCTTGTGTATTTTGGAATTCACTCATTGAGTTACTGGATTCATTCTCCTTCAGTTTTCTTAGCTGCTGGACTCTAATATGCTATAATAATTTCATTTTTTGCTTTGTAAAATCATTATGACCAAATTACAATTTAGTCAGAAATTAAATATGTATAATACATTTTGGAGATTGATAATGTCTGATTCCTAATAAATTTTATATCAAAGCTTTAGTTCGAGAAAATTTTAGATGAGAGTTACATACATAACAATCAAGTTTTTATCTCATTAGGTGAGATTGACTACAAATTGAATGATATTAAACTTTTTTTTATTATAAATCATATTTATTGACAAAGTTAATTGAATGAGAGTTAGATAATTGTAATTTTTTGCAATTAAGTTGGAAGACAGGTATAATTTAAGGCTAAAGCAATTAAGACCTGATTTCTACTTAAAATTTGCAGTGAAAAATCAAATTAAAAAGTTTTCAAGGATAAATTTAAAAAACACTAATTTCCTACATCATGACAAATTTAAAAACACCAAATTCTTAAGTTGAAATTTTAAAGGTTTTTTAAAATGTATAAATTTGATTTACTCAATTTTCTCTAAATTCAAATTAATAATATATACAAACAAATAAAAATTGGAAATTTGAAAGTTTAAAAACGCTGCTGAAAACAAAACACGGATTATTATGCTCCAGGTTCCTATATTTCCTCAGCTACAACGTTGAGGTGTGACAGACTCCACGTGTCTTAATATAAATGGTTAAATCGGTTTTGGCACGGATCCCAATCCAACCGTCCGTATAAGCTGACATCAGTTATGGCGGTGCAACTTCTAATTCTAAGACATAAAAACAGAGAAAGAGAAGAAAGTGTTTTTGTTCTTTCTCTCACAGGTACTATTTTCTTTCTATTTCCCTCTCAATCACTATTAAAATTAAATAATTAATTATATATTTTTTTATCTGGTTACACCTTTTGCTAATTGCTGTTTCAATTTTCACTGTTTTGTTAGTTATGCACTTATGCTTATACATACACTTATGCATAACCGTTAGTTTGAACTTGATCTGGATTTTTCTTTTTGGGTTTTAAAGTTTATATTTTTGGAACAATTTTTTTTTGTGACAAGTGGGATTATAATTTCGCATGGTTGACTCTTCAATTTCAAACGTCAACTTTGGAAAGTTTGTGTCTTTGCGAACGAACAATCATGGGTAGAATTGGTTTGTTCTGAATTTGGGCATGCTTCTTCTATGGATTTTTTTCCATGTATCTGCTTTTTTGGTGTAATATAGTGTCTGTAGATGGATTATGTTGAACTTGAACGTATATCTATGTTTTAATGTTTTAAGATGTTCTATTTTTGGGTGCTAGGTTAAATATTTTTATTTTTATATATATGAAGTTTCTTTTTGTTGTTGTAGAGTTCTGCTGTGTTTGAATAATATCGTATTAATGGGTGAGAGTGGAATGCTATATTGCCAATATATTTGAAGATTTTGATTTGTCAATGTAAAATGAAACTGTTTTAAGCTAGTCACTGCTTTTTGGGTGTCTTCATATTTTAAAATGATTTTTTATTCATTGGTAACTACAACTCTACAAGCTGAATAGACATGGACTTTCAGTTTCAAATCTGATTTGCACATGTAATTTTACCAACACAAGATGCAAAGTACAATTCTTAATGATTTTTTATTCATTGGTAACTACAACTCTACATGTAATTTTATTCATTTGTATTCTTGTTCTTTTTTGTAGGACTGCCTCTGCTACTTTGATTGTCAAGAGGGGTCCTGTTTCCTTTGTATGGTGTTAGAACATAGAAGCACAAATCGAATGCCGTCCCTAAAAATGAAGAGCAAAGTAAGCATTGGTTGTTGTTTAACTGAGAAAACGGATCTTCATGTCTGTCCAAAATCAAAAGTAATTTCCAAAAAGCCATGCTCTAAAATTGTTTTTCCTGATCAAGTGGCAGAAACAGACATCACCATTCAAAATTGCCAAGATGGTAAGTAGCTTAAACTTAAGATTGATTTTATCCAGCCTTTACTGTATAAGTATATCTGCATTCATTGTTTTTCTTTAATATCTGATATCAATGATTTTCATTAACATATTTAATTAATGATACTGTGGATATTGACTTTCATGTGTGTACAATGGAAAAGCCACATAAAAAAGCAAGAGATATTTGGAGATGTTCATTTTTATGGACAATTCATGACTATCTTGTTTATACATTATGCACTGACTGGAAATATAAGTCATAGAACCATTCTTCCTGATCTTTCCAATTGACTCCTTATCTTGTGAGTATGTTGGGAAGTTTATCTCAATTTCTAGCATTTGATAGTTCTTACTATTCTTTGTAGTTTCCTCAAGGACACTGGTATCCCCCAAGGTTGTTGCAAGTGATGAACTTATCAATAGAAAAGAATTTCGAAATAAAGAAAACTCTGAGTCTCAGCAGCACCAATCATTTTCTCTTGATTCCTCAGCTGTGGGGGAAATGGTAAACTTTCATTGTATTTTTTTAGGCTGTTGTTGTTTATTTTAATTTTAATTTTGCTTTTGTGTAGTTTCCATGATCTTTGAACTTTCCCACAATGCACCACTGATATGATTCACTTTCTTTCCAGGAATCAACCAACCCCTATACAGCAGACGTCGAAAGGATTGTTTCTCCTGCTTTTGAGCCTATTGACACCCATTCTCAGCATTGTACTCATGGGGATGCTGGTATGACAATTCTGTTCTGTAAAAGAATGTATATCTTCTATATTCTTCATTAGATGCACAAGGGTCCACGAGTAACCTGGTCTTGTGCTTTTTTAGCTCAGACTGCCTCAGAATTTGGTTGAGAATAAGCTTCTTTTGTTTGTGGCTTTGGCCTTTGGAAATTTATGACTATCTTCTCAATTGGAAGTGAATGTCTTTAATATTTTATAAAATGACAAACAAAAAATCTCTTCTCAGTATCCCACTTAGTTCCAGCCAGCTTCTAAATTAATTAGATGGGATCTATTACCTATTGTCT
Source organism: Lupinus albus (assembly GCA_009771035.1). Classification (NCBI taxonomy): domain Eukaryota; kingdom Viridiplantae; phylum Streptophyta; class Magnoliopsida; order Fabales; family Fabaceae; genus Lupinus; species Lupinus albus. Next base: position 4,778,812 of record CM020005.1, read on the forward strand.
TTGACAATTTGCCACATTTGAACACTCTAGCTATGTCCTGAATTTGCTTATGATCGACTCTACTTGGCGTAGTTCTTTCAAGCCTTACCAATTTTTATTCCTTATCAATATACTGTTCAATTTTCAATTTATTTAGTTTCAAGCCATGTATATAGACTATAATAAACTGCCTGCTTATTACCTATGACTAAGACTATTTGCATATCATGATGTTTTGGTTGAATGTTCTCTAATAGGGAGAATTGGTGATACTGACATGTCCGGAGTAAGTGCTGATAAAAGTGATGAGAGAAGAAGCATATGTGGCTACGAAACATGCGATGTATCGGACTTTTTCATTTCTGACATGATCATGGCAAGCTTACCCTTTGGAGATTACTTCGATGATGATAACTTTGAGATCATCAACTACATTTCTGATTATAAGTCTTATGAGCCAACCATGTTTGATGTATCTGACCAGAACATGGTCCTGCCTGCCCTTGAAGATGATGTTAATGTTGACAGTACAAAAGACAGCATATCATGTGAGGAACCTATGATGGTTCAAGAAAATGCTAGCTTGTATTCAGCATTGTCTCAGGTGAAAAGAAATTTCAATCAGGATTCTGATGTTAAAAATGACTCCGATAAGACAGAGTGCTTTGATCCACAATTGTTTATCAAGAATTTTCCAGAACTATCATATTTAGAATCAAATGATCTATTCGCCCAAATACCGAAGCAGTCTCAAAGAAGAAAGTCAGTAACGCTAGTGCTTGATTTAGACGGTAAGAAGTTAACATGTTTCCTAGTGATTGTTAATAATGTTATACTTATTTCACATAGCATTGGATCTAAGTTCCAATGTGAATGGTGTCATGAACTGAATGTCATTTCAATCATAGGTCCAATCCACTGTGTTTACTAGAATATGATTGTGATTCTAAACATAGTTTCCTTTAGTCTTATGTACTCGTTTTTGTGCAGAGACACTTGTTCATTCCACGCTTGAACATTGTGATGATGCTGATTTCACTTTCAATGTTTTCTACAACATGAAAGAGAATACAGTATATGTAAGACAGAGGCCTAACCTCCACACATTCTTGGAGATAGTGTCAGAGATGTTTGAAGTAGTTATTTTTACTGCCAGCCAAAGCATATATGCAAAACAACTACTTGATATATTGGATCCTGATGGAAGACTTATTTCACGCCGGGTGTATCGCGATTCATGCATTTTGTCACATGGAAATTACATAAAGGATCTAACAGTATTAGGTGTTGATCTTACAAAAGTTGCCATAATTGACAATTCACCTCAGGTACATAATCTGACACTCTTTTCTGCTGTTTCTCCTTCTTTAGCGACCCTATTTTAAGCAGTTTCTAATTTCTTTTCAAGATTGAGTTACTTTTCAGTGTTTATACTTTCCTTACTAATGCTGTATATAGTAAGGGGGTTATGAGACAATAACTAGGCACACTAGAGAAGCTTCATAAGGTGTGATCTAACATTAATAGGTGTGCACAAGTCTAACCAGGTGGGGTTGGGTACATGAATCGAACAACACCATAATGCTCTATTGTAAATCATGTATATTGATAAAACATTGAACTCTAAATATTTCCTAATTATTTTGCCTATGATTTTTTTTGGCATCTCTCTTATACTTCTAACGGTATCCTATAGAGAAGCTCAAACCACCTAAGGCGTGATTCTAACGTCTTTTCAACATCCATCAAATATTATGATGTTTGCTACGTTGAGTTTATTCTCTTATTGACATTTTTTTGTCCAACATTCGGTCTTATATAACATTATGGGTCTTAAGTTGTATGGCAAAATTTCTTTATGCTTGACCGACACGTTTCTATCACACATAACACCTGAATTACTCCTCATTTTATCCACCCACTTGAATCATATGGTTTACATCTCCTCAATTTCCTCATCGCATGGTATATTTGACCAAATACACTTAAATGTAGTCATGCTTCTAAGCTTGTCCCCACATTTCTAGTTTCCAATTTAATTTCTCTCTCGATTCTCTGACTAGGACAATATCATACGCAAAAAAGAATACAATGTGGCATTGGTTCTTAGGCATGCTAGTAAGCACATCCAAGATCAATATACATAGGTAGGGGCTCAATTTTGACCATTGGTCTAGTCCTAAAGCAATAGGAAAATCTTCCGAGACCTCATCTTGCATTCTCATACCCGATCTTGATCTTAAGACAAGATTGGAAAAATGGAATCATTCAATGTTTCTTGCATATAGTGAATAATAGCCTTACAGCCATATTCTGGCCCATGGAAGGCAGGGATAGATTTTCTTCATTGAGTATTCATTGACATTAACCATGCTCCTTTTATTGCAAATTTCAGGTTTTTCGGTTGCAAGTGAATAATGGTATTCCCATAAAGAGTTGGTATGACGATAAATTGGATTGTGCACTGATGTCATTACTTCCTTTTCTAGAGATCTTGGCTGATTCTGATGATGTTCGTCCCATCATTGCGCAGAGATTTGGTAACAAAGATTGAATTTCTTGTTTAGACCAAGCAGCTCTTCCTATTTTGTGTGTCTAGATTTAAGAAAAATTGGCCTCTAATTAGTCTCATTTCCATGAGTTCTTGAGATAAATTAACCTATACAGTAAGGTAGTTGTAGCAACCATTTCTCTTTTTCTTCTTTCCTTAGTCCTTGTACAGTTGAGGAGTGGACATGAAATATTATCAGAATATAGTTCTTAAAGTTGTTTATTTTCATTTAGTGTTCCATATGAAGGGCCATAACTCATTGAAATGGTAATAACAATCTAATTGACTTTACATGGCCTTTAATATTTATTGCTGATTCAGGTTTTGATTATTGTCTTCCTGTATATACTCCTCTAGTCTAGGACTATAATTTAAGTACTACTTCATATGCACCATGTAGAAAATTATGAACTGGACTCTTATGAGAAAGCAAAACAGATTGAATAATAAATATAGGCTGGGATAAGTTAGAACTGATATTGAAAACATCAAGCTGGCAAAAGGGTAATATTGAACAGAAATATGTATATTTGTCTTCAAACAATAATAAATATGCATTGCCATAGTCAACAGAATTGAAAATTATTTTCGGCGAGTGAAGACCAAACATGATCCGGTTCGATCCGTCCATTATCACTCACTTATCATATTTATATTTGTATCTATTTAAATATAGAGTAATAACACATTTTTCTCTAAAATACTATCGATTCTCTAACTTTTTGGTCATATATACATAATTAATAATATATTCATTAACTTTCATAAGGGCTTTGAGAAGGAGAAATATATCAATTTTTGGGTTTTTTAATTTTTAGATAATCTACTTATTAGAATGAGGATCTAATTAGAAATTGACACATAAGTAAAATGAAAATAAAAATAACATATTTATCTTATTTGCTGAAATGTGATTGGTTTGAAAGAGATAATCTCATTCCTACTTACTAGGCTAGCTTTCCCATCAAACTTATTCCAACAACATTAAGAATATTTATGTCCAAATTTTTTATTAGGCATCTAACTGAAAAAAACATACAAATGACCCGGTTCAAGGTTTCACGCGGTGTTTAATTTTTTATTAGCTCAAGCCCACTACCAGTAGCGGCCCAATGTCTCAAATCTCTCATCCTTCATCCTTACACAACCTCATCATCTTCTGCCATCGTCCTGCCACCACAACGCCACACGTGCCTCCGCCGGAGTAGGTAGCCATCGCCGTCGCCATTTAAGGTAAGTTTAACAACGTCTTTCTTGAATCTACTTGTCAGTGATGCGTTAGAATCCAGCGTCAGACTTCAGTGATGTATTTATGATATTATATTTTGATTATGTTTTGTGAATTCTTTCATGTCTTTGATCTCATCATTTTTTTCTTTTTCTTTTTTGCTTTCATTTCAATAAGTTGGGTTTTTTAAACATGCTTAGATATGACCAATCTATTTAATGTTCGATTTCCTAAGGTACTTGTAATGATTGTAAAATCTCGCTGTGGTTTGGTACGTGTGTGAAGAAGACCCTTAGGGTCTTTTTGCGAGTTTGATTTTGGAGGGGAATGAAAGGCAAGGGAAGACTTTACAACTCTAGGGTCTCACATGTGTATTTTATGACTTTCAAGTCTTCCATTTCACTTTCCACCCTTCTAAAACCTAACTCACAAATAGACCATTAGGGTTCCTTTGTGAGTTGAGTTTTGGACGGGAAAGAAGGTAAATGAAAAGTTTTGGAGTCATGAAATACACTTGTGAGATAATTCTAAAGTCTTTCCTTTCCATTCTTTTCCCTCCAAAATTCAACTTGAAAACAGACCCTTAGATGCTCCATCTGGAAGGATATCGAGCAAGAAAGATAGATCAGATGGAGCGTACTACTTAATAGATAGAGTTAGGGAGACCAAGAAAAAACGCTGCCAAAATTATAAGCAGAATTCAACTATAAATGATTTGGCTATAAGTATATAAGATAGAATATTATAACGCTTCATTCATGTAGTCGATTGTGCATAGTGTAGAAGATTTTGTTATTAGTGTTCTTCTAATGTTTCCATTTTTTATATACATTAAAACATGTAGTCCTATGCTATGTAGGAAGGTGATAACGCAGATATTGGTAGAAATAAATGAGGATTGAAACCATACAAACTGCTAAGATCTATCGTGATCTTCTCAAGGCTGTCAAAAAACATATTGTGAATGGGAAGGAAGGTGGCAACAGACATTTCTTAGAATTTGTAACCTCGGAATTTCGTAAGAACCGTAATCTGTCTGATGCTGTGGCTGTCCAACAAAATATGAAGCTTGCCCGTGATTATACTTTTCTACTTAACAGTGTGCATCATCACAAGGTAACACTCTCTCTGTTAATTTTGATTGGTCAAATGAGACCTACATAAACTCATTTAATTAAAACTTTTATGCCATATTGTATGTCCAAGATTTGTTTTTCGGTCTATTGTACCCTATTGCAACCTGATGCCGCCACAATGTGGTTTAATGTGGCGGTACTGTGATTTAGTTTCACACAGTTGTGAGAGATAATGTTTGTGTTGGTAACCGCAGCCACAATGTTGTGACTGTATCAGGTGATGTGGTTAAGAATTTAGGACCTTGATATTCAACATTCTTACCAAGGTGCATCTAGACTTGAGGAAATCCAATGCTTAGTCTTACCATTGCTATTGTTTATTTTTTGGCTCATGCTATGTCCATATATAATTAATTTTTAAGGAAAAAACACATTTCATCTGCCTGGCCTATTGACCATGTCTCATTGTTGACAATTTTGCAGGATTTGCTTTTCTCATACAATATTGCGATTGATAGGTCAGATGAAGTGAGAAGAACTCTTGGAAAATCTGCTGCAAGTGTTGGTCTTCAGCTTCCAGAGGTGTATCAGCCATAATGATTGGTGCTGATATTATTTTTAAAGGAAAATATGTGCTTGTAATACTGCAGTGAGGGGGTAACTGAATTCAAGCATAAATTAGTTATCATGCATTCTTATTGGTAGTTGCCAACCCTGTAGGTTTTTGTTGGTTGAGAGAGTTTCTTCTGAATAAAAAGGGTCTCTTATCTGTTATCCTGAACGAAAAAGTAAGGAAAAAGATGAATAAGGCTCACAGACAATGGATAAACAATATCCTGGACACACCATTTCTTTCTAATACAGGAATATTTATCAGTGTATTATAGATCTCTTGTTTCAGTTTCAGTTTATTCCCACAAACCATTAGATGCTTCTATAGGCTGCTAGAGAGTGAACCTACAATTATAGGCACATTGAATGGTTCTGCCATTGCATGGGTTTACTTTTATGTAGGTTAAAGCCTCGTATGAAATGTTCTTGAACTGTTACAACCAACAACAGATTCTTGCAGATGCTGTCGCCTCTGTAATTCTTTTTCATTCTTTTTACTTGCTTCGTGTTCATCGTAGTTGGAATGAATAATGGTGGTTGAACTTCATGCCACTTGTGGTGTCACAAAATCAACCACTATACTTGGTATGCATCAACTCAATTCATCTGGTAGGAGAGTGTTTGAACCTGTGTATGGTGGTTGAATTTTGTCATGTGTTAGTTTGCTATGTCAACACCATTATTCATTTTTTGATGAAAGGACTAATTTTGAAAAATTTGTCAAATTAGAACTAGAGGAACAAAATCATTAAAATTGAGGGACTGAAACTGTTTTTATTATATCAAATAAAGTTTTAATCTAACTAGGTGGGATTAACTGCATTAATCGAACGATGTCCTATTATTTTACAAATCATGTTCATTAAGAAAACATTTCTAAATTTTTATAATATTTAAGTGTATCACCTATGGTTCATTGACATACTACTTATTTGGGAATTGCACTAACAAAGGGGACACTAGAAAGAGAATGTCACAAATGAACTTTGAGGTTTGTTTGTGAGTTGAATTTTGGAGAATAATGGAGGGTTTCAGAGTCATTGCACAATTGTATCATATGGCTCGTCTAAAATTTAATTTCCAAATATCCCAAAGTAAAATATATTTAATTATTTCACTTTGCAAGGATTTGTATAAGGCCTTTGATAATAATGATTGGTTGCATAGTTATGAGCACTTCCATATTCAGTTCCTTAATATCTTTTCTTACATACTGATGTTAGATTAGAAACTTTGCTGTTTTTGGTTGGGCCGGGTTAATAAGCCCTGGCCATTGATTTTCCCCACTTGGTCTGGGTTGGCCCAAATTTGAGTCCACAAAAAAGAAATACACGCCCATAGAAACGACCCCATTTTGTTTTCTAATATATAAACCGATTTTCGGCAACAGTCACAAAACGCAGAAGCTGAAGCAGAGGAGGTAGGGTAACAATGGCGGTTCCACTACTTACCAAGAAGATCGTCAAGAAGCGCGTCAAGAGATTCAAGCGCCCCCAGAGCGATCGTAAAATCTCTGTCAAGGTTATTTATTTCCATAATTTTAATTTAATTGTTTATTTTTTATATCCATTTCGGATTCACCTGTTGTAATTGCTAGTTAATACATGCTATGATATAATTTTTTGATATTGATTTGAGATTATTATGCTATGAATTTCAGCTGCATTTCTAGGTTTTTTCTTTTTCTTACCGCATGTCCTGTATTATTTCTGCTAAGCTTTGTCGATAAAAGCTGAAATGTGCTTATTATAACATCATAGTTTTCTTAAACTATTTTCATATTCTTATTTGCTAAGCTTATTTTCATTAGCTCATATAAGCTATTGGTAAGCTCTGTATTCGTGCAACCATAACTTTCTTGTTTAGATGAGGTAATTCAAAATTTACGGGACTTTAAAATGCAACGGATTTGAATTGCTCATTTACAACAAAAAAATTGTTTGGATAGCTATACCTAAGATTTTAGTAAAAATTTAGAAAGAAAACAAACTAAAATGCAAAATTAGAACTGAATGTCATATAAAATATTTTGTGTTTGAATTGCATGGGATTCCCAGTGTCCAGTTTTTATTTCAATTACTGTAGCTGGATATTTTGTTTAGAGGGCAAGTAGAAGTTTTATAAGGTTTTGTTACACAGCTGTCTGTTGTCATAGTTTCGTCATTATAAACGAAATGGGAAAAATTATTGAATTTTCTGTGTTTTATGTTACATATCTGATCAAGGAGTGAAGCATTCTTTTGTATGTTGGTTAGTTAGATTAATTTAACTCGATATGGCTTATTTGTTAGGGTTGAAGGGGCTGCTTATGCTCTAATGAAAATCCATTTTTGGCTATTTTATTTGCATCAGCCAAGCTGGCGCAGACCAAAGGGTATAGATTCTCGTGTGAGGAGGAAGTTCAAGGGATGTGTGTTGATGCCAAACATTGGTTATGGTTCAGACAAGAAGACTCGTCACTATCTTCCTAATGGTTTCAAGAAATTTGTTGTTCACAATGTGAAAGACTTGGAACTGCTTATGATGCATAACAGGTGAAGAAGCTCTTGATTTATACTGATGTTTAGAGTTTAATGCTTTGCTTCAATTACTGTCTTCTGATTGCGTTTTTATTATTTTTTATTTCAGGACTTACTGTGCTGAGATTGCTCACAATATATCAACAAGAAAGAGGAAGGAGATAGTTGAGAGAGCTGCACAACTTGATGTTGTTGTCACAAACAAAACAGCTAGGCTACGAAGCCAGGAGGATGAATAGTCTGAATATCCATGAAAACTTGGCAATGCCAAAAGCATGTATTTTGATTTACTGTTTTAGATGTTATCTGTCTTGTTCTCATGCTTTCATGATATTGTTAAATTGGTTGCTACTTGTCAATTTTGTATTGTTCTGATGGAGAGAGCAATTGTCAATCACTTGGTATATCTTATCCTTGCTGAAATATGTTGACGACGGTTTTATCAGCATATTTTACTATTACAACATGGAGGGATCTACTTATTAGTAAGTTAAAAACATAAACGATTTGAATTATATATGAACTATTTGAGTTTCAAATGATCAAAATGTTGAATAGGTTTTTCAACTCTTGGAGCAATGTTATTAAAACTAAAGGGTATTGGTATAATGGTGCAGTGGTTCAACTAGTGGTTCGGTAATTAAACTGCATGTCGGTTAAACTGGACATACTTGCTTTTATATATATATATATATATAAACTTATAACAAAAAATTTCAAATAAGTAGGTATTTAAATTTATAATATATATTCATAATTTACTTCAAATTCACACAAACAACATTAAGTCTTTAATAAAATCAAAGTCTAAAGTGCAAAACATATACAAGTTGAAGAATTGGTGAAGAATTGAAAATTTGAAATTTAAAAAAAAAAATTAATGTATAAACCGGAAGGTTTAAACCAGTTTTCACCGGTTCTATTGCATATGTGGTATAACATATGTACCGGTTAGGAGTTCGGCAGTTTTTCAGTTGAACTGACCGGTACTGTACGGTTTTTATAACATTGTCTTGGAGTAAGTAGATTACTTTTCTTAATGTAGTGATATTAGTGTAATATTCAAATATTCCAATTTTACAGTATTTTTCTTATATTTATTTATGTCTGAAACACTTCTTATATTTCCAACTTATATTCTATTATTTCTCTAAAACTAAGTGTATTATATTGATGATAAATTATATTTTTTCTATCTTTTAAAAGTTTCAGTCTACATAACTTTTATTTATGAAAGTATTAATTGATAATATTAAATGTTTTGAAAAAATGTGGTCAACAAGCACAGCAACAATACTTCTCATAACAGTAATATTATAGAAGTGAGCATGGATAATCTAATTTAATTGAAATCAGAATTTTTTTCTTGATAAAATATAAGATGTTTGTTATTCTCTGTACTAGTTTTATATTAAAATACTAATAGTTGCAAATAACAGTTAATCTTGTTTTTTGTTATATAGTAAAATATTTTTTAGCACTAAGAATAATTGGGTTTGCTAAAAGCAATAATTAAGGAATCCATAAATGTAAAGTGATTAAGTGAACCTTAAAAAATACTTCAATTAAATAGATTAAGAATAAACATTTTTTATTTATTAATGTTGCTTTCACACTTTTGGGTTGATTAATGTTTGTCCTAAGTATAAAAAAAGCATTAGTACATTGAACTAACTAATAAATATTTGCACATTAAATAAAAGGAGGATATCCATTTATAAAAATTATTCCACATATTAACTATCAATTCTAGGAAAATTTAATGATTTGAGTTAGTGAGTAGATCTAAATAATTAGATTTCCCTAAAATTTATGGCTAAGACGTGAAGTAAGTTTTTTAACTCTTTGAGTAAGTGAATTACTTTTCTTATAAAATTAGAAACAGTGGAATTAAGTTTTTTGGTATTACCAAGTGTATCCTTTCATCCTATGCATAAGTAACTAATCATCTTCAAAGTATGTTGTTGCCCCTCCTAATAAGTGTCACTCCTAAAATTGAACCTCCGACATTTTGATCTTTTTGGGGAACAAAAAGGGTCTTATATCATTAGACCAATGTGTTGTTGACAGTGAAATTAAGGTTTGTGAAGGTGAGATTGTAGGCCCAGTACTGTGAGAATAAGAAGTGTCCACAAGTGGCAAGGAATATCACTTGACTCATAGAACAAACATCTTAGCTGTGGAAGGTGTTTTAGTTAAATAAACCTTTAAAATATGAGGCAATGAAGAATCAACCATATTTGCTGTTGCCTTGAATATGAAGTATAAAGCTGTCATATTTACTACCCTGCATATAGCATTAGCAACTTTGCCAAGAAAAGAACCCAAATAATTTTAATCCATCATTTTTCTTTCATATATAAGAACTCTCTCACTTCCACAAAATAGAAGCATAGAGAATTTCCTTCACTACTTTTTAGGCTTCTCAAATCCCCAACTACCTTTCTTGTTTCAAGAAGCTTTTCCCTTATCCAAGACCACACAATAAAAGATGGGTAATGAGCAAATGAAGCCAATTGCCACATTTCTTTTGTTGCTGAATTTCTGCATGTATGTCATAGTTTTAGGCATTGGTGCATGGGCTGTGAATAGAGCAATAGATCATGGGTTTATTATAGGTAACAAAAATTGACACATTTTCTGTGACACATACTCTTTATTTATCTCTTTAGCATGCTTTTGTTATTAAGAAAATACTCATGCAGGTTCAGAATTAAAACTTCCAGCTCACTTTTCACCATTATTCTTCCCTATGGGAAATGCTGCCACTGGATTCTTTGTCACATTTGCTCTGCTTGCTGGAGTAGTTGGTGCTGCATCAACACTCTCTGGAATCGATCATATCCGTTCATGGACTTCTGAGAGCTTACCATCTGCAGCTTCAGTTGCTACCATTGCTTGGACTCTTACACTCTTAGCCATGGGGTAATCGGTCGCGCTCTATGATCTGTCTGTCTTATTCATGCACGCATCATATATAAGTTTAACATGTCATATATGATGTTATTGTCCTAACTAAAATTTAACTTTGCAGTTTTGGCTGCAAAGAGATTGAGCTTCATATCAGAAATGCTCAATTGGTAAGACAATAAAACTCATTTGCAAACCTTCCTAAGTCTATATATTTTCAACCACTAGAGTTTCCTCTTAACACTATGAAATGTCGAATTTTGCAGAGAACAATGGAAGCTTTTCTAATTATCCTTTCAGCTACACAGCTTTTCTACATAGCTGCTATCCATGGTGTTGCTGCATATAGGAGTTAAGATTGAAAGCTGGCAGAATTTTTTTTCTTTTTTCTTTTCCATGAGAGATTGTATTTGTGTGCTTTTATTTCTTTCTCTTTTGTTTTCCTATTTGTTTCCTCTCTGAATTATTTACCTCTTCTGTTTTATACCAACCAAAACTTCAAATTTATAAAAGCAGATTGTGGTCTCATTTGAATGATTGGATTTGTATGAATAATAGTTCATTTACAAAAGCTTTAATGGAGAACACTATCCATGTCTTTCAAACTTTCTCCAGTGCCTCACCATAGTAACGATGATTCGTTGTAAGCATTGATCATGGCAAACTCAAACTGCTATAAAGGTGACAAGAGCAAGCCGCATCACTTTGACGACCATTTTCTGGTCTTAAATGAACATAGGGCACAATAGAATCATAGTAATATTCTCATAAAAACCATGTATGAAAAGATAAGTAGTCATTTAGATCCTTCTACAAGGTTTTTTGATTTTTACTCAGGTACAAAGCCTTGACAAGTTTCTTACAACACAATTCCACACACAGAACTATAAGGAAATCTTCCATTGTTATCCACATAATGGAATTATACCTCATTGCAAAATACTAGTAGAATTAAAAACGTAGTTTAAAAGACTCATGTATTGTGCTGTAATTGTTGCTAACAGCAATAACTGCAACAAAACTCACTGCAAGTAAACAAACCTTATATGAATTATATAGTTGAGCCTGGTTGCCCATTAAATTTCGAAAGATCTTCGAGGAAACAATCTAGATCAAAATATCGCAAAATCTTTTGACAATGTTCTAAATCTTCACAAGTTTGATGTGTTGCTTGTATTTCTGCAAGAAAAACAGAAGGCAGATATTTGTCAGCCATAACTTGAGTTGTAAGTTCAAAATGTATAGTGATACTACTCAGATAATACCCAAAGTAAGCATTATCATAAAGAACAAGACAACTTATAAATTAACCGATACTATTAAATAAACTAAGTGTATCTTAAATAACAAAATCTGTGCCCAAAAGATATAAATATTCTATTATGCTCAGGCTAGAATGAATCATAACAAAGAAGCGTCTACAAAATAATAAGAACACACTAATAATTCTAGAGAATCATGCCCTCCTAGTGCAACAATATTTTAGCAGTTTTCTTCTTTGATTCCTCCTTTGTTATTGTTAAGCTCCTATTCTTACATTCATTTTCCGATGTTATGCCTATTTACTGTTAAGTAGAGTCCTTATTTTGTTAAATATACTGCTAGTATTAAGCAAAAAAAATCATCATTTGTTGTCACCTCATCCACAAATAACTAACACACGTTGAGGTCTTGTTGGCAATGTGCGGATGCTATGAAAACAAAGGAGAATTTTGTGCGAAGCAGCATATAATCTATATAGCGTAGCACAGAGATAATCTGAGATTACTATAGCTTCACATTAATAATGAAGATTTAGTCAATTATATAATATAGAAACCAACTAGTTCATGAATGCAAGACTCTCAGATTGGACAAACAAGTCCTAAACTACAAGGTCACGTTTCTAGATATTAGACCAAACAAGAGACTTTAAATATTTTTTAGCACTGCAGTTGAAATAACTCTTGATATTTTTAGCGCGCTATTAAAAATTTAACAAATCTTAAAACAAAGAGGACAATCCCACATTTATGAAGAACAAGAAAAATGAATGAGGAAAAGCAAGCATCATGAAAAATATAAGTTCAAAAATTTCATAAAATTTTCTGGATTTGTAGGTCTTGTGATGCATGGAACCAAAAGGGACTGATACTATGAAATACATAAATTATATTTATGTAACAAAGTGGTTCTAAAGTTACAGTAAAGATCATAGATATTTTATCCTTTTTTCCTCCTTATTATAAGACACAAGTAGGGAAAAAGCTGACGTAACAGAAATCCTCTTAGAAAGACCATGTGCATGATACTATGGAATACAAATTATATTAATGTAACAAAGTGGTTCTAAAGTTACAGTAAAGATTCGTGATATTTTATCCGTTTTCCTCCTTATTATAAGACATGAGTAATGAAAAAGCTGATGTCACAGAAATCCTCTTAGAAAGACCATGTGCTTAAAACCTTAACTAAATTAGCAAGCTTAGCCAAACAAACCTTAAAAAATGAGCTCCACTGAAATGCACCAAATAGTAGCACATATTATATATTGCCATGAAGCTTAACATCTTTACTTCTACACATTCAATCTAGTCACTAAAATTTGGTCCAAGAACCTATGGCAAACATGTTATTCACTAAAGTTAGACAAGCAGTAGTTAGTGAAAAAGGAAACACAACAAGCTTGTCATTGCTAATCTAAAATTCATAAAAGCGCCAGTAGCTAAACCGGTTAGAAACTGTGTAACCAGGTACGCAGTTCAAGCAAACCACAGATTGGCGTAAACAAGTGCAGCACATCCATCTCAGCAAGTACAACTTTTTATGTTAGAAGGGACAACAACAACAACCAAGCCTTTCTCCCACAGTCCCACTAGGTGGAGTCAGCTACATGGATCGAATGAGCTCATAATGCTCCATCATAAAAAATGATTTTATAAGGTAAAATAACTCCAAACCTGGTTTCATCTATCTGAGCCTGACACGACTTCAAACAATCCACAACAACTCAGCCATGAGGTCTTTTGCACCATATGAGGAGCTGATGCTACAAGAGGCTGCACATCAATTCAGCAAATAAAAGTAGTTTTTAAATGATTTTTCTACAAGAAAAAACACAAACCATAATTGTGTGGTGAAACTTGTATAGATGAGAAAATGCAAAACCTGATCTTCAGAGGATTCTGGGGTCTCAGAATCCTTAATATGTTCTGCTCCATTAGAGGATCTAGTGAAAGGACTAGCAGACAATGAAGTTACTACATCATTATCACATTCCCTTGACTTTGGTTCCTCCAAATTTGACGTTCTAGCACTCTCATCGGTTAAGGGATATACATGACCCTCATTTATCTTCATAGCTAGACCGGTCACTCCTAGAGAAGAGACTACTGACTTCTCTAGTAATACACTTCCCTTATCATTGTTTTCTGCCTCAGACAAGGAAGCCACAGGCTTAAGTGAATTAACAGAAGACTCCGCGGCTGAATTGCCACTCTCTTCATCTGGTGCATTTTCAGTAATCGAAGTCATATTGGAAGGTGATGAATCAATGGATTTAACCAACTCATGGCATACAATAGCCTCTTCAATTGAATTATAATCTTCACCCTTTGAGTTTTTCTCAGTGACGGATTCGACATTTGAAGTACCAGTGACATTCTCATTCCCGTGACATGATTCCTTGGCAGTTTCAATTTGCTCAAAACATGCATCTTTACTCTCAGGACTATCAGATTTCACATCTCCCTCTATTAAGACAACACTGTCTTCCTTTTCTCCTACCAATTTGTCAATCTGAATATCACCGGGAATATCTTCCACGGACTTAGCATCAGAAACAATCGGTTGAGCAGCTGGTGGGTCTCTCTCTTCAACCTTTTCACTGCCTTCATTAAATGGATTTTGATGATGATTATCATGATCACAATATTCCGGCGAACTAACCTCACCATCATCACTTCCTTTCTCATATTGGGACTTCAATTCCTCATTTTCTGACATTTGTTATCAAATAATCAATCAAACCAACCAAATAACATTAACAATAACAAAGACCTAGCCACCCAACTACCCCAAATACAAAATTCCAATCAAATAGATGCAAAACAAGAAGAATTAACAGATACCCATGTAACCAAATAGACCCTGAAAACATTATATAACAAAAACAGGTAAAATCAATAATTGAATAGGACCCATCTATGAATAATTGTCAATTAGGTGCACATGCATATCCAAAAAAGCTAGTGGGCAAAAGTACCTAGAAGGTTATTGATGTTGTTTTCCTTTTGCTTCTTTTTCTTGGCAGCTTTTCTCTTCTTAGGACCTGATGGCATGATTGAAATGAAATAGGAGCTGTTACCTCTCTGTCACTGTCCCCTCTGTTATTTGGTTGGAACAATAAAGGTATAATAAACACAAAGTAACCCAAATCTACATAAAAATACTCACAGACATTGAAACTGAAGTGAAGACATAACAACTATTTAGTATTAGGTAAATGAAAAGGGTGAGACTTTGTTAGTGTTAAGACTTCAAAGTTTCAAACTTGGACCTTAAAACCCGATAGGTAAAGTTTCAATCTTGGCAATTATTGGAATTGCCCATTTAGTTATATGGAGATTTCAGGAATTTGGTATATATATGATGAAGAGATTTCATCTTTAATGGATTTTATCATTCAATTATTTTTAATCTAGTATAGTAACTAGTAACAATACATTAACAAAAAATATAATTTTTTTTACTGTAACAGTATATTATATTCACATGTTCCTTTGTTCTATTCCCATGTTCTTATGTTTTGGGAGCTTTTCTTCTTGCATCACATGTTGTCTCATAGTTTATATTATTCTATCAGTCTTCATGAGATCTAAATTCAACTACTAATTGAGTGTTGTAATGTATAATATTATGCAGTTTGACTCAAAAAAATAAATGAGATCTAGCTTTTTCTCCATAATTGGTTTGACAAATGATTTTGTTTGGGTTTAGGGTCATAGTTATTTTTTATTCTCCTCATCCTTCTTTCTTCATGAGGGGAAAATATACTTTTATTATAACCTTTCTATGCCCACCTTATTTCCTCTTTTTTCCTACCCAACCAAAAGAAAGCTAAGATTCTAACAAGGCTAGACTTGTATATTAGAAGAAAACAATCATGCTATAGTTATAGTAGATGATAAAATAGACAATGTTATGGGCATGCTTGCATAGTCTATATTTTTTATTTTTGCATATATGACATACAAATTTTGTCTATTTGTCCATTTATCTTTGTCTGTTTGCACGTCAAGCCCACGAGCATTTCTATTAGGCAATGTCGATAGCCCGCAACCATAATTTAAGAAAAAAAATAAAAAATCAAATAAATTATGGTGTAATATAATTTTTAACGCTTTAAAAAATTATGATGTATTATGATTTGTTTAGGTTCATATAAAATACCACATGCTCATTTTAAATGGGTAGAGCATTCAATTTTGTCAATGTAAATATGACCACACCCGCTTAAATTTTGTGAGCATTTGCGGACAAATAGTAGGTCGGGCAACCAGTTTTACTAAATTTATCTATAGCCGTAAACATTTTATCTACATGTATAAATATTTTCCCTACAAGTAGAAATAATCTACCTACAATGTAAAAATTTCCATCACAAGCAAAATAAAATATTTCATTTTACAGAATAAAAACATAATTTAGGATACACATTAAAAATATTTAAATTTTTGTATAAAACCCATATATCCATAATATAAACAAATAATACCTTTATTCTTTTCAATATTTCACTCCGTAAAAAATAGCATTTCTATATAGTTACCTTTTATATTGATTAAAATAATGTACTCCTATTGCAGTTGGCAACCCTTAATAATTTGTATCGGTTAATTCCATATATAAATATTATTACTTATGAATTAATTTGTCTAAAAAAACTGAATTAGTATATCATCGTACAACAGCTAGCAATAACTTGTTTGACCACGTTTGAGTTTGTCATTGGATCTGGTCACTTTGGATTTGGTGGTACTTTTTTAGGATCTTCATTCATCCACTTCTCTGTTACTCTCAGAATTTGAAGCGTATAACATGGACGCTTTGAGAAAACAAGCCACCAAACTACGAGAACAAGTTTCCAAACAACAACAGCTACAGGTACCTACCCATTTTCGAAGTTTGAATTTTGCACTGTTTCTTGTGTCACTCCCATTATTTTCTTTTCAATTTCGTATATGGGTATGCAAAAGTTTCATAAATTTATGAGTTTTGAGACATTATAATTATTTTTGTCCATTTTTATGAAATGCCTTTGTCAATTTGGTTTTTTGATTTGTGCTGCACGATTGTGAATTAGGCTTAGTCAAAATGCTGGTTTTCTCAAACAAACTGTTAATTTTATTTTTTGTTGCTCAGGCTGTGATAAAGCAATTCAGCAGTAGTGGTTATGAGAAATCAGATGTTGTGGTCATTGATGAGGTTGAAATGCAGAGACATCAACAATTGGAGAAGCTCTACAGGGCCACCCGTACCGGGAGGGTAAATATTTTCTGTTTGATTTTTGTCATATTTAGATTAATCATTAGTTTTGCCATGTTTTAAGCTACAATGAATTTCTCAATCCATAAGCTCAAAATAGTATGTAATATTGTGAATTAGGGAAGTCTATCCATGGCGAGTAACATTATTGTGGCAGCTCGCGGCCAAATTTTTGGACTGGTATTCATTTTATAATTTTTTAGAATAACCTCTTAATCGGTTGTGTGTTAAGCTTGGTTCTGGCAGTATGTACAGGAGTTATTTACATCTTAATTGCAGTTATATCTATACATTTTAGCTTCTTAGGCTCACTGTTTAGGCTCAAACGCTTACCATTAGGTTAAAAGCTTTAGTTATTAATCGCACACACCTTTATTAACAGCACTCAACACTTTCAATTTGACTCTGACCTGGGCTTGCCAAGGTAGGATGCTGGTCCACAATCAACAACCCCCTTCTAAATCTGTCATGCTTTTTCGAGTGCGTGCTCTGATATCACTTGATGGATCAAGTGTTTTAGAGTGCAATTTTCTATCTGTATAGGCCTTGCCAAGGCAGGATGTTGGCCCACAACTAACACACTATCCTTGGAATTATGTTATCACAATAGGTGAAATGATTAAGAAAGACTTATAGATCAATGCTTTGTCGATGAACATGATTTATGACAGAGCATTATGGCGTCGTTCGATCCATGTAGCCGACCCCACCTAGTGGGATAAAGGTTTGTTTGTTGGTTGTTGGAAAGAACCTAGAGGTGTAAACTGCATAAGGAATAAAGTAGCTATAGAGACACATTTGACCTTATTCCTCATAGAGTACACCTAACTTATGGGATGTATATCAATGAGCTTAACCTTAAGTGAGGTGGTGAGGGTAGGAGGGACCTACAAGTGGTGTGTGGAAGGAGTTGTAAATATGCCTGTGATGGCTTTGTGAATGACACAAAGTTATTATAATATATTTGTTAATGAAATGCGTTCTTCAATTACTTGGCCCTGTTTATGCTGCTTCTGTTTATTGATATGCTTGAAACTATCTTCTGCTGATCCAGGACTTCCAAAAGGAAATTGTTAAAGCAGCCGAAACATTTACAGCTATAGGTTATAGGCATATTGAAGCAGGTGAAAAATAATTTTTGTTTCTTTTCTCCTGACAATTCATTTTACTCTCACAAGTAATGACAGCGGGTACCTGCCATTTTTTTGTTGACCAAAGTTTTATTAGTAGATGCTTATAAATAGTGTCCATGGTAGACAGGAACGAAACTTTCTGAGGATTGCTGTAAATATGGAGCAGAGAACAGTATTGATAACATATTAGCTAAGGCTGCATCAGTATATGGTGATGCTCGCAAACATGTAGAAAAGGAGCAAGAAGAATTAAATCAGCTGTTATCTTCCCAGGTTGACTTTTCATATTTTGTCCAGGTGTATTAGTTTTGATGCAAATTCAACACGATAATCTATTAGTTTTATCTCTTAGCCACAATATAATTCTTTCGAGTATTCCTTGCTCTGTTGGTTTATTCTAGTCTTGAAAAGTTGAAATTGTGATGTCATAAAATTCTACAGCATTGTTCATAAGCGACCTTTGCCATACTGATTTCCGGTATTATGTAATTATGCCGAAGTTCCTCCTAAAGTATAAATCAAGATTAAGTCCCAAATTGTTCAAATTTTGTGTGCCAATTGTCAAGAGATTGGATTGTTGATTATGTAATTTTTCACAAAGAGGATAAGGAATCAATGTTAAGGGTAAGGCTCTACACAATGGTAATGTTTCTTGCCTTATAGCCTAAAGGTTATGAGTTCAAATCCTGGAAACAACCTCTTCATTTGTGGGGTAAGGCTGCATACATCTGCTCCCATACCCCACTAGATGAGAGTCTCGTGCACTGGGCTGCCCTTTTTATGACAAACAGGGATTGATGTGTAAAATGTGAAGTTGTGAAAGAATATTTTAGTAAGAGTCACAGAGGAATGTAAAATTTCCATATTGCTGTTTCAACTATTTTGTTTAGTTTAATGTTTCTTTAAATTTCCATGTAATTTATTATTTACATTATTTTAAAACCATGAGGAAAGAAACATGACCTAATGGTTTCAACTTGCAGGTTTTGGACCCTTTGAGATCGATGATCACCAGTGCACCTTTGGAGGATGCTCGCCATCTCGCTCAACGGTACAGTCGAATGCGACAAGAAGCAGAGACACAGGTCAGTCAAAGTTTGGAGTGGATTTGCAATCCCTATACCAATTTCTGCTGTAACATTTACTTCAAAGTTTGGAATTCTTACTTATTTCATCTTAATCTTGTAAGTTATAACTCAATTTGGTTTCCAAAATTCAATCAGAGGGAGGAGATTGCTAAAAGACAAGCACGGGTCCGGGAATCTCCAATGGCTGAACATGTAGCCAAACTCCATGCTGCAGAAGCAAAGATGCAGGAGCTGAAAGCAAACATGGCAATTCTGGGAAAAGAAGCCGCAGCTGCATTGGCTGCTATTGATGCACAACAGCAGAGACTGACTTTTCAAAGGCTTGTTGCTATGGTATAATAGAAATGATTATATCAACTCATGCCAAACTTGTAATTGTTGAGTTTTACTTTTAAAGATTGTGCTTATGATTTTAGGTTGAAGGAGAAAAGACTTTTCATTTAAGAGTTGCAGCTATTCTTGGTGAAATTGAAGCTGAGGTGAGAATAAACTGTCTTGAAGTTTTGACTTTTTTTGTTGAAATAATTATTTTGATTAATACTTTTGTTGTTGTTTCTATGAATTGGGCTCATTCTTTGAATAGCAATGAATTTTCATCTTATTGGGTTTTCTTCTCAGATGGTCTCAGATAGACAGAAGAAAGAATCTGCCCCTCCCGTGGTTACATCTGAGAATGGCTCAGGGAAAACAATGTACTTCTTGGCTGAAGTATGTATGCTACACATTCCTAATTTTTACCTTTTTCCTGATTTAGGAAAAATATAGATTTTTTTTTGAAAATTTCATTCATTTGTTTTTAATTGCTTATTTTGCATTCATTTTTACTGATTAATTACTCTAGTCATTAAGGTCTAATATCTTACTGCTGTGAGGAAATTGACTCATTGCATTAATTAAACAGAAATTAGATTGGTTGATATTAATAACAATTTTATGATATGTCATATAATAAAATGAAGAAAGAGTAAATCCCCTTTGGTCTCAAATTATGAACCACAGTGACAAACACAAGTGAAATTTTAAGAAGAAAAATCATAATTCATAATATTGCACCCATGTCAGCCAAAACAGTTCATTTTTAATTTGAATGTGTGTCAGATGTGTAAGACATGTATCGCCGTAATGAATGTTGTACAAGTGCCGGTGTCTGGCGTGGGACACGCCTGTCCGTGGCATATAGTCCAACTATTTCCGAAACATCAACTTTGTAATAAGCCAGTTCTTGTGAATGGTATAATGTAGAAATCTGAGGATTCCCAATTGGATCAAGCAAAGGTGGGAAGGTGATATGAATCATGTGGTTTTCATGATTGCAGCCAATATCTCTTTCAGTAGGTTTTCTAAAGTCTAATATGCTTAAACATCGAATCAAATTAAATCATGAACTTCTAATATGTAACCTTATGATTCTAACAGTGTGAATAATGCATTATGTGTTATGAAAAAAAGGCTCTGCAGTTTATTCCTTCATTAACTGATCTTTGGCACATTACTTGCAGGCAATGCATCCTTATAGTGCTGAATCAGAAAAGGAACTGAATTTCTCAAAGGGTGACTTTATTGTTGTGAGAAAGGTGTGTTTTCATCTCATCATTATATATATTCTTGTCCATATGAATCTCCTCAGTCAGACCTGTAGATTGGTGCTAAAAATAGCCTCTTTGTTTATGAGGATAAGGTTGCATATATATACCATCTTCTCACTCTATCATATGGGAGCTTCATGCACTGGACTACCCTTTTTAACCGTTGTTTCTACCATTGTCATAATAAAATTTGTTTAAGCGGATATAATCTCTTACGACTTCTCGGTCTCCATGTTCACCAAAACTCTAAATGTTTTATCCAGGTGAATGCAATGGGATGGTCAGAAGGAGAATGCAATGGTAGAGCAGGATGGTTTCCTTCTGCATATGTGGAGAAACGACAACGAATCCCCACTAGCAACATGGCTGGTGAAGTTTACTAGGTTCTACTCATCTTTGTGTCATTCATTCCTTGCTTTGTTTCCTAAGTTTGGTTTAGCATTGCAATTTCTAAAGAACGTAAGTAAATGGGGTTGAAAGGATGAATGAATTGTTACCCTCTTATATTTTCTCAATGTTGACACTTGATATGTGCTGTGCAGACATTTATTCCACTTCAGGTCACCAACTCCATTTTATATTTTATTCTATTCTTACTCGTGAGAGGGTGAGCGTTCGTGCAATGTTGACTTATGACTTAAAGGTTATAGGCTTAAATCCTAGGAACAGTCTCGCTTATGAGAATAAGATTACGTCATCTACCATCCTGATATTCCACTAGTCGGTAGTCTCGTGTAGTGGGAGTTTTTGTTGATGTTCATTACATTTCATAAATTATTATTCTTTGATGCATAGAAGTAACCGTAAAGATTGTTGTATTTTTAACATGGTTCGTATAACTTTGCACCTGCAATGATTTGAGGTTTATGATGCTATCTATGATTTTTTTGGTACTACCAAAGGTATCTCCTTATCTTTTGAGTGAAGAACTAATTTATTGCTCCTAAGAATTGAAACATTTGGTGATCTAGTGGGACCTTACACTACTAGACCGGCACATTGCTAATGGATGGCATCAATGATGTTATAAAGTAGAGTCAAGCCAAGTTCCCCACTTTAGCATACATTCTGTAGTTCTATTTCTTAAACTAGGCCTTTCAACTTATTTTTAGAAGAAAAAAAACTACTTCTAGTATATAAGTGCCCATCATTTAATAAGTGCTCACTGTATTGTATTTGCCTACTAGAATAAGGCGATTCTAAAATGAGCTGAAGCAGTCACAGGCTCGAAATTTAAAGACATGATTATAGGATATAATATGTTTAAACTGTGACCCCGAACACTTTAATAAAGCCTAAACTTGACCTACCTAAATGTATGATTAGTTTGGTCATCCTATGAAAGAATTTTATCATTAGATGAACATGTCTAAAGAAAGAGATAGACAAATAATTTGATAGTTGACGTGATTTTAAGCAAAGTTTCATTTTCATGCTAGTTCAATATAAATGATTACTAAAATTATGATGGGTTTTCAAAAAATAACTTTATTTGGAACAATAAAACTAAAAAAGTAAAAGGAAGATGACATAGAAATCATTTTACTCCCAATATGACATTTCAATGGAATCCAAATTTGCCTATTCACATTTTCAGATGAGTGACATCTGTGTTAGCATTTTTTTTCTTAATATTCTATCCATGTAAACATGTCACATTTTCAAATGAGATGTTGGAGAATGTAAGAATATTCTTTATTCCAAATACTATCAAATCTGAGCTTGCATGTTTTTTAATGTTCAGAAACAAAAAAATATTCCTGACAGAAAACACCATGATTATGATATGATTTTACGTCTTATATATAAAAATCTTATTTGGATGAAGACCGACAGAAATGCATGATTATTTTTGATTTGGCTATATTCAAATAAAAAAGTGAGAAAGATGTGAGGTAAATACTAAAAACAGACAATAATATTATTCACATGTATTCTAATAAAACCATTAGTGGCAGAACAGAATAGAGCATAATAAGTGTGTCAATCTAGAAGAAGGACTACATGTAATTTGGTAAGCTCATTAATTTCTCTCAACCCTATAATCTTTTCCTCTTTCTCTTTCTTTGTTTTCTCATACTTGAGCTCTCTTTCACTGGGTGCACTGTTCGCCTAAATTAAGGCAGCCATGCCCACGTCTGTGTTTAAGAAGGGCATGAAATATCATATCATGACGTAAGTTTGTGGATTATCCGCTATACAATGAAAAAATAATAAAAATATATAAAATTAAACAAAATATTAAAATAATCTACACCACAATCACATTTTTTAACATTATATATCATTCATGCTTAATAAAAAATCAAACCATCAAACTTCATTATTAGTAGAGTAAATTACACTCACGTCCAATGGGTTTTAGTGAAATTATAGTTCCTCTTGTTTTGTCCTTACACAAACTACTCTTATACATTATACGAACTATCCATGCATGAGATATAAATGTAATATTTTAAACAAAAACGTATAGTGAATGTAACTAAGTTAAACAAGATATTGTATAGGTACAAACAAGTTCAAATATTATAAGAGTTGATATCTGTTTATTTTTTTGATTCATTACAAAATACATTAATAATTCCATTGAGATTTTTAAATACATTGATTTTTTGTAATGAACCAAAAATAATGAAAATACATTGATTTTTATACTATTTGGACTTATTTACACAATATACACTATTTAGTTTAAATTAATTATACTCACGGCATGTTTTTAGTTTAAAATATTGCACTTATATATCATGCAATATAGTTAATGTAATATATATCCAAAATTAGAGGTAATTTGTATAATGACAAAATAATAATAAATAATTATTGTGAGTGTAATTTAGTCTTATTAATATAATAATATCCCTAAACTTAACTTAAAGACAAAATAATTTTGAGGAAATCAACTGATTTTCCATTCCCAATATATGCTTAATACTACACTATATGCTGGGTGGGGCTTTTCACAGTTTAGAACCAAACACTTTACCTCGGTTTACGCTAAAAACAACAAACATCAAAAAACAAACAAACACCCCCTTCTCTCTCTCTCTCTCTCTCTCTTATTCACTTTACCTTCACCCCTATGACATAATAACTCTCTCTCTCTCTCTGTTCTCCTCTTGCAATGGCATTCTCCATGCCCACTTCCTCACCTTATACTTTCTTCCATAAAGGTACCTTTTTTACCCTCATTCCTTCTCACCCATTTTCTCTTTTTATTTTTTCATTCCTCATTGCATTTTTCGGTGCTTCCTATTTTTTTCTCAGGCTTTTGCTTTTCATGCTTAAAGATAGTATTTTTATCGTAATATAAATTATAAAGCCTCTTTTTTGGTCGGGTTTAGAACCAGTATTTCTGATTTCGGTTTCCAATAAAAAAATTCAATTTGCTACTAGTGAATGTTTTTGTGTAGTCATTGTTGTTGCATGTAGAGTGGGCCATTTACATGAAGTTGTACAAGTTTTAATGGTTGCTCTGACTTGATCTAAGAATCCTAATGGGACCTGATTTAAGGCAGTATATTTTCAATTTACTTCATTATGTTCTTTTGTTATGCAATTTAAGCTACGGTTATTTCAAGTCTTGTGTTGTCAACATTGTTTACTTCAACTAAGTTTTGTAGTACCCATAAAAGGGTTTCTTATATGTCATTACAAATACATTCCTGTTTTTATGCCTGAACAATTTTACGCCATTAGATAGAATAGTACCTTGTTCATAATCCTTTTTGCATAAAAAATTGTAATCTCACAAATACCAGTTGTACTCTAATTTGCATCTCTGTTATGTAATATATCATACTTAGCTTTGGCTCGCTCTGTAATTTGATGATAAATAGCTTTGATATTGCACTATGATTTTGGATGTTGTTTTATAGAGAATATGTCACAATTTCTTGTATTTTATGCAGCATGGTCTGTTCATATAAGTGGGGCTAAGGACCAAATGATTACGTTGTGTGTTAAATCTATTACTTTTTGTGAGCAAACATTTTCTATGCTTACTGATGCTAACATATACTCTGCAGATTAGCATTTCACTCTTTTAGTTCGACATGAGAACCCTTGTCTTTTCTTGACTTAACCAACATAAACAACAAAGCTTGTTTTATTAATCAAAAACCTGATAAATTGCGCCTATCTAAGAAAAACAATTAACTAATTTAATGTTAGAGTGAATGCCTATTCCCCATTTTGTGCTGGAGAATGAAATTCCAATCAATGGGAGTGGCGTCGAGTGGGGGTAACATAGTTATATACTTATATAATCTCAACCTGGTTATGATGGTATGATGTGCTTGGGCACTACCATGTACTAGTGGTATTGTGGAGGATTGGCTCAATGAGTGGTGATATGCCAGATTGGTCATCCATCCAATGGGGTTGGGGATTCATTTGTCGAGTAACATGGAAGGCTGGAGTGACATCGGTGAGAGAAGGGAAGACGGGTCGAGTTGAATGCTAATGTTGTCTAGGACAGGATTGTGTTTTGTGACCTATAGTGTTCTGCAAATGGTTGTTTCAAGGGAGTTTCACATTTTTCAGATTTAGTGCATTTTTTACTTCTTTACTTTTATTTCAGTTAATGTGCTCTACTTTCATTGCTTTGGAGGATTTCTTATCCTCCTTCTGTATCTCTCTTCTCCTTATGCTATTTTTGAAATAAAGCCAACAACATGTCCTTGAATTTTTATTCCCTTGCATTACTATTCTGATGTGATCACCTTTTGAATTTTTTTCCTAACAAGTTCTCATGAATTTTAGGTTTTGGGAAATTAATGGTGCCTGCTGCAAAGATCCAATCCTCTTGTACAACACATGAAAGATTTCTTATCACTTGAAGTCATGGATTTCTATACTTGAAGTTTGGTATAGGGAATGAAGCCGAATGGTCCTGGTAGTTTATTATATATATGTACTATAATATTGAATTTTTTGTATAGTAATTGATGTAGTCTGGAGCAAAAGTTTGTTGTACATCAATTTACTATAGATAGTAATCCCTTGAACTTTCATACATTATGTGCATCTGGTTACTTTGTTTTACAAATATTAGTGCTTCCAGAATTACATAGAGATAATTCCTTGCACCTATCTTGCATATTCTCTTTAAAGTTTTCAGCATTCTCAAATAACTTTCTTCACACCATCCATGCAAGCATTAATTAAGAAACTTCTTGCAAGTTCTCATCTTTTGTTCTTGAAAATGCAGAAATGTTAGGTGTTCCACTAAAAAATCAGTTTTTAAAGTTTGGGTCAGTTTCTATTCGGACTTTCAGCTTTGAAGTTTATGGACTCTTTGTTTAAGCTTTTACAAAAAGTAACGTTTAGATTGTATTCAAAAATGATACTTTTATTATATTGATTTTGGTGTAAAGCTAAAACCAAAATAAATAGTTTTTACTTCAAAGGCTTAGTTATATTAATCAAAAGCTTTTGATTATATTTTGTTTATCATAAGCCGTATCTATTTAGCATGTAAAATACATCAAAATTTCACCACTCAGGAAGATATTTTAAACCAGGAACCATGAGCAAAACAATATTGCATTTCCAAGGACATCACAGGGACTTTAAACTACAACATGCAGTGATTATCAATATATAAATCAGTCTATGTTGAAGAGTGAAGACTAGGCACTATTAAAGAATAAAAGCAATTACATACAATTCTAAGGAGAATACATATCTTATGTATACTAATAATTACGTCAAGTACTAGTTTAAATTTTATTGATTTTTAATATAAAAAATATGTTAATTGAGTCTCATCTTATCATATCAAGGTATGATTCACAACTCTATGAACCTTTATATTGGTTCTACTAATTATCCATCAACAAAATTTTCACATAGCCGGCATGAGTTGAATAACACCCAACCTTGTGAGCTATGAACCAATTTCTTATCAATTGGATCAACTTTTGTTGGCCTCTTTTATGTTTTTCATTTTTCTAGTAGAGTACTGCTAAACAAGCCCTTATACTAAAACACAAAAAGTTAAAAAATAAAATTAATTTTAAATTGAGTGCAATATCTATGCACTATCAGTGTAAAAGTTTATAAACAATTACTATATATTATCCACCATTCATTTGAAATATTTTTTTTTAAAGAATCAATCATGATTCAATGTGAATGGTAGAGATTGCAATGCTAATGTATAAAACTCATATTGTCAATGCATACATTTTTTTTCTCTTTTAAATTCCCCTGACCTATCATTTGTAAGACTGAGATTGCAACTAAGAGTGGGGGTGAATTAGTTGTTACAATAAGTATGACCAATTTTTCTGCAATATCAAAGTTATTGTGCAGCGAAAATATTATGCAGAAAAATATTGACTTAGAAAGGATAGATAATTAACAAAGAGAAGGGAAAGAGAGTACACATGTGTTTTTATACTGGTTTATCTTCTTGTCCACCGAATGCTACGTCCAGTGCAAGAGATTGTTTTATTAAATATAACGAGTTGCAATTACAATTATCTCACTCCGAGATCTCCTTGTACCTTACACACTCACTTATATCTAATCCCTTGGAAAATTCTATTCCAAGTCACACCCTTGGTAAACACTATACCAAGTCACTCACTCTTTCTCTTCACACCCTTGTGAAAGAAAGTAAACTTTTCAAAAGTGAAGAATGTACAATTTGGCTTGGATTGTCTTACAAGTGTATATGACAATTTCTAGATCTTGCAATTCAATAACAACTCTTTATAGTTGAGATAATAATGCTCTTTAACAATATGAAAGACACTTAGAAACAACTTCAAAATAACTTTGAAAGTTTAAGAGTAAGTTGCTTTATAAGTGTGAGAAAAATAAGAAAGTGTGAGAGCTTTTTGAGAGTTTTAAATAAAAGTTTGTAATTCGAGTTGTATATATTGTTGTATGTTGTGAGAGTGTTTCAATGCCTTTATATAGGCTTCCAATCAACCATAATACCCCTATGTATGAGTAGGTTTCGTTTAGAATGAAAAGCAATCAGTTTGGAATGAAACCCTTTCACTTGAAGTCTAAAAAACTGATACAACAGCTCTCAGTAATCGATTACTGCAAGTGGGTAATCGATTACCCAACAATCCTGTTAACAACTTTTTGAAAATTCACACAGTGTAATTGATTACTGGATTTGAGTAATCGATTACTCAACAACACTGTTTGACAACTTTGTGAATTTGCCTTAGTGTAATCGATTACACTACTTTGAGTAATCGATTACCATGTTTTCTAAAATTGGTAATCTGTTAATCCAAAGTCTGTAATGGACTCAATCATGTAACTTGTTACTCAAGTATGATAACATGTTACATGTTGTTTTTGAAAATTATTTTTATTCACACTTAGATTATTCTGATTTTCTTGAAAGCAATTTTGAGCATTATTAACTAAGGAAATAAATGAGTTGTAAGGATAGAAGTACCTAAAGACTTAGACTCTAAATCTTGAAGCTTTGTCTTCGATAATCTTTGTCGGTCTTCTTCCTTTCTTCTTTTTGTGATATTGGTGTCTTCATCAAAATCGTGCCAAGATCAGGAGCAAGATTTTCTTCACATCATTTTCCAAGAAATTCTCTTAACTACTATAGTGGTTTTTTTTGAACATTTCTAAAGACAATGGCAAATTATGGTGAAGGATTGATACATTATACTCGATCTATGACTCAAAATTAGAATTTAGTTTAAATTCTTACACATTAGACCATAAGGTACAAGATGCACGTTAGATGAGTTTTGCTTGTGTATTTTATATAAAGTTAGTTTGGTGTTAGATGAGTTTTGCTTGTGTATTTTATATAAAGTTAGTTTGGTGTGTATATATGTCGTATAGAGTGAATAGTGTTGTTTGGTTGTATAGAAAAAGAATAAAAAGAAGTGAGTGTTTCTTCTTCACTCTTCCGTGAACTAGGATTTGTTGTCCAAAATTACGTTTAAAATTATGTCCCGGATTAATGAATTTTTTTATGTCAATTACAAAAATTATAACATTCATTACTTTTTATTTTTTTGTTTCAATATCATTGATCTGAGACATGGTTTGAGACACAATTTGAGATAACAGATCTTGATATCTCTTATCTTCGCATTTTCTCCTCACTTTGGAGGAGAAACATATTTCATGGGCCCCACTCATTTTTTTCCCTCTCTTCAAACTCCCCTAAACCAAAAGAGGAAAAAACTAAATTTCTCCTCAACTTCTCTCATCTCATTCTCTTTCTCTTTTTATTTCACTCCACCAAATGAAGCATAAGTGTCAATTTTAGGAATGAGTCTTAGTGTTTGATCTTGTAGAATATTTGGGGATCCAGCTAGGCCTTACACCATTATAAAATAATTGTATAAAGCTTTTATGTTGTTCTAGTTGAACCCTATTGAAAATGATTTGATATAGTTTTATTTATTTATGAGAAAATGAATTGATCTGAATGAGATTGTTAACCTTATATTTTAAATACCAGCATAAAGCAGATGAAGAACAGTTTTACTAGTGAGGGAAGAAGATTCAACAGAGAAACAATAGAAGAATGGGAAGTGGTAATTTACTCCTCTTTACCGATTATAATCACTTATGACTCTAAATTTTATCTTTGTTAATCATGTCCTTTTGTGTGTGTCACCACTAGTCCTTTTTTGTCTAGGGGACTATATATACTAAAATGCTTTTTTTAGGTATAACTAAATGCAATCCACAAAGGCACACATCAAAACAACAAAACCATCCATCAAAGGGTATGTTAGATATGTTTAGGTGAAGAGTGTGGACTTGTTGCTTTAAATGCATAATAAATTATTAATGGAATACTCAAAACCAAGCATGTGATGTTACATGGTATGACTTAGCCAAAGTCATTAATTCTTGTACGTACCAAGTAACATAATGACATGGTTGGTATTGCATGGCTACATAAGAGCAAAGGGAATCTCAAAAGCACTTACTTGTCCTCAACATAATTAGGCCAGATGTGGTGAAGCTGTTCATCTCTGAATTCGGCATAGTATGGATTCCTCCCATGTTGCTCATGTTACAAGCTTTAATTTCCATTGCAACTTATTGGATTTATTTGGCCACTTCCTACTTTTATTTTAATTTGTTAGCCAAATTTAAATTCTTCATACCTTCTTTATCTTTTGTAGTTCTTTGTAGCTTACAACTGTATTAAAATGATTTGATTTAGAGAAATCTAAATTAAGCTACACACAAAATTTTCACATCATATATCAACTCTAATGTTTAAACGTACAGTTTTGTTTACCAACAGTGTATTATGTATTAGTTTAGTGATATAACGTTTCACTATATTCTCACAATCAAAAGTTCAAATGTGCAATTTTTGGGAATGACACTTTTGAAATGAGCAGTCACATAACCCGAAACAAAATAATTCCTTACTTAAAAGGTGATAAAGTACCAAAAACTATAATTTGTTTTTGTTAAGATGTGTGTAATGATGATGATGATAGGGATATGAGGGTAGACCAGATATGTAAAGTTAAATGCTATCCAGCAGCGAAGTTGTCTTGTGCCTGCTAGAAAGGGATGCTAGAGTTTTCCTGTGATGTGCATAGGGGTTGACGAGATTCCATGCTGCTAGTTCATCCATGGCTGATTCAATTTTTGAAGTAATATTCATTCTCTCCATTAACATGATTTATGATTTGACACTTTTATTTTTAAGATATCATAATATAATATTTTTATTTTACGAAAATAAATATACTTTTAAGATTAATGGATTAAAAATTAAATTATCAAGGCCTAAACACAATTAATAGATGACCGAATTTATTAAGTATGACGTTACAACTTCGATTCCTATCACACATGGGATAAAGACTACTGATATAGAGACTTAATTTCGAAAATGATTGATTAGCTTTTTAATGTCAAATGAGAGAGACTATTAATACAAAAATAAATAAATTATGCACATATAAAATATCTCCTAATAAAAATATATATTTTAATTCATTAATTAGTGACATAAAGCTATATCTTATTCTCATAATTGGTTGACATTGACTTAGCCATGCAAGTTTCCCAACCGATCTGAATTTGTTGTAGTCAATGTGGGGCTGCAGATGATATAATCAATGATCCAAGGGCTTAAAATTTTGAAGTTTTATTTGAAGTTTTTCTTTTGTCCCAAAACATTTTTTCTTTTTGTTTCTAAACAAGCATTAGCTTGTCTTAACTTTAACTTGTAATTGTTTCTGGTATACAATTTTTGTATTTTGCTTATAAATTATATGTAATTCTTAATTAATTTTAATAATAACTTTTACTTTTTGTTGATAAAAAAACTTCCAACCAAGGACTTGAAGGTTGAGAGCCAAATCTACAAACCACATGTCACTTAGGAGACAACTTTTTTGTCCCAAAGCTAATGGTTTACATGGTTGAAGCCATAACATTTGTTATTTGTAAAAAAATGAGAACACTTGATAAATGAGAAGAATTAATTTTAATCATTGTATATTATTTGAATGATAAAAATTCAAAGATGTACACCATTATTAAGTAACTTTTAATCTTAAATATTCATATATCATTATAGGACTATATTTATTGTTCTCTTATTTTTATATGTGACTTTAGTTAAACTATACTTGAGTTAG
This sequence comes from Lupinus albus, assembly GCA_009771035.1. Taxonomy (NCBI): domain Eukaryota; kingdom Viridiplantae; phylum Streptophyta; class Magnoliopsida; order Fabales; family Fabaceae; genus Lupinus; species Lupinus albus. Next base: position 4,810,641 of record CM020005.1, read on the forward strand.
TTCAGTTGAAAATGTGTATAGTGACTTTATTAGATTCGAAATTTCAAATCCTCTACGGACGTCATTGTCACAAGGCAGTCATATATATCTAAACAAACTCAGAGTCTCAAGACCGTATATTGAATTCCCTCAGAAAACTGACTCACTAGCTTCCTTCTTTCTGGTGTTTCATATTTTGCTAATTTATGATTTATTATTCACTTCTTTTGCTTAATAATGTGACAGTTCATACTGTTCATGCAATTATACTTGTGGCACAGTAACCATAAATGCACTTGTCATTATAACAAAAACAGTGCATGGCCCATACATACATACATATAATACATTATTGTCTTAAGATTCTTAAGTATTAAGAATAGTTTGTATAATTAGTTAGTACTAATATGCAAAACAAAATGCATTTTCTTCTCATTCCATTAATCTTGTTTCTCCCTAATTAATACAAACTCTTGAAAACCAATTTAAAGTTATATTATTAGAGCAAAAAACTACTTATAAATTACAAAATGAAATAACATAAAGAAATAAAAAAGATTCTATTATATATGTAGAGTTGCACAGATGCTGATCTTACAATCTATCTGGAATGAGTTAACATTTTTTATTACTTAACATTTTCATTAATTGTAACTCATTGACAATGCTCGATCGGTTAATATGAAACCATGGCAATCATGTGCAGTGCAATAAAGTGGGCATTATTATCGTACCTCCTATCAAAATCTGTAAACATTCTTCACATACATCTTGCCATTTCAATCGGTGGATCATATACTTAAATATTTAATTGGTATATATCTCTAACATGGCTTGAGTTAGTGGCGGATAATATCTGAATATGATTACCTCCATATAGAACACTCGTAATTAAAAAAAATCATAGCATTTAGGGGCCCACATCATCTAGTACTAGAAAGGATTTGAAGATTAATAATTTTAAATTTATATAGTTAAATTATTTTGAATGACGCATGTCACTTTTCTATCTAGCAATAGAAACGATCTAGATTAAGTATTAGAGGGCAACCTACGAGGTCCTATCTTAATAGGAGGTCGAAGAAATAAAAATTTATTACTAGTTTACCACCAATTATTTCACAAGTTTCCAAATAATCAACTATAATTGATGACTAAAAAATGAAATATATTTTCATGTTCTCAATTCTATTCTTTAGTGTGTTAAACTTATCTTAGACAAATTTGAGTCCTTCAATTTTATTTTGCCTCACAATTTGCATGATGAGGTTCTCAATTTTGTTAAATTTTAATATCAAAGTACATCATTAATTTGATTTGTAAATTAGATACTCACTTTTATTTTCTCTAGGCATGTAATGTTTGTGATAAATAATATTTAGAATACAAATATAAATATTTATATACATCACTAATCATTCATTTGTATTACTTATATATAAAATATCAACATTGATTAAATATAAATAATATATAATACAATAATAGTATAAAAAAACACTTACATATTTATATAGTTAAAATTTACATCTTTTCCTCTAATATTAATATTATGGAGCTAGAAGAATCTGGTGTTAAAAAAGCAATTCATGAAGCAGGTAACTGAGATAGCTAAACTCTTATGATGGTGGTGCAAAATGCAATTATGCATTCATTAAAATTCAGGGACATAGATCACCTGTCCCAAATGGTGTCTCATTCTTTGTCTCAAGCCAGTGAAAATGTGTAATTTTGTTTTAAAAAAAAATTATATGGTATTATGCTATTAGTTCGGGACATGGAATGAGACACCGTTCGAGACGGTGATCCTAACTCTAAAATCAGATTAAGAGTGGTAGGGTAGTGGTAATTCAATCTCTAAAACATTAGATATCCGCGTAAATTTAATGCACTCAACAAACCCTCCCAACTGTAAAAATAACATAAAGGCATCATGGCCCATCTTCTCTTTCTTCCAAATATATATACTTGTACTCACTTCATTCACTTTCACACACTCTCCAACCTACTCAACTTCACTCCCAAACACTCTCTTCACTCCCCTTTCTTGCTTCAATGGAAGCAGCATTGGATTTCATGATGAAATGGGTTATGAGCATTGTAGCATTTGTTGTGGTTCTTGGCTTGTGGAGTGGAAGTGTTGATGCTGCACCACAAGTACCTTGCTACTTTATTTTTGGTGATTCATTGGTTGATAATGGGAACAACAACCAGCTACAATCTTTGGCTAGAGCTGATTACCTTCCTTATGGGATTGACTTCCCTAATGGACCAAGTGGAAGGTTTTGCAATGGAAAAACTACTGTTGATGCAATTGGTGACCTTACTTACCTTTCAGTCACCCTCTTTATTAATTAGCATTATATGAATTGCATGCATTATTACACTTTTCAACAGAATCTGTAAATCAACTATGATGTTAACAAACCTACCACCTAACATTTGCTACACATTTCTATGTTCTTACATCCTTGCTTTTAAACTAGTTTCACATGCATGCATGTACCTGGAACCATCATCTTTGTCAGAATCATAGTGATATGAGTTAATGACGCTAGCATAGTCATATGCTCTTAGATCTTTTCATCTATTGTAACTCTTTTACAATTGGGATTTGAGTTTTGCTAATTATATTGATTATAAGTTCCTTGAAGAAAACTGATTATAGAATTACTCTTCGCAAGTAAGTGTTACATTTGTTTTGTGATCTCAATATACTAAAATGTATTGTTTTAACTTTTATTTAGTAATTCACACTTTCGTTCCATTAATTAACTCGGAAGTAGTAGATCTCTTGTTAATAACTTAAGCATACATAAAAATAATATTTTTAGAGAAATGTTAACAACACATTCCTTTAACACTTTTTGTAACACACTCTTTGTTACTTATGGATTTTATATGGGATTAACTAAATCACACTATTGGAGTCCTACTTCAACTTCCTCTATTAACTCATATTTTTGTTGGTCCCACATTTTCAACTGATATGATAGGTAAGCTAAGTAATCAAAAAACATCTAAATATATGCATGCATAGTTCTATAGGATCACATAACTATTCTGCTAAATTCAGACAGTAATTAAATTCCAACCACATGGCTTAGTTTGGCGCATTCAATGTGCAATTTAAGACATTCTGGTAGATCTTTAACTAAGAGGTAAAAATGCACGTAAAAAAATGGAAAGTGCACCAGAACTGGAAAAATTTTCTGCTTGTCCTTTTTTTACCAGAATTATAAAAGTACTGATCTGGTAAAAACAACAAAGAAGAGGTTGAGAAAAACAGGAGAGTTATTATGGCACAGAAAAATAATTCAAGCATAGCTTTTAATTTAAGTACATTAAAACTTAATTTTACCCTTATAGTGCAAGTAACTTTCTTTGTGTTGAAATTGAACAGCTGAACTTTTGGGGTTTGATGACTACATGCCCCCATATGCATCAGCTAGCGATGAAGACATAATGAGAGGAGTAAATTATGCATCTGCTGCTGCTGGAATAAGAGAAGAAACTGGACAGCAACTGGTACATTATATCACCTTTTTTACCTTTGATAAAGTTTATTATTCAAGTTATGTTTAAGTTCTGTTATGTGTTCTACGACAAAATACTAACATTTGCCGATAAAAAAAGTTTTGTGTTTGAACATGTAGAACATTTTGATTTCACTAAAAGGACCGAAACAAAAGAGAACCTTATAGAATAATATATTATATTCTATCCTGCTTATGCCAAAGACTAGCTTAATTTTTTAAGTGTTTGTTTACATATAACAAAATTTCATCTGTTTTTGTAGGGAGGGCGCATTTCTTTTAGAGGGCAGGTGCAAAATTACCAAAACACAGTGTCCCAATTTGTAAATATATTGGGAACTGAGGACCAAGCTGCAAATTATTTGAGCAAGTGTATTTATTCAATTGGATTGGGTAGCAACGATTACCTTAACAACTATTTTATGCCTCAATTCTATTCCAGCAGCAGGCAATACACAACAGATGAGTATGCTGATGTTCTTCTTCAAGATTATACTGAACAACTTCAAGTAAGTTATAGGATTGAAGGAAAATAAATAAATGATTAACAATTTGAAGTTGTAGCTAGTTGGTCACATGCATGTCCTAATAATAATATGAGCCTTAGAAATAAAAAACTTAACTTTGTGATTCAGACTTTGTATAACTATGGAGCAAGGAAAATGGTGCTATTTGGGGTTGGTCAAATAGGTTGTAGCCCTAATGAATTGGCCGAAAACAGCCCAGATGGTAGCACATGTGTGGAAACAATCAATGCAGCAAACCAAATATTCAACAGCAAATTGAAATCTCTTGTTGATCAACTTAACAACCAGTTGCCTGATGCAAGATTCATCTACATAAACTCTTATGGTATCTTCCAAGATATTATAAGCAACCCTACAGCTTATGGTAATTAATAGTTTCTTTTCTAGTCCATATGAACCAAATTTTGGACATAGTTTATATATTATATACTCATTGATTTATTGGTATGTGTACATTAATTATCAGGTTTCAGCAATACAAATTCTGGGTGCTGTGGAGTTGGAAGGAACAATGGTCAAATTACATGTTTACCATTGCAAACTCCATGTTCAAATAGGAGAGAGTACTTGTTTTGGGATGCATTTCATCCAACTGAAGCAGGCAATGTTGTTGTTGCTCAAAGAGCTTACAACTCTGATTCTATAGATGATGCTTATCCTATTAATATCCACCGCTTAGCTCAGATATGAGTGTTGACCAACCTCGCTATAGTGTCATATAAGCTGTGTTACAATTAATGTTCTTGGAATGTGTTGTTTCTTTTAAGGCATAAAAGAGTTTTTTATTTTCTTACTCTGTTACATATCCATATGTTAAGTGTTCTAGTGTGAATCATAAGTGCAGGTGTAATTTGTCTTAGTTTTGAAAGGTTTGCAATACTAATCATTAATAATTTTTCTACTTTGAGTCACAATCTTCATTATATTTAAAATGATAAATATGTTGTTAAGTGTTAGATTTTTTTGTTTATAAAACACTTACCTCTTTAGTCAAGAAATAGAAAAATAAAATATGAAAATATAACAATTTCAACCACAAGAATAACAAAAAAAAATCCGAATTCGAAAAAAACAATGATGATTGTTGCTTAAAACTAAGCAGAAAATAATACAATGGGATCTCTCACACTTTCTTTGACCCAAATATATTAACACACTATGAACCTTTCCAATATCTAAATTTACACCTCGTAATACCCTCTAAGAGTGTAAGAAGAAAAAAAGAAATTTAGATACAAATTGTTAAACTTAAAATGTTTCTAATTAGGACAAGTTGAACTAATAAATTCGAGTGCAATATGTTTCTCTCTTTTATTTCAATAACAAGCAATCTAGGGGTGCTAAAATAATTTATTTGGAGCAATCAACCACTTTCCAACATAAATTAATTGATGGCTACTTGGTTGACTTGTACTTTCAATAAAAACCAGATGTCTTAGGTTGACTTGACCGTTCAATAAAATCCAAATGTCTTAAATGACTTAAATTTTGATTTCTCAAATCCTAATATAGATATTTTATGTCTCATTATTGCTAATCCAATTAAAAGTTGATACATATTTAAAAATAAAAATTATAAAAATAAAAAATAATAATTTTATATTATTTTGTTGGAACTTGTGTTGTTGTAAAAATGAAAAACTTACAAGTCCCACATTGGAAGATTTTTATAAAAACCTCAGAAGTCCTACATTGGAGATTTTGAAAAAATCTCACAAGTGTCACATTGGAGGATGCAAGAGTCTTCACAAAATCTCATGCTATAAATAGAAGTCTCCCCCTTCATATTTTCGTGCACCAAGTTGAGTACGTTTTTACTCAACTTTTTTTTTCTCTCTCATAATTTTCGCCGATGCATTTCTGGCAAACTTCTCCCCCTTTCTCTCCAGTGCAGTAAGAAATCGCATAACAGAGAACTAGATTGTTTTATCCTGAGGACGACGTGGTTGATAGTCTGCTTGTATTGTTTCGTGTCATTTAAAATTGCTGCAAGTTACGGTAACAACATATTTTTATGGATTTGATTGACTTAGAATATAAAGACAAAAATAATCCAGATTCCTTAAATCCATAACCAAGGCATGAATTGAAGAGATTTTCATCTAACAACCCATATCACCCAAAGTTGCATTGACTTTCCGATTCAAAGTAACTGAGTTTTCCTCTCCATATACTCGGTTAGCAATACTTACAAAGTGCTAGTTCATGTGGAGAAAATGTTGATTTCGTGATTTTCAAGAAGTTGTGGAAGTGTAATGTGCCACCAAAGATTAAATGTTTAATATGATAGATTTTCTTGGGTGGAGTCCCTACAAAATTATGTCTTGCTTAAAGGAGAGTATTGAAGATAATGTTATGACATATTGTGGTCTTTGTGGGGAAGAGGATGAAGCAATAAACCATCTTTTTTTCACTTGTTCGAAGTCTTATCATATTTGTCAACATATCTACTCGCGCTTTGGTCTTTCTTCAATTATTTTCAATGATGTTAAGGTAAACTTCTCTTCTCATATATCCTTGTTGTGTTTGGAGAAGAAAAGTTTATCAATTGCTTTCAAATTTTCTTATTTGGAATGGGTGTCAAACTCATTATTGTGTCTTTCTTCTTGTTAATTTTTGTAATTGTGGATAGGAGTATCACTTGTTCTCCTAATTATTTCTATTTCTTTTAATATATCTAGATTAAAAAAAAGAGATTGATAGGAAGAAAGGTAAAAACTTGGATTGGAACGCTATAATCTAAAAAGAAATGATTCCACACATGACAACCTTGATATGTTACTTTTCGTTCCACTTCTCTATGTTCCGTTCAATCGAATATATCAATAGAATTGTACCCCAAAAAATATCAATAGGGTGTTTAACAATACAGTTAAGAGCCATTCAATAAGCTTATTTGTTAAAAAAATCTGGTAGTGTTGTTTGGTTAGAAAGGAGTTTTAAATTTTTAGCTTACAAGTATAGTTTGATAAGTGAATAGATCTACTAGCTGTATATAAATATTTAAAATGTAGATATTAACTCTTATCAAAATGTAACGAATACCTTATTAACCATGATGGAATACAAAGGGTTTCAACTTTCAAGTCCAGCAGTGTAGCCATAATAGAAACTACAATGTTAAAGTTTTTGAATTCTTAGAGATTGCAAGTTTGCAACCCACTTTCGATTAGAGTATCATTTGTATATCTATCCAATAAAAATGGCACTTAATTAAAAAAATTATAAAAACAAAATTTAATACTTTTATATTATTTCGTGAAGTTTGATAGAATGAGGACATAAAAACATGATTATCTTAAAATATAAAATCCTTGTTCCGGAAGATAATATTTAAAACCTAGCAATGGATATCCCAAAACTTTATACGCATATAAAGTTGTTAATTTGTTTTTAAAACCAAACATGTTATAAAAGCCATCTTATGACATTGGAGGAAGAAAGTTTGTTTTGTTTGGGTTGGGTCTGCTAGGCTGTGTTCCAATGAAAATTACTATTTATTTATGTGAAAATGATGTCAATGCTTGTTGATGAGGAAATGGGTTAGAGATGTAGTTAATCTACATAGTCCCATATATTTTATGATGCATATTATCCAACTACGAAGTTATAACAACTCATTGCATATATATAGTGCTTATGAAGCACCCATTCCAAACATTTGAAACCCAATTGATATCAGTCAGTTTGTTAGTTTTTAATTTTTGCCAGAACTTCTAATAATCACATCAGAGATGATTTTATTGCAACTTATCACTGTGATTTCATTTGTTTTGTAGTGGTTTTGTAGCACTTTCATGTACATGTATGTGGCATTTTTTGCTCTAATTAATCAATACATGACTTAATCAGACTCAAGAATAGTTGAAAATATAATTGAGTTAAAGAGAATGGATTATCAGTAAGTATGTGAAATAAACTTGGAAGCCTATCTTACATGATAATAGACATGAAATATGGAAAGTAAACAAAGTTTGACAACATGTCAAAGTTTACTCAGAGTCTTTAATTAGTACACAAACTAAGCAGGGGCAATAAAATCTTTCACAATATAGAGGGTACCTTTTAAAAGTCTACTAAGCCACTAAATAGTACCAAGGTATACTTAAATGCCCTCCACACCCCTCTGCTTATATTCCCTTTAGAGTTTAGGCTTTAGCATCCATCTCCTTTAATAAAATAAATACCAGAAAATCTAAGTCTTTACCCTTTTCAAGCACTACCACTTCAACTGCACAAGAGCAAGAGAAAAAAAGCAAGAATTAGATGAAATATCCTGCTGTAACCTTTTTCCTTTTAAATTTACATGTCATGAATAATACTAGGGGAAATCAACTGAATTTGACATTTGTATGGTATCTAATATATATGCATCAAGACAGATATATAATGAATATATATTTGTAGAAACAACATCTATACTTATGAGGTAAGACTATATATTTACCATCGGACGAACGAAGGGACTTATGTGTCAAGTCCTCAATTTTCCCCACCATATAATACTTTTATAGTTAATATTTGTTTCACCTCTTATTATATAAAATTATACCAATGTCACTGAATTATTATATAAAATGTTATATCACTTAAACAATATTGTCATACTCGAATCAGTCATTTACTAGGTCAATAAAGAAATTAGTAAATCAATAATTAAAATAGTTAAATCAATATAATTTAAATAATCACTGAAGTTTTCTGATACTACCTAACAATATTCAATAATTTTATACTCCAATTTAAAAAATATTATCATACACAAATATTAATTAAACAACCAGTTTTAAAAATATTATTATACGCAAATATTATTCAATAATTTTATACTCCAACATTAAAAATAATTTTATACTCCAATTTGAACCAATTCATACCAGTTTTGATTCATAAAGGATCAAATGAGCAATTTGAATCAATTGTGTATTAATTCTAGCTTAGATAAGTCAATCCAATCGAATTTAATAATACTTTATTTATTACAACTTGCACCCTTGACTCCTAGATCGGTTAGTGATTTCAAATCCCTTTAATTGGGAGTCTTGTGCAATCGCCCTGAAATAATTTGAAGAGTAGTAAGGGAGAGAAGCTTACGTTAATTGAAGTGACATATGGTCTTGCCTTCCATACTGATTATTGGGTTGTAATCCATTAACTTGGAAGTAGCCACGAGAGTCAAACTGTTGCTGAGATTCCATAGATTCATAGTTTGGGACTCCAGGTAACACATCAATATTATGGTTGATCCTTTCACTTTCTGCTATCTACATCCCCATCAACAATATAATATAGCCATAATAAGTGATAATACCAGTTATGATGTTACACATATATAAAGCATTTGAATAGATGACAGAAAGTAACACAGACCTTTGCTCTAAGAAGCTGATTGTTATTATGCAAGTCTATCTCCTGTAACATTATATATATATATATACTTTGAAAGCCATTCAAGGTAATCAACACTCAAGACGAATTCTAATATACTACCAAAAATAAAATGAAATTATAGGCACCTCCATTTTTTCTGACTGTGTAACAATCCAATATCATGTCTCAAACATGTAGTAATTTTATTTCAAAACTTGGGACCCAAACCAATTTTTTGTATATGGGCTAGAGTAATCCTTGCACTTCTATCTTAATATATATATATATATATATAGGGTATGCTAAAATGAGTCCACTTCATTTTATGAAGGAGCATGTATCCAAAGTAGTTGTCAAAAATATCCTTCACTCTTTAATATGTATATATTGACAATGTAACTGTTTTTATACAATTAATATATCATTCATCATTCATATGTTAATCATCATTAACTCTCAAACAAAAATAATATAAATTAATGGTACCATGTTGAGAGGTTTGTCTTTTGGACTGCCGATGAAGAAGCAATGAAATTACAAAAATGAGCTAGGTTTGGAAGGTTTGGGTAAGAGAAGAACCTTATTTTAGTTTATTTAGTAAAATAATATTATCATAAACTTAAGGTTAAATTAAAGAGTGAATGATATTTTTGACAACTATTTTGATACACTATGTTAACATGTTCTTTTCTAAAATGAATCTGATTCATGTTAGCAAATTCTTATATATATATATTTAAAATAACAAAAAGAATTAATATGAGTGCAAGAACCCAAATACAAAAGATGGATTTCTATCTTAATATATATTATTTTGTTCGTTAAAAATAATATAGGCACCTAATTTTTTCTTAACTAGGGCCTTTAAGTGCAAGGAATATATAGAATCAAGAAAAAGTCTCTTCAGGTGAGTTGAGGAATATACAAATTTTGCTAGTGTTTGAGTTTGTTATGAAGAAAACAAAACCATCTGGAATAATTGAAGATGCCAACTTGCCACTTATAACACAACCACAAAGCAAAATGATATTTTATTAATTAAATTTTACAAAAGCAATTAAGTTTCACAGAGATGGCAAAGGTATAGGAATGGGAAAATGTAATTAAAAAATTTAAAAGATGAATACAAAGAAATAATTACCCTTTTCTGCATGTACTCAATTTCTGCAAATAGCAGCTCATTCTGATGTTGATGTTTGGAATTAACACAAACAAAGGAAGAAGGTTAAATCATATATACTTTCAAAAAATATAGAGAGAGAAGTAAAAACCTTGTTATTACAAGAAATACCTTCTTGGAACGAATTCTGCTAATCCCCTTTTCTAATTTAGTCTCAAGGCTTTTAAGTTCCTTCGCATTCATAGGGCTCAAAGCCTCACCCATCATTTGCCTGCATGCAACTCAAAGCTTTTCAGCATCAATGCTGAAATAAACTAACTACACTATCCTCCCCTTAAAAAACTTTGCCTATAAAAAGTTACAAAAATTCAAAAAAATTTAGATCCTTCGAAGGGTTTGTACTTCAAAATCTTGGGAAATTTTAATTTTTCAGATATCTATTTTTTATTCAGGTTATGGTATATGAGGGTTAATTGTTCAATATTTTATTAGCTTCTTATTATTTTTGAAATATTCAATAAGAAATCATTAAAATAATATTAAATTACAATCAAACCCCATGAGTTTTTTTTATCAACAAAGATAATTTTATTGAGGAATAATAATTACAAGAAAAAGAGGGAAAAAGAAATTGAAAAAATTACAAGGCAATATTGAGGCAATTAAATGGGTTAGCAATTCAATCATAGTAAAGAATTGGATTCATGAACTACTGAGTCAACACTTCATGAGTTTTAGTGAAATTATACAAATCAACTTCCTTTTTTAAATAAACACAAATCGCCCCTAATTATATACACGTACATATATTACATATGAGAGATAAATGTAATTTTTTAAACAAAAAATGATGACTAGTATGATTAAGTTAATCAAAGTATAGTATGTTGTGAAGACAAATTGAAATAGGATAAGAGTCAATCTCTACTTTAGTTACATAGTATAAGAGTAATTCCTTACAATTATTGAATAAATTTATAACGAACCAAAAATAATAAATAGACATTGATTTTATACTATCTAGAAGTGTCTTCACAGTATATTATCTTTTGTTTGACTTAATTACACTCGTCACCATTTTCTATTTAAGAAATTACATTTATCTCTCTTACAAGAATAGTTAGTGTGATGTATGTACATAATTAGATGTGATTTGTGTAGGTTTAGAAAATAGATGGATAATTTATGTAATTTCACTAAAACTAAGATGATATAATTTAGATAACCATTAAGCAACCATATAAATACATATTTTACAATGAAACTTTGTTTAGTCCTAGCTAACACATGGAATATTAATTCAACTTGCCTGTTGTGATTCTGCAGGTTACTGATTTGCACACGCAGCTTGGCAGCTTCTTGTTGGTAAAACTGAGAAAATATAAAATTAATCATGGGTAAAAGGGTTAGTTTTATTTATATAAATTTCATCTACTCTCCATTTTTCTATGGATTTTTAGTGTTTGCATATCATTGTTTAATTAATTCCTAATCAAGTTGTCACAGGAAGAAATACTGAAATAGGGAATGAGCAATGAATCAATATATAGACCTGAGCATTAGCCTCAGAAGTGGATCCAGCACTAGAGGAATCTGAATTTGCTTTCTTGTACCTTTCAATAGATGCTTTAACACTGCAATGCTAATATATCATTTACAATTCATGTTCATTGTGCATTATTGATGTGCTAATTGGGTTGGAAGTGACATCTTCTAATTATAAAAGGGCTTGTAGTCATTGATAAAGTTCCACAATTAAGAAAGAACATTAACTATTATTTCAGTAATATATATTTACTAAATAACTATTGTCCATTCCAAATTGCAAGTGGAAAGTTAAAACATAAAAGAAATAAAAGTTAATATATCATGTAAAAAAATCTAAAAGACTATCATCCTTGGTGTGATAAAATTATTATAGTGCATTCACAAACTGTCCTATTACAAAGTCACATCAGTTATATTTTATTTCTGTTGCATTGAATACATCTAATTTTAGTACAATATGCATATATATTTCTAACATTCTAATTGAATTAACTAAGAATGGACTATGCCCTTCCATGTTCCAAGTATATATGAAACTAGTCATTTTTTTTGGACTTACCTATCCTCTCATGTTTGCTGTATTTAAAAGAATAAAGTGAAAATAATTAATAAGACAAACCACACTCTTCAAAAAAATAAGTCCTTGATTTTACTCTTTTCCAAAACATTGTTGCATACCAAACATGGCCTAATATTTATAGGTGATTTGTTTTTTGCATAATCAGAATGAAAAAGTAAAAAGTATAGAAGATATTGTGGTGTTCAAGTAAATTTGAAACCATAGCCAAATTTAATTTCAAGGCTACCACCTATAGAGCTGGCCTATGGTCAATAGTCAAATCATCCAACTCACTCACTTTACAGAACCTTAAAAAAGTAAACACCAAATTATCTCATTGTACCAAAAAAATCATCAAATGATATCATTAGTCAGAACCTCAATGTCAAACTCTGATTCGATGTGACAAAAATAAAATGTTAAAGTATTAAAATGGTTAAATGACTCATATAAAATGTATAAAAAAATAGTAGTCGAAAATAATTTAAAAACAGAAAAGAGAGAACATAGTTTTCTATTTCTGCAATCTACTGATACCTTAATATCCTCGAGCTACTGATTGGCTGACCCTGCCACGATAGCTCATGTTCCCACAATATGATTGGTTCAACCATTTCTAGAACTATTTTTTATTCTGCCATGGGATAAAATCCATTCTTCAATGAATAATGCTCTCCCCCATGCTTAAATTATGAGTATTAAGCTAGGGCCTATTAATTTTCATATTTATAAGAAAATGTCATATGTCAACTGTAAATTAATCATTAATAAACAGAATATTACTTTATGACATATATCATTTTTTTGTGGGGATAAAAATTAATAGGAGAATTTAGTAGGAGAATATAACATTACTTCGATTGGTATTAAGTTTCGATTTATTATTCATTTGTATTATTTATGAATTAAAAAAGTCTTCCACCATGACTTGATTGATTTCCTTTAGGTCTTTTCTGTCTGAAGTTTACATCACAACCGTCCATTTCAGCTGGTGCAATAGTTTCATTGAAGAAAGAAGCCAAAATGATCAGAACTCTCCAATTGGCTCTCTCAAATCTGTGGTACGTCGTCTCTGCCCTCATTTACCTCATTCCCACACTTGCCCTTTACAGTATTATCTCTTTTTTATTCTAAAAATAATTATCATATTTATATTTACTTACACATGCAATTAATTATTCGCTTATCATTTTATGTGTTTAATTATAGTAATATCATATAGTTATATAATTAAGATCCTATTATCAATACGTGTTATCTGAGTTTCACATTTTGAGTATTCAAATAACAAATTCTATACATTAACCTTTTTTATATATGCAGACTAATTCTGTCACCTTCTGCTTTCAACTGTATTGAACTTTCATGAATAAGTAATATGTGCAACATCGTGAGGAAATGCAAAGTTCAGTCTAGGATGCCAACAATGGTGAAATAAAATTATGATAAGCCAGTGCACACTCTCTCATTGGATCATCACTCTCTTTCCTTGTCTTTTGTTGCTTTAATTTCAAGCTATGTAAAAGAACTTTAACTTAACAATGAAGAGGAGAGAAAGGAAACAAAGGGGGTACTTAAAGAAATAAAATAGTTTCTCACAGAAGAAGTGTTTGAACTTTGAACAAGAGAACATAAACTCTAGGGTTGGGTGGGATTCAAGAGGTAAAAAGATACATAACTAAGTATGGGAATCATGACATAAATAACTTTTGTCAGAGAAGTCAAGAACTGAAAAAATCACGTGTGACTGTGAGTGTATCTGACGTGACCAAAGATTCTTTCAACCAAGACAAAATCCTACAAGTACTTAAAGCCCTAACCAGAAATTACCAAACTTCATTTCCTAAAACAAGTAGAAAATTAAACTAAAAGATCTGAACTTTTGACACCCTTTTGAAGTTTTGTTTGGCTTAAAAGAAAAGGATTATTTATTCCCTAGATCAATTATCCAACTCATTAGTAGGTTTCTAATAAAACCCTAATTTCTAGGGTTACTTTTTACCCAGGCTTACAGTGAAGATTTTGGGGAAAGACTTGGTTCAAGTTTAGAAAAGAAAATCTTTATCTAAATATAAGTATTTCCAATAAGATAAGTACCACATCTATGGAAATATAGCCAATTTGTGCATATAAGGCTTTTGCATCCCTCATATCATCAACTAGCTTTTGGGTTGAGTTAAGCTTAGTAAGTACAATTCTAATATATGGTATCAAAGTCTAACCCATGTGCCACCAATAGATGTCTAATCATGGGCATGAAGGGAGTGTGTTGAGTTATAGGCATCCCTCATACAAGTAATTAATATTCTGCATAATTTCGGATAAACTAGTTTTAGGCTTTTGAAAACCCTAAAGAACCCTTGCTTTTTTATTTATATACAATTTCATCTCAATTAAAATCATTGACAATATGTTGAACTGTTCTGTGTTTGAAGGATTGGGTGTAATGGAAGCATGGCATGCTTTGCTTTAAGCCTTGTTCAGCTTAACCATATAGATAGATGAGAGAGAGAGATAAATAATAGAAGGGAAAAGAGGAAAATGGAAACAGAAAATTTTAAGAACAATGAAGAAAAGGAATTAGGGATTGGCTGATCTCATAGACCTGCATAACTTCCAAAATCATGACCTGTTACTACTTACAACCATAGATATTAACTTGTTCCACCAGATCTATGTGCTCACCAAACCAACAAATAGCAAAGCTATCATAAACAGAAAGAAAAAATGGAAGACTAGAATGAACATAAAAATATCACAGACATATATACATAGAAAAAGGAAAAACGAACTAGCTATATCTGAACTTCATAACAAAAATGATTTTGTTCTTTGGGATCAAATTCTTCCAAAGATCTAACCCTATTTGCCATAAACAAAAATATAAATTCAATTTATCAAAATACAGCAGAAACATTTCTAACGGCTTACCAAAAAATTGAAACAAATTAAGATAAAGATTTGTAAACAAAGCAAAGGATTGAAATCAGGAAGTACCTATTGTTAGCATATTCATAGAGGCGGCCACGGCTTGAGAATACTATTAGAGCAACTTCTGCATCACAAAGAACAGAAAGTTCATATGCCTTCTTCAGCAATCCATTTCTGCGCTTACAAAAGGTAACTTGGCGATTGGTGATGTTCTCAATCCTCTTGATCTCAATCTTCCCCCTTCCATTAATCTTTCTCTGGTCAGAAACTAACATGGATTGGTTTGGAAAAACCATGGTTTCAAGCTGAATATTAAGTGAAGATTAAACATCAATTTCAATTTCGATCTCCTCACACAAAAAGAGTATATCTTTACAAAAACGATAGCATGAGAAAATTCTAGTCCTAGAGTAAGTTTTCTCTGATTAGAAAAAATCTGAAAAGGAAAAAAAATGGAAATTTGGAATCTCATTATAGCCTCTTCAACCCTTTAAGCCCTCAACATTAAAATCATTAGAGCTCCAATTATTTTCATTTGCTTGTAATAGCTTACAATCTACTAGAGCTTCTGTTGCTAAATCTAGTTTTTAAGTAAAAAGGTTGATTGATACTAAAAGAGGTGAAGCACTGAAAAAGGGACTTCAAATGATGTTTCAGTATTATTTGCTCACTAACCTTGAGAGAGGAAAGAAAATGGAGAAAGAATTTTAAGGAAAGGAGCAGAGTTTTCAGCCCTTGATATAGATATGAGTGTTTTTTCTCTCTTCTTTTCTACTTAGCAGAACATGAAGGGGATATAAGAAAAATGAAACCAAAGATGGGCATTTATAAAGTGAGAAATGACCTTTTATCCATTATGGTTTATGCATATATATGAAACTATATATCATCTGCATATATTTATATTATATATTTTGTTACTTTTTTTGTTTTATTTTACTTTTTTAACAAAAGAAAACAAAAAGTAACCATACAAATCTACCCCATTGAATCCTTGATTGGGTGATTTGTAGTATGTTATTATTTGTAGTGAATGAGCCTCAATCCTTCAACCTTCTTATGATACGTTTGTGAGTTAAGTTTTGGAGGTCAATGAATGAAATGATAAGGCTTGAAAGCCATCAAATACATTGCTGAGATGACTCTGAAACCTTCAATTTTCTTTCATTCCCTTCCAAAACTCAAGTCGCAAAGATAACATTATCACTTAATTTCTTACTAATAACTATTGTGACCCTAGTTTTACACTCTTACCGCTATGTAAAGATGAAGTAGCTAGGGCATGAGAGAGACTGAGAGAGAAAGAGAGTTCTGAAAAGGATTATTAATGGGGTGAAAAGGACGTTGGGAGAAGTTATAAACTTATCACCTAGCAAGTGGCATTCCACAATATAGTTAAGAACAACCTCTTTTTCAGCTGTGTAGATAAGCATATTTCTTTGTAGAATTAGCTAGCTTTTAATTTATGCACCTAAGTTATAATTTCCCCATTGACAATTAACAATTAGCACAACAAGAATTTTCATTTAACTTTTATACATATTTATTTCATAAAGTTCTTATTTTTCCATTTTGGGCATGCTACAAATGCTTCAAACAATTCCAATCTTGAGTATCATGTATTAACTTTACTAAACAATGTGCGGCGTTATTATTTTTTGTCCTTAATGAACATTCTAACTTCTCATATTTACAATGAAGACCATAAATCTTATTCCTTGTGTTTCATTACTCCTCCCAATGGCATCATAGTTTCTGTACTAAACTTCTTTTACGTTTCTAATGGTGTCAGCAAGGTTTTACTTTTAAACGTGGATCTATGACCACAATTGAGGTCAAAATATTAAGATTTTGGAAGTCTTCAAAATTGTAATTCCAAATACATCTACTGCATTTTTTTCATTGTATTTCACAACTTTAGAGTTTTAGAAATCTTTGAAACCATGATTATAATTTAAAACCCTAAGTATCAGTAGCTTACCAATCAAAACTTATAATCTATAAGGATTAGATAACTTTTTATTCCTCCACTTTTATTTAAACTTTAAGTTTGAATACCTTCTTAAAAACGTTAATTAAGTTTGAATTTAACAATACATATTTTGATTTATGTTTGACTTTTTAAAATTTCAACTCTACATGATTTATTTTTTAAAAGCCTTATTCATCTTTAAGAAGATTTAGCAATAAAATACTTTTAAGGAAAAGGTAATATTAATACCATTATCAAGTGGATTTAATCCAGCCCACGAAACTAATAGAGTGATCAAATCTATATCTAATTTGATATAATACATCAACAAAAAAAATTGAGTTTTATATACTGTTATTATATTATTTATCATTTATATTTATCATCATTGACTCTTCAAAAAAACGTTCCAAATGAATTATGGATGATGTAATGGCTACTATGTATAGATTTTTACACTGATAATATATAAATATTATACTCATTTAGTTCGATTGAACAAGTTGAATTCGATTTTTAAATGAGAGTCATAAGATGCTCTAATGGTTAGGGTAAAAAATTTAAAAAATGAAATAAATGAGGTTGTAAGTTTTAATCTCATTCAGACTAAAATATCAACATTTATCTATTAAAAAAATTAGGTTGTTAAAAGGAAAATCAAATCAGATTATGTTTAGTTCTCGTGTTAAAAATACTACACCCGTCAAAACTCGACCTAAACCAATTATGTTTTTCTCTCTTAAAAAGCATTAAAAATATAACTTATTTTATCATTGATTTTTTTACAACGAGACCATAGGAAAAAAGTAAGAATACTATGGATTTCTTATTTTTGATTTAAATTAATTTTCACGAATTTTCCTATTTTCATTAAAGGCAAATCATATTTTCTAAGAAAATGTTAAAATTAAAAAAAGTGGAAGCCTAATGAGCTTATCTAAACCAATCCGAACTTGATTACACTGATTTATTTAGAATTATACACATAAAAATGCTAAAACTTGACTCAGGCGAAACTAAATTTTTTTATTAGTTGGGAAACTCAACTCCCTTCAAATTTAAATCCAATTAACCCGTTATACCTATGATATTATGCTAAATTATTAATAAGATATAGGAACCCTAAAGAAAATTATGGGGCCAAAGGAATTCTCATAGAGACCCTTTGGTTGCTATGGCGAGATAATATATCACATTAAATTAATATGTTGAAATCCATGTGTTTTTTACCATATTGGGTTAGTTAGGTTTGATTTAGTAAGATGAAATAATATAGTGCTTTCCCATAGTATCATTACATTTGAACACCAATGTTCTCATCACCATTACTATTAGCACCATTTCGAGTACCTTTTTAAACACCATTAAACATTACCGTAACTACCACTATCATATCACTATTAGTATCATTATCACTAATATCGATGTTGTCACTGTTAGTTTAAAACTAAATGTTTATATTTCTTTTCGAACCATTTCTAGGACAATCTTTCTTATATTGTGTATTCTTCTTATAGAAGAAATATTTCATCCTTTTATGGATTTTCTTTTCTTTTCTTTAATGAGATCTTTTTCTTCTTCTATCATTTGTTCCTATTGATTGTCTTGAATCTGCTCCTGAAATGGACAAATAAATTGTGTCATTCTTAATTTTTTTTAAGCCACTACCACAATTTTACGAAAATCATCATCACCTCCACACCACCGGCCATTATCATCAGCACTACCCCATAATCACTGTCCACCATCACTGCACATTATTGTCACTCCCATGGCCAATATTAACACACTATTCCAATATCATTCTCACCCTCATTAATGCCACCACCGTCACTAAGCCATGATTGTATATGTTATATGTAATTTTAACATTAGGGTAAGTTTGTGATTTACATATATTTATATAATATTATGGTGATAGATTCACCTACTCTAAGAGTAAGTATAAAAAATTTACTTCACATCATAACCATTCATTCTTGAGAAATCTAATGGTTTGAATTTGTGAGTGCATTTAAACCATTGCTTTTTCCAAGATTGAATGAATAAGATATGGGGTAGAACATTTTCACTTATTCTTGGAGTAAGTGAATCCCTCCCATGATATTATACATATGATGGACTCAATCAAATTTATAGAAATCCAAACTCTATGACCTGAAATACAACACCACAACTTACAACACCATTGTCCCAAGTTATAATGAAAGGTCCCTATCTTTGCCAAATTCCAGATACATCTAGTACATGCCAAACAATGGATATTATAAGAGCATATCATGTTTGTATTCTCTCATGCTATTATCTCTGCTCTTTATCATGTCATTCCATTATCTTATCCTAGCTACCGACACCCAAAATATAATGGTTTAAAGAAAACATTTCATTCTTAATCTGCCAAAAAAATACCATGGGTTAAGAATCAACTTTCATTCATATATCGATTTTTGTGTACTCATCCTTAAACTCTTCATCTGAATCATTTGACCACCTTATGAATATAGATTACTAACTTTTTGTGTACTAAACTTGAGTGAATAATACATGGCTTGTGGAGTTATGACTTATTTCTAAACGTGAGTAATCTACTTTTGTGTTCAATGTTTGCTTATTGACAGATTTAGCTTGCTCCACCCTGAGTTCACCATCCATGTGCCAACTATGACACTCCCACTTATTTAACTTGATTGGACCTAGCAAGTGAAAATGTCTAAGTGGGTAGGGTTTGTTATATTCATGGATTGTGCCTTATCACTAATTGTGGCAAAGGACATGTCACCTATCCATGCCTACATTGATAGTACATGTTAAGCATACCATTGACATTTTGAATGGCAGTTCCATTAGGAAGGACATGTTGGATATTAGTCATGGACATAGAGGAAACGAGAATAGAGGCTCAAATGTACTTTTTCCTTATTGTCATGTGATGTTGTTGTGACATGGATGAGAAACACACACTTAGAAAATGATTGAGTCCACAATAAAATATCGTAAGTTTTGATTGTCTACAATAAAATATCATAAATTTTGATTGAATCTACCATAAAATATCTTTTGGTTTCTCACCCGAATGACAAGAAAATGATTATTAGTCCTCTATTGTTTGTGAACAAAATATATAAAGAGAGAGGGAACAACATAAATTTTTTGAAATGTAATTAGTGGACTGTGCATGTCGTGAAAGAGCACAATTGAAGGGATAGTAATTAAAATGAGACAAACTCGAAAATTGTATTAATTTAATGTATAAAGTGATACAACTTACAAATAACTAAAGTAAGGTTATATACGAAAAAATTAGAGCAAGGTTATATACGAAAAAATTAGAGTAAGGTTATATACGAAAAAAATTAGAGTAAGGTTATATACGAAAAAATTAAAGTAAGGTTTATATACGAAAAAATTAGGTATCTCCCGTTTTTTACTTAAGCAATGCAATTGTAATCTTTATTTTGGAGGTGTCAAAACGGACTATACGAATGAGTTTGAGTTAACCTAAATGAAGTTCGGGATAAAACGGACCAGACTAAAAAGTTTCAGATATAATATATAAATATCAAATTGTAGTCCAAACACATCCTAAACGGGTTGTGGTCGGTCGACCCACATAATATTAAACAAATATTTATTTAAATTTTAATATATTTAATTTATTTAATATATATATCATTCGATATTAATGTATACTTTTTAACACACTTACTATACTCAATGCAATCAAACTGACAGATCTAATGTATTGTGTTTCAGTTAAGATGTCAAGTTCACATGCATATATGATTTTTAACATAACTCATTTATTAAATCTTTCAGTTCTATGGTAAACAATTATTTGTCTTTTAGTTTTATTGTAAAAATTATTTTCTTTATTATGTTTTAATCTAATTAAATATACAATTAAGAAAGGAAAAGTGTAATCTACATGGTTTAATGGATTCTCATTTAATTTGATACACTATTTTGTTATTATGTTTAAAATAATATTAATATAATTCTTAACTTTATTACATTATTCTAATTTATAAATATTTATCTCATAGATATAACTCTACTTTTTATTCAAATTTCATAACACAATATTTATTATCTATTTTTTATTATAAGTTATTTTGTAAAATAATTTTCACCTAAGGCATATTACTAAGTCAAAGGTCCCAAAAAAGATTAAAAAAATAAGGAAAAACAGGTAGCTCGAACCCATCCAGATAAGCCTGCCACAAACATAATTTTAATATAGTCTGAACGGTCCAGACTAAAAAATATAGCTTCATTAAAAAGTACCTAATATAATACATCACCTATAAATTTTCAGGTTTTTGTGGGCCGAAAATAATTAGCTAATATCTCTCTACACCCAAATTTATATACATGCAATATATTTTTTTTTCATTTATCTTATTTTTTTCTGTTGCTTGCCTTGCCTTATTTGGTCTAGCTAAATTATTAAATTTTTTCTCCTTGAGTTTAAGTTACAAAAAAAATTGAACTATGTTAGTCTCAACCTTACAAGTCATAGGTTATAACAAAGATTACAAATATGATTCTATAAGCTCGTACAATATTAAAATAAAAAATCATTTATGAAACATGAATGAGTAATTTAAATAAACTAATTCATCTCTGTCCCCACACTCTAACCAACAATTAAGGCAACATGGCTTGATGAAAAGTGGTAATCATCAAATTAGAAGTGTTTTCTTGTTGCATTATCAAACGACTTCTTTTTGGTAAACTGAGCATTATTTAAAGACAAACTTGCATAAAACTTTTATAAGTTATATTTTTATGAAAAAATAAGAGTAGCTTTTAAAAAGTAGGTGAGACTAATATGCAGTAATGAGGAGGTATGTGACTTATTTTAAATTTTAAATAAAAATAATATAAATGTGGATGTATGTTATTTTTCAGAATATTTCTCTTTCTCAGTATGTCTCCTAAGCATTACGCATATCTTAGCCTCCAAGTGGACCATGCTATTATTCTCATCTATTTTGTAGTCCCTTCACATAACACCATGTTCTATCTCCACTACCATTTGTGAAAAGGCTTATATCAACAAAATAGTTAAACTCTACGTTTAAATCAATTCTTTGGGCTAGTTACTCACATGGAATTTAACCTTTTTAACTAAGGAAATTAACTGAATGCAAGTAGGTCCAACTAAAATAAAGGATAATCACAAAAAATGCTACTATAGTTGATTAAGAGTTAAATTTCTTAAGCACAATATCTTGTTATTATGTATACCTTTGTGACACCATGGGGCAATCTTTGTCTAGATTAATGTCTCAAGAAGATTATAGGCTCAACATAAGTGACTTCCACGTTTCTTGGTATATGTAGCAAATTGCTTTAACCCTTTTTCTGAAGCTTCCAACTCACTTTTCTATTCATAGCTCCAATCCTAATTCTATTTAGCTCTGAAATGGAAAGGCCAGAGAGATAGGCCATGTTTCTAAGGTTTCACAATAAGGAGATCTTGCCCATATCTCTAATGAGGACCACAAGTTGAGGGTGAGTGGTACCACTTGCAATTTCTTCACCCAACTTGAGCTAAAGTTCAGAAATGTGTCATTATCAGCTTAGCATATCTATGGCCTTCAATTATGATTTTTTTTTTATTGTGATCACAATAAAAAATATATTATTTATCTTACTTCATACTAAGAAACACAAGGAAGAGCGAGACCAAAAAAACCATATGTGAAATGATAAAGACTTAAAGTTCAATATTATATTAATGAACATAATTTATGATAGATTATTATGATATCATTTTTCAATTCATATAGTAGACGTTACCTATTGAGATAAAAGGTTTGGCAATAAAGAATTAAAAGTGAGATCAAATAATGATGAAATTAGTATATATATATATTAAGGTGTTTGATTCATATTATTTTGGAGGAAAAACAGTTGTTGCTAGAGGCTAGAAGCTGATTGGCAACACAATTATTTTCTTCAGTTGTTTTTAGGTGAAAATACACAGAAAATACATGATAATCTGATAGGAGGTAGTTACTTATTTTTAAAATCCCTCCTTTTGTTATATTAAGCATAATTGAATATTTGGACTTGTAGTGCAAATTATCAGTGAAACTGAGCTTTATAATGAATATTGTATACTTGTATTTCAAAGAATAGTCTCAATAGAGGAACACATAGCTATATTTTTCTGTCATTATTTCTTTTAATATAGACATCATTCCAGCTTCAAATACCATTTTGATATGATAAAATTTATGTGAAATGGCTCTTAAAGGAAAATGTTATTCTATGATCAAGAAACTGGAAGAGAAATTTGATCAAAAATAATTTGGAAGAGAAGGCAAAGTACAAGGAGAAGTTCCTTTGAGGACTTATATTTTCTAAAGAAGGGGACCAAAAAGCAATTACAAGGTTCTATTGAGCTTTCAATTGATGCTACTTGTTGCAGTTATTCAATGCAAAACCTAATCTCATAAATGCATTGTACATAGGTTGTCACAATCTCACCTTCATTTGTTGTCAGGCTATTGTGTGATTGCAATTGGTTCAAGTACTAGCTTTCACTTTCACATGCTTAAATACAAACTTTAGCTCAAATGGGAACTAAATTGAATTCAAAGTGAGGTGACTGCAATAAACTTGCTCTTGTTTATGCAACCTCTATCAAACTTACTGATAAACTCATTGAATGGCATTAACAGATTTGATGAACACATAGTGTTGACCCCTCCACTGCTAAATGATTTTGAAAGGTAGCATACTTTTGGTTCTTCTGTTGGTACTGAGATTCAGATATCAATAAATAGTTCATTATTTTTGCATCAAGTCTCTAGTTGGGTTACTAATGCTGACGTATTATGTTACTTTGTCATTAGGAATGGACCAATAATGAGAAATTTGGATAGTTTGCATGCAGATAGTAAGTTGAACAGATAATTGTTGTCTCATATTCTGTCCTGCACCAATGAAAACATATCAGTATGTCACAATTAAAATTTTTAAATCTTCATTGTTATTGTTGTTTTTGCTTCATTATCATTGGTGTGGGACAACATATATTTGTTCTAGTAAGTTCAAACCTCCATGGCCTCATTGTAACCAAAAAATATCCTGCTGCTATTTGTAAGACACTGAACTTCTAAGGATATATTTCTTAAAAGTGACAGATTCTATGTTCCATTGTCCCTCAAATTAGTAGTTCAGTGTGGTTTTTTCCGGTTACCCATGATAAAGATTTGTACTTTTAGAAACTAGCTAAGTTTGTAATACATTCAACTTTGCTTGCCCACTATTGTAAAAAGTATAAGTTGAACAAATTGAGTCCTCTGGTCGCTACTTAGTGGGATCACAGAACTAGTAAAAAGAAGGTAGTACTTTCTCTTATAAATGGAAAACTTATGTCAGCATTTGTTGTGATATTTACTAGTGATGCTTCTGTGTAAAGCTTCCCAAGTGACTCATAGCTTTAACTTAACAGATGTAGTTTTACTACAGTTGTTTACATTGGAGTAAAAGGATCAATCAATCAACCTTATATAGAAGGAAACTATCATATAAAATGTCCCATTAGAGGGCCATCTAGGCGCTTGACTAGGGGTACCCTCCATAATATCTCTTTAAAATTTGGAACACAAAAAATCTATCATTTGGCTAAAGGTTGCTCTTATTTATAAAATCACTACCATGCTTCAGCCTCCTTTTTTCCAGTGAGGCAAGATATGAACAAAATTTGGACCTGGTAGTCAAATGAAGCTGAACGTGATTTTTGTTACTTATAATGCTTGCCTCTCATTTTTCTCATTCTATAGGGTAATTGTGTTCTTGGAAAACCACAGCCATGTAGGAAATTAGTAACAATTGTAACTAATTTTCCTAATAGAGTTGTGACAAACAAGTTCCTATGTTAAGCGAATATAAATTGAGCAAGTCAATTTTGAAACTCTAAGTCCAACACTTCTCAAAATGTTAAGTATGTCCTTTTTAAGGGCACTTGTTAACATTCTCTTTTCGTAATAGGAATGCTAACGAGTGGACACTACTTGAGAAATCCAAGATAGAAATCTTGCATTGAAAAATGATGTATTCAAGGACATTAGGAGTTCAATAGCTATGATTTTCAATGCAATGTTTCTGTTTTTTTTACTCCTTCTCGCACACTTTGGCAAGACCATTAGAACTATCAATAGTAGGAACCCCACCTCCAAAAGAAATCAATTGTTACTCACCAAGTAAAACTTATAATGGGTCCTTTTAATAGGCAGATTTCTCCAAGTCCAAAACTTTAAGTGCATTATTAGTTGTCTAATACAAGGAAAACCCTCGTACAAGACACAATATCAGACAAATAAAAAGAAGACAGCCATATTCTACACACACAAAAAAAAACAACTACAGGAAAATAGATAATAATGCAAGTGTAGATAAACAAACACTTAATTAGATTATAGTCGGCAGACCAATACAAGAGACTTCCATCTAATGGGGTCTGAAGAAGGTAAATGTGTCTAGCCTTACCCTCACAAACGAATAAACTGTTTTCAGGATTTGAACCCATAACCAGTTCACAAGGCAAGCAACTTTACCACTCGTCCTCTTACTTCATCAGACAACAAGGGAAATGAAAAAGGTCTTTAGATAGAAAGTATTGAAGCGGAGGAGCTAATTTGGACCAAGAGTCCATTCAGAAATCTTCTCCCAAGATTTCAGAGTTTTGTCTTCAGTGTCTGTTTTGTATAATGCAAGTCGACTTATTGGAAAGCTCAAGCCACTGAGACTGTCATCGAGAATGTTAGCTCTCTCTTGAGCCTTTTGCTTCTCTTCAGCGGTTAAATCTTGATACAGAAGGCTCAAGTGTGGCATGTAAGCTGCAAAATTACAACATATTGACTGGTAAAAGAGAAGAGGCAAAAACCATGTTAGATCATTATGTATAACCTCCCTGTCCCTCACAATGTACCATCCACACCCAGGCTTGGAAGCTTATACCACTTACCCTATTATATTGCAACACAAATCATTCGTTACACTTGTAAACTAAAGAGGCTCTCTGGTTTTTGAACCCTTGAACAAATCAATCTAGAAGTGACTATCAGTTACGGGATTAACAGTGGATACAAAATCTATTCTCTTCATCAAAATAGATGACAACCTTGGACGATGATTTATGTTACAAGTGAAAGTATATTCAATTCTAGGGAAATGGATATCAAATTATTAAAAGTTAAAACAAATTCTCAAATTGAAAATGTTCCTAATCAGAGAACAAAATTTAAACTGTATATTTTGCTTAAAAGGATGTTTAGCTACTCATAGTAAATACTCTGTTTCAGTGAAAATTTTATGATTTGTTTACCAGAGCTGCAGTTTGATTTTGTTCATAATAGTAACTGACTGCTTTTTTTGTACTAGCATTTAATTTGTATCACTTTAACCTTATGGTACTCAATAATCTCCACACTATGCTTGAAACTGCACCCAATTGTTAAAGGTGATTCGCATCCTTATCGTCTATTATCACTTCAGTGTGTTACCTATACAAAGCTGCTTTTATCCTCTTGCTTTCCCCATTAAAAGAAAAGGTTTTTCTGAGATCATTAATGAAGATTCACAGTAGTAATGCATGCAACAAATAAGACACAACAAATGCTGATAAATTGAACTTTGTCTCAATTTTGAATGAAGAGTACTGTATTCATGGTGCTATCCTATAATGTACAAAAACCTATGGGAATTTCGTTCATCAACTGTAATATCTAATAATGGTAATAGAATCCCAAAAATGTGATATCACTCTACTTCCTTGCTCATCAATAAATGAAAGAATGAAAAAACTTTCACTTTCAGGTATGAGATGTTTAATCTAACTTACGAGTTGAATTCTGAAAACCAAAATGGCTGCAGCAGTGTGCACTTGTTTCCACTACCTGGCAATAAGTTTCACCAAAAAAAGGAAAAGATTATACATACTCGGCACGCAAAAAAGACCAACATTAAAAAAGTAAATTATACCTACTTTTCTTATTTAATTGACTTAACTACTTAGTTGATTAAAAAAATTACACCAAACTCATTTAAGTTGTATGTAACTATCATATAATTACATCCACACCTTTCCAAGGCTATGTTTTTCAGCAGATTGAGATGGAGTATTAGAGAGTTACCATACCATTGTTCCGAATCCTAATACAAGTTGATTCCATTCATTGCAGTAAAACCAAGTTAGGCTTGGCTGGAAAATATCTTCAAGACCAAATTATAATATATCTACTTGTATATCATCTTTATCCCATACCCTCAATCTTCCACTGAAGAAAACTATAAGGATTGAATAGAATGGAATATGTTCCCTATTTTAAACAATCCAACCTAGTATCATTTAATTTCATCCATTTCTATCAATCCAAATCTCATACTAAGTCAGCATTTTCCCCAAATAGCACACAATGGAATCTAAGTGAGTGTCACTTTTGAAGCAAAGACGCAATTAAGTTAAATACAAGCCTCGGTCATAGGTTCAAATCCTATAAACATATCTTCGGTCCGAGGACAAGACTGTCTACATAATCTACCTACATATACTTACTAGCCTCGTGCACTGTGCTGCCTTTTATATATATATCAAAACCGAAAAAATAAAAAATAAGAATAAAAAACAAAAAAAAAGGATTACCGGAAGGGTAGGGTTGAGGAGGAGATAAACACACTGATAAAAGAAAGTGCCGATGGCGACACGGTCAACGGTGACGTCATAAGCCTTGAGACCCTCACAAGCTGATCTGAATTTTTTGATGGCGTCATCGGGAGTCAATCTGATGGCTCCGACGACGGTGACATGAGGTTGGAATTGGGGCCCACCGAACTCCGATCGAAGCGACGCCATTAGCTTGGTGATCCTCTCACCTACGTCTTCCGGTGGAATCGCCCACACTGAATACACCTCCTCGTTTCCCATATTTTGACAACAGTGGATTTGTCAGTATCCGTCTGGCTTTATCCCACAAGTTGAAGGGCATGGTAGCATGTCATTGGTTGAAAAAATATATTTAAATTAAATATTTTGTTAATCAATTATAAGCGATAACACATGAAGTGTTACACTCTTTTGGACAGTATATAAATCTTTATACCATAGATATTAAGTGAATGGAGCATATCATTGCACAGTGACAAGTGTCATATCATTGCACAGCAAAACTAAAAAGCAACGCATTCCTTATAGGAGCATGATTTGGCTAATGATGCGGATCAAAAGCTTGGTTTAATTTTTGTGTGTCACTAACTCATATATACTTATATTGTTAATTAAGAGCACTAGTATGTATCCATTATTGCCCCATTCAACATGCACATAGATGCTGATCATGAAGCCACTTTGGTCATATCAATCTCTGCCCTTTCTTCAAACAAATCCAATGCAGGTAGCCATCTTACAGAATTAATGTGTCACCATTAGACACATTAATCTTGTGAGCAATTATATATTTCTTGTTTTGGAACTTAGGTATCATTATATATATATTAATGGTACTTGTTTTGGGAGCATATAAGAACTTATTGACATGTTATCTTACATTTTTAAGCTAACGTAACAGCCTTTCAAGTATAATCATGCTTAACTAATAACAGGGTTCCAAAAAAACTACAGGGTTTTATAATGCTGTATTGCTGTCTCTACTACTTAGATCGCAATATTGTGATATTGGTAGTTTTCACAATCCTAATTGCAACCATATTGATCACATCTTCTCAAAGATGTCTGTAATTGTGATAACTGCGACTGTAACGGCAATTTATGACATTAATAATTACTGTCGAATGCAGGCAAGAAGTATGTGAGGCAGGTCACAGATCGCCGCAAGGACACTGAGCTACACTTGGCAGCGCGGCATGGTGATGTTGCGGCCATTAGGCAGATCACCAACAGGATCAATGAACAGATGGTGGGGACTTTGAGCATGAAAAATGCTGATTTTGATGCTGAGGTTGAAGAAATAAGGTTTGCAATGGTTAATGATGCCAATGAGTTGGGAGAGACAGCTTTGTTCATTGCAGCTAATAAAGGGCACCTTGATGTGGTGAAGGAGCTCTTACGATACGCCTCTCCTCAGGGTATTTCATTGAAAAATGATATGGGTTTTGATCCCTTGCATATTGCTGCTAACCATGGCCACCTAGGTAATAATAACGTGTGCAAATTTTTGGTTAATAGTATACAATTAAATCCATGTTTATTACTAAAAGAATAGAAGTTTCATTTTTGCAGCCATTGTTCAGGTGCTTCTAGACCATGATCCAGGGCTAATCAATACATTTTCCCCTTCAATTAATGCAACCCCTCTTATATCTGCAGCAACAAGAGGGCGCACCAATGTTGTTGACCAATTGTTGTCACGTGATCTTAGTCAACTGGAATTATCTAGATCCAATGGAAAGAATGCACTCCATTTGGCTGCGCGCCAAGGACATGTCGATGTTGTTAAGTTGTTGCTTGAGAAGGACCCACAACTTGCTAGGAGAACTGATAAGAAAGGCCAAACTGCACTGCATATGGCTGTAAAGGGAATGACTTGTGAAGTGGTGAAGTTGATTCTTAGTGCAGATGCAGCAATTGTCATGCTGCCAGATAAGTTTGGTAATACTGCATTGCACATAGCCACCAGGAAAAAGAGGGTAGAGGTACTGTTCATCTGGCTGAAAAATTAGATCCTCATTATATGCAATAAAGATATTAAGGGGTTTAAATTGGTATTTTTGCATTTGGTCTTGGGTGATAAGGCTTGGAGAGTGCATAATGTCAAGCAATGCTTATATAAAAGATACTCCCTGCATAATATAATAATGCTTATAAGATACACGATGTTCTAAAATGAAGATTGCATCACATGACGTGACCATACTGTTTCAAATTGCCACAATCACTTGTTGTGAATTGGATTGGCCACAATTAGTTGCAGCCGCAATTAATTTTAGACCCTTCTTCTAGATACATAATAAACTATATCTAGATCATATTTTCTTTCTTCAATGTTCACACATGAATCAAGGGGCATATAATGTCTTGACAGAAAAACACATGGTATGCCTATATGTACTTATAATGGCATAATATTGTTATGCAGATAGTGAATGAGCTATTGCTTCTTCCAGACACCAATGTGAATGCCTTAACAAGGAACCATAAAACAGCTCTTGATATTGCTGAAGCACTTCCACCATCAGAAGAAATTCTGGAGATGAAAGACCTCCTTGTTAGATATGGTGCAATTAAAGCTAATGATCTGAACCAGCCAAGGGATAAGCTTATTAGGAACACTGTGACACAGATCAGAAGGGATGTCCATACACAACTTGAACAAACCCGCAAAACAAACATGAATGTAATTAGGCTCGCGATGGAGCTACGCAAGTTGCACAGAGCAGGTATTGTTACATTAGCATAGTGTGAATTTTAAATTTAGCAGCATTGATTTTTGTTAATCAGTTAGTAGATGTGATAGCTTGCTGTACAAGTAAGCATAGTCTGTTAGCATAGTTTGTTAAAATTAGTTGAGATTGGCAGGAAGACTTTGTGTATATATATACTCAGATGTAATCTTCATTCTTTATATGACTCATACATTGAACTTGTACAAGCTTTTTCACTAGTAAAATTCAGATTTGCAGTTCTCTTATTTGTCTCTTCTCCACCATGTTTTCCAACAGGTACTAACAATGCTACTAACTCAGTAACGGTTGTGGCCCTTCTCTTTGCCACAGTTGCGTTTGCTGCGATTTTCAGTGTTCCTGGTGATGATGATAATAGTACTGGGATGACAGTGATGGTAGGCACAGTACCATTCGATATCTTCTTTATCTTCGATTCGATTGCCTTTTTCACATCACTGGCTGTTGTGTTGGTTCAAATCACTGTAGTAAGAGGCAGGACAAAGATTGAGATGAGGGTTGTAAAGGTGATCAATAAGTTAATGTGGTTGGCCTCAATATGCACCACTATTGCATTCATGTCAGCATCTTATATAGTAGTTGGTAGGCATAACAAATGGGCTGCAATGGTTGTAATTATTATAGGGGGGATTATAATGGTAGGGGTCCTTAGCACTATGACATATTATGTGCTTAAGAGTAAACGTGATATAAGAGCTAAGAGGAACTTTATGAGTGGATCAAATTCTGGGTCAGAAACTGATTTAGAAATAGGTCCAATTTATGCCATTTAATTTGATGATGCTAATCACATTTGAGAGGTTTGAACTACTAAAGTTTGATGGACAAAGATCACATGTCTCACTCCCTGTCTCATTCTCTGTCTCGGGCAAATCACAATAATGTTTTTTATTTCTTTTTACTTTTAAATTTTATATTTTAATCATATGGTAGCATTATGATTGGTCCAGGACATAGTTTAGGACAGGGATTGGGACATGTATCCAAGTTTGATGCCTTTGTGTGTATCATGTTTTTGGAGATTCACAACAATGAGAAGGTTAATATAGCACTTTGGTCGAGCATTTAAGATTTAATGAGTTGATGATGCATTAAGAGTGACAGAACCAAATGAAGCTTTCTACTTTCTATGCAAGTGATTGTGACTTGTGTTTCAAGGAGAGTAATCCACAAGGAA
This sequence comes from Lupinus albus, assembly GCA_009771035.1. Classification (NCBI taxonomy): domain Eukaryota; kingdom Viridiplantae; phylum Streptophyta; class Magnoliopsida; order Fabales; family Fabaceae; genus Lupinus; species Lupinus albus. Next base: position 4,842,794 of record CM020005.1, read on the forward strand.
CCGGGTTAGTACGTATTATTAATCATTCTTATAAAGCACTTTTTTGGGTACAAATCATTCTTATAAAGTTTTATCAAATCACATGAATTATTATTACTCAGCGTTCCTTTTAATAGATTGAAAAAGAAATCTTGAATGGACAGATATTATGAGCATATTATTTTATACAAGTGCATGTATTTACATATAATAAGAGTATGATAAATTGACTCGTACATTATAATGGTGTTGTACATATATATATCAGACCATTGATCATAAAAATATTGTTGATTTTGCAGGAATGAGGCCTAAGGAGGCTAGGTTAATAGGTTGAGATTCCACATAAGGGATGAAAGACCATTTTGAGTTAACTTATGTTGTATTTAGGGAATACCAGTACTCTCCAGTAATGAAGGGACAGAAGGGTCCAGTACTGACATACATAATGACATATGATATTAAAAAAAAAGTGAAGATTTAAAATTATTTTTAATTACAGTTTTTTTACATTTTTAAATGATTTTAGACATCACATTATAGTACTAAAGATGATCTCAACTCATATTTAGGGATCTAATTAACAAATCCAACAACGATGAAGTAATGTATGTGTAACCCTTGGTATGCTTATCCTTTGTTTTAGGCTAATTGAAAACCTTTATTTAGTACTCCACATAATTTATTGAATGACTTGCTAGTTTTACAATGTCCCATCAACTAATCCAATTTATTTTCTCATGTATATCTATTTTTTATTTAGGGGATTTAGGAATTTAATTTCTTATTTGGTTATTGAATTAATTGGAATTTGGGTTTTAAATTTGTAATTTTATTTGATTTGAAATTTTATTAATTTGGGCCATCATGTTTGAACATATATTCATGATTAGGTTTATTTAGCATAGTAAACTTTCACCATTATCATTATCAGACAAAAGTTTTTTAATCCTTCAAATGACGTTTGAAAACTTCATTCCAATTTTCCCCTAAAAAAAAACTTCAGAGTGTATTATGACTTAATTTTTCTTTCGTCTCTCATTTCCCTTCAAAATTCAATTCGGAATCAGGTAATAAATGTGGATATAAGAGGGTTAGTTGCGGGGATCTACCAACTTCATGCTTAAAATTAACCCTTGAGCATAGAGCAAAATATGAGCCTGGTGCTGGCATTCCTCAAATATATGATTCATCTATACTTGTTGAGTCAGAAATTCCCATATTCAAGAAGATTATATGGTTTTAGAAGATGAAGATATTTATATGGATCACAATTACGGCATTCATGATGCAGTTGCTCTTTGTTCTAGTGCGTTGTTGGCCTATAATTATTCCAAGAACAAGACAAAAGAGTGGTACCCATAACACTCTTCAGACCACAACTTGAGTCTAGTTCTTTTCCCTGCTACCATGTTCTGAGTTCTGCATGTACTTGTATCCATTATTTGGGTTTAAGGTAGATGACTTTTTCTACTCTGCCTTTCAAATCTAACAAATAATAACAAATAATATAAAAATGTAACGTTTTAATTTTTTATTTTTTTATTTACGTGTTAATATCAGTTCAGGATAGAAAATATAATAATTTTAAACCTTGAAGACATGTGATCTTTATTCTCATATTAGACTACTTATTGGTGGCCTATTAAATGGCCTATAACAAGTTAGACTAGATTTTAAAAAAATAGGTTATACTGAACAATGATTATATGTCCCCAAAATTTCATGTCCTCATCTACAAAATTAATCATATTATACCAAGTAATAAAAACAAACTATTTTCTATTTTTATAATTTTTTTCTTAATTAGTTATCATTTTTTTATTGGATTGGGACATAATAAGACACCAAATATTGAGACAGATGATCTTCATTTAAGTATACAGAACCCTTTAAAAAAGTTTATTTAACTTGATGTTATACTATTTCAATATAAACAAAATTATTGTATGTGAAATTTCAGTATAAAAAATAGTAGTAACGTGTTATCTAGAAACATAACATGTACAGATAAAAAAACATCAACATAAAACTGAACTTTATTAATAAGGAAATTAGGATGCAATTCACCCAAAAGAGAAAAGGACAAACTTTTCTTTCCAGTGTGCATGTATTATTATTACAGGGTTATTTGCTACACTACACTAGGGATTATTACATCACACCCTTAACCCTGATACGTGAAGAACTTGAATAAAAAGAAAACGAAGATAATAACCTCTTAGAAAAGTTGTTGCATCAATACATATATATTTCATATATGACCCTTTGATGACAACAACTTTGTTCCCATTTTGTAGAATCATTTGGTGTTATCACGTTTACTCTTACTCTCTTTGAGAAAAGAGGCACTCTTGGTAATCTCACGCAATGGTTTATCTGTGAATCTAATGAGGTTGTAAACCCATGCTCCAGCGATGGCACCAAGAATAGGTGATACTATATATATCCATATTCCTTTGTATTCACTGTGTACAAATGCAGGACCTAAGCTTCTTACTGGGTTCATTGATGCTCCTGTCACTGGCCTGTTATATAATTAAGAAAGTTTGGTATTAGATATTAAAAAAGTAATAATATCAACATATTCTTATTTTCAATACTTTATACATTTTATGCTTTATCCGATTTTCAGATCACATTTTAAAGAGTGTGTGAAATATGAACTTAGGTGGCATGCTGTCCCTCATTTAAGTTGTATAGTCATTAATTTCGTAAAAGGCTACACTTAATATGCATTTAATTAGGCGTTACGTTGGTTAGGTTAGTACCCTGCAATTATCACATTCATGAGTATGGTAGAGCCAATTGCAATCCCAGCCAATTCACCAATCTGCATAATTTAAAAATAACATGAATGATTAAAACTTAAAGGCATGAGATGGGGGTTTCAGAAACTTGTAGGGTTTCTGCTAGAGATTCATAACGACACAAATAATATATGTAGACAATTAGTCAATTCAGTCACTAAATTTTTATGTGGGAGAATTTAAACATATTCCAAAAGGCTAAAATCTTTGGATTTTTTAATGAGAGTCTTAGGTATTTGTGAAGGAAACATAATGTATAACAAGTGAAAAATAAATAATTTATTATATTAGGAATCTACAAAACATTTTCTTCTTTAAGTCATTAAAAATATTTATTGGCCAATAGCATTGTTAACTAAATCCAAAATTTAATAGAAAATATTGATGAAAAAAAACAAAACAAATCAAAAGTATCCAAAGTAAATTTTGAAATTTTTAGAGAGATCTCCATTTCTTTTGATTGATGGTAATCGAATTTTGACATAAAATTTAATTTAATATTTTAATTTGTAAAAAAGTATCTCACTCTATGTGATGGGTTGAAAATATATATATTTAAGTTAAAAATATAATAATTAAATATATTTTTATCAACTATATAAAGTAATAGATAAAATGATACATTTTTGGGACATAAGATATGGTACAAAACCAAATAAATGAGAAAAAGTGTGGGGTGTGGACTTACTGCTCTATTATCAGTAGCAACCCCAGATATGACAAACATAAGTGCAAAAGTGATTATGAACTCAAATACAAAAGCTTGCAGGTTTGACCCAGTTGGTAGTGTTCCTGCAAACTTGTCATGACTCCCTGTAAATATTAGTCTAAGAGTTCCACTTCCAAGTGTGGCTCCAAGCAGTTGAGCTGCTACATAAGCTGGTACCTACAAGTATTAAATATAGGATATATATTAACTACACCACATGGATATGTTACCAATTTTGTTTATAAGACAAACTTATGCATTAATTTGTATAGAGGAATAACCTTTCTTTTATTCCATATTAGTAATGCCTATCTGTTTAAAACTATCCATATTGGCAATGATAGACTAGTATGAAAAGTCCAAGGGAAATTATATAAGTTTCAAGCACTTTTTGAGAGGGTTGAAATCTAATATTTCTAAGGTGAATGTTGAGATCCAAGCTATCTAAACTTTTATTTAAAATTTAAAAAAAAAATATTTGTTGAAAATATTAAAAGAATTAGAAAATAACTAAAAGAAGACAATATCATTGAAGAAAGTAATCTTATAATTATGATGTATAATATATTGTAAGGTGAAATAAATGATAAATTTAATAGTTAATTAATTTATAAAATTCAAAGATTATTTACACAAAAAAAGGACATGAAAAAAATATAAATCTAGAAATTATCTAAAAATCTTAAAATATAATAATGATACCATGAAACATGATCCTCTAGGTCTAATCTTATAATTATGATGTATAATATATTGTAAGGTGAAATAAATGATAAATTTAATAGTTAATTAATTTATAAAATTCAAAGATTATTTACACAAAAAAAGGACATGAAAAAAATATAAATCTAGAAATTATCTAAAAATCTTAAAATATAATAATGATACCATGAAACATGCATCCTCTCGAGGTCTAATACTGATAGAGATAATGACATATGTCATTTAAAAAAATTAATGGTACATATTATAATTTTTTGTTAATTATTTTTTTCTTTCAAATTTGTCTTGACTTGACATTACAATAATGGGATCCCAAATCCATGATACACTATCCAAATTCTACCAAAAGGTAATAAGAGGTATGTCAATTTCAAGAAAAAATGGCTTTAAGAATCTTCCTTTCTTATGAGGTTTTATAATTAAGGAAAGTGGCAGAATAAAAAACATTAAAATACACATTCCAAATTCACATTTAACTATTTACTTTAAAAAAAGTTGTTGATAGAGTAATAAGGGTATGTTTGGTTAATTAACTAACCTGCAACAATGGAAACCTTCTGGTGCTAGCAAAAGCAATGGTAACAGCAGGATTGAAATGGCCACCAGAAATGTGGCCAACAGAATAAATCATAACCATCACAACCAAACCCCAAGAAACTGCAATCCCAGGAAGTGTTACCACATTATCATACCCTTTGTTCACTACCACTGATGCACACCCTATAAATATTAAGAAATATGTTCCCACCACCTCAGCTACCAACTGCATCACATTAATCATCAACAAATAATGTTATTTGTAATCATTGTCTCAACTTCAATTAACCCACAAAAATATACTATAGTGATTCCATAACATTGTATAATAACAAAGGTTATATAAGAATTATTAAGAATAAGATTGGTTAAGGAAGGATTAAGAAAATGAAAACCAACCCTGAAAAGTTTAAGAAATTTTTTAATATCTTAAGCCATTTCATCAAATCACATATCATGTGAGAGTTTGTAACCAGAGATCATATAATTACAAACAATTTGAGTACAAAAGAAAGATTAGGAGACACCTTCTGCAAGAAAGGCACACAGCTGTTTGAGCCTTCACATGTTTTGGAGGAACCATTGTCCTTGACATTTACAACAACCTCATCAGTTTCATTTCTTGCTGAATCAGCCATCAATGACAGAAAACAATGAAACAACTGAGAAATATATGGAACTTGGGTTTGTAAACAGTGAATAATGGTTTGCTTTTGTTTACTCAAACATAAATGTGCAAGAGCTAAGCAAACAACTCTAATTTATAGGAACCAAAAAAGATGATGATAATAACTAGGACTTTTCCTGGGATAAGAAAGAGTATGGTCCAAACAACCCCTTTGGCTCTTGTGTAGTTTTGAGGACAAAATAAAAGATTGTTGATAATGATTTCACAGAAAGCCAACGATGGAATTCTAAAGTGAAGAATCAATAAACAATTATCTTAGTTATATAGAAATGGTTTTCAATTAATTTTATCTTTTGAAAACAATATTTCGTTAAATACTTTATTTAGTATCAAGAGAATTTTGAGGGATGTAATTTTTTGCTTAGTTTAAGATTCTTGTTCGAGCAGTGGTGGATCTCAAGATAGTATATCAGTTATGCATAATTTTATTACATTTTTGAAATAATATATTGTTATGAAATGCCAATAAATAAAATATGTAAAAGAAATGAAGTCATATCTATTAACTTATGGTCTTGCATGCAATATATGTTGTATAAAATATTCAAGAGTACCACCTTTTTTTAGCTTCTTCTAGTCTTTGGAAATATATCTGCATTAAATATATCGGAAACAAATTTTATTTATTTTTTAAATGACTTTATTCTAATTAATGAACTGTTCTATGAATATAAGATGTTTTATAAAGAATATATCATTCCTTTCTATTAATACAATTATGATTTAAAGAAATGGTTCTTCACAATCAGTTAGGGTACGGAAATATAAAAAAAAACTAATATCAATTAGTCCTAATATGAATTGGGCTCATTAACATGAAAGGAATGCATCACCGATTCAAAGCAATTAATAACATTAGTAAATAATAAGATAAAAATGGAGAAAAGCTAGACATAAAATCCACTTATTACTCTAAATAAAAGCTTCGCCCTATATTTATATATATATATATATATATATATATATAAGTTATGCTAATGGAAAGGGATATATCACCAATTCAAATCAACAAATTGGATTATTAAGTAATGAAATAAAAATAGTGGAAATATTTAATTAGTGGATAATCAGAGGGTGTAATTCATCTAATGTATATTTTAGTGAATTTACATTAATTTGGACCATTATAATAAGTTGTAGAGATCGTTACAATTAATTAATAAATCTAGTTCAAAATGTGATATAATTATATAATATTCAAGTTTTAAAAATTAATTTGATATAATTAATTAATTATATAATTTATAATAATGAGTTTTAAAAATAATTTGATATGATTAATTAATTGAATATTTCATAGGATATGTGTGATTTGAATATTTAAAGTGGTATTACATGTGTCTTTGAAAAGTATGATAGTTAAGGTTGTGGGGTCAGAGTGCATTGAAAGCTGAAGTAACTCCCCACCGGAGAAACAGATAGGACCATGCCTAGCATTCACTCAGATGCTTTAGTAATAAATATAAATGGGGTCAATTATTCTTTTACTTATTTTTATATTTTAATTTACTCCTCTAACTTAAAATATATTAATTTAGTCCTTTATATATTAATGTTTTCAATTTTAATATTTTGTCATGAAATGTTTGGTTTTTATCATAATATAAGCAAAGATTCATCTTCAGAACTCAAAAATTGAGTTCTGCAAAAAAAGATTAATCTTTTTTTCCACTTTCTCTCTTATCTCATTTGTAATTTGTTTACATTGATGTTTGGTCATTTATCTTATGTTGATTGTTATCATCCCTATGATATTCTAATTCGAATTAAAAACCAAAACTTTGGGTTTGGGAAGGAATATTCAATGATAATTTGGTCATTCCTATGAAAATTTGATACTATTATGAAAGAAAGGTAAATTTTACAAATATTAAAGAGATTGAAGATTAAATTGACACATTTTTATTAGAAGATAAAATCAAAACCTAAATAAAACAAAAGATCAAATAATATTTTGGTTGAATAAATAAAGCTTTTACTGATATAAATCCTAATATGCCAACTTAAAACTTACTTTAGGGAATCTTCTATGTAATAAAGTTCGAAAAAAATACATTATACACATACATATTTATGTATAATATTTCCAATACAAAAATAAAACAAAATAAATGTATGTCTATTTTATGGGAAATTTAACCTTATTATATTTTTAATGAAATATATTAGGAGTGTTCACTCATTTATATAACTTTAAAGTTATTGTTCGTGGGTTGCATTAGAACTTTTTCACATAGCTAAGAATAGAGCTAAAAGCTATCATTAAAAACTACAATCTCCATTTTGAGAAATATAAATTTCATTTAGCTTTTATTCATTGAACAATTCTATTTATTTATTGTTTGAGTTAAAAAGTTATAACTTACAATATATAAGTTATAGGCCAATGTTGCTGTTGAATGCCCAAGTATGAAAAGAATGTTAACTTTAGCTGCTAATCAAGGATTTTCCGATTCTGTTAGTGGTTGCAATATTTTATGCCAAGAAATTCCTATTATATATTAGTCAACATCTTTTATTAAATATGATGAAAAAAATGCTGCTTAGATATGGTATTATTTTTTGGATTGGAATCTTTAGCAGTGAATTTTGACGGAGCATAAAGTGTTGGGTAGAATATCTTTGTCGTCTTAAAGTAGCTTTAGTTGCGCGATTAACCAAATCGTAGGGACTTTTAGCAAAAATGTAGGATACTTCACCTATTTTATTTTAGAGAAAAATATATGATATATTTTTAAAGTATCATTCATTATTTATATATAATCATTACTACATGTTCAAAAATTTAATTCAAATTAAGTAATGATAGATGATATAATAATTATATTTAGTGCATATATATTATATTTTTGCTTGGCCATTAAAGTTGGACATCATTATGTTTTTTTGATTCTCAAACCGCATCATTGACTTTGCTTGGGATTAAGAGTAATGTCACTATAATGTGTGGGAACTAATAATATATTAATTAGTTTTATTCTCATAAAAAGATTAAAGTTTTTTAGTTTTTTTATTGTCAAGTAAATTATTATTACAATGAGTGATGCATGATGCATAAACTATTATTTCTATTAGGTACGTGGTTATAAAAAGTTTTAAAGAAAAAATGTATGTACTATGTAGTTTTATATATTATCATTGTATCATTAAAAAATACAAATAAAAATGAATGGTAGATAAATATATATAAATATATACTAACAATCTATAAATATTATAGTTGAAAGTAAATGTAATTTACATTGTTTACGCATGTTTGTTGTCATAGTGACGTACCTAAGGATTGTTCAACCCAAAGTACCAAGTACAAATAATATTCATATAGTCCTCCACAGTAGCAGCTAGTAGGATCTTGAATGAAAGTAGGGATGAGCATATTTAACTCTATCCATTTATTTAGTATGACTCGATTATAATTGGACCTAAATAGATTTGGGTTTAATCAGGTCTAGGGCTGAATATGATTTCAAAATTTTGGTTCAGTCAATATTTATAGTTGGGTATAGACTAAATATGATCGGTCCGATGTCAGTCACTCATTATGTTTATATGTGTCTCTACTCAATTATGTAAAGAGTAATTATACATTTTTGTCAAAATAATATTCATTCTCTAATTTTTTTCATTATATATACATGATTAACAATATATATACATATGTCAAATTAAATATTCATAAAAATATGTAATATTAAGAAGATTTTATCTAAAATGACTATGTACTATATTTAATCAGGTTTAAGGTCGAGTTCGGATTTAAAGACTGATGTGATCAACATTTAGGGTTAGATTAGCTTTAAGTCTAGAACCAAATCCAAATTCAAAAAATAAACCCGATCAACATTTAGGGTATGATAAGGGATAAGTAGTTCACATTCGAACCAAACACATGGCTCTAGGTGAAAGTTTGGGGAGTGTCATCAGGTGTTACCTAAAACAATGTAACTTTTGAAAAATACGAACATAGCACTATTTTAATTGGCACGAAATGAAGTTAAAAGTGACAGCTTTTTAACAAAACTTTCAATTAACTACGATTATGTCTGTGACTACAGGAAATATTTTTGAAAACTTTGGTCAGTCATAGCTTCCATCTCTTTTGAAAATCTACCTATAGTCCTGCACGCCACATACCAACGCTGTATTAGATGTCAAACTTGCTTAATTCACTACTCTACCATTTTAACTTTCATAAAAAGTGGTGAAGAGAAAAATTGTACATGTTATGCAGCTCAACCGAGTCGAGTCACATTCGACTCGATTCATATCATTTCCAACACTATTAGGATAGGTTAGAACGGAGTTGATATTGAGATAGGATGTTTCTCCCTCACACCAAATCAACAATCTTATTTACTATTCTCACAAATTTGTGGTTAGTTTAGGCTAGGATCTTAATTTTATTACCCTCTTCCTATTTGTCTTATTGGGTATTTATAGTTTTTTAACTAATTTAAATTTTACTGAACTAATTTAAATTTTGAGTTTGTCCAAAGTTCACCTCTCAAGTTGTTTATCAGTCTTCCAAGTTATTGGGTAAACTAACTTGTTTCTTGGTTTGTTAGTTCTCAATAGTCTCAACCAAATTATCGTAGTTGAAGCTATAATAATAATTTTAAAATTAATCATAAAGATGGGAATAAGATCATTGATCTTGGACCATCCAATAATTTCTCATTTTGAGCATGCTCAGTTTTAAATACATGGTTTCCACCCACTTCCTTCTCAAACCAAATTCTGTATGGCCCGTTTCCTTGGTCCATTTTAGCCCATTTTTATACTTAATTTCTACCTACTTCCCTCTCGGCTAGAGTTCCTCTTCAGATTTTTAATAATGTGGCATGTAACATCATTTATTACACAAAATTGTGTCAGCTACATATGAAATTATTGATTGTGATTGATTAAAAAATATATTTAAATTAAAATTTAATAATTTCACCCTTTGTTAACTTGACCCTTCAAGTTTTCGGGCTCCGAATTGCTTCATAATTTTTAAAATGTGTGACTTGTTATAGTTTAAGTTACTCTCTGTACTTCTTAATTAGTTATGCTCGTTAATTCGTCCCTTCTAGTTTAAAAGCTTTAAATAATACTTTTGAACTTTTAAAATAACGCAACTCAATAACTTGGCCGTTCAAAATTTAGAGATCTGAGTTACTCTTCAAAAACTTTAATAAACATGTTTATCTTTATTGACCTTTCAAGTTTAATAGCTCTTGATATATCATTAACTTGGCTCTCCAAATTTTAGATAGCCCTGATTTACTCTTCGTTTTTTAAAATAGTGTCACTCGTTAACTTAATTATTAAACTACTAGAAATTTGAGTTACTCTTCAGATACTTAAAATATTATGGCTAGTTAACCCAACCTTCAAGTTTTAGACTTCAAAATTACTCTTCGAATGAAATATTGTGGCTCCTTAAATTTACCTTCAAAATTACTAGTTTACTTGATCCTTCAAGTTTTAGTGCTCCAAATTACTCTACAGTTTTTTTTAATAGCGTGGCTTGTTAACCTTACTTACCCCATCAAGTTTTAGAGCTCTAAATTTCCCATTGGATTTTGTAAATACAATGAGTTGTTAACTTGGGACACATATCACCTGTCTCATTCATTGTCTCACTTCCTATCCTGGATCAATCAAAATTTCACTTTTTATTACTTTTTATTTTTTAATTTATTATTTTATCTATGAAGCAGCATTGTGATTGATCGGGTACATGAAATGATAGAGGAAGTGAGACGGGTGATATTTGTCTGTTAACTTAACCCTTCAAGTTTTAGAGCTATCAATCACTCTTCTGCATTTATAATTTAGTAATAATCCTTGTTAACTTGACCCTTCGGGTTCGTTTGGATAGAATATGTATAATTAAATCTACCTATAGTCCTTGCTCAACCTTACTGAGTTTTTAAAATTGAGACTAGAATATAACACGACCTTTATTTGATTACTTAAGATAATTCGTCCATATAAGGTAGGTCAAAAAATATTTAAGAGCAACTCAACCATACAAGATATCTCAAAAATAATTTAAAATTACTTGATATAGTAATAATAACAATTTAGAATAGCCCGGCATTTATTAGCAATTTTAGATAACCAATCCAGATAACTTAACTCAAAAACAATTTAAGAGTAACTCAACCACATAAAGTAGTTCAATGACAACTTAAGAATAACTCGACCATAAGACAGTTTTAAAACAATTTATAGGTACTAGTCCATAAAAAATGACAAAATAACTTAAACTTCATTCACGACAATAACTTGAAATAATTGGCCATAAAAAGTTCCAAATAGTTTATTGGCCATAAAACTTGAAGCGTGGATTATTTTTTTTATTTCTTCCAACACCAACAATATATGCATGCATTAAAAATAAATTATTTTATTGTATAAAAAATAAGTTCCAAGAATCCAACGTGTCATCTCGTGTTCATAAAAATATATTTCAAAATAACTAGTTTTTATCCACATAAAATATTTCTAAAAATATGGGAACTACATAGATTATTACATTACTTTATGCATAGACATGCAAGGCATTTACGTGGGGAGAATGTATTATAACTCTCGGATTGCAAGTAGTTAGAACTTAGAAGTATATATGTGTTTCAACCACTTTACCATGCATACCCCATTCAATTATTTTCTGCATTTTGTTAAAACATTTAGTTTGCTGTTATGTCTTGAGGTCAACTTGGTTTCTTAGTCATACATAATATCATGTAGAACACCACATTAATAGTTTTGAGTATAGATCTATCTATTAATGGAGAGACAAGTGATATTTTTACACTTAGCATAAAGATGAAAATGTCATTACATGTGTAAATAGAAAGACATAATTGTCTTTTCATTTTTCTTTTTACTTTATTTTACACATCACTTGTTTCTCCGTTAATGGATAGGATCAATACACAATAGTTTTTTTTGAGCATAATACTAAAAAAGCTAATCCTAACAGCTTCCCTTTGATTATGGACAATAATAGTGATGTCTAGTCTAAGGTTGGCAGGAATAATAGCACCCATTATTTGTGGTTGTAATGCTATTAATGACTATTAGTAAATGACAACTCTTACTAATACTCCATTCCTTCCTTGCATATTTTTTTTTTAATTTTTCTTATTTTTCGAAATATTTTGAGGTTTTAAAATCTCAATGCATGCATTTATATTTTATTTATTGATTATAATTTTATTTATAACTTATATTTTTCACTCACATTTCTCCATTCTGCTTCTAGTTTAATTTTAACTATTTTTACAAATTTAGTTTTCACTAAATCATCACAAAGCAAAATAAAGTTAAGTCCAAAAGAAATAGATCCCACTCAACGCATTTCTACTTACAAATTTGGCCTTCCTTTTGAGTCAAGTTAAGCATAAAAGAGTCCAAATAATAGAAGCATCTATCAAATTCATACTTGTTCTTCAAGTCATTCAAAATATCAAATTAGATAGATTGAATTCAAACCACGCATCTTTCACTTAAGACCAAAGCTGATTTGTTTCTCTCTCTAACGAAAACGTTGAAATGTCTTTCCTAAATGTAACATTTTCTTTATTATATTATTGGGTCTAATCCAAAATGCAGTAATCAATTACACTCACTCCTCTAAGTTTTTAATAAAATTACATAAATTATATATCTTTATACATCTATATAAATCCCTAATTTTTATATATACATTGAGTAATGTTATATTATCATATTAATCATTCTCTCCATATGAAACTGACACATGTTACTTGTAAACCAATCATTAATAAATAAAGTATTAACTTGTGACATATGTCATTTTCTTGTGTATAAGAGGATTTAGTAGGAGAATATATCATTTTCATTATAGATGACACTAATTACCCCGACAATGAGAGACACATGTAATATTTAAAAAAAAATGTGATAATGTAATTATTAAACAAAACATGATATATTATGGAGAGAATTCCAAATAGTATACGAGTTAATAACTCTTCATTATCTTTGATTTGTTACAATATAATATAAGAGTGATTTAAACATTATCTCATTGGAATTATTGATGTATTTTGTAACGACCCAAAAATAATGAAGAAACATTACTCTCATGCATTGATTGTTAGTATAATATATGTATATAAATATTGATGGTTTGTGTAAATATAAGAAATAGATGAGTGATTTTTGTAATTTCACAAAAACCAATTAGTTGCACGATAAAGACATGCAGGAGAGAGAAACAATACGAGTAAGACTTGCATGATGAAGATGTATGTATATAGAGACAATTAATAAAATTTTAATAACACATTAAAATTTTAATTCAAATTAAAATTTAGTCCCAAGTTATAAGAACACAAATGAAATTGTTTTTAAATATGTCATGTTACATTCATTTTCACTCAAATTTTTCCGGAAACAATACATGATGTGAGGCAATGCTCTAAGATGGAGTGTAGTTTCTTTTGAAAATAATGCTTTGTCTGCATTGGATAGAACTCTAACACATTACTTTATATTTATTTGTTTAAATAATAGGATAAAAATGTAATTGTCCATAAAATGAAATAAAACTTATTTTAATTAATAAAAAAATGGTGTGCATCAATAGTTAGTACATTATGTCATTCATGTGTTTGAACATTGTTGACAAATTTGTAATAAAAATCCTATATGTGAATAATGGGTGAAGCTTTCCCTATCCATTCTACTTAATAGATATATGATATGAATATGTGAAAAATGTATATATCGATAGTGTATGAAAAGTATATATCAATAGTGTATGAGTTATATACAATGTTATTATATATAATTCATAATTCATATTCAATTATCATTGACTTTTCAAAAAAGTAATACAAATGAATGATGAATAATATTATGAGTATATATAAATATTACTCAATTCAGATATTGTTAGTGTATTTGAATTTTTTTTCTCTATAAACAGCCCCATTTTTCCTATCACTTTCTAATAAGGATAACTATTTTACCTATTCCATTAATATATTATTATGACAATAACCATTTTTTCTTTCACCTTATTTTCTCATTTGACGTTTGAGGATTGATTCAATGTATTGTTTAGTGTGTCCCAATCATAAAATAACAATAACTACATACAACTATAATTAAGTAGCAACACTGAGTGTAATACATATATTAAAAATTAAAATAATAAATATTATAGTATACAAAAAGATGAAAATATTAATGTCAAAATTATAAATTATAAATATATCTAATCAAATAAGTAATATATTTACCAACAAACAGTTGGTCTAGTGATATAAGGATATGTTAGATCCCATAAAAACAAAAAAAGTAAGGGTTCAACAACACTCAATGTGTAGATTTTTTTCTTGAAGTATATTTCCTTAATTACTTGATCATAAATATTATATATCATTTTCAAATATTTTATTTGTTATTTTAACTTTAATTATGAAATAACATTTATATTTATATTTGATAAGAATTTTTATTTATTATATATTCTTTTTATCATAATTTTTTATGTCTTTCCTAATGTTAAATTTTAAAAAATTAATATCTATATAAGATTAGGGTAAATATTTTATATACATAATAGAATATTTACTATTTATGTATATTATTTAATAGTGAATTGTGATTGATGTATTAATAGTGAATTATTCTATGAGAATAAAAAAAATTATAGTGCATAAAAATTAAAATAAAATAGAAAGCGGATGTTGTCTCATCTCTTTCATAAGCAAATTTTACATATATTAATGTTAATAATGATTAATTATTTGATTTAAAAAAACATACCTCCAATTACAATTAAATGATAACAAAAATTCAATTAAAATTGATACTGAAAATTGTAAATATAACTAGATTTACTTATACTTACCAAATATTAATATTTTTTTACTTATTATTAACATGAGAATAGAGACGTATGAGATGAGTTCAAAAATTGAGAAAAAATTAAAAAAGTGTATGAGTTTTATATTATTATTGTATTATCTATTATCATGTTTAATTGTAATTAACTCTTAAAATAATTAATATAAAGGAATGATGAATAATATAATGACTATATATAAATGTTTATAAATGAGAGTACACGATATTTTTAATGATTAAAATAAGAGCGCATTATTTATGTACCGATAATGTAAATATTTATATACAATCAATGCATTACTAATCATTTATTTATATTACTTTATTTAAAAAGCAATGATGATTGAAAATTAATAGTGAGATATAAAGTTATAAAAATCTTTATACAATCTGCACATATATATTTTTCTATTAAAATAAAATAAGTTTTCCCTCATTTTATTTATTTTAACCTAAAAATCAAGCAAGCTTTGACCCACCACTCATGATTAAACAAAAAATTGAAGATTGAAAAGGGAAAGAATAACCTAACGAAGAAAATTGTATACACGCTTCACAGCATCCCAAAATCAGAAGCTCCTAGAAACGGAAATCAACCTTCTCTCTCTCTCTCTCTCTCTGTCTCCTTCACACTTTTTCTTAGGTGCAAATCTCCATAAACCAAATCACTATTCTTATATGCAGTTTGTTTTTATTCTTCAATTATTGTTACTTTACCTGCAAGCTTCCCCAATTTTCCCCACCATTCAAAGAAAAAAGCTTTTTTTTTTTGGCAAATATGAACAGAAGGTGATTTTTTTTAATTTGGGTATGTGTATGTAAATAGGAGGTAGCTGAAAACTTGTTTTTTGATGTGATTTTGATGATTTCATGGGTTGTGGATTCTTTTCTCTCTTTTAATGAATGAATTGTTCTATTCTGTGAATAGGCATATAGGGTTTTGGGAATTATTATCTATAAACTATATTTGATTAGGCTATAGGTTTTTGTTTTTGTTTTTTGTCTTTAGTCAGATTTGAGGAGTGTTGTTTTCAGAATTAGGTTTTTTTTTTGTTATATATAAGGAGATTGAGGATTGGTATCTTTTGAATTTGGGAGCCTGTGATTTGTGAGTGGGGGATTGGAATTGGAGCTTGACTGATGGATGAATCTCAGGGCAGTTCGAGTTCCCTGCCTCCTTTCCTGGCAAAGACTTACGAGATGGTCGATGATCCTTCGTCGGATTCGATTGTTTCCTGGAGTGCCAATAGTAAGAGTTTCATTGTGTGGAACCCTATGGAATTTGCGAGGGATTTGCTGCCTAAATTCTTTAAGCACAATAACTTCTCAAGTTTTATCAGACAGCTGAATACATATGTAAGCAAATTTGATATTTATGTTGTTGATGTAAATGCTTGCTTTGTTTTTTGTGTCCCCGTGATTTCTTGATATGATTATTGGTTTCTATTTTGAATAGGGCTTTAGAAAAATTGATCCTGAACAATGGGAATTTGCAAATGATGATTTTGTAAGAGGGAAACCACATTTTATGAAGAATATCCATAGAAGAAAGCCGGTTCATAGCCATTCTTTACAGAACCTCCAAGCACAAGTCCCATTAATGGAGTCAGAAAGGCAGAGTTTGAAAGAGGAGATAGAGAAGCTTAAACAAGATAAGGAACAACTTCTTATGGAGTTTCGTAGATATGAACATGAGTGGCAAACATATGAGATACAAATACATTGCTCGAAAGATCGTTTGGAAAAATTGGAACAAGCACAACAAAAAATGGTCTCTTCTGTTTCTGAAGTATTGCAGAAACCTGGGAGTGCCTTAAACCTCTTGTCACTGACAGAATCCGTGGATAGAAAACGGAGGTTTCCAAGAAGTGGCTACTTCAGTGACGAAGCTAGCATGGAAGATGCTGTTGAAACTTCACGAATCAGAGAAAATGCAGAAAGTACCTCTGGTTTGACAATAAACATGGAGCGTTTGGATCAGCTTGAGTCATCCTTGGTAGTTTGGGAGAATATTGCACTTGCGATTGGTGATACCTTCATTCATGTTCATTCAAACTTGGATTTTGATGAATCTACTAGTTGTGCGGTTACTCTATCTATATCTCGTGAGGAGGTAGATGTTGAAGTTCACCCTAAGTCTTCTGGAATTGACATGAACTCTGAGCCAGCTGCAGCTGCTGCTCCTGATCCTGTTGCATCAAAAGCACAACCTTCAAGAACAACTGCTGTTGCAACTGGTGTTAATGATGTATTCTGGGAACAATTCTTGACAGAGAATCCTGGTTCATCGGGAGCTCAAGAATTGCTATCAGAAAGAAAGGATTATGATGGCAGAAAGAATGAAGGAAAATTTTGGTGGAACTCATGGATCGCAAATAGTCTTCCAGAACAGATGGGGCATGTTAGTCAAGCAGAGAAAACTTAGTAAGTTAGTAGCGATTGATTATTTCTTCTTGCTTGTGATGCCGCTTAGTCACGTGTAATAACTCTAGTGATGCATGGTTTTTCTGAAATAAATACAATATTCCATATTTTGGTAGAGAAGAATGTTTGCAACCTCCATTGATTTTAGTCAATTATTATACTGCTCTCTTATATTGTCAAATCCTGCCTGTGCTGAATTGTGGTATGATTCAAGGTTTAAATACAGACGGCATCGCACGGATGCATTATTGCTATGCAATATTGTTCTTTTCCCCTTTGATCCCTTCCTGATGTTACTTTACCATATCACAGAAGCTACTTGCAGATTCCCTCTGTTTGTGTGCTGTGCAAGTTAGAATTTCAAGTTGCATAAGTAGTGCTTTGAGTAGTTGAATCTATTGCAAGGAAAATTGAATTTATGTTTAATACTTAATACCTTGATATAATGAGGAATATGACAATAATATAATTTGTTTTTGGCCTGAAAATTTAGAGAGTGAGTTTGGCGCAATAGTAAGATTGTTGCTTACGGGGTAAGGCTTAGTGATCATGTAGTAACAGGTTCAAATTTTGGAACTAGCAAGAATAAGCTTATGTACATCTATTGTCCTCGGACCCCATGAGGTGGGAACCTCGTACAATTGGGTCACCCTTTCTTTGCACTGGATTCCTGTAATGCCAAAGGGATGGTCTTTGTTAAATTGAGAATTTAAGTTTCTCCCTTACGTTGTAGGGTGGTTGTTTTGGATTGAATATATTTATATACAAGGATCATCTGTCCCAAAAATTTCATGTCCCCATGTCCCTGCAAATCAAACTTCACAAAATAATATTAAAATGTTAATTTCTGTTTTTATGATTTTTCTTTTTAATTGAATGGTGTTTTCTAATTGGCTTCAGACACAAAGTGAGACATGAATGAATACATGTGATTATAGATGACAATATGTGCATTGCCCGCAAAAAATGCGGGAAGGGCATCCATATTTTGCTCATTAGCCCATTTAGCCCGGCCCGCTTGCCCGTTAAATTTGTGGCCATTTCAAGCGGGCTAACCGGGCAGCCCGTATATAATGTGACCCATTTTATTTCTCTCATTCCATATCTCACTAAGCTCTTCCATCCTTCCATATCATTTCTTTCACTCTTCTCCCATTCTTCATTTCTTTCATTTCCCCAATTTCTATTTTCCCAATTCAATTGTTATGATTATGATTTATGAATATGTGTTTTCAATTTATTACCCAATCTTCTTGCATGTGGATTGTGCAACAATAATCATGACAAGTTCCAGTGTTTCACCGTGTTCTTGAGATATAAATTACTAAATTAGGTTCTAATAATGTCATGTTTGGGTTTTGGGTTTCACTTTTAGCAATTTACTTAAGAAGGATAGGAAGAAAATGATTTATATTCAGCCTCTTTTTCATGCCCTTGAATATGCTACCGTTAAGGGTGGACTATGCAACAAGAAGAATATGAAGAAAATAGATATATAATCTTCCTTCACTGCATGAACTATGCAACAAGAAGAATAGGAAGAAAACAGGTTTATGATTAGTCTCCTTTTCATTGTGTACTGTGCAGCAAGAAGAATATGATTAATCTTCCGCCCGTATGCCCATTTGCCCGTTTTAAAACGGGCATGCGCTTTTTGTCCATTAAGCATATGCAGGCATGCTCGCGCTCACTTAAGTTTTGTGGCCTGTTTTGCCATCTCTGCAAGTGGTCCCCATTTTCCATATTTACATTAGCAATCAAAACCTTTTGTGCCAAGTTAGTTATTTACAACAGCAATCAAATTGACCCTTAAAAGGGGTATTTTGATAAGACTGATGGCTGAGGTCATAATGCCTTTTGTGGCAACAATATTGTGATTGGCGGACAGGCAACAAACCGCAATTATGTTGTGATCCAAATCAACGGCAAAAACGACAATGCAGTGGCATTGATGCCACAGCAAAATGGAATCATAACCGCAATATTGCTTTGTCTGCCAGTCAAAACCTCTACAACATTCACAAAGAAGGGTTTGATTTTGGCAGTGCTATTGGAACACTGCAACATACTCATTTGAAGCGGGTGAAGGAGGAATTGTAAGACAACACTTGAGGATGGAGCTGACTACAAAATATTATCTACTGTCATCATCAAGAAGCATCATTATGCCATCCAAAGTACTAAATATTCGTCCCACTTTTGGAGCCATTACCAAATTAGTCCTTTTAAATCCGCCACCATTGACATTGTTGTCTTTAATATCCAAGAAATAGGAGGCGCTTGATTACTTGCCATTTTCGAAGTAAAGACCATGAGCCGTTGAAGTGTAACAATAACAAAAAGTCTGCCTATAAAAAACAGTCAAGTCTTAATCCTACGAGGTGAGATTGACTATTGAATCAAACAATGTTATAATGTTCTATCATAAGTTATGTCCGTTTATTAATCGTTTTACATGAAGTTTTATCTATATCGTAAATCATGTTTGTGGTTGAAGTGCATTTCTGGAAAATTGGAGGTTAGTAGCCCAAGATTTGCAAATAAACCTTGCATAGTTAAGAGTTAGAAGAAACACAGTGAGGATATCAAACAGAATGTGTTGACAGAGAAACATCACTTACTTGGAAATTCAATTACTAGGCAGGGTTTGGAAAGTGTTCTGCTTTAATTTCCTTATAACTCTAGCTAATTCATTATGATGTTATTTCGGTGTACTAAAAAATATTATACTTTCTCCTATACATTATGTATATACATGTTCTCTACCAACCCCAGCACATTTTATAAGCTTCGTGAACCCCAAAAAGTATATAAGAGTCACCTAATCCTCAAAGTGAGATTTGGAAAGGTAGAATATTATGACAAAAATAGTTACCCATTTAACATCTCTTCCCAAATAGAAAAATATATTCAAACAATGCCAACATGAGTTTGTCATTTTCGATGGAATAAATAGGACGGTATATTAGATTTAATATGCATTTTAGATAGATAAAGTCTAACATATAAGGTAAATAGACTTTTAATGAAACTTTAATTTGTCTGTTTATGAAAAAAGGTCCAGTATGACATTTATAGACTATGTAAAGGCCTCTAACATGAGGCCTCATCTCTTTCACCCCTAGGTATAAGGTAGTGAAGAGATCATTACTTATTCTTCAAAGAATACTGAATTGTTTTATAGACAAAAATTAATACATCCCCACAAAATCATAATATAGTATAAAACAGTAGTTTTTGTTCAAATATTTATCAACTAACTGATGTCTGTATCCTCACATTGAAATTGATGCCTTTAGACAAACTGGTTAGTGCAAATCTGCAAACATGTTAGTATACTTGAACAATTTTGTTTTTACATAGTTAGCTACTTCGCTTTAATCCAGCTCTACCTTATTTAATTTAGAGGCTAAGTTCATTGTATTGCTATTGTTTCATGAAAGTGTAGTGAATTATTCAACATACTTTTGTAAAGTCCAAGTGATTCAGAATTTGATGATAAATTCATTGATGGAGAAAACAATGGGGACCGCATGACATTTCACTTAGCAGCTTCTTATTGGATTGTAATCAATGATGCAATTGATAATCATACAGTATTATTGTCATCATTAACACTCTTCTTATGAGGCATGCCCCACCTTGTCTCACTATAGTCCAAGATTTTAGTATAATGTTTCATTTAAATCTAAATAGGGATGTGTCCCTTTGATTTTGTTATTGTATTTTTAAAATATATTCTCATAAAGTTGATAAAAAGTGAGAGATAGAGATAAATATATACAGTAAATATCAAATATGATGTTAAAAAGATGATTTACAAATAACATATCTCAAAATTGAGACATGGATCAAGTTTCTTTTGAAGGAAGGCCAACAAGACCATACCATTGACCACAACTTGGAATACTTAAGTATAGTTACAATCACTTGCTCAATAAATGATATGAGCAATAATCATAGCAAATATTCTTTTCTGCACTGTATGGACCACTTTGAAGTATATTATATTTTGAGGATTAGAATCCTTCAAATACTTTGCATGTCAAGAAAGGAAACATAAAATAAAGCATCTGAAATTACAAAACTAAGGTTGCTCTTTTTCTTTTGTTGTCAACATAAAAGAAAAGTTGTGAAGATAAAAATAAAATTAATCATCTAATCTCTCCATAGAAACCAAAAGAGTCTGCCAAATGGTTGAACTTCAATATATTCTTCACCTTAGAATATTTCAACTGTATCATCATATTTTTCTTATTCTTCTTTGCCTTTGGCTAAAAAAACATCAACTTGCTATTGCATGAAAAACACTAGATACACACACCACCTTACATCTATATAGTTTTTCTAATCCAATTATAATTAGACTTGCTTCATTTTCTGATTCTGCTAGATAAACAAATATAAGAGAGGTGAAGTTAAAACTGAAAAATGATGTGTAACTAGCTTTACTCCTATTTTATATACTTATATAGTGCTGCCATCCACCAATGACTAGAATATAATTGCAGCAAATTGGTTGGTTCCTCCCTTATACATTAATATTTTGCATTTATGCCATTATGTGAAAGATGAATAAATTAGGATCATCCTCCACCACTCAACTGAGGCAAATACTTTAATCTCCAGAATAGTATCTATCTTTAAATTACCTTCTCTACTTTTCTCAGGATCTTCATTTAATATGCTGCAGCATTTTTTAAGCAAGTGTCTTGTGTGATCTACTTGTGTTATAACTTCATGGCAGAAAAAGTCTATTGATGTCATAGTGGACAAGAAAAAAGAACCTTCCAGTAAGACAGAATTAGTGGACTAAGCATGTTATACTATAAGGGTCATTGGAAAATTTGGAACCTTCCAGTAAGACACAACTAAGTCTGAATCTAAAGTGAAGACTATTAATTTGATGACTGAAGACTTGATAGCAAATAGAATTTGTTCTACCATTTTTATGCAAAGATGACTTTTAAGAATTGGACAAAGTAACAATTATACCATTTGAACTTTTGAAACATGGTGGCAGTGCAAATAAGTTCTAACTTAGTTATAGGGTTTGGATTGTCTAACTTTGCATTTTCTAACCTTTTGCATACTCCTGAATAATTAGGCTGCCACAGGAACCCAATGTCACAGTTAAAATTTGAGTCAAAAAAATAACACAACCAGCATATTTACTTATTTTTGAAGCAAAAAAGTTTAGAAGAAAGGGAACTAGATCACAAGTAGGCATATAAGTTAAAAGAGTCATGTTAAATTGTTACAAAGTATATCTGTTTGCGAGTTGAGTTTTGAAGGAAAATGAAAGACTTCAGAATCATGATCTACACTTGTGAAATAGTTTTGAAGCCTTCTATTTTCCTTCATTCCTCTCCAAAATTCAACTTACAAACAGATCCTAAAACACTTGTTTAAGTAATCCAAATATTGTACAATGCTTGAATTTTCAAAATCTTGAATGTACAACTATAATACACATGTTCTAGTCTGAATTCTTTAACAAGTGTCCTTAGGGCATAATTCAACATATCCCAAATTAAAATGTTACCTGTTGATGATCCTGCTCCCATCTATCATTGGAAAATGAGTTTTTATATCCTAATTCTTTTATGTATAGCATTACTCTAGGAAAATAGGACTAGGAAAGAGGCTAATTGAGAACAATGTTTAACAAAAACTAACTAATCTCAAATGGAGCATGAGTATGTGTATGTTTGAACATTTTCTATTATTGTTTGCTATAACTCATTATACATATGTATTGAAAGTTTGAAACTAACTGCTCAACGACAAATCATCTTCTTGGAATACATCTGGTATTCAAAGAATTTCTTATGATTTTAAAATTTTCAATGAAAGAATCTGTAGTTACAATGAAATTTGGGAACATAATGAACATAAGTGGGGTTCTACTACTATAAAACAGGGAGAGAAATGGACATTGGTACTGAAACATCATCAGCAAAGCTTGTATGATCCCTTGTCGAAGTAGAATTGCTAGCAAATGTATACCCCACACCCAATCCGCCATAGGGTAGAAATGCATTCTCACATCTCTGAAACACTCTAGCAAGTGAAGCTGCTTTCCGTCGTGCTCGCTTTGTTCCTGTGAAGAGCAGGGTTTGAAGTAATCCAGCCAAAGCTGGCGCTCTAATCACCTTTTGAATTGCAGAAGCGCCGCCGCTCCTGCACAACTCCAGCAACACTGCAACTGCATTCTCTTTACCTCGTGCTGTTCCACAGCGCATCATTCCTATCAACCCACCTACTGCTGCTTCCTCCATTACCACTGCTTTTGCCCCAACGGACTGACGAACAATCAATGCAAGGGCACCAGCTGCTTCCTCGGAAACTCCTTCATTCCCCAAAGCGCTGACTAAAGCTGTTACTGCTCCCGCCTCTATAATTCTCACACAATTCTCAGTGTGGGTGGAAAGATTGAATAATGCTGTTACAGCATCCTTCTTTCCTCTTGGGGTCCCTTCTTGCAAAAGACCTGCCAATGCTTCAACAGCTTGCACATTATCTGCAATTCTCTTTTTATAGTCATGGACAACAGAAAGGCTGAACAATGTTGCAGCAGCATTTTCCTTTGCCTCTGTTGTGTGCCCAAATCTCAGCACCTCAACTATTGATCCCAGACACCCTTCCTCATCCATGATCCGGCTTTTATTTTTGTCGAAAATGGATAGGTTAAGCAATGCAGTAATGGAATTCTCCTGTGCAACAGCATTAGGAGACGACAATAAGTTTCGAAGATAGGGAATTGCCCCTGCTTCTGCAATGAAAGCACGGTTTTCTTTTCCAGTTTTTGCTAGCAATCGTATCTCTTGAGCAGCTATAGTCTTCGCAGGTTGTGAACCATCAGCTAGCTGCTGAATAAGAAGTGTTGATGTAGCTCTGTTGGCCTCAAGAACAGCTCTGGATGGACAAGCTGATGCAAATGTTTCAGCCGATGCATCGACAACCTCTGTTGGATCATAGGGTATACCATTTGCAGTGCACCACTGCATGATCAAGTTCCTAAGAGCATGATTAGGAACAAGGCGGTTGTGGGCAAGCATTTGCCCCGTTTTCGGACAAGTACAATGCCCTTCCTCCATCCACCTCGATATAGACTTCCGATCATAAGTTTGTCCGGTCGATATTATCACAGGGTCGCACATCAAATCCAACAATATCGGACAGCAAAAGTCCTTTGGAGTAGTCAGAAAAGTTTCAGCGATTTCTTGAGTAATCAATCTCTTCTTAACCTTCTTCTGATTACCATTTTCCATATCAAGCTCATCTTCCTCAATTCCAAAGAGCAAAAACCTGCAATACAGCGTCATTGCCACCAAACCATTAAGCACAGAAATCGTCGGCTCAACATCACCCTCATGATTAATAATCTGCTCCTCCAAGGATTCAATTTCATCCCTACAACGGCTAGCATCCGAAATCTTCAATTTATCCACAAAGAAAGCTTTTAATTCATGCGAATTAGGAATCCTACCATTCTCAAACTCATCAAGGAAGGAAAAGAACCTTATCCTAAGGGCATCATCATTCTTATCTACAAACAGTTTAGCATTCCTACCCTGTTTCCTCAACAATTCAACATGTTCCCTAACATCATCAATCAATTCAACTTCTTTAACGGGAAAAACATCCAAAAGGGTCGAAATTTCTTGGTTCAAATCGTGGAAATGACCTGAAATTGAATGGTTATGAAGCAAAAGCCACAGCTTACTCGATTGCGCACAATAATCCAAAAGAATCTTGGACCGATAAAGAAGCAGATATAGCTCCTTCAAGCATAGCACTACAGTGGGAGACGGCAAACTCAATTTTAGGGAATCCTTCAAACATTCCAACAGGAGTTGAAAAACTTCAATTTTTCGAACAAGAGACCGCGAATTCTTGCGCTGGAAAGGGAACCGGTGATCGGAGAAACACGACACAAGTTCACCGGCGACAGAGATGAGGGTCTGGACAAGCGCCACGTCGCTGAGGTCAATCGATGCGAGGAACGTCTCGATCGACGGCAACCGGCGCCGCCGCAGCGACGAGAATATAGCACCAGAAGCCATGTTGATTTTCTAGGGTTTTCTGAAATTCGAATAATCCAAGAAGGGAATAACAAAATCTTCCACAACCCAGACAATAATTTGAAGAATTAAGCAATTTCCCCAAAGAAAGTAAGGAATTTGATGACGTTTTGAATAGGTAATGAAATATGTGAAATTATATCGGAAAATGATTTATTTTGTCTCGAAGTTCAAACGGCATAGCATGTGTTTTGTTGTTATTTGGTGGAAAAGTTAGAATCTTTAATGGGTTTTATTATTATTATGAAGAAGAAAGAAAGCAACACGGAATTGCTAAGTGATAAGAACACGATAGGATTATAGTATTTAATGATTCGGCTGTGAACCCGCGTATGAATGAGAAATAAAAAAGTGGAAAAGGGTTCTGAATTTCCAAAGACTTAGTTGTTTTTTGTAATAAAACTTTCTCTCTGGAAATTTCAATGAAGCCGTCGTTAAAATGACCTTGCTCCAAAGTTTGACTGTAGATTATGGTCCATTTGTTTTTGTTTTCTTTTTTCCAATTTTAACTGCTGTAACAGTAAGATGGAAAGATAAAGAGAATAAATGTTTGATAGAGAGTTGGGTTTTTACATTATTACGAAATAAAACTTGATTTGCAAGTTGAGTTTTAGATAATAATGAATAGAAATGAAAGACTTCAGAGTCATCTCATAATCGTGTATTTTATCGAACATTTCATTTATATTTCTTCCTCTCTCAAATTGAACTTGCAAACCATTCCTAAAAAATTTGAAATTTACAATTTTGGATTATTGATTGATGAGGAAATAGGGTCATGTCAAGTTTAGGGAAATAAGGCCTAAATGGGGAATGACAAAATTTAGGAAACTTTGATGGTTGCCTTTGTGTTAGTGTTGTTTTTGGTTTGGACTTTATTAGTAAGCTGAAATATTGTGTTATGATATGATGTACTTTTGATGCTCCTATCTATTTGTTGCTTTTATTGGCTTTGGCGTGTGACTTGACTCTAGCCCCATTCTACTCTCCTTTCCATTCAATCCATTGTCTTTGTTCTTTACAGTAATAATCTGTAATGTCGCAAATCTTTATTTTTATTTACTATCAACAACATTCCTAAAATAAAAATATTGCTTAAACAAAGATAATTTTTATCTGAGATTGGGTGAATCCCATTCAAAACAAAATAAAATCAGAGAGACTTCATCATTGACTCTTAACTTCGAAGAGTCTTTACTTTGTTGAGTGACAATGTCCTTAATTGGAATTTGAGAAGTTGATTTTTAACATGTTTATTATATATTAAGGAAGAGGCTAGGAATTTAGGGTTGAGCGTGGGCCGGGTTAAGGCTTGTCCTTATTCGATATTAAATGTTGTTGGGCCATTTTTCTGAACTCGGACCCGGTCTTAGACCCGGAGTTAACCCGACCTTAAATATTTACAGGGTCAGCCTTTAAACCCGGATCCAATTAAATATAACGTATACTCATTTTACATAAAATCTTATAAATATTATTTATTATTGTGAATATGTAGTTTGACATATAAAATAATATATGTGTATATATTATTAAACATGTATATATGATAAAAAATTAGAGAATCAATGATATTTTCGATGAAAAAAATATCATTACTCTGTATATATTTGAACTCAGACACATACAAACATCATCAGTGAGTGTCCATGAGACGGGTCGGGACGAGTCATGTTTGGTCTCTACCTAACCCTAAATATTGACTAGGTCTAATTTTTGAACTCGAACCCGACTCAAGACTCGATGAGACTCGACCCTTTTCAGGTTCGATTATGATCAGACCATATCGGATGAACGAGTAGGATCGAATCCTACTCACCCCTAGCTAGGATAATGATAATGAATTCTCCGAACACATTCAGTTTTCAACTATAAGTACTAACACACTGGTTCAATCAATAACCAAGTACTAATTAAAATGGATAATATATAATTAATTTTTTTGAATGAATTAATAGTAACCATGCTACCAACAATTACAAGCTTTAAGATTCAAATCTTTAATGTCTTATTTTGAGAATCATGAAATTTTGTTATACATGATTTTGACCGGTATGATACAATATCATTTTGACCGGTTTAATTGTATCTCCTATATAATTATTGTATGATAATATTCACTATTTTCACTGATTTCTAGTAAACTATGAATAGAATAGAGTATAATATTTTTGACTTTATTTGTAGTATTTTTCATTCTCAAATTATAAACTAATGTTTATTATACACTTTATGTAGGTTGAAATATGTTATTATATGAAGTCTTATATTATAGACTAGAATGTCAATGTTATATATTAAACTCACGTCCATTGTTATAATGTGCTTCAAGTAGAAACACTTTATGAGCACTTGGACCCATGAATGTGCTAGAGATTGAAATACTTCTCTAATAATATTGTTTTGGTGGCCGCTCGACGCTCATAGATACGTAGACAAATTGACTGAACCAGTTATTAAACTCTCTTGTCTTCTTCTATTCTATGCAACTTATTTAATTACTTATGACTAATACTAGACAACAATCGCTTCCGCTCCACCAACCCTCAAACGCAAACTTCAAACATTTGATTAAATATTTCCCTTTGATGGTTGCATTAATTTTAAATGTTCAAATTGCAATCATTTTAGTCAACCGTGTGATCTGCATAGCCGGCTAAAATTATTTGATTCACTTGATTATAGAGCAAGTGGATTATAGATATATGAGTGCATGCTAGCTAGTTTTGAATATCTCACTGAATAACAAAATTATTTACTATACAAATCTCATATGGACAAAAAGACTTAAAGGAGACATATTCTCCACCGATTAAAAAAACTACGTCCTATAGTAATTATGACGTGCATGGATGATATTATCCTTGATCATAGTTTTCATTTAAACTTTGATATTTTATATCCTTGTTTCTACCACTTCGACCATGCAATGAATTGTGCGTCTCTGTCTTCATTTACCTGCTTTATTGTTTGCCAAGTGGCAAATGGTGTAGTAATATTTGTAAGGATTTATACATAATAAGTGTATTATCCATCATTTATTATATTATTTTTATTTAAGATTCAATAATAATAAAATATGAATGATGAATAATGCATAATAATAATATGTAAATTTATTATATTTTCATTGTATACATTTTTTTGTGGGAATTTTAACTCCCCATTAATGTGTTGGATTGCTAAATATAAATTGTCTTACCATAGGTAATATCAAACAACTGATACTATATATATCCCTAAAATTAAATTATGTATTTATTGTTCATTCCATTTTCCAATAAAATTTTCACTTTCTTCATAATAATGAATAGAAATGAGTAATTTTGAAATGTTTATATATTTTTTTGATAACTTTGAGGGTGGCATATAATTTAATAGAAGTGAATATGCATGTAAACAATAGACTTATTAGCTATGTAACTTTTACCAACTTTTTTTTTAATGTTTGAATTAGTAGTACATAAAAATGATTTCTAATTAAGACATAATAGTTTACCGGAAAGAAAGTAAAAACTTGTGGAAGACAAGTTGGGATCCTCTCTATTACTAAATTATCATCGTGAGATTCAAAATGATTTGGAAATTTTAAAAATATTTTAATTAAAAATAATATAAAATCTGAACCGTTAAAAAAATTTAAATGACACATGTATTTATTTTTGGCTAAACCGGAGGTCCAGGATCCATTTCGGTGGAAGACCTTATACGTACATACTTAAATACAAATAAATAAGTAACATAATCAATCCTACCCTTTCCATGAGCTGGAATCTACAAATTCTTTGTGGCTGTTTTTGTGTTTATTAAAAGGACCGACCACGTAAATTTAAAACCATTGACAAAATCTTAATTACCTATCCCATGAAGAAAGGCCAACGTAGTCAACACTTTTGTATAGCTCCTTTCAGTATGAATTGAAGAATACAATTATTTCAACAAAGTCATTCATTCTAATATGTTCCCCACCATGAAGGAGGGTGTTGCTAAATACTACTTATAGTTAACATGATCCATGCCGCATATATTGACTGTTGCTAAATACTAATTAATAGTTAAACAAGAATACTGTGTTTTAAAAAAATGTCAATCAATCAAACTTTATAAAATAATATAAAAATATTAATTTTTGTTTTTATAATTTTTAATCGAATGAAACTTTATGCGGAGACACAAAATGAGACAAAAGTTATTTAACCTCATTTGTTAGGGTCGAAGATAAAAAGTTAGAATAAGATGAATGCACATTGAAAAATTACTAGTTTTTGAAATAATAAATTTGTAATATCTAAAAACAGTTGTTTTTCTAAATCTTTTATCCCCAAAACCCCAATATTTGGGGTTGACTTCAACATTAATTGTTGCAAATCAAACATAAACATAACATTTCTGCCCCTTAAAATTGTTTTTGAAAATATTGCCTATGCACTGTTCCTCTGTAATTGATCCAACATCTTTGGGCCACTAGCCCAACAATCAAAGTTATTCATTCAACAGTGTGACTCTAGTATAACAGTTTTACATAATTCTACTCACATAATTTGCGATAGTACTGAGAAAAATAATCAAATGTCATTATATAAAGGGCACAAAACATAATCAAATGTCTATATAGTTTCTGTCATTATATAATAAAGACATAAACGGAAGTCACAAGTTATCATATTCAATGGAAGAAGAAAATATACATAACAGTAAAAGAAACCCGCCAGGAGGATACAAGTACCATTTCACACAAACCAAAACTCCAAAACATCACACGATTACTCATAAAACCTCAACATCACAACAAAAGTAATTATATTCACCATTCCACAGGATCATATCATGGTTCCACTCACCAATCCCCCTCCAACAACAAAACTCACCCACATTAACCCTACCTTGTAACTCACGTAACCTGCAGAAATTTCTACCGGCAATGCACTATCACTCTCTTCACCACCACCAACACTGCTACTACTATCATCTGTAGATGACGAATTCATTTTATGTAAACCCCCTTTCTTCGCTGCAACCGGTGCCAGTGCCGGAGCTTTACTAGGAAGCACGAGATCAAGAGGAAGTAGCACCTTGTCCACCTAAACATTATAGACACCATATTGTGATAAGTTGTTTTTCAACGTTGAAATGATGTTAAGAGTGAAAACAAAATATAAAAGCGAAATTGTTTTTATAATAGGACTTACCTGATATATAGCAAGCTTGCTGTCGGTGTAGACAGCACCGGTGATGGTGGCATTGACAGCGCCGGTTGCAATGCTGACTTGGTTGCCACCAAAGGTGGTGACATTGAGTTGAAGTCTCTGAGCGTCATTACCGGCTTGTGTCTGAACCGGGTTGGAGAGGGTGTCAAAGTTTGAGATTGAAATGAAGGAAGAAAGGGTGTGGAACTGAAGAAGCTCCACCTTTTGTCTATCACTTAGGGAGTTCAAAAACCCTGCTTTGAGTTTTGAGAAGGCACTGTCCTCTGGTGCAAAAATTGTTAACCCTCCTGAGCCTGATGTTAGAAGCTGTGAGTTTAACTGGTTGATGAGTTGTGTGGTTTTCAGAAGGCGAATGAGGACTGAGAACCTTTTGGCCTTTCCCAGGATACTGATTATATCAATGGTGGGAGATTTTGGGATAATAGTGGCTGTGGGGGCTGAACTTGGTGTCACTGGTACTATGGGATTTGTGTTGAATCCTGGAGCCGGTGCCATGGCGGCCGGTGGAGACAGAGGAGATAGTTGTGGTAGTGGTGGTGATGATAATGGTGAGACTGGAGATGATGTTGTTGGGGATTGAATTGGTGAGAGTTGAGCTGAAGTTGTGGTAGTGTACAAGGAAATGAGTGCAAATATTAGAAGTGTAGAGGAAAAGTGAGTTTCTTGCATTGTTCTCATTTTTAGGATCGAAGGAGTGTTTGTGTTGAGATGGTTTTGCAAATGGTAATGCCAAGTTTAGTGTTAGAGCTTTGGAGACGTTGTGTATTGGTGTGAAAGAAGAGGGTGAAGGGGCTGCCTTTTATTTAGGAGGGTTGGAAGAGAAATGATTGGTTAATTAGGTGAAGTGTGTAGTTAGAAAGATACCCTGGGTTTCTAATTAACTATCTGTGAACAAATCTTCTTTACTTGTCATGGAAAGGTGGTGCATCATGGCTTGAGATTTGAGAGTGATAACACAAATTCATCATGATTGTACATGCATGAAAGTAGCTATTTGCTCTCATGTCATTGTTAGGTTGCAAATATGGTGGAACAAGGTAAGGGAGGCTAGGGCTTATTACTTGAATAAGATCACCTGTCCCAAAAACATGTATCTAACCTGATTTTTCTAATAAAATTTTGTCACCTAATAAAAATTAACATGTATGTTTCTCACTAATCAATTTTTTTAACAGGTGTCACAATTTCATTAGATTGAGACATAGTTGAGGACAATAACATGACAACTGATTTATATTATATTCTTATTACTTATCCTATAAGTGTATAACATATCTGATTATACTCTTTTATCAACACCAGAGACTTTTTAACAAATCTATTTTAGTTTAACAAGTTAAACTTTAATTCATTTAAAATACACCTTAACCTATTTAATTATATTAGTATTCATATTATACTATTTTTAAATAAACGTTTAAATAGTTTAAAAAAACTTTTAAGCATGAACCTAGATTTCAATTTTAAATAGGTAGATATGTTACACCTATAAACTTGATTTGTTTAAGGTAAAATATAATCTATTTTCACCATTGATTAAAATAAATGGGACACACATAACATAACATGAAAATATACTCGAAGGGGGTGAATGGATATGTATACAGGTTTACTGGTTTGGTAGTTTCCATGAAGAGGATGAAAAAGAAATGAAATATATTAGTTAGCATTTGTCTAAAAGAAGTTTAGTTAAAGATGGAAGGCCTAATCCTATAACTCAGACCTAATCTAAGATTAGATGTCTCAACATCTCTCCTATGCCAATCAGTATCGTATGATTAGGGATCTAATTGGATGGTGAAATTAAGAATAGTGTTTTAAAAATTTAATTTCAATTCCAATCATGATAGAATTGTTATCAGTTCAAAATTATAAACTTTATATTTGATAGAATTAGAGCGTGAAATTATAATCATAATTTCGACATCTTAGAATTAATGGGGGCAATGGCTGTAGTTTGATGGTGGTGGAAGTGTTAGTGTTGGCATTTTTCATGATGTTGGATAAATATTTCAAAGTGGATAAGTGTGTCTAACACAACATTAGTAAAACAAGAAGTGTTTGTTGAGAAGTATATTCTACACCATCTACCTCCCATCCTTATAAATAGTTTAAATATTTATTGGTTTATATATATATAACCTGTGAGCAACAAATTCAATTCCTAGAGTATGTAAACTAAATAATAATGTTTTACCTCCCTGTTTTTAGAAAGGATAAAGGCTAGGAATTATCTTTTAACACCAATAAAAGTGATATAATCTGATAAAAAATAAAGCCTCATCAGTTTTGAAATTATTTATGTGATGTAAAGAGCTAAGGTTATTGTGCACTTGTAAAGGACATTTGGTTATCTCAAGATGAAATAGCCTTGACAAAAAGGTTGAGTTAAATTCGTGTTAGTAGTTTTTCTTTAGTAGGTGTTGTCATGTAGATTGATCATCTACTAAAATAAAAACTTGATTGTTGTTGTTTGTATATCTATTTATGAACTGTTATTTGTCAAAGAAACTTGTTTATTCCATTACCGCACTAGTGCCCCGTTACTTAAATAAATCAGCAATTCATAATCTGATCAACTATATAGTACAAAAGTTACTAACCTTATTTTCGCGGAATTACTATTATTTATACATCTTTCTGAGTAATATGCTTCCCCGAGACCTCTGCCCCAACAAATAAAAGCAGCAATTACTCTATGCTATCATTGAAAGCATAAAATTAAGCAAAACAATCATATATTCTTTGTTTTTGACAATAAACAATAGTACATATTTTTTTATTTAATGAAAAAACAGGAAAGGAACGAAAATGTTCACAAACAAAGATTTCTCCTAGATAACACACACATCAACATAAAGAAAGGTCCACATTCCACAAAAATAGCATGCTTTGTTCTGAAAATGCTGTTCAACATGAAAATGTTGCTGCTGCAGCAAACAGAGCAGTTCCAAGGGACACAAACGTTGTTCCATGAACATTGCTAAGTAAACTGATAGCACCAGAGCTGTTCTTACTTGTCTCACCTTGATCATCATCTTCATCAGCAGAAGAGTTCTCCTTATCAGCTTTCGGCGCCTTCGCAAGTGAAGGCGCTAGAGCAATACTCTTAGGCTTAGAGAAGTCCAAAGGAATAAGCACTTTATCCACATGATATATAGCAAGTGTCTTATCAGTGTACACAATGCCTGTAACAGTGGCATTTACCACCCCACTTGAGATATTCACACTGTTTCCATAAGCAGTAACATTTAACTGAAACCCTCTGGGGCTATCACTAGCCAGTGTCAAAACTGGGTTGCTGAGAGAATCAAAGTTTGAACTTGACACATAAACAGGTATAACATGGAATTGAATAAGTTCCTTTTGTTGTCTCTCTCCCAAGGAGTTGAAGAACCCTGCTTTTAGTTGTGAGAAGGCACCATCATCTGGTGATAGAATTGTTAAGCCTCCAGATTTTGTTGTTACTAGTTGTGCATTGACTTGGTTGATGATTTGGGTGGTTTTTAGTAACCGGATTAGAGTGTTGAATGATTTCGCTTTTCTTAGGATTTTGATGATGTCTTGGCTTCCAGAATCTGATGAGGGTGATTGTGGTAATGATGGGACTAATGGTTTTGTTGGTGCTGGAGCTGGTGTGGTTGGGGCAGGGTTTTTTTCAGGGGCTTTTTTTGGTGCTGAGGCTGGTGATTGAGCTAAAGTGGTGGTTGAAAATATAAGGGGAAGTAGTAGGAGTGATAAGAAGAGAATTTGATTCATATTCTTATTGGTAAGAAGAGAATTTGATTCACTTAATTGTTATTGCAAGGAGTGTTTGACGTGTAGTATATCTAATTGGGTAGATAAGTTTTATAGATGCTGGGTGAATTATGGGTAGGTACAAGGTTTAGTTATGAAAATAATTTATTGTTTATTTTGTGAGGGGATGTCTTAATCTGTTATGGAGATCAAGGTGGTGCATCAAGATTCAGGACAGGTAATGGTGATTCAGAAGTGGATTTGGCTACTGTAAGGCATTGCAATTTGCTTTGATATGCAGGGAAAATTGAATGATAAGTGACAACTCAATTGTTTGTGATATGATAAAATGCACATTATTGATGAAAAGGAAGTACCTCTCCTCCCACGGGTACCTAGTGTGAGTATCGGATATTTTTGTCTCTCTAGATATGATATAAGATAATATATATATATATATATATGTAGATTTGTCTAAAAAGATTTTCACACTCACTTCTATATTTATAATTAATTGATGAGTTTACATGTATATACAGAAAGAATGTATGTATGAGTTTTATAAATAAAAAATAACCAGAAATAAGAAGAAATTAAAATCTGGAAGGGTTGGGGAGGTGTAAGAAAGGAAAGAAACCGAGATTGCCACATCAGCTCCTTCGTTTGCTTACACACAAGTACTTTCCCAAAAACAAAAAAGAAATAATTCAATTTCCGCATAAGATTCCATCACCTTCTTCTTCTGCTTCATTCTTCTGTCTAGGGCTAGTGTGGGTATTTTCATAGAAACAGAACCATGAATATCTTCAGGCTCGCCGGTGATATGACTCATCTTCTCAGTATTATTGTTCTCCTCCTCAAAATCTACGCCACCAAATCATGCTCAGGTCAGGTCTCATTTCCCCTTTCCTTCTTTATTTTTACTATTTTTTATTTCTCACACATTCATTCACCAATTAAATGCTTCGTTCAAATTCTAGAAATAGTTTATATTCTTTTTATTTATATTATTTTTTGGGTTTTAGGGATTTCTCTGAAAACTCAAGAGCTATATGCATTGGTGTTTCTGGCACGGTATTTGGATTTGTTCACTGACTTCATCTCAGTATACAACACCATCATGAAGGTGGTATTCATAGCAAGCTCTTTGGCCATTGTGTGGTGCATGCGTCTTCACCCTCTTGTCAAGAGAAGTTATGATAAGGAACTCGATACTTTCCGCCATTATTTTCTTATCGGAGGCACTTTTGTTCTCGCTCTTGTTTTGAATGAGAAGTTCACCCTTCAAGAGGTACATACAACGCTCTTTTACTCCTCACCCTGTCACCTTTTATAATTTATTATATTTCTGATTTTCGATCGTTCTGCATTTCCCCCATTATTTACTTTCTCTGCTATGCATGTTAAATTTTTGTTGTTGATTAGATACTGAGTTATGTTGCTATTTAATTTGTTTTTAACTAAGTTCAATGTACATGGATGAGAATTTGGATGAAAAGACACCGTAGACGTGATAGGATTCGGAATTAAATTAGTAATTGAATTCAACTTTGGCAATTGAATTACCAACAGTAGTGCAGTCATATGCCGTGCCTCGAGTTTGTTACCTACACGGCTGCAGCATGCTCGAAGGGATGGCCAAGCTTCTTGCTATTAGGGATCTTTCGAAGCTTGCTGCTTCTGGAATTTTTAGATATATCATTATATGACACTCGAATACTTCTTCGCTTGTGAGGGTAAGGTTGCATACATCTACCCTCCCCGGATCCCACTAGCCTCGTGCATTGGGTTGCCGCCCATTATATGACACAACGAAGTGAGGAGTACACAAAACAATTGATAGTCAAAATCCTTATCCATCGCTCATCTAGGCATTGAATTGCAATCAGTTGGATTGATGCAATTTTAATGCTAATGCTTGGAGAGAAAACGGGATAACTTAATTTGAGTTAAACTATCTCATAAGAATTCATGTCTAAATGTCATACACTTCGTTGATAGTTTAAAGCATTCAATGTTAAAATGTCACCTATGGCCTTCATAAATGGTTAACTGAGAACGGCTAAAAGCCATATAAAATGGTAAAAGGTAGGCCAGCATAGTGAGTGATGAAACTTCTGAGGATATGATATCTATATCCTTATGGAATCTGCTGTGTGTGTAACTGGTCTTTCCTTCATATTATTTTTCAGTTAATTGTTGCAAATCTCAAAGAAAACCTGTCATTTGGTTTCAAATGTTCTTCCTATCCAATAATATATTGCCTGTTGATTGATATTATCAGTCTGGATTTTTAAGTTGTGTGCATTACATGTTAGTTTTATATAATTCTGTTACACATTGTAACATCATGAATATACATGCTGACTTTATTTGAATTTATTGTAGATCTTGTGGGCATTTTCAATATACTTGGAGGCAGTTGCAATACTGCCCCAGTTGGTTTTGTTGCAACGAAGTGGAAATGTGGACAATTTGACAGGGCAATATGTATTCTTTCTTGGGTGTGTACACTTTTGTTTATTTTAGTTTCACTTTTAAGATATGCGTTTATGTTTTTGCTTGCTTATACCATGAACATATTCACCTTTGTGTTGGTCGTTAGCTGATAGTTCCGAGGTATTGGGATATTTTCTACTCACGGTTTAGAGTCGCAATGATGTGTTATGGATTGTACCTCTGCTTGATTAGTTCATGGTCGCCCATTTTCATAATTTTTTGATGTTACCTGATTTGCAAATGCTGTTTATTGGGCTGGATAGGCATTTTTTTGTTTTTGCATATGTATATATACTGACCCATTCTTGAACTACAGTGCATATCGTGCATTTTACATTCTGAACTGGATATACCGCTATCTGACTGAGCCGCGTTTTACTCGATGGATAGGTAATAAATGCTGAAATCGAGAACTACTTTTGAAACTATGTGTGTACCCTGTTAATAATCTGACTTCTTTCTTGCTTTTTTATAGCTTGCGTGTCTGGCATTGTCCAGACAGGTATATATGCAGATTTCTTCTACTATTACTTCATCAGGTATATATGCAGATTTCTTCTACTATCTACTATTAAGTTCAGTATGTTTCTGCTTTGCTGATATAACAAAGAGGTAATATCAGGAATATTGCTTTGCAGCTGGAAGAACAATTCAAAACTAAAGTTGCCTGCTTGAATTAACTAAAGGTTGTTTTGGAGTTTGAACTTGTTTGAGATAAATCAATGCTGGATTTGTATATAGCGTGGTTTGGACCAATGTTAGTTAGAGAAAGATGAGATTCATGAGTGGGGGTAAGTGGGTTTTAACTTCTGATGAATTGGCTTTTAGCACATCTCATAGCAACTCAAGATTAGGTTAAATGCAAGTGTTATGATATATTTGGTATATTGATATCTCCTTTGCATATTTTATTTTTACTATTTGTAGGTAAAGTAGCTGATTTTACTTAAGATTAGAAATTATTATGATTGCTCTAAAAAATATACACTTTCTACCTTTCATATGGTACCTAAATTATAAATTTGATACTTTTCAAACATGTGGATTGCATAGTCAACATAGTTCATCCAATTTTTTAAATGTAATCTACACACTTCTAAAGTGTGTTTGTAAATTGGTTTTTGAAAAGTAATAAAAGGAAATGAAAAACTTGAAAACCATGAAGTACATGTGCGAACTTTGTGGTATGAGTTTGAATTTTGAAGTCTTCCACTCGTAAATATTTAATAATCATTGTTTAGGCACTAAATTTGTTTAAGGAATTGCAGCCCAATAGGATAAAAATACATTTTTAGAATGACATGATAAACAGCTCTTGTATAGTTCTACGTGATGCTACTCTATATGTCATATAAAGACACCAAGAATAAAATATGAAAAACATATATACAATTCAGTAAGAAGTTTAGTAGCACATGGGTCATGAGCATTTTTGCATTTACTTTAGTTAATCCTAGTTAGACTTTTCTCCGAATTAAAAAAATACAATGCTCTGGAAGAATAAGATAAGCAACATGATAAAAAAATTATCTTGTTCAATAAACTCTATTTGGATTATAACAAGACTAATAAGATGCTAGTTTATGTGTAAAATGTTTCACCTTGATTGCATTTTAAACAATGAAATAGAATGGAGCATATTCTCAACGTATATTTACTCTCAAGATTTATAGAAAGTAAATTGAGTATTTTTAATGTGTTTCTATGCATCAATTTATCCTTTATATGTTATCTCCATTGCTACATGATGGATTTTACTCTTATTATAAATTGTGGGAATACAAAATCAATAATCAGAGTGGCGCAGCGGAAGCGTGGTGGGCCCATAACCCACAGGTCCCAGGATCGAAACCTGGCTCTGATAACTCAGTGCAGCTTCCTCTCAATTTTTTTTCCGAATTTTCTTCAACTTTCCAACTGCTTAAATCAGTTAAATGTGTATGTTTTGTAATATAAGTAGTCTGAAAAGATTAATTAAGTGCATGTTTCATTTTACATAATTACTTTTAAATGATGTAATTGTGGTTTGAATATTGTGACATGTTTGACAGTTTAATAGAATCTCATTTGGAGTCTCATATATCCCCACTTGCCTTTGAAGTTTTTTTTAATTATATATGGTCGTAATTTGTCATATTTATCCCATGTATAATGCATAAATGTTTATATGATTTTTTGTCCAGTACGTAAATATTGTACTGGTATATCTTTGTCTTGATTACCTACAATTTCTGGATTTGCCGCTGCCTCTACAGTCACAATACCAAAAATGGAAAAATATAGTATTTACCCTTGTTTGAAATTTCCTAAAAAATTGAATTAAGAATAAAACATCCACATATATTTGAAGAGTTTAATATTATAAAAAATTATTGTCAGTATATCATTCAACATTTAAGTATATAAATTTTAATTCAATATTAAAATTGTTAACACATAAGTTTTTTTTTATCGGCAAATGTTAGTATGTTAGTATTTTTGTTGTAGACGAGACTCGAACCTTCGACTTCCATCACTTCATTCCTTCTCTTTAATCATCAACCCCACCTTATAACTCATTTTCTTTTTGAAAATTTGTTATTTGTGAGACTAAAATCCACAATTTCATTCACCTTATTCCTTAAGTCTTCCATCTTAACCATCAGACTACCTTATAACTTCATGTTAACACATAAGTTAATGATTATGTATGGACAATATAGAATTTCTTAGATTATCATACACTTTATGTCACTTTTTTTACACTTAAAACAAATATAAATTATGCTTGTTTGAAGTGACATGCACCAAACATTATCCTTATCGTTGAACAAAAATGTCAAAAGAAGAAAATGTGATCGAATACTGACAAATTAAAGGTGCAAGTGGTATGCAATGTAATGAGTCAAATGTCATTTTGGTCCAAATTGCCGTCTCAAGAGAGTACAAAATAAATTTTGCTTCAACTAGGACAAAAAACAATGCATATAAATAATAGAAACAAATGAAATGAAGTTGTATAAGTGATCATGGAAAGCAAAGATGTGAAGGTGGTGAGCTTTTGGGTGAGTCCATTTGCTAAAAGGGTTGAGTGGGCTCTAAAACTAAAGGGTGTTGATTATGAGTATATAGAAGAAGATATCTACAACAAGAGTCCTCTTCTTCTAGAACTCAACCCAGTTACTAAGAAGGTTCCTGTTCTTATTCATGACAAGAAACCAATAGTTGAGTCATTTATCATTCTTGAATACATTGATGAAACATGGAAGCAATATCCATTGTTGCCTCAACATCCTTATCAGAGGGCTCTTGCTCGCTTTTGGGCTAATTTTGTTGAACAAAAGGTAAATATATCAAATCCAATGCTTCATTTTTTAAAGAAATATAATATTATTTGGGGCGAATAACTTGCGAACTACAAGTTAGTTTGCTTCCAAGCGAACTAATTTGTAAGTCGTTATATCATATTGTCTTCAATCTCAACCTTTAAAATCTTGACCGGAAAACTATAGTTTAGAAGTCAAATAGTAGAGAAGTCGGTATGGTCCAAACTGACTTCTGTACTATTATGTTTAGAAGTCTGTATGAAAGGAAACGACATCTGTTCAGAAGTCAGTATGGCGGAAAACAACTTATGTTCAGATGTCGGTATAACAAAGAATGATTTCTGTACAAAAGTCGGTATGGCAGGAAAAAACTTATGTTCAGAAGTCAGTATAGTATGAAACAACTTCTGGTTGTTATGTTTAGAAGTCGGTATGACACAAACTAACTTCTACACTAAAGTTGGTATGACTAACACCAACTTTAGACTTTTGGAAGTTGCATTCTCCCATACTGACTTCTAAACTATATTCTCAATGAAACAGTAGCAGATAAACAAAATTTCTCATCCAACTGCAATAAAGCAATTCGCTTCGAGACAAATTAAGTAGCAGTTCGTAAATTGGCAAACACCAAATTATTTTCATAACTAATTTCAATATTTGCTTTGTGTATATATTAGCTTTTAGATAGTGCATGGGTTGCAATGTGTAGCAGCGGGGATGAACAGGAAAAAGCTTTGAAAGTAGCA
The DNA here is from genome assembly GCA_009771035.1 of Lupinus albus. Taxonomy (NCBI): domain Eukaryota; kingdom Viridiplantae; phylum Streptophyta; class Magnoliopsida; order Fabales; family Fabaceae; genus Lupinus; species Lupinus albus. Next base: position 4,884,125 of record CM020005.1, read on the forward strand.
AGAGATGCAATGGAGAAAATAGAAGAAGAGATAAAAGGAAAGAAATTCTTTGGAGGTGAAAATATTGGATACGTTGACATTGCAGTTGGATGGATCTCTTATTGGCTTCCTGTTTTTGAGGAAGTTGGGTCAATGCAGATAATAGATTCATTCAAATATTCAGCCACCACTGCATGGATGAACAATTTTCTTAGCCACCCTTTGATTAAGGAAAGCTTACCCCCAAGAGACAAGATGCTTGATTACTTTCACACTCGAAGAAAGGCATTGTCAAATACTTTTCATGGCTTCTTCAACATTTAAATCGGTTCTGAATATGTCGCAACATTGGTTGTCTAGTAATAGTTCACACCAATTGTAATAGACACGATGTAACCACAACGATAATCACCATTTAAAATTATGGTAATGTAAATCAATGTCAAATTATCTTACTATATTGTCTTAAATTATAATATTTCATAATGGCAAAAAAATAATCTCTTTTCAGTATTGATTTCTTACCATGCAAAATACTTTGCAAAAAAATCAAATAATAAAACAAAAATTTTGTTAACGAGATATTACTACAAATATAGAGTATGAAATTTAAAAATATAATAATCATATGTAATCACATCTTCCCTAGAAGTTAACGGAGTCATTAATTTGAGGTGAATTATAATTGTGGGGAAACTATGGCATATACAGGAAAAATTAATCTGAGGGACCAAAAAGAGTTTTAGCCTTATATCCATTAAAATAGGAAAGAAAACATTCAACTTAAAATCACGGAGAGAAATATGAAAGCTAAATTACATAAAAAATGTCCAATCCCCATAACCCAACCAAGTCTCAACACAGAAAAATCAATGACTTGAGAATTGAAGGATAACAACCGTAAAACAAGAATTCGGACAACCATCAAAAGTCAAAACATTAAACTTAAATACCAGTACTTAACTGTTAACTGAAAAGGCAACTGAAGCGTGGAATAGAAACATAACCGATTGAAGAAAACTGTACCATCAAAGAATGACACAACCATTCTGAACTCGCTTACGAAGTTCTACCTCAGCCCTTCCGAGATCTCCTCTGAATGTCAGAATTTCTTTCTCTGATTTCAATTGAGCGGTCTTCGCCTTCTTCTCAGACTTACATCTGGCAGTTTTTTCTTCTAACAATTGTTGTTCAAGACTTTTAATTACTTCTTCCAAATTCAAAGTAACCTACAAAACAAAGTCATCATTTCAAGCATTAGATATCGATGATAGAGTAGCCAATGAAGTAGCTCGACTAGGAAGTCAGAAGGGTTGGGATTCCGTACTGGATAATAAAAAATATAATTTAATTGAAAATACAATCATTCATTCGAATTATTTTTATTTAAAAGAGTCGGTAATAATTGAAAATGAATGATGAATAATTCAAAAACATTGGAAAAAACTAACACAATTTAATGCGTATACCATTTTCCCAATTTTATATCAGGAATGTTAATATTATGTACTGACAGTCTCATTCATTTTGAAATATTATTACTGGAGATAATTAAAATCACAGACTCATAAAATAACCCGTCTTCTCAAAATGACAATGAAAGTTTACAGGTTCAAAAGAAGAAGGAACGGAAAGACAAACTATTTTAGACCGTGTTTAATCTTTTAGAAAAATATGATTAAAATCAAGGGACATGGAGTGATAAAAATCAAAAGATATAGACTTAAAAAGTAACCATCTCGGAAACACGTTTTAGTTGGTATACTTGGTAATCAAAAGTTTCCTGCATTTGCTTTCCAAAATCCATTATCTCTGTTTCTGATTGTCTCTTCATGAAATCAGCCATTAGACGTTGGTCACGCAACTTAATATCTTCCTCCTGCAGTAAATGAGTGATTTGGTAACATCAAACATTAAGATCGTTTGTTTTAGCCTTTAATTTGACTTTATACAAAAAATCACTTCAAATATTCATACGGTTGTTACGTTGAACAACATAATTTTAACTTAAAAAATTGTTGAAACTTATCTTATAGTGGAAGATCATTTTTTCAACCAAAAACATGGATAGAGAATAAGCTTTTGGTTTAGGTCAATACAAACATGCCAACATTATTATATTCTAAAATATTTGAGAAATAAATAACATCACCAAAATTTGCAAAACCTTTACCTTCAGGACTGTAAATATCTCATTAGAATAAGGACGTCCACCATTCTGTGATATAATCATGTCAACAAAAGAGAGAAGTTTTTTAACTTGTTGAAACTTCTTCTCTTCATCTTTAGTCTTGTTATCAAAAAGCACACAACGATTCTCACATTGAGTAAGAAATTCCTACAAAATTTAAAAATTCAAACTAAGATCAATAAATACAATAATTTTCAAATAAAAGCAGTATAGTTAGGCAAAACTATGATTTAAAAGTAAAATAGTACAGACATCTCATAACTATTTATTTCAAAACTAAAACCATGAACAATTGAACACAATTATCTAATTCACTGATTGAATAATGAATATTACCAAATCACTAGAATAGCCTTCATATTCAAAGGTAAAAAATCTCAAATACAATAAAGTGAAGAAAAAACTGTTAAAGCATTCAAGTGGTACACACAAAGAGAACACCAGACAAAGAAAATAAGGCGTGAAGAACATAATCCATGAACAGTCATATTTATACAACAATAAATTCTATAGAATATAAAAGAAAACCAACATAAACCGAAGATGCTGCAACTAGATTTTATATCTCTCTCTAACTGGAATGGTACGTGAGAGAAACAAAATCGGGATGCATAGAAGTTAAAAAGGCAACGAACAGCACAAGAATCTAGAATAACAAGAAAACATAAGAACAAAAAAAAACAAGCCAATAGTAGCAACTCCAATATAATTTAATAGATCAACAAAATAATTCAACCGAAGAAAAAAGAGTATCAGTTAATCCAAATCGTTATACTCAAATAAACCTGCAAAGGCTGGGGACACTCGGATCCCAAATAATCTTCGAGTGTTGGCTTATCGTCTTCAAGATTATCCCCTCCAGTAAAGATCATGATCATGTAGTTAACAATTTTGTCTCCAAACAAAGCCTGCAAGCGACGTAAAGTAGCAACCTCTTCTTCAGGAAAACGGGCTCCAACAGAGAACACTACGAGGACTGCATGGATCCCATCCTTGGCAAAATCAAAACATTTGACTATTTCCTTCATGATAAACTCAGATCCAGCCAATGAATCAAACAGTCCTACAAAGCTTGTTAAGGTTAGACTGAGAAATGATGAGACTTTTAAGAAGCACATGAAAGAGTAGCAATGCAACAACTATACTTTAGCACTGTGGCTACCCAACTTTCATGGGTACAAAGGAAAATATGCAAATAAATGCAATTGAGTCCCCATCAATAATATTTATGGGAACCTGAAAAACCAATTTTTATAAGGAAATGAGAGGAAAAAAAATTAAGTTCCGGAGTCAGTTACTAATGAGAAAAGTGTTAGTCAGTACGTGGAGTGTCAATGCATTACCTGGAGTGTCAATAACATTCACATGAAGTCCAACACTTAGTTTAGTACTCTGCAATTCACAAGTTTTTGTGACACCAGTGGGGCTAGGCGATGATTTGAAGGCCTTCCTTCCGAGGATGCTATTACCTGTTGCACTCTTGCCGTTGCCTGTACGACCGACTAGGACCAATGTCTTAGCCACATTATTTGAGAAAGGAAGCTCCAAGTCATCAGGAATTGATAATCCACTCATCTTATAAATTTAGGTGACTGCGAAGATAAAAAATATCCTTCTAAACTAATAATATTAGACATTGATGATGGTGGATTGTAATATCTTCACAAAAAATGTTACAAAAAAACAAGTTCCCAAATATAAGGAAATTACCAATCACAAGCTTTGCTAATATAAGTTTGTACCAATTACAGACTAGTCATCTTTTACTAATCAAGTTTAGATATAAAGAAGCTAAAATTTGGACTTTTGAAGACAGTCTGCATTGGCTCTAATTTATTAACAGAAAAAAGAAGCTTCGGACAAGAATCAATACAACCTACAATCTATAAAAACGTTTGAAGAACATGAAATGAGGTAAACATACTAACATAGTACTATATTGTTTTAAAATGCATGATCAAAATGCAAATGTATCATTCACAAATTTGTTTTGGCAAAAATTTGTATTGCCATGTGAATTGCGATGAACTGAAAACAGAAAGAAGAAGTCTTGAAATGGAAAAAATTTAACACAAAAAATGACAATATGAAGACAACAAGACAAATAACAAGATGGAGAGAAAAATACAGTGATCAGATGAATATATCTGTCGTTGTAAGAAATATTTTTCTTCTCTATCGACGAAGTGGAGCAGGGATTGCTTGAGAAAGTAGAAACCCAATGAACACGGTAACTGATATGTAAGAGTTTGAGAGAAGGGGGTGAGTTTTAAGTTTTTCGATAAATATTGGCATTAATTACTATGGGTAAAAAGATTTGGCTTACTTAGACTTTTCTTATTTTTCTCGGTAATTGGTTTGGTCAGAATTTTTTTGGTATAATCAAGTGCCTACATTCACTCACAGAAATCGAAGGGTCCTTGGAGGGGACACTATTTGATATCTTCACATTGCACTTGGATGTACTTCTTACTGTCTTAGTGTCTTTCCTACCTAGACAGTGAAATTAAAGTGTTATCATCTTTTAAGTAAAAAAGATAAAAGTGATATTGCATCTTTCATTTTTTTTGATTTTTTTGTGTACTTGTGGTTTGTTCTATGCAAATAATTGAAACTTTTATTCTCCTAAATAATTGAAACTTTTACCTTTTAAGAGTGACAACTTCCTGTAATAGGAGTCTGATTCAATTTTCTCGAGGACAACTAGCATGTTGCTTCCATGAGACAAAGTGCTTGATCACTACCACTGTCGTTGACCTAGAAAGTAAAGTTGTCTTCATATTTTCTTGGCTGATCGATGTTTAGATCTGTATATTATATGTTTGTTAAGGCAGAGGAAAATTCTTGTCCAAAAGACAATTCAATATACTTGGATTGACAAAGTTGGACTAGGATTGAGTTGAGTCTCTAGCATTTTTAGTCTTATATTGTCAAATAAACTCCAAACTTCTTGTCCAGATCATTGAAGAGTGCATCAACTTCTATATGTGATGGTCATCCTCAACCCATGGTTGGTTTGGTTCCTATTTAAATTAATTTTACACAACAATATATATTGAAGTTTAATTATGTTTTTTTTTTTTTTTGTTAGATTTTTAAAATATTTTTCATGAGTCTTTGATGGTTCATAAGAACCCTTTAATTATGACATTGACATGAAGTCTTTGTGATAGATGAAGAGATTGAAGAATATCTGGTTCCATTGCGGTATCTGGTTGACTTTCGGATTGTCTTTGTTCTCACCTCTTCGCCTTTCCTTTATGTGTTCCTTAATGATTAGAAACTCCGTTTCTTCTCTTCTCTATATGACACTGCACTTTCCTTTAATGCAGTCACTAATACTTTGAATTCTCTCTTTGTGTTTCTGGTTATGAGATTGCAAATAATGACCTATCCTTTTCCAAAGCATGTGTTTCTCTATTATAGAAGGAGATTAGGAGGAGTTGTAAGTCCTCCTCTATCATGGAAAACCTCCTATGAAGTGAGAGGGGAGAGAGTTACTAATAATCCCACTAGTTTGACTCATCAATTGTCAATCATCTTCACATTAAACACTTTAATTCAAACTAGTAACTTCTAAACACATGGACCACTTGATTGCTGAAATAATCTAACATTTCTTCTCCTAAAGTTAACCGAAACCAAATTTGGGTGATGTTAAAAGGGACTAATATATGATTGTAACACCAACCCTTGTCCAAATTTTGGAGCCAATTGCACTCATAAGACGTTAAACTGATGATTAATTAACATCATTAATAAAGCATGCATCTTATTACAAAATATATTTATCAACTTAAATATGATACCAACTTCCAACTTAGTACCACTTACTATCAAGCATACAGATATAACCAAGAGGAGCCTTGTATTGGAAGCTTGGTACCTCACAAAACTACCATAAGACGTTCATTAATAATAGATAACTCACAGAACTACCACATTCAACCATGTCATTCCAAATATCTGGGTTTGCCACAAAAATACAAGTGTTTCCTCTGTCTACATAAACATATAGAGGAACATATAAAAATTGATAAACCTTGAATCATCCATGTTGAGTAGAACAAAACTGGCATCTACGAAGGTTGTAATAAACAAGCATCTTGTCCCTTGGCGGCAAATTATCCTTGATAACAGGGTGGGTGAGAAAATTGGTGATCCATGCAGTGATGGCTGAAAACTTCAATGGGTCTATTATCTGCATGGACCCAACTTCTTCCCAAATAGGAAGCCAATAAGAGATCCATCCAAGTGCAATATCAAGGTACCCAATATTGTCCCCTCCAAAGAATTTTTTCCCTTTTATCTCTTCTTCTATCTTCTCCATTGCTTCTCTCACTGTATTCAGAACCTTTTCTTGTTCATCCCCGCTAGAACACAATGCATTCCATGCACCATACAAAATCTAAAACTTACATGCAGAAAGGGTTAGTGGAAATTGGAAAATTGGTTTTTAGGCTATGTTTGGCATATTTTTAAATTTATGGTTTATGCTTAATTTTAATAAAATTTGGCAACTAAAGTAAGTTTATAAACTCAGTTTTTTTCTTAAAAAATAAGTCAAAAGTAAAAACTCCAAAATCATGTGTTGATTTATTTTTTTTAACTTATTTTTTCCCAATTTTTCTATTTACTATTTTACCCAATCATAATTTTATTTTTCTCCTATTTTTTACTCTTCTACCAAACATCATAACTATTCACATAATCACTACCAAACTCCATAACATTTATTTTTCTCTCTTTATCACCACTAAACCTCGTAATTCTTCATAACATTTTCCTTTATCTATACTCGAACAAAGAATTATGTATAAAACTTTGTTATATAATATTAAATTTTTGTTAATTATGTATAAACCCAATAAACCCGAAAACTTTTTTCATAAAACTTATTATTAATGTATTATTTATTTTGTGAATTTTATTTATGTGATATATTATTTTAATATTGATATTGGTTTTTATATTGTATGTTATTTTAATATTTTTTTAGTATTTGCAATATTAAAAATCATGGGTTGATTTATTTTTTTAGTTTATGTTTAACTATGTATGAGATTATTTATTTATGTTTATCTTATGTTATTTTTTAATATTAATATTAGTTTTTATATTATATTTTATTTTAATATATTTTTTAGTCTTTGTTATGCAATATTACAAAATTAAAGTAAAAATATATGATGATAAATATTAAAAATGTATATTTAAAAAAACAACCAAATTAATCATAACATAAACAAATATCATCATACTCTTTTATATAATTTATTATGTAAAAAACAATATTTCTAATGTACCCAAACAAAACAGATTAGTTTATATTCATTTTCAACTAAAGTACTCAAACATAAACAGATTATAATCTTAACAGTTTATAATTTAACAGTTTATAATCTCATAGTTTATAAAATAAAAATAAAAACTTAATCTATACCAATCTTTTATCGCAATAATGATGACTCCTAAAGAAAATGAAATAAAAAACCATTATGTTGCTATTCTGCTAGTCTTGCATCATATTGCTCGTTACATATGAACTTGACTATTTTATCACCCATTTTTTGGGTAATGATGCCCAGATATATAGATAAAAAATATTCAATCCATCTCAAATAAATATTCACAAAAAAAACTTGACACAAGAATAAATATTTGAAAATCGATGATAATATAAAATAGAAGATCTTATTCATTAAATTTCAAATAGTACAAAACTATAAAATTAGAGAACAATTTTAAGGAAAAATCAACAACACATAAGGAAGCTGTTATAAAACCTCGTTCGTGCCTGTCAGTAAACTAGTTCCGATATCAATATGATATAATAATTATATCAATTATATAATCATATCAGTTAAAACTAGTTAAAATTGGTCATATCGGTTAAAACTGATAATATCAGTTAAAACTGGTTAAAACCAATCATAACGTCCAGCTTTTATTAAACTGTATTGGTCATATCGTACAACTTTTAATTAAACCGTATCGATCATATCGACCGCTTTATTATTTAAACTTAATTTTTAGCAAAAACAAAAAAAAATATTATTTTTTATTAACTTTTCAATATTAATGATAATATATTATATATGTATATCTAAATTTAAAAATATATGATTCATCGACTGAACCAATATATCAATTAATAATACGAAAGAAGAATGGTTATATTTTGACATCAACTTTTTGTGCATTAATTAAATAAAAATACCAGAATATCGAAACAATGCTATCTATTATAAAAGTATTGAGCTTGTTAACATTGGAAACTGGAAAGTAACACATTAAAATAAAAATAAAAAGAGATGGAGGGTATGAATGTATGATAAATGACCTTTTGTTCAGCAAAATTAGCCCAAAAGCGTACAAGAGCTCTTTGATAAGGATGATGAGGAAGCAATGGATATTGGTTCCATGTTTCATCAATGTATTCAAGGATGATGAGTGATTCAGCTATTGGTTTGTTGTCATGAACAAGAACAGGAACCTTTTTGGTAACTGGGTTCAACTCAAGAAGAAGAGTGCTCTTGTTGAAGATGTCTTCTTCTACATACTCATAATCAACACCTTTCAATTTAAGAGCCCATTCAACCCTCCTACCACCTGGACTTAACAAAAAGCTCAACAGCTTCGCTTCCCATGAACTTGTTTTTTTCTGATTCATTTCCATCTTCTATGTGTGTCTCTTATTTTACGTCATGGTTTTCTTCATCTTTATAATTTTCTAATATGTAATATCATTTTCTATCTCTCCAAGACATCACTTTTTTACCAAATGGCAACATTGAAAGACACCATGAGAACTTTGAAGAACTACATAATTACATTTATAAATGATTTCATAAAGTAGTGTCACTATATTAAATATGTGTTAATGAATATTTTAATTTTTTTAAATGAGATTACATGTATTCAATTATCTTGAATATCATTTTTATTTTGAAAGAACAAATTCTTATCTAGGAAATAGTGAGTAGAAAAAAATTATATTTTATTTTATTTTTCTATACAATCAAATAATATTAAATTATACTATATTTTTCATCTATTTTTATTTTTTCACTCTCTGATATATTTCTATCTCATATACTTTGTGCCTGTGTACATTCTCAATAAAGGGGAGCTCCTACATTATTATGAGAAAAATTAATATGAACAATTTTATCTGAATGATCAAAATTAAAATATAAATATATATAATTATTATATGATTAATAATTAACTTTTAATCATAACCATTTATAATTAATTGAAATATCTATATTTATTTTTGTTACAGTTTTTATTAAAAAGTGTTCTCACTCCTCATCCCATCACCGAAGTATTATATTGAATAAAGAAATTTTGATTAATTAAAATATTCATATTTAGCAATTTGATTGCTTGAAAATAAAAATATATAACGATGAAAATGGCTATTCAGACATAAACTTAATGATCATTTAGATTATAAAAAAAGAGAAAAAATATGTATACTACACTATTACTATCAATACATCATTCATTATTCATATTTAATTATATTAAATTTTAAAAAATTAATATAAATAAATAATAGATAATGTATTATCTTTATACCCTCGTTAACAAACAAAAAAAAGATGATCAATTATTTTGAGAGTTGACGAGTTTTATACGGAAGTGCTAGGACTTTGAGAGATGACAAGTTTAATACGCAAAAAAAAGATGATCAATTATTTTGAGAGTTGACGAGTTTTATACGGAAGTGCTAGGACTTTGAGAGATGACAAGTTTAATACGGAAGTGCAAGAAAACACGGTGATAAGTCATAACCATCATTAACAATATGATGCCTTCTTTTGTTTTGTTCTACCTCTGCTTTTCAATGTATTGTATTATTTTTTACTAGGTAATGATATTGAGATGTAAGTCTTTGTGCATCGCAAAATGCACCATGTATAATGTATAATGTATAATGTAAGCTTTCATATTTGAAAAAATCAATTAAGGATGGTATCATCGTGTATATATATATATATATATAATGCAATTTCATGTCAAAAGCAAACCATATATAAAAGGATTTAAGCCTCCATATCTAAAACCCAACTCTGTTTAGTTACACTACATTCACATCATATCACTTATTTTTCAAGAAGGCACAAAGCAATGATATATAAACTGTTTTATTGTCTGGTAGGCTAAATTAAAAAGAGGAATAATTGTAAGGAAAACAAGAAAGATGAGCAATGCTCTAGTTTTTTCATCCCTTTTTCGTCCAGCAGCCACTAGGCTTTAATACAATAAGAAGAACCCTAATTATGATGTTAGCCATACACTTGGCATCATCTTGATTGAAGGAAAATAAACTGAATTAAAATTACTTTAATTGATAATAAAATCATCCATCCACTTAGGAGTCATAACAACTCTTTTGGGTCTAGGCTCATTTAGCCTATCAATACTCTCCCATGAAGACCAACCTTGTCCTCAAGGTTGAGATCCATTTTGGATGGGCCATCTGAATTTGTGTGGGTGGAATTATCCACTGAAGAATTCAGGTCCAGCTGTAAAGGGAGTGGGGAAAATTTGAATTTCCCTGAATAGTATTCCTTTGGATAGGAAATCTTAGGTGGCGAACCATGAGTGGGTGAGACAGATTTCGGTGCAGAGGAGAGAGAAGGTAGAGCAGTCCTTGCTGCAGTGTTCAGTCCACGTGGCAGGCTGAGGTTGGCCAGCGCTGGGGCCGTGACAGTGTGCGCAAATTTTCTGGCTTGTGCATTAAAATCTGCAGAGAGTCGTTTGGCTCCATGTTGCATGCGTGGGACACTTGGCAAAATCACACTGGACCGTGTGGGCACAAATTGAGGCATCATCTTGGGTAATGCAAGGCTCTTTGAACGGTCATTTATTGGGACCGGTAGGGAAAATAAATTTTCCCCCAGATTAATTGAGGTAGATTCCATTTGGACATTCTTTCTTCCCAAAATTAAATTTCGGAACCGTGTAGATACTATTTTGTCCTGCATTTGTTTTGTATTTCTCATATCCTCTGTGTTTACTTCCAAACCAGATGCAGCCATTTCACTTCTTACATTTCCTTTTTCTTGACCTTCATTTTTTTTTGAAAGAGTGTGCTCTATATTTTCCATAGCTATTGTGTTTAATCCACTATTATCTCCTTCTTCCAAAATGATTTCTGACTGAAAAGAGAAACGAGATGGAGGAGTACCCCAAAATGGCCGAAGCTTGGAAACATGAAAAACCGGGTGGATTTGTGAGCCTTCTGGTAGTGCCAACTCATATGCCACCATACCCACTCGGCGGAGGATTTCGTAAGGTCCAAAAAATCGTTTGCTCAATTTTTGGCTTACTCTTCGAACCACCGTGTGTTGCCGATATGGTTGTAATTTTAGCCACACCCATTCTCCGACTTCAAAGGTACGGTCTCGTCTATTTTTGTCACTTTGTGCCTTCATTCTTTGTTGTGCTTTGTAGAGGTTTGATTTCAATCGGTTGATTAAGATTTGCCTCTCATGCAGGGACACATTCAAGTCTGGTTCAGAAGATTTTCCTTCGGTATAGTCGAGGACAGTGGGCGGAGTGCGACCGTATACAGCCTGGAATGGAGTCATCCTAGTGGAAGAATGCTTCGATGTGTTGTACCAATACTCGGCAAGAGACAAAAATTTGAACCAATTTTTTGGCTGGTCACTCGTGAAACACCTGAGGTAGGCTTCTAATCCCCTATTTACTACTTCAGTTTGACCATCGGATTCAGGGTCGTATGAAGTGCTAAAACATAACTTGGTGCAATGCAGGTGAAAGAACTCTTTCCAAAAGCTACTCAGAAACAATTTGTCACGATCTGAGACAATAGTTCGTGGAATCCCATGAAGACGGAATATTTCTGTGGTAAAGCGACCAGCAAGCTGTGCTGCTGTGAAATGCCTCGGCAAGCCCACAAAATGACTATACTTGGATAATCTATCCACCACAACCCAGATCACTGTATGCCCACAAGAAGATGGAAGAGACGTTATGAAATCCATAGATATATCCTCCCAAACTTGTTGAGGTACAGGTAATAGTTGAAGTTTACCCGCTTGTTTGGTTGGGACATACTTGTTTTGCTGACATATAATGCACTTTTTAATAAATTCCTTTGCTTCCTTATATTGTCCAGGCCAAAAGAATGAAGCAGCAAGTCGTGCTATGGTTGGTTTCAGCCCTGAATGCCCTGCTATGGGAGTAGAATGATATTCGGTCATCAAGATGGGTCGTAACCCGAGGTCGGCAGGTATAAACAACCTATTTTTATAATACAGCAACCCATTTTTTTCATGATATGTGCCTGCATTAGACTTTTGTAACATCGCCTGCACTAATTGTTTGCCCTCATCTGTTGTGTAAAAATTGGAGAGCTGGCTCAGAATAGATGGAATCGGGGAACTCAAGGAGGCTAGGATAGATTCCACGGAATGACACCGAGACAATGCATCAGCAACTCTGTTTTCTCGTCCAGGTTTGTAAAATATCTCATAGTGAAAGCCTTGTAGTTTTGTTGCCCATTTTTGTTGTTCTGTTGTCTGAAAGGCCTGTGTTAACATATGCTTTAAGCTTTGATGATCTGTGAAGATGCGAAAATATCTGCCTATTAAATACTGACGCCATTTCATCAATGATTCTGTAACAGCGTAAAGTTCCCGAACATAGGCGGAAGTAGCTTGCATTCTTGTTGAAAGCTTCTTACTGAAGAAAGCCACTGGATGTCCGTTTTGTGACAGAACTGCTCCAATAGCCAAAGCGGAAGCATCAGTCTCGACATCAAATAAAACATTGAAGTCTGGAAGCACTAATACTGGAGTTTTAGTCATAATTTGCTTCATTTGTGTAAAGGCATGTAATGCCTCATTTGACCATGTAAACTTCGAATGTCTTAATAAATCCGTGAGTGGAGCGGCGTGAGATGCGTAGTTTCTAACGAAACGACGATAAAATCCAGTTAGGCCCAAGAACCCACGTAACTGTGTCAAGGAACACGGTATCGGCCACTCGATTATAGCTTGGATTTTGTCGGGATCAGGTTGAACCCCATTGGCTGACAAAATATGCCCTAAATAAGCAACTGACGCCACACCAAAACTGCATTTAGACATCTTAGCAAAAAATTGATGGTTAAATAACAACTCCAAAACCAACTTAAGATGGCTAACATGCTTTTGTAATGTAGTGCTATAAACAAGAATATCATCAAAAAATATCAACACGAACTTCCGTAAATAAGGCCGCAAGAGGTCATTCATAGCCGATTGAAATGTTGATGGGACATTAGTAAGCCCAAACGGCATTACCAAGAATTCATAATGCCCATCGAAGGTCCGGAATGCTGTTTTGTGTGTATCTTCCGGTCTTACACGAATCTGATGGTATCCTGACCGCAAATCAATTTTTGAGAAAATGGTTGTGGTCCCAACTTCGTCTAGAAGTTCATCAATAGTTGGGATCGGAAAACGATCCTTCACTGTTATAGCATTGAGGCTACGATAGTCCACACAGAAACGCCAAGTCCCATCTTTCTTCCGCACTAGTATGACAGGCGATGAAAATGGGCTGGTGTTGGGTATTACAATACCCTCTTTTAGCATGTCTGCTAATATTTTGGTCATAGCATCTTTTTGGATATGTGGGTATCTGTAAGGTTTAACATTAACAGGTTTAGAATTAGGAATGAGGTTGATTTGGTGGTCATGAGGGCGAAAGGGTGGGAGGCCTTTAGGTGGGTTAAATATGTGGGAAAAAGCGTATAGGATGGTTTGTAGTTTCGGTTGGGTTGGGTTAAGGATAAGGGAAGTTTGTGGATTTTGTACTGTGTTGGGTAGGTCTGTTGGGGAAAAAGAAATGCAAAACATTTCTGCAATGGAATCAGTATGGTAAAGTCTTTTTAATTGGTTAAGTGAGGCTAGGTGTGAGAGGGAGGAAGTTTGGCCTATGAGTGTAATGGGTTTGTTTTCATAGGTGAATTTCATAGAAGGTATTGAAAAGTTTGAGGTAATAGGTCCGAGTGTTTGTAGCCATTCAATACCCAATACTAAGTCAGCCCCTTGGATTGGCAACAAATAGAAAGGTACCACAAATAATTGTTGTTGTAATTGGAGTGGGGTATACTTGCACACCCTAGTGCAGAAAATATGCTCACCATTTCCCACCATGACCGGAAAGTGAGGAGTTGGTAAAACCTCGAGTCTTAGAAACTGGGCAACCCTTGGTTGCATTACATTGTGTGAGCTGCCCGTGTCAATCAGAACATGAACTGGTTGTCCATGAATATGCCCTTGGAATTTGAGAGTTCTAGGGGATGGATTACCCTGGAGTGCTTGGACAGAAAGTTGAAAATGCACAAACTCATCAGAATTTTCGAAGGGTGAAATGTCAGCATGGATTGAACTGTTAGGGTCTAGTGTAGGTTGTGAACTGCATAGTTCGGCTGGTTCATCATCAATTAAAAGTAAGAAAAACTGTTTAGGCTGACATTTGTGTCCAAACACATATTTCTCATCACAGTTATAGCAAAGTCCTTGGGCTCTGCGTTCCTGCATTTGGGTCGCCGTTAAGCGTTTAATGGGAAGTTTATTTTGTGGAGTGGTGGAAGGTGCAGATGTTTGTTGTGTAATGGGTGGTTGGCTTGGTCTGGGAAAACGTGAAAATGGTTTCACATCATTCAATTTATCCTCAATCAATTTAGCTAATCTCATTGCTTGACTAATAGAATGAGGTTGTAAAATAGCAAGTTCTTTACTAATTTCAGATTTGAGTCCCGAAATAAAGCAATTTAAATTTGTATCAGCAGAAAGACCTACCACCTTATTAGAAAGTTTTTCAAATCGCCGTTGATATTCAGTCACAGTGGAGATTTGCCTCAATTTGAACAACTCAGCTTTGTAGTTGGCATAGGAAGATGGCCCAAACCTTTGCAATAACTCACTAGTAAAGCTCTCCCAAGTTGTGAGTTGATGATTTTGAAACATCCATTTATACCAACTCAGGGCTTCCCCTTGCATGGAAAAGGCCATAAGCTCCATACGTTGGTTAGGGGCAATCTGATAGAGGTGAAAGAATTGTTCAGCTTGAAAGGTCCAGTCCAGCGGTTCGGATCCGTCAAAAGGTTGGAGGTTCAGTTTTGGTGGTTTAAGATTAGGGTATGGGTTAGTGGAAGAGGAATGAGTAGAAGTAGAGAAAGTAGTATTGGGTGTATTGGAAAACCCAGGTGGTGGAGAAGTGATGGGGAGAAGTGGGGGTGATTTAGGCTGGATTTGAGATTTTAATTCTGAAATCACTGATTGAAGTTCATCATGCTTAGAAGTCATGGTTTGATGGAGCAATTCATGTCTGGCAGCAAAGTGGAGCTTCATGGAGGAGAGTTTCTCCAAAATGCTGCTTAGGGGGTCGTCTGTAGGTGGAGTTGGTTGTTTAGGAGGCATGAGGGAGATGATGAAAGCACCAAATTGGTAGGCTAAATTAAAAAGAGGAATAATTGTAAGGAAAACAAGAAAGATGAGCAATGCTCTAGTTTTTTCATCCATTTTTCGTCCAGCAGCCACTAGGCTTTAATACAATAAGAAGAACCCTAATTATGATGTTAGCCATACACTTGGCATTATCTTGATTGAAGGAAAATAAACTGAATTAAAATTACTTTAATTGATAATAAAATCATTCATCCACTTAGGAGTCATAACAACTCTTTTGGGTCTGGGCTCATTTAGCCTATCATTGTCCTAAGTTGACTATGTTGTCCCACATCTTGTGTAAGTGAAGACTTGAGGCTATTTTCAGTCACAATCGTTCTTTCGGCTACGTGATGTTTTCCCACCAATGTGCATGCAACCTTGGTCCCATGGTTTTGCTTCAGTGGGATTCATGAAGAAACATATCAATTTGAAATTTTCAAATCTAGTGTAAGACAAAAAGATAGTACAACTAGTATAATATCTTCATTCTTGTGTCATTTTAATTCAACCATAGTGATCGAAGAAAAGTTGGGGACTTGTGACTTAAAAATGGAAGTACATGGCACTGTTTCTTTTTCTTGTTCCATAATTGTTTTTGCAATTATTGCACACATGAAAAGAAAGTGTAGTTCTCTTCCATTAACTATATTGTATATCCGACCGTTACAAATAATATAAAATGGTAGGTATTTTATAGTGAGATTGGTTGTCAAATTTATAAACTTCACAACTATTTAAACTAATGAAGATATCAGCGAAATGGGTAAATCAATTAAAATAAAAACAATGAACAAAACAAATAAATGTTTTTGGATTTTCTTCTGAGAAAACAAACACGGAGATGGAAAAACAAATATAAAAATGCTATATGTGGAATTTCACATGATTATAAATCCATGTAGTTCATAGACAAAACATCCTTTAAATAATCCTTAATTTCATTATCTTAATCTCAATTTCCTTGTTGAAGGTCAAATTCCCTTAATTATTCTAACTCATATTATGTGGGTAAAAAACTTTCCTCTAACTCTATTAATAAGCTTAATTTTCTAAGTTGAATATGCTTTGAGCAAGATTTCTGAATGTAAAGGGTGTTTTACTATTATAAATTTGCTAAACGAGCTTCATTTCGACTAAGAGAATCGAGCATGGGGTGTTTATTTTCCTATTTTTTCACAAAGATACCTGAAATGACAAAATTGTTATAAGAAATTGTGATCAGGGAAATCCACTCATAGTATGGTCCATTGAGCATATGTGAATATTTGCAATTAAAATATTAAATTTATCCCAAAAATTAAGGTCAATCACACACTTAACAATAAGAGAAGAGAGGATAAGAGGAGAGAATGGGAAGGGAATTTGCATTTTTTTTCTAGTTTGGTTGGAGAGAAAAGTAGAGAAGATAGAGGAAATTATGTTGGGTGTCATCATAATTTTAAAGAAAGTGAGAAGGGAGAGTTTGAATTTGTAAAATAAGAATTTTATGATCACTTCCACAAAATTATAATAATCACATAAAAATGAAAAAAAAAACATTTTATCTTGCATGTTTCTAAAAAATAGTATTTAATGTGTAGCTATTATTTTAATTTATTAATTGTAGTAATCAAATTAATTTTAAATTATAATTTAGTATTAAAGTTAATATGATAAGGGTGTTATTGTCTATACAATAAAATATCACTTTTCTTTCTCCTCTATTTCTCTTATATTAAACAACTATTAAAATATATTTTTTTCTCATCACTTTTTCTCTTCTAATACTATTTCTTCTTATCTTCTATTGTTCCATTTTCTTTCCTCAATCAAGAAAGGAAATCTACAAAAGCTAAGTTATCTAACCATAAAGTAAGTTTATTGAATTAATCACAAGATGTAAAACTCATGTGTTGTTGTCCCTAGCACAAATATAGGTCATTAAACTATTTAGTGAATTGAGAATCTCTTTATATTTTATTAAATTAAGGCGAATGCATATTTATTTACTTACTTTAAAATCTAACTCAATATAAAATAACGATATCCACACTTTATAGCCAGAGTTTAAAATATTGTAACAAAATTACTTTTTAAAAGCACATGATTTTAATTAAAAACCAATTAATCTTTATTTGATGAAACAGTCAGGGTAGATGATATTCGCCTCCCTATTACAATTTAATTCAAATCCACTCTAGTTTTGAATGAACATTGTAACATGTAACATAAATTAGGTTTTAATGAATACAATTTAAAATTAATTTTTAATAAAAATTAAAATAAATAAAAATATCATCTTTGTATTCTTATAGTAAAGAGTTTAGTATTGGAAAAGAGCTTGAGTTATTATAATTGTGTTTATACTTCCCCCGAATTTAAAATGGAACGTAATGTTCATAATTTTAATACAATAAAAAGCCCACAACCTTAAAGTAAAGTTGTTGAAATAGGATATTAAACTTCCTTTCTGGTTTTAAATAAATCGTCAATCTTAACACACTAAGTTATGTTCCAAAAACTTATGGATCATTGATTTTAAATAATTTATCTCCAGCCACATGATAACTTTGTACATTAGTTGTTCGTTTATGACTTTTTAAAAAGTTGTGTGCAGAGAGCATTTCCATCTTTCTGCGGCCCCTGATGCTCTTATCTCTTGTGATCACCATCCAAATATCTCTTGAAAACGATGCTTCTGACTATAGTGTCCCCCACTAGTTAACCTATACATATGTAGGTATCTATATCATACTTCATATATTCTTTAAGAATATAATATTTATTGTACTACCCTTATAAAAATCTACCCATTCAATATATTATACACCCTTTATTTTAATTAATTTTTTTAAAAATTAATAATAATTAAAAATAAATAGTGATCTCACACTAATAATAATAAAGTAAAAATAGAAAACAATAATATTTTAAAACATTATATGATTCTATTGAAGCACAACAAGAGTTGAGACATTTTTTAGAACAATATACAAGCTTATTCATTTTATATAGGATGTGATGCAAAAATAATAACAATATGAGGAATGTGTAAATGAAAATGTGGTTCCCCCTTACTATGGTCAGCTTAGTATGCTAATTTGTTCATAGGGATAGATCCGTTTAATCTAAGAGTAAATTTTTTAAAATTGATTTACATCTTAATCATCAATTTTAGGGAAATCTAATGATTTAAATTAATGAGTAAATCTAATCTATTAGATTTTTCTAAAATTGATAGATAAGATGTGAAGTAAGTTTAAAAAACTTAATTTTTAATGAAAATGAATAAGTCTGTTCAAATTCACAATGAATTAATTTAGAATGATTTTTCATCAATTGCTTTTTTTGCTAAAACAAAGTTACTTAATATGTTCCTTATAGTTTACGAACAAATAAACAACAGTTCCATATGATTCATAATGTTCTCCATCTCCAACTGTCAAGCACTTACAGATTCACACAGTTCTTGGCAATTAAATAGGTATTTATTTATAAAATTAATGGTATAAATCGGTTCTATAGCACGACTATAATTTCTCATATCATAGGCATCAATCACGTAAGGCAATAAGGCTACTTGGTAGCACTACAAGTATATTATTCCCAAAAATTAAGAGTAGAAAAGAAAAAGGGGAAAGGAGCAAAATCAATAGTTTATATGTCAAAGTCCTTCTGCTACAAGCGTACTTCTATTTCATCATGAGAAAGCACAACTACCCTCGTCCTTTTCTTACCGCGCTTTAAAATAATAATATTTGCTTAGATTTTACAATCATTGTTAAGGTCGAGTGTTTTTAGGGTGTTAATTAAGAAACTCAAGCATAAAAAACTTGGATTAGAAAACATGATGTTTTAATCGAGTAAATTACACTCACCCCTGAGTTTTAAGTGAAATTACATAAATTACCATTCATTTTTTGTCTTTACACGAACCACCCCTAATTTTTTTTACATATTTTATACTGACTATCCCTGCATGATATAAAAATGTAATATTTTAATCAAAAAACGTATGATGTGTGTAATTAATTAAACAAAATATTGTATATTGTGTAGACAAATTCAAATAATATAAGAGTCAATGCGTCTTCTTCTTCTTGACTCGTTATAATATAGTATAAGAGTTATTTAAATATTTCTTTGAAATTATTAATGTATTTTGTAATGACACAAAAATAATAAAGAAACACTTGCTTTTGTACTATTTGAAGTGTTACACAATATACAATATTTTGTTTAACTTAATTACATTCATCACACATTTTTTCTTTGAAATATTACACTTTTACAACAAGGTAGTCAATGTAATTTATGTATAAATGAAGATGTTGTGAGTGTAATATAACTAAGAGGCTTTATCCTTAGCTCAAGCCTTAAAAACACATAGTCTAGTAGTCAAAGATTTGTGCCTTCTTTTCCAACCAAAATCCCCTTTAGCTGCAAAACATTTCCTCTCATAAGTCCAAACTCAACCACTATCTTGGATCATATTTGTTTTTTCTGTGAAATTTGAATATACATTCACCTCAAACTCTTATTCTACAAACAACAAATCTTTCTAGCCTTGAGATGGAAAACATTAAACCAAAATCAGCAATGAAAAATACTAGGAGCAAGAGATTTGACAAGACATTTCAGAAGTTGATTAGTCTCAAAATTGCTTCAAACAATGGCATTTGCATGCTCAACTCTCACCTAAAAGTTAAGGAAGATCCATTCACTGATCAACACATCAAAGCCAATGGCAACAAAAATGAAGATAACAACAAGGCTAGAAACAAAGCAGTTATGGAGGCTCTAATTGCAAGACTCTTTGCTGGTGTCACAACCATAAAAGCAGCATATGCTGAACTTCAAATGGCTCAGCACCCTTACAACAATGATTCCATTCAAGAAGCTGATCAAGCAGTGGTGGATGAGCTTAAAGCCATTTCAGAATTCAAGAGAAGGTTCATGAAGAAAGAGCTTGATCTTTCACCACAAGTTACTATAATGCTTTCAGAGATTCAAGAACAACAAAGCCTAATGAAGACATATGAAATCACTATCAAGAAGCTTGAAGCTGAGGTTGATGTTAGAGACTCTAAAATCTCATCATTCAAGAAACACCTTGATGAGTCAATGGCATACAACAAATCACTTGAGAAGAAACTCAACTCTAGTGGGTTATTGTCAATGTTTGATAACGTTAAACTCTCACTCTTGAACCTAACCCATTTTGTCCAATTTCTCAACCACACTTTGAGATCAATAAGAAGCTTTGTGAAGTTGATGATAAGAGAAATGGAATCTGCTCATTGGGACCTTGAAGCTGCTATCAAATTCATCCACCCAAATGCAAGTTTCACAAAACCAAGCCACAAACCCATTGCATTTGAATCCTATGTTTGCATAACAATGTTTGAAGGCTTCAACTATCCAAACTTCATTCCCCCAACTGACCAAATCCTCAAACACCACCAAAAAAATAACCAAAGCCTCTACTTTAACAACTTCAAAAGGCTCAAATCCTTAAACCCAAAACAATACTTCAAACAAATTCCAAACTCATCATTTGCATCTTTTCTTAAGTCCAAGTATATTAAAGTTGTTCATGCAAAAATGGAATGTTCATTGTTTGGTAACTTGAACCAGAGGAAGGTGGTGAATTCTGGGGGCTACCCTGATTCTGCTTTCTTCATAGCATTTGCTGAGATGGCAAAACGTGTTTGGTGTCTGCATTGTTTGGCTCTTTCATTTGAGGAAGATATTACAGTTTTTCAGGTGAAGAAAAATGCTAGATTTTCTGAGATGTACATGGAAAGTGTCACTGCAGAATCAGTTTTTTCAACGTCATGGGAATCATCATCCACTGGTTCTGATTCCAGCGAGGTTAGAGTGGGTTTCACGGTGGTGCCGGGTTTCAAGATTGGTAATACAGTGATACAGAGTCAGGTTTACATGTCTCCATTGGGTTTCAGGGCGAGACAATAATAGATTTCACATAATTTGTCACTCTATCACTGTGTCAAGTGATGTGTTATATGAAAATGAAACCTTAAAACTTTTAATTAACATTACATGTTTTTGTTAGAACGAGATAACGTATGTTTTTGTTAGAACGAGATAACGTATGAGACATAAACAATAGATTAGTTAACTAGTTAATAGCCATTAAGGTACTCCTTTATGTAAGGTGTTAAAAATAAATTGTCAGTAGTGTTATTAAAAAGTTATTACATATTAGGCACTGATGATTAGTAAATAATGAAATTTGTTTTTAAAGTATACAATGTTTGGTTTTAATGAAAATTATTCTGAACTTTTTTAAATGTGAATTTTGTGGTTCAAATCAGTTGTTTAAGTATGAACATTTAGAAACTAGTTTTGATGACAAAATTCACATTAAGAACTTATTGGAATAATTTTCATATGATATGACCAATGTTTATTTTTCAGGATCTAATTTGAGCATTTACTAAGAAATATTTGAGGTCCCAAGTAAACTTGGGGTCAATAGTCAATACTTAGAAAAACAGGCACCAAAGTGAATACCACTATCATTAGGCAATTTTGAAGTTGTGAATGTACATTTGGTCTCAAAGTAAGATAGAGATTCTTTGTCCCAAATGGACCATATCCCTCTGTTCCCATCCAATAAAAATCTACTAAATAATATAAAATATTTTTTTATATTTTTATAATTTTTTAATTTAATTAAATAAAACAATGTGATTGACCTGGGACACCATTTAGGACACCAAATGGGACAACAGATTTAAATAAATGCTTGAGGTTCTCTACATTGTACACGTTCTGGCAAGGAGATTATAGTGCTATATATAGGTATACACACCCTTCCATCTACTATGTTGTACTCTGTTATCAGCAATATTAACTGTAAATTGTTTCATATAATGGTACACTATGCTGTAATAAGCAAAGGATAAGTCTCTTGTAATTGGTTAGTATATAAAGCGCCAAATATAGATTAATGGTAATGGTACATATCCAAAGTGTAATCCACACGTTCGTTATTTTGATACTCTAATTAGCTTTGACTTTGTTTATTTTTATTCAAAATTTGGTGTAGCAAATATTCTCAATTATAGACCTTGGCAATGATAAGAGTAGAGCTTGTGCTTATCATAACATGAGACATCTTATGCTCAAAGCTTGCCTTTATATCCATTGCTTCTAGAGGATAGTACTTACTTTTCTATTTCGAGTGGATCAAGGGTCACTCGATATGGATTTAATTATCTATTCCGACTAGTTAGTTAATCTCATAACTTGTTTCAACATCGTCTTGCAATTGTTTTAATTTTCTCTCTTGTAACTATTACATTTTTCTAATAAAATTATCTTTTGCCCATCAAAAAAGAACTTTAAATTTAAAATGTTACATTTGCTAGAAATTTAGTATAAGCCCGCGGGAGAGGGATGCTCTCTAATAATATATTAGATTGTGACACACGAAAAAAAATAATCCTCCAATAATTATGATTTTAAAATAGAAATAAATAAAAAAAATCAAAATAATTCTAGCCTCATATTCAAGGACATTGTGGAGTTGAACTCAAGCGTGCATTGTGTGCATCATTAATGGGCCAGGGCTAGAATGAGAGAGCCAATTATAATAAAGTATACTTCAATTTCAATGGCAACAAGTAGGCGCGTGGGATAAGCCTCGGGGGAAGGACCACAAATGATGTAAGTAGATAAAGCTCAGGGCCATTGACGGTTTAGATTATTCCTCTTTTGATTGCACAACTAATTCAAATTTCTGTTTCTTCTCATCCAATTCTATGTTAAGTTGAGTCATTAAAACCGATGGACATCAACTATTTCAATTTGGTGACTCTAATTTTATCCCGCCTAACATTATAATATCACATAATATTTTAATTCTGATTCAGCAAGTAAATGAAATGACATATAAAAATATATATATTAATAGCATACGTGACATTATACTATTGGTTGGGATACGATTATGGATATCATCTTAGAACACGTGACATTCATTCCATTAAAATACATTCTAGTTCATCAACCATTAAGCTGCCTTCGGAGTCCCTTCCACGACCCGTAATTATAAATTTATTTTTAATATATATCCTAAATTCCTAATAAAGATCAGTTGTCCAAATAATAAAAAACAATTTCCATAAGTAATAAAAACAATTTATTTTTGTTTTTATGATTTTTTCTTAATTAATTAATATTTTTTAATTATATTATGATACAATAAGACATCAAATATTATGATATGTGATAAAAAAATATTTATTGTCCCACTAATTTTTGTGATGACATTTAAAATCAATACCCCATCTCTTCCCTTATTTTAGAGGAATTTTAAAACCGTTAGCCTTTCTTATCTTATCTCCTTTCCCATCTTCCCCCGTCACACTATCTTGATATGTTATTCACTAAATAATAATAATAATAATAATGTATTATATGATATATGCATGTCATCGATCAATATGTATATGAAGTTGAACTCTGGACACTTACAACTAAATTAATTGTAGTACAAAATCTGTTCATTATTATTACTATGCACTACACACATGGCCATTCATTTACATTTAATTAAGTGGACACGTTAGAATATGAGTTTTAGAAACAAAAATATGAGGGTTACACATAAAAAATCTGTTCTTCGCAATCTGTTCAAACGGACGGCCAAGTTATGCTACTTACAAACCACGTTGGGACACACTGTCACAATCCCCCAACTACCTTCTTCTTTTTATATTCAATCCCCTTTCCCCACACCATCTTCTATTTCCACCTTTAATTTACTTATTTTTCAAAGGAAAATACAATTCAAAATAAAGAAAATGTGAAAACAAAAAATTGAAAACTTTGGGTAATGTTGCTGTTTGTGGCACGGAAGAACATGTGAAAGAGGTTATCACATACATCTATATCATGTGGAGATTCCAGAACGGTAGAGTTTAGGAATATGTGAAAAAATGTGACCATAAACATTGGAGTTGAATTTTGGACGGAAAGAAATAAAAAAGGAAAAGACTTTAAGATATGTCACATGTATTTTAGGGTTAAGTTTTTGATTGTTTTTTCTTCTAAAACTCAACTCTAGCTTATGGTCCCACACCACCGCGGCCATTCCTCCGTGGTCTCTAGTGGCCCCTGCTTGAATACCGGAGAGAACTCCGGCAGTTCCTCGAGGTCAGCGAACAGCAACTCGTCCTCCTCCCTCATAGGCATTGACACCGATACCACATCATTATCGTACCCACCAAATATTGGACCCTCAAGAACGTTGGACGACGTCGTTGCAATTGTCTCCATCTCGCCCAACCACCCGAACTCATCTGCAAACTTATCCTCCGGTTCGACCGGCTCCGCAATTAGCCGGTCCGGTTCTGGTTCCGGTTTGATGATGGGTTTTGCAGCAACGGAGGAAGAGTGGTTGTTATTGTTGGTGTGATTGTGATTATGGTGGTGATGGTTTTTGAAAACTGGTAAGGCATGGTTGTGTTCGGAGGAGTAAGTAACCATGAGCATTGTGGGGTCTATGCGGCTTCTCTCCACTTGTTTCCTTGCTGGACATCCTTTGTTACTGCTACATCTGTAGTATCCTCTATGTCCAACAATCACAAAAGTATATAACGTTAGTTACACCTTAGGAACCAAATATTAATGCAATTAAGCCTCAAATTTGAGATTTTGATGATAAAAACTTACTAAATGATTGGTTTTGAGATAAAATCATAAGAAAATACAAACAAAATATAACTCACCATAACCATGTGACACATTGATTACACCCACAAATGATTGATATTTTATGGCTATTCCTTAATGTTTACAGATTAAAGTGATAACTGGGCAAAGTTGTTATACTATAGTAGGTACCTGGGATAAGGGGAGCCTTTGATGGGTTTCTGGCCGTATTTTCGCCATGCCCATGAATCTGAGGGTGGAGTGTTGCTGATTGAACCTTCTGTTTCCTTCATTGGGATTTGTACAACCCTTTTCTGCTTGCCTTGCCGGCTTCGACCACAAAATTATTTTAGTTTATCAATTCAATAATCATATCCAGTTTCATAAATGAAAAGCTTAACTTATAGGATTGATCCTGATCGATTCCTATTTCCTTCTAATAATTCAACAAAATGTGATGGGATAACGTTACTAGTATATTATATAATAATAATTATTATAGTAGGAATTTAAGAGTAAGAAGAATACTAACCTTTTCTTAAGTGAAGAGGAAGAAGTGGATGGAGAAGTAACCATGCCACCCATGTTATACACGATAGAAGAAGGAGGAGACTCTGCAAAGTTTTCTTGAATTCCTAGGTCACTATCTTCGTGTTCATTCATATATGCACTATTGCTAATTGACTATCTATTTCTTGAGATATGATTTGGAGCTGCTTCTATCACTCTGGTATGTGGTGGCTCTAATCTTTATTGACCCTTGATCCCACTTGAAAGGTGATGATCTATATATGTTGAATAATGTGGTCACAGAAATTGTAAAAGAGGAGGAAGGTGAGTGAGAACAAGGGAATGCCCTTTAAAAATGGGGTTTCATGTTGACAGATTGGCTAGGCTCCCTCTGTGGCCTTTGATTATTAGGACGTGCGAGCAAATACTTCATCCTATAGATTAGAAAATCATACTAATTTATATCCATATGTATATGTGACTTGCAAGCAACCTTAGGCTTCTTTATAAATTATTTGGTATGAGAATTTTGTATAAGGTTCTAGTTAATTTTTCAAGGAAATGAAAAACTTAACAGTAACCGTTATAAATCTATTTTATGATTCTAAAAAAAATCCCATTCATTTTATTTTTCAAAAACCAACTTACAAACAAATTTTACATGAGTTTATTAAGTGTTAAATTTGATATTGGATATGCGGGGAAAAGTAAAAGAGTTTATAAGTAGAAAAAGCTCATAAAACTAATACCTTAAGGTTTTGGTTCAAGACGTGGTATATCATTTGTGACTCTGCACTTTTATCATACCCGATAACAATGGTAGTTGGAGGCTCCCCGGTCGAAGTCTGGTAGTAAAGATAAATAAGCCCTTTGATTAGTTTAAGAGGTCTAAGCCATCTAACCTTTTGTCTTTTATCCGGGGAACCTTTCCTATGGGTGGAATTAAAAAAGATAGGATATAGTTAGTACTAGACTGATCAATTAAACAGATAATATAAGTTTATTATACATTAAATTGTTGCACAGATTAATATATTGAATAATTAATAATGATGAGGCCATTAATTTAATATACACAGCTTGCGTATATGGACAAGAATATCTTCTCTCAGAGAGAACTTAGTCTAATTTTGCTTACATCTGCATCTCAAAGAGAACTTAGTCTAATTGAATTTAACAACGTTGTAATGAATGGGACGGTTCTTCTAGAAGAATTGAAGTTCACGATATTATATATGAAGATGAAGAAAGGAATCATTGCTTAATGTCGCTAGTTCTTTAAGCAATGGGATTGGATGGTAATAGATTTATTTTTTAAAGACGGATCGGTATGTTTCCGTTTTCAGTTTCACCTCTTGGATTTAGATGAGACTGAAATTATTTAAGTGTAAGCCTTTTAAGTATTTTTCCGTTGTTTCATGCTTAATATTTTGTTATTTTTTGAGAAACATTGTATTTGCATATATTTCTCATTTATTCTCATAAAATACATTTGTGTTGCATGATACTTATTGCTAGAAAAACACCACTTCAGATGAAATTATTTCAATTAATTGGATAATTTGACTATTTTAATGTTTCTAATCTTACTATTAAGATAATCAAATGTTTCTTCTATGTAATTGTGGAATATCAGTTTCCTCAGAAAATCTGTAGAAATATTTTTACTGCTTTTGGGTTTTTACACATCAAATGCACTAGCTACAATCATCGGGCAAACTAGTAATTGATATGTTTTAATTTGATTGTTGGTATTGTAGTGAGTGCAATTTGGAGGCTGCAATATTTTCTAATGATAATTATTATTTTCTGGAGAAGAATGTAAAAGGAATAGAATGGATTTTATTGAAAAACAACTTGAACAAACTCTCAAGCTAACTAATGAACATATGAAACACATTTAACACGTGGGAAAAGAATGCATAGTGAGAAATCTGCTATAGCAACATCCACGATCCAATGGTACAAAACTGTCTTATGCCTAACTTGCTGGTTGACCGAGACTGGCCTGACCTTGGCTTGGCAGCTGACCGAAACGGGCCTGGACTGGACTTGGCAGCTGACCGAGGTTGGCTTGATCCAAGGCCTAGTAAGAGCTGGCTTTGGCACACAAAAGGCATGTTACGTGATCAATGTAGGGCAGCTAATGAAGCATCAATGCACACTTGTTCCAAGCTGTTTGTAGTAGGTTAGATGAAGAATATTCTGCACAATATAAGCACAAGCTAGCAGCATCATATGTTCAAGGGAATAAATGGTAATAATGTTATATTTAACAATAATGAACTATTAAAATGTTGGTATATATTTAATCCTATTTGTACATGCTTTTAAGTTAGGTAGCTAAAGTTTTTCGTTTTCCTCTTAATTTCTCATTGTTGTATTATGAGTATTACCTTTAGGTATCTATGGGCTAAGTATTCATTGATTTCCCTAGCTATATGCAGAGGCAGAGGCAAGATTATTCCTATATCTCGGTAGTATTGATTTTGAATAAGATTCTTCTTTATTAATGGAAAGATAAATATAAAAAAATTAAAGAAAGTGAAAGATTCAATGTTACTTTTGCCCTTTTTATTTAAAAAATAATTACATCTTTACCCTTATAATACACATAAAATACTCACTTGGAATCCCGCCGATTGATTTTCTCATCTCCATCTACACGTTTATATTCAATTATTTATGATATGGGCAAAGTAGCTTATACTATATTATATTATTATGTTAATTATTATCAAATTTATATAATATAACATGCATGTTCGAGTTAAACTTTACATTATTTATATATTCTTTAATTTTCATCCTTCATGATTAAACCATTGCTCTGCCTCTTTGTATATTCCTTATAGAGTATTTGTTAAGTTTCTTCTTCCCCAATATTTGACCCCCTTTCCTTCTGGCATTATTCTATGTTCATCCAAAACTTATTTTATTTGTCACTGCTATCCACATCTAATATCTAATATCTTACATGTTTTTGTTTTTGTTTATCTAATGCTTCAAAAATCCCCTGCAACCTTCTAATATTCACTTGTAACCCTCTCTGTTTTCTTTAGGGCATCCTCTGCAACTGTACAAATCAATGATATACACCTTGTGTTCCTTACAGCACCAATAAATACAAGCCAGTTTTTTTAAAATTGCATTATGACTACAAGTATTCATGTTCAAAAGTTAATAATTTTTTGTGGTTAATTTACATATCCTAAGGTAAAAACATATTGGACTAAATTTATCTACCATGTCTTTGATCAAAATCAACATATTCTTCATAGAAGGAAAATACAAGTACTCCAAACTCTTCTTCCTTTACATGTCACTAATATTTATATAGAAGAGGAACATGAAAATGGTATTAACCAGTTTATGGTACACAACAGAATGTTGAACATGTTTGACTGAGTACTTGAAAAAAAAAATCTCTAATTAATTACAGCATTTGTGTCAAGTTTTTTTGCTGAGTCCTTTTGATCACTTTCTTTTCCAATAGCTTTTAGAAGTGCTTCAGTAACATCTCTAACATCCAGTTTTTGGTCCTCAGCCACAACAATGGCTTCCAGAGAAAAGCCATTTTGACATGAAACTTTTGCTTGCTCAACATTCAGACTCATCTCATCAAAAACCTCTAAAATAGCAACCAGCTTATCACCTCTTTTCTCACAGGTCACACTCACCACAAAGATTCCAGTGTTTATCTTCTCTACTTTCACATTCTGTTAAATGTTACAGAACATAATACATATCAATATCCTCTAGTATATGAATAAGTCTTAGGTTTGCTTTTAATTAACATGGTTGCTTAGAAAAAGGGCAAGAAGAAAATAGGCATACCTTGATCTCTTGGACATGGTTCAATAGGTTAAGGTACTCGTTTCTGATGGCTAGTAGGTTTTCATACTCTTTTTTAACAGTTTCCAAGGCCACCTTTAACTTGTATATGTATAGAATAGTACTCTTTTCAATGGTGGTTCTCTTAGCCTTGAAAAAAGGTAATAATATCAGTGCATGAAGAAAAAATAAAGTTAATATACCATTGTGAAATTAAGGGAGAAGTAAGAAGAGAAATTATATTGCTTTACAGAATTGGAGTTGGCAAGAGCTCTAAGAATGTGAAGTTTCCTACGCATTGATGATATCCTTTTCTGCACTCTGCAAGCCATGATCTCTTCTCTTTACAAGTTTTTCTATCTCTTCTATATTTATCTTTCTTGTGTGAATGTTAAAGTGAGAGTACTGAACTCTGGCATCACATTTTTATAGTTGGTGAATGAGTGGAGTGTGTTATTGTGTTGTGTTTTGGATTCTTGTCATTTTGATGCATAAAAATAGGACAATGCTACTTTCTGTCTGTCTTATATAAAATTTGAAATAATAAAATATTATAAACCCAAAAATATCTCTTCTTTTGATTTGGCTATAGTAGTATAAAAATAATAATATTGTGAAGGGATGTCACTTCAAATTAACAATTATACTAGTTGCTCAATAATTAAAGTATTATGAAAAGTAAAAGAAAGAAATAATATGATGTGACACTTTTATCCTTTAAAATATAATGATATAATATTTTTCTTCTTAAAACTAAGAGTAAAATCAATAACTTCTATCTTCATTAACTAATAGGAGTATCATTTCCCACGGGATAGTAGACTCTTATTAATGATGAAACGGAGGAGCACAAGTTGTCTATGCTACTTCTATGTGCCACCAGTTACAAATTGACACGTCAATTAAATTTGCACCATAATAACTAACCAAAAGTTAATTATGAGTTTATAATTGGTGGCATAGAGAAGTGACACAGAAGAGCGACATATATATCTTGTGTTCGAAATGGAGTGGTTGGTCCACTGAACACAAAAACATAGAAGAATAATAAGAGTAATGTGATTTTAACATTCATATTTGACAAATCAGGTTGACATTTTTCAATTCAGGAACAAAAGTTGTCATTATTCTCGTGATCCTGTTTTTATCATTTCACTTTTTCTATTTTCAAATGAAAGGTGTCAACTTCAAATATCAAAATAGAGTGTCAATAAAATTAGTCTAGCAAAGTGAAATGATATAACTATCATATTCATCATGAATGTATTAAGTTACTTGCATGGGAAGGGATATATGGGAACTGAGCCAATGGGCAATAATAAGTGATGAGGATAGTCTCAATCAGAAATGATAATAATAAAAATATGATCAGTGACTGAATCATAAAGTCAGGGTCAGATATCAATAGAGACATATAGGTACATGCATGCATATGAGTCCTTCACGGGCCTCTGTTTTACTAATTCGTTTCGTTTTGCTTTGTCTCTCACTACACATTATACCTTTCATTTCATCTTATGTCAAACAAAACTCTAGCTAATGGCCATAGCTGTGTCACATGCATGACACCACTGTTGTTTTATTCCTTACATCCTTCCCTGCCCAATCAGATTCCCTGCCTTGTCACTGCTTCACTTCATTCCTCAACCACATATATATGATATCGGATATGGACCAATAAAAATATGTCATGCCGATTAAAATATTTATACATTTATTGTTGTTTGTGATTTTGTTTCATTATTATTATTGATAGTAGACAATATATGAAGAATGATATGAGACAACATCTATTCATTCATTCTTAAGGTATAAAATTAAAATTAGGTGTGTCAACAAATATGATAAAATAACACTCTAATGATAAAACAAGATGTTTGAAGCGAACTACTATATAGTCGTTGGATGAATTTTTTTGTTTATCGGCTACTGTTTCATTGACCTTTTGGAAGTCGGTATGAAAGTTAACGAATTTAGTTTAGAAGTTGGTATGGGGTAATATAACTTCCAATAGTTGGTGTAAGTCATACCGACATCTAACTGAAGTTGTTTCCTGCCATTATGAACATAAGTCGTTTCTTGCCATACCGACTTCTAACATAACAATTACTCGATCAAAATTTTAACAATTGAGATTGAAGACAATATAATCTAACGGCTCACAAATTAATTCGCTAGGAAGCGAACTAACTTGTAGTTCGCAACAAGTCATATGTCCAATAGCATTCTCTTGGAGTCTCATTTCCCAACAAGTTGGTTTGGATATTTAAACGCAATAATGTTAACATATGCTTATTAAATGGAACTGTCTCATTTTCACGGAACACTCGGAAGAGTCATTTGTTTAGGTACTGAAGAAAAAAAGAATATCGAATTTTTTTTTTGACAATCAACAATTTTGTGACAAGTTAAAAATTCAGCCTTTTTTTTTCTTCAAATAATTATTTTTAGCATGTTTAAACCAAAAAATTGCTTCTTTCATACAATTATATTTTTTAAAGGAAAGAATGCCTAAATAAACGAGTTCAAATCTTTGTAGGTTTATGAGACTAACCCTCGAGTCGAATGTTGTGTTTTGATAGAATTCTTCCCAAAATTATAGGTAAAATTCATGTAGAAACATAATCCATTTTCATCACAATTAACTACTTTTGGCCAAACGTACTCAAATTTTTCCATCACCATCTATGCATGTAGAATATGTATGTATCTCTAGCATTTCCCATAGTAACACAATTTTTGATGAACTTATAAATAATTTAACATTGGATGATACCAAATAATTGGTAATTGGTTTATGGAAAACGAATTAGAAGTAGTAATGATACCAAAATAATTGTTTGAGAGGAGAAGATTATTGCACTCAATTATTGCACCTACCTAAGCCAGAGGAGCCATAGGCTGAATGGATAAGGGAAAAGGTTTAAAGTATCAATAGTTAATTCTTAATTTATTAAAACTTTGACATATGAATTAATGTATGATAATATATATTAAAAACCAAGTTGAAGGAAACCGTTTGGATTAAATAGTGAGATTTGGTTAGTCATTCTCTAAAGATAGAAAGTGACAAACATATTAGCACATAACCTGAGTAAAAAGGCAATTGAAATGGCTTGTCCGTTTCAATTATCTCATTCATAAACATGCAAGAAATAGCACTATATAAAAGGCAAAAAGAATTATTGGATTTTAGTAGTTGCATTTCTCCTTAAATTGCTCTTATTAGCCTTGTTTTGTTGTATGCACCACTAGCTTCACTTTTTGAAGGGTACTAGCTAAATGCATAAGAGGGCTACTTTAATGTATCCTTACTTTTCAAGTATCAATGTTAAAAAGTTAATCTTTCCAATTGTTTTAGTTGTCCATTTGTGTTTGACATGTCCCTCTCACAATTGCAAAAAGAGGGTTAAATTTGTATGTATTCATTGGCCTCTTGCTAAATGCTCAATGCTTTTCATCCGAGGAATCTAGACTCACATGCTCAAAATAAGGGAGCAATGTTTTTGTATAAAGCTAAACATGTCTATGGGTGTGGCTTGGTCATGACTAAGGTTTTTTCTTCAATTACTCACTGTACCCAACTTTGTATTTATTAGGTCACCGACCTTATATTTTTTTATTGTTTTTTTATGTTAATTAATCATCATGCAATTTAATTTCCAGTTACATTGTTTAAATTTGAAATTATTTTAGACAGTATATTCATTTCACAATTATGACTTATGTCCCGACATTTCAGTATATGCATCTAATGACATTGATAATGTTGCTTCAATTTATCACTCTATCCTTATCTTATGTTTGGGGGCTATATATTAAGCCATCTAACCAGAACCCATGTTAAAAGGGATTTCATTATTTCATATGATATATTTTTAATTTACTTTAATACATTGTTAATATAAGTCATTTAGTATTGTCAACAAATAAATGTGAATCAAAAGCTCAAAAAACTTACTTAAAGTATCATTAAATAATAATGATATATCCTCATACTACATACTCATACCCATAAGAAAAGCAACACATGTAACTTATAAATCTATCATTAATAAATAAAATATTACTTTATGATATATGTCATTTTATTGTTGATAGAAGAGTAAATTACACTCATACCCCCTGAGTTTTAGTGAAATTACACAAACCACCCCTCATTTTTTTGTCATTACACGAACCACCCCTAATTTTGTACATATGTTACACTGACTACCCCTGCATGATATAAACGTGTAATATTTTAAACAAAAAATGTATTATGTGTGCAATTAATTAAACAAAAAATTGTAAATTGTGTAGACAAATTCAAATAATATAAGAGTCAATGCATCTTCATTATTTGACTCGTTATAAAATAATATAAGAGTTATTTAAACATTTATTTGAAATTATTAATGTATTTTTTAATGACACAACAATAATAAAGAAACACTCGCTTTTGTACAATTTGAAGTGTTACACAATACACAATATTTTGTTTAACTTAATTACATTCATCCCACGTTTTTTCTTTAAAATTTACACTTTTATAACATGCAAGAGTAGTCAGTGTAATGTATGTATAAATTTAGGGGTGATTTGTGTAGGAGGGATGAGTGATTGGTGTAAGGACAAAAAAGGGAGGGTGATTTGTGTAATTTCATTAAAACTCAGGGGGTGTGAGTATAATTTACTCTTGATAGAATGATTAGTAGAAGGATTTGACAGAAAAATATATCATTTTCCATCATTAAAATGTCAAGTTCTGAATCATAGCCCATATGGATTGACTTAAATGGGCTGGCCCATAGTTGGTGCCCTTATTTGCCCAACTAACATTGTCACCTCCTTCACACTTTCTTAAAAAAATAAAAACACCCAATAGTGAGTCCGATTCAACTACAAGAAAAATAATGACAAACAAGAAAATTGTTAAATTTTGATGCACGTTGTTTTACTTTTGTGTACCCAGAAAAATGTGTTTGTGATATTGGTACCGGGCCAATGTAATAATTTCTCTGCCCGTTTTGATATGCATAGTTTTTTTGTGGGCAAATTTTTTTTTATTAATAGATAGATTGGGAATGTACAAATTGATATGCATAGTTATTATACAAATAATATTGATTGAACGGGTAAAACACATTGATAAGTTGATGCTATTAACTAATTATCCGGAATTATAATGAACATCTTTCAAACCTTAACAGAGATACTCATAACCACTTAACCGATCAAATAACAATGAAAATGGCATTGTTCCATTATGTTATGTTTCTGTCCAGCTTTATAACATAAGTAAGAATATATGCTATGTAGGTTATATATCCTTTTAAAATCACGCCAGTGACTCGTGTCTGTGTTGTAGTTCAGATGTAAAATCATTTTCCAGCAATAATAATAAAACCAAAACATGTATAGTGGCATTGTTCCCAGCACTAAACTGCATAAAGTTACAAGAGATATCAAACTTAGAATAATATAGAATGGAATACTTGAACAGAACTATGCTGATAACAGAAATAAATATATTATTTAGACACGTCAAATTCAAGTAGAAGAAGTTTACACGAAAGGGAAATATCTTCACGTTACAAATTTATGAGTGACAGAGAAAACTCACTCGACAAAGGATAGAGATGACCGAACAACCGCAATGGGATGAGATTGGAGGAAGCTAGTCATGCTAGAATTGAAGGAGAGCAAACAATTGTAAGGGTCATATGTTATAATCTAGGTTCAGTAATCCAGCCATAGAGCAAGGGTAGCAGTTAAAAAGTTTGTATAAAAGTAAAAATTGTAAAATAAAAATAAAAATTACATTTCATCCATTGGTGTCAGAGACGTTCACTTAGACTGAAGACGTCCAGCTAAGTCAGCAGTTCACAACTCATGTTGACAAAGTCATTAACATTAACTCACGGACGGAAGGACTAATGTGGGTCCACGTTGAAATTGTTGGGGACTAATTTGGTAAGGTCGAAATTAAAAAGGACCAAAATGAGTATAGAAACAAAAAAAATTATGAGAACAAGTGATATTCTTATTCAATAGCCAAAACATTAACAACCAATCGAAGGTTGCATAACTCACTCAACAAATGAGCAGTTGAAGCTAAGAAAGCGAGCAACATGCAAGTTCCAAGCATGTAGAAAAATAAGGTCCATAATCTCGTCAACATAGAACTTGGAATTTTTGAAGGTGATTTTGTTCCTAACAAACCATAAAGTTCAGATAGTAACGAACAAGTAGACATTCACTATGATTTTTTTTTCTTGTTCTCCATCCAAGATAAGAATGAATGAATTCTTAACATTTATTGAATAATTGTGTTAAGACCAACATGAGAGTAAAGATTTTGCCATATCATATGATGTCGGACATAGATACAGATCACTTGTCCCACTTCCTATCCAGACAAATCAAAATTTTACTTTTTGTTACTTTTTATTTTTTAAATTTTTTATTTTATTTATAGAACAACATTGTGATTGGCTGGGTACATGGAATGAAACAGAAAGTGAGAAGGGTGATACTTGTCCGTCAGACATAAGAAGAACAAATGATTTGATGATTCCTCCAACACACCACAAAAAGTACATAGCTCCTAAGACTCCCCGACTAACAAGATTCACTTTTGTCAGGACTTATGTTAATAGCTTTTTTTATGCCCTTAATTATAGAACAATTTCAGTTCATTTAGTTTATTAGCATGTAGCATTCAGCTCCCTCCCTTTCAACTAACCTTCAGTCCTACCTATACTCTCAGCAAAATTGGTACAACACGCTTATTTAGTTTCCTCTTTGATATGTCCATTGGTCCAACACACCCTGCAGGTTTTGGTTCCATATATATAAGTTCATGTAATATATATCCAATTTATCTAAGTCACGTCACACCATGTTTGATGATCCCGTATTTAATTTGAGATATACATACGTTTTCGTAACTTAATTTGTGATACACACACGTTTTCCTAACTTAATTTGAGATATAGACACGTTTTCCAAACATAAAACCATCCTTATAATAAGTGGATTTTAAGAGTATCATATCTCTACAATTTATCACCACTTGAAAATTAGTATCATATATCATGGAGAAAAACACATGCATTGCCATGATTCCAAGCCCTGGACTGAGCCATTTGATTCCATTTGTTGAATTTGCAAAGAGAGTGGTTCAACAAGATCATAATAATAAGCTCCATGTCACATTTCTCATTCCCACATTTGGCTCTCCCTCCTCTTCCATGATATCCATTCTAAACGTTCTTCCACCAAATATAGACTTCACTATTCTTCCTCAAGTTAACATACAAGACCTTCCTCACAATCTTAACCTTGAAACAAAAATAACTCGCACATGCAAACTCTCTCTTCCTTTTCTTCATGAAGCAGTGACCTCATTAAGTTCTCTCACTCACCTAGTTGCTATAGTTTATGACGTGTTTTCGGTCGATGCACTTGATGTGGCTAAGAAATTCAACCTCTTGTCTTACATTTTCTTTACCACAGGAGCTATATTATTATCATTCAGTCTTTGTCTTCCCAAGCTTGATGAGAGTGGTTCCCTAACAGACTTGACAAAAACTGTGAATGTTCCAGGTTGTGTTGTGCCTTTTCAAGTCAAAGATCTTCCAGATCCAGTTCTCCACGAAAGGTCAAATGAAACCTACATATATTGTGTTGAAATGTGCAAAACACTCTCATTCTTTGATGGTCTCATAGTGAATACCTTCACAGATTTGGAAGGAGATGCCATAAGTGCTCTACAAGAGAAACACGTTAATGAAAATACTCCTTGTGTTTATCCCGTTGGACCAATCATTCAAACCGAATCAACAAGGAAGGAAAACCAGTGGGGTTTTATTGAATGGCTGAACAAACAACCACCAAAATCTGTATTGTATATCTCTTTTGGGAGTGGTGGAACACTCTCTCAAGACCAGCTCAATGAGTTAGCCTTTGGATTAGAATTAAGTGGCCACAAGTTTTTGTGGGTTGTAAGAGCTCCAAATGATTCTCCTAGTTCTGCCTATCTTATTGGACAGAAGGAGGATCCACTGAATTATCTACCATCAGGTTTTTCTGACAGAACCAAAGGACAAGGTTTAGTGATTCCATCATGGGCACCACAAGTTGAAGTCCTTGGTCATGGATCCATTGCTGCCTTTCTGAGTCATTGTGGTTGGAACTCAATTCTAGAGAGTGTGGTTCATGGCATACCCATGATTGCATTGCCACTGTTTGCAGAGCAGAGAATGAATGCAGTATTGCTTACAGAAGTAATCAAAGTGGCAGTGAGGCCAAAAGTAGATGATGAAAGTGGGATAATAAAAAGGGAGGAAATTGGCAAAGTTATCAAGAGCATCATGGAAGGAGATGATGAAGGCTTGGAAATACACAAAAAAGTTAAAGACTTGAGTGATGTTGCTTCTGTTGCTATAAGTGAACATGGTTCCTCTCAAAGGGCACTCTCTAGTCTGGTACTAAAATGGTTAAATATTTGAGTGGAAAAATTATCACATCCTCATCATCTACATTAATAACTTAAAAACTAAATGAATTTATTTAAATTAAGAGTGTGATATATCACTATAAAGATTTATACTTAGTAATTATTTCATTCTTCATTCATTTGTATGATTGTAGTACTTATATTTAAAAGTCAATGATAATCAATGATGAATGAGAATGTGATATTATAAAAATCTGTTATATTGATGCATCTTTTTTCTCTTGGAATGTTTGGAACCATTAATCACTGATAGTTTCTCATGTACAAGTAGCATGCATAAATTAACAATGTACTCTAGTTATTGAGGACGTGAAAAATAATGTTATTAGCACAATAATCCAATAATAAAATTTGGTTTAGATTTTATTTTAATGATATAAGTATCGGTAGTTTTGAAATTTACCTCTGCAAATTATCCGTTGTTTTTATAGTCCCTGATCCATTTTTCATGCAGATTCATATCATGGCATGTTCAAGGAGATAAATAATGAGGTTTAGACATCAGAAAATGGTGTACCTAACAATAACATCAGAAAATGATCCATTTTGACATCTTAGTCTTTAGTATGAAACCCTTGTCTTCATTTTGACATCTTAGTCTTTAGTATGAAACCCTTGTCTTCAAAACTTCTGTTCTAGAGATTAAGCATGCAACAGGGTGCTGCTATTGTCTGCTATGCATATTTGCATGTCCCACTAGCAAACTCATGAAAATTCATGATTAAAGGACTGTAAACACTGTTCTTCTCAGATGGAACTGCTTGATTAAGAAACTTTACTTATTTTTTGGCTGAAAGAAACTAGACTTTTCTTTAAAGAACTCTTGATCATTCTTTAGATTAGATCATGAAACAGCAAAGAAATTCAAGAATTCCTTCCTGCTATTTGACTGTCAGTTTCCACAGTAAGACACATGTGTAGGCATGGTAACTTATGAGAATGGCTTGCACTGTTTTCTAAAAATTTAAGTTTGAAAAATCAGTTGTTTAGTACTAGATAGAGGTGATTGAAAACAAATTATTCAGATAATAAGAAAAGGAAGAATGGCTTTTGCTTATGAATGGTGATTGAATACACTTAATAAAAAACCTACTAAAAATTGCTTAAATTCTGAAATAAAAGGCACAGATAATTCTTCCAGAGAGGCTATGTGCTCTCTATATACTAATAAATGCCGTCAAATTTTACCTTGTTTATAGTAAGTAGGTTAGATCAGCATGCATAAGCTGATGAATGTTATTGTGTATGTCCACAGAGATTGCTGAAAGAACTTGTCAACTTGCACCTGAAATATTAGTTACATTTCGGACCCTTTCACATTCAAAACAATGAAATATTAGTAATTTAGTATACCATAATATCATTGGCTTCAAAAACAAAGGAAAAATTAACAGTTATAGAGCCTCAATTTCAACAAAAGAAATGTTGTCTAATAATGAATCCTTGAGGGGACAATGGTAGTAACATAGAATGGCAGGGCAATTCTCCTTTGGCATAAAAACAGTTCTCATGCAAGAACACTATTGCATTATGCCAAAGGAGATTTGACCTGTTATTCTTCTCTACCTTTGAAGCATACATGTTAGCAACTTTGCCTGTGTTACGAAGAATGCCAAGGATGCAATTTATTATGCGCTATTCACACATCAGTAATGGATATTCAATATATTGTACTGGTATATGCTATGGATTGTACCTCATGAACTTCTTTGTGACTGTTTTTGCAGTCATGCATGCATGGTCCCCCTTTTGTGATAGTGCTCCTCTTTCAACCACCCTTATACAGTTCCTATTGTGTTTTTACCCTACTTCACAATAACATACTGTTCTGGTATAAAACATAACACACTTATAAATCAATGTTGTATTGTACATGGACAGCGGTTTTAAAAAGGTGTTGCCAAAAGTTAAAAACCGTGGCCTAAACTAAAGGCAACACCTTAGACTAACATAGTTAAAAAACTGTTGCCTTTGGTAAATTCAAAGGGGTTTTTGATCTTTTGCAAATATTATATCAAATATAATTATTATGTGATCTCTTAAAATTGTTAAATTGGTATTCCAGCATTTGAACAATAGGTAAGAAATCTCTTGTGATTATAACAAATGTTAGTGCGTTACCATAGAGCTTTGGTGAGTGGAAAGTGCCATGCAATCCACTCAGCTCTATTTACAGATCCCCCCTAATATGTTATAGACTACAAACTTTCGGACAATAAAGTAGAAAGTAAAAAAAACTGCTTCGGTACATGAAATTATGTTCAAATGAGCTCTAGCTAAAAAACTTCAAAGAAAAAGAGAATTTGGATATGCTGAAATATGAGCAGCATATACTAAGTTAAATATAGGTACAATGTTTTCAACCAATTTTTATGGACAAAGATTTCATGGAGAGAGAGAAAGGGAGAGCACATACCTCTGGATTCTTTTCTTTTTCACATTTTCAAATTGTTATTCTAAGGTACTGAAAATTTAAACACCTACATGTGATACCAACCTTTCTGTTCTTGGCTAGTTTTCAAAGTTTCTGCTCCTTTCAAAAGAAAAGTTTTATTCTGATACTTGAAAGTAGTGACCCTTTAAAGTGTGAGTGGCTGCATAATGGAAAAACAAAATAGTAATGCAAGGAATCTATACAAATTTCAGGGTCATAATTAGTAATACTAATTTATAAAAATTGGTCATCTATGTACGTGCATGACATGTGCAGAAGATATAAGGTAGTAAGTCATACAATCAAGAAAGCATATTAAGGGAAGAAGTTGGTAATTCCGAAGTATTGAAGAATTGTAGGAATAGAGTTAGGAAAGAAAGAAAACATAAGGGAAGATTGCTAACAAGCTATATCATTATTGATAAGTTAAATGTGTGATACAAGTTACAAAACACTAATAAAAACACCCCTATTTATATTGATAATTAGGTCAAGTACTAACATGTTAATACCATCCCAAGCCCAACATAAGACTGATAATCTAATAATTAATAAGCCTACTATTCTACAAGAAGGAACTAATTATCTACGTTCATTTTCTGTAGTATATTGGCCTGATGATAGAAGATTGGAGAATTTCTGTACAATACCATGTTCCCATGAATCTTAGACTTAATTGGTGCATGACAAAGTGACAAACAAACCTCAATTTTTTGTTTTATTTTATAGAGACCATAATTCATGGATGTGATACTGGAAACAACTATTGTTATGACAGCCTTCACATAAAATCATGACAGAAGACAAAGCTATTGACACGCCTGCAGCATGTCTTACCTCTCTTTAAATAGTTTATCTGCTTAGCATCTTCAGCGACACTTGCTCTTTGTACTAATGCTCTCAATATTTTCCCTCTTATTTTGCACTTAACAATATTGAGTGCATATAATATTCTACCTCTGGTTCTATTTTCCTCTATGATTTGAACGTGTGGATAAACTCAGTATACTAGAAAGTAATTAAGTTGCAAGATGCAAATACCTAATGTCATGTATGATTCTGTAGACTCTTATGTTGCCTAGTGTTCAAATAAATGAGAGAAACCAATGTTATATATTAGGTGAGGTTCTTAGTGCACCAATTAGAAATATCACATGAGCTTTAGGTTCATAGGTGTGTAATAGTTGAAGTTTTCTAAAGACACTTCATGATTCAATTGAGCTGAGTATGATCTTCTAAGATACTTTAAACAAATATAAAATACAATCTATACTATGATATTTTATTTATCTGTTTATCTCTAGATATTCTTTTATAAGATAATTTAAGATATTTTTATATACTTTCATATATCCTTCCAACTGCAACTAAATTTGATAACTTCCTATAAAACATTTTTTGTAAAACTAGGTGCTATGTAAGTTTCTCATCACTTACATCTATATACTGTATAAGAAAACTAAGTCTTTGCCACATTAGCCATGACATGTGTCATCACCACAGTCGTTCTTTTCCCTCCAAAAAAAATTTCTTCATTTCCCCTCCAACATTGTCAATCTATACATGTTCATTTCATTTAAATTTTCTCCTCATATTTGATATTTGATCACTTGTCTTTAAATAATTCAAATGTCAAAAATATAATGTTTCTTCATTGTTCTAAAAAGAGATGTACAACTTTTCATGGAAATTAACTTAATATATTCTTTTATCTTTGAATCTATGTTATGGTAAAAACAAAATTTTATTGTTATCAAATTAAAATATATTATGAATACAATTTTTTTATCTTATATTTTTATTGAATTTATTAATCATTACATATATTATATATTTATTAAAAAATGATACCATAATTTTTTAATTATCTCTCAAATGTATCATATAAGTTAATTAAAGATAATAAAATGTCAAAAATTATAACCTTTTGTTTTCTTTTCTTTTTACCTGTAGACAAACTTTTCAAGTATTAAAATGGTCATTTATATGAATTGTGGATAATTATGAAATAATAACGGTTTTGGAGATAATTATTCTCGAGATTTAAGAGTAATTAATGTGAACAATGAAATATAAAAATACATAGTAGAAAACTAACAATAAAGAAAAATTCGTAAGGGAATAGAAACTGCATAGGTGAATAATGACAATAAATTTTGTTATACTATGGTAATTTGTAATCGAATAAGTGAATAAATATTGTCTATCAGTTGCAAACTAATAATTAACAATTAATGATTACTTGAATAAATACCGTCGACCATTAGGAAAGAAATAAAACTGGTGAAAATAAGAGAATAAAAACACATATTGTCATTTAATGTGGTGCTTATGGGTGATATTGATGATGTTATTAAAGGTTGAAAA
Source organism: Lupinus albus (assembly GCA_009771035.1). NCBI lineage: Eukaryota > Viridiplantae > Streptophyta > Magnoliopsida > Fabales > Fabaceae > Lupinus > Lupinus albus. The sequence continues at coordinate 4,927,087 of CM020005.1, forward strand.
TAATGTATAGTAATCGCTACATGCAAATTAGTATGTCTGCTTTATTTTTTAAAAAAATCTAAAAATTTAATTATAATTTTCTCATTTCTATTACTATCTTTAAAATATTTTAACAGTTTTAATCCTAAATAATTTAGGCCTCCATTATTTTGAGAAAAAAAACTGAACTATATAATTATAATTTCTCTATTTCAATGACCATTTATTACTAAATTTCATTTCTATCTATTAAAATATTATTTTCGAAGTTGTCATACTAAATCATTAAACTCGTAAAGTACTAATCATTAAATTACTTATTAAAAAATATGAAATAATAAATCAGTTATACTAACAACTACTAAGAAATAATATCTTAGAAGTAAAATAAATTATAGGCAAGTTACATTATGTAATTATCACAATAAATCATAAAATTAATCAACTTCTCCATATGTACGTCTATATTAATAATGAACAATATAAGTTTTTATTATATTTATTAGATAGTCAACTATATAGACTCTAAAGCATGAAAATCAATAAGGAAAGTACAAAAGTGTATGGGTAACATGTATTTTCTTAGCAATCTGAATGTACGAATAACGTGTGTGTTTTTAACCATGCGAATGCATTGATCACATGTGTCTTCTTAATGCACACGTAATATGTGTGTTTTAACCATGCAAATGCACAAATAACGTATATTCTTAACCATATGAATGCATATATAATATAATTCTGAATCATGACAACCAAAATGTACTTTGACTCATAGCATGTTAATGTTTTATATTAAAATCAATTGACAATGAGAAGAGTATTCCAACAGATATTTAAACTATTTCCGAGAATGTATTAATTCCAGACAAAAGTATCCTTCTTAACTTAGTTTTGGAATACAATAAACATGTTGAATTGCTTCAACCAAACAGATTTTAGCAGTGGATGATAAATCAGTGTCTGACTGAAGTTGGTTTATTTATTTATCACAGTAATAATCAAATTAAATATTGGTTACTAACTAAAACTGTATTTTATTTTTTTAATTACATTTATCACCAACAGAGATAATCATGTATATTAGTACCTAAGATTTTCTAATTCCGCCCTAATCTAATATATCAGATGATCATGTATATTAGTACATTTATCACTAACATTAATATTATAATATATTATTCTATATAACATATACATATTTTTTCAATTTATGTACATGTAATATTAATATTCACAAATTATAATATATAAATATATATATATATAATACAAATCAAATGATGTGTGATAAGAAAAGTGGTTAACTACTTGTGTGGTGGATCTACTAAAATCTTTAAAGTGGATGGTCCAAACTTAAAATTTTACCTTAGACATTCACATCTAACTTAATACTCAAATCAATACTTTGTGAAGACTACTTAACAAAAAAAAGACTTTGTGAAGACTAAGGATGAGGATATTGTAAGTCTAGAGGAAGACTCCCCTCCATTAATGGAGAGGCAAATACCCAAAAAATCAAAGAAAGTGAAAGATGCAATGTTATTTTTACCCTCTTTATTTAAAAGATGATTACACATTTACCCTTATAATACACATAAAAAATTCATTTGCCTCTCCATTAATAGAGAGGAATACTACTCGTAAGTCTAATGCTTCTCATAGTATTAATTAAAGGTAACATTTTTTCATATAACATTATATTTTTTGCCTTCTTAAATTCAGCCCTTGGAGCTAATCATAACTTCATGATTGTTAACCAAATCAAAAAAGTAATATGGAATGGAGGAGTATCACAAGCTGAATCAAATGTAAACACCAGTTATAAATTCAAATGTTGTGTAAGTGAAAACATATATATGAAATCTATAAAAATAAGCGTGTTATTGTCTTGTTCACACATGAGTGAGTTAGACCTAATATAATTGGTTTGTTGCACATTAGTTTATATCATAATGGTATGGTTATGATTTCATTTTCATCGACCATGTGTTCACGTGTAGATTAATTAATTTAACATAAATCAATAACTAGCTACCATGAAGTTCAGTCCCAATCATCCTTCTTAACCTAATAATTAAACTACATTACTTTTGTGTCCCCTAAAAAATGCAACAAGAAAAGGGAAAATGATCACCACATATATGAAATATAAAGACTCAGTTTCAAATATTTGAATCTCTTAGAAATTAAGTTAAATAAAATGATACTAAGTGTAAGATTTAGGATAAAGCTAAACAAGAGAGACACTATTTAACAAGTGAAAGATCTTTCTACCGTTTTATTTGAAAATCTGAACTCTGATGGCAAAATTTATATATGTATGTTAGGGGTTTAGGGCGATCTTTAAGGCAAGATTTATATATGTATGTTAGGGGATTTAATGTGATATGTGAACAACTATATTAGACTTAATGAGGGATGTTGATGAAAGGACTAATATAGTCTAACGTCTAAATTGTTAGAGACTAAAATGACAATTAAATTTTTTTAGGGACTAACTTAGTACCCACGAAAAACATGAGGGACCAAAATGGATAATCACTCTTAAATTTTAATGACCAGATGATTTTTTGTACTATTATATATTCACCATATAGCTAAGGAACTAATCTATTTTGGGATACGTGATTACTCATTCGAATAAGTATCGCTCCCAAGAATTGAATCATAGACCTTTTGATTTTTCTGATGATCTAGTAAGATTTTACGCCAATTGGTTTAAATGACCAATTGGTTTAAATAAGTGATAATTAAATTAAGAGTTATATTTTTCAACCCATCAATAAAAGTGACGTATGATTGTGGTATATAAAGTGAATTTCCTATGTTTCCTTTTTTATCTTAATACATTTAGATTAAATTAAAGGTAGATATGGTTTTCAAATGAAATGATGGTAAAACAATTTTATTTACTCTTAAAACTCACTTTGTATAGTACAACTTTTTCACAAATAAAATTAAATTAGATTTTCTTAACATCAATTCTAAGAATTGAAGATAAAGAGCGACTAATATATGAGGTTTACATCTAATATATGGGGAGGACAATCTTATCCTTATAAAATAAAATATTATTTCTAATATTTGAGCTCATAACTTCTAAATTATAAGGGGAAAAACTCTTATAATTGTGTCAAAGTTTACTCTCTAATCATAAGATTTGAGGATAAGGACATCGGAGGGAATAAAACATTATAATTTTATTAGTAAGTTAAGTAATTGAAGAAATAATACATCTAACCTTTCAATTTTCTACATTTTTATCTTCTTAATATTGATCGGCTGATGTTAAGAAAACTAATAAAGATGTGATTGGGAGGAGCTGTCAAAAATCTTATGAAAAATTGTTGTTTAAACCTCAAATGTCAACCACAGTGAACTATGGAATTTCAGTGAGTAATTTGTAAGCAACTAACACTTATTGCTATTGTTAGATGACTAAGATCCTTTAATTTTACATAATAAAACTTAATTAGTGCAATCATCATCTAAGCAAAGACAAGGATGCAACAAGAAATTGTCAACATCTTCATGGTTGCTAACTTTATATCAACTATTGTTCTCTAACATCAGATCTAGCAAACAAAATCTTGGATGGTAAGACCCTAATTTTGGTGCACTTTTTCACATGCATAAAGTTATATTGATAAAAATGCACGTTTTTAATAGAATAAGGTGTTTTTGTGAGCATTAATATGTCGACCTTTGTTTTTTTATATATATTTTAGAGAAATGTGTGAAGAAAAATAATAAATAAAAGATAAAGATGAGTGAATATGGACAATATTAAAGTGAAAACTTAGGTGTAGAAAAAATGGAGTTGTTTTTCCTGTCTCAAAGAACTTATACATTGTCAAATTTAGTTAACTCTTTGTACATTCTAAACCTTATTATTAATAAGTTCTCTGTTGACCAAAAAAACAAAACTGGAACTTCATCACACCCCAAAAATTTCTCATAGCTGGTATAATCCATAATTAACTATTTCACTATTTTCTTTTCCTTTCTTCCGTAAAAGGTAATTCAATTTTGTTGTGAGTGAGACTCGAATCCTGAACCTCATTTGTTTCACCTAATTCCTTTAATTATAAAACTAATTTATGACTCTCAATTTTATTTTTTAAATTTATTGTAAGTGAGACTCGAAACCACAACTCTCTTAATTTCATTTATACTCTCTAACTCCATTATTGTATATAAACAGCAATAAAGAAATATGTCAAATGCAAAAAGTGTTTTATTATATACACACAACAATAAAGAAATACGTCAAATGCAAAAAGTGATAAGAACTGGTTTGAATTTTTCTTGTAATATGAGGTTAATATGAAGGGCAAAAGAGTCATAAAAGGGGTATATATGTCTAGTAGCTTACATAGTGTAATTATTTCAGCTAACAAAATTCACAAAGGTTATTCTGCTTATTTCCCAAAGCAGCCAGTGATGGAATCTGTTGCTGTCTTAAATCTCTTTGATTCATTCTGGTTTGAGCTTAACATTTTGAACAAAACCTCAACCTCAATCTCAACCTCATCAATATTAAAGTCAACCATTGTAGAAAATCAAGATCATCAAATGAAAGAAGAATCATTATCAGAACCAAAGCTTGCAAGGATCCAAACCAATCATACAAGGTCCAATAGTGACCAATCCTTAACAACCTTCAAGCATGGTTATGATTCTCTTTCACCAAATTCTGTTCTTCTTCCCTCTCATCAAAAGCTTCAAACCAGTCTCTCAGGAGAAGAAGTCACAGACTCAGAACCGGAAAACTCAGCATCAGAAAAAGTGTTGTCAGCTAAGAAAAAGAAAAATACCAGATCTAGTAATAGTTTATCAGATCTTGAATTTGAGGAGCTAAAAGGGTTCATGGATCTTGGCTTCGTTTTCTCAGAGGAAGATAAAGATTCAAGCTTGGCCTCAATCATTCCTGGGTTGCAAAGGTTAGGGAAGAAAACTGAGGAAGTTGGAGATTCTAATGATGAGTCTTTGGTTCCAAGGCCTTATCTTTCTGAAGCATGGCATGCTTATGATACTAGAAAGAAAGAGAACCCTTTGATGAATTGGAAAGTGCCACCTATAAACAATGAAACTGATATGAAAGATACTCTTAGATGGTGGGCTCACACAGTTGCTTCCACTGTAAGATGATGATACACCTCATAATCCATTTTGTTTTTTTTCACTGTTTCATAAATATAATTATTTTGCTAATGTCTGAAAAAAATTTGTACTTTTAGAATCATATCCTAGGTGCCTTTTTCCCTCAGTCATTTTCTATTTATATCGGTAAAATATGTTACCCTTTCAGATTAAGTTTCTGGATTTCAGCATTCTATGTAGTTGTAAATTGCAATGTTAGACCAAGAAAGGAAAGAAATTTCATTTAGTATTTCAGATTTGTCAACTCAATCTATAGGTCCTAGTCTCCTAGACAATTTCTGTTGTGGTAGAGGTATGTCTGAACACTACTTCTTTTTGGTGAAGAATTTAGAGTACAATTTTTGAATATAAAACTCCACAAATAAATGTTTACTGAATTAGAAGATAAGCTAGTAAGTACAAGCTGACTAGCAGAACCATAATGGGTGGAATAGATTGCCAATACTATAAATATCATAAGCATCAATCAAATGTTTCTCTTTCTTTTGCTTGATTAACTCAGACATTAGATTCATGGTCTTTAAGCCATTCAAATAAAGCACAAAAGTTGCTGTAATATCTGAAACAAGCATAGATCAAAACAAAGCAGTAATAAAACAATTATTAAAAGGAAAATGATATACCATCCTACTAAATCCTCATACTTATCCTCCTACCTACAAGAAAGTGACATATGCCACTTGTAAACTAATCACTAATAAATAAAGTATCACTTTGTGACATATGTCACTTTTTTGTAAATAGAAAGATTAGTATGAGAATTTAGTAGGAGGATATAACATTACTTTTATTTAAAATATATGACATAATATATGGAGGACATCAGCATTAACATTTGACAGGGCACGCCTGCATAAGATAGTAGAGAGCATGATTGTGCAGAAAATAAAATACTATCACGTATTAATTATATGATAAAAATTTGATGCTATAGTACCCACATTAATTTCTATTTGTCACATGAGTGAAGATCTTCTAGTAGTGGAGAGGAAAATGCATAAATAAAACAAGAGAGAAAATTTATGTAATGACTCTGAGTTTTATATATTATCATTTCATCATTTATCATTCATTTTTAATCATCATTTACTCTTCAAAAAAATAATACAAATGAATTGTAACTTATAAAACAAAAGGATAAAATTATATAATGTGATAATTCCTTTTAAATATAATAACATTTCTATCATGTAAAATAAAATCAGATGATTGTTTTCCTTGTCAAATGGTCAATGGCGGACAAATATAAGAGCTTGTGAGTTGTGAGCTTAAATGTGTGGGATGCACGTGGAAAACGTTTAATAATCAACAAATATTGCAAGTGTGGCCTCCTGCAGTTTATGTTTTTATTTTCCTATAATAACCCTTTCTAGCTTTTATGCTTCTACTTACTCATCATGTGGTTTTAAGACATTTTGACACGACAGGTTTATTTTCTCTTTGGATAATAAAGATTAAATAATGACTGGATGGCATATGCATATCACGTGAATATATTTGTCTTTTAGATTCTTTATTCTCAGGTGTAAATTCTTAAAATATGATGTTTTAGATATAAAATAATTACTTTTTGTTTAGAGCATTTTACCAGTTTCCTCCTCAAAGTTAAAGCTGTTATGTGACTCTTTGACCATACACATAGTTTACTTTCAATGTTCACACGATCAACCTAATATAAAAAACTCATTTAAGTGGTCCACTCTCACCATGTTATGCCTACTTACAGAGAGATTTCAATTCCTCTCTGGTATCAGAGAGTACGATACTGGAATATGAAGTTGAATTTTTTTTAAATTTTTTTTATTTATTTTTTATTGAAAAAATAACATGAAATCATGGTCATTGGAAGAAACAGAATTGCCTTAGAAAGAAATAAGTAATAATCTTCATGCAAAGTACAAAGAGAAAGAACTAAAGGCAACAGCAATTACACCCCAAAAGTATATTATACTATTGTAAACTGATCTACTATACTTGACAATTAAAAAAATTCTAGCTTCAAAAAATTAGCACTTCATAATTTCTATCCATGCTATTTGTGAATATGGATGTAGGAACATTAGTAGTGCCTTAACAATGTTAGTATCACAAACCCATAAAAGTGAGGATGTTTAGACATAATTGATCAGTACAGTGAGTAAATACTAAGCCTGAACTTTATATATGTTACAACTCCATCTGCTCTTTCAAATTTCCAAGTGGGGCATAGCTTTTTCCTTTTGCTTCTTGGCTACAATTGCAATTTCCGGTGTTTATTAAATTTTGACCACATTTCAGGCACAAGCCTTTGCACCCAGCATCACAGTGAATTCATGGTAATCTGAAGATGCATGCACCCTGTCTGCTCTTATGTTCTTTGAAATGACAATTTCTTTCTCTTCGGGAGGAAAATGTAGTTGATCATCCAAACTGATTAATGCATCATAAAAAACATTCAAATCAATATGTTTGATATTTTTAAAATTAAGCATGTTCCACATTTTTAAAATTAAATATGTTTGACATTTTCAAAATTCTATATGTTGAAATTGATTTTAAATTCTAAAAAATAGTTTGAAGAAATAATAAAAAATTGTCATTTTAAAAAACCTCAATTTGATTTTCAAATACTATTATTTATATAATATCATCAAATAAGTATTAACTCTATTCTACTATAACCTACTTTGTTTACTATTAGTAATAACATACTATTATTCTTCATCATTTCCATAAAAAAATATAGAGATGGAAATTGAAGTTATTCTTCATCATGATATATCTATGGCCATTTTCAATATGATTCCCTTGGTTAACATTGTAAGAAATTTGATAACCATCCAAAATTGATGAAATCATTAAATTGCCTCTAACATGGGAAAAATTGTAGTCCTCAGCCACTGATTCTGCACAATTGTGAATATTATTTATCCATATTTTTAGCTGCAGCTTATCTCAGTAAGAGAACTGTGATTGGCAAATATTTATTCACCAACTCATGAAAATGTGGGTAAATTAACATAGGAAAACTTACCCATTGAAAAGATTTCAATGATTTACCAAAAACCTCTGCAAGAACATGTACCATCCCTGAAAAGGTGAAACCGGTTTGAATCTCTCAAGACGATTTCCCTTCTTGTCGTCTTTGACATGAACTTCCCCATCTCATGACAGTCTCCACACACTCTCAGATTCTTGGTGACCCTTATAGTCCTACCTGGTGGCAAATTTAGTATACCAAAAGCCATGGCTAACTTCTCACTATGCCCACACTGAAGCACTTCCTTTTCCTTCTCATCTGCATTAAACAATGCATACCTCATCTTAGGAGAGTAACCTTCATTCTTCATTTTCCTTTGCAGTTTTTTCACCAATGACTCTATCGTTCTGGCTTGAGGATGTGATTTGTCGCCAGCAAAGATATTAAATTTTCCTTGTACCTCTATCCAACTACAGCCTGAATTCTTTTTAAATCCCTGTTTACCGATCTTTTGTTGAAATTTCTTCACATTTTCCCACTTTTCTGCGTCTGCATAGACGTTCGCTAGAAGAACATAATATCTTGTGTTCTCTGGCTCTAGCTCAAAAATATGCTCCGCCACTTTTTCTGCTAGCACAACATCGTGATGGATCCTGCATCCAGAAAGCAAGGCACCCCAAATAGTAGCATCTGGTTTAATTGGCATGGCCTCAATGAACTTGTATGCCTTGGATAGATTACCAGATAAGGCAAGGAGATCCACCATGCAGACATAGTGTTCTAATTTGGGCTCAATGCTGCATTTATTTCTCATGTAATTAAAGAATACCCACCCCTCTTTCTGTAATCCAGAATCACGGCAAGCACAAAGTATAGAAGTGAAGGAAGTCTCACCAGGCTCAATACCAGCTATCCTCATCTTTTCAAAAGTGGAAATTGCTTCATTTCCAAAACCATGCATGGCATATCCAGCTATCATAATAGTCCAATGGATCAGATTCTTTTTAGGAATCATATCAAAGAGTAGCTTGGCAATAACTAGTAATCCACACTTCACATACATATCGACCAGTGCACCTAATATGTTCGGATTTGAAAAGTACCCTTTTCTTAATATGTGCCCATGTATCTCTCTGCCTTTGTCTAGAGCTGATAAACCAGAACAAGCTGGAAGGACACAAGCCATTGTAATCTCATCAGGCTTTGATTGTTTTTGCATGTCAACGAAAAGATATAGAGCTTTGTTGGGAAGTGAGTTTTTTGAATAGCCTCCAATCATGGTATTCCATGAGACAATATCCTTAACTGGAATTTTAGAGAAAATTATATGAGCTTCTTCCATGCTTCCACATTTTGCATACATATTCATGAGAGCATTACAGACAGGCAAGCTTGACCCCATCTTGTTCTTTGTAATGTAATCATGTACATCCCTGCCTTTATCCAAGGAGTTGCTACAAGCACAAGCATGAATGATGCTTGTGACAGTATAAATATCTGGCTTAAGACCTTTGCTTTGCATTTCATCAAATAACCCAATAGCATCATCATATCGACCTTCCCGTACATACGCAGCTATAATTGATGTCCATGAAACAATCGTTTTATCACCCATCTTCACAAATACATCAGTTGCACCATTTAAATTATCACATTTTGAATACATGTCTAGTAAAGTGTTGTTGAACACGATATCCCCACTGTAACATCTTTTCACTCCAAGAGCATGAAGAGCTTTACCAAATGAAAGATTCCCAACATTCGCACAAGCCACAAGAACGCAAACCAAGGTATCCGAGTCCATATCAGCCCCCAAAATCAACATCTGAATGAAAAACTCAATCCCTTTTCTGGAAAAACCATTCATCACACAACCACTAATCATAGAATTCCACGAGACAACATCTTGATCACTCAATTCATCAAACAGCTTATATGCACTCTCAACACCACCAAATTTGAAATAAGCGGCAATGAGAGAGTTAACAACAGCATTATAAGAACCAAAACCAAGTTTATAAACATAACCATGAACCCTTTTACACTCCATTTCCTCCCCCAATGCAGCAAAACACTTCAAGACACAAGTAAATGTGAAAGCATTCCCTGCAACACCCAACTCCTGCATTTTCTTAAAAATACACAAACTTTCCCTATAATTACCAATCCTTGCATATTCAGTCATAATAAGATTCCATAGAAAAACCTTATCATTGAGAATCTTATCAAATATCCTTCTCCCTTCAATTAAATCACCACAATTTACATACATGAAAACCAGTTTTGCCCCCAAAGCCCCTTCAATCTTCACACCATTGGAAGTGGCAATGGAATGAACCCTTCTCCCATCTTCCAGAGATTTAAGCTCAGCACATAGCTGCAACACAGAACAGTAAGTATTCAACTCAAGTTTTGATTTTTGTGACCTTATAAGCAATTCCATGGATTTTTTGAGATGACCCATTTCGCAGAACTTGCAAATTGTTGCATTTTCATCATCATATATGGTTGTGTTGTGAGTGGTCTGGGACAAAGTGACAGAGACATCAAAATTGGTAGTACGAAAGGAAAGGTTGGAGTTGGTTGAAGTTTGTCCGAAGAAGATGAAACAGTTCGGAGATTTGAGAAAGATTGGGTTGTTTCCGTGGCTATGATGATAAGCTGTAATGGTGCTCAACTTTGTTATGCTTTTCGACATAGTTACCTTTGCTCACTATCTCTTTCACAAGATGGATGCCACTTTATACACGTTCTTTATTTTTGTAATGATGTTCTAATTTTGGGAAAATTAGTTTAAATTGAATTTAGCTAAATTACATCTAATCTTTTTGCTTAAATTTTGGAAAAATTTTGGACCTCAATTTTGGACTATATAAAATTTGTGTGTTAAAGTTTGAACAAAAACGATGCTGATAAAAATGACAACCATTTGTATATCAAAAAAATTTAATTAAGTAATGATTTTATAATAAACATTGAACATGTATAGTATAAATTAGAAAATTTAAAAGGCACTTTCTTTTTAATTTCATTATTGTAAATTATTAGGGACTTAAGTTTAATATTTTTTCTTCTTCTGTATAATAAGAAGGGTGGAGATCCACTTACTCTAAGAGTGGAGATCCACATCTTAGTCATCAATTCTTGGAAAATCCAATGATTTAGATCTACCCACTAATTCAAACCATTGGATTTCCCTAGAATTGATAGCTAAGACGTGGAGTAAATTTAAAAAACTTACTATTGGAGTCAATTGATCCGAATATATAAAAGTGTTTGTAGGGAGTGAAAAAGAAAAGAGAGAATGTTTTCATAAACCACAACAACATGAAGCTTAATAAATCCATAAAATAAAGTGGAAAGTTGAACAATAAAAGTAAATGCTTCAATAGAAAACATATAGTACACTTCACAAGGAACATGTATGCAACATGGCGAGTTATTCACAGTCACATATTAACACGGGAATATGAGGAAGCCAAACCCAACAACCAACTTTGACCACCATCAAGACCCATCATCCTCTATCTGGGACCCTCCTTCCAGGTGAAGGGTTTAGTTCCCTTCCCCTTGACAGAAGCATTGTGACCAATTCAGGCCAACCACGATAGACTTCGACTTTTACGATGAACATTGAAGGGAAATCTATGTGTCAGGGGAAACATATCCACCAGAAGCAAGAGATATAGTAAGGTGTATGCTGATTGAAGTGATGGATCATCAGTAGCTACCCAGGGCCACAGAATATATGGTAATTTTAGACAAAAAAGATAGTACCCCTTTGTTAACTTATCAACTATATTGTGCAACGCGCTGAGTTTAACATCATGTTCCTGACGGATGCGCTAGTTGCAGCCCCATTTGCTGCTTCAAATGGTTAGGTATCAACTTATTCATAAGCTCTGGTGATGCTCCAGATAACTGTGATCAAGAAATAAGCATGTAAAAGACCATGAACAAGGAACTGAATTAAAATTCAGATCATGGGGTATACTTATAATGAAGACATGAAGTTGTCAATAAATATTGTTAAGATGAGATGTTGATCTTGAATATGGATCATAAAATTGTATAATAATGCATGTAGACATCTTAGCTTTCATTGCACTGCTAAGAAACACACAACGCTTACTTGTTCAAAGTTGAATAGAGATGGAAATGGACGACCATTCGGCAAGCGAGCATTGGGTTGACGGAGTTCATCAAAGAATGGGTGCGCACATGCTTCTAGCTGCATAACCAAAGTGGACATTCATCAAACTATGTTATATATATCCATTAATTGATTAGGTTCAAAAGAAATATAGACGGTATACATTGAGAAAGACTGAATAAGTTCATACAAACAATCATAATTGCTGCAATCCCACTCACCGCGGTACATCGAAGACTTGGGGAGTACTGCAGAAGCCGGGAAGCGAGGTCAATTGCTTCTGGAGGCATCCTTTTGTGGAATATCTACGCTCAGAATTTTAAATTTTTAGAATGTGCAGGAGTCTTTTCTATCTACTCAACTATGATAATCTGGAAAAGCATGAGGAAGAAGGGAGCTAAAAATGCAAACCTTGTGCCATGGGTGTGCTTTAACCTGCGGAAACCTGAAGTCATTATAGTTTGGATTCATACAGCGAACTTCCTCTCTAGTCGGTGTGCCAAGAACCTGCAAAACATAATTTTATATAGCTGTCTTCTTATGATAAGAATGGCATTAACTTAGAAACCTAATGTGGTAGCAACAATTGCACCTTGATAATCTCTACTAGTTGGTCCACTGCATTTTCACCAGGAAACAATGGCTACAAAAGTTACATTTGTATCAGATGACATGTAGGTAGTAGATAATTATTAATTAAAAGGTCATTAGCATCAAATTGTAGCAAACATTTGCAATGACAACAAAAGAAAAGCAATGACTTAAACCTGGCCCAAAAGCAGTTCAGCGAGGATACAGCCAGCTGACCAGACATCAATTGACGTAGTATACTCAGTGGCACCAAATATAAGCTCAGGAGCCCGATAGAAGCGAGAACATATATATGATATATTAGCTTCACCTTTGACCTGAATACACAAAAATACAAGGTAAATAAGAAACATACAATTGGACACAGGAAAATATGACTAAATGCAGAGACTAGTTGCATAATAACATCTTTCCCAAATCACGTTACATCCAGCAATGATCTATAACTTGGATAATATTATTGGCAAAATATGAATTGTCAAACAATATTCACTATCCTCCAAAAGAACTACATGAAGCACAATAAAACAGTAATCCACAAAAGACAACTTTATTCATCATATCAGAAATCACGCAGATGAAATTTACAGTCTGTCTGTTAACTAAAAATGCATGAAATGAACAGTTTACGGCAATTGATAATATGTGGTTGATATTATAAGATAAGTACAAGAGAACCTAGCCTGATTAATGATAAGGATGCACACAAAAAGGATATATATATTTATATATATATATATATATATATAGTTGATTCAATCGGATAAGGCCAACATACCAGAACCTTTGCGCTACCAAAATCACATATCTTAACCTGATGTGTAAGGGGGTCAACCTGTAGGATATACAGAATGATATCAGAGGGGGAGTCAAAAAGAATTCCTACTAATAATGTCCATTCAGCAAGTGTACTGTGTATGTAAGCAAACCAGTATATTTTGAGGCTTCAAATCTCTATGGCAAACTCCCTGGACAGTATGGATATAAGCAAGCCCCCTGAAAATCTATAAATGCACCACAGACTTGCATTAGAAAGTGAAAATAAAAAACAGAATTTTTCCCAATCACTAGAAAGTCTGAGGTGTACCTGATACATAGAAAGTTTTACGTAGACAAGTGGCATTCTTTGATTGGCATTAGTATAGAACTTCAAGACTCGATACATAGACTCTGGAACATATTCCATCACCAGATTAAGAAAAAGCTCATCAGTACTTGTAGTGGAAAAGAAGCAATGTTTCAGAGAGATCACATTTGGATGGTCCATCATGCGCATTAACTGTAGTCCACGATTCTTGTATCTTCTGTCCTGTAGAACCTTCTTAATGGCCACAGCCTCCCCAGTTTCCAAGCATTTTGCCTAAGAGAAAAACTTATCAGCACATTGCAAAATATATGGATATGGCAACAACTATTTACCTAGTATTGTCGTACCTGGAAAACAACTCCAAATGAACCAGTTCCCACAACTCGTTCTGCCATGTAACTTATAGTCTACAACAACCATCATGAGAAAGACACTAATGTTTCAATCCAAGATTCAGTATGGGCCAGACATGAAATCATCCAAGTCCCATAATATATAAACATTCATGAAGCATATTTAACAACTCGGGACAAAATTCCAAATAACTGTAATTCTGTAAAATTATAAGAAAATGGATTTAAGTTTTAACAAAGACAATACCTGTTTCGGCTCCCCATTTTTTCCTCCAATTGTAGTGGATATGATGTGACCAGTGAGGGAATCATCCCCATTGACAACAGAAGCAGGCATCCCCTGTCACAATTATAAACAATGTATATTTCATTCATAGCAACACTAGTAAGCTCACAGGACCCGAAACCGCAACCATCGAAAGTAAGAACTCACGGGTACTGATTTTTTAAAACATAAAACAAAGAAATACTAACAAAAGGGTACATCAAAACTAATCAGAAACTAAACTAATCACTAATGACTAATGAGCTACATAGAAATCCAGAAGGATCTGGTAAATAACTTCCAAAAGATCACAACAAATGTTTACAATCACACACAAAAACCCAATTCATAATCTCTGCCAAGACAACAAAAAATAAACAAACAAATAAATAAATCCCATAGAAACTAAACTACTGATCAACACAATTGACCTAAAGGGGTCTCATAACTCTTCTCTTTTAACCTCAAAGAACAAAATTTCCCACAGCTCACACCCTAAAAGTTCCCTTTGGCGCTTGAGAAAGGGAACCCAAATTCTACATCTACATAAAACTTAAACTTACCCTCTATGATCAAAATTATAATCTTTAGACTCTACCTTGCCTAAATTTTGTTTCGTTCTTTACAGGGTCACACAACTTTTTCAGCAAACAAACAATTAAGGATTTGAAGAAGCTTCAAAAGGAGAGAAAAAGTGAAGTACCTTATGATCAGCCATTGGGAAGAAGAGGAATGTAAATATAATATTATTATTACGTATGATAGGGAGAAGAAGATGTTATCAGTGTAAAGGTCAAGGAAATTGTGTTGAGAATGAGACAATAAGATTGGAAGACAAGTTCATGTGATTCTACTTCTCCTTTTTCTTACTATAACTTTTCAGTTTTGCATCTTTCTCTCTCCCCTTTGCATATTTTAGCAACACTTTCTTTTCCTCTCTCACTCCAAGTCAAATCAGTCAAAAATATATTGTTTCATACTCTTATAAAGATTTATATACAATTCATTATTTGTCAATAAAAATAGTGATTGATAAATCTTGTTATATAAACAAAATTCTTTTGAATATAGGTATTCAGACAATATGAGATAGTTAAAGATTAATGTTCTATCTTAAGATGGATAGTTATTACTACTTAAGGAAATATTATATAATTTAAAAAGTATATCTTTTGAAATTAGTCAAAAGAATTAAGTGTCATTGTTTATTTAAATATATTGTTTTTTGTTGCATTCAAACTTAAGGTGGAATCTAGTTGAAAACTTTGTTATTTTAAATAAAAACTAGCTAATTACCCAATACCTTGGAACAAAGAAATAACCTAATGAGGACTTGGCTCATTATCATTTTAATTTCAACCAAATAATGAAAAATGTTATATCCTTCTTAATTATAGGATTAAAAATCCTGTAATAAAAATAAAATAAAAGAGTACAGTTAGTAAAATATTAATTTCTCAACTAAACCGCAGCTAATAATCTGAAAATAATTGATTATATTTGTTGGTAATGAAAATAAATGAATATGATGCATAATCTGAACATAAAAAATATAGTAATTAAAACATTATATACTTAAATTTATTTTGAGGTAAATACCTTTTTATCAATAAAATATTATACTATTTGAAAATTGTTTTTAGAAAAATATTTTTCAATAAATAAGATAATGAAGAAAAGTATAACAAATTAAAATTGTACTAAAGAACAGGAAATGATAACTATTTTTTGACAATGGTTCATTTATCAATGACATAAACGAACTCAATACCGATAATACAAAACTAACATAATAAATTTATCATATAATAATTTAAATTAATAATAAATTTATTATAATCTCTAAATAAATAAATAAAAAATTGAAGCCTTAATGAACAAATCCCTGAAGCGATCGTGTCGAATAACATGATATTGTTTAGACAAGTGAAACGTATTGGCCCAAATCTAACACAAACTATGTTTTCTAGATTGAGAAAGAAGACAGAGAAATGGTAAAGGTTTTTTAAGGATATTATAAGGTTGGTAACGACCCCGCCAAATGGTACAACAAACACATCACTGTTAGACGAAATTCCCATTCAACAATATGAATAGAATTGAGGGTCGATAGCAACTAGGTTCAATTGAGTTTTTAAGTATAATCATAAACACAATCATAATTATAACAATAATTTAAGAAACAACGTTCAATAGTAAATTAACTATGCATCTATATTTCATTGATGTGAGCTAAAAAATATAGCTAGAAAAAGTAGTTTAAGATATCTATTTTCTGAATTGAAAATCAACTACCTAATTCCTTTTGGCAAAATCTCCCAAACCAAATTCAATCTTTTTAATAAGGTGTTCTCCAATTCATAATTGAAGATTAATACCTTTTTTTAACACATAAAGCCCTTTTCATACACAAGTTATGATAAAAGCTAATGCATTTTGCCAAAGCAATCAACGTGACCGGTCATTACTTGCATAAACTTGGCTTTAACTAACCAGTTAAACTATTCAGTTGGTCTCTTACAATTTCAAGTCATTCATTAAATCGGTTTAGGTAATTTCATATATTTATATAAAATTGTTTATATCTGTTTAATCTTTCAGCTTGCATTAGTTTTTCATCAACATTAGCATAAAATTTTAGTTAATAACGTATATTGCTTAGTTAATTAATTAGTAATCAATTACTCTATCATGATAATTTATCAGTAAAATTAAAAAATTTACTTGCAGAAAATGATCTTAGTTTTGTTATGAGTTTATTGGTTTGAAAATTTGTTCCAATTTGCCTTGTCTATGTATTAGACCAAGAAAGAGTTGATATAGTCAAGGCCTCACTGAATTTCTAGATAGAACAAAAGATCAAATGTTTGATTATTGTGAACGACACCGGTTAGAAGTGACATTATTTGGTGCAGTACTGTTGTCACCCTTTGGTTTCAAGATGTAAACCCAGGAAGCTATGCTTCATATCCTGCTGTGTTTGGTGGGAAGTTGTTGTTCCATACTTGTAATTTTGTTTTTCCATGGATGGGTTGAGTTTTCATCTTTTGCTTCCATTACACTCATATATACTTTCTTACAACTCCATCACCTACTCTTTAGCTTCACTTGGAATTCATATAAGAGAAAGCTATGTGCTTTTCTAAGCCCAATTGCCACCAAACTTGACTACCCTTTTGTATGCTGATGTATTGGTTGGTCCAATCAGAATAAACAAGAGTCAGAAACACCATAGAAAAAAGACTCTTTGCACTTGCAGCCTTTATTTGTAGCTTTTATTTTTCATTGTTTAGTAGCCATTTTTTTATCTTCCAAGTTCAATCAACCATAATGAATTGTTAAACTCAAAGTTTTAGCTACTTAGGAGGTTCTTTGATTGATAATGTTCATGTTTTGATGGGGAAACAAGGGTCTTCTAAGGATGCTGTTTTTGGCTTAGGAATGAAAGTTCACAACATTAGATGTTGTAATGATCCTCCTTCTTGGAGGAGGATGGCTGGTGTTGATTGCCGTTGGAATTCGAAATCATTATTGTTTCATGAGTTGAAAAGTGATACTTCTAAGTACAGTTCTTGTAAGGGACTATATGTTGGGAAAAAGCATTTGTGGCTGCAAAAGCACATAAAGATTATAGTTGTCATGTTTGGATTGTTGAGTAGTCTTTTCCTTCTTGATTCTCTTGTAGTCTCTTATGATTTTGCAAAATTTCAACCCTCTACAGCCTCTAATAGTTCAAGTGAGTTTCAGGTACATGTACAACTTAGAATATCTCAGGCTTGTTAGCACTGTCCTTGAATTAATGTCTGCAAAGACTAGATTAGTTCTCTTTGTTTGTATTTATTCTCTTTACACTGCATGTTCAAGTCATTAAACTTGAGTAGGCTTATATCTTAGACTAGTTTCCAATAGTGTTCTCACCTAATCAAGTGCATTCATGTCTACCTCGGGTCCCCTTTGATGTTTTTTGGATCCATCGACGTGCAATTTTCTATTCTGCATTCGAGGTGGTGTTTTGGTTTTGAATGATCCAGCAAAAGTTATGTTAATTTAGGTGGTCAATGCATATCTCATAAATTAGACTAGACATTGAGTTGAAGTAACTATTACTTCTAAAATTCTTGTATCATTTAACATTGATGCTTTTCAAATGTTTATGCCTAATGTGTTTGTTTTAATGAGAAGGGTAGAGATTCCTTCATCAACAAGAAACAATCACCAATACATATGTATGACCGGCTTCTAAACATGGCTCCCAGTGCTCTTGCTGAGGTTTGTATCACATTTTCATATTGATCAATGTTTTTGGATCAGAAATTAGATACTGTTACTACTTTTGGATTTCATTTCTGTCTAGTCTAAGAATTGATTTTGTGTAGTGTAGAAGGAATTCAAGCAAGAGTCATCTAATTTGTGGGTCAAACCTTACCGGCAATCGTCTTCATGGAAACCTTGTTCAGAAAGAAAACTTCAGACCAATCCAGGTATATATATATATGAACCTTCCATATTTACAATATATGTGCATTTCTTATTTGTAAATAAAAATACAGAGCTTAAATTGCAACATATTATCAACAATATGGCACTCTAACTAGTTTATATATTTTGTGATAGGGAAATCTGTGGGAAGTAATGGCTACATCTTAGTCAGTGCTAATGGTGGTCTTAATCAACAAAGAGTTGCTGTAAGTACTGTCATTTTAAACACACTTTGAATATTCAGATATAAGCTTAGCACATTTCAAAAAACACAATACAAAGCACAAACTCAACTAAACTTACAATTCTTAATGTCTGTTACTAATCATATTGAACATTTGACAACAAATTTAATTTAGTATACTATAATGATTAGGCTACTGTACTGATTACAGATTTGCAATGCCGTTGCCGTTGCATCCTTCCTCAATGCAACTCTAGTTATTCCGAAGTTTCTCTATAGCAATGTATGGAATGACCCAAGGTAAGATATCATGTTTATCACTATAATAATAACAGGGGAGTTTATTTCATTAGTATAACTCTTTTCTTTTTTATCTTTTCTGCTTCTTTTATATAGTTAAAGCTTTCCTTTTCCCGAGAATACCTCGGAATTTTTTGTAAAGCTTATGATTTCATTTCAAAGACTGAATTGTGGAATCACATGTTGACAAAAATGCAGCCAATTTGGTGACATATATCAGGAGGAACATTTCATCAACATGCTGAAGGATGATATCAATATTGAGAAGGAACTCCCACCTTATATGAAATCTTTGGATATAGAAGCAATTGGCAGTCAGGTTTATTATGTTACACTTTTATGTACTTGATGAGACAAATTGTACTTATTGTATAACAATTTCAATGAACACCTTGCATTTTAGATTACAGATGCAGAACTTGCAAAAGAGGCCACGGTTGCTGACTATATTAAAATTGCGCTTCCTCTTCTTTTAAGAAATGGAATTGTTCACTTCCTTGGATATGGAAATCGACTTGGTTTCGATCCACTACCTTCTGATATTCAGGTCATAAGGTTACCTTATCAGTCAAGTTTTAACTACTTCTACAAATTTCTAGCAGCCTGCCTTATACTCAATAGTACTGCGAAAAAATTTGTACATCTCTTTTGTCACAATGAAATATCTCAAAAGTTTACTTCAAGTTCAAGGTTTAAGTTGTTCACCTGAATTTATTGCAGAGGTTAAGATGCAAATGCAATTTCCATGCTTTGAAGTTTGTACCAAAAATTCAAGAACTTGGGGCACTATTGATAAAAAGGATAAGGAAATTTAGTGCTCCACCAAGCATGTTAGACACTCAGTTGCTGGGGAAGTTCATTGAGAACAACGAAGATCACGATTATAGTAGAGGCTCAACCAAATATCTTGCTTTGCACTTAAGATTTGAAGTTGATATGGTGGCCTATTCATTCTGTGAATTTGGAGGTGGGAAAAATGAGAGAAGGGAACTTCAAGCCTATAGAGAAAGCCATTTTCCTCTCCTTCTTGAGCGCTTGAAGAATACAAGGTAGGCATATTCATTTTGATATATGGTCATGCGAAGTTTTTACACTATCAACCAATCGTATATCACCTCATATGTGACTCTTAAGATAGTTAGAAATCTTACATCGATAATGTCGTTGTAATGTGCTATTGGTGCTTGTAGCCCTGTATCTCCACTGGATTTGAGGAAATTGGGAAGATGTCCATTGACACCAGAAGAAGCAGCACTTGTTCTAGCAGCTATTGGTTTCAAAAGTGGAACTTACATTTACTTGGCAGGTTCTCATATTTATGGAGGAGATTCAAGAATGCATCCCTTCACTAGGCTTTATCCCAATGTGGTCACAAAGGAAGATTTGCTTGCACCTAGTGAACTTGCACCTTTTAAGAATTTTTCTTCTCAGGTAATAATTATGTATTAGTGCCTTTAGTGTTATTCATTTCAATACTAGAGCCCTTCATTCTTAAAAAAACAAAATTCAATTCTCATTCATTTCTTATACCAATTAAGGTTTAGATACTAACTCTAGACTATTGATATTCTCAATTACCTATTCAAACTCTTTATTAACTACTGATAATTTTGTATAATAAAAACTTACAACAATGATTGATGAATGGAAAGACAATGATGGAATGACAATATTGAGACTCACTTGGTTTTAAGTGAATAGTGAGGAGGAAAAAAGTTACTATTAGACATTAAAAAACTTATGAGTGAAAATATTCATATCATTGATCAATATCATGGGATTCGACAAAGTTTTACGTTGGCTGTCAACTGTCTAACACAACTTTCATCTTTTATCTTAGCTTAGGGCCTACTATATATAACATTATGACGTTGTCGATCCCACCTAGTGGGACTAAGACTTCATTGTTGTTGTTAAGTGAAAATATTGTTAATGTGAAGAAATAATATAAATTTGAAATTGATGTGAATGCAGCTTGCTGCTTTGGACTTGATTGCATGTGCAACTGCTGATGTGTTTGCAATGACTGATTCTGGAAGCCAACTTTCATCACTGGTATCTGGATTCAGAACCTACTATGGTGGTGATCATGCTCCTACCTTAAGGCCTAACAAGAAGAGGTTAGCAGCAATTTTGTTGGAGAATGGTACCATAAGATGGAACATTTTTGAAGACAGGGTAAAGAAAATGATCCAAGAAGGTCAGAAGATTGGTATAAGGAAATATGGTACAAGCATTTATCGAAATCCAAGGTGCCAAGAGTGCATGTGCAACAAACAACAATAGCTAGTCCTTGCACAAACCAACACTGTTTAAGAAAAATATAATAGTTGATGTGTTTATAGTTCAGCTACTTATGCCATGATTTTAGAAGTCACATTTGTGTTGATGTAACCCTTTTTCTCAGAGAATCATTATAATAAACAATGAACACATGAATAATCTGACAGAATGACACACATATATCCAATCAGATCTTATTTTTGTGTCACTAACTTTACTCAGATGCACTCACTGACTCAACACATTGTTAACCTTAAAAAGCAACTCTTTCTCAATGATTCATCATGAAGGTAATGAAAAATTTTCGGAAAATCCTAAAGTGACAACCATGAGTTTAACAAATTTGGAAAAGCAAAAGGCAATAGACCTCTAAAGCTGAAGCTGACTTTATGTGTCAGTAAATTGTGTCAACTTACACAAATATTGCTAATTGCTACTATCTACAAAAGCTAGAATTTTATTATTGTAAGTAAATTTAAATGTATATCTTTTACTACTGTATGATCGTAGAAACTCACTACTATACATTTATGGATAACCGGTCAATTCTTTTGTTCACACTCAGTCCAACTTCATTCGAGTTCAATTCTCAAGCTATATGTAAATTCAATCACAAATAGCTGTTCGGTAATGAGTTTTACATATTTTTTATTATTGGACGCAAGTGTTTCAAAAATTAAAGAAAAATATAACTTTTAATGATATATTTGTCCTTCTAATTATAATAAAATTACACTTTTGTTATTATCATTGAAAATAAAGGGAAATAAAGTATTTATATATCAATTAACGAGAGAATAGTTGTTTTTGAGTAATGTATATATGTATTGGATTTTATTCCTAAAAAAACAGCTGAATAAATTTTGAATATGGTTAATATCAATTCTCATTGGACGTAGGAAAAGGAAAATAAAAGGCAAAAGAGTTGAGAAAAGAATTATTTTGAAAAGTGTCAAAAAAGTTATATCAATTCTGATACAAATATCACATGTTCCGGACGGTGTCTCATTCTCTATCTCGGATAATAAAAGAAAAATTTTAAAAATAAAAAATAACATTCTGATTGTCTCGTAACAGGGAATGAGACACTATTCGAGACAATTGATCTATGTTCGCAATTCTGTATGTAATTTAATTGGGAATATTGTTATTAAAAATGCCAGCCTCAAAGAATTTTCATTGAAGACTTTGACTTGAGGTCAAGGTGAAAGACATGGTCGTCTAAAATGCTTCTAACTATTTTCTCATTCAAATACAATGTTTGACTAGTATTCATGGGTGTCACAAAAAATAAAATGAAACACGGAAAATGATTACTCGTCCCACTTCTTGTCTCATTCCATGTACCAAGTCAATTACAATGCTGCTACATGAATAAAATAAAAAAAATAAAATTAAAAAGTAGAAAAAAATAAAATTTTGATTAATCTGAAACATGAAGTGGGTCAGAAAAAGAGACATGTGATCTTTATCCATCAAACACAATGAATGTCTTAATTATTGAATAATCTAAGTCTATCCGAACGTCTTTTCAATCGATTGATTTTAATTTGGGTATAATTATGTGAATAACGAAAATTGAATTTCATATGGTAAATAAATTGGTCTAAAAATCAACCAGATGTATTAAGATGGTGGACTTTCTTTTGTGACTTAAATATGGTGAATTAAAATATTAGAAACAATTTATTTGGGTACATGGTTATATATATCTATTCTTCTCAACTATATTCTGAGGTACTATTTAATTGATTGAAAAATATATTTTCTCAAAATCAATCAAAGACTATTTATGATGAGTCATTTTCTTAGATGTTAACATGGATTTACTACTGTTGTTCCATGCAAGATCCTCTTGTTCATAGTTTCCACGAAAATCATTCAAAACTAACCTCATTCATACAAAACCACAGGACCACCATTGTAAGCAACACATTGACCAATGACGAGAATCACATTCTTTCTGTCCCAACTAGATAAAATTAGCCAACAATGTTGACTCCTCTAAGAAAACTTGCACAAAGGACCACACGTTTAGCTTTGAGACAATAAACCAAACACGCAACCTAAGAATAAACATGCATCATGCATAGGTGTATCCATGTCACCAACCTTACCTTTGTTTCATCCTATATGTCCAAAGTATTTGTTACCTCAATTTCTCTTTTAACTTTTTTCCAACAAACTTTGTCTATACACTGTCCACGATAATAACAATAACTTAATAACATCAAATGACAATAACATTAAAAACAATACCAAAACTCTCATTCCCGAGATAAACGGAATCCAAATGAGTGATTAGTTGACATGTCAACTCAAAATGACTCCCTTACTCTAATTAACGAATGTCTTTTAGTAAACCCAAGACTTGTTGCATGGTGGGCCTCTTCTGATTTAACTCAGCCGTACAAAGGTATGCCACTCTTAGACTCTCCACCATCTCGTTCTCCGAGTTACGAATAAGTTCTAACTTTTCATCCAAAACTCTAACGCTATGTCCGTCCTTTATGGCCTTCCTAGTTGCCGCAACTGTCTCCATTGTCCCAACCTTCCCCGTCAACAACTCCATCAATATAACTCCAAAACAATACACATCGGTTTCGGTCCCATAATTCAGGTTTAGGTCAAGCCTTAACCCGAAATCGGATATCCGAGGCTCAAAATCATCTGCAAGTAAAATGTTTGAAGCGATTAAGTTGCCATGTACAATGGGTTTTGACCCAGCATGGTGGAGATATGCTAGACCGCGTGCTATTCCCACAGCAATACGATGTCGTGTTAGCCAACCCATCTGTTCTTGGGGCCCATCATTCACGACGTGGCTATTTTGAATCTCCCACGTGTCACAAGTCCAATCCTCTACATTGGTGTCACCTGTTGGAAGCTCGTGTAGCCATCTTCCTAGATCGCCGTTTGCCAAATACTCATACAATACTAGCTTCTCCTTACCTGAATTTTAATCATATATACCAAATGTTTTAAATTTTAACAATGTCATTTGGGCATTAACTTTTTGTGTCTCTGAATGAATATGTGGATTGAGATAATTACTTAGAAAGAATGTGGTGTAGAAAATTTTCTCTTAATTATATACAAAATGGTTTTTAAAGTAAGAAAATAAGATTTCTTATTCACATGACATATCCTATAAGTAAGTAAGATTGCATGAGTACGTAAGACTAAACAAAATTTAAATAGGTTTTTCTTTTGGATAAAAATAATTGGTTAGAAAAAACCCAATATAATGAAACTTCTATATTGCGTATATATACAAAGAGGGGTTGATTACACCTAATTATCCCATACTTCTTTATATAATGTTCAGTAAAATGATGTAAAGGAATGTCACTTATTATTAATGTCCAGCCAATATTTTTCCTATCATATGCGCTCTTTCTTCTATAGACAGCCAAAGTTCTACACCACTTTTGTACTTCATGTTCTCTTATATCTTAAACTTTATTGATTAATCTATTGCATACAATATTTACTCTTTATACCAAACATAATAAACGGGAGGATATATATATATAGAAATGGTATGCATATTATGCAATATTAAGTGGCGTACTATATTTCCATTAATTTAATGAAAAGTAGTTATCTTACTAATACAAATGCTAATGAAACTGTGGGGTTATTCTTTTTTCGTTTGTTTAAGTGAGTTCTAACTTCAAAGATTCATATGTAAAGTGGATAACCAACAACAAGACGTTAATCTAGTGGTGTAAAGTTATGTTATATTCCAAAACATCAAGGTTTAATTCTTATGAGCGACACTTATTGGGAGGGACAATCATACAATTTTTCGATAGATAAAATCAATTATCTTACTAATACATTACATTTTGCCAAATGTGGTCAGTCATTAAAAATAGAAAAAGACATATGTAAAGAGCTATTTACATTGTTAATGCATAACACATCATTCCTATTTTCAAAAAAAAAAAAGTAATGCAAATAAATGATAAATAATTATTATCTATTAATTTTTATTAGACAGTTAGAAAAGACACGCAGCACGAATTTCGAGAGGCAATCATAGTGAGTGATAATAGATTTGATTTTTGCAAGTGGACACAAATGAAGACATAATAGGACAAGTTATATCGAGCAGAACATAGGACATTTAGAAAATTGAAATCACGTGAAGCCCATTAATGAGAGCATGCATACACGAAAAAAAATCAAAACATTGAAACTTTTTAGGTACGTCAATTACCTGCAATGCAGTAACCCGCAAGAGGCAACAAGTTTGGGTGCTTGAGTTTGGAGAGGTCAACGAACATAGCGACACAGTCATCACGATCAACGTCTCTGGCGTATTCCAGTACCTTTATCACCACGTGAAGCTCACCACAGAGTACAGCCCTGTGTACATCAACAAATCATCTTCCTCTCAAAGCAATATTCTATAACATCTGACTAAATATACATGGTGTCAAATTTAAATTAAATTTAAATTATTGAATCTATTTTGAATTAAAATTATTGAATGCAAAAAAATATTGGCTATGTTGACGTGCCCATAAACAATGCCTGTTTTGCCATATATATCTATAACTAACTTAACTTATATCATGTTGGTTTGTGAATTTAAATTTAGGGAGATTTGAAGAAAAATGAAAGAATACAAAATCATTCTAAAAGTGAATTTCATACTTTTTAAATCTTTTATTGCATACAAAACTTAACTCATTAATCAACACTTACTTTATATATTAAACTAAAGGCGTGGGGAGTATGCAAGAATTAATGAAATATAAGAAAAATGTGGGCTATGCATGTGTACCCATA
This sequence comes from Lupinus albus, assembly GCA_009771035.1. Taxonomy (NCBI): domain Eukaryota; kingdom Viridiplantae; phylum Streptophyta; class Magnoliopsida; order Fabales; family Fabaceae; genus Lupinus; species Lupinus albus. The sequence continues at coordinate 4,953,686 of CM020005.1, forward strand.
TAGTATGTTTATTTTGTCATCTATAATTATAATTAGCTAAACTTATAATCAGGTCTATTTGCGAGTTAAGATTTAAAAAAAATTAAAAATTAAAAGACTAAAAAGTCGTTCTAAAAGTATATTTCATTTTGGATGGGGATCACCTGTGTCCCAAAATAGTGTATCTAACTATGTCTCAGCCAATAAAATAATGGAAATGAAAAGTCATAGGAATATATATATATATTTTTTAATGGATAGTGAGGTAAATTTGTAAATAACTAATACAATGATATTAGCTGATACATGATTAGAATATAAGAAAAAGGACCTGTAGACCGGAGCAGAGGTTCCCTCAGCTAGCTGAGAGTCTTTCCCAAAGTGTGACGTGGCAACGATGAGGTCTCTGAAGTTCAGTTTCATCAATGGCTTCTCAAACATCACCACCGCTGCTGAACTTGGCTCCTTCAGTTCCACCATCCACGTTGACCCTGTTTCTCTCTCAAAAACGAACGGCCCTGATGATTTCTCTATCATCCCATGTGCCACTGGTTTATTTATTTCCCATTTTGCCCTCTTACAACGTTCCTTCTTCCTTTTGTAAATTATAAAAACGAACAAAAGGACAAGAACAAGTGCTGATGATGATGCAGAACACAGTGCAATGATTAATGTTTTATGTTTCGCTTTGTGTTTATGATGATGACGATGAATGGCTTGTTTTTCTACATGGGGTTGTGCGAATGATGGAGTTTTGGAATATTCTTCATTGTTACCAGCTTTGATAAATGCTGATTTGCCGAATCTCATGAACTCTTTAGAGATAAGAAATGATGAGTAGTTATTGAAGGTGAAGTTGTTGAATGAGATGTTCAACAAATTGAGAGTTTCCAAAGGAGGGAAATCAGAGGGAAAAGTACCGGTCAACGTGTTGTTTGATAAGTCTAAGTAGAGAAGTGAGTGAAGAGAATGAACTGGTTTTATAGTCCCTTTCAGATTGCAACTTGAGAGATCAAGGTGTTGTAGATTAGTGAGGTTTTGGAAACTGTACTGGAGTGTTGTTCTTCCCAGGTTGTTGTGTGAAAGGTCGAGGCTTTTGAGGTTTGGAAAAGTAGATAGTTGAACCCAATTGGTGAATCTGTTGTAAGAGAGATTGAGATTTTGAATTGAAGAAAAGGAAGTATTTTTACACTCAATGATGATGCTACCTCCGAACTTGTTTCTAGATAGGTTTATTCCTAATAAGGTTGTACTTGACCAAAGCCAGGTTGGTATTTTACCTTGTAAAGAATTCCCAGAGAGATCAAGAACTTGTAAGTTTGACATGTTTTTGAGGTAACTCCATGAAATTATGCCAGTTAGATTTTTGGATGGGAGCTCTATTTTGGTGATATGTGTGTATGAACAGTTGGAAATATGGAACCAGGTAGAGGAGTTGAAGCCAGAGACAAATTTGAAAGCCTTTGATGCTAAGTCATAGTCTCGATTATTAATGCTGTTGCATGAAGATTGCACTAGAGAAAAGAGAGATAGAAGGATGAGGAATATGCAAAAGTGCTTCATTTTCTTAGATAAAGTGGGAAGGAAAAGAAACGGTGCAAGGTGTTGTGGTCTTATGTTGCTTTTGTTATTTCTTAAGGTTGAAGGTTATAGTGAGTGGTTGGAAGCAACGGGCCTCATGCTTTTGAGTTGACGGCTAGTGAACATGAAAGGAGAAAGACAAAGGAAACTCAGAGGGAGAGGTGTTGAATGCCAAACTTCAAAACTTTTATAGTAAGATTTAATATGAAGTAACACACAATTTTAATATGAGTGCATTCAATTGATGGAATTTAATATAAAGTAACAGATAATTTTAATATGAGTGCATTCAATTTTAATATATCATCTAATTAATTTCTTAAAGAATAAATAATAACTAAACATAAATAGTTGATACAAAAATAATATATAACCTAACAGATAATTTTAATTTTAAAATTAGGGATAGATCTACTTACTCCGAGAGTAAGTTGAAAAAACTTATTTCACATCTTAATCATCCAATCTTGGAAAATTCAATGGTTCAGATTTACTCACAAATTTACACTATTGAATTTTCCAAGAATGAATAATCATGATGTGAAGTAGATTTTTTCCATCTCCATTTAATATGAGCGCATTCAATTTTAATATATCATTTAACATTCATTTGTACTAACTTTTTAAAGAACAAATGATAATTAAACATAAGTGATAAATTATATAAGGAGAATATATAAAAGTCATAATTGTCATTCTCCATTATTACTCTCCATTATTACTGTTGTTGCAAGAGTGATGAGTAATATCTTTCATTTAATTTTAATATGAGTGCATTCAATTGATATATAATATAAAGTAGACAATTTTAATAATATAAGATAGATGGGATTCACTTATTTTAAAGTGAATTTTTAAATTTATTATACATTTAAGTCACCAATTCTATGAAATCTAATTGTTTAAATATATTCAATAATTTGATTTTTTTTAGAATTGATAGCTAATATGTAAAACAGTTTTTTAAACTTATTCTTGAAGTAAGTGAATTATTTACTTTTTAATAATAATAGTGCATTCATTTTTTTTATATATAAGATTAGGAATATAAAGTAAGAGACAAAATTGTTTGACAGCTTGCTGAGTGACGTGGTGATCGTAATTTTTTTAACTTTTATTATTATTTTAATACCATTTTTATGTTGGGTCTCATTTTTAATGCTTTGATCCATGAGGTAGTGCCCCTCAGTGAAGCTTTGAGATTTAAAGGGGAAAAGGCTGTTCAGGAATAACATGTTTGCTTGTTGGATGGGATGTGTAAGATATAATTTATGAATAAACATTTCGAGTGAAGTGAAATTCTTGTTTCTCTTTTTGTTTTCAATAATAAAAAAGTTATTCCATTCTAATTAAAATATAAATGTGGGATATCAAGTAAAAAAATTAAAGCATTTGTCTTACTCATAATGTATTATTATCAATTCAAATGATGTCCCTATATGTAAAATAAAATTAAATGGAATTTACATTTTTGGGGTAAAGGGGCTTAAAAGCTTTACTTGAACACTATCTACTTGGTCTGAAAAATTGCACCAATAGTTCCTCAAAAACCAAAAATTGAATTTGAATGTAACTTCACAAATGTTGGGGTTCCAATTCTTTTCTTTTGGTCCAGATGTTTTAAATAATAGATGATAGAATGCTGAAGTTAAGTTGTTTAGATCAATCAGCCATAGTCACAATGAGGTATACAAACCATACTCACTTACATGTTCCATTATTTAGCATAGGTATCGCGTACAGGATTCAACATACCATTATCATTTATCGGGTTTTCATATAAAAGAAATGTTTGTAATAATAATATAAACAGTGATAAAATACATGGAAATGAATATTACGTACCGAAACATGTAACGAAAACCATATGACAAATATATGTTTGTAGATTTCTATGAAGTTTTGTTTGCTATTCATCCTAACCTATTCGTATTGATTAAATGAAATTATTGTATACATCCTTTAACATAGATTAGTCATGGAGCAATAAAATTAGAATAATCATCAGAAAATAATTATAGTTTGGTTGCACATATTCCATTCCAGACATGCTACATTTACGTTTTGACAAAGCAAACTAGCTTTATTGGTTTAAACCATGCCCAATTAATTGGTTATTGACAAAATATAAGATAAAAACAAATAAGAAATTGATTGATTGCTTGGTTGATTAAACAATTCAAAGTAAGATTGCGAAATGGGCCTAAGAATCAAGCACAAAATTTGTACACTCCTCACCATTATAGTGACTTAGAGAAAAACAAATCACATGCAAATAACATTAATACTAAATTACAAAAACCTCGATTCAATAATGTTCATTTTTCGGTCTTCCACTGAACTTTAAGTCATCCTCAGTCACACGAAAGCTTTTATGGTCCCCTTCCATGCTTCCTTCATTGGACAAACATTACACATATAATAATAGAAGGAGCATAATTTGTATAGAGTATAGACACGTATCTATAGACACAGCCAATTAAATTTTGAGAATGTGCATGTACTTATACAAGTTTTATTATGAAAGTGCACCCATCCATTCTTTTACAAAATTGATAGAGCATCTAAGTTACAAAGTGAGCAATGATGAATAGTAAGCAATCTTACCTAACTTTACATTGTTAATTTTTTTTTTTTTTATAATCATAAGTATCTCTCACTTTATAGCTAAGTAATTAATCTATTTTGGGTACATGATTACTTTTTTTGTTGCTTCTAAGAATCAAATATTTTACTTTTTGTCTGGTGTGAAACACTGTAATCTAGTGAGGTTATACACAACTAGACCAACGCCTATTTCAAACTAAACTTAATTACATTACTTAAAAAAACAAATACAAGAGTAGGAATAACAATGATTTAATAATAAGAATGAAATGGTTATTATTAAATATTTGGAAGTTGGAAACAACATCCTAATGAATTTGGAAGTTGGCAATTGGCTTCCTCCACAAATTACAGATGCTAATGACCATCAAACTACTCCACCACGTGGCCTTGGTTTCTTTCTTTTGCCATTATTGTATGCTGATTCTATGTTAATAAATTATGTATGATTGGAAACGATTTAAAAACAATTAAGTGGATATGAGTTAATGGGTGAATTTCTCTGGTGGAATAGGAGAGATAAATTATTAATTTTGCATTTGTGTCTAAAGATAAAAATATCATCTTATAGGAAGTAAATAGTAAAAAATAACATGTTAATTTTTTCTCTTTGTTTTTGCTTTACTTGTCTATCTCCTCAAACAAATTTCTAAATTTCTCTTGTTAATTTTTTGCTTGGATTGGGCTTTTTTGTACAGAATAAAACTTAAAGGTTTTAGCAGCCCAACTTTCCTTTAATTAAAATAATAAAGAACAAAGGTATACAAAGATGTCACTAATGGGAGCACATCTGCTTCTAACAAAATGTTCCACTCCGGTTGTGATTAATAATAAAAATATATATATTTTCAATCAATAACAGAAGTAATGCACTTTTTGGATGATAAATGTGTTTCCGACACTAATTTTGAACTAAAATATATAATGAAAAGGATCTATTGATACCTATAGAGCTCTCAATTGATGTGATAATAATAAATATGATGCATACAATCATATAAATAGTTATGATTGAAAATTAACTAATCATCACATTATTACTTAAAAAGTTTTATACATTTATATTTAAATATTGATTATTTAAATAAGATTCTATAATTTATATTAATTGTTCTTATTTTTTACAAAAACGTTTGTTCTTGTGGAACTTCGAGGTCAAAATCGTGAAGATAACTTTTAATCTATCTAATTTTTCAATTTGTTATCATTGAATGATTTTATTAAGTCATTGACTAAGACAAAAAAATTATAAATTACCTAAAAAACTACAAAGTTACATTTTCCAACGATACCAACATTAAAAAATTAAAGGCAGATAATAAATAAAGTTATAACCTAATTGCTTGTAATTTCCAATAATAAATTGATTGGATATTTCGAGTCTACCCAAAAGATTACTTTTTTTAAGGTGTAAACATTAACGAAATGAATTTGATTCTATCAATAAAATCCTTTTCATATCATCACACAAATCAAACCACTAAAATGATTAAAGAATCCAGTTCTCTATCAATTCTAAAAAATATATATAAACTAATAATGTAAGAATGATGCAGTATGCACTGACTGAATATAAGTATTTACATCGTCAGTGTATAAATATTATACTCAATAAAAATAATCAACAAAAATTGGGTAAGAATTCAGTAAGAACATCCCAAAATCATGTCCCCAATCATATACTATTCAATGGGATTTTGACATTCATTACAAAAATTTGAATATTGAGAAACAAAATCTAAGTGATATATAAATTTTTTATTATGTTAAAATTTCATGAGACATAATTTCTTTCTTTATGCTTAGCTTTCTCTTCAGCCCAATTATGGGGGCATCTAGAGGGTGTGAGATGAGATTCACTAAGTGAAAACGATTTACTCCACATCATGATCATCTATTCTTGAAAAATCTAATGGTTTAGATGTATTCATCAATTCAAACCATTGGATTTCCCTAGAATTAATGATCATGATGTGAACTAGGTTTTTTCCACTTACTCTTGGAGTAAGTTGATTCATCCCCACCTATTATTGATGGGATTTTATTTTTGCCATGTAAGGATGCTTTTGTATGGTATTGCTTTTCTCTTCTTCTAGTTTTGATGCTCAAGTTAACTTGTTTCAATAAAATTATTTAATTATAAAAAAAATAGATCTAGGACTTCCCAGGGATTTGACCTCTCTACGAGGTAATCCAATGCTTTTAAAATATATTTGATAATAATAACTCAACAAGAAAAAAAGGTTGGTAATCCATGTACCAATTTTTTTTGGTTTAATGCTATAATTAAGTCACCTTTATTTAGCATTAACTTTTAAGTATAGGCACTTTGATAGATAAGTTCATTAAACGTTTAATCAATAACTAAAAAGTTTGATTAAGTAACGTTCACAAAGTTTATTTGAAATAAGCTAAAAAAATAATATATACTCATAATTTTTTCTGATAAATTTATAAAAATATGTTAAATAAAGTTATCAAAATGTCATAAACTATTCTACAAGTAACTGTTTCATATGCAAAATATAAGCCATTCAAACTTCAAAATGCTCTCTAAAATGAGCATATTTTCATAAATTGTTTTACCTTATAAGTTTATCGAAAAAACTAATAACAAGATTATAAAGCATTTTCATAAGCTATTGATACTTTGTTTTCCTAAGTCCAAATAAAAAGGAGTTTAATAAATATTAAATCCATAACTAAATTCAATTTTTTAGGAGTATAATGTCTATATATAATAGTATTTCGTTTTTTAAGAGTATAATGTATCATTCACTATTCATTCGTTTTTTTAAGAGTATAATATATAATATATCATCTACCATTTATTTGTATTACTTTTATTTGTAGTAGTAATGTAAAAAACTCTTATACCGTTGGTGTATACATTTTTTCCCTCTTTTTTTAATTCCCATGACCATTTTTACAATCTAATATAATTTAAATGAAGTTGATCAATTATCTTGTACATAAGTGAACGATTTCCCTAAAAACACTCCCTGATTTCTCATAAGTCACCCCATTCTAAACATCTTCCACCACTTAACAAGTTTAGCATTTGAAAGTGTTATTAAAGTAATACATATTATATACATTAACAACGTCCCATATAATTAGTAGAATAATTGAATTTCTTATCATAGCCATCGTTCATGCACTTATTTACTATTATTTATGATTGTTATATTTAGGACGATAATATAAAAATTTGTATACAGTTAAATTTCATCATACATCATTCATTTAGATTATTTTTTAAAAAGTTAATAATGATTAAATATCATTAATAATAAATAATAGAGTGACAAATTATCAAAAATGTTGCTTCGAGCTCACTGCTGAGGTCCATTTTTTATTCGATCAATGATTTCGATTAAAGTGTGTTAAGTAAAGCATTAACTTCAAATATAAGTTCCTGAACATTGAACATTGAACATTGAACTTTGATATCCTGATTGTATCTTCAATCAAAATATTCCTTCTTTAATTAATTTAAAAAGCTTACGTTGTCTAGATCTTAATTTTTTTTCTATTCTTTTTTTGGTACATATAAAATTAAAGACAATACTGATAAGTATAAAGATTGGCTCATGATTTCTTGTAAGTTGCAAGTTAATATATATCATGATAAGATCAGTATGGTGAAAATTATAATTAAAATTTTGGTCTTTGATTTCCACAAGACTGGAACTTAATTGGGATAGTAGCATCAAGGATAAATTAATAATAATAAATTAATTGGAACTTAATTTATGTCTTGTATTTACCAGTTGAGTTTGACTTATTTTATTTTTGTTTGGTAATGTTAAGGATATTTATCATCTTTTGGGGTAAGAAATTAATTCATTTGAGATGTATGATTGTCTCTCCAACATGTGTTACTCACATTAAACAAATTATTGACATTTTGATCATATTAATGATCTAGCAGATTCTTATAGTACTCAACCAACACCTATAATAAATTTTATAAAAGCTATAAGGTACAAGAGGTACACTCCAGAGAAAACAAAGTTAGAATTAGTTGCACTTAATTAATGATTTAGTGTTAAAGATCCACTTAGTAAATGCGTACCACTCTATATATCATTATATTATTATTAGTTAGAAAATATATATAAAACTAATATATTTAATTTTTGTGGCTAATAAAAAACAAGGTACATGAAATGGTATATACCTTAGTATATAAGACTTGGCTCGCAAATGGTAATATTTGTGGTCAATTAATTTTGACTAATTTTTTATGGCATTACTCTATCGTTACCTGGAAACAAAACAAAATGTTGATTAATCCTTACAATAAAAAAGTTGTTGTCAACGTCAATTCTAAGGTTGAGAATAAGTTAATAAAAAATCATCATTTATTGGGAAACTAAACATTCTAATTAATCATTTCAATTCTAAGTTAATAAGAAATCATCATTTATTGGGAAACAAAATTTACTAATTAATCATTTCAATTCTTTTTTTTTGTAAGCCCTTGAAATCATAGTTTTGAAAACCGTACCGTACCGGCCGGTGAACCGGACCCCTAACCGGTACGGTACGTATGTTATACCGCATATGCAATAGAACCGGTCAAAACCGGTTGAAAACCGGTGAAAACCGGTAAACCGGTTTAAACCGGTTGGTTTGTACATTATTTATTTTTATTTTTTTAAATTTCAAATTTTCAATTCTTCACCAATTCTTCAACTTCAATGATTGATACTTGGGTCATTTATTTGTATTTTGCGTTTGTTAAGTGATAATTTTGGATAAATATATGTTTTGTACTTTAGACTTTGATTTTATTAAAGACTTAATGTTGTTTGTTTGTGTGAATTTGAAGTAAATTATGAATATGGATTATAAATATGAATGTCTACTTATTTGAAATTTTTTGTTATAGGTTTACATATATATATATATAAGCAAGTATGTCCGGTTTAACCGGCATGCGGTTTAATTACTGAACCACTGGTTGAACCACTGTACCACTATACCAGTACCCTAACCGGTTTGATAACCGGTACGGTTTTAATAACATTGCTTGAAATTGAGATTATAAATAAAATGACCGTGTAAGGATTTATATATATAGTTAATGAATTATTTATCATTCATTTATATTACTTTTATTTAATAGTTAATGATTATTGAATATGAATAATGTGTGATATAATGACAATGTAAAAATATCTTACAGAATATTAGTGTATATATCCTTTTATCTTTCAAGAAATCATCGTTCTGAGAAAGGTTTTACATAAGCATCATGTTAGGTGGAGAATTAATCCCACACCTCTATATACAATCAAAGAACAAAAACTTAATGATTACAAGTGTTTATTTCTGAATTGTAATACAATATAGGTGTTAAAGAGTTTCACCATCACATCAGACAAAGCCAAGGAAGGTTTCTCTCATATATGTCTAATAACAAAGCCATGGGGAAATTAAGCTGACAATTTTTAAGAATCGACTAAGTGAAGAATCGTATAAAAAAATCAAATAAAATACATTTTAACCCAAAATGTAAGATGATAGATTTATGGGCCTATCTATCTAATTATATGCCCCATATTTTTCCAATTGATCATTTTGGACGTAGAACTTACTTCATTAACAAATTTATTTCTAACAATCTCCTCTTAAAGTGCAAGCTATCTATACTAGAGTACACTCCTACTTAGCTGAAGCCTTTGGAGTATTTGACATCATGTCACAAATAGCTCAATACATAGTTAGTGGTGGGGTAAAACTAGTATACTTAATTAGCAACACAAAACTTCATAATTTTATTATTCTCTATCATTTACAACCAAATAGTCCATTTAACATCCACATTTACAGTGTTTCTATCATACCACTTTTTAGTGTTACATTGAACAAATGATAAGGGGATTTTTGACAATGCGCTAAGCTAAGAATCACATAAATTGATGACTAGATATCATATCTTAGTTTGTACCCAAAACTTTGAGAATAGATTCATGTATCCATCCATTTTTATGTTTTTCACCTATTCCTTCTAAATATGAGAATAGAGATTTGTAAAAATGCGACTTAAATTCTTATGACTTAATCATATTATTTTTTGTTACACAACCTTATAATTTTCGAGTTGAGTATAATATTTATGCATTGTCAGTGTAAAATTTTATACACAATTAATATATTATTCACCACTCATTTATATTACTTTTTTTAAAAGTCAATTATGATTAAAAATAAATGATGGATGATAGACTGAAAGTGTATAAAACTCTTACATATTCTCTCATGGTATATATATATATATTTTTTTTTTCTCTTTAGAGTTATCTTTCTAGGGCTTTTATATTGTAATTTGGGTCAATGCATAACACTCTTTAAATCCTATGGTTAGATACATGCATGAAGAGAATACTAAGATCCTATTTGTTAGTGAGGAGAAGGCACAAAACATGATAATTAGGAGAAAAATTGTAAATCATGCTTATTTCAAACCCAATTCATTATATGTGATTGAAAATCCATTATGTGAATAGAATAAGATACATGCATGGAATAGTTATATCTTATCATGCTAAATCTTAAAACTCTGGACAACATAATAAAAATAGGTTATTATATCCTGTCTTTTTGTTATATCTGTGGAACGATTCGAGCTACTTCTATTACCCTGTTGTCTTTTTTTCGGAAAAAATATAGGTTCATTGTCTTTTAAGTTTTAGGTGAAGTTGGTAATATATATAATTTTCAAAATATAATAAGCATATGTAATGTCATAGTTCAATATGAAAAATTATTTTAATAATTTCCCTTTATGGAGTATTTGTATCAATTCTATGTCATGCCAGATTAACATATTATCACAACAACCTTCTTTAAACATGATTAATTTTTTATTAATAATTAATGTAGTGGATACAACTATATGCCTCAATCATCACCACAAGTCTTATGGTCCAAATTATAAGAGAAAAATATGTATATTAATAATATAAGACATTGTTTATATTACTATTACATCATCATTTATAATTAATTATTATTCATTTTTAAATAGAATAATATAAATAAATAATGAATAATATATTGACCGTGTTTAAGTCTTTACTCTGACGATGTATATATATTACCCTAAAATTATAATAGATCAATTCAATTAGCCTCTCTTGTTTTTCTAACTCACTAACTCAACATGAATACATTTCCCTAATAGTTGGTCAATAATTATAGACTATATAAAAAAAATTATCTTAATTTTAGATTTTGATTGTTTTATCTTATCCCAAAATTTTCAATGTTTTGTGAAATTAAGTTGTATGTATTTTTCCAAATATATTCTTAGCCATCTAAGTACTTTTCTCACATGATTTAGTAATCATTTGTTAACTTTTTCCCCATTTTTTCACTTTTAAATATACTATTTTCTCTTAATATTTTTTTCAATAAACATGTAGAATTCATGATGAAACTATTCTATAGTATTCTATATTCTATAATTATTGAAATTAGGATCAAATTTATCAGCATAAATTAATTACGGAAATATATAAAAATTATTAAGGTTTATATTTATCAAATTTTATTCATATTTTATATTATTTATTGACTTCTCAAACTGTATAAACCTTGACTTTTTTTGGAATGTAGTAAGTATATCATTTATATATTAATCATATATGGTGAAGATGTCTTTTATGGTATAAAAGAAATTATTTGAAGAAATATTATTTTAATGATTAAATAAGACAAAAAGGTATAAACAAATATTAAGAATAAATGAAAAAAACGTTAGAAAAACTCACTGAATGAATGTGAATCAGATATTTATGAGTTTCCTTAATATATCTAATCACAATAAGCATCACCAAACAAAAAAAACATAAAATTGTGAAAGAAATAAAAAGCATAGCAAGTAACTCCAAAGTTTCACAGCTCCAATCAATGGAGTCTTGTCACTAGAAAACACCTCTCATCTTTTCCCAACAAACCTTGAACCTTCATATTCTCCTTCTTCCATGGCTAAGGAAGTTCCCAGGGCTACAACAACCACAACCATCAAATCATTTAACAAGAAAGAAACCAGTAACCTTCTCTTAGGACGGTTCGAGATAGGAAAACTCTTAGGCCATGGAACCTTTGCCAAGGTCCACCTTGCACGTAATATCAAAACTGGTGACTGTGTAGCCATCAAGATTATTGATAAGGAGAAGATCCTTAAAGGTGGCCTTATGGGACATATCAAACGTGAGATCACTATTCTCCGCCGTGTCCGCCACCCTAATATTGTTCAACTCTTTGAAGTTATGGCCACCAAAACAAAGATCTACTTCATCATGGAGTATGTTCGTGGCGGTGAACTCTTCAACAAGGTTGCTAAAGGTAAAATAAAGATCCGTTAGAACATGCTTCTTTGTTAGACTCATTAACCAAAACTTGTATTTTTTTTAGCTTTGCATACTGAATATGAAAAAGGAACAACAACTAATACTATTTATCTTTTTTGAACATGATGTTCTATCTGTTTCACCTTTTTCCATGAAACCAAAATATAATGCTTTTTAAATTTCAACAGAATCAGTATATTCCGTTGTTAAATTGAATTATTAACACTGTTTAATGGTTCAAAACTGCTGAGAAAAATGTTGATGCTAACTGAACAGTATTTCTTTTCAGGTAGGTTGAAGGAAGAAGTTGCAAGAAAATACTTCCAACAAATGGTTTCAGCGGTAGGGTTTTGCCATGCCAGAGGTGTGTTCCATAGGGACATAAAACCAGAGAATTTGTTGCTTGACGAAAATGGTAACCTTAAAGTTTCAGATTTCGGTCTCAGTGCTGTGTCTGATCAAATAAGGCAAGATGGGTTGTTTCACACGTTTTGTGGGACACCTGCATATGTAGCACCTGAGGTTTTGGGTAGGAAAGGTTATGATGCTGCAAAGGTTGATATTTGGTCATGTGGTGTTGTTCTGTTTGTTCTTATGGCTGGTTATTTACCCTTTCAAGATCAAAATGTTATGGCTATGTACAAAAAGATTTACAAGGGTGTGTTCAGGTGTCCAAGATGGTTCACACCTGAACTCACTAAACTACTAACTAGTCTTCTTGATACAAACCCACAAACCAGGATTTCTATACCTGAGATCATGGAGAATAAGTGGTTCAAGAAAGGGTTCAAGGAGATCAAGTTCTATGTTGAGGATGATGTAGTTTGTAATCTTGATCATGAGAAGTTGATGGGAAGTGATGATGAAGATGGAGGATCAGTTTCCGAGTCTGATTTAGAGGTTTTAACTAGAAGGAGGAGTAAGAAAGCTTCATTACCAAGACCTGCAAGTTTGAATGCATTTGATATTATATCATTTTCACCAGGTTTTGATCTTTCTGGTTTGTTTGAGGAAAAAGGTGATGAGGCAAGGTTTGTGTCTCGTGCTCCAGTTTCTAAGATCATATCAAAATTGGAAGAAGTTGCTCATTTGGTTAGCTTCACTGTGAGGAAGAAAGATTGCAGGGTGAGTTTGGAGGGTTCAAGAGAAGGTTTGAAAGGACCATTGACTATTGCTGCAGAGGTATTTGAGTTAACACCTTCTTTGGTTGTAGTGGAAGTGAAGAAAAAAGGAGGGGATAGAGAAGAATATGATAGATTTTGTAACACTGAATTGAAACCTGCTTTGGAGAATTTGACATTAGAGGAAGAATCTGCAAGTTCTTCTTCATGTCCACCTACTCCCACTGAACCTTGTCAACAACGTGCTCTTTCTGACTCTGTCCTTGACATGCCTTCAGATACTGAATCTTTGTACTAAGACAATGAAGAATGACAGAGAAAAAGATCAGATAAACGGGTATTTCTATTTTTTCTTCTGTTTTTAATAGATTGTGTATTGGAAAAAATTTAATCTTTTTCCAGGATTATTCTGCTTGTTAGTTTTGTTTGCTCCTTAATTGGAGCATTAGATCAGATGTTACTTGTTTGTATTTCTAATTGCTATAAGAAGGCTAGTAAAAAATAAAAATATAGTGAATGGAGTTTATATTTCCTCATTTCTTGGAGCATTGCTTTGTGACTGTTTTTTATTTACTTTTGTTCTTTGTTGAAACTTGAAAGTGATAAGGATATGAAGAAATTCTTGTTTTTACTTTTTTATTTTATGGAATGAAGAAATTTGTGTTAATCCATCAGATTTTGAAAGGTTTGGTTTTTTAGTACTTCATTTGATATTGGAGACTAGGGGATGCCATTCCAAGAGAAATTTACCCAATACATACCCTTTTAGATCGGTGTAAAAGAGAGACAAACATACATTATTCTAAACTTTATGTATCAAACTATACTCCAGAATACTAAAAACATGTCATGTCAATTAAGAAAATTTATTATTCATTATTTTTTTATGTTTTTTTTCAATGTGGTTAGTATGTTTGAGAGATAGTTTGAGACATATCATTTGTTCCTAAAAGATATATACTTTCCAAGCATTAATTGGCATAACCCAATAAGGTTCAGAATTTAGATCCTTTATTCTCCTCCTCTGAGGGCCATAGTACATGACACACAATGTTAAGTTGATACTTTATTGAAATTTTAATATTAAGTTACTAAATGTTAAACCACTAGCCACACAATTTCTCCAGTCCCCATTAAAAAACTTTGATTATGATATTTTTAATAAACTTAAGGTCCACATCTTTTGACATCAGATATCTGAGCACCTACATTCACTGCCTCCACAAGTTACATATGGAAAGTGAAATGAAAACCTTCTTTAATGTGATTGATATTTGGACCACTTGAGTGCTATTTCATGGGTATTTTTCAATCATAATTTTGAGAAATTTGAAGCTGAGATAACACAAGCCAAGTAGTATAACAATCAGAACACTGCTTGAGGATAACATAATAATGTAAGGCATAAAAATATGGGGCTAATTAGAGAGCATGTAGTCATATCCGACACCAAATGGTGTATAGCTATAATTGAATGGATGACATTTACTCAAAGCATTAATTTACAATACCAGACCATTGATGATAATTGACACTGTTTTTATACTAAAATGTTCCACTTGCATCTGGTCCTACATACTCACAAGTCACAAGTAGTAGTGCTAATTGTTATTGAGATTTGGAGTAAGGTGAAGGGAAGTGAGATTCTATTAAAGGACTTGCTTCCCCCAACTAAAAAAATGTACATTACTTGGGAATAAAGTATTTCTTAGTCTCCACAATCACATGGTTGTTGCAATTATGGTTATGTCACTTGTATTTTCATACAATTATGACAATTATAACATCATTCATAAATACCATAATAACCATAATTTAAAATCATGTAATAACTTTCTTTATGCTTATGAATGCTGGGTGGAACTAGAATAAGTGCTTGCCTAATTGTCCTTTAACTAGTATAACTCATAAAAATCATTGATTTTGATGCTTGTTGCTTTCTTTGTGGTCCAGAACAAATATTGCTTTTCAATAATTCAACTTTAGGGGCCCTGGTAGCTAGTGGAACAAATTGTTAGGACCCATTTTGCTTCACACAAACCATTTTCTGTCTCCCTTTCTGCTATTACTCATCTTTTATATTATTATTGGAAACTATCCTGGAATCTTTAAGTCTGAAAAAATACTTCATATCTAGAGTTTTCTAATTTTTTTCTATAAATTTTTATAAGATATATTAATTTCGATTTTTTATATATCCACTATAAAAGACTAACACATTTCACATGCATCAGCAAAATTATCAAAATATAATAGTTACTTTCTTCAAATATAAAATAGTTTCAATTAAAATATTTGTTAGGAAATATATTCTTGAATCTGTCATTAATAACTAATAAGATAAAATAGTATCAATAGTCTTTTTATATATAGCTGATACTGATCAGGTTTTTAATACTATGAGTAGAAAATCTAATTAGCTGATAATTGTGTTGGACTTTCTTGGTGTTAGACCTAAATTTTTTATATAATTTTTTTCCAAAAAATAATGAGATTCAACTTTGTCTGTCTTGGAATATATTATTCTGATTTAGTGATTTGATCAATAATCAATTTTTAACAAGATTTAACTTTACTGATTTGTCAGTATCTCAGTACTACGTCCTTTCTATAAAACTCAGCCACAAATATCACACACTTTATGGGTATATACTTTGATCCTTGGAATTAATAAACCAAGTCAACAAAGTACCACCACATGTTTAAATTTCTTAATATTTATGCGATCTTAATGCAACTTTTTTTATATGAACACTTATGTATATTACTTTTACTTTCATAGAACGTTAATTATTTCACTTTCATAGCCATGTCACTTGCTTAAATTGTTATGTTCTTTATGCTTCCAAATCTGAAGTCCTCCAATTGAAAAGGTAGAGGGTCTTAATTTAGCCCATACTAACCTTTCATACAAATTGTTTAAGCTATTGAAAAACCTTGAAGTCACATCATGGCGTGAGGGTACATTGAATTTGATTATCAAGTTGTGGAGGGTGGTTTTAAAGATCAAAAGGGACTAAAAAATTGCACTAATTAAGGAGGCATGCTATCATATTTGATTATCCTAGGTGTATTGGATGTGTAGCATAATATTACATGATTTATTCTTTGGTTGTTCTTATAATTAGTCTATCAAATCACATAAACCTCACCTGTAGTTGTTATTGTTGGTGCTTTTGTTTATTCAATTTTTTCTTCCTTTTAAATAATAGTTGCTTATCTGTGGTTTGGAATTGGTAGTTTGTCTTAATCACAAAGCAATTATTACAATTTTTGTTCATTGGGACCGGGACACATGAATGGGTATTACCTGTTTCAAGTTGGTGTCCCGAACTCTGTCCCGACCAATTATTTATTGTCATATCATGTAAAAAAGAAGGAAAAGTGACAATATTTTTTTAGTGAAAAAGCGAGGTGGATTTTTAGATGATATGACAGTAAATAATTGAACGAGACAGAATTGGGAACACCAATTTGGGAGAGGTGATACCATCCGGGACACACATAATAATTTTACATCCCAAACTTGTGTGTTACAGTTTTTACACCCCAAACTTAATAAACAAAATGTACAATATACAACACCCAACTTGCAAAATGACATAACACACTTCCATTGTGACAAGAATAGCAATGGTATTAATCATACACATGCTTACAAAATAACAAATTGAATCAAGGAAGAAAAGAATTTGAGTGGCAAATATCATATAGCATTATCATAAAGCTATTTTACTATGCAAGCATGACAAAGGTTAAGAGAGACTTGGCTTACAACACAGAGAAGAGAGTTAGAACTTTTTTTGATCAGAAAATGAAAGAATTTGAACTTCTTTAAGTGGCCTCCCCTGATAAGATCTCCAGTTCAGCCCACCAGAGTGGAGAGAGCCGTGGGACAGCTTGTTCGGGAGATACTTGAAGCACTTCCCTTAGCTTCGGAGTTATGTCCTTCATTGATGGTCTTAACCTTGGATCAGGTTGAATGCAATCTTGGATCACCTCACACAGGACATCAAGTTCATTGTTTTTAAACGATTGAAGTGTCGGATCGACCATATTGCCGATGCTTTGTTTATCATTCAAGTACTCAGTAGCCTAGAAAAGTTGACGAGGATTTGTTTATTAAGAATCATACAACAATGAAATTGCAATTATCCTAGAGCACATATATTTTAAATAAAACAAATCAATGGTAGAGATCATTCTAGAGCATGCATTAGCTCTATTCTAAGAGCATGCTAGAAAAGGGGTACAAATTTCAAACTTACCCAGTGCACAAGGGTGCCTTGTTCTTCAGAATAAGGTAGTTTCCCAGAAATGATTTCAAGCAACAATATTCCGAAGTCGTAGACATTGGTTTCAGGATCACAGTGAGGTGGCAACTCACATTTCTTTGATGGATCTCCTTTTCTGTTGGATGGTGTTATTAGACATTGGCCAAAAGTCATTTCTTCAATCTGAGATAGATGCAATAGGATGAACACATATTACTTGATTGCTAATATATATTGAAATCAAACAAAAGAATAGAAATCTCTCTACCTTAGCAGCATAGTCATCAGTTAATAATATATAAAGTGAGCTAAGCTTGGTATGAGATACTGGTGGTTTCCGATCGTGCATGTACTCGAGAGAATAAGTTATGCCCATAATAATCCTCATCCTTGCACTCCAATCAAGATGATGCTCAACTTCCTTAGCTGGAAAAACAAAACATACACGACTTATCATTTAATTCACTCAAATTTGCTACAGTGCAAGGTATTATACTGAAACAAAGAGCATTAGTACCATGTAGATGCTCGAATAGGGATCCATTTGGAGCATACTCAAACACCATCATCTTTGTGAATGGTTCTTCTTCGTCACAGTATCCAATAAGGTTGACAAAGTTCTTATGGTTAATACGAGACAATGTATCAATCTGAAAGCATATAAGAAAAAAATATTAGCTACTGATAAGTTTGAGAATATAAAGTTTGAGAATATAGGTCCATCTCTCAATTGAATTGACTTTAGGAGGGTTAACCTTCTTCCGATAGGCCGTCTGCAAGTTCTTTGACCAATCTTGGGAAGAAGTAATAGCAGTAGAAACAACAGCAATCTCGACTCCACTGGACAATGTTCCTTTGTATATTGTGAACTCATTATAGCTCGAAATGATATTGCTGAAATCTTCACAGGCTGTCTCAAGCTCACCTCGATTCAGCTTCGGGACCCCTGCATTTCATATGATGATATGACACCATGTTATCACAATAAATTGACACCAATTTCATTTTTTGGCACATTGGAAAGTAAATCATGACTTAAACGTACAACCTCTACCGAAGTCCCTACTCACACCATCCAACAAATCTAAGCCCAAGCTAGCAGATAACAGGATTTTCTAACACAGGTGAGCATACACATGACATTAATAGATGAAAGGCATTGTTTGAGCTAATAACTAAAATAAGAAAGCTCAGACATAAATGATTCATTGGTAGACACTTTAGACGGTATATTGTAGAACGAGTCAAATTCCATTTTCTTGCAATTGACTAATTGTAAATAACGAAAGCTATTCATAAAATGTTGATGTTTAAATAAATTGAACAAATGAGCCTCAACTTACCCTATAGGCTAAAGAACATAAAAGAAAGAGGCCAAAGCTGAGATGTTTAAAATTTGGTCAGCAAACTAGGATTTAGTTACTACTGCATTTTTAATATCAACATTTGTTTCAGTTAATATTACAGGAATTTAAAATTCTACGATACAACAGTCATAATGCTGTTCTAATAGCTTATATGTCATGCTCACGAATTTAAAGATGCCTAAGTATTGGCTACTCTCGAACAGGTTTGGAGAGTGCGGTAAAACCAATATCTAACATGTCGATTGCTAAGTTATACAAACATGGTTCAGTAAAAAAATAATAAGAAAATGAGTGTTTAAACACATGTACCTTTCATTTTAAATAAAGTTAAAAAAATATATACACAGACTAGGTGATAAGCTCATGAAACATATATAATTGTTAAATTGGAGGTTGAACTTTGTTAAATCTAATTTGCAGTTAAACCACTTATTGGAACATTACCTGTTATAAATGCTTTCTGCAACTGTCCACTTAGTCCTGTCGTCCAAGGCTTTATTACTTTTGCTGCTCGTTTTCGCCAAACGAAAAGCATGATCGTAATAGCAATGACTAGGAGGGAAATGACTAAAATAATAATAAGATACTTCCACCATTTTCTAGAAGCACCATTTCCTCCATCTTGTTCACTTGTTTGATTAAAAGTATCATGTGGAGAATTGGAAGGTGAAGTAGGTGGCGCAGGTGACTGATTCTGTTTCTTATTGGCATCTGGAATAGCCGAGAAAGATCCACTACTCAGGGTAGTTGGAAGCGGACTGATCTGTATAGTAGGTCCACCACTGTAAGGTGCAGCTGCAAGGTTACTGGACTGATCAAATAACTTACGGCGTGCAGAATTTACTAGATTTGATACATTTTGGACAATCTCTAGCTCCTCAGAACCTACATGATGCAAGGCATGTTTTGAGTGTCAGTTAAAAGCCTATTCTTCAAATTCTGACAGGACACAATTCAATCAAGGTTCTCCACTCACGAGATAAATCGCTACAGTGTTTCTCTTCATAATCATGAAAAGAGGCCTTTCGTAGCTTGAACCTTCAAATAAGAGTAGACAATTTTAGTAAATTGAACAGATGAAAGAACAAAGTATATGTACATATTGAGAGTGAGAGTGAGATTGAGATTGGGCTATTTGTTATCTACACACAGTGGCAGTGCCAAGACATTGAGGTATTTTATAAGTGCTCCTTTAATTGGAATAAACAATGAATCTGCCTCGTTCCATTGCCTGGAATGATCTCTATGCCACACGCTGCCCGCATCATTCATCAAATGGCCAGAAATTTGGAAAGTTAGCCATTTATAAACTTCAGTAATCATAAAAAATTCAAGAAATTAAGACAAGTGTACAATCCTTGTGGATGAGACATATAAAATATTTGATACTCATAAATCTAATCTTACTATCTTAATATAACTATAACTCAAATATTAACTTTCACATTCTCATATAACAATTAATCAAATAATGCTAGTGTTTACAAGCCCACTAGGTCAGAGAGAAAATGAAAATATACTTACCAATGTCCAAACTTTCTATTCATGCAGCCGAAAAAAGTTGGTGAACAGTTGTCAAAAAATAGCAATTTAGATGGCAATCTGAGCTTTTCAAGTTCTTCATAATCAATGTCTTCAATTTTATTGTCACAAACCAGCCTAGGGAAATATAAAATTTTATTAAAGGTATATTAAAAAATCTAACAAAATAAATAAGTTAAATATAGAGTTAACTTACAATCGTTTTAACGGCAACATCGTCACAATTTCTGCTGGAATACTTCCACTCAAGTTATTCTCCCTTAAATCCAGTAACTCCAGCTTGCCTAGATCTCCAATTTCTTTGGGAATGGTGCCAGAAAATTTGTTCTTGCATACGACACTAATTTAAAGCAACAACAGAAGCATATCTGAATTACAATGTAATGGAATATAAAATACAATATTAAGTCAGATTACATGTTGGATATCCAAACATTGGGAAAATGCCTCTAAATCATTCTTCAACTATAGGCATAGAACAAATGTGCTAAAATGGTGCAACTGATGAAGAGTATTAAAATATCCAAACAGAAGGGGTCAACATATTATGTCGAACAAAATCAAGGAACCCTTGTGGATATAAGAAATTTTCATGTTACATTGCATTTCGACACCATCCCTTTGTAATCTTTGGGCACCAGCACTATGTAGCTACTTTGAGCATTTTTTGGAGGGTAGAGCAGTGTATAATGCAGGTTTTCAAAATTACATTGCATGGTAGCTAGAAGGGGAAAAGAAAAATAGAAAAAGGTAAAAGAAAAGGACTGCTACAATCTAAACCAACCTAATGTATTACACTACATGTCTACAACACTGCAATCTATATGAAAGGGAACATGGGCAAAACATTATTTACGGCTCCGAATATGATATTAATGCTAGAACGTACATGCACTTACCAAATTTGATATCCATATCCCAGTGAATCATGCCAAAATCCCATATCCATCAATTTTTATAATAACAGTATCACCACATTCTGGTTTTCTATTATAAATTTAGTTTCATTGACATTAATGTCAGTATATGTAATCAGATTTTAGCAGGAAAAAACTAATCTATATTGAAGCATAGTAAAGCTCAACTTTAGTTCAGATTATTGGAGGGAAATGGAATGGACATTACATGAAGAAAGGAGAATATAAACTTATCAGAAGCATGCACAATCTAACTCTAGGGAAGAATCATATGCACTTTCCATGTATATCGTGATTATTAACCGAACTTAAGGAAGATAGTCATGAGCCTATGGCAATTACTGAGCTCTTAGATTAAGTATATTATTATAACATAAAATTCAACCAGAGCTTTTGTTTTTTCAATTTAAACCGTTGTTCAAGAATCAAGATCATGATCGGTTAGTGTTATAAGGTTCAACATAACACATTTTGACAGAAAAACCAGAATATTATAGGCAAAAAAACTAAAACACGGGAAAGTTGTGAAGAATCCTTACATAGATTTTAAGTAACTAAGTTTCCCAAGCTCAGGAGTCAATGTCCCTTCCAAAGATAACCCATTCAGATCCCTACAACAAATAACAGGAAGTTACAAAATCCTTTAAGCACTCATTCACATCTATCACAATGAGAACTTTCTCTGAACATCACAAACAACTATATGTATTAGTCTTCACTAATAAAGAAAATATTGTCTCACTCACCAACAAACTGAAAAAGATGCAAATTGAAGGAACTTACAGCGTTTGCACTTTACCATCAACACAATGAACACCCAACCACTTGCAAGGGTCGGAATCATTTGGATTCCAATTTTCCAGAGAACCATAAGGATCAGCAGTTATTCTGACCCGAAATTCCAACAAACTCAATCCTGAATTTTCCATTCCAAATATCATACATAAAGATACAGTAAATCATTACATGACTCTCCACAAATGGAGTAAAAACAAAAGGACAATCCATGAAAATCACCTTCATCATTCAAAGACCAACACTGTTGAACTCCCCACAAAGAAACCAATCCAAAACAAATTCTGATCCATAATCCAAAAGGGTCCCAATTGCTTTCCATCGCTTTGTGAAGCCAATGTCACTTTGGTAGAGACAATATATTTATCTCTTCAAAACCAGGAAGCTATATGATATAGCATATCATAAACGTACAAAATCGCCAAGTATGAATATCTATACAGAGAAACCCCTTCAACCAATTCGGATGAAGCAGCAAAAATTCCACTAACTAAGCAAAATTTACAACATAAAGCAAAAACAATTGCAGCTCTTGCCTCCGAAGAAAATCATGTTAGGGTCCCTCATTTTTGTAATGTAATACCTTTGTTACAACCTTATTCTCAACAAAGGCATACCAAGCTCAAAATCTTCCTCTCAAATGATTTTCAGCAATGTGAGGTTGAAGCTGAAACAAAATTGCATAATTCAACAAAATGAACACACTTTTCCATAAGATAAATTAAAAATTAAAATTTTGTAGTTTGTACTTTGTACCCAAACAAAAACATAACATTGAATTACCATGTAAATGGGAAAAAATTCCCTTTTTCAGCTAATTTATGAGGATAGATGCAATGCAAGTTGAACAACAAAAAATTGAGAGATAAAAAGGAAAGATTTAGTTTTTATTATGATGTAAATGAACCCTTATAATAATTGATTGTATTGGTGCCCTTTTCAGGATGATCTCAGAGGAAGAATCTCTCTTCGACCATCTTCAACCGGGCTTTCCCAATCTCTTTTCTCTCCCTGGGTTCCTAAAGTATCTATGTCTCTCAATGTTGTTGTTGTTGTTTTTTCTCTCTCCTAAAATGTAGTGTTTTTTTTCTCTCTCTTTCTTACACATCAATTTCCAGTTTCTAAAATTTGTTGTAGGTCCCATTGGGCCCCATTTCCTAATACTTCGGACACGCTTTTGTTTTTTACTGTTGTGGTGTGAAGTACTCTATTATCATACCGTGGCATGTATCCTTTCTTTATCAGAAATAGAAAAATTATTCATCATTTATTTAAATTATTTTTTTAATAATTAATTATGATTAAATATGAATTATAGATGATAAAATAATAGTATATAAAAGTGCATACATTTTTCACTAAAGTAATATATTTAAATGTATATAATCTAATCGATAGTTTTAATAATGTATGAATTCAAATTTATCAATTATATCCATTGGATATATCTATTTAGATGAATTTTCAATGTCCCAAAAAAAAATAAGTATTCACAAACTGTTTTTGAATTTAGTGAGTTATATCAATTCTCACTTTCTCTTAGAAGTTGAATTTTTTTCTTCAAAAGTTCCAAAAATCACTTTGTTTTAAAAAAAATTTAATTATTGTGTAGATTCTTAGGTAGATTAATATATTGTGAAATTTAAACTCTCTTGATAGTCAAAAACCGAACCTAACTTTTTAAAATTCTTTAGCCTTTCTTTTATATAATAGAAATAGAATGGAGAGAAAATTGTGACAGAAAAGTTCAAGAGAATAAAAGACTTTATCCTTTATGATTTTAAAGAGAGAGAAAAAACGAGAGGATAAAAATTGCAAAGTTTCCTCTCTGATTCTGATAGACCCACCATAAATCCAATTGCTTCAAGCTTGGATTTGACCCCCCATTTAGGATTAAAGTAAAATTAGGGCTTATGATAACGAGATAAGCATGTTTTTGTAGATATCTTTCTTTTATTGGATCCTAAACTTTTATTGAAAAACAAAATCAAATCTAAACCCTACATTAATTTATGTTAAACAATTTTGTGCTTGACGTAAATATGATTTAAAGTTTATGTGAGGTTGAGATTCATTGAACGTGACTCTAGTTTTCCCACAACAAGCCTGAATTTTGTTTAGACGGTCGATATATAATCTATAATTCATTTATGATCTATATTACTTGTATTTAAGAATTAATGATAATTAATATGAATGATAAATAATAATTAGTTTACATCAATCCAGTATCTTTTGTATTACCTTTTCTCATTAAATGCAGTTGAATCGAGAAAAGTTGGAGAGTGAAAAGCAATTATTTGCAACTGGGTTCGAGTAAAAATGACGAGATCATTGCTGAGAAACCCATGAAATCAGCACTAAACTTTCACTTTCTTAGAACTTAGCTATATGTCATATAATGCAAATACCGGAAAATTTACTGGCATGGTGTAGTTTGACTACACTATGCCAGCTTTGGTGTAGGAAAAAATTTATTTACCGTCTTAGTGTAACTTTTTGAATGTCGTGGATGGGGACCACGACATATGTGTCGCATTCCAAACATGCGAGATTCATGGTGAGGTAAGTCGCATTCTGAAAATGCGACTTTGGTGTCGCATTGTTAGAATGCGACATCCCTCACACCCCAAACAGTAGCGTGTTTTTGGTGTTTTTGGTGTTTTCTACCCTTATCCTAATACCCTTTTTATGCATTGTAGTTTTTCTTATATTTTTGTATTTTATGTTTTATTTTATTAGTATTGAATATTTGTAATAGGAAACGAAATAATAATAATTGATAATCAAAATCACAATTTTAATTAAAATTCAAATTTAGTATATATTTGGAAAAAAAAATAAAAAACATAACAAAATCTATTTCCTAATGGCGTCTATGAGATGATGTGCCGCATGGAGGTGGTCTTTTCCTTCGAGGTGGTTGCACTCTTAAGTTTGGTTGTGTTGGTTGTCTTATTCCACCTCTAACTAACTGAGGCACCTCTTCCTCCTCCTCTTCATCATCTTCATCATCTTCATCATCCACTTGTGTCGGCATTGTAGGTTGATAGTATTGTTCAGAGTTGAATGCCGACAATGGTGTTGTAGAAGTCGTTCCAAACATAGTTGGTAATGACTCTTCATAATGTGATGAAGATCCGAATTGATGAGAGATTGAATAATCACTCAACGCTCCAAAACTTTGAAATTGAAATGGTTGTTGAGGAACGGGTGATTGCTGAGTAAATGCCTGCGGATGAGTATCAGTTTGAGTTTGACTCTCAAACTGTTGCTGAAACTCAGGTGCAACTGGCATAGTCGGAGGTGCCTGATAGTTACTATCGGAGAAGGCCGTTGGAAGTAGTTTAGCGAATGCATCAATCATGTCATTGCACTGCAAGTAAACGCCATGTATGAATTGCATCGGGTTGTCATGAACGGTTGATGGAGCACATTGATCTCTAATTGATCTAATGAAATTATACTGCAAAAAAATAATAATGTAAGAACGTGAATATAAATATGAAGAAAAAAAAGAAGAAAAAAATATTACCGATCCAGATGAATATGCCCCGTCGGGAGATATGTACTTTCTTGTCCTTTGTAGGTACCACTGCATGTACTCTGAGTAGTGATACAAAGGTTGTACATTCGGCAAACCATTCATAACATAATCTTCCCGATGATTCCATATCTGGATCCACTGATCATGCTTTTGTTGCCAGTTGTAGTCATTCTTCCCTCGAAGATCCATTTTGTGTTGTTTTTGCAGGTTAATTGGATCTTGAGGGATTGGTTGTTGTAAACCAAATTGTCTCATAACTCGATCAGCAGCATGCCACTCAACTATTGCAAAACATATAAGTGGCACGCGTGATCGAGCCATATCTGGTATCTGACCCATAAAATCAATATTTTGATATGGGGTCCAGACAAACTAATCAACATATAAAGATATGTTAGAAAATATATAAATGAATAAGTAATATTTCAAAAAAATATTTAAATAACATATAAGTAAATTATTATTTGACTACCTGATCTACACGCAAGCGATCCAACATTGATCGTATTATGTTGGTTGCATGACCAGGAATGTTTGTCGTTATTAAATGTTGGGACCACCTATTCATGTAATAATAAAAAAAATTAATTATAAATTAAATTTAATAATTGAAGAAATGTATTTAAATATTTGTAATAGTAAAATAAATATACCTTCTAACTAGTGGAAATAAGTTTGTAGTGGGGACGTTTAATCTTGGTGCAAGCATTGGGATGCGATCGTACGCCCACGATTGTAGTAATAGCAAACATCCACCAATTTCAATTTGACGGCTAATCAAGGCTGCACGACAAAGACCTCGATAAAGGCACGCCAAAACCGCAGACCCCCAACTGTATTGGTAGGTTTCAGATAAATCCTCCAACAGAAGGAGATACATCAAATGGACTCTTGAACCTGATGTATCCGGCATCAGAAATCCCCCGATCATCCTCAGAATGAATGCACGAGCATGTTGATCGATTACAACCTCAGTAGCATCATCTGGGAGTTGCTGAAATGTGGAGTCCAACCAACTCATTTGAATGCGTTGTCCAACAATTTGTCTTTCATTAGGAACCGCACCCAACAAGTTATGACAAACAACATTCCAATCCATGTTTGTTGGACCGGTGACAATGTTTCCATCAATGGGCAATCCAAGTTGATAAGCCACATCCTCCAAAGTAACCGTGCACTCTCCGATGGGTAAGTGGAAAGTGTGGGTCTCCGGCCTCCAGCGCTCAACCAAAGCAGTAATCAGATGGTTGTTGATCTCAGCTCTTCCAATGTCTAATATTCTTCCAAACGCGGTGTTACGAATGACTTGTAACACCGGTTCTTCAGGTAGTTGTGGCCATAGGTTGTACCTTGCCCTAAAAGTAACTTCACCACCATTCCATATTGTTGTGGAAACATGATCATCTTGAAGAGTAAGTAGGGATGGAATGATAGGGCCGGGACCAATGTGATTCATAGTGTCACAAATAGATTCGAATTTTTTGAATTTGATTTTTTTGAATTTAATAAACCAGTGAGATACACGGTGAGGGGTTGTGGGGTTATTTATAGGATGAATGTCGTGGACGGGGCCGCATCAACTCATATCCTACAACATATACATCAAAATTAACATTAACTACATAATATGAATAACTTTTGAGTAACTCAAATTTAACATTAAGGTCATAATTAACATTAACTACATACACATTTGAATAACTTTTTCTTTAAGGTCACCATCTTTGAATTCTTTATTGAAATTGCTTGCAACTTGACGAATACAATATACTGAATATGCATTACACCATTGAGAAAGCTCAGTGCGAATTGCACCCAACAAACCTGTACCTCTATCTGATATTATACATATATTCGGTTGTGGGGTAACATAAGTACGAACATTGTAGAAAAACCACTCCCATGCTTCTTTAGTTTCTCCTTCGACAATGGCAAATGCAACAGGAAATATTCGTCTATTACCATCTTGCGAACTTGCAATTAACAAAGTTCCATTATATTTTCCGGTCAAGAATGTCCCATCCACTTGAAGGATCGGTTTGCAAAATCCAAATCCTTCAATACAAGGCTTGAAAGCCCAAAAAACTCTATCAAGAATTAAACTACCACTCTGATCATGACGAGATGATGCATATCTTACAATTGTACCAGGTGCATAACACTGGACAGTGTTAAACCAATGAGGTAACTCCTTGTAAGATCCCTCCCAATCACCATAAATTTGTGACATTGCAATTTGTTTAGCTGTCCAGGCCTTTCTATACGTTACCGTATAACCAAAACGAGTGACAATTTCTTTTACTAATGCTTTAACTGGTATACCAGGATCTTCCGATACTAAGTGAATAATACAATTTGCAATGAATGATGAATTTAATTTCGTATGATCTTGAGAAATATTAGTGGATACACATGTGTGTGTTCCATTAATTTTTCTAATCTCCCATAAATCTCGCTTTCCATTAAGTGATGCCCTAATTCTCCATTGACATCCACTACCAAAATATTTACACTGTCCGACATATCTATCCGGTCTTGACTCTACAACAATGTAGTCAACAGAATTCTTAATATGAAACTGTTTTATAGCATTTATTGTTGCATCCTTTGATTCAAATTGCATGCCAATAAACAGTTCATTATCAAAGTCATTACTTAAATTATTTTTTCTATTTTGGATATCTTGTCCAGCATCTGAATCAATGGTAACGAAAAATGACGAAGGAGTACCGTATGTTATGTTAGCTAGTTCACTACTATCAAGCTCCAAATCTTCTTCATCATCACAACATAGCTCAATGTCTTCATCATCACTAAATTCGTTGACAATATCTCTAATAATCACCATCTACATATGAGCATAAACAAAATATAAGATAAAAACATTAATACAAAAAATGTTGAAGAAAACTAGAAAATCGGCAAACATACCTCGTCTCTCTGTAAATACAGTATCGGCTCGCCCCTGTCTTATATAGAAGAACAGATGTCGCATTCCTACAATGCGACACCAATCTCGCATACCGTAGATGCGACTTAGCCCCATGATTCTCGCATTCAAGGAATGCGACTCCTGTCAGTTTGTCGTATACTGGGAATGCGACAAACAAATATGTCGTGGGCCCCATCCACGACATTCAAAAAGTTACACTAAGGCGGTAAATAAATTTTTTACTACACCAAAGCTGGCATAGTGTAGTCAAACTACACCATGCCAGTAAATACCTAGCCAATCATAAAATTTAATACATTGTATCAACTCAAACAAAAATATTCAATTGCATGTTGCTAAAAGACTAAATTATGGGCTGCGAGCAAAGTACATTGGATTTTTACCTTTTTGGTTCCTTAAATATGACTTGTTTTGTAAAATGAAATTCTTGATTACGAGCTAGGAGCGAGTTTATATAGATATTTTTTTCTTAGTGCGTTGTATTTTTGGTTTGTTGAATATTATAGTGTAGTCAAAATTATTTTGGTGCATAGATTCTTGTTATAGGAGAGAAATAAAAAAATTTGGCTTTGTGATTTGCCTCATTTTGCTTACTTTTTTTACTACGATTTTAATTTTATGCGTTATAAACAGAGAAATATACAATGGGATTAAAAAGAATATAAGGTTGATGGAAGTTTATGCATGAGTTTCTTAAATTTGAAATGAACTTGGACATGAGAATAAAACACTCATAGACACGATTGTAGATATCCTTTTATCCTTATATGCATTAATGTAAAATAATGCATTTTATACAGTCCATGAATTAATTATACTAAGGTTTTGTTAGGTATAAAAGTAAAGTTAATTTATTATTGAGGTCCAAATTAATAGATAGATAGTTGAGTTTCTTAAAATAATGTCAGAGTTCAACTATTATCAATTACCGTATATAAATCTGACAATTTATGCTTTATAAAACATAATTTTAATACTCTAAAAAGTTGTTACAACTAACTTGGCAGCAACAACTTGTAGTAGTTGCATGCTTCAGATTTAATGATATTCAAAAAATAATAACCTAGAGTTTGAAGCTCATCTATGTGAAAACTATTTTTATATGTGATTATGAATATAAACTAGGAAACAATCAATTATACATAAATAGCAGCAATCACTAATGCTAATTTACATAAAAAAAATGTCAAGAAAAACACTCCACAGTAGTGTATATGCACTTTGTTGGGGGCATCTTATGAAACCTTGAATCACCAAAAGAAGTGTTGTATAGAATACTGAAATCACCAAAAACAATTTGATTCTTCTTTATACAATACTGAAATCAAGAAATTAAAAGGAGTTAGGTTTCAAGTTAAGAAATCAACAAATGGAAACAAAATAGATAGAGGACATTAAAAGCTTGAACCATAACATGACATTAAAGCCATTGAGTTCCATCTCTAGGATTTTAAATGCTGGGGTTTGTATGTAGTTAGTTCCTGTAGAGAAAGTTAAATATGAGTTTTCATTTTTTATCTATGTGACCTCACCATTAAGGAAGATAAAAGTATGTCTAAAGGGACTAATGTGGGTTGTTACCTGAGAATTGCGAACATGATCATGACGCAAATTCGAAGCTTTCACTACTGTTTCCCACTTGGTATACCTGGATGATGTATTTGAACCCTGACTTTTAGCATGGAATTGAGAAACTTGACTTGAGTGCAGCTTTGAATTGTTCAAAGAAACTAAAGGCAATGTGTGACAGAGCCAGGATTCAGAAGGTGATTTTGGCAATGGTGGGGGAAGTACTTTTCCTGAATCATCATACACTACCATTTGCAGGTTGTTGGTATTTTTCTCTTCATCAAATGACCCTTGATCAGTACTCAATCTTTCAGCTTTATCCTCTTTTGCCTTTAGATATAACATGCTAGACAAAGTTAAAGAATTGGCATCCACCGAGCTTAATACTTCAGAATCCGAAGTTTCCTCCACAGATTGTACTTGTTTCATATCTTTAAATGATTTTATGTCTTTCCTATCTCTTTTGTCCAATGCTGCAACCACAGTGTTTATCCTTTTTGTGTTATCTACAGAAGTTGACTTTGAGAATGATGATTTTAATGTATTTTCAGAATCTATATACAATGTCTTTTCAATTGCAAGGTTCCTGGAATTTGAACTTTTTTCGGTTCCTTGTGATTGCACCTCCTGAACACTTGAATGTCCTTGGTTTGAGAATTTCAATTTGCCAGATTGTTTAGAATCACCAAGCCTTGCTCCATGAAAGGGAGGTTGATGTATACTTCGAAAAGATGAACCCGCAGCTGTTGAACGACGAAAGGAAGAGTGCTTCAATTCACCCGAGTATACAAACCTGTTTGATTCACTAGTCCACTTTTTTCTTGCATCCTGCATGTCTAATGATGCATCTCCACTGCTTGATTTGCTCTTGTTAATAGCATCCCAAGCCTGCAAGAAAAAAACCAATGTTAGTGAAAATGCTGATTTTGCTAAAGGAGGACAAGGACTATTTCAAATAGTTTGTGATCTTTGGAATTATTGGTAATAAAAACCATATGTACTGAAAATGAAAACAAAAGTAAATCAAATGTCACCTTGGCGTGCCTAAATTCTTACCTTCTTTATAGCTGGAGCAGGACTATAAGATCGAGCATATGAACTTTTGTTAGATTTTCCAACCTCATTGGTAGAAGAAAACTGATTTCTCATTTTCATCTCAGGCACTTGATTCAATAAGAACAATGAATTACTAGCGCGAAAACGAGAAAATAATCCACAACCTTTAGCTGAAATATTCGCAGAATCATCATAATCATCAATTTCATCACCACTATCATCTTCTTCCTCCTCTTGAAATTGGTCAATGTATGGTATAATGTCAGTGATAGGTTTATCAACAAATGACTTCTTCTCCTCGCGAACCAATTTGGTAACATCTCTCAGTTGTTCTACCTGAACAGATTGCTTTCTTGAAGAATATTGCAGAGGCTGTATAGTCATAGCCTTCGCCGCAGGCAAAAATCGACTCATCATCAAGTCTTGAGTTTTTTTATCTGAAGAAAAGGTTCCACACTTGTTTGCATACAAATCATCTAAGCCACTTATACCACTTACACTACAATTCATAGAGAATGACTCTGTAGGTGACAGTATCTCAAGAGCATCGGAATAAACATCATCATTATCGTCATCATCATCATCCTCGTTCACACTTGACCTTATTTTCTCCCCTCGTTTTTCGTCGTCACAATCTATTCTAATCACACTGCCACTTAAACAACTTAATGAGCTAAATTTCCTTGCAACATTACATTCATTTTCAAATGGTACTTTAGCAAGATTTGTAAACTTTCCAGGGGGAAGACTAGGGGTTGGAGTAATTGAAGCTTCCTTAGGAGGTTGAGGCTTAGATACACTAATACCCTTGCATCTTCCAGGTATATGTTCCCAATTGAAAGGCACTGCAACAGGTTCTGTGACCTGATCCAAAGTCATGTCTGATTTATTACATTGAAGGGTGTGTTGCTTCTCTAATATCTTTCTCTTTGATTTAGTTAAGGATTGTGATGTAGCATAAGAGTGTCTCACAGACATAAGAGGAGCATTGATATTCAATTTCCTTTCATCCATTATGTTTCACAACTGAACTTTTTTGTATAAGAATGTCACAGTTCAAGATGATATCTTATACTAATTTCAGCACTTGGGGCCTAAGAATATTTGGTAAGAATTCTGAAAGATGATGCTGATAACTTAAATGGCCTTTCATATTCTCTGTCATTAAGCATAGAAAAGAAAATCTATATTGGAAGATTGGGATGGGAAAATGAACATTAAAGTTACAAAATTTTCTACCACTACCGAATAAATTAAGTATACAAATATATAATAATGGAAAAGGGTAGTCTCTATTATTAATTAATAAGTAAAATAGAGCAAAAGCACTTAATTAATCATGATCATCATCACAAACTTAATAACCCCACTAATGATAATAGTATAACATCAATGAAAGATAAAAACCAATAAATAAATTCTAATAAAGAAAAGACCAAACCTGTTTTAATAACAGCGTGAAACATAGGACATGGCCAATGCAATATAAGCCAAAAAAAAGAAACATAAGTGGTTTGAGGAAGTAGAGAATGTTGTTGTTCACTTGTTTGGCATGTACATGCAGCTTTTGAATTGGCAAAGAAAAGGTGAGGAGGGAAATAAAGTAATAAGTGGATAGAATAGAATAATCAAATCAGTAGTAAGTGAACATCACTAGGTAAGAAAATTCAGCATGAAAATATCATAAGGAGAAGAAATGGTTGGTTGCTAAATGATAGTGTAGGTGAGGGGAATGAGTGTTAGCAAAGAAAAGTAGAGGGAGATAGAAAGAGACCCAAAGCTTTTGTATTTCTTCTTCTTTTGCTTTAGGATATAAAATACTGTGAAACAGAATCAAATGGAAATCCAAACTCCAAACTCTGTCTAGTCACCATACCTTTTCCCTTTATATTAAATAATTGAATAATTTATGTTATAAGTGTTTTTTACCATATCACTATATTATTCACTTCACTATTATGAGTTAATCGTCTAATACATATCAATAGTGAAGATTGTATAAAAATTCTTACACATAAATTTTATACTTTTCTAATAATTGTTATAAGGATTTAATTTTAATACTTTTTTTACTTTCTTTAACTCGATAATTATATACATAATAATCAATTGGGCACATTTCTATTGTATTCAATTTATCATAAAATAATATAAGAATTGAATAATAGTATAAAGTTTTATTGTAAGAATGTATTATTAAAATTAATCAAATATTATTTATTTCATTTTGATTGACATTTAAGATAATATATTAATATAAGAGTGTAATATCTTTGTACTAACAATGTAAATATTTATACACAGTCAATGCATAATTATCATGCATTTGTATTATTTTTATTTAAGAGTCAATAATAATTAAAAATAAATAATGGATGATGTAGTAGCAACGTAAGAAACTCTTACATTGTCTATGTATATACATTTTTTCCTCTTTAGTTTAATCATTTTAGGTGTAAAGTATAGTTTGATTAAAGTATTTCTAACAACTCATATTCACTCTTATAAGTTTATAACACTTTTTTAATTTAATTATTAATCACAAGCGCAATTAATCAGGAAAAAAAACTAAATTACACTTGTTGATTTTTTTTCAAGATAAACTAATTAACAGTTCATGGCCCAAGTAACAAAAGGGTCAACTAACAAGAACCAATTTTTGCGTGACTAAATAAGGCCCTTTCCTGCCAACAAATAAGAGAATTGGCCCTACCATCGGAGGACACTAGGGGTGAGCGTGAGCTGAGTTGGTACGAGTTAAAGCTTGTTCTTACCTGACCCTAAATGTTATTCGGACCATTTTTCTGAACTCGGACCTAACCCTAGACCCGGAGTTAACCCGACCCTAAATATTCACAGGGTCAACCTTTAAACTCGGACCCGACCCTAGACCCGATTAAATATAACATATACTCATTTTACATAACGTCTTCTAAATATTATTTATTATTTTGAATATGTAATTTGACATAGAAAATAATATATGTATATATATATATATTATTAAACATGTATATATATGATGAAAAATTAAAGAATCAATGATATTTTCGACAACAAAAAGTATCATTACTCTATATATATTTGAACAGAGACACATACAAACATCATGAGAAAGTGAAAATAGGACGGGTCGGGATGGGTCCTATTTGGTCCATACCCGACCTTAAATATTAATTGAATCTAATTTTTTAACCGGAACCCAGCCCTAGACCCGATGAGACCCGACCTTTTTCAGGCCCGACCACGATCGGGTCATACCGAGTGAGCGGGTAAGGTCGGGGTCGTGCTCACCCCTAAAGGACACTATATAAGGACGGGTTAGAATGCATGGTCACAGTGCCAAGCTGACCAAACAAGCCACCCTATGACACCTGGAAGTCTAATTTTAGTGGCGTAAAGTCTCGTTAGATTCCATGATGATCAAAATATTAAGAATTCTATTCTTTAAAATGACAATTGTTCAGTTGGGTTGGACACCCACACATTTTGAAAAAAAATAATTTATTTCTGAAAAGAGGGAGAAGATAGGATTAGTAATTCTAAAAAAAATATGTATTGTGGCCACAAGAAGCACTCACTAAACATTGGTATGTTTCTATCATTTATGATAACAAAAAAAGGTTTCTATCATTTATGATAACAAAAAAGGTCTCTATCACTCTCTATACTCTCAGCTCCATGAGATTATTCTTATGATTATTTTGATTGGCCAAAAAAAAGAGTGACAACATTGGTATCAAAAAATTACTCATAGTATAATTTTTAGGGGACAACACATACATATATATAACTTTTGTGTAACACTAATATGGTCAAAACAATTGTGTGGAAAGTATAATCTCACTATATTAGATAACATTAACTTTTGTATCACACTTATGTTTTGTAATACATACATAGTAAAAACTAATTTTCTAAAATGGGTCCTTTAATAATGAATTGATGTCCCAGAAGTTAGAAAATGTCCCCCAAAAAATATAACAAAAATAATTACTTTCAAAGTTGAGTATTATTATGTGATAGGGCTCCTTAAAAGTTGCACTAAGTGCTGAATAAATAAATGTCACAAAAATATTGCACACAGACTCCTAAGTCAATTAAATGATCAGCACTCATTACTTAGCACCATGTAAAATTCTAAATTGTTGTTAGGATTATGTTATGTTTTATCAGGATCCTCTCTATTAATGGAGAAATAAATATCACATTTTCTTTATATTTTGAATGATAAAATTGTTATTTTATTATGGACAAAATGATAAAAATATATTCTCAAATTATATTTCATTTATATTTTTTTGGTACTTGTCTCTAGGGCAATCAACATGATGATGATTATGATAAGGTTGACAAAAGCATCACAACAATATTTTGGATGTGGACAACAATTAAAATTTTCACAAAAGCACCTTCCATGAGGGATGGAGCAAATAGAGAGGGCTAAGGTAGGAAACACTTGCCTCATTGGAAAATGGGAATACTGAGAAAAAAGGAAGCCTTTGAACACCAAACCAAAACATAGGGCATGACTGTTTTATTTTTTAGATATTATCGGCTAAACCAAACCATTAGTAATATTAAGTCTGTGTTTAGTGGACCTTCTAAAACTTCAATATAATTTTGAAAATATGTTTTTTTGGATCGATGGAAAAAACATACTGAGCTTCCAAACTTTAAAAAATGCTTCTTTTTTTTTAAGTTAAACGTAACATGAATTTTTTTGTACAAAAAACATAAATGAAATGTTGGGAATAGCATTTTTATATTCTTTAAAAATAAATTCTACAAAATACTATAGACTAATTAGTTGACCAAAAAAGAATAAAACTATTAGGCCCTAGCCTATAGTTAAGCCTATAAAGGGCTTCAAGAAGAAAAGGTTTTCAACATTGATAACATGAGTTTAACTCCTCCCCAAGAGAGGCTAATATTGAAATATGAAGTAAAAAAATTTATAAATATTTGAGTAAATTATACTGAAATCCCTGAATTTTACTAAAATTATATATTAGTAAAAAAAATTATAAATATTTGAGTAAATTATACTAAAACCCATAATTTTTGTACATACATTACACGAATTACCTATGCATGTGAAATAAGTGTAAAAATGATGATAACTGTAATGAAACTAAACAAAATATGATATATTGTAGAGACAAGTCAAAATAGTATACAAGTCAATACATTTTCATTATTTTTAGTTCATTACAAAATGCATCAATAATTTAAACCACTCTTCTACGAACAAAAAGTAATGGAAATGTGTTGACTCATATATTATTTGGACTTGTTTCCACAATATACCATATTTTGTTTAACTTCATTACACTTATATCTTTTTTAATGTAAAAAATCGTACTTATTTCACATGCAGAGATAATCTATGTAAAAATCAGAGGTTTTTTGTAGGGTTAAAAAATGGAGAAGTAGTCTATTTAATTTCATTAAAACTTTACTTTTTATTGAGAACATGAAATTATGACCTTAAATGGTTTTTGTTACCACGTATAACTATCCTAGTAGTGGACTCTTTAATACCTTAGAGTATCACTATCTCAATGAGGAAAACGGATATTGGAGGGTCCAGTACAGATTGAGATTGTGACACGTGACATTTCACATTTTTTAATGGTATGGATTTAAAGTTATTTTTAATTAAAAAATAAGTTTTAATCTTTAAAGCAATTTGGACCTTATTTTCTTAATGACTGGAGAAGTAAGATCAACATTTTTTCCGGGAAAAGTTATATTAAGTGCATCATTGAACTTTTATTCTTCAAACATGAATGGGACTGATACACATATTCACAAAATTGCAATATATAAGTAGTTAATTACCATTGATGTGCTTATCATGTTATAACTTATATATCATAATTTTTTTAAAATAAACATCTAAAATGTACCAATAACACCAAATGAAGTATTTTCTGTCCATTTGGCATTAAGTGACAAATTAATCGAATAAATTGCAGCTTTTCATTAAGTGAAAAGGTGAGAGAAACAGTTTTTTCATTAAGTGAAAAGGTGAGAGAGGAACATGCATGAGAAGCTATTTCGTAGTTCTGTGAACCAATAGCTAAAAACTAATACTCACATCATCGTGGGAATTGGAAAAGTGTCATATACACACAGTTTTACTGACCTGAGGCTGAACAAATTTAAAGCCAAAAATATGCACATGGCTTAAATTTTGTAACAGTCCTTAAGGTGACACATTGTTTCTCTGGAACATTTTCATCAGAATACATTAAACTTGGAGTCCAAGAACTTCGCATATAATGGAATTATGTCTTTACATTCCAACGGTTTAAAACCAAACTCTTCAAACATAATGCCGAAAATGCAGTTCATTTATAATGACCATATAGTACTAATTAACGGTTTGAAAAGCTCATTCCTGATGCTTGAAAGAGCAGCAAGAAAATTTAAGATAGAAATGTAGATTGTAAAGCTAGCCATTCTAGCTGTTTCTATTTTAGAGAAGGAAGCTTCATATGTTATGAGAAGTTACAAGGTTGTAAATCTCTAACATGCATATATTTAAAATTTACTTAGACTAATAAAAAAGGATTATTCTAATGTTCTGAACTAGCTACTTACTGAAGACATGTATCCAAGAAGCAGAAAGATGATAGTTTAATTTAACCACATGAGATCTTTCAAATTAAGTGCCAAATTTGCCCTATCCAATTAACTCGTTCGTCTGGCCCTGCACACAGATTATTCAACAAAGCATCTTGTTATACCTAAAATAAAACTTAACAAAGATATGTAACAAATTAGAAAGCAACTCAGAAGGACGACACAGGTTCATTTTTATGCATCATGTTAACCGAAATTCCAATTCCAACTAATTAAATTTCACTCTGGAATCTGTGTTACCAAGCAGGCAAGCATTATGGAAATGAATTAACAATTGATATTTACTACTTTCCATTCACAATCACCGTTCAAATAAGGTCTCTTAATATGTGGGAACAACTTTGAGGTAGGGTAAGTTGAACAAAGATTTCATGTCCCAAAAAAATCATTTTTATGATTTTACTTTTTAATTAAATGTTATTTTTTAATTGGATTGCGACAAAAATGAGGAGATAGAATGAGACAGATGATCTTCATTAGAGTAAGCTGAGGAGATCAGTATAGCCGTAACATCTGTATCACAAATTAAGTAACTCCACACACCAATAAGCTTGTGATCTGTCAAAATATTATAGTTTGCTGATTTTCAATTATATTTTGTTTCTTTTAACAAATCACAATCCTCTAATACATGGAGTATTTGACATACTTTATGATATACATGATGCTCTCCCGATCAACATCTATTTATCTATCTACATTACTATTTTCATTTATTCAATAAGACAAAGGTGAACACGGATGGTGCAGCCAATGGGTCCCCTGGACAAGTAGGTGATGGTGGAATTTTCAGGGATTCTAATGGTGTCTTCATTGTGTGTTTTGCAAGCTACCTTGAAATACAAGATGCTCTTTATGCGGAGTTATATTCGGCAATGAAGGCAATACATATGGCTTACAAGAGAGGTTGGTGGACTTTATGGTTGGAGTGTGATTCGAGCTTGGTGGTGGACATTTTTAATTATGCAGCAAATGCTCCTTGGAAGCTCCAAAATGACTGGTTGATTTGCAAACAGAAAATAACACATATGAACTTTTGTATATCTCACATTTATAGGGAATAGAACTCTTGTGTTGATAAGCTAGCCTCATGTGGCATTATTTCAAGGAGAAAATCCATTTGGTTTAGTCTGTCTAGCTTTCTTAGCAATGAATACCATAGAAAGAGGCTAGGTTTGCATAACTATCATTTTCGCAATTTCTAAATGTTGTCACTCTTAGCCTCTCGCTTGAGCGAGAGGATTTCGCTCAAGCGGGAATTTCAGGATTGTTGTCTT
The DNA here is from genome assembly GCA_009771035.1 of Lupinus albus. NCBI lineage: Eukaryota > Viridiplantae > Streptophyta > Magnoliopsida > Fabales > Fabaceae > Lupinus > Lupinus albus. The sequence continues at coordinate 4,993,288 of CM020005.1, forward strand.
TGATTCATCTGTGTTCCTCGCCCAAGCGGGAGATTCTCGCCCGAGCGACAGCTCTCTGTGAGTCTCTCGCTCGAGCGAGAGAATGGCGCTCAAGCATCAGTTATAGGTTTGCAGCTCAGTTTCTCGGCCAGTCTCTCGCCCAAGCAGCTCTGGTCGCCTGAGCAAGAGTTTGTGAATAAGTTAGATTTTTTTGGTGTTGTTAATTTATAGGTTTGAGATCTTGTAATTCCTTTATGGATTCTCTTCTTTATAATATGAATATGTGGGTGTAGTTGCACCTTTGCTTTAAAAAAATCATTCTATTTAACCTTCTCTCTTACTTATTTTCTTTAGAAAATAAGTATTTAAGATATTTTTAGAAAACATTCTGCATATAGTTAGTGTGGCCCTCAGCTTTCACTATTGAGAAGCATTAATATATAGCAATGTCTACTTAAAAAGTCACGAGAGACAAAATAAAAGGGCATGTCCATGGCCGCACTTGTCTCTTCACACGTACAAACTAAGGGCCAGGTTTAAGCATTCTAAAAGAATGGCCAACAATGAACACATAAACCAACGAGTTTAAATGGATACTGAGACACAAACAGATAAAATAATTAAGTTTTTGCAGATACACCACGATTCTAATGTAACAATTTTTCAGTGGATCACATATGCAGAATGTTTTAAAGGACGATTATGTGTGTTTTTTTGGGTCAATGTGTTACTAATTAAAAACGTATTTGCTTTGAAATAATAAATGCAAGAAATCAAGTATGGTGTAGCTAGTTCCCTACGTCAAGTTGTGTATGTAAAATCACATGCAACGTATGAAGATAAGCTCACATAACCATGGGGAGCACAAGAAATCTAGCAGAATCAGAATAGGCCCAAAATTAGCATAAAGTAAACACCTGAGAGAGTATTCAATTAGGAAATTAGCAATAGGGGTGTCTTGAATTATAGGAGAGAGAAAAAAAAGAGAGAGCGGGAGAAAGATTTACTATTCTTTCTACTCCAATCATTGCTCTTACAGTATTAGCTACTAAAATATTCTTTAAGCAAACGGCAAACAAGTTCTAATCTAAAAATTCCAAAATTAGGGTTTTTGTAATGCTTCCAGGAGTTTTCATACTATAAATGGCATCTCTATCTCCATATTCATCAACTTTTGTAAAATTCTAATTACCCTATTTAATCACAAGGGGTTCCAATTTCCCAATTCTATATAATATAGCTGATCTCTTTCTGCTACCCCATGATCCTACAATAATGGATGCAATTCTAATGTAATCTATTTAAGTTTTTAGTTTAATTTAAAATTCTAGCAATCAAAGGGTTGAAGCTAATTGTATGAATAAAAGTATAAAGCAAAAATTATTGGCACTATATATTAATTATACGAAAATTTTACCATAATAAATATCTTCTCAAGAAGCCGATTGCTTGAAAACTTTTGCACTTTGATTTGGTCCCTTAATTTGGTTTCTCTTCTTTTTCTTCTTCTTGTATGGAATCCCTCTTGCCTTCCCTTGGCACTCCTTCACCTCACGCAGGTACGATCGAATGACTCCGCCTCCAAAGGGATTAGTTTCTGATGATCCGCCGTGCTCCTCATAGGCGGCTCGAAGCCGTCCGATGAGGGCATCGAGACTGCCCCAAGCCTGCCTAAGAGGACACGTGCAGGGAGCAGGAGGTGCCGGTTGACCAAAGAAGATGCAACTTTGCAAGTGGACCTTTGTCTTCCCAAATTGATCAAGGTACCTAAGAAACTCTAGCACATGGTTGAAGTTGCACTGAGAGAGTGGAACTGGAGGGCTATGATTGTTTAGGTACTGGCCAAAGGTGTTCCAATCTCGCTTCTTTTGAGATTCATACCTGCTCAGTGGTTGTGGTTGCGGTTGTGGTTCTTGCTGGTGATGTTGTTGATTGGAGGGAGGTTGTGATGAAGATGAGGAGCCATGAGTAGGAGTATTTTGAATTTGGTTAGACATGGTAACTGTGTGGGTGTGGAGGAATGGCTAGTTGAGAAGAAAGAAATATGAGGAAGACTGAGAGTGGGAATGAGGTAAAATAATGTGTTAGTGCAGTGGAGAAAGATGAAAATCACATCTCTTAGGGGAATGGTGTCTTTTGAGAGGATATGACATGGGCCCTATCAAGGTGCTTTTGTTTTCCTTTTTTCTTGCTTCTCCTCTATCTCTCTCAGATTTGTGTTTTCTCCACTTTTTACCTATTTACAGTAGCCTATCCAATTATACTTCATTTAATATATATATATTAGGAAAATAAAAATATATGTTACTATTATGTATAGTATATATATGACATGAAATAATCAATAAGACAATCAAACTGTCATCATCATTTTCAGAATGAACACTATGATCTCTTGAGAATTGCCTGATATATAGGACTCTCTTTCTTGAATTAATTTGTCTAATTCAGTGGGAGCCAATTTTAAATCATTAGTAGGTGACATTTGGTGCTTATAGTCTAAGTTTTGCTTGAGTTAGGAATTTTCTTTGTGTGTGGATGTGTCTATATGCATACATTATTTAAAAGCATATAATTCAGTCCACTAATAAATTTGTTGACTGGTGAGAAAAACGCAATTGATAAAGTTTATTCTATTCAGTGTTATGAAAAATCGATCTAAAAATTATTATTATTCTATAAAGACAAAAACAAACAATTCTATTAATATTTCAATGAAAGTGTTGTTTCTTCTTTGTAATTTAATGGGGGCTATTAAATTGCTTGAGGTTACTATTACTGAGATACTATTCATGGTCAACATTATTTGTAAGAAAAGTCCTTTTTCTTTGTACATAGGAAAGAAAAGTTCGTTGGTTTAATGGGTTATTTGTGTTTTAAGGCTCTTTTCAGAGTTTTCTTGAATGAGTATAAAATGTATGAAGCAGCAGAGATACCTTTGACCCCTTGCTTACAAATTTTGAGCTCTACATGTCAGGTTTTGAGAGTACATGTCCATGCATGAATTGACAAATGGTTATTATGATGCCTTACCCCCAACATTCAAGCAATAACCTTTTCATACAAAAGTTATTCATGATCCATTTCCTTATAGCTGAAGGTTTAACTTTCCAGAATATTATGATGATTAATTAACACTTCAATTGTGTTTGATTAACTAAACTTCATATATTAAAAAACTATCATACATACAAAAGCATTTTTTAACTATACATAGAATCTCAAACAGACATTTAATTATATTTTATCATATCAAATCTTGTAAGGAATAGAACTAAATATATCATTAGGATTGATTCATATATGTGATATAAAGTTAAACCTAGGACCTAGTAATGAATAAAACTAAACCTAGGACCTGGTCATGAATTACATTCACAGAACTAACACATGCACCAGTAACAATAAAATACATAAATTTCAAATTACAACAAAAAGGAAACATTTGGAGATAGAGGATGGGGAAAAGAGAACCCGTATTCTCTGTTATAATCAAATCAAAGAATAAAAGTAAACAAGATACTGAAAAGAAAGATTGTTACAAATTAGAGAGACATCTTTGTTGTGATGATTCATGACTTCCTGAGATGCCCTTAACGCATTATGGTGCTTGTTGAAGTTTTGACACAGCCATGCATTTACATATACTTGGACCTGTTTCTGATTTTGGCCTTTTCATGAGCTTCATTATTTATACCTACTCCAGAATAATTGTACTTTCCAATGAAGGAAAAAAAACAACAACATCTGCATTATCGATCATTAGTTTTTAACTATTACAAGATATGATGGATAAGGCATACATTAGTTGAAATTTTAAAAGACTGTAATGCTTTTTAATTTAACACATTATACAAAATATGAAACATATATTTTTGGCCCACCCAAGCTATCAGCCAAAAATGGAAAAGCAAATTGAGCTTAAAGCAATTAAATGTTACAAGTAGATTTTATATGAAGGAAATTAAGGAGAGGATCAAAAGCTAATGAAAATACCCACATTTTCTATGAAAATGCTTTTCAATCCCTTATAAGAACAGAAAGAGTAGTAGCAAATCCACGTGAAATGGCCCCCACATTCTTCTTAATTGTCTCCTAATAAATGATGATATTCTAGCCTGTCTAGGGTCCCATATTTCTATGTGCAAGACTTTATTCCTCCTAGCTAGAACTAGAATAAGTAACTTTCCAATAATAATAAAAAAACTGTTCTTTATTGTCCTAGAATAAGTAACTTTCCAATAATATTGAGTCTATGTTGAAGTTGTACTATTCAGAATTCTGAGCATGTTGAAGCTGTAAAACATCATATTTCAAGGACTTAAGTTTGGATCAAAGATTCTACTGTGTGGAGCGAGAAATACAGTAGTAATATATCACAGTATTACAAAAATCTCTAACCCACTTAGCTTACATAGCATTCAAATTATTCAACATTTACTAAGGTAAATTTTCTTCAATCATATCTTACTTGATTCGGTCAATATAGTGAGAATATTGACACCCCAAATCTTAATTCACACCCTTCGTTAATGAATGATAATTTTATAAAATAAATAAACACTTAAAAAATAAACATAAGTGGTATAATGATACAATTAATTTCTTTTTAATAAAACTGGGTAGAAATCTAGTACCTGATTTGAAAAGTTAGAATTTATGACTAAGGAACTAGTTGATTAAACTAAATACGTTTGATAGGTTTAAGTTGTTGGTTGATTAAGTATAAAGATGAAATGAAATTACTTATAAACCTCTAACTTATCAATTGGGTGTCTCCAATTAATTTTCCAAATCTTTACTTATATATGAGAATAAATTCAGTTAAGTACATTTTTTACAAGTAAGATTTTTAAATGTTATAAAATTTTGATTCTCTATAAGTTTCTGTATGTCAAAAGGGTCAAACTCCCATTTTAACATATAAAGTGGAGAATGTTGTTTTTCCTTTTAATTTTAAGGATAAATTGTCTTATCATAATAAATATAAAGATATAAGTGTCAAAATATTGACTGTATGGTTTGATGACATTGTGGTCCATCATGGAAATCCAAAATGAATCCAACTATTCAGCACATTTACAAGGGCAAATGATCTTTACCTAATTGTGTGTCAATCATTTGCATGCAACTTACCTATATTTAATTAAACACTTTTAGTTTAATATATATGCATATGTTTGGAACTTCTAGTGTGGTATTGAACTCGATTACTATGACTTGCATCCATTAAACACATATTATGCTTGATTCAGATTATCTTCTCTACTATCTTATATGCTTTGCTATTGCAAATAGTACTCTTATGTATGTGTAACAAGCGTGGCATTCCATTTGCCAAGTTAGTTCTTAACAGAAGAGTCTTGTGACAAGGAATATGGATCATTTGTCCTCATTCTTGTCCCAGTTTTCTGTATCGGACCAATAAAAAAGTGATAATTCATCAACAAAAAAAATTCTAAAATTTCAAAGTATTATTTTTATATTACTTAAAGAAAACTGACTGACTAAGTAGATGAGGAGATATTCATTTTGTAAGTGAAACCTTTTGAAGATTTGGTGTCTTTGTTATCATAGTCCAAAACGATTTAGACCCTGAAAATGCAAATGGCCCATATCGATCTGAATGGTTTGTGAAATTCATGGTGTGAAAGATACGTAGCCCATTATATTTATTTGAGGCGCTAACTATAGGACATTGAGCGTCACTCTTCTACCTAAGGAAGAAATGTACGCAATAACGGTGTAATTTTTTTATACTCTAATTACATCATATACCATTTACATTTATTTATTATTAACTTTTAAATATAAGTAATATAAATGAATAGTGAATAATTTATTGATGATATATAAATTTTTGCGCTAATAGTATAAAGATATTACACTCTTATTATCATGGATTATACTTTCAATTGCCAACTTAAATGTCACTAATTAAAAAAAATTCCCCTCTCATCTAATCTAATAATTTTACAAGATCTTGTCCTATAAATTATTTTTGAACACGAATTTACCTTATTTTGTATAGCATACATTCACGTTAGAAGATGGAATTGAGAGGAGTTGGTAGCTGCGTCCTCAAGTGTGGATAAATAATGGAGTGACATTATGGCAATTGTTTCTTTGCTTGGAAAAGTAAGATACATGTTCCTTAAAGAATTAATACAATTATGGAGGCACTGAGTCACTCACCCATCCTACAGTTAACTTATATGTCACTATTTATTAAGGGTGTGCTAAGAATATATTACATGTATAAAATAATAAGAACTTAAGTTTTTGGTCTAGTCATGATATTTCTCAATTTTTGGACAGAAAACAAATTACCTTCATCATACTAGACTGCCCTACAAAAAATGAGTATACATCCTCTACCATACTGAACAGTGAAATATTAAAAATAAGAGATTTATTTATTTTAAGAGTAAGTTTTTTAAATTTACTCCACATTTTAGTCATCAATTCTAGGGAAATTTAATGGTTTAGATCTATTCACTAATTTAAACCATTGTATTTCTTTAAAATTGGTAACTAATATATGGAGTAAGTTTAGAATAAGTGGATCTTCTCCCAATATTAGAATATGAGGAGAACAAATATATATATTTTAATAAAAAATAACTTAGAATCGTGGTCGTTAAATATATACTTTTTTTTGTCATGTATCACAATTCTCATTCAATACTGGACTCTTCAATACTTGATATCCCCTTAAGTTATTATATAACTTAAATTTAATATTTGAAATATTACTAAAAGTAACAAATGAAAACAGCAGTTTGGGATTATTAGGTAGAAATGATGATAGAGGAAAAAGCTCATTCTATCAAAAAGGTTGAATTTAAGTCCATATTATAGGTGCAATGGCATTTAGACCCCTCCCCCTACTAAGTCTATCCTTTAATTTGTTGAATCCTTCATTTGGTACTTTAGTTCAAACTTAAAATCATTGTCCTTAAGACTTTATATAAGTCCATGAGATGCTGCAGGATCGAATTTTTGGAATGGTCTCATCTGAAGGGGTCTGAAAAGTGAAAAAGGTTAATCGTTAAAGCAAAGGCTTTTGGGAATTAATGTTTCATAGCAATTTGGACGCATGGATGGTAACATATAGTACTCTGAGTTATTGATATTGGTTGAGTGGACCACATGCTAGTACAAAATTGACCTACCACAAGGATTATCATGCACAACATTTATTTTCAACATGCAATTTTTTATTTTCACAAATTAATATTTACCAAAAAAATCTTATCAAAATAGTATTTATTAACATTACACAAAATATATATATATATATATATATCCTGATCCCATCTTCATTTGCTGGAAGGGTAAGTAGTTCACGTGGATGCATGTGAAACTTCTATCTTTTTCTTTCTTCATCATAAATTACTAATTATCAATTTATTTATTTTCAAACATTGAACTCATAAGAAGCTAGCTTGACTTTGAATTCTACTTTATGACACCGACTATAAACATAATTTTAGAAATGAAATGTTTACCCTATTGTACTAAAAGGTACCTACGGCTGGATAATATAATCGGTGGGTTGTTGAATATTATTAATAAATATCACAAAGCGATTTTTAATTTTCGTAAGTTTTATTTTGAGACAATTTTTTAGCTTTTTTATTGGCAAATTCTTTTTTTAGTTTAGTAGCGGATGAATTAGTATTTAAGGACTAGGTCATTTCATATAGATATTCGGATTGCAAAACATTTTAAAACAATTAAACCACAGTAATCCTTCATTAAGACGAAACTTATTATGTTGCAACACATTTATAAAATTAGAATAAAGTATATGCTTTTAAAAATATTTTTATAAAAAATAATAAAATAAGACAAATATCATTGATAGAGATAATAAGAGTTGTTGATGACATTTAATTTAGAAGCATACTAGTTAGTTATTCGTACATTACCGAATGTATAGAAGTTGTGAATGTATAGAATTCGGGTTGACCAAAAAACGCATAGAAGTCAAATTAGAGTATCATGACTTTTGACTATTCTACATGGAAAATAATGCCCAAAAGTCAGTATTGTTCAACCCGACTTCTATACATTTTCTATATTTCACACAAAAATCTTAAATTACATTCAGGTTCTATAAAAAAAAAGCTATTATTTCCGAGGAGAATCGATAATTAATAAAAAAAATTGTATGGCAAGATTAGTAGTATTTAATAAGAGGACTAACAAGATTCTATGCAAATTAACTTGGATTTGGCAAGTTAGAATGCACCCTATGTTAAAAGAACACGAGTCATGTATGTCAAAATAATTTTATCCTTTTATTGCTAATCAATTAAATACTACCATGTGTAATGATGTTAACTTAAAAAATTAATTTATATTTATTTAATATATATTTGTGAAAATCCTATTAGTAATAATAGGTTGGGTATAAGAAAATGAGATAGAAGATGTTGAACATAAAAGGAAGTAAAATTTGCTTAGAAGAGATAGCTCTGCTGATATTTTAACCCTTGACTGCATAAAAGTACTTACTACTTAGGCATGATTTTTTACATTTTGACTTGCTTTATGAAGAATAGAAAAAATTGATTAAACTTGTCCATTAAATATGGCTGTCAGAAGGAATCTCATTCTTATTAGGGATATGTAGAGCTTTTAAAGAAATAGGAGAGTACGGTCATATCTTACTTTCCATGTATAATTAACAAAATAAACTAAAGTAATGGCACATTAATTAAAAGAGACCCTGAAGAAATGGAGTGGCACGTTAAAGTCCCCCAACAAGTCTCCAATCGATTAAATTATACCCAGAGAAAGTGAAAGCATTTATTCATTTGCCTCAATATATAATTGCATAGAGCATTCATGAACCCTCTAATTATGGCCTAAGATGAGTGAACCCTAATATGCAATTCAACAAAAGTTGACAAGTTGGCTTTCTTAATTTGGGATTTATGAGGAGAATTGTTGTGAGTGTTATCTCTCTTTGTGTCCCAAATGGTGTCCTGCACTAATTAAAATATATGATTTAATTAGAAAAAAAAGTTATAAAAATATGAAGTAATATTTTATATTATTTAGTGTAATTTCATTAGATGAGACATAGAGATGTAGTTGTTTTGAGATAGAGGGTCATTGTTCATTTATAACCTCTCTCCCGAATATAACACAAAAATTATTGCTTACACTTTTTTCCTCTTATTTATCCATTCTCCAAGACAATAAAATTTGAGGTTATAACAACAACTACAATGGTAGAATTATTATAGATGATAATGATTTAAGAGCAAATGGATAAAACTTACTCCACATTTTAGTCATTTATTTTTTGAAAATCCAATAGTTTGAATTAATGAGTTAATCTAAATCGTTGAATTTTCCAAGAATTGATTACTAAGATATAAAGTAAATTTTTTCTACTTTATCTTATAGTAAGTAGATTCCCTTCCATTATAGATTATCCAAATACTTCAATTTGGTATTTTTGGCTTCAATTTCTTTTATAATTATTTGATTAATAATTTATTTTATCATAATTTAATACCTTGAAATACTTGGTTCTTCTAAAATAAACAATACCTTGTTTATGATAAAATAACAAAGCCATGGAAAGGATAAGCGTGATTTTTTGTTTATAGTGCATTCTCTCGCTCAATTGACCGGAGATTAATTTTATGGGTACAATTGAATAAAATAGCATGATAATCAGTTTGTTCAAATAAGTACTTGTTAGCACTCTAAATTATTTATAAGTACTTGTTAGCACTCTAAATTATTTATCCATATTCTTTTTAATAATAAATTTAAATTTTTAAATGGTGATTAAATAATAAAAAGATATCGAATAGTCACATCATATAATATATTATCCATAATATCCATTTGAATAGTTGTCAACCCTAACCAAATTGAAGGATTAAATATTGGCACTGTATCGATTACTGAGACACAGAACACTGAACTGTGCCACCACGCATGTCAAGGGCTGCATTGGATTTGGCAACAGAGTGCCGTTGTGGATTTGTGGCACTTTGGAAGAATTATGTTATTCATAATTAAAGACACGATAATGGATACCCGGATCTACGAGTATCCACAAAAAATATTAGTTATGGAAGACAAAAAAATATTAGTTATGTAAGACAAAAATATTGGAAAATTATGTATTCGAGTAAGCTATTAATTTGCATTTACATCATTAACCAGAAATATTTTAGCTTTTCAATTGATATTTTAAGTGTGATGTGTGTATTTAACATATCAGAAATTATATAAAAGTGGATGAGTTAAATAATAAGTATATAAAAAAATATTTTAATTTGAGTGGAACAGATAATGAGTTACAAATTATGCAAGTGAATGAGCTTAATACATTAAAGAACATATAACCAGTTAAATAAAATATAAGTGAATAAGCTGAAAGCCCCAAATAATTTTGATGATAACAAATATTATCATAGAACATTAAATATATAATATATATGAAGAAGTATTAATGGATGCAATCTTACAATTCAAAATCATTTTCATAATTAAATTGGTTGACATAAACTAAAAAAATGAGAATACAAATGAATAGAACAGGTGGTCTAATTAGTGGCATGATGCACTACTTTATCACATAACTCATCATATACTTCTTCAAATCTTACAAACTATTAATATATACATGCATATATTCTGGATCCATTAAAGATAGGTTTAAATATTTTAGTTATCAATTTTAAGAAAATTTAATGATTTATATCTATTCACCAATTCAAGTCATTGGATTTTCCTAAGATTAATAATTAATATGAAGTGAGTTTAACCTCTTAGAATAAATGAATTTCCTCCCATATAATCAACTACTCTAATTAGGAAAAATAACTTGGAGCTCTTTTTCCTTAGAAATAGTGTTATTAAGGTTTTGCACGTACATAAAAAATCAGGTTATAATGGTATAATTTGTATTAAGGATATAAATATATAATATCTAATGATACTTTTGATAATAATTAATTAGAAGCTGAGAGATCAAATGGTATTTGTATTGGGTGAAGTGAAAGCCAACTAAAGATTCTAGATCACTATTCCAAGTTACATCTTTCACCAAACACTAAACCTCTACATTTGATTGTCAACTCCACGGATTCAACGAAAATGATAATTGAACTAACATATTTTATTTGTGAGGAAGCTGGTGAGAATTTCCTTACTTATTCTTTATGTTTGTGTTTTTATTTGCTTTCCGAATCATGCATGGTTTAAAATAAATTCATGACTAATTAAAATGTCAAATTAATCCCTTGCAAACAATAGCTATAAAATTTTGATTAAATACCTATTTTAGTACCTCCAAATTTTTACTTGTAATACTTTAGTTGCTCAAAAATTGGAAATTGAAAAAAATATCAAATTAGTCAATTTTAGGATCAATTGGTTTCTATAAGATGTAATAAAATAGCCAAAACTAACTAAGTTATTAACCCACATGCTATTTTTAGCAACTATTTTCAGATTTTCAATTTTTGATAAGCCAAACTGATGCATATACAAAGTTTAAGGGATCAAAATATGTATTTACTTTTAAAAAAAATTGTTGGCCTTGCTCATTCCCTTATATAAATAATCACATTTATAAGTTTTTGGTATATAACCTATACATGAACAATTACATTTTTATTATGAGGTATTGCAACCGCTTAGATTTTGTTTGGTTATTGTCAAAGTATTTCCTTGAGGGTTAGAGTGGGATTAATATTTTGCCATATAGTCAAATTTGTAAGTAAAGATTCCTCTTAATAATATATATAAATCCACATAGATTCATTTATGCATACATACAATCACAACATATGAATAATTGATTACATAGATAAAACATGGAAAAGATTCCTCTCCAGTGCTGGAGAGTCCAGTAATGAGAATGTGAGAGGGTTGTTTTTGAAAAATAATTAATTTAAAAAAATGTGAAAAAATCTGGACCATTTAAATGCTATTTTTGCCATGTGTTAGCATCCTACATATGCACAGGAGAGGAGCCAAACTCATAAAACATATACAATTTGAAATGAAGAAAGTCTTGATTCTTAATATAGGTTATTGGCCAGAAAGCGCTATACTACTCGAATAAGGGTGAAAAAACCTTCCCCAGCCACCAACATTTATGATATATGGCTAAGGCTAAGCACAAAATGTGTGATGAATTCATTGCCCCATGTTGTTATTAATGACGAATCTATTTCTATCGCTTTCCTTTACCCGTTTCTTTTACTTCTTTATATTTTCACATTTTTTGGAATTTTCTCACAATATGCCAATTCCATTCTTAATATTTAAGATGTTGACCATGCATGCTATTGCAATACACACTTTCTCTCTCCTTTTACCTCACTTTATTAGATACAGAATTACTAAATAGAAAATATAGATTTGTTGATTTTGGAGACATAATAAATTATAAAATAATTTGTGAGACCTAAACAAAAATAAAATAAAATTGATATTTGACTAGTGAAGTTTTCAACCCATCACTTAGAAGCTCGGGTAATTCATTGTAAGAATGTCTCTTGTGACATGAAGAGACATACCATTTAATTGATTGAATGACATAACTCTTGAATAAAGAGTTGTCAATGAAATGGTAAGACTCTTGAGAAAGAGTCTATATATAGTGCTTGATGGAAGCACTATACTATCATCTGAAAAGGACTTTGAAACACTGTCCCTATCTCTGCCCATAAGGATTGTCTCTATAGCCATCACTAAAGGAAGAGCATAGAAAGGAAGGGAAAGAGATAGAAGAGTTTCTCTATTGACAAGAACAACACACAACACATAGTGGAGGATCATATCGCCATGGAAAGAGATAATCCATAACCATTCTTATTGTGTGAAAGCTATAAATTCTAAAGATCTATTTTCATGTTTTTCATGGATGAACTTACATGTGGTATCAGAGCACTGTGTTTAAGAACTTATAGTTTTCCATTAATAATCATTTGATCCTAATGATGTTTTCGAAATATGTTCTTGAATGTTTAGAGAACTCATATAATTATTTCCGCTGCATTATAATAATAAACATGTCACTGTTCTGTGCATAACGCTATTCACTGTTTTGTGCAACGCTATTCACTGTTTTGTGCATAACATTGTTTTGTGCATAACGTCATTCATATTGAAGAGAATGTAAAGAAAATTTTATACATATATATTATCACTGTGTATAATATATATATATATATATATATATATATGTGTGTGTATTATACTAAATATATCTTTACTTTCTGTGCGACATATAATATGTTTGTTTTGTGTAATATAATATATATACATATTACATGTATGTTAACATTATATATTAAGAGAGTATAGAAGGCTATGTACTTTACATTTATATATTACACAATCAATGATGAAATATATATTGTAGAAAGAAAAGAAATGAGAGCATGTACAGTAAAATTGTGAACATAACAGTAGTATTTGGGTACTGTTGCATATATATATATATATATATATATATATATATATATATATATATATATATATATATTTGGGTATTGTTGCATAACAAAACAATGTTTAAACTTCATGAACAATAACGGAATACATACTGATATGCTCTTACTGTTATTTAATAATATGAATTATAATAATATAGCATGAATAGTACTCTTAAAAGAAGGAAAATATGTTTCAGTTCTGTTTCTGTTATGTATATATATTTGATAGAGAATGCTTTATTATATATTTTTGTTTTACATATAACAGAATAGTAACAACCATCAACACTATATGTTTAGAAGGATTGTTCCATTTATGAAATTTTTCCAGTTTTGTTATGGTTTTGGATAATGAGTAAAATTGTGCAGAAATTTTGCACAGTAACTATTATGTTTTGTGAAACGTAACAAAATATATATAAAGAAACAGTAACTAATCATATTTATATATTAACATGATTAAATGTTATATATATAACATGAACAATATATAACAATGAATATATATAGTTAAGTTACAATTTGATTTGAACATTTGATGTAATTGTTTCATGAATATATATGTAACTCTATAATTTATGTGCAAGTTTGTGAGTCATGTGTATGTATAATATTATGACTTGTTAGATATTTGGAATCATTGTATGATAGATTTGTTAATCACCAAAGTGGTCAAATCTTTATGTTTATTTAATTCCAAATTATGTGATCATATTTTATTTGTTTGGACTTATTGTATGATAGATTTGTTAATCACCCAAGTGGTCAAATCTTTATGTTTGTTTAATTCCAAATTGTGTGATCATATTTCATTTACTCATTAATTTGATGCTATGAATGTTTATGAGTAAATTGAAGTTCATTATTATAAAACAGTTAAGAATCGCCCAAAGGTTGATTGTTTGTTCTTATAATCAATGAGCATAAATGTTGGTAGTGTAAATGCATCATTAGTTATATTTATATATCCAAAGATAGTAAATGTTTCTGATATATGCATGTATCATTGTCAAATTATGTGACTTCTTTTAGTGTCATTATGTCTAGTATGGTATATTGATGGATTACCCAAAGGTGAACATTAATATGCACTTATGAAATAGTTTGAATTAATTTAGCATGTGACTCAAAGCCTTAATGTTTTCTTTTAATTTTATTGATTGCAGTACCTGTTGCTTTGCATTCGCAATTCTCATCTGTTCCAATTTTCAATGGACTTAACTTCTCTGAATGGAGTGAACAAATCCAATTTTGCCTTGGGGTAATGGATTTAGATTTGTCACTTAGAGAAGATAAGCCAAGTGCTATTACAAATATAAGCACTGAAGAACATAAAGTTCATTATAAGAATTGGGAAAGGTCAAACAGATTGAGTCTAATGTATATGCGAATGAGTATTGCTGGCAACATTAAGTCAGCTCTTCCTAAAACTGAAAGTGCTAAAGAAATGCTAAAGTTTGTGGAAGAGCGCTCCCAAACTGCTGACAAGTCTCTTGCAGGGACACTAATGAGTACGTTAACCACCATGAAATTTGATGGTTCTCGTCATATGCATGAACATGTCATTGAAATGACAAACATTGCAGCAAGACTTAAGACATTGGGAATGGATGTGGATGAGAATTTCCTTGTGCAATTTGTATTAAATTCATTACCTTCTGAATATGGTCCTTTCCAAATGAACTATAACACCATGAAAGATAAATGGAATATGCATGAATTGCATAGTATGTTAGTTCAAGAGGAAACCAGAATGAAGAGTCAAGGAAATCATTCCATCAATTATGTTAATCATCGAGGAGCTAGAAAGAAAGTCAGTAAGAAACATGACAAGAAAGGGAAGGGACTCTTAAAGATTAACGAGTCATCTTCTCAAATCCACAAGAAGGAACATCATGACAACAAATGTCATTTTTGTCGAAAGATTGGACATTTCCAAAAGGATTGTCCAAAACGCAAAGGTTGGTTCGAAAAGAAAGGTAAGCCTAGTGCTTATGTATGTTTTGAATCAAACTTAGCAGAAGTTCCTTATAATACTTGGTGGATTGATTCTGGATGTACTGCTCATATTTCTAATACTATGCAGGGATTCATTACGACCCGAACTACAAGACCAAATGAAAAATTTGTCTTTATGGGAAATAGAGTGAAGGTTCCAGTGGAAGCTGTCGGGACTTATCGTTTAATCCTTGACACTGGACATCATTTAGATTTATTTGAAACCCTTTATGTACCAAATATATCTAGGAATTTGGTTTCTTTATCTAAACTTGATGTTGCTGGATACTCTTTTAAATTTGGAAATGAATGTTTCAGTTTATATAAATATACTCATTTGATAGGTAATGGTATATTATGTGATGGATTGTACAAGTTAAATCTTGATAATCTTTTTTCTGAAACACTTTTAACCTTGCATCATAACGTTGGAATTAAGCGTGGCTTAATTGATGAACGTTCTGCTTACTTGTGGCATAAGCGTTTGGGACATATTTCCAAAGAAAGAATGAAAGGATTAGTAAAGAATGAAATCCTTCCGGATTTAGATTTTACTGATCTGAATATATGTGTGGATTGTATTAAAGGTAAACAAACAAAACACACAAAGAAGGGAGCCACAAGAAGCACTAAGCTTCTTGAAATAATACACACTGATATTTGTGGACCTTTTGATGTTAATTCTTTCAATAAAGAAAAATACTTCATTACCTTCATTGATGATTATTCACGTTATGGTCATATCTATTTATTGCCTAATAAATCTCAAGCGTTAAAAGCGTTAGAGATTTATATTACTGAAGTTGAAAGGCAATTAGATAAAAAGGTGAAAATTGTCAGGTCTGATCGAGGTGGTGAGTATTATGGAAGATATGATGAAAATGGACAACATCCAGGTCCATTTGCTAAATTTCTTGAAAGTCGTGGCATATGTGCACAATACACAATGCCAGGTACACCACAACAAAATGGTGTATCAAAAAGGCGTAATAGAACATTGTTGAATATGGTTCGGAGTATGATGAGTAATTCATCTTTACCCATTTCATTGTGGACTTATGTTTTAAAAACCGCTATGTATTTATTAAATAGGATTCCTAGTAAGGCAGTTCCAAAGACTCCTTTTGAACTGTGGACAGGAAGGAAACCTAGTTTGAGGCACCTACATGTTTGGGGATGCCCAGCGGAAGCTAGAATTTATAATCCACATGAAAAGAAACTGGATGCAAGAACAATCAGTGGTTATTTCATTGGTTATCCAGAAAAATCAAAGGGGTATAGATTTTATTGTCCAAACCATACTACAAGAATTGTTGAAACTGGGAATGCTCGGTTCATTGAGAATGGTGAAGTTAGTGGGAGTGAAACACCACGCAAAGTGGAAATTCAAGAAATGAGGGTGCAAGTTCCATTTACTTGTGTCTCTAATAATGTTGTTCCTCAAGTTATTGAACCAATTAATAATGATGAAGAACAACAAAATAATCCCATTACTCAAAATGAAGTTGATGAACCTGTAGTAGAAGAACCACAAGAAATAGCATTAAGAAGATCTCAAAGAGAAAGACGATCTGCTATTCCTAACGATTATGTGGTTTATCTACATGAGTTAGAAGGTGACATAGGAATTGAGAATGACCCAGTTACGCTTTCACAAGCCATGGATAGTGATAATGCCGATAAATGGTTAAATGCCATGAAAGATGAGTTAAAGTCTATGAAACAAAATGAGGTTTGGGACCTTGTTGAGTTACCACAAGAATGCAAAACAGTAGGTTGTAAATGGGTTTTCAAAACCAAACGTGATTCTTATGGTAACTTAGAACGATACAAGGCCAGACTTGTTGCAAAAGGCTATACTCAAAAAGATGGTATTGACTATAAAGAGACATTTTCACCAGTCTCTAAGAAGGACTCTCTTAGAATTATCATGGCATTGGTGGCTCATTATGATCTAGAGTTACACCAAATGGATGTGAAAACCGCCTTTCTAAATGGAGATTTAGCAGAAAATGTCTATATGGATCAACCAATGGGATTCATAGAGAAAGGAAAGGAACATATGGTGTGTAAACTTAAGAAATCAATATATGGACTTAAGCAAGCTTCCCGACAGTGGTATCTCAAGTTTAATGATACTATTGTATCCTTTGGGTTTAAGGAAAACATCGTTGATCGATGTATATACCTGAAGATCAGTGGGAGTAAGTTTATCTTCTTGGTTCTATATGTTGATGACATCTTGCTCGCAACTAATGATCTTGGTCTTTTAAATGAAACTAAGATGTTCCTCTCTAGAAATTTTGAAATGAAAGATATGGGTGAGGCAAGCTATGTGATTGGAATAGAAATATTTCGTGATAGATCACAAGGATGGTTAGGCTTATCTCAGAAAGCATATATTAACAAAATTTTAGAGAGATTCAAAATGAATAAATGTTCAGCATCTTCCGCTCCAATTCAGAAAGGGGACAAGTTTAGTATCATGCAATGTCCAAAGAATGATTTGGAACGGAAGCAAATGGAAGAAATTCCTTATGCATCTATAGTTGGGAGTTTAATGTATGCTCAGACTTGTACGAGACCAGATATTAGTTTTGCAGTTGGTATGTTAGGAAGATACCAGAGTAATCCTGGTATAGAACATTGGAAAGCTGCAAAGAAAGTTCTGAGATATTTGCAAGGTACAAAGGATCACATGCTTACTTATAGGAGATCGAATCATCTTGAAGTGATTGGTTATTCAGATTCAGACTTTGCCGGATGCATAGACACAAGAAAGTCTACGTTCGGTTATGTATATTTGTTAGCTGGAGGAGCTATCTCATGGAAGAGTGCGAAGCAGACTGTCATTGCTGCATCCACTATGGAAGCTGAATTTGTGGCATGCTTTGAGGCCACGGTTCATGCTAAATGGCTACGGAACTTTATTTCAGGACTTGGGGTAGTCGATAGTATTGACAAGCCGCTGAAAATTTATTGTGATAATTCCGCAGCAGTCTTCTTTTCTAAAAACGACAAGTACTCCAAAGGTGCTAAACATATGGAGGTGAAATACTTTGCCGTTAAAGAAGAAGTTCAGAAACTTAGAGTGTCAATTGAGCATATTAGCACTAACCTTATGATTGCAGACCCTTTGACGAAAGGGTTACCGCCCAAAACATTTACTGGTCATGTTAAAAATATGGGCATTATATGTGCAAATGATTGTTAAACATTATGTTATTAATAAAGTCTCAATTTTCGACACTTTGAGCTCATTAATATTTAAGTTTCTGGTTAATATTTATTTCCATACTTTTGTACACATGTGAAAGGATAAGTAATATTGGAAATAAAATTTTCTTTCCAAATGACATTATTATGTGATTCCCATTAATGTGTCATGTTATGTATAAGGCTAATATAGTAGTACATGGAAGGGACTATATCGCATAAATGATGTACTACCGCCATGACTCTTATTAGTTCTTGTTCTTAATCATGACTTGTAATGTAATGAATATGGAAAACATATTCTGATTATGCGCATTATGTTTGATGTTTATAAAATCATGAATTGTATTGTCACATGAGACAAGTGGGAGAATGTAAGAATGTCTCTTGTGACATGAAGAGACATACCATTTAATTGATTGAATGACATAACTCTTGAATAAAGAGTTGTCAATGAAATGGTAAGACTCTTGAGAAAGAGTCTATATATAGTGCTTGATGGAAGCACTATACTATCATCTGAAAAGGACTTTGAAACACTGTCCCTATCTCTGCCCATAAGGATTGTCTCTATAGCCATCACTAAAGGAAGAGCATAGAAAGGAAGGGAAAGAGATAGAAGAGTTTCTCTATTGACAAGAACAACACACAACACATAGTGGAGGATCATATCGCCATGGAAAGAGGTAATCCATAACCATTCTTATTGTGTGAAAGCTATAAATTCTAAAGATCTATTTTCATGTTTTTCATGGATGAACTTACATTCATATCAATCGTTTCCTCCTGATTCATTTATGAGTGAATATTTATGCAATGCACTTAGATTGATTTTAAAATTGTTTTATTGAGAGTGTAAAATTTTATATACAATAAATGTATAATATACTATTAATTTTTATTACTTTTATTTAAGAATCAATAATAATTAAATATAAATGATGAATAATATGGTGACAATATAATTTTTTATACTATCATTGTGTATATATCTTTTTCTCATATAATAAACATAATTTTCAAGTTTTCAATTCATTAATGTTCTAGCTATATATCTCACCTCATATAAACAGATTTATAGATGTTAGCATTTAATCCTTGAAATTGAAATATCAGACAACGATCCCTTCTTTTATTGCACCTGAGTGATCGTATTATCATGTTCATAAACATCACTATCTAGCATTTATCTGTTCCATACTTAGAATTCTTCTTTTATTCTCCCTTAATTGCCATTGGAAAATCCTGAGTCACTTGACCCAAACAAAATTTAAATACAAAATATAATACCACTGCATTTTCATTCATTTTTAGAGTATATGAAAAATATAAGAGTGTAATATTTATGCATAGACAATGTAAAAAGATTTGTAATCAATTTTGCATAATCCATATTTATTTGGACTACTTTTTTGAAGAGTTAAAATGATTAAATATGAATATTGAATAATGTAAAAACAAAGTATAGAACTCATACAATATCAATTAATATATATTTTTTATCATCAAAATATAATGTTACTCCATGATAATAAGGTTTAAAAGATGAAGAAAAATTCCCCGTAGTTAGCTTCATTGAGTAAGATATATGACATAAAATGTGAGTAATATGATATCCTATTTTGGTTTAACCTCTGCTAATGAAATCAAAATATTCTATTTTCAAATGACAGAATCTTATAAATTATGCTTTATAAATTAGTACAAGATATATATATATATATAACACATAAAAAAACTATATAAAAAATGAGAATATAATAAAGAAAGTTGTCATAGTTTCCATCACTTCCCACATGGTCAGGAGTCATATGTATTTTTTTTTTAACTTTTGATTAATATAATAAATGCAAAAAAAAAATAGTAGTAGCATGTGTAATAATTTGATTAAAATTAAGGGGAGTTTCATATAATTTATCTATAATTTATTATGTCATATTTTAACACTTTACTCAGAGTTGTGTAATATATACAAAAAGCTTTTTACAAAAAAAAGATAATCGTTTTCATTAGCTACTTTTCAGCCATTAAATTCAAATTTAAATAAAATTTGAAGTAAATCAATTAACAGAAAACAAGCCAAGTCCCATTACTGCATTTGTGCTAATATATAAACAATTCATTATTTTCTTACAACTAATTCGAGAATTTGCCTCATCTTTAGCAGGATACTGAACATTTACATTTTTGACCAAATCTCATAAAATGTGGTATCCAATTGGAAGTTCAGAACCACACAAAGCCACACTTGTTCCTATGTCCAAACCAGACATTTCACCACGCAGACTAGAAGAGTATTTGATCTAACACTTTCCAGATACACAAGACATTCTCTTCAAACATGGAGGGTAGTTTAGTACTTTAACCCAACCTCCCTCTCAGTTTTCTCACTTAGACAAGAATGGCTTGCAGAGTTGGCAATGTCCTTCTTCTCCCTTACCTCACCGATCCGTACACTTAACATTCTCCTTCTTCTCTTTCTCTTTGGTAGTTAAGCTGCTTCAATCCACAACCCCCACCTACTCTCTCTTTCTATTACCCATAAAAATCCAATCTTTTTCTTCATTTATTATTGCCCTCTCTCAAATTCACTCATTCATTCTCTCCTCTCATTTATAACAAATTAAGTTATTATCAGGAAAGAGAAGAAGCATAAAAAAAGCAAACTTTTTTGGTGGGGTTTTCAGTGTTTCTCAGTGAGAGGAAAAAGATGCCTTTGGTGAGGTTACAGGTGAGGAATGAGTTTAGTTTGGGGAAGCCTGAGCTCTATACTGAGACCAATAGAGAAGACCCTAAAGCTGTTTTGGATGGTGTTGCTGTGGCTGGCCTTGTTGGGATCTTGAGGCAACTTGGTGATCTTGCTGAGTATGTTTTTCTTTCAAAATCAAATTTTGTTTTTGTTTTTTTGCTCACTTTACCTTCAAATTATTTAACTTCTAGTAGTTGTTTGGGAGATGGGGTTGGTTAATTTCTCTAGTTTTTGTTATTGGGGTTGGAGGTTGAGGGCTGAGAAAGCTGGTTTTTGTTGTAGCTAAATGCGTCTGAGTTTCTAATTTAGGAAGATACATACTTAGCTTTTGAAATTGTGGTCTGTTTTTTTGGTTTTTGGGCCAAATTCTAGTATAGTGACTTCAGCTTTGTAGACAAATTATAACTCATGTGCATCTGTACTTTAGGTGCTCTTTGGATAAAACAACTCAAGGTCTTTCAGCCTCTCATATTTCTGTTGTTTCACAAGGTGAAACAGTTAGGAGGAATGAATTTTTCAAATGCTTCCTTGCTCTAATTTAGTGTGCTAGCTCTTGATTCTTCCTTCTATTTGTTTTGTCTTTAAAACCAAACTACTTCCTTCTTATTCAGCAAAAACAGTTGAAGATAGTCCATACCATGGTATAAGGAACTATGACTCATATGAAGGGCATTGTTCAATTTTCCTAGTTTCCAGACCTCTATTATATATATATATATATATATATATATATATATATGTATGTATGTATACCGATTCCCCCCTTTGTTTTTCTCCCGACTTGTTTTGGTTCAATTTGACTTCAACTTGTTTAGTGTGTAGCAAGCAGGTGATTCTGACCATGCTGCTCAAAGGGTTTTGATAAAAAATCATTGAAAAAATAATACAATAAAAACTGAGTATACCTTGATTTAGGTTTCAATAAAATTTGGATATTTTACCAAATGGGTTAGAGAATGTTAAAGTTCACATAATTTCCATTAGACTCATTGCAGAAGTTGGACCTCAAATCAATCTGAATTATGTGTAACTTTCTTAACGGAACAGAACACAGGTCGGATCTCGTATTTCATTCTTGAAATCTTATACTTGCTGTCTGACTGGACCCCATTGAACCAAAATTGCTTCTTTAGGAACTGTCCATATCATGCCGCATTCCAAACAATCATTAAGGGTTAATAATAATAAAGTAAAATAATGATTCACTTTATGCTGGATTCGAACTCCCATTGCTTTCATCTGATTCTGCTATCTGTTTTCACATGTTATGTATGTGCCCCATTATCTAGTGTAAATATAAACAAACAGCTCCCGGGTGATATATTCTCCGCTTCTGGAAATCTTGTTTAACACTGATGTCATGAATGCCAATTTAATCTATGTAGTTCTAGTTTTCCTTCTAGTATTTGTATTGGTATTCAGTTTAAATGATAGAGCTTTTTTGAAAATGTAGTTTTGCAGCAGAGGTTTTTCATGGTCTGCAGGAGCAAGTAATGACGATAACTTCTAGGAGTCATAGATTGATGGTCCGTGTTCAAAACATCGAAGCCTCCCTATCTCCCTTGGAGAAGGTTGTACTGGGACAAACCGGACATATACATTTTGCTTACACCGCAGGCAATGATCTCATCCTTTGTCTGGATTTGTTGGAAATATTATGTTTTTTTTAATACACAAGATATTTCCTTTCTGAATGACATTGCTTTAGAAAGATAGAGTTATTGTGTTTTCTGAATAAATTCAATCTTCATTGATTTTTTAGTTGAAGGGAATTTTGAAACCGTAAAATATATTTTTATCCCAAAGGACATAGTGTTACGTTATAAACTAAGACATCCTAGCTAATGATGGATGCTCCATGTCAACTGTGATCAGATTTCATTTTCTGATACCTTTCCCACGAGGAGAATGCGCACAGCTAAAATATCAATCTCTATTAACATGCAAACTCTTCAATTTTAGGAGATCTCTAAATATTTAAGGAAAACCAAAATCAATGTGGTTCGCTGAATATCCACGTCTCCAATATGTTCAGTGAAAATGGCCATGATTTACTGTAAATATAATCAATATGATATGGAATAACATTCTTTAAATCTTTTTAGTGAACCGCGGCTTGTTTGGCATTGAACCCAAAAGGAATCTAGAAACTGTGAACAGTGCTAAAACTCAAACTCAAGTTCCCCCCTATATTATTCAGATAGTACCTTTTGTCTCAAATTATTTTCAGCCCTATTTAGTAAATACTTGAACAATTAAGTGGCAATAAAGCAGCTTTACAGACTTGAATATAACACATCTATATCTTTTAATTAAAATTATGGAATACTATATTCTTGAATGATTGTGGTTTTGATGTTGAGACAAATATATAGGTCCTAAATGGAAAGCGGTTTCCTTTCAGGTTGTGAATGGCATCCTCAAATAAAAGCTGCTCGAAATCATTTCATTTACAACGACTTGCCTCAGTTTATTATGGATTCATATGAAGAATGTCATGATCCTCCATGCATACACTTCCTTGATAAGTATGCCAAAGTTTCTTTCAATTCTCTCCCCCGTTGTTTTCTTTCTCTGTTTAAGAATGATAAGAATAGCTAAGTACTGCATCTTAAGCTAAGTTTCATGTACCAGAGTTTAGTTGGTATCCCTGCATTATGTTCGGTCCTATTTGTCTCACTTCTCTCTTATTTTTCTGGCTTTGTAAGTGTGTCAATTGCAGTCAGCTATTCCTGCTTAAAGTAAGTGTCCTGTGCTGGCTAATACACCATTTTTTCTGCTTCAATCAGATTTGATATTGGTGGACCAGGATCTTGTTTCAAGAGATATTCAGACCCAACATTCTTCAAGAGAGTATCAGCAGATTCAGATGAATCATACTCTGAGAAGAATCAAAAGGCTAGGAAAACTCGTAAAAACAAGGTACTACACTGATCAAAGCATCTCACTGGGAATATAATTTTTAACTGAATTTCATTCCCATCACATGCATGCATTAACTTCCTTGCAAAAGATTTCTTGGTGCTTATACAAAAAATGTTGGGCAGAAGAAAAGTTCATCGCGAAGAAATAGAGGACTTTTGCGGGGTGAACAGATGCATACCAGTAGTGGAAGGTATTACTACTTCTATATGTCTATTGCATACTTATCAATGGCATATATGTTATTAATTCTCAATCAGTAATTACATGGTGTATTGACTACCCAGATTGCAATTTATTTCTCCCACTGTCAATGGACGAACTTCTTCCTCTCAAGCTGCCTCAACAACAGACATGACAGTGAGATCAGATGCGGAAGATCGTTCAAATTCGTTTGATTCAAAGGTTGGTGCGGGCTACATTGAATGTATTTTCCATCCAAGTAATTCTATGCAATCTGATGAGCAGGATTGTAAGGAACCATCGCCTTCAAGGTTAACTCAGAAAACCAACAACTTCCAGCCAGTATCTCCTCTTATAGATGATAGTATTTCACATGATTCATTGGAAAAGCAAGTTGCCTCTAGTTCATCTGGTGTCACTTGGGATGAAAAGGAAGAGATAGTGGAATCTACGAGTCAAGATTGTGATACAGATAAAATTCCAGAGATATTTGTGGAAAAGCTAGACTCCAATATGCATGTGGATGAAGTTGTTACCGTAACAAATATTGAGTACAATGAGATCATACATGAAGAAGAGAGCATCCTGAAGCCAATTTCCAGAAGAGTTCAAACAGATGATATTGATAGCGAACCTGATAATTACATGGATGCTCTTAACAGCATAGAGTCAGAATCTGAAATTGATTTTGATTATGAAACAAAACGAGAGGTCGAGCAGGTCGCCTCACATGTCACTCAAGGAATGATTGAAACTGGAGTTGCTGAAGCTACTTCGAGTTCATTCGACAATAATTTATCTGATGTTTCTCAGACTGGATATACCGTTTCCTTAAACAACAAAACAGGTGGTGATTTCTCAGATTCACTGCTAGAAAATCATCTTCACATATCAGAGACACATGCATCTAATTTTGGATCTGTGTGTCCATCAGATGTTCCTTATAGTGAAGAAATGACTAGAGATACTGTTTCCTTAAACAAAGAAACATCTGGGGATTTACCTGAGTCATTACAAGAAATTCCTCCTCTCACACCAGAGCCATATGCATCTAACTTTAGATCTCTGAGCCCATCAAATGTTCCTGATAGCGAAGAAATGACAAGTGACACTGTTTCCTTAAACAATGAAACATTCAGGAATTTGCCTGACTTGCAGCAAGAAATTTCTACTCTCACATCACTGTCTCATGCATCTAACTTGGGTTTGGTGAGTCCATCAGATGTTCCTCCTATCAAAGAAATAATCAATGATAGAGCTTATTCACATTCCACAGACAGTCCCATCTGTGAACAGATTCCTCAAACATGTGGAAATTCGGTTCTAGATAACTCAGTACACACTAATTCCTTCATTGGTTCCTATACTGTTCATGATACAGTGTCAGCACCCGTTGAAAGTGATATATGGTCTTCTGGTTCCAAAATCTCTAATTTACCAGATGAAGAAGCAGGCAGGATCAACAGCAATATCTGTAAATCTGAAGAGACGCCTAGAGAGTCTTCCAGTGATCATTCAGTTAGTTTCTGGACTAATGGTGGATTATTAGGACTTGAGCCATCAAAACCTCCTGATTTTAATATTCCAAGTTCTTTAACCACAAAATGTGAGATGGGTGTTGGTTCGCCTCATAATTCAATACAAAAGAGCAATGGTTATAATGAGGAACAGGATTTGTCAAAAGAGGTTGCTGAACAGATTCTAAAGGAACCAAGTTCCAGATGCTTAACATCAAGCCATAATGAGGACCAACCTAGTATCTCTTCAAAGAACTCTAGTAGTTCTCAGGTGAGCAATGGAATCGGGCAAACAGAAAATAACACTTTGGGGGGAACTCTTGGAAGTGTTGTCTCGGCAGCTCCTGACATGAAAGATCTTGCTGAATCCAACCAGGGAAATGGTGAAAAGTCATCTCGGGTGTTTGGACTTGGTCATAGATTGCTAAAAAATAGCTTTCAACGGAAAGTTTCTTTCGATGAAAAAACTACTCCATATAATTCTCTGAAAGCTGTTATATTGGAACAGAATGAACAAAACGGCATTGTAAAGCAGTCACATCCTGATACAACCATCAGCGAGAAACTTGGTTCTGGATATCCAATAGATTCACTTCCTCCTTCACCGCCGCTTGAACATATGAAAATCTCATTCCAACCTGTCAGTGGAATCGAGATCTCCAAACTAAAACTTAAATTTCCTGATGGCAGTAACCATCATGAAAGGGATATGTTTCCTTCATTCCAGTTGGTCCCAGAGTTTTCCATACCTCTGGATGAGTCAGGCTCTCACTCTGATGACGATGACACTTTCTGTAGATCATCTCCTTATGTATCAGATGGTTGTCTTAGCCCCCGCTCTGACAATGATTCTGATCAGTGGGAATCTGATGAAACTCTTGAAAGCAACGACCACAGGGTATATGATTCTCCTCACAAAAGGTCATCATCAAGTGAATCAATGTTACGTACACAAGAACTTGGCAGAGCTTCCAATGATGATACTGATATAGCTAGTGGACATGGTACATATACTACAAATGCTGTGGAGCCTTCTTTAGCTGGGCCTTCACTTGATTTTCCAAGTTTTGATAATGTGAATCCCATACTTGAGAGAGAAAGTAATGACCATTCTGTAGGCAATAATGTTGTCACGCCACATAGTTATGCAGAGCCTACACCACCAGCACCACCACCTCTTCCTCCAATGCAATGGCAGATCTCAAAACCACACTTGGATATGACAAATAAGACGCAACATTTCATGTCTGAAGATGCTGAACATATCGATGATCAAAGTCTTCCAGAATCTACTCTCTTCCATCAATCTATGCTCGCCGAGTTTGAGCGAATACAGATTAATCATGATGATCATGAGTTTCATGACAATGCTATACATAAATTGAAGGACAAGGTACTCATTTGGTCTTTCTTCCTTCTCTTGAACATTGCATTCATGCAACCATGGTGGATTATGGAATCTAACAAAGTTTTCATGTATTCAGCCTTTCCTGCAGTGGGATCAGCAGAAGTTAAATGGTAAGAAGGAAGCAAATCAGTCGAGAATGGGAAAGGAAATGGATGAAAGAGAAGATTTCCTACAACAAATCAGAACAAAAGTAAGTAGTCATTTTGTTACTTCTATAAGATCACTCCTCCATTTATATGTACATCAAAATTGTCATTAAATGCCAACTTTTTACACTAGTTTGATCCCTAAAGTGACGTCGAATTAGTTCTTCCTCATTTATTCGTGATTTTAATAAATGACGATTATGATGAGTATGTAGCTATTCCACTAATCTGTCCCCCTCTCATTTCTGGATGGAAACATGCCCAGTTCGACCATTAAATTTATATGTTACAACCTTAAGTCTAAATTTTAGAGTCTGAACCATGCCAAATGAGAAGAGCATCTTGCAAAATTAAGTTGTAAATAAAGTAATCATGGTTTATTGTAGCTAACTTGTGCATTGTCTTGTCATTTTCTGGTCCAGTCCTTCAACCTGAGGCGCACAATAACTGGAAAGCCAAATGCGACCACTGGTCCAACGGCAAGTGTTAAAGTTACAGCGATTTTGGAGAAAGCAAATGCAATCCGTCAGGTATTTGTCGGTCGTCTTTTTTACTTCATGCTCTTGGTGTTTGCATTTTATATTTTGGTTTACCATCAATGATTGAGAAACTTTCAGGTTGTTGCGAGTGATGATGGTGAAGATGACGATAACTGGAGTGATACATGAGATTATTTTTCATTTTTGTAATTTTCATTCAAGAACAGTCCTCTGTCTTTTTAGCCTCTTGAAATGAAGTTGCATGAGGCTTTGTTGTATGTAAGCATGTGTGAATAAATCTTGTCTTAAGTTAGTGTAGCAGCTAGTTTATCTAATTTTTTTATCTGAATTTATTATGTCTTCATTAGTAGTTATTGAGATGCACATCCAACAGATTAATTCCCTACCACATTTACTAGTACAAAAAAACCCAAAATTTAATATGGGAATTATTTAGAATCACTCTTCATGAATCATGACTGCATTTGCATCCAAAATAAAACATCAGTTAATGTGTGTCAACAAGAAAGATAGCAGGTATTGAATTTTGAGTTTAATATATGTTAATTACTAAGAACATATTATCTATCATTTTATTTAAGATTCAACCACTATTAATCCATAAATATGAATCACATATTGACAATATAGTTTTTTATAGTTTTAGTGCACAACCTATTTCTCTTGAATATTTTCTATTATATCAACTTAACAAATCTTCCTTAACAAACATAAGTTTAATTCAACATATTAAAAGGGAAAAAGTGTTTAATTGAGTAAAACAATCTTCATTTTAAATGTACTTTGCTTCAAAACTCTGTTTTCCCATTTAATTGTCCTTCACTTAAAGGAAAATGGAGAAAAGCAAATTGATTAGCTATAACAATAACGTTGAACGTTTTCCCTTATATAATTTAAGCTCTAATATAAGTATATAACTTTGCTTTTAAAATGGAACAAAGACTTCAACTTTAAATTAAAGAAAACTATAAATAAATACCTACTTACTGACTTTAAAAGAATCCCCATGCAAAAAGTTTATCTTTTATCAATGAAAAAGCAAATTGATGTTTCCTTGTATAAATAACAAAACAGGGTAATGCGTTGGAAATGAGTTTGCTTTCTAATTAACAATATAAAGACTCCTTTAGTAAAGAAATGGGATATCAAAATATTGAGAACGATTCACTCATTTTAAGAGAAACTTAATTTACATTTTAACTATTAATTCTAGGAAATTTAATGATTTAAATATATTTACCAATTCAAATCCTTAAATTTTCTTGTAATTGATGATTATGATATGAAGTAAGTTTTTTAAACGTGGATCCCTCCCCAAAATATTATATAAAAAGTTATGTGCCAAAAGCGAATCTGACCTACAACCAAAGTTTTTATATGGAAAAAGAGGCAGTAAAGTAGTAAAGTTTACCAACAAATCCATTGGAACCTGAATAGTTGGCTTTAAATTTGGTGTGAAAAGTACTACCAAATTACCTTTAGGAAAATGAAAATTCATCAATCGAGATCCACTGAAAATTTGCCTACTGCCTTTTTAAAAGGTACAAAAAGTCAAGCTTATATCCCTTATTTGGAGGTATTCCAACTCATATGTAGAATATATTTATATGGTTGCATCAGACCAAATCAAGAAAAGTGGAAAATACTATAGTTAGTTATAATATTAAGTTTCACAAAACATGGTCATTTCTCATATTTACATAATTTATTGACTAGTTAAACTGTATTGTATAATCTCGTACACGTACTACTGAACTATAAAAAGTAGAGTCAAAATCAATTTTCCCATCAAACTTTCTTCTCCCACCTTTTGCACTTTGTAAACTATCTACCTGTGTTCACATTTAAGCTCCGAACAATGATGACGTAGACTAGTAATAATGTTTATAAAAAGTTCATGCCTAGTTTTTCATAGTATCCTCCATCACTTTTCCTTTTTCTTTAGTTGAATATGGCAACGCATGCACTTTATATTTCTTGATCAGCATATATTCCTATCAATTATAATAAACATATATCAAAATTTATTTATTGGGTGAAGATCCACTTACTCCACATCTTAGTTATCAATTCTAGGGAACTCCAATGGTTTAGATCATAGAATTGATGACTAAGATATGGAGTAAAAACTTACTCTTGGAGTCAATGAATCCCTCCTCTTATTTATTAAGGAAAATGATATACCCTCATACTAAATCATCATACTTATCCTCCTATCCACAAGAAAGTGACATATGTCACAAAATGATACTTTATATATTAGTGATCGTATATCATTACTCTTTCTTAATTTCCATATACGTTTTGGAGTCTATCACATGGATTTTATACAGTGCAGCCATACTTTAAGTTTGTGCTAACTATTAAGCACTTTAATTCTAACTTTATCCTATTCCTATATGAATATATAAAAGCACTTCCACAATATCTTTCATCCCCAACCACAACCACAACCAAAACCAAAACCTTCTCTATTCACAATAATAATCGATCAATCTCTCTCTAAAATGGGTCAAGGGCATGATAGTGAAGGAATTAAGCTGTTTGGCACAACAATCACATTGCATGGTAAACAAAGAAGCGAAGATAAGAATGAAAATGAAGATGAGAAAGAGAAGAAAAAAGTTGATAATAATAAGATCATGGTTTGTCCAAGATGCAAGAGCATGGAGACAAAGTTTTGTTACTTCAATAACTACAACGTTAATCAGCCTAGACATTTTTGCAAGGGCTGCCAGAGGTACTGGACCGCCGGTGGCGCCCTCCGCAACGTGCCTATAGGGGCAGGCCGCCGGAAGGCAAAGCCACCCGGCGGTTTTCTGGACGGTGGATTTTATGATGAATCCACCACCGTCCAAAAGTTTAGTGTTCATGAGGGTTTGGTTTTGGAAGAGTGGAAAGTTGCCACCGTGGACCACCGTGATTACCGGCAATTATATCCATCTAAACGGCAGAGGATCAGCTCAGGTGGTACTGGTCAACCTTGTTAAGGTCTTTCTCTCTTGTCTCTTTCAATTTTTTGTATATATGAGAAAATTATGGAATAGGAACTCTATTTTTCTTATAGGGTTAATGAGAGATGTGTCAAGAGTGAAGGGTATCGTTGTCATTTTTCTAATTGCCTTATTTTAATTCAGTCCTTATCCATATATTTTATTTCATGAATGATATAAAATGTACAATACTATGATGCATGGTTGCTTTAAAGAAATCTCATTGCTAATTACCTTTGTTCATAATAAAAATAGAGTATAAAATGTATGTTACAAAGGTTTTTATATTATTAGTACTCATTATTTATATGTATTATTTTTATTTAAAAGTAGTAATATCTGAATTGCGTAAAGTATATGCTATACTTTCTTTAAAAAATAAGTATAGTACTATATATAATCAGATAAAATAATAAAAGAATTATATGATTGTTACGTTGACAGTTGGAGAGTTTAGAATTATTTTTTTCTCTTGCTGGTTTATCCATTTATTATATTTCTACCATATATGGTTACCATCCATCAACAATTTATTTAATACCAGATTTTAGTGTAACCATGCTTTCTCAAGAAATATTTGCAGCTACATGATTTGGGTATATGAATGTTGTCATTCATATGCTTTTTTCTATCCATTATTCACTGAGATAGTTATTTTTTGGTACTCCTAATGTATCTACTCACTTTTGGTGAGCAACTAATATCTTTTGGAGTGTGTGATTGCTCCTTCCAATAAGTGTCACTCTCAGGAATCGAGTCATTGACCTTTTAATCATCCTGAGAATCAAGTGTAGCCTTAAACCACTAGACCACCTTGTTGGTCCAAGGTAGTTATTTCATTGCTCATATATTATGAAAAGTGTTGAGTATATGACAATATTAACAAGAGCTTCATCCGTTAGAGCTTGAGCCTTTCAAGAGCTCCTTCCTATGTTTGTAACAATATTGACATTTATTACACAAACCCAAATGAACTCTCACACATGGATTTACAAAGAAATGTTGTCCACAATCTTGTGTACTATGAGTCTACATTACCAATTGGACCAATATTCTATTGGCTAAAAGTAATAATTTAAGTATTGAACTAATATGATGATTAACAAATAATGATATTTTTAATATTATATAATATTTAATTTGATATTTTTATGAAGAAAACATATGGCACTCACCATTTCCTAGAGTGACAACCCTCACCCAATTATTTGGATTAAAACGTATGTAGTTGTGACAATACATATGTTTTTTTGAAGGACGAGAGAATAAATAAATTACAAAACCAAAGCTCTCCTGAAAGAGTAAAACTCTTCTCCATTAATGAGAGACAATTAACTTTTTATGTGTATTCTAAGGGCAAAATTGTAATATTCTTTTAAATAAAAAGAATATAAATGTCAAAACATGTTGTTTTTCCTTTGTTTTTGACATCACTTGTCTCTCCATTAATGGAAAGGAGTATCACTCCTCTTGAAATATCAATGATATAGAAGCTTTTTAGTTTTTGGCAGAAAACTCTATTATTAATTTTGTCTTTGTATCCTTTTATGTGCTTTTCAACTTTTGCATGATTTTAAAAAGACACTATAGGATGATAGATAACCTTAGGTCAGGGAAAAAAATATATGTAAAAAGTTATATATGTTGATAATCTCTACCCATCCTCAAAAGGATTAGTGTAAGCTTATTACATACACAAAGGATGAAACTGGGGTACCCTATAGTCATCAAAATCTCACCCTCTAGAAAAAGTCCCCATATACATTATATAAATTACATACATATATATTATTCTGATCACACCAAATTAAGGATTAAAAAAGCTTGACCCATATCATAATTATTCTTTTATGGGTAAAAGGGATTCAATGATTCCTATATATGAATCACACATGAATGTTAAGTTATAAACTAGTTTAATCTAATTCATTGCCATCTTCGGTAAGTCCAAGTTCTTTGAGCACATCTTTGCAAACAGAAAGACGTTCTTTCTTCAAGAAACCAAGTGGGTTGGCATTGCGAATAGGGGAAGTGATTCCATTGTTTTTGGTGATGCTGATCATAGCAGCTTGTGCAAGATAAGACTCTTTATCAACCTCAGAACAATCTTCTCTTGGACTCTTCACTAGCACAACCTCACATGTTTCCTCTTCATGATCTCCATCAACCTCTACTTTGTAGGTCCCTTTTGCATCTGTTGTAGCTTCCTTGCTGAATGTTACATTTTGTGATCCCTCCGTTTCCTTGCATTCCACTCTAACGGTTGCACCTATGTAAATATCACCATGGTGCTATATAATTCTGATTTTAGATTCTTAATCATATATAGCTTACAGTTATGTTCAAATAAATCATTTATGCGGACTACAAGTCTAATTGTAGCTACATTTCACCGCAATTGTTTGCAATTATGATAATTGCGGTCACATTTCACCATAATTGAAACAATTACGATAAGTGAAGCATAATCACAATTCTAATGACAACCATAATTTAATAGGTTGTATATGCTTATGGATTGTACTTTTTCTAACCGTGATGTATGTAACTCTCAATTATATTCAAACTGTGGTATACAACTTCAACTATATATTTTGTCCCACTTGCATTGCATTTCCTTTAGATTTTTTTTCTGCCATATGTTGCAGATTTAACTGAACTGTTATTTTCCCTCACAATCACAATAAATTCCAGGTTCAAACATGACAGTTGCACAATTTATCATTTCTCTTTCTCTATAAAAACCATATCTATAGAAAAACATATATAAGCTTATTTTCACCTTAGATCATTTAGTGTATTAAAATTATTATCAAAATCAAGAATGGAAGTCTCTTATTTACTAAGATCACATTAGAGTATCCAAAATATTTTGCTAGGCAATAGTGAACGTAACAAAGATTTATATGAAAATTATGTACCTTGCATGAACTCGCTAACCCTAGTGAGGAACTGGGTGCGGCATGTGTCACAGTAAACAGTGCCCTCAACAAAGAATCGTTCGACGCCATAAGCGGAACCAAGGAAGGACAAGAAACAAAGAGCTGAGATAACAATGATGATAGTAGACTTTGCCATTGTGAATCTTGATGATTCTATTCTTCTTTGGTTTTGGGTTGGAGATTTTATGAGGACTATGTTCAAGAGAAAAGTTATTGTTGTATTTTTATACCATATATGATTCACGTTATTTTTGCTAAGTTTGTTACTTATGTGAGGTTCTTATTTCTTCATTGATTTTTTGGTGGTTGGAATTGTTGTTTTGACCCGTAACTGGCTCTTTCATTCTTTCTCTCCTTAGATAATATATTGTGTAGTTACGTACTTTTAGATTATGTTTCCTTTTAGATTATTTCCAATGTTTTTTTTTTGGTCTGCAAAAGAAAGTATATTAATAATAATGATAAGAATGTACAAAATCGAAAGAAAAAACAAGGAAATTACGAAAGGTTACAAAGAGATGTTCAAAAAGAGAAGAGGATTAGAGATCCGTCAGAATAAGTAATGTGATTCATTCCTAAGATGTTCTTGATCCAAAGCCAAATGTTCATCCGAGCAACATCTAAAATTTGAAGAGAAGAGTGCCTAACATTGTTAAAGATAGAGTCGTTCCGTGATCGCCAAAGAGCCCAAACGGTGGCAAGCCAAATAGAGGACCAAGCAAGACGGTTTTTCCGAATTTTAACCATACCAAGGTGATGAAGGAAATAGTTAATTGGCTCTATAGGTAACACTACATAGATGTCCAACCATTTGTAAATAAACTGCCAAACAGAGTAAGAGAAAGAATAAGAGAAGAACATGTACTGAGAAGATTCCAACTGATCATTACAAAGAGAACAATATGCGCCGCCACCGTTGTTCATGGAGACACCCCACCGAATGAGAGCATCCTTGGTAGGAATTATGTCCTGAAAAAGCCTCCAAGCGAAAGAGATGACCTTCAAAGGAGTCTTTGCCTTCCAAAGTTGGTGATAAGAATAAGGGGAGAAGGTAGACTCCTGAGTAGAAACTGACAAAGAAGAATAAGCTGATTTAATTGAGTATTGCTTCAATTTGTCGAATTTCCAATCCCAACCATCAGATTTGTACTCCGATATTATTTAATAGTTTTTAATTTATTAAAGGCTAATTGCAGAGAATTTTGGAAAGCTAAGGTTATTTAACACTTGACCCAACATGTTGCTTGATTCAGACCTAACTAGGTCCATGAAAACTCGAGTGAAAGTTTAAATTGGTACATGAAATTCTTCACAAAGTCATTTTTAGCCCCCAAGAAAAGAAAATGTGAAATTTGTAAATATTGGACATGTTAGTCCATCCTAGTCAATGTATATTTGACTTAATGTACAATGTGAGACAAAGCAAGTTCAAATATTTAAGCTTGGAGCTAAACTCTTGCAAGATCCTAAAAATGTTAGTAATTTTGGTTCATATTATAGTTGATCACTTTGGTCCATGATAAAGTGTTAAAACCACAACTGACCACTACATTTATTAGGATGAAGGGGTATGGTAAAAGATTAAGTCATTTATTAACATGAACTTAATAACTTCAAACTTTTTAGGAAAATATCATCTTTGAGCTGTATGAATACCTAAGATATGACTTTTATTAGTCATACAACAATCAAACTTTTATTTGAACAATGTTATAATCTTTTACTATAAATCATGTTCTTTGACAAACACTCTTCATCTAAACTACAGTCTCCACTTGCAGTCTAGTAGAGAAAACATGCATCTAATGAAAGGTAACCAAAGTAACCTTAACAATGTTTCATTTAGCCAAATGAGAAAAACCCTATTGCTTGAAATTTTCTAGAGAAAAAATTCATGTTCTATTACAGCACCCTATAGTTTATAGCTAAAAGCTTTCTTGAAAGAGCAAACAAGAAAGAAAAAAACTACTGCCAAGAGTTCCAAGAGACTAATCTTTGGTATACACACCACAAATTCCTTTAGCCATAAGTCAATAGCTGCATCACCTCACTGCAAAATATAACTTTGTATTGTTAAGTTAAAAATTAAAACACATACAATCTGGTAAGTCGGTACTCGGTACATAACTTACCTCCGCATCACCTCCGGCAGCTTTGGCAGACTCCACCTTTTGTTCATCAGCTGTAAAAAATGAGGTAATTTACTAACCAGGGAAATCAGAGATACTGAAGTTGGGGTTGACAGGACAGTAGAAGTAACAAAAATAACAATAGTAGAATACTAAATATGAAAAAATAACCAAAAGAGTTTGAAAAAACAGCGAAATATCAATATAGTATGAGTCCATGATCCTGACCACTACTAAATAGACCACTGATTTTTGGCTATATTTAACTATATATTTTCGTTCGATCCATATAGCCGACTCCATCTAGTGGGACTAAGGCTTTGTTGTTGTTGTTGTTGTTGTTGTATTTAGCTATATATTTGATTCTTTGATGAGATCAAATTTCTAACTGTTACTTTCATTGAAAGCAATTAACAGTAACAACTTGATAAGATTTTGCACATCTTCCATAGTCTTATTTCCCACTGAAACTTTTATGTTTCTTCCATGTTGTGAGATTTTGATAATGAACATAGCATTCTTCAATTATTTGCTAAGGAGGAATGTTGACATTTCACTGGAACAAATCAAGGTCTAGTTTTCTGAGATTTATAACCATCTCCTCCTTTAGGTCATTGTTCTAAAACACAATAAAGCAAGAATATCCATCTAGTCAACAGGGAAATCTATTCTGATAACAGCCACAGAAACCACTAATTAAATTAGTGTATGAACATCATCAACTTTTGTCCGAATAAACGAAACATCAAACGAAGGGTTCTACAAGTTACAACAGCCGCATACAAACAAATATACCAACCAACCGTAAATCATGACATATTGACAACCTTCAATGGAATAAAAATAAAGAATCTTACATATTTCATTTACAGTGGAGACAAGACCAACTAGCATAGTAAGAGGCAACAAACAAATCCATTAATGATTACCTCCTTCTTCAGGGATGTCAGAAGTCCAC
The DNA here is from genome assembly GCA_009771035.1 of Lupinus albus. NCBI lineage: Eukaryota > Viridiplantae > Streptophyta > Magnoliopsida > Fabales > Fabaceae > Lupinus > Lupinus albus. The sequence goes on from CM020005.1 coordinate 5,030,412, forward strand.
AAGGTGAGGTTATCCCTCAGAAGCTGCATAATAAGTGTGCTGTCTTTGTAAGACTCCTCACTCAGGCTATCCAACTCAGAGATTGCTTCATCAAATGCTTGCTTAGCAAGGTGACAGGCCCTGAAATATGAGGAGTACCATGTTAAATTTGTATTGACTTACATTTATAGCACATGGACAAAGAGTAGATGGAATGTGAAATAGTAACACCATAAAGAACGAAGATAATATTAGGCCACACCTTTCAGGAGAGTTCAAAATTTCGTAATAAAAGACGGAGAAGTTCAAAGCCAAGCCCAATCTGATGGGATGTGTGGAAGGTAACTCAGCCTCTGCTGTAGTGAAAGCAGTCTGCAATAAATATGAATTAATGACTAGTTCTTTACACTGGCAAGGTCTTCATCTAATGAATGTTAGTGTCACACAAGTACAACTGTTCATAGGTCAGTCAAAGACATAATGTATAATGATTATGATTGTCATGATTGAAGATTAAGCACTACCCTCTTGTGCCCCCGTGCTCCATTTTCCTCTACCCAAATAAGGAGAAAGAAACAACAAATATAAAAATTTATCAACGAAAAGGATAGGAATGCCATATCAAATCAGGAAAATAAAAGAAACAAAGAGTTCGGTAGCTACTTTCAATAGCATTAAAGTTGTGTTTGGTCGGAATAGTGTGAAGTGTTAACTAGAAGGTGCAACATGATTGAATGGAAAGACGAGTAGTTCATATCACCACTGATGACTAATGAGTTTTTCCTCAAATAATCTACAGGTTGCAATAATAAGATTAACATAAGAAAAATATTAACTGTGTTTTAATACAGTCCTACAATTTAGTTTACATAAAACAAGCCACCATTAACTATTTCCTCCAAAAGGGAAAAAGAACACAAGCCAATAATGTTAGCACTTACCAGTAAAAATACCAACAAATAAGAATTGTGAACTAATAAAGGAAAGAAAACATATTTCTTCTCTGGCTTCAGTCAACAAATACATGCCAAACAACCATATAATCCGCACATTAAATTGAGGTCCGCAAAACCGCAACTGTAATTAGGGTCACGAATTGCAGTTTCGATGGTCTTTGCATACGCGTTGCGACCACATTTTCCTGCATTTATCCACAATTGTGGTAAACGCAATTTAATCACAACCACAACTTAAAAGTTAAAACCATGATTCACTCGTATCATGAATATCAATAGGCAAAGAAGGTAACTAACATCAAGGTTTTATAAACCACATAGATACAACAGGTCTGAACAAAACAAGCAGACCTGATATGCTTTCATTGACAGATCAGCAGCCTCTTTTCTGTCTTCACCCAGCTTGAATTCCGCCAGATACCGATAATAGTCCCCTTTCCTGCAAATAAAAAGGGGGAATCAAAACAACGAAATTCTAAATTCTCATTGAGATATAGAGATATAGATTAATTAATAACAAAATGACTCACATTTTGTAGAAAAACACACTAGGTTCACCACCAGGACAAGAGGGAATGAGGTGTTCATCAATAACAGTCATGATATCACTACAGATTTTGTCCAACTCAGATTCCACCTTTTGCCTATAATCTCTGATTCTCTTCGCATTCACTTCGTTTCCTTTACTTTCTTCCTTTTGCTCAATGGAGGAAAGGATCCTCCATGATGCTCTTCGAGCACCCACCACATTCTTGTACCCAACAGATAGAAGGTTCCTCTCCTCAACGGTCAATTCAACATTTAGCTTCGCCACATTCTTCATAGCTTCCACCATTTCTAACCCACGCACACAAAAAGGAAGAAAAAAATTGAAAATTTACAATTTTTCTTCAAAATCCCCAAGTCCAATATTCAAGAAATTGTACAAAATCTAAAGCAAAGTAACATCAAAACAGTGTAACCCATGATTTTTTTTACGAAAAAAATGATCTTTATATGAACCATGAAGGTGAACACTGAACACGGTGGAGATTCTCATCACGGAGGAATCAAGAACATAAAAATGGTTTTTTGACACACACAAAAACAAACTTTATGAAAAATGGGTGAGAGAGAAGGAACCTTCATAGCGCTCAGCTTGTTCAGCGAGCTTGGCGGTGTAGACGAAGATTTCTCGTTCCTTGGTGGAGGCCATGGATGATGATCGAGCTTTCTCTCTCCTCTGTTCTGGGGATGCACTCACTTTCTCGCTCTCTGAATTTATGTCTGATTGAGATGTATTTAGTATAAGTACGATATATAAATGTTGTCTTTCATTTCCCATTTCCAATGTGGTTTTGTATTTTTTTTCTTTCTAATTTATTGTTTGAAATTAGAAATATAATTTTCGGTGAGCTAATTAGAAAAAAATTCAAATCCATCATCAAATAAGAATGTTTTACTTGGTATTGTTTAATATGAAATACATTTGTGAAGTGAATTTATTATTACTTACTTGATATATTTTTTATTAGAGATTTAAATCTCATGGTTATTTGATATTAAAGAATAGATACAATTTTATGAAGTAAAATTTTCTCCTGTGTAGAGGAGATACTGACACGTGAGATTAAAAAAATAATGGTTCTTATTTTAAATTACTTTTTATAAAAAGTTATTAAATCAATCTGGTTTTTACATTCTTGTACTCCAGAAGATCACAACTTCCATTTTATGTTAAATAGAGATAAAAATCAAGTATCATACAACAAAATCAAAATAAATTATACATCAATTAAAAGTATTTTGACTAATATCACGCATAATAAAATAGACTTTTCGAATCTTTCACTATTTTTCTATATTATTATTACAGAAGTTTCATAATTATCTCAACCAATGAATAAAATAATAAGGTAGTATATTAAGACGGCACAGCTGGGTCATGGTCATAGGTAAGGGACAGTTCTCACGCGCTTTTCAGACTTCAGTGTGCTTGCAATGATTGGTGGCATGACTGGCGTGACATTTGGTAGGTAACAAAATTTTAATATTTTAGAAAAAAACAATAAACTCATGCTTTACTTTTTAGAATTTAAAATCCTTAATAAGAATTAATTTTATTTTGGTGAATATAAGTTTTAATAATATTATTAAATGATTTTCCAAAAAAATATTATGGAGATGAAAATATGTTCTTTTGACTATCTCAAAGGGTCCTTTCCTATTCGCATGGTAGAAAAAAATATATTTTTATTTTATTTATCTGTTGTTAGTTACTATTGACATGACAACCATGATATTAACTTCCAAAAGGTAAAGACATAGACCAATTGATTAAAAATAAGCCATACACTAATTGATTAAAAATGTAAGGTGAGGCTAAAGCGATAATAATATTTGAAACTATGGGCGATGGGACATATCTAAACGATCAAGAGCAAGAATTACCCACCACCTTTCTTCAAGTGCATATTTGATTTAGCTTGACTTATTACAGAAAAAACTTCTAAACTTAGTACCTAAACCTTAGTAACATTATAATTAGTTTTGCTGAATAAGCTACTCTAAAGCATATATTAGTTCGATTGAATTATCAGTAACATCTGATAGTGGTTTAGGTCAAAGATTAAAAAATACCCATCTTTGTCTAATTTGATACCATCTTCCTGTTAATTTAAGCAATAGGCACATGTTTGTATCATCAAAATAATAATAATAAATAATTATAATATGCCATACACTTGAAATTATACTCATCAACTCCTGCATGTGAAAATAGAGAGCATTCATTGGGTTGTGGTATATGTACATAACAGCAAAAGCAATTGCATGTGACTAAGATCACAGTTCAGACCCAACATTGAAGGGAGAGGGAAAATTCAACATTTTTTTGTTTTCCTTTTACAAAAATTGGCGAGTCCCAGCTCAAACTATAGATTGGAGACAGTTAAATAACAACACCCCAAGTATCATTTACTAATGCTAGAGACATACACAGATTGACGTCAATGACAATTGTAATACATGACAAAGGACAAGACTTTCAATTTCAACTACATGTCTACATTCATCCCCAAATACCAATAACAGTCCATGTCTTACCAGTCATCTTAATAGTCACAAACCATATATTTTTTTCATTGGCATGAAGATGCATCTTCCTACTAAGACGTTTAAGTAAGAACTACTATATGCTTGCATGAAATATGATAAGATGCTGTAGGTTAATGGCTGTTAAAAGAATAATTTTTCATCTTGTATTGTGCAGTTATAAACATATTTCAGGCATTGTCAAATTACATACACTGGTTACAAGCTCGCAGTCAAAATTGGTGATGCTTGTTGTCTTAAGCTGTCAGCGACGTGAGCAATTACTCCTACACCAGCATTGTGAAGCCATTCATTTTTCACCTGAAATCAAATGATTACTCAAGTTAAGAACTCTTATAAATGATACCATCATCCTTGAAAGCAAAGTTTAGTGGTTAATTAAGTACATGAATGTTGTTGTGAGCAAAGAAAGGCCAGAATGCTGAGTGAAAGCTGACGTCAACTTTTTTCCATCCCAACTGCTGAAGTCCCCGAATGATCTCCTCTGTTAAAAAGATACATAGTGGTTTAGTGGGAAAACAAAAGTAACAGAACAGATAATTTATGCATTTTATATTACTTTTGACAATGATAATCACCTTCCATAATTTGATGATACTCGACAGTATTCTGAGTATTGGGTGCATTTTGTGCTGCCTCCTTTGCTTTCACTGCTTTTGGAGGAAATTTAGGTCCATCTGAAGGAACCGGGGGGCAGTATTCCACATCAACCACATGCCTGTATCCAACTAATGAGCGGCGAGGAGGCTGATAGTACAATAGAAATGTCAGTACTCTAGAAACAGTTATATATGGGTACTTATCTTTCATATTTCAATTGTTTATCTTTTTCCTGTATTGAAATTTCTCTCTTCCATGTTTCCAATACAGAATCTGTACTAAACACTGAGGAGGCCAGCACCTCCCTCTTTTACAACATTTAGTAATTTCTCTTCCAAGTTGCAAAACAGAACCTACACTAAACTAGGATGACACCACCAACATATTCATGACATCTTAATTTCAAGTTTCAAATTTCAGTTTCTTCTGTCCATTTTTTTTATTCAAATGGATCACTGGACAGTCAAGAAAACCAGCATTGTATTTGATCAACTAATGCAGATACAACTTACAACTATTACCAAATGTATTTTTGAATACAGGCTTTAATCTTATGCAGATAGCCTGTGAAATCATCCTGATAATTAAAAATTCTAAGGCTCCAATCAACTGTTAAACTGGTGAAGTTCTTCAAGATAAAGAACATAGGTGCTTTTGGAAGAATTAAACTTGAATGAATAACACTCACATTTTTATGGGACACGTACTTTTCCTAAATCTGCAAAATCATACCTACTTACGGTGTTTGACATGGCAAAGATGGGGAAAAACAAAAAATTCAACATACAGGATAGGGATATAAATGTAATTGATGATAGTGTCCCGTTATATTCAGCTAATCCCAAACACAAAACAGAACATGTATGCCCTGTTCTATTCCATGGTCAACAAACAGTATACAGAGCAAATATATCCTGTTCCCTTGGCGCACCAAATGCTACCTAAGTATCTTACAGGTGGTCTATTTTTTATTGTAAGCATACTATTGGATATGAAACTTACACGTGTTATATATTGGAGATCAATAACAATAAAATTTGAGAAAATCCAAAAGAAGAAATCATAATCTTCACCTTACCAAGCTCGGTAGCCCTCCTTATAGAGGATGTGCGCCACCCAACCATATCTAAATGAAGTTAAAGACATTACCAAAATTGAGGAAGAGAGAGCCAAAAGTTTTTATTATTAGTATACCTAAACAGATTGTAAAAGCAGAAAAAACATATTGAGAGGATACGATCATAAGAAACATTAGCATAAGCAGTACGCCATCTAAATGCTCCAAGTGCAGACCTACAAAGCAGTAAATCTCATATGTACCAGATTACTTAACCGAAAAAGAATAACAGTAAGCACATGTAAATTTCTTTACTTACAGAAACTTCGCATCTTCAGAATCGGAAGCCATTCTCAAAAGAAGAGGTGGCCTGTTGGGTTTACCGTCAGTAAGGAACAACTGACTGCCAGTACGGCCAACTACAAAAGGAGCTATTGGTGCAGCAAGCTTTTCTAAGATTGGGACACCCAGCAGAAATGGAAGCTGAAAAACATGCATAGTAAACAGTTAAAACAACTCTTTATATGAAATCAACTGCACAGATGAGACATCTAAACAAAGGATTGGAGGGAACAATAGTTTGGACATGTTCACTCATATTTTTGTTTGATTCGAACTCTGAGGTCTCATTTATCAGCATTATTTTATAGTTATAACTTCCAAGATTTCATAACAAGATTACTCCAGATAAATAAATGTTTTTACATATTATGGTCTGTGGCCTGTTTGTGGATACTGTAAATCCTACTGTGAGCTGTTCTCATAATTGGAACTATTACTGAACAAACCCTATTAGCACTTCTATTCAATTCCCTCCTCTTTCCGCTCCTCCTTTTCCAATTCCATTATAAAAGTTCTATAAAAAGCTTATGCCTGTGCAATGAAGAGTTTCGATATATAAATACAAGCATGGATAAACGAAGAAAGAACTAATAAAGAAAAACTGATTTTTTGCAGATCCATTAGCAAAAAAGAGAGTAGTTCAATTAAAACTTAACTCAGTCAATTAAAGGGGAAACAAAGGAAGAAAATTATTACGATGCAAAAGAGTGAATAAGTTATTCAGAAACAATGGAGCTGCAGGCTGTTTTGACCTCGAATATGAATAATTGGATTTAATTACAACCTTACATTATGAAACTACAATAATAGTAGAGAGAGAGAGAGAGAGAGAGAATAAACAAGTCCAATGGGCCAATGAGGAGGATTCAAATTCAAAGTCGTTTCAATGAATGGCTTCTGAGAAAAGGAGGAACTTTATTACTGAAATGGAGTTCAAGGGTGGAAGTTAGGCTAGGACTTCAGAATAATGGGGCTATTTCTAATGAAATATTAAGGTTTTACAAGGATATGATTTTGGAGGATTGGCCATCCAAACCCATTCATCAAAGGGCAAAGACAATTTTGAGTTTTGCAATAATAAGACAACACAAGGAATGGTGATATAGAATTATAGAGCATTCAATTAGAAGTCCATGACAGACCTGTCCTTTTCCCCTTACACCAAGATGTGGAGTTGCTAAAGTTATAAAATTTACTGGCTCCAACCCAGCAATCAGCCCTCCTTTTGAAAAGCTTGTTCTTTGATAATTTTCTTTGGAGCCGTTCACGGGATCGCAGGATTGGTCCCTACTATAGGCATCAGGTGAATAAAGGACCGCAATTGCATATCTGGTAATCAAGCCCCCTAAAGAATGGGCTACAAAGGATATTCTTTTCAGGCTCCTTTTCTTTTTAACAACTTGCATGACCTGTATCGATAAAGGCAATAAATATACGCATGATAAGATTCAAGAGAAACTCCAAATTGGAAGAACAAAGTTTAGACACACAAATTTGCATATATCTCAAGACTCACTTCATCAGCTAATCGTTTTCCAGCTCCATCAATCCCGGTAAATGTCCTAGTGAAAGTATTTGAAGAACTTGCTGCAGACATCAAAATAAATTTTAAGTGACTTCTAGCAAGAAATATTTTATACTCAAGCTATGCAAAGGAGAACTTTACACAACATTAAGACCAATATTTTATCTTAAACAGCTTAGGATACTACTTCCCAATTTATACAAATAAATTTTCTCATACACTAAAATTTAAATAAATACATAGAAGAAAAAAGGTTCAGTACAAGAGTGAGATTGATTTACAAGTCAGCCCAAATCCGGCAGTGTCCAACTATAACAAAGTAGATCAAGTTTGAGTTTGCTAAGGTTTCACAGCCAATTACCCCCAATACATTAGGCAGTCAATCAAAAAAATTAACTGTTCTGTGTAATTTCACAATGACGCATATGTCAAAAATAACAATTTAATCTAAATAAACTAAGAGAAATATGGTTCAAAGTTCAAACATAATATAATGTATAGAACCACGAGAGAAAAAATATGCACTTACCATATATTAAAAAGTTTTTTCCAATGCGCCTTTTCAACTCTGCTTCTGCATATGTCCAGTCACTTGTGCTGTATTAGTAAAAACTAAAAACATTAGTACAACTTTGTATTAGACTAAATTAAAGAACAAAAACCAAATTACCAACAGAAAGAAGTGAATATATGACAGACATCCATTGCTGAAAATTTTGCAGTAAAAAATGAGATAAAATTGTAAAGTAGAGGGCACTTTTCTCATGTCCATTTGCTAAATTGTGAGCTTATAAATTAATTACCTTTTTACCAACACCAACTGAATCAGATTTATGATTAACAAGAAAACAAGAAAAGTGCCATCTATAAAACAAGGCATCCAATTATTATAATAGCATACGCTGGATCATCAACTGATTAACTACTTATTGGAAAGATGCAAAGAAGGAATAGACCCACTCATGCCTACCAAGTAGAAAAACTAGAAATAACAAAACTTTTGAATAAAAACACAGTTTAAACTCTAAACACAGTATTGTCAATAAAGAATCAAAAACAGCAACCAAGGTAGGTGAGTCACAAAAAACTGTGGAATACCCTTTCAGTACAATAAATCTTCTTTCTATTGTGGTTAACCCTAGCAGAACAAATACTAGCCAAGTACAATCTATTTAGCCTCCAGCTTTTCCTAAACCACATTTGAGCCTGAGACTAGTTGACTCTGATGGAGCTGCAAACATAATTTATCCTCTGGACTATTTTCTCAAACAAATTTACTTCACATTACTTTCTGCAACTCTTGAGCCATTAAAAAAGGTTTTCTAATGCCACCTAATAAAGTGACATATATAGCTTCTTGAAATGGAAGATTTACATAAGAGCTTATTTTTATTAGACAACAAAACAAAACTATGCAGCTAAAAATTTCAAAATGAAACGAATTATTGACAAATGAAGAGCATAATCATTTTCATCCAAGCTTCAATTGACTACCTAATCATACAGGACACAATCATACGGTACCTAATCATACAAGCATTCAACACAGTGATTTAGCCTTTTACTCAGACAGATCATATCAATTCCTCACTTAAATGTTAACACAAATTATTCAAGCAGCTTTCTATTCTCTCAACGTTAACATACCTAGCTAAGATACCATGAACAAGAACAACGATATGATCCGGTTCGTCATCCGAATTCCCTTTGCCAGGAATAGACTTTCCATGAGTGGGAGTAGTCATAGCTTGAGCTCTAAGGCCTTGATGTCTCTGTCCACTGTTTATCACTGAAAAAGTTCACCCACTAGTAAAGTCAGAGAAGTATAACAATATTATTTATACTTGCACAATGCACCTATATTAAATTATTAAATAGGGTAGTCAAAATATTACAGTTATCACACATAACATTAGTGAACTACGATTAGTACTAGAAGTAGTACAAGTACTCCACCGAATTATTCGTATATAAGTAGGAGTATTATGTTATAGCATTGTATCCAATCTATCAAATAAATACTCTAGTCTCTGTATACTGTTATACACAATTACATGGAAAATTACAAACAAACAAACAAACAACAAAAATGTAAATAGGAAGATAGGATATGATTACGTAAATACTATTCTACTATTGATAAATAGATAGATAGGATCACATCGAGGCAAATTTCCATCTTCAATTTGTAATGCATAATCAAAATTAGCGTAAACTAAATATCAACAAACAATAACATTAAAATAAAACCGAATATTAACAAAATCAAAATGAATATCAACACTAGTAAAAATTAGATAGAGATGAGTTCCAATACAAAGTGCCTTGTGGCGCATTAAACGTTAAGTGAGGATTGACAAAGAGATTGAATAGATAAAAGAAAGAATTACAAGAAAGGAAAGTGAAACCAGAATTCGATGATGATGAAGAAGAAGAAGATGAGGGTATGATTGATGATGAGGCATGATTTTTGTTGCGGTTGAAAAATTGGAGGGTGTAGGAACAGCGCGCGTGAATAAACGGAGCGGTTGACATGTGTCTACATATAAAAGGAAATTTAGAATTAGATAAAGAGAAAGAGGATATCTCGTTTCAATTTTCAAGACGAATCGCGCTATTGTCCATCGTGTCTTTCACTATCGCTCTGTGTGTGCTTGTTTGTGTCCAGTTTATTGCTAACGACATGATAAGGTATTTAGGAGTTATTATTATCTTGGTAGACAAGTGCTTCAAAAATTAATGGAAATGAAATCTTTAATAATATATATATCATTTTGATTAAAATGAAATTATTTTTTGACATTAAAAACAAAGAAAAAATATATATTTGTTTTTTTATTAATGAAGAAGATACTAGTTCTAGTTCCATATTTAGGTTTTAAGCAATAGGGGGTATGATGGCCTAATCCTCGTAATCTTTATTTAGAATCTAAGTTATTATGAGTTTAATATTAATGTTAATGTGGAGTAATCTTGACTGGTGGTTATTAAATGGTAAGATGATGAATGATTAATAATATATTAATTATAATAGTTATCAGAAAAAGATGAAAATTATGAAGGTAGATAAAGCATCAATTTAGTGATTATATTCGAATATTAGTTACCATCTAAACACACATTTTTGTAATAAATACTCCAATTTTCAAAATTGTGAGCATATCCATTAGTTAACACGCCTCTCTTAACGTATAGCAAGTAGCAGAATGAGTGAGAAATCATCTTGATTGTATCACACTCATTTTTTGACACAAAATGACATGGCAGTCAATTTTGTTAGTGTTGATAGACGTTGAGATCATATGTCTCATTTAAAGTATTTATCCGATTAAAAAATAACATCTAATTATAAATAAAATTTAAAAACATAGACGGGTTGAATGGGAATACCCTGGTTAGTGGTTTTGAAAAAATGGAGACCGAAATGATAAATTTAATTTATTAGAGACTAATTTAATGTGGATAAATAATTCTTATGATATAAAAAGGATGTTTACAAGTATGAAAGAGGCTTTCTTTCTGTTTGAGTTTTGGATTACCGAATAAGAAGAAGAAACTTCATTGATCGATTATGATGAAATAGAAAAATGCTCTATTATAACTTGTCAAATCCAATATTTGATTTATCAAAGGATGATGAAGTTTTATTTTGAACATATTATAATGTACAATAATTTTCTAATTGTTCTATAAATTAATCTAATGTATATTATAATTTGTAGGTATTGTTGAAGAACAGAATGTATTATAGATAGTTACACTTAAAATATATTTCTAATTGACAATGTCAATTTAGGATCTAATGAAGACAATAATATTTACATGTATTAGAATATTTAATCTTTGTATGAAATAGTTGTATTTTAATTTATAATTTTAATTATGTAAGACTTAAACTTGATATTAATAAGTGTTATTCGCTTATGCTAAACATGATATTAATAAGTGTTATTCACTTATTTAATTATTTTAAGTTTTTAATTAATTATAATATATACATATATAAATATATATAATATTACGATGTCATATGGTTTGATCAAATGGGGTTAGACCCTATACATTAATAAAGCTTATCCCAATTTTATGGTTAGGTTAGAGCTACTCCTAAATAGTAAATAGAGACACAACCCAATGGTTAGGTTGGAGTTACTCCTAAATAGAGACACAAACCAAACCTAGAGGGTGAGTGCGTAAACAATTTATTATATATATAAGAAAAAAATGTTTTTGCCACATTATCATGGATAAATGTCAATTTCTCCTTTATTTTTCTCTCTCCAAATTTGGTCCATATTTTTATTATGTACCCTCACACATTGTATTAAATCTATATTCTACCATCATCTACCATGGACACGCATACGCTGAATCATTTGACAAAGACAAAATTCATTTATTCTAAACCTTTGGTTTCACTTCATTTGGTCTCATATGAATGTACGGGTAATATGTGTTCTTAACTAAACAACAAAAAAATATGGTTAAGAACAACCTCACACACAGGATAAAAATACACTCATAATCATTGTTCATTACCCAATATATTATTTAATAAGATATAATAATAATAACATTTAATATATATACTATATATAAGAAAAAAGTTTCATCAATATTCATTTTCACATGTGTCACAACCACATTCATTTTTCCCATCCAAAATTCATAGGCTAACATAATAACAGAAATGAAATAGTAATTACTAAAAGAAATACCCTATATTTGACACTTGGATTTTTCAAGGGCAACTTTTGTCATTATATAATGACTTTTTTAATATCATTATAATGTATATTGTATGATATATTTCAATATATATACATTTAATATTGTTGGGGATACTTTAGTTATTTCCTCTCTACTCCGTTCATCTCATTTACGAGTAACATATGTGTTTTTAACTATTAAAATATACTGGTCACATGCTTGTTCTTAACAATACAAATGCACATGTAACATGTGTGTTTTTAATTATGTAAATGTATAAGTAACATGTGTATTTTTAACCATGTAAATGTATGAGTAACATGTGTGTTATTGATCTTGTGACAAAAAATAACGCATCGTGCATATGCAGTAGTAACTCACTAGTTTTTATATATAACGTGAAAATAAGAAAATGTAACACCTAATAAAAATAAATTAATCCAAAGCTTTTTGTCCTTTACATCAGATATACTTAAATCCCCATAAAGACATTTTAATAGCAAGCGCATAACACTAATTAGGCGACAATGCAAATTCTTTTAAGGATTGTAATGCACATTAATCAATCATATCCATATCAATTTACTCCACGTTAACATTATAGTTATGTTAGTCACAATTTTATAAAATATATTAACGATAAGATTTCACTAGATAAAAAAAAGTTAAAAAGTGAAAGGCTTTCGACAAATAGGATTTCAATATATGGAAAGAACGCTTAATATTGAAATGGGGATAGAGTACATTATTCTAGTTTAGGGCATCTCCACAAGTTTCTCAATGACATAAATTCTATATGTAATAACTGTTTATATAATAACTAGTACAGTATAAGCTATGTCTAATTCCCAGCTTCAAATGTCTTATGATTAATTAAATCTTAAAAAAATGATCAGTGCGTGTTTAATCCAAAATCGGCTACAGAAGAGCCAACAAATTATTAAATGCTCAAAAGCTTGAATTCAACAGAAAATGTTGTCACCAAAGAACTTAAACTACAAACCATAGGATTTCTCCAATTTCTGAATCTGGTTGAGGAAAATCCATGTCATCTGCAAAAAACAATTAACAAATAATCAGACATAAAAACATAAACAAAGGAAACCCTTCAATGTTAAATAACAATAAAACAATGAGTTTAGTTTTAATGCATTGTCAATAACATTATTGTGAGCATTGGAACAACACAACAATAAGATTCCAGTAACTTGTTGTCTCGAGGTCGTGAGTTCAAATCGTACAAATAATCTCTCTGCGAACATTTACCTTCGGTAAACCTCACTAGATGAGAGTCACATGCACTAGACCATCCATTTTGGTAAATGTAAAAGGTTTGTACACTATCATCCAATCATGTAAAACCATGCCCCCTTAAAAGCATTTGAATCTTACAAAAACTAACTTAAAAACCATTAAAAATAAAGAATGGTTTATTGTAGCTAGGGCATGAAAAGAGAGGAGAATACCATGACATGGGGAGCAATTCTAACACAATAGACAGGGAAACCACTGTAAAATTTAAGGGGTCCTCCTGTTTTCAAAGTTTTCAGAACACAGTCAAAAGAGCCAGTGTATGGATATTTTCCCTCAGCATCGGGTTGCATCTTCTGAATCTGCGTCTTCACATAGTCAAATGGCAAACTGCAAGCTGCTGCGAAAAATCCAGAAACCGAACTTGCACCTAAAATGGAATTTTATGTTAGTACCAAACAGTGTAATGTAAATCTCACCAAAAGCTTACAAGAATGTGTTATGTTTTTTCATGTTTTGCATCTACAATATTGAGCACATACAAGGAAGGGAGGATAGGAATCTAACATCGACCATCACAGAATGACTAAAAGTCCCATTGGATATTGGCAACTTAAAAATCAAACAATAGAAGCCAGCAGTCTCATCAATCTAGATTCAGCTTTTGCAAGTAAATTCAAAAAATAATTCTTGGCATTTAGTAGAATATTGAAATACGAGAGAGGCTCCTCTAAAGTGCAGCTTGCACTTTAGAGTCTAATGTGCATGAATCTAGAACTAGCAATTGTAGAAATGTTTTGATCTTGATATAGCATTTAAGAGTGAGATATCAAACAATGTTCCAGCACATCTTAAGAGAAACACTACTCTCCCTCCAAACATTCAGATGCATGTTAGACGATTTTAAATATGGATTGGAATAGACCATGTATCAGTCAAAAATTTGGCGAAGTAAATGATAGTAGACGTTGAAACCCTTCAATTGTAAGGTTTTTTACTAAATGATAAGAGTTTCAGTCTTGCAAAATCTCCAAGGGGAATCCAACAGAGTAAACTATACTATATAATTTTGAAACATTAACAGGGTAATGCAAGGTTAAACACACAGTAGAATAACTTTAATTTGGACAAAGTCTTAATTTAATTTTATGAAGTAAAGTTGAGTTCAGTCATCCTAACTATGACACTGTAAGAACCTAAGCCAATATGCTCAAATGAAACATTCAACCGTAGTAAAATGGCTTACTTACCAACCACAGTAGCAGCTTCACCAAGGCCAACGGAATCCCTGAAGAACTCAACACTTTGATCATAAGAAGAAAGCATACCCATGTTCAAAGCCATGGCTCTTACTACAGTGGGCCCAGCACCTTTCCAGAGTGACAAGACCCCTTCATCTTTAGTAATACGAAAAAGTGCATGGAAGGCATTTGTGTAATTCCGGCGCTGAGCAGCTGGTAAAGTTGCATCAGCTTGCATACGGATGAGTGCCAAATCTGATGGACTACCAACAGTCGCTCCAATAGCACCAGCAGTCAGCCCACAAAGAGCTTTCTGATAAAGTGGCAGAGGCTTGCCATCATTAGCCTCAATTGCTTTGGTGGTCAAGATTCTAAAAAGCATAAAAAAACATTAAAAAACGATGGCACCAGTAGACACAAACCTCAGCAAAGGATAAAAGCGTAAAAGATGTTCATTCCGGTGATACAACTATAAGAATGATAAATTTGATCATAAACACTCACCTAAATGATCCAAGTCGAGCAGTCGTGTATGTAGCCTGCCTGAGTAACCCTGCAGATAGACCCTGCATAAAGTGATTCAGTTTAGGCACCAGTAGACACAAACCTCAGCAAAGGATAAATAATAAAAATCAATCCGAATACCAAATTCAAAGGTGAACAAAAAGTACAAAACAGTCTCGTCAATAAGGAACCACTTCATAACTCATAAGCTAGGGAGTGTAGAAACTTGTTGAGTGCAGCAGGGAGTGTCCAACAACATCTGTTTAATAAACTAAATAACTATACCACACAAACACGAGGACTATTTTGAAGTGTCGGTTCTTCATAACTCATATGTCAAAGCAACAACAGATAAAATCCATTTTTCACTTGCAGATAGATCTATAGCTAGGCAAATATAAAACATGTGAAAGAAACAAAGCACACAACATTGGGGCATTATGGTATTAATAACACGTGCATCAATGGTCCCACATTGGAATCATCAGCATAAGGATTCCCGAAAAAGTCAACAAGCCAGAACCAACCAATTTCTGAACAAAACAAGGACGATCCATCATTGGACAAAGCAAAATAACAGCAATAAACTACAAACAAAAACATGAGAAAAATTGGAACAAAAAAACAAATGATAATGACCTTATAGAAAGCACCAACTCCCTCATTCTTGAGCATGGTGGTTGTGATATGTGCAGCAGATCCTTGACCAAGTTGAATCCTCACCTACATAAACACACACCAAATCCATCAAAACAATCAAACCCCACAACACAAAAACCATCACTACAACAAGGATCACATAAAAAACACAGATCTCAGAGACCCATCAATCCATTTCTGAAATTCAACACGAAAATATAGAAAAGGTGAGAACTTTTTCTACCTTGATCATATCGACGGGTTGAATAACGCAGGTAGCGAGCATGCCGGAAACACCACCATTCATGAAAGGCTTAACAGTGGGCCATACACCAATTTTGGGTTTCTTCTCGTCTCCCATTTTTGGTGGTGAGATTGTGGAAAAGGATGAATTAGCGACGAAAACAAGGGAGAAAGAGAAATGATAAAAGTGCTTAAAGAAAAGTGAGTGAAGTGAAGAGGGTAGAACTATTTATGTACATATAAAAAAAGCTATTATTGGTTATGTAAACATGCGTGATGCAACCACATAATTATATACATTATTCCTCTGTCTTCATATGCCAGTAACATCAAACCCAACAAACAAGGAAAGCCACAATAATATTATACAAAAAATTGAAATTACTTTTTTGGATAATTACCGACCTTAGCTTTTCCACCATTTACGAAGCTAGTAACAGTAAATATTTTCTAGTTTTTTTTTTGCATCTTAATGTTTTGTAGAACAATGGATGATATTGAATAGTATAAGGTTGGAGTATATAAGCATGCATAAAATTTAAAGTTTAATACTCTCTTTATCCTATAAAGATAGCAAAAATGTTGTCTCAAAAGAAAGTTAAAATAGTAATTGGAGGAATTTAAAATTACACATTATAATTATGATTTAGTACTAAGAAAGAGGAAAAATAGTGTATTAATATACTATTATCATATTTCAAATGAGGTTGGTTATTTCTTCTAGGAAAAATTATGCAAATTATTAAATGGATTAAGTATTATTGATATGAAATATGTGATTAGGGGGATGTAAAATGTAGATGGTAGGTGTTGAGCATTAAAAATATTAAATGTATTAAGCAAGTAAGTCACGTGAAAATGAACTTTAGGATGCATGGTTTCTTGAAGGAATTAATTCCTTCTCTACTTTTTATTAGCTTTTACATTTGCCTTGTTGCATTGAGAAGAACAATACTTATTAGTCATTAGCTTTGTCTGAATGTCGAACTTTAAGAAGTGGTGATAATGGCTAAGTTAGGTAATTAAGCATTACTCATTAGATTTTCTATCTCAGTTCACGTCCACATTTGTGTCTCACACCAATTAAATTGTATCATTTACTTAAATATGAAAATTATAAAAATAAAATTATATTATTTGGTGTAAGTTTATTGGGCAGAGACGGAAAGATACATGACTTTTAATACTCATCATAGGGTAATATATATAATCAATTATGAATTAAAGTGTAGGCATGATGTATGGATCTGAAAAGTAAAATTAAACAAAGGCATGAACGGCATTTTGGAGAATGGATTATTGAGGATTGTTGAATTTATAGTTAGTGCTCCACACGATGACCTGTGATTTCATCTGAAGTGCCAACTTGGGGAAGTAGTTGTGGTTGCTCACAGTTATACTTTGCAGAATGTATTTTTATTTTTGATTAAGTGACATTCTTTAATTAGAATAAGATATTATTGAGACATAAAAATTGAGACAGTGATTAAACGTGATTAGAATAAGCCCACATAGTTATCCCGACTTCTGTGTGCAAAACAGCATGTTTGTACAACTAATAAGCATGTGTTTACGTCATATAGCATGCGACCATTAACTTATCTTTCAAGGCACCAAACAACCCTTTCTTTAACTTAGTAATAATTCTATATCTTCTATTTTAATTGTATAATAATTATTTATTTAAAGATATTAAATACATACTTTTTTAACTTTTTAAAGTAACTAAATATTAGGTAACAACCTTTAAGTGGACAAGGTCAGTCCAGTAAGTAACTGAAAAATAAAAGTTGATAATTTTGTAAGGATGTTATAAGGAAACATTATTTGGAATTTCAAACTAAGCTTCATTAAACGTAAAAGGAACATGACCACTAAAAAATGTAACATATATATTAGGAGATTTCGAAAAAAAATTACTGTCTCCAACTAATTGCAATTGGCACAAAAGACAAATAGAGGTAGATATATGGGTGAAAACCTAAGTTAAATGACCCATTTAGATGTATTTAGATTTTGCAAGTTAACCAAACAAGGATCACCCGTCCCAAAAAAAATGGTGTCTTCATGTTCCAAGCCAATCACAGTGTACCAAGTAAAGTAAAAAAAATTGTTTTTCTGTTTTTTAATTTTCTTTTTAATTAGGTTGATACACACTTGGGACACCAAAAATAGGACAGCTGATCTTGATTCGAGTTAACACACTTACCTACATGAATCTTTTTTCTTGATGTTAGGGATAATGTTTTAGTCGATGTGTAACTGCTGTATAAAAATTATATTCCTAGGTAAAATTTTAATATTTTGGTGGTATTCTTACATATTTTCAAGGATAGTTGGATTTTATAGAAGATTTCAATTTTTAATACTTGTACGGACCTATCCTCCACGTTCTAACCCGTGAGCTGGCCCACAAAGTTGTGCGGGCTACTTAAATAGGTGACTGTTTTAGCTTCGGGCAATCCTGCATAGCCCATTCAAGGACGGATTGAAATAGTCTCGGATTAAATTAAAGTAGTATTGACAATTATACATAATTCTGTTAGTGTCTATGTAATGTCCATCTAAATTAGGACAAACATGAATTTGCCCATTTTTAAATAGGGCATAAAGTATCATATCATGTCCGCCTTAAACATAGGCAGGGCAAACTTGTAGATTGCCTTAAATAAAATTAAAATTATATAAATGCATATACTATATATACAAAATAAATAATACATAATTTGTATACAAATGTATTTATCATAATAAAAATACATACAAATCGAGTAGTACATACAAAATATAAATGTACATATAATAAAAATATTTACAATATTATTTACTTTACATACTAAATACAAATGAAACAATACAAATACAATGCAAATTTGGTATAATAAGAAAATGCATATATAAAATACATATGCATTCTATGCCAGTAATCTCATCATGAAGAATGTGTTATTTTATTTATACTTTCAGATGGATATGCAAAATGCTTTTAGTGCATCAATTGAAGTTTCTTGTTAACTATATGTAACCAGATCTTCATCTTGCGAATAAATTATTTTGATAGATTGAATTAAAAACAAGTGATTGATGTCTTCCTCAGTTGCATTGCAAGGAGCATATTGCAAATTTTATATAATATACAAAATATAAATGTATATATAATAATAATAATAAGAAAATGATAATACTTTATCACATTTTATATATAAATGCATATGTAACTAATGAAATACACTTTTTACAATCACATATAAATTTGCATATATGATGATTAGTACTTCATGTTATAATGCGCACGAGCCGCCCGTTTTACCCGTTCAAAATGTCGGTGGGCGAAAATGGCATGTTGGGTAGGCATTTTAGGATGGATGGACACATTTTTTATGCTATGTTCGCCTAATAAGTATGGGCGAGCGAACGGGCCCAATAGGCTTAGCCCAAATTGCCAATGAGAGGTGAAAACTAATAAATATTACATGTATCTGAAAAATTAAAGGAACTTATACGGATTTAATAGTTATGTACTAATAATCATTATTAATTTCTTAAATAAATGATAAATGCATTGTGAAAAGGACTTTACATTCATATTAATCTCATTTTTATTGTTCCTCGACATGTATCTAGAGGCATAAATAATATAATGTGGCAATAACCTTTATGGTCTCCTTGGTTTAAGAAAAAAAAGGGTAGAGAGAGAGAAAAATATGTTATGAGAAATAGTAGACCTTATGGTTAGAGGTTAGAGTCTAATGGAGTATAATACATATGTAACTCGAATGGAGATCACTTGTCTTATATTTTGTGTTTCATTATGTCTCAGTCAAATAGAAAATCAACACATACTTAAAAAGAAAATTAATAAAAATAGAAAATAATTTTTTAATATTATTTGATAATATTTGATTAATTTGAGACATGAGACAAAAATATTTGAAAACACAATATCCTTTTCACCGTAGCCCACCACTTTTGGGTTAAAAAATTAAAGTGGTTAAATAGTTGTAGCAGCAGTTGCTTTATTTTCTAAGTTGGCTATTTATTTTACTTTTGTATATTGTCCACACAATAAAAGATTGCTTTTTAGTTCATGATTGAAAAAAGAATACCCTCAAAAAATATACATATATACCCCTTAATGCATCTGATATAATATATAAATGGAACTAATTGACATTACAAGACAAACAACAAAGAAAAACAAAAAACAAAAACAAATACAAACACAAGTTGTTATTACAATTAATTAGCACCAAGAAGCAATAACCATGAATCACATAATTATAAATAAAAATTCATCAATCAATACATGAACATGTCAGCAGATACCATGATTGGTTGATTGACATTCACATAGTTCCAAGGGTCCATTATGAAGCCACAATCATTGAACAAAGTCTCCTGATCAGCTTCATCAATGAAATAATTGCATGGTGAGTTTATAGAATCTATGATTTCATTAAGAGACTGCAACCTGTTGCTTAGTTCTGCAACCTGAGCCCTAATAATAGCATTCTCAGCCTCAATCTTCAAGTAATGCTGACTAGTGATTTCTACACTTGTGCTTATTTGATTGTTCTCTTTGTTGAGCTCATCAACTTGAGCAATTAGACCATCAAGGTGCTTCTGCTTCTTCATCCTTGATCTTCGTGCTGATTCTCTATTAGACAGCATTCTCTTCCTCTTCTTTTGATCCATCACATGTTGTGGCTGTTGGTCTCCCTCAGAACCATATGGAGAGTTTTGAAGAGAGCTTGAACCACCAGAACCAGGAGAAGAAGCCATGCGATATGATTTATGCTACTTAGTCTTTTATATATGTTTATGATTTTATGCAATAAAACTAATTCCTAGTAAGATTTATTGATTAAACTTAATGGAGATATTAAGATTTCAAAATGGAAAGAACAAAGGTAGCTAGAGAGAGCTAAACTATGATGGGGTTTAGTTCATGAGAAAATATAGAACCAGTAGAGGAAAACAACAGAGAAAGATTGAACCAAGTGTGTCCTGCGCCTAAGAGTAGAGTTGATCTCATAACCAGAGAGGAGGATCTCACTGTTTTCTGAAGACATTTGTGTATACTTGTCTCTCTCTTAGTCGTTCATAACTAGAGATGTGTATATATGAACAAAACAAAAGTACAAAACCAAATTGCTTATTTTTTGTCTGAGAGCAACAAATCAAGATTCAAAGGCAAGGGAGGTGAAGGATTAGGTGAATATATGGTAGTAACTCAATGGTTCAGTTATATGTAGGGTAGAAGATTGTGTGCATATATGATAACTATATATGGAAGGAAAAAGTTATAGAGATTGGAAGAGGGTGTCAAAGACTATGGGCTGGTTAAACTCAAATTGTATAGGCAAAAGTAGATGAATATGATGATGAAGAGAGAAGGGGTGATAGGAATTGACTAATTTTCAAAGGGGAGGATAAGATGGGGAAGGAAAGAGGTTTTGAAGGGATTCAATGGTGGAATTTATAGAAAAATGGTCATAAAATAATGGAATAAAATAAGCCATAAAATAGGTTAGTGGGTGTTATGAATTATGATGATACATAATTGCTGTTTTGTACGTAATAAAAAAATAGAGTGAAAGTAGAGAAAGAAGGAAGGAAAGGAGTGGGAAAGAATCTATAGGACAAATCTATGGTAATCACTGATCCTGTGCATGAGCACGCGCATATATGTGCTGCCAATTTCCATTTATCAAACAGTAACTCAATATCAGATCCATTCTTTTCCATCGATCATAAACCAATGATAATGAAACAAAAATATTATTAATAATAAATATTTAAAAATAATAATTTGTTAACATATTTGTATTGACTCAAAACAATTTATGGGACAAAATCTAAGATCAGATCAATATTAGGGTGACCTACATGTAAGTTGGGAAAAACTTTGAACTTTTCTTAATCACACAAATCAATCTTTAACACAAATTATTTTTAATATATTAATTTAATGGGTATATAATGGTTTTGTCCTCCATTATTTTTATATATATATATATATATATTAAAAATGACACTAACTTTCAAATAAAAGTTATACACATGGATAATTTTTATGACACTAATCTTGTAATGATCAATACTCATTTTTTCTATAATTTTATGCAACTTTATAATTGGCACCCAAAATATTCTGATGAATTAAACCACTTATTTGTAATAAATGATATGTTTTTCCAATAAAAGGTTCATAGGGTGCCTTATAATGGGGAGATATAGAGGGAAGAAGACAATGAAAAAGGCAAAAAGACTTGGTGATGTGTGAACCCACATATTCACCACTCATGTTGCGAAAAATGGTAGTTGTATTTTATTTTTCTTCCTTCTCCTTAGCCATCCTTTTCTTATCATTGTTTATAATATATAGTTGATCACCAATGGTGACCGAAGAGTTTTCAAAGTTAGTTAATTATTATATATCTCTTAGCTTATTATAAAGTAATGCGAGGCATTTTAACACTTTAACACACCCTCCCACCTAAAAATGATATGATTCACGTGATGCATAACGTTTTGCGATACCAATATATTCTTTTATTCATATGATAATATGTTATTAGGGTATGACATAAAATATGATATTATTAGGAATATATGATCCATTTCCTTACTACCTTTAATATGGGAGATGATGTTTACCCATTTCTAATATCATTATGTTAATGATATGATTTTGCCATTTGTTGACGTATGATTGGCGCAAAGTTCCACATTCCATATGGGTAATTTCTTGGCACGAAGAGGTGTGTTTAATTATTGAATTCCAATATGAGAATTATTTATAATAATTTTGTTGTCTCTCCACTATAAGTTAGGTTTTAAGATGGAGTTAGTTCCATTATTTTATTATTAGGCATGAACTTCAACTTCCAAAGTTACTCTCACATAATTTGCTCTAACTATACCATGTTATTATTTTACAAAACCAAAATAGCTTTTAACATCGCTTTCTAAGAAGCATGCGGTATTTATGAAGAAAAGAAGGTGTCAGCTGTATTTTATGATTCTCTGTAATTATTTAGACATTATAAAAATATATAAGTGCATGAAATAATTCTAATTTGAAAAGTTAAACTGTAGTATGCAGTCATTTCTGACTGTAGTCGTGTGATGCAACAATCATGAAGTATTATATAAATAAAATTTGGAGTAGGTTTATGTTTTCTTTTGTTATTATCTCTAGCTAACAACAAAATAATAGTAATCAAATAAAGTCTAATCATTAACATTTAATAACTATTGCCATTATCATCAATGACAACACTAAGGTATTTACCCAAGTATAATTTAGTAGACCAAACAGATTAATTTTGTATATGATCCATGTGAGATATACTAATCTATTATAAAAATAGTTCTAAACCAGTATAGCCGATTTTTATTACTTAAGATGGACTATTTTTTTTTTACTTTCCTTTCAACAAAGTACAGCCAAGATTTGAACACTAAAATATTGATCTATGTCATAGATTAATTGAATGAAGGACAATTAGCACATGCATCCAGTTGTCTTGTTGAAAAAGGAAGGAAAAAGATTCTGACCAAAATCCAATGAGGGACCATGCCAGCCCAACCCCATTTCATCCTTCATTTAAATACTGTAAATCACATGGCGCAAACAAGTACAAACCATGTTATACATTCATTTATACCTTTTTAAATCAATAAAAATATATCATGTTAATTAAAAAATTATATAGTCATTGTTTTATTGTCTGAAATATGGTTTAAGATACAATTTGAGACAACAGATTATTGTCTCATATTTATAACATATATACTTTTGAACAAGATATGATATTCCGAATCCAAATTATGTCTTGCACCAATTAAAACATATTATGTCAATTATAAAATTAAATATTCATTATTTTTTTTCCTATTTTTACTTCAATATCATTGATAAATGACTTACTCCGAAACAATACACATTGTTTATATAAATTCATTCATGCTACAACTACAAAACTTACCAGTGAAGTAATTGGCACCGGCAGCCCCAGCCCCAGCCCATCATATTTCAATTGTTAAAAGACTTATGACTCCTTCAGATAAAAACTTAACAAATGTTTTTCACGTGGTAAAATTACTTATATATGTTTTATCCTAAGCAAAACTCCATTGCGAGCTTATCTTATAGTCCAATATAGTTGCATAAAGACTACAGTACGGATATTTGGATATTTGTTGTTGTTTTTAATAAATGCTTGTGTTTTATGACAAATTTCACTGATTTGTATAAAAGAATAAAAATACTATATGGCAGTTTCTGAATTATATTTCTAAAAAATAAGGAAATTTTTAAATCAGGATTTCAGATTTGATTTAATTAATTAAAAAAACTATGGTTACACGATTGAAAACTTAGCCATATATCACCAGTTTTCCAAGGACCAAGAGGGTCATGTTTATTTAAGAGGGCGTAATATTTTTTTGCTTTTCTCTTATTTCAGATGCATAAAAATTAAAAAAACTTAAAGCCATATAAAGAACTCATAATCTAATTTGAGTTAAGGATAAAGCGAGTAAATAATGATGTATTTATTCTTAATTGGCTCTTTATCTAATCATTAACTTACGTTCAAGTTCACTTTAAACAAGTATTTATTCCAAAAGTTCAATTATATTATTTAACAGTAAGCTAAGGTAACAAGTTTTAACCCTCAACGTTATTATATTCAAGCTGTTTCAACTTTCAATCTCTTTTGAATTTTCAAAGGTCATTTCTGTCATTATGTTGGACTTTGCTTTTTAATATGAAATAATTAGGCAAGCATGAACATGAAGAATATGTTTTCTTTTGTTATTATATCTATCTAATCAACAAAAGAAAGTTGAATGCAATGCATCTATATAGATAGTACGATTTTATGGTCACTCACCAAAAAATAGGCTTTCAATTAGAAGAATATGTGCGTTTAATTTTAATGTAATGGCATTCATGTATTAGCATCTTCTTCCAACTCATATCCTTATGAATGAATTAATATTTTACCGAAGGAATTGAATGTGGAAGAGAGATATGTCTTCAACGATATCTCATTTCATGTCTCGGACCATGACTATTAAGATGTATCGGTTGATTTCATTTTATTTACTCTTTAGATGTTGATCCTTGCTCAGTGTGAATGGCACCCATCTATTTCCCATCTTGGACCACTGCTTCACTCTTAAATTCCAGCCCAAAATTAAGCACTAAATTATAATTATTTAGTAAAGATTCAGATACAAACTGTAATAGAAATGAATGGAATGATAAAAAAAGAAGACTTATTCTATCTCTTTTTTCATAGCCTATGTTACACATTCAAATAATGACACTTTTGTAATTACAATTCATTACTCTCCTTTCTGTCCTTTTTTCATAGCCTATTTTGATGATAAGATACATAATGTTACTGAAACAGGTTCCTCACTAAAGTAAAGAGATAAGTAGATATCAATGTGGGAAATATAATGGGCATGTGATTGAAGACCAGATTCATGTTACAGAGAAATAAAAATAATTAAGTTGTTTAAGGAAAGCTACATCAGTACATCTCATAACCATAAATATATTTAAAAGCAATGATGAAGTGAAAAAGGGTGGCCTTACTTATGCCATAATCTCCCGATTACACGAAAATTGACAAACAATTTTACCGTTGCGAATACTAAATATTACAAGCGAGAATTCAGAAGGAAGACGAAAACAGCAGGGTCATATTTACTAGTTAGAAGATGCTGTTATAGAGAAAAGTTATTAAAACAACCTTGTGCAATTACAAAATTTGACAGCTAAGTCCTTAAAATTATAGTTTCTCTAGGGAAAAACAGAACTACTTTCTACAGACAAATCATGTGAAGCAACATGAGTAGAAGCCTTGGAAGAATGACTTATGCATTGACAGAAAAAACTTCAGGATGATAGTGAAGCATTTCTGACCACATCATTTCTCTAATGACTGGTTCGCCCCAGTTTTCATCGATGTCGAGATTGATTGGAACTTGGGCAGGAGAATTATTCCTTGGATCATATAGGCCATTCATATATGGGTGTTGGAGTGCTTCTAAGACAGTGATTCTCTTAGTTGGATCAAACACAAGCATTTTTTGCAACAAGTCTATGGCTAATGGATCTGCTTGTGGATAAAGCTGAGAGAAGTGTCTACCCCTTGTATAAGGAAGTGATTTGATAAACCTCCTGGCTTTTGGATTGTCAATAAAACCAAGATCAGATTCATTCTGGCTTCCGAGAACACTTATGATTAGTTTCAGCTGGTTGAGGCATTCGGTTCCAGGGAAGATCGGCTTTCTACCAAGTATCTCAGCAAAAATGCATCCTACTGACCAAACATCGATCGAGGTTCCGTAATTGTCACAGCATAGTAGGAGCTCTGGAGCACGATACCAGCGAGTAACAACATACTCTGTCATAAACTGGCCATCAACACCATTAGTCCTTGCAAGTCCAAAGTCACATATTTTCAAATCACAATTGGCATTGACAAGCAGATTCCCAGGCTTCAAGTCTCGGTGAAGAATATTTGCAGAATGAAGATATTTAAGACCTCGAAGCAGCTGAAATAAGAGTTTATGATGACGATCAACTGCAATGATAGTTAAAATAATCGAAAATAAGAAATGCACAAAGAATATGCTTACTACTTTCTGCGTGTAGATTACTATTAGCAATGATGATAAAGTCTCTATAGAAACTTGCCAAGATGAAAGGAAATTATAGTCCATAATAGGTTTTTAATATCCTAACTTTTTTTAATATCTTCCTAGTCATATATTAGTCATTCTAGGAAAAGAGAAGACAATTTATTGGACATGAGCTCATAAATCAACTAAAAGTTGAAGGCTGGTGTCTTTATAGTCACATAAAAGTTTGTGGCTTCATCATCTCCTCTAAAATGGACTTAAAAATGTGCTCATTAACAGCATCCATGATATCAGCATTTCACATAGTCCAACATAGGACAATAGGACATAATATCCACCTATTGTAGTCAGAACAAGTAGTAAAGGGAGCAATAAGCATGATAATCACAGACACAAACAAAATTATAGGATAGATCTAAAAGGTTTAGAAAGTAGAGCTAAAGAAATCGAAGATACCACAATAGACTGGTTAGTACCTGAAACAAAAAATATTTGCAATGATCACCGGAAAGTGGCTGTGAGGACTTGATAATCTGGTGAAGATCAGTATCCATGAGTTCATAGACCAAGTAGACATCCTTAAAACTTGTTCTCTGGATAGGCATCATAACATCCTTCAAAGCGATTACATTTTCGTGCTGAATATGCCTAAGCAGCTTCAGCTCCCTCAATGTTCTCAATGCATCAATACAATTCTCAAATATATTACTAATCTTCTTAATCGCAACTTTCTCGTCGGTCTCCCTATTGATGGAAGAGCACACCACACCGTACGATCCTCGGCCAATTGGCTTGATTGGAACGTACTTAGTATCAATCTCAAACATTGTCTGCCATATTGTGTAATAATGCTTACCCTTTGGCTTAATTCTGCTGGGAGGCTCAACTAAAGTTGCCATTTTCCTGCAAATTTCTCAATGAGTGAATACACATAGAAGACTAGTAATAAACTCAAAACATTAAATTCATTATTATGAACAAGAAGAATGCATTACTTTATCTGTGACAAGCACTCAACAATTTGCTAAAGCTGGTTGTAAAAGAACAATGAGTTTATTCACTTGACAACAAGATATGGCAGTGCTGCAGAACAAAATGGTGCCATGTAAGAGAAGGTTGGAATCAATCTTTACTTGTTATTTCTACATCTATGTTTTGATCTTTTGATGTCACCTTGTCTCTTTGAATTTATTCTCACTAATCCCAACTTTTTGGATGATTTTATTTTTTCTTAAAGAATAACAAAAATTCAATCTTTTTATATCTTTCCAATCAATCCTCTTCCCCATGACAATAAATAAACCAAATCAGATAAATTCCAAAAGAATCAGAAAAGACTTTCATACCACAAAATTCAGCTTTCATCACAGAATCTCCTTTCTCCCTTGTTGATCTCAGACACCAAAGACAAAGAATTTGACAATTGATGCAGCTTCAAGCACAAGTTCTGTTACAACAAATTTTACACAGCTCAATCAATTTCTGTAGAATGGATCATATCATTGCCAATCTTATCATCATGTAATAATAATATAATACTAATATGCTGTCCCTGAATTTTATATAGATCAGGATTCAGAACAAAGAAGAAGGGCATATATAAAGTCATCATCATATTCATAAATAAATAATCATGTATCATAATAACATATCCGTAACATTATGCTTACCTAGGCATAAAGGCATCAAAGAATAAAATAAATAAAGGTAGAGTTTAATGAATTATGGGGTAAAGAAGGTGAAGTG
Organism: Lupinus albus; assembly: GCA_009771035.1. NCBI lineage: Eukaryota > Viridiplantae > Streptophyta > Magnoliopsida > Fabales > Fabaceae > Lupinus > Lupinus albus. The sequence continues at coordinate 5,058,966 of CM020005.1, forward strand.
GGTACAATAAAATTTTTAACTTATAGTCATGTATCACATGAGTCACGAATAAGAACACAAGCTACACGGCATTGGTATTTGGTATTATTGATTATTTGATTTTCTTTGCTTTACCCATAAGAGACTGAAAACAAGGATTACTTTAAATGTGTGTTTGGCCTTTGGGGACTAAAATTCTATGATGTTTCTTGTGTTTTTCTTTTTCACGTTAACCATTACTATTTGGTTCAAGCATTTCTTCTTCTATTCCATTATTATTTTTGTTCATGCACATACAAAATTGGTAAGTATCCTCCTACCTATAATCTCTACTATCCACCAAAGGTGCCTACCCTATATAGCTACCATAAAATTAAGGCCAAGAAGGAGAGATTAATCATACATGATTTCAAATTGATTCAATTATAACTAGTTTGACGCAACAATAGTTGCTTATCGACCTCATATGTTCAAATCCTTACAATAATCTATTTGTTTGTAGAATAAAGTTGTAAACATTTACTCTCATTCAGTTTTATTTATTAGATGCTATATTTAAATAGCATGAGTAGTGGAAAGTCTTCTACCACAACACTTGTAGTGCCATTTTTTAACCCTACATTACTTGTGCAGCTTCTCACCATGTTTCCCCTAATTTAATTTGCTTTTAATGATTCAAACGTGAAATAGCAATCACTCTTTAATCATCTAGTGAACTAACACCAGATTTTCCTAATTTTATTGATCATAAATATCCACATTATTTTTGGCACTTTAACTTTAACTATTCAATTTATATGGAAAGACTACTAGCTAGAAATAACAATTACAAACATCATGAAATTTGAAGGATCGAGATTAAGAACACATTATTCACAGTCACCACTGTACAAATTTGAAGGAATGATGATATGATTAGTAAATTAGGAGTGAGATTTGTTAGATTTAATTAGGATGTTCAAATTCAACCCGATATATTTCAACCGACTAATGTTATATCATTCTACTAAATTCTCTTCATACCCACAAAAAAGTGAGTAAAAAAATTAATATAATAATTTAATAAGATGATATATCATTTTTCATTTGAACCAACTCATACTTAATTTGTTTCTTATTGTGCATCTCAACCACACGACTTAATTAAAGTTAGGGATGGTGTCTATACGTATCCTTTACTTAGTTGTGATAAAATACTATACGTATATGTAGTTATATACGTTACGTAGCATAACCCACTTTGGCATTTGAAGGAAGCCACATTGGACTACGTGGGAAGTACTTAATTATTCATTCTTTGACTTTCTTTGATTGAAAGGAAAGATATTAGCACTTGCAGTGTTGAAGCAATAGCAATATTCTTTTTATTTATATAAATAAACGAAATGTTGACCAAGTTGAAGGTTGCTGATGTTTGTAACATTCTCTTATTATACCTCAAATGTTAAATATTCTACCTCAAATGTTAAATGTTCTACCTCAAATTAACTAGTTAACAAAATGTATCAATATTTAAACGTCAACTCAGGTCCTTTTAAAAAATCGAGTTGGGATAAATAGAATGAAAATAATAAGTGGTTGAGTTTAGAAGGCAAAATAATAATAATAATAATAATGATGGAGGGTTAGAATTAGAGTTAGATTTGTAGGTAATAATCTTTTCTGAGGTTTTGACGGTGGTGGCAGCCGCAAATCACGTTGTTTTAATTGATGAAAGTAACTGTACTAGTATATCATGGTGAATTTAAATGTAAAGGTGGGGAATGGTAGCATTTTTTTCGGTAGACTAGAAGATATGGTCCATTTTCAAATTTTATGTGTAGTCTACTATGTACGGAAGGATTTACTTACTTTAATAGAAATTATTTGACTATTACTTTTTTTAATATTTTTTTAGTTTTTATAAAGTATGGATATAACAAATCTAATCATTGAGTCACAAAAAAAATCATCTTAATAATCTTACATGCTAAAATTTAATATAATCATATATTACTAGAGTAATTCGTTGAAATTTGTTTTTTAAAGTGTAATATCTATACATTATTATTGTAAAAAAATTGTACACATTCAATATATCATTCACCATTCATTTGTATTACTTTTTAAATGATAATTAAACATAAATAATACTTGATGCAGTAACAATGTATAAAATGTGAATTTTTTCTCTATTTTTAATAGTTTTTATTTATAAACTACTATAAAAATATAACAAATCTGCACGGTATTTTACAACAAAGTGTGAAGCAGTGGTGAATCTGAAACTTATGCTCTAGTTGTAATAATACAAACGAAAGAATATACTAACTACAAGTGTACAACAAAGTATTTCCAAATTCCAATATATATAGTTAAAAAGCATGATTTCTTAGAATATGTTAATCATCATGTGAATTAACAAGAAAGGATATGAAGATGTACATCAAGTGAACCAGAAGAAATGAGGAAGAGGGTAATTGACATCATATACATATTGATATGAGTCCTCCATATAACACTCATTCAAGCCATCTTTTAGTGATAGCATCGGTAACTCATTACTCTTTTGTTGTGATAATGGCAAAGAATAATTAAACTGCCATGTATTTGGTTCAACAAAGTCCATTGAATAGTTCATCATATTAATATTTGGTCTATATGGCCTAGTATCATAGACTTGGTTTTGAACCCAAAACAAACATGCAGCATTGTTGTCTTCCATGACCATGATGCTATTGATACCAACACTACCATTTGGTAGCATAATATGGCGGGTTTTGAATCAGTTTCACCACCTTAAGAACAGTAAATGCTCTTGTGAATGTCATTCATAAACCTATACTTAAGATTGACTTGCCATTTCAAATTCACCTTTAGGTAAAAAAAAACTAAAATACTCACAAGTGAGATGTCTAAAGATGCAAAAACATTGCCATGTGCTTGGACTGTTTTTTAAATCTTCTACCAAGTATGAGCAAATTCCTGTCTCAAGTGAGGCGCCTGGGAATTTAAAAACTTTACTAGAATCAAACAGGATCACTAGCTCCCTAGTCTCATTGCTAACCCTGTTTGAATGAATTATAAAATAATCAACAAATGGATGCAGAATTTCATCAACATTATTATCAGTAAATCCAAAATGAGAAAGCAAAGATATGCCAATAGTACTTAATACATTTGACCAATTACAAAACTGATGCCACTAGATCATGCAGCCTTAGTACAGCAATGAGTACCAACTGTTAGAAGTTGTAACATGCATTTAAATGACAGAAAAAACATAACGTAGAGGAAACACAATGGGTTGTGATTTACACAAATGGATACTCAACACCAACTGAACCAATTCTTAAACTTAGGTTCTGAGAATGAAATGCAAAGAGCATACAAATTGGAAGTATTATAATTTCCAAGATCACCAAATTGTAACTACTATCAACAAAAGGAACAAAATTTGCTCCAAGCTATACTGAAGCAGAATAAAACTCTATTTGCTATGTATTTCCTCAGCCTGGATTTTCACAACTCAGATTTATTTCTTAGCCAATACCTCTCCTTTGCACTCACTGCCAGCAGTGACAACAAAACCTGCTCCAACCTGGCACAAGACAGGTGATGTCACATTCCAATTCAAAACCACAACCATGCAATGAAACCAGAAAAGCAGAAATGAATTACTTGACAATCCTTTAGTACAGCGCGTTCTTGGAGCTGTACATTGCTGCAGATGACAGAACCTTGGATTGAGCAGCTGTCTCCAATGGTAACATGATTCATGATTATTGAATTAACAACCTGCATATGTTAGGCAGATGAAAGAAAACATTACGTAAACATTACTGAATAATACAGCATACTAGTAACATGTGAAGCCATATTGTTGTCGGTAAATTACTGGGGATTAGAGATCATAGTGTTACAAATAAATCGAAATATAAAAATCTAACTTCATCTTAACTTGCAAGAATAATATATCATCCCACCTTAACATTGGCACCTATCCTACAATGACGCCCAATGACAGATCTTTTCACACTGCATTTGTCACCCATCTGTGAACCTTCCCCCAGCATACAATGTGGTCCAACCTAAAACAAGTCACCAATATAAGAACTTTAAAATGGGAAAAACAAGAGCAGTGCCTCTAAAACTGTACATCAGACAACAGAACTAATGTACAAGCAAAGCCTAGTTGGGAAAGGTTTGCAGTGTTTAACTAACTCACAGTTGTTTTTGCCCCAAGATCTGCAGAAGGATCGATAATGTTGTTATGAGCAGAGAAGGAATACCCTGATAAATGACTAGCCTCTCCTATCACCTGTCACATTACAGAATGAATAAAGCCCAAGTAAGAATAATTGTACCTAAAGAAAAATGTAAGACAATATCGAGAGCCAAATAGAGCTATAATAATACAACAAACTCACATCCCGATTTATGTCACTGTATGCCTGGATAGAATTTAAGCGAGTACAGTACTTGCTGCTTCCAGCAATATAAACACAGCATTTATGGGTTCTTCGAACAGAAGGACAACCATTAAGACCCAGTGCGTATCGTAGATGAAAAGTCGGTTCAGATGCATTAGCAAGTATTTGAGATATCATTTGTTGATTGCTTTGAGAAATAACCTTCTCATTTCCATTATCTTCTGCTTGTGGTATACCATTCAATAAGAATTCTGATTTCTAATGCCCATTTAGAAAATTTGAACCAGGTTAGAATCCTTAAAAGATAACATCCTCAAACCTATCTCTGAAGAAACCTTAAACAACTAACCAGTTGGCACCGGACAAGGTATGGCAATACGTCATGTTTTAAGCTCTGAAACATAGCCTTCTGATCAAGTACTTCTTGTAGAACTGATCTGGAAGAAAGAAACTTTTCAGGATACAAGCAATGAGTAATTGAAAATTTAAAATGTAGAAAAGAAAGTAAATGAACAGACCTTTTGAATGCATACAAGTGGGCATCCATTAGATCAGCTCTTATTTCTATCTACACGAAGGACAAACAACAAAATATTATAAAATAAAATGTAAAAAGGAATCAAAGAGAAATTAGAACATGCAAAAGTCTTCCAATTAATTTCTATTACTCAAATGACAAATTATATTTTCATAGAAAAATTATGTTACTTTAAGATAGAACAATTTTCTTGCTCTGAAAATAAACATAATAGTAACTTTTATCATTAGGCAGACAGAAAAGAACATCAATTTCAATGTTGGTTAACAGCAAAATCAGAGATGTAATTAGTGTAAATATCAGAAAAATGTGCTTAGAAGTAGTAATAATATTTTAGAATGAAAAAGTGATTTCCACATCACAGATGAGGGACAGGTTTTTAGGAACAGAGAAGCTCTAGGCATTAGGAACAGGGAAAAAATACCTGGCCAACTGCACGGAGTATGCTCTTCTGAATTCGGAGATCTTTTCCAACTTCAGTTCCTGAAAACAGCAGCAAGATCTACATGAGAACACATACAATAAAACGTCATATCTATATATAAGGGAGATCTTGACATCTAACCTGTTGCTATGTGAATTAAAAACTGTTTCGTGGGATCGAGCCCTATTAAGTCATAGCGACCAGATTTCTTGGTTTTGTCTTTCCCACCAGAGGACCCTGACTCTGAAGGTCCACTTACAGGAGCAGAACAAAGCATAGCAGTGACAACTGCATCATGTCGTCTATGAGTAGCTGCAACAGCACCAAGTGGCACATCAGACACAAGATCACCACTGACAACCTGCAAAAAATTAATAGGGCCATAAAGAAACAATATTATTCATATCCCATAGTGGAGAGAGAAGGAGATGAATGTTCACCAAAATGTCTTTCGCAGTTAGGTGGTGTGAAATGGCACGAATTGCACCAGCTGTTCCCACATCTTCGGGAACTGCAGCAACCTGGAACATTTTTAATTTCAAATCATTACACATTTGAAGGGGATGTTAATAATTTAAGGTAAAAACAGCATATAGTCACTACTGGGATATGATTAGCCAATACAACAATCATTCCTCAAAAGCAGTCAAAAATTACTTCTTGTTTCCGAAGTTCACTTAAATTACACTTCGTAAATTCAACCAGAAATCAAATTCTCCATATTTAGGCTGCTTTATATCCGGCTACATCCTTAAATAATCAAATGCTCCATATTACATGTTTCCAAGTGACCTTTATCATAAAACTGATAAATACCCCTATTCCAAGGTTTAGGTTAGAAGATCTAAGATGAAGAGTAATGTGTAAAAGGCCCAAGAGAGCCATAATGAAATGTGGAAAGAAAATATGTAGGAAGGGCTCCAACGTAACTGCTTGTACTCATAGCACAGGGGATCTGGGTGTGAGAGTTGCACTCTATAACGGGAGGGGAATGAAAAGATGAGAACAGTGACGGGGTAAGCAAAATTTGAGTGGTAAGGTGTGAGAGGAAAGAGGTCCCTCGAATAACCTATCACCTATGTATGTGTTTTCTTTCTTAGATTTTGTCGTTAAAAATGTGAAAACTAAATATAAGAAACATGTCCCAAGGCCTTCAATTCTTCAACTAATTGTTTTTTGTCTTCGATCGGGTATCCCCATTGTCACAGACGTGAAACTAACCCTTGGACTGAGAGGGTTACGTAACCACTCCCAATGTGGCAACTCTTAAAAAACCCTAATCTAAATTTGGTTCCATGACAATATAAACCATTTGAAAACAATACTTGAAAGTAGGCATGTAAGTGTTTGCTATTGCTATCATCCTAAAACTCGATTACACAGATCAAACAATGTCATAATGCTCTGAAATGAGATTACCTCGACTTGGAGGCGGTCGGCATAAGCCCCAGATATCCAACTCCTAACTTGAAGAGCTGCATCTCTACCTTCAACAACCTACTCAAATAAAAAATCATTAAAAAATAATCAAAATTATAATAAATAAATAAATAAAATAAAGAATAAAATGGTGTGGTACCACAATGAGATCTTTGAGATTACTAAGCTCCAAGAGGTCGAGAGTGTAAGAGAGAAGAGGACGATTCGCGACGGGGAGTAAAGCGTTTGGAAGGTCCTGAAATGGAAGGAAATAGGAACGACAGAAAATGGATTAGTATTGGGATAAACCAAACAGGAGAATTAGAAAGAAAATGGAATAGAATAGGGATATAGGAAAGAGGAGAAATAGAAAGAATACCTTGGAAACGAGAGGGAGAAGTTTTATGGAAACGCCACCGGCGAGAACAACTACTTGGAAGTCCATAATCACAATTCACAATGAAGAAAAGGTTTTATGAATTGAGATGAGAGCTTTTACTTCTCTCTTTCTCTCAAACTGTGAATGTGTGCGTTTTGGTTACTCTGCCTTTTTATATGGTTCTGGGTTTGGGTTTAGGGAAATATACAAATACCAAGTTGTGTAATGGAATATTATGTGTTTGTTGTGTAGGGCATCTTCTTCATTAAGATTATCTTGTAAAAATATCAATATATATAAACAAATTATTAATAAAAAAATATCATGATTTATATCACTTTAGAGTGATATATCATTTCCTTTTTTCTATGTATGACTTATGTGTTTTATTAGTACATTTGGGTCCAACATTTAAAGAAATGGTCAGTTTTCTTTTATGATTTAGGGAGATTTATTCAATTATATAAATTATTTTATATAAATAAATACTCATGTAAAAAATATAAATATAATTACAGTGATGTCCAGTTTTTATTTATAAACTATTATCAAAATATAACAAATCTAACTACCCGGTATTGTACAACAAAGTGTGAAGCAGTGGTGAATCTGAAACTTGTGCTCTAGTTGTAATAATACAAACAAAGGAATATACTAACTACAAATGTACAACAAAGTATTTCCAAATTCCAATATATATAGTTAAAAAGCATGATTTCTTAGAATATGTTAATCATCATGTGAATTAACAAGAAAGGATATGAAGATGTACATCAAGTGAACCAGAAGAAATGAGGAAGAGGGTAATTGGCATCATATTCATATTGATATAGATCCTCCATATAACACTCATTCAAGCCATCTTTTGGTGATAGCATTGGTAACTCATTACTCCTTAGTTGTGACAATGGCCAAGAATAATCAAACTGACATGTATTTGGTTCAACAAGGTCCATTGAATAGTTCATCATATTAATATCTGGCCTATATGGCCTAGTATCATAGACTTGGTTTTGAACCCAAAACAAAGACTTATCTTCACTACATGCAGCATTGTTATCTTCCATGACCATGATGCTATTGATACCAACACTACCATTTGGAATCACTTCACTAGAAACACCTTGGACAGTGAGACTTGTGGACATAGTGGATTGGTTTTGAAGTTTGATTTGATTTGACATGGCTTTATTATGATCAAGTAGTTTTTTGATTTTAAGAGATATAGGAGAATTGATAGCAATGGCATGATGATGAGTAGACAAGTTAGTGCGAGTGTTTGAACCTCTAAGGAGGCATGCAGCTTCATCATAAGCTCTAGCAGCTTCTTCAGCAGTTCTATAAGTTCCAAGCCATATTCTAATCTTCTTTGATGTGTCTTTAATTTCTGCTGCCCATTTCCCTGAAGCCCTTTGTCTCACTCCAACAAACTTGTTGGACTTGTTCTTCATCTTCACTTTCTCTTTTTCCTTTTGGTTATTGTCATGTTGCATACCCATTAGTACAAATGCAATTAAGTTTAAGCCAAAACACACACACATGTATATATATATATAGCTAAGTAAATATCACTAGTTACATTACAAGTAGTGGAAAGCTCGTTTTAAATTTCTTGTGTACTTAATTAACATCAAACATATTGTTATAAAACAACAAGGTACACGTTAGTTGGTAGATAATGTTAGTTAATTATATTAACTAGAATTTGAATCTCATAACTATAGCTTTGCTTGGTCATTTGGTCAACGAAATAGAAACAAAGGCTGATTCGTGATGAGCACTAACTAACATGGAATGTTGTCATTCATTTAAGAGATATAATATGGTTTCGGACTTGGTCCTATTCCTATAGCTTTGGCATAACAGACCTGGTGTGGTCAATCCCTGCTGCTACATTTTCATAAATACTGCCTCACCGACATAAACTTAACATTAACTATAAGTACAAAAATCGTGCTTTCTCCATCTCTCTTCAATTCAAGTGTCTACTTCACTATGGAGTGGGTATTTAATCTTCTAATATGAAAGAAAACATAAAAAATGAGGGGGAACCTGTATGGATATTTATATTTGTTTTTGTAATATCAAGGTATTTCTCATCTTTGTTGGGTAAGTATTTAATTTCCTTTGGTCATCCTGAAAATCTAGCAATATCTTACACTACTAGATCAATGTTTTGTTGTTAAACCTATGTAAGTATAAAATATAAAATGACATAAATATCTCCAATTATATAAATATATTACTTTCATGATATGAGAAAAAATATATGCGGCGTATGAGTTTTATACATTGTCACTTCATCATCAACCATTCATATTTAATCAACGTTGACTATTTAAAAAAAGTAATTCAAATGAATGGTAGATAATATATTGAGTATATAAATCTTTACATTGACGATGCATGGATAGTATACTCTAACACTCAAGGTTCCTAATTTATTATCCTCAAAATTGTAACTAGATGAGGTTTGCTTGATGACAAGAGAAAGTTCTTAATTTATTATGGTCAATAAATCTATGAGGTTTTTATGTAACATGTTCCATTAATGACAAGGGCAACGGTCATTTAAGTAGGTATAAGTAGATAAAGAGTTAATATATCAAATATTTGAAGGGGGATAGGTCATACTTGAGGAAGAGACGTTAGATACTCTAAGTATAAAGAAAAAGTCTTGATAAGTGTATGACTTGAAAAATATATAATTTAATAGACTCAGACCTACTGTCTTAAAGAGATATATTTTCAAACCCATTGATAAAAATCTCCTATCACAAAGCATACCTTTCAAAAAATGGAAGGAAAGAGAAGGAACCACTTGGAATAGGGTAAGAGATCTAAATTTGGAGTTGTCAAATTTAGCTATTCTACAATGGAATTCTGATTCTAATTTCAAGTTGACTATCAAATATCATAATTAAATTGTGAAGGCCAATTTACAACTCCAACCCCATACATGATGATCAATTTCGTTCACCAAAGGTTAATTAAATTCAATAAAATAAAATAAAAATTAGGTAAGAAGTCAAGCTGATTTATCGTTTCAAATATATATGTATGAAAATAAATGGCAGAGAGATTTGTGCATAAGCATTGCCAAATTATTGTTATAAACAATATTTCGCCAAAGTAATGTTTGGATAAACAATATTCCAAAATTTGAAGACTCAATAACATAAGTATTTCATAATACAATAAATACCACCGTTTTGAAAACCAGTACCACAGACAAAATGAAACGACACAAATATAGGCCAAAACTGCAAGAATTGCCTCAGACAACCCTATTTTCTCACGCAATATGGTAAACAAAATTTTAAAAATAAATAAATAAACAGGATGAGAAGCACCCATGCCACAATTGCTGAACCTTTTCTTTTGGACTCAATCTCACTATTAACACTCATCAAAATATACAAATTCTACAGGAAGTTCCCTTTCCAATCACAATTGACCCTGCAGAATTCTCAAAACTGAATCCAAGCTACTATAAAACACCATGCATGAATGAATGATGAAACCACCTTATGGCTAAGAATGGGTAACAAATATAGAATGCTAGACTGGAAAAACATGTTCTCGAAGAAGAGCGAGTCACCTATTGCCACCCCAATCCTATGAAGAAAGGATGGATTGTAATGCAAGCTGCTGCTGTGGCTGCAAAGATGAGAAAGTAGAAGCCAGGGTAGCAGGTGGTAAAGTTTGCTGGAGCTGTCTGAGCAAATTAATCATACGGCCAACTGTTTGTTCTGTTGCAAGCTCTTTACCGGCACATAAAACCTATTTCAAAATGGATTGGATTAAATGGAGAAACAATTTCAAGTAAATCCAATATGTATATTATAAAAAACATCCTGCATTGTTGATCATGTGTTTATTGAAAGATGTATGCAAAACTATGCAAGTCCTTATTGAAAGACTAGGGTAGAAATGTATACAAAACATCAATTAAAATTATGCAAGTCTATAAAAAAGATAATTGGTTTTTCTTCTCCATGCAAATAATTGTAAAGTTGCAATTGATTATAAAAAAGTTATTTTGGCCCCAAGTTTATCATTGCCATGGGCTTAGTTTAACACTTCTATGATCTTTAAATACCCAAATTTTTAATGGAACATTTCGAAGCCTGGATGGAACAAGATAGTTTATGGCCAATGCCATGTTTTAGCAAATGCTTTACTTCAGAGAATTCCTTCCATTGTCATACAGAGGTTAGGTTATATTTTCTTAAGGTTCTTACCTTTTCATACATTCCTTTTTATTATGAACTTAGATAAATAAAAATTCAAAAAAATGCCCCTGTTGAAGACTCAACCATCTAATCCCTCCAGAAAAAGGTTAATTTTTTTAAAAACAGACACAGATTACCACGATGTGCCAAATTCACAATAAAAAACTAACCTCAGCAAACACTGAAACTATTTTCGGAAGGTATTGACTGTTTGGGCCCAATAGGTCAATGTCAGACCTGTACATAAACATGGAAGGCAATTAGGAAAAAATAGAGAAAGGTATGCAGGAGCACATCAAAAAACTGAAAAAAGCTTAACCTAACCTCTCAACCATTGAACAAAGTTGATCATGAACAGCTTTGGCCTCTACTAAATCACCTTTTATTGGCAAACAGTTCAACCATGCCGGAATCACCTGCAAACACAAAAAGAAAATTAAACAAAACAGACGCCGTACTGACCACAAAAACAGAAATTTGATCTCCATAATGGTGCCTATTAGGGTGTGTAGCATTATATTAGCTTGTAAGATAGGTGACATGCCAACACAGCTAGCTACTACCAGCTCATGACAATTTTATGTTCTACAGAATCCTAGATGTTCTAGACACTACATGTACAAGAATCATATCAGATCCAGTTAGAAATGAACAGTTTGCAGTTTCTGAATTCCAAATCTCTACTTTTTATTCAATTTTCCTTCACTTTCTCACCCTTCTCTTAACTTACTTATATCATGAACTCAAAGTGCCAAACATGCTTGAGAAGTAAAAACCAAAAAAAACAGTCATAAACGAGGGAAATAATAAAAGACCTGAGCAGAATCAATACTGTCACGATGAAATTGGCAAATTTTCCCCAGAGCAGAAACAGCATTGTCATATGCCATTATATAATCCCCGTGAAGAGCATTAGGATGCTTGATAACAGCATTTAGTCTCGAAAGAGCCTCTGGAATGAGCCATTAACAAACTGTTACACAATATAATACAAATTTTAATTTTTATTAACATATATTAACCATCGAGCAGCACCTCCAACTAGAGGTTTGAACACAGATCCACCGAACTCTGCACAAACACCAAGGCCATACAAAGCAGACTACAGAAAGGAAAAAATACCAACATTAACAAGCAAAGAGCTTAAGCAATAAATGGTATTTAAAATGTTGGCCAACAAAACATTTCTAATGCTAACCTGTCTAACGTCTGGGATCTCATCATTGCAAGCCTCCAACAGGAATGGGAGATATGTATCATAATACCTGTTCAATCAGTAAGCACAACAATGAAGTTGATAACACATCTTGACAATTACCACAGACCACTAAAGTAGGAATCCTTGCCAAAAAAAGTACTTACTTGAGAGCTGCTTCACGACAATGCTCTGCAACATCATCAAAAATGCAAATTGCAACCCTTCTCTCTTCAGGTGTCTTGTCCTTTCCCTATATCCAAAACATTAAATTAGAAATCAAAACAACAAAATATGCATTTTAGTATTAAGAAAATTTACAAATGAAAATAATCACTCAGGCACAAAGCCTATTGAAACTCTGCTTGACATAAGAGATTAGACCAGTCAAATTGCAGAATGGAAATGACAATCACTGCCACTGCTTTTATAGTTGAACGAAAGAAAAGCAAACCTAGCAGTCTAAGGTGCACCGGATAATAAAGAAGAAAGCGTGAAAATAAAGATGAATACATGAGCTCCGAGATTATAGATGTGAAGACTAAAATTAGAAGTCAAATACAATCAATGCAACAAAAAGCTTTACTTATGTTGCCCAAGGTATATCTTCAAATCTTTATCTATTGTGCACATAACCACTACTCTATTCACAATCTCATAGTGAAATTGAAGATTCATCATTGAACTACAACTTTCTGCAACCTCACTTGAACAAGGCAATCTTCCTGACTTCAAAGAGGCCCTAGTTCAAACATTAACAATATAATGCAGATTCTACATTTTATATCTTCAAAAAATTTACTTAAAAATCATTTTCACAATTTTACTCGCTGAAATGAAGAAAAAATAAAAATGTAGAAATAATTACAGCTACCTCCAAGTTTTAATGAAATGCCCCACTACATAAAGTAGAAAAGGTAAGATTGAGCAGAATTAAATAGCAATTGAAAAAATAATTAAATAATAGTTGGTAGCTTATTGTATGAACATACCCACATAGGTGTCAAATATGATGATAGCTCATCAAAGAAAGGCAAGAAGGAGATTTTGAAGGTTTCGATCAAAGTTCCCAATATCTCACCAACCTGGAACAAATGTATAATTATGTTAAAACAATGAGCTGGACAGTGGTCTGCATGAATATAAATTTTAAATATAGTAACCCAGTATTGGATTAAATTATTAGATAAGATGAAGCAACTAACTTGTTCAAAAACTTCTTCCTCTTGTTCATTTTCCTCTTTAATCAGCTCGCCCTCTTCAGCATCAAAGTCTTCAGCATTGGCCCTCTCCTCTCTCTCTCTTTTTCGACTTGAACTAGCTGTGATAACCTGCTTTAACTCATCGACAATGGATCTGACCTGATTTTCATCCAAAAGCATACCTGAGATCTGAAAGAGGAAGCAGAAAGATCACAACACATAATAACAGTAGGGGTACTTGAATATGAATATCAACAAAGTGATACGAAAAAGGATATGCAAAACCAGGTAAACAATAAGCAGACACCTTAACACTGAACACACATCAACTCTTGCACTGCACATCACATACTTTATATAACAATACTAAAAATTAACAAAATGTACCACATAACATGCATTATTGAGACAGGAAATTGTTTACAATACAAATTAACAATGTTCGAAACTAAATCAACTAAATAACAATTTTAAATCCTCTAACCAACCATAAAACAGGAACTAACCAAACTGTTCTGTTTCAATATACCAATTGAAAATGAAACTTCACATGGATGGCATAATTATATCATTAACTAATAACTAACAGCAGTGAGGCTCTGCATTGAATTTCATTTCCAAACGTGAATGATAATTGATAAGTATAAAACATTGATTGTAAGTTTATATCATCATTTAATGTCCTGATCATGTATAATGGAAATTTATTTGTAAACAGAAAAGGCAAAAAATACAACAAAAAACATAATATTGTTATTCACCATACACACCTGTAAGCTTTCATTTATTGAATCCAACATACTTGCACAAATTTCTGTGTCTGGTTCCTGCAAGCAAAAATAAGTGGGAGAACTTTAATGCAGGAAATGCCAATGTGGGACACTGCCAAATCAGGCAAAGTCCACACAAATATCAACTATGATAAGATTGATCCTCAAACCATTCCTATACTGGGCCTCCTAAACTGACATAGAAGTACATGCAGCACTAAATTCAGAAAGGACTGCCTTGGCTGATATGAATATTTAGAGTTTACAAAAGTTTCAAGACAATTTCAGATCAAAGGCTGAAGTTGCTCACAGTGTACAAAGTAGAAACCAAAACATAGAAATTCCATAACACAATTAAGAATGGATAAACTTGAATAACAATTACTTTATGCAACGCTTCCACCAGAGCTGGGACAATACTGTCAGTCAAAAACTTCAAATAACTTGCATCCCGACCTTGAGATTGCCCTTTCTCTATAGCTAATTTTGCAGATCGTAACAGCTCCGGCATTGCTAAATAGACATTGGAAAAGATAAACATTAAAATAGTTAGGTTAATGAATATAGAACATTTACTGTGTAAGGTAGAATCGCTGATCAAAAGAAGATATGCACAGGAACAAATTATTCTTATACCTGAAACAGCTGCTCTTCTAACCTCTTCATGGAAATAAAATTTTAGGAGCGGAACTAGAGTTGCTGCAACCTGCAGCACATACAAATTATTACAACAAAAAACAAGCCTTAGTCCCACTAATGCTCTATTATAAATCATGTCCATTGTCAAAACATTGATCTCTAAATCTTTCCTAATTGTTTTGACTATGGTTTTTCTTGGTCTCCCTTTGCCTCTAGAAACTAGACTAACCTCCATTTGATCTACTCTCATTATAGGAGCTTCTACCAATCTCCTCCACACTTGCCAAAACCACCTAAAGTGTGATTCTACCATCTTTTTCTACAGTAGGAGTTACCCCAACTTTCTCCCTAATGCATTCATTCCCAATTCTATCTTGTCTAGTGCGTATACTCATCCAGCACAACATTCTCAAAAGAAATATAAATTAGCAGTTTAACACTTAAAAGCCTTAATTTAATATGCATATTGAGTGTTTTATAGTGGTCTAAGTCTAACCTGATCAATCCATGGAAAGAATCCTTCCTTCAGCTCATCAGCATAGCAACAAAGCATATTACAAGCGGTAGCTTTTTCCTCTAGAACGCTAGTCTTGATTCCAATTCTTTTGTCCCCGAGAGTGATAGTCTCCATACTATGATATGGACAAATAAAACATAAGTCGGATTTGTCTTGTCTAACAGAAAATGTCACAATGTATATTTCTTATTCCTAGTCAAATGAAATTGCTATTACTTATTAGCAGTAGAAGTGAATGCAAATATATTTTTTAAATATTTACGAAGAGGACTAAAATCAATACCCTTCTTCATCAGAATCATCGATATCATTGTCTGAATCTGCTGATGTAATGGTTACATCAGGCTTAAGAGAAGCAGACCAAAGCAATGGTGGCATGACAAATGTCATATATGGAAGAAAATCTTGTCCCAGACACTTGCAAAGTCTAGTCCATGCCTGCAAAAGTTTAATGTTAACCTGACTGGACAGAGTCAAAATGGCACTTGTGTGTATGCTATAAATAAATTAAAAGGCATACCTGCAGCATGTAACTTGTTGTTGGATCATCTGTCTCCATTTCAGATACTTGCAAGGACATAAGAACTTCCATGACCTAGTAAAGAAGCAACAAATGTAGGACAATGAAAATATAAGAGAAGTAGCTGACAGTAAAGAGAGAGTTACAAAAAAGACAAGATGCATGATTTCCTGCATGGAGCAGTTAACTTATTATTTTTTCCATTTTGAACCAACTAATTTTTCAAAAGATGGTAACGTAGTTTTAAAACGATTACATGAAACAAGCCATCCATTATTGACCCATAAGGGTGCCAGCATAACGATTTCAAGTAATTCAACAACAAAATAATCAAAAAGGAGAGGAACAATGACCACGTACCTGTTTAGCATCATCCCTAAATTTCTCCTTACCAACAGCCATTCCAACCAAACTTATACACTCCATGGACTTAGCACGAAGCATACGGTTAGACTTGTCAGTTGCATTAATCAATATAGCCTTCAGGTATGGCATGACAGCATCATAGTATTTTTTGAAGTGTTCCTGAGAAAGACCATGTTTTAAATGAGTAATCTACAACAACAAAATTATAAATGTTGAAGAATGCAGATTATATTAAATACCTGAGATGAATCAGCAACTGATGCTAAAGCAGTTAAAGCACCCTCTTGCACCATTTGCTTACCATTCTGAAACACAGAATATTAAATATTAAATGAATGAACAAGATAGTCATAGGATGACTCAGCAGAATGGCCATTATAATTAGCCCTTGGGAATAATGATAATAATAGTTATAAATAATAGTTATACCTGAAGAACTACAAGCAGTTTGCTAACAATTCCATCCAAGTACGGCGTTAAAATATCAGGTGTGCAGTTCTCACTGAAGTTGAGCACTGCTGAAGCAGCGTGTGCCTGTTTAATCAATATTACAAGAATATTCATTGTAGGAATAAACACTTATTTAATTTAAATAAGATGATTACAGAAATGGCAGCACTCTTCTACATCAGATTGACTATAAAGAATAAAAAAAGTAGAAAAAACTAGAACTCAATGCATATGATCAACACGAGATATGAGGAAATAGTAGGAATCTGTGGATGCAATGTTTTACGTTCATTTGATCTTTGCTCTCTACTTTTTTTTTGGGATAACTGGAAATTTTATTGAAGCCAAAGTATAAGTAAAAACACTAAAACTTCAGCGAGGAATAAAGCAATTACATATTAAACTTAATAGCTCCTTAACCAACTACAACATATACAGACTAGTTGCCTAACACCATATTATCCTTTAGTTCCATAATTCAAAAATGCAAATTATCCAACTATCTAACCCAATAGTTCATATTTCTGCATACCAGTTATCGCTTGCACTTGTTAAAACGAGATAGTCTTACTCATGATAATAGATAAGAGTTGATTAAATCTCCTTCACAAAATCACAATATCTCAAGAATTAAAGCTAACCTGTACACGAGGGTTCTGAAAATCATCCATAGCAGCCGCTAATGCAGGCAACACACTCTGATGATATTGAATTTGCAAATCTGGACCTAAGTCGGTAGATAACTGCCCGATTGCATTAATGGCAGCCCATCTTACACGAGGATGTTGGTCCGGAAAGCTGTTCAACATCATAGCCACTACTTGCTCCAAATTTTTTATCATGACCTACAGCAACAACAAGAATCACATTTGCATACAATACAGGTAGAGAACAAGATATGAAACAATCATTTACAAACAAGTGGAACAACTAATAATTTACAATGGAAATGACAGTAGCATAGTGTATCCATCTTTTTACTCTTTAATTACAATTTCATTGGCTATTGTTTATAAAATCCAACATTCAGGGAGTATCGACAATTCAGGTAGCTATCTGTTAGGACTTACGACTTAAGCACATGACGAGAGTTAACCCAAAAGACTAGTCTATTAGGTGGGAGACCCTCATGATTTAAGTACCACATTGAGTTTGATATGCTACCCAATGTGGAACTCCTAACACTATCCATCATAGTATCATAAAAAACTCCTTAGCAACAACTGTATGCATAATGTTGTCTTCATTTTATATATTTTAAAAATATATACATCCCAGTCGAAAGTTGGTATTTACACTACCTTGGAGCACCCCTCAGCTATCTGGGCAAGTGCAATCAACGCAGCATGGCGTTTTTGCCACTCAGGAGCAGCCAAATAAGCAGGCAGCTGTTCGGATGCAACCGGAACAACGGTATTTCCACCCAAAGATATAGCCAGCCTATCCAAACACTCTTGCCCCACACTATAATTGCTAGTTTCCCCTGCATCCTCGTCCTCAGTCTCAGCGCTGTGCCAAGCTGGATCATCCTCAATGTCCAAAAGCATCTTCATCAATATAGCAAACAATCTACTTATAAACTGTGGCAGTTTCCTCATCATACCAGGGGCGCGCTCCCTCGCCTCAGCCAGTGTAATAACAAATTCAATCGCCAAATGTCGTGTCCCTTCCTCCAATGACTCCGCCTCCGCAATCTGCAGCATAGCCCCAACCACCTCCACGAGTTGCCGCCTCAGAAACCTCGGCTCAGTGCCTGCAAGCTCGATCAACAGCTCCAGTGCCTCCTGGGCGGTGGCCTCCTGCCCCGAATTCAGCGCCTCGGTCAAAGTCCTCATCATAACAGGCAACAAATCTTGAAACCTATCCCTGTCAACCGAAGTAGACAAACACTGAATAAAATTGATAACCGCATTCAGCGCCGCGATCCGAACATCAGAATCAACCGCCGGTGATGTCAAACACTGAAGAAAAATCTCGTGGAGGTGATTGATGTGCGGAACAAGAGAATCTCCAATATACTGCGACAATTGCGCGAAAATCAAGAATGCAGATTCTTGAAGCTTCGGTGAATCAGAAGCAGAAACGCATTGAAACATAAACGGAAGCAGTTCCGGCCAACCGTTATCTGGAATGATTCCAGACGCAAGTTCCGAAACGGTATCGCAGATTTTCTTGGAGATCGATTTGGTTTGTTCGGATTGGAGAGAAGACAATAGGAGCGATTTGAGGGTGGATTGAATGTTAGGGTTGAGGCGAGGCCAGAGGTAGTTAGAATCATCAGTATCATTGTGGCGGCGAGTGAACTGTTTGCGGAGGAGGATGGCGGACATGGCGCGTGCCTCGTGGTGAGGGGAAGATTGAAGGAGATACGCAAGCTTGATGGAAAGGGTATTAGGGTCATTTTGCTTGCAGAGGTTGAAGATGGTTTCGGCGTGAGAGCGTTGGTCGTTGGAAGAGGACATGAGATGAGAGATTAGGGTTTCGAATGGAGTTGGATCGGGACCGAGTATAGCAGCGAGTTGGGATTGTTGCAACTGAGTTGACTCGGGATCCATGATGATGATGAAGAAGAAAAAGGTTTATGAATTGAGATGAGAGCTTTTAGTTTTCTCTCTCTCTCTCTCTCTCTTTCTCTCTTTCTCAAACTGTGAATGTGTGTGTATTGGTTACTATGCCTTTTTATATGGTTGTAATAGTGCCTCACACACACTATTTTGTGTTAGGGTAAATCCACAAGTTGTGTGATGGAATATTATGTGTTTGTTGTGTAAGGCATCTTTCATCATTAAAATTCTCTACTATTTTTTTCTTTGAGTCTCCTATAAATCTTCTTATCTATCATAAGTAATATATACTTTTAAACTAATAATTAATAAATAAAATATTATTTTATGATATATGCCAATTTATTATAAATAGGATAATATATCATCTCACTTTTTTATGTGGTCTTTTTAGTATAGTTTGGTATATTTAAAGATTTTGTCACTTTTTTCTATATTCGGGGAGGTTTATTCAATTATATATGAAATTATATAAATTATATATTTTTTTTAAATACATAAATTACTAATGATTTATATAAATGCATTATATCTAGTATTCACTTAAAAAGGTAAATATAATTAAATTGTTGTCCAATTAGGAGTCGAATTTAATATTTTAAATATAAGGGTTGGTGGATATGACTAAATTAAATCAGAAAGGTTGTAAATGTAGCTTCCTCAAATATTAATTGTGTTATTAGAATTAAAAGTATTCAACTATATCACATGTTTGTTTTCCACAAACATTAGAGAGAGTTGGACAGTTGGTGGAAAAGGGGATAAGGTAGATTTTTTAAATTATAAATTAAGATTATATAATATTTTTATAAATAAGGAATGTTGATTGCTTATTATAAAATATATCTTATCATTTTATTTATTTATTTTCAAAAAAATCATATCTCTTGACTTCAAATTGAAAAATATATTTTCCTAAAAAAAATCATATCTCATAAGTATTAAGTCTTAATCAGAAGTGAAGTTGAATTTTACATAAATAAAAAATATATTTTTATATAGTTCGTTTAAAAAAAGTAGATTACCTAATAACAATATTTATTAAGAGAGAAATTCACATACTCTAAAATAGAATTATTACTTTTTTATAATATGAGATGTACACTTCATTATACAAAAAAATGAATTATCATTTCAGTTGTTATTGAAAATATTTTGGCATATCAATTTAATATGTGAAATATAGAAATGCTCATGAAATTTTGTTATTAAAATTAATGACTTATATTTAAATTGGAAACAAATTAAAAACTAAATTTCCAAACTAATTAAATTGACATTTTAAAAATCAATAATAAAAAAATTACCTATAAGTTACAAAAATTCATGGAAAGCTTTTATGGGAGAAAAACAATTCATCCAACGTTTTCAAAAAATGATTTTGCTAAACCATATTTTTGGAAAAAAGTGTAGAGTTTGTCTTTGGGAACAGTGTCTTCAAAAATGACAAAACTATAATATAAAAATCAATAGTTTTTATTTTATAAACTTGACTTTGCATTTTTAATTCCTTAAGTCTTCATTTGTCAGCCTAGAGTTAGAGGTGAGAGAAAAGAGTGAGTGAGAGAATGAAGAGAAATATATGTTTTCTCTTGGTTGTGAAGACAAAAGAAGAAGATAAAAATGTGTGAGACTTACATCAATTTCTTTCCCTTATAAGTTGGTGAGAAAGTAGAAGGGGCGATGACTTGATATCAAATATTAAAAATACTCTTCAATTATTTTTTTAGATATAAAATATGAATTAAAAAATCAATTGAAACTATAACTTTTATTTTTAGTTAATAATAAAACAATAATTTTTCCTTTATTTTATTTATTTAGGAGTATTCTTGTCATTTGAATTATAACATTATATTTCTCTTCATTTTCTTTTATTCTTCTCTTATACCAAACATTATAAAAGTTCACTATATTTCTCATTTTTCTCTTTCTCTCTGCTCTCTTTCTTTTCTCCTTCTCTCTTCTTATTTGTTTGGATAACCAAATAAAGCCTAATTGTTATCCTTAGAAGTTAGAACAATGTTTAGAAAAATCATGGAAAGCAAGCATAAGAAAAGGGCATCAGGCTTTGAAAAAACAGACGCATGAAAAATCGTGGTTCGATGGAATAAATGGTGAATATTTGATCAAATATTTCATTTCTCGATGTATATATCTGGAGCATTAATTATTAATTAATATAATTAGGAGGGATTGGCTATTCATTTGGCAAAGATAATATAATTAAAGGAAGGATCTTCTTAACGTGTACATTTAAGGCACTTGGCTATTCTACCAACTCATTATATCTATTTCACGAAAGAAAATTGATTATTTATTATTTTAAATATAACATTGTAATCTAATTTTAAATATAAATCACACAAATATCATTAATTATTATTTTTCTTTTGATATTATATAGTACTTTCCTCAAGAGGAATATCACCCATATTTCACATATCACTACATGGTTTGGCAAATTTTTATAGTTGATACTATTGTACTTGTAGTCATGTTTATGGTAATAAATTATTATCCAACTACCCCATACAAATATCTATTTAGATCATATTCATAGGTATCTATATATAATCATATCATTTTCAAAAAGAAATATTATAACTTTACAATTTTACATTCATTTAATATTGTTCATTGTTTAATAATAACAATCTCATATTTTATAATTAAATCTGAAGTAACTATGGTTATGTGTACGTTAATGATGAGCATGCAATCGACAATAATAATTATATGCTCATCATCAATGTGCATTGGACATAAGATACCTTATCTTCAATTCTATAACATAACATTGATATTACATAAGTTGTTAGATTTTGATTATGAATATTGAAAGAATGAACATTATTACATAATTAATGAGATGAAAGGTGTACATAAAGAGTGAAACAAGTTATGCACAAATGAAAAATATGATGAACCATAATCGTGTCGTATAATTATGACTGTCTCATATGAATTACATATTTAATGTCATGTTGAAGAACATCTACCTCATATAAAATATTGTTAGGATTTTGAACAGAAAATTAACCAAATGACAATTTATACACATTTATATAAGTTGAGGATGAAAATGAGGAGACTAAAATCATCCCTTTGAGAAAGCTCAGGAGCCAAAATGCATTTTATGATTTCTTTTACACATTCATTTGAATATTATTATAAGATATCATTTTAAACATTATTGTTATCATATTTATAAGCCACTTTACATTTTTATGCAATATTTAATGTTTTTTCTATTGTTTATTGTTCATACAATAATTGGAAATAATAAAAATGTAAACTTTCTCATGATACTATAGCAATAGAATTGTAATGTTATATAGTTATTTTAAAAATAAAAATATTTGTATTGATATATGTAATTTTAAAAATATAAATATTTGTATTAGGTAATCCATTAATTACCAAAATACCAACTCCTTAATTTCATTTTAGACAAATTGATGAAACCTATTTGAATATTAACAATGTGTTGCACTTTGGTGGAGAATATATTATTATTATTATTATTATGTTCAATAGCTTAAGCAGACGCTGCTTTTCCACAGCCATAACTTTCCATTGGTTTTGGTTTCTGTTATCAGCTTGTTAGGGCCCGTTTTTTTAATCTCTTCCCACGAAAAAAAGTTATTATTTTGATGAGAAAATCACTTCTCATACTTGCATATTTGTTTGTTAGGTTTTTTTTAACAGAAAAGCGGCAGTTGCAAAAAAAAGATGAAAATCGCTTAACAAACACGCCATTGACTTATGTTACATGTTAGTTTTTGTAGTCATCAACCATCAAATTGTATTACAAGTGTTTTCTAATAGGGCTAGCTTAGTGTGTGTGGTACAGATTCTAAAATTACATTATAATCTGTTAAATAGCTGAACTTTTTTGTACAATGATTGTCATATATTCTTCAATAACGGGCACAACTTTTTATGCAGATAAAAGCCTCTCTTTTTTCTTTCTAAAAAGAAGCTTTACCAAACAGACACTTAGTATCTGATTAGCAATTTCATGATAAATTCCATGACAGGTGGGTTTTGAGATGATTGATGCATTTGCTGAATCCATTGCAAAGCAATTTTCGAAAAAGGTTGCTTTTGTTCATTCCACTGCATTTAATATTATGTTTCTCTATTTCAGTATTTGTTGTGAATCATGAGTTTTAGGCAAGGTAAACTGTTACAGTAGAGTAAGTCATAGTGACAGTTATGATTAAGCAGACATAGTTTTGATACTATCAATTCAAACCAGACATGGTTGATGGAAAACAGAATGTGCTAGGAAAAAGTATTTTGTTTCCAAATCTAACATGGATTAGTAATTCTTTTGTCAACATAAGAAAATACAAGATAGTTTAGCTAATATACTAATATAGATTATGTAGCAGGTTTCTATTTTGAGGTAGCATACTACTGGTTTCATTTTCTTGACTGTTGCTGTTCTAGTTTAGCTTAGCTTACAAGTGAATTCTTGTGCTGATTATCAATATTTGTGATAATATGTCTCTTCATTTGACTGCAAACAGGACCACTGGTTGCTTATTACAAGCTACCTCTTAATCATGTGCTTGTGGTAACTTTTTCCATATGCTATAGCTTCCTGTATGCAAAAATATTTTAGTAGGTTATCCGAATCACACTGGGGTAGTCTACAGATAAGAGAAATTTAGGGTCTCATGATGAGTCAATCCTTAAAGTTATTTAAAACATGCATTTGGATGTTGGGATAATAATTGACTCCTCAAAAAAGTTTCTGGTTCTAGTCCTATTATTTAGAGATGATAGTGGGTGGTACATAGTTGGTTTGGACATGAGTGGATGTCGTTAGAAGCCCCATAACGAAAGTAGATCAAAAGGAGGTTAGTCCAATTCCTAGAGGAAAGAGAAGGCCAAGAAAAACAATTGGCAAAATGATTAAGAAAGATACTATTTGTTTAATAAATATGATACATGTCTAATGTTGCAGTAATTTCATTTTATTTATTAATATATTCAATTGTTTTTCTATTCCATTTTTTCTTGTTTTCCCTGTTGGTGTAGATTAAGGAGGCTTTGCAAGAAGGGGTTGATGCCATGAAGCTCATCTTACCTAAAGGTTTGGTACAGAGTGCAAGAGGGTTAAACCAAGAGCAAAAGTATAAGCACTTAAGAGTGCAGACTCTACCAGTTTTATAGAATTTCATGTTTGCATGTTGCATATAAGTGTGATTTGTTATTGTCTATAGGTTGCTATTGTTTGCTTGAGTAAGCATGATGGGTTCAACTTAACGATAGGAAATGAGCTTGATTTTGCAAACATTCCTGAGGTATCTTAACTTTGTAAGAAACTCCTTTAAACTATGCTTGTAAGGTTGTATCCACTTTATATCATTCACATGTTAATATATGATGTAATTTAGATTAAATTAATGGCGAATACATATACATTATACATGTTTACTTGCTCACTTACTCTAACTTGTTAGTGATGGTTTTTGACCAACTTTTGTCCTTCTTGGTCAGTCTTTGTGAAACCTGCATATGTAATGTTTAGTGCTATGCACAGTGAGTTCTAAATACATATAAAAAAGTAAATGTTTTGTTACATAAGCCATAGGTAACCATAAAACTTAGTTGATTTTAATCAAACATTATGGTATTGATAGATTCATATAGTAAGTAAAACTTATTTGTTGTTGAATAATGTTGATAAGGATATGTGCAACTGTGCATATTTTTTTGGTACTATCAAGAGTATCCTCTTACCTTTTAGTAAAGAACTAATACTTTTCGGGGTACGTGGTTGCCCATCCCAATAAGTGTCGTTCATAGGAATCAAACTTTTGACTTTTTGGTCGTAATCTAGCGGGTCATGTATTAATGGATTGATAATTTATGTCTAAGCTTTTTGAATTGGTAAAAGGGGAGCATCTTTCAAACCGTGGCGTGCCTTGACTCCCCTTGGGAAAGTTCTAAAGTAGGGAGAAAATTGTTACATGCAGTTGAACTAAAGAGGGATAGTTTAAAATTCAAGTAAAGGTACTCCAGTAGGAAGTAACTTGAAAATGTAAATTGGCCATTAAATAAATATTTTCTTGCTATCTAGCTTGATACAAAGGTTAAAAGGAAATGAGTTACATTGAGCCAATTGATTTTGGATACTGGGTGAAGCTATCTTGTATATTCATAAGCTCATTTTGTGAAGCTTGATTTAATTAAAATTGAACTATACATGCGGATCCAATTGGTTTCATATTATATTTATGACAGTGTATGATATATTTGGTAGATGATGGTGCTGGAAAATTATGAAACTGGTTTTGAACAATGGATAGAATAAATTCCCATGTGCTCCATGACCCAGAGGAACATTTAAAAAATAATACTGACAGATATGATTTTCCGTAGTACCATATGCTGGTTTTGTACCTTATGTATGTTGCTTTGCTAGTATTCACACCATACATTTTATATATCTTTATACTCTATAGTATTCCTTGATATGCAGTTATGGTTCATTAATGATCAAATAATAGACACACGCAAATTAAATGACTACCCACTATAACTTGTTTTTTTATATTCTTTTCGGGAAAAAGTTGTGTTTTTTGTGAAAGAATTATCACATTGAATCTACTTAAGTGTTTTTTGTGCGTGAATTATACATGGCAACTTGTTTATTTGGTGTGATTTATTTATAGTTGACCTTTCTTGTGATTTTGAGCATGAGGGAAAAACTATTTCCTAGTTGCTAATGTGAATTCTAACATATCTTTTAAGATAATCGAAGCTTATAATTTATTAACGTCAAACCATGCTTGTTGGGATCTAAAAGTAAATTAATCTTATTGTCTGGTCAATGTCTAGGGTTCTTTAGATGCATGTGGGCTTGGTTAGAAACACATGAGCATAGGGTTCCTAACAAATCACTTAGTTGCTAATGTGATGTCTAACAATGTTTTTTGAGCTAATTAAAAGTCATAAATGACAAACAATAATACTTTGTTGGATCTAAAAGTAAAAAAGTTTTGTAGTTTGGTCAAATTCTAGGGTTCTTTAGAGCCATATGTATGGCCATAGAAAGAAAGCCTTGAAATTAAGATCACATGTTGGCTGAATCTTGAGAGGAAAATACTAGCAACAAATGCTTATCATATTTGAACCTTAATTTTAACCTTTAATAAATGTATGTGCGGGTGGTTATTCATAAAGAACAAGTATATGTTATCCTAAATCATGTCCAAAATTATGGTATGTATTATGATGTTGAAGTAAAAACATAAAAAATAATAAATGTTTAATTTTTTAATTAATATAACATATTTTTATCTATACGAGAGATGATTTGTGACATGTTTCTTGATTTTTATCGGCCCCCGTAGATGCTCCCGAAATAAATAAAAATAATAGTAAAAAATAGACATGACCCTTAATTCGTCATGTATGTCCTACATAATAAATATTAAATCTATGTATATAATACTACCAATAGCTTAAGCATTAATTGTTACTCTTATCATTTCAAATTTGTACATGTACAAACAAATCGAATAGCATAGAACCTATTTATTTAGCATATATAAAGATTAGTAGATAACCAAACAAATATACTAGAAGATCATGAATATATATATATATATATATATATATATATATTATGTAGTTTTGGACGTATAGTATTGTTTTGCAAATTGCAAGTTTCATCACTCGTCGTTGGACTCTCCAAATGTCAATAATAAGGAACACATTAGTATTCTCTAAAACACATAGTAGGACACGCGTAATATGATGAAGAAGTAGTAGTGGACTAAGTAGTGGTGGTTACAAGTAACATCACTCACTATCAGTGCTCAGTTAAGGTAGATCTAGCTCATGTCTTGCTGTAAAGACAAATAACATAAACTAATAAGTAGTCAAATATACATATCAAGTAACTTCATGGATACTCCCCCTATTGAATTAAATTGGTAATATTTAATTTCCCCATAAAATATCAATTCATCGAGTCAGAGTCCTCTCCAGTAATGGAGAGAACAGTTCTGTTTTTCAATGTAAGTTTATGGTTAAAAATATAATATTAATGTAAATTAAAGGAAATAAGTGTCATTGTTATTTATATTTTCTATACATTTTAAAAGAACTGTCCTCTCCAATAATGGAGAGGAGTCTCATTCCAATTCACCGACTTATTATCTCACAAGGATAATGGACCTACTAGTGGATAGGGTTTGATGAGTGAAAAACTATAAATGATAATCTAAAAAGCAATGAAAGGAAATATGAACCAGAATCATCTTTCCCCAAATGTTAATGTCTCTCTGTCTCAAACTAATCAAATAACAAAAAAAATTAACTTTTTGTTTTTATGAATTTTCATTTTAAATATGTGTCAATTTTTTATTGGACTGGAATACAATGATATATAAAATATGGGATGGGTGATATTCATTCATAAAATATGGGAAAAGAGAAGAGAAGAAAGGAGATGAGTCATTAAGACAAGTTTTTAGTTGAAAGAACAACAAACGTATGAACCCCAAAATGTATTAAGATAAAAGAGTAAAAATATATGAAAGGAAGCATCGCATACCTCATTGTTTTAATAGTGGTTAAATATCTATTGGGTTATTATTATAACACATTAAATATTTTTATTAGATTTGGATATAGTCAATATATTAGATATTAGTAGTTCTAATTTTGTAACATAAACATAATATGAGAGTCAACGTTCAACTTCTTTCTAGTTATAATGGGGCAAAATATGTTCTTTAGTTATGAGTCAAAAATAATCATTTAACTGGTCTGACAGGTTTACATGGAATGAGCATGTTGGGGTATAAGTCTCATATCACTTAATGGTAAGGAGGCAAAACGTAAAGCTATATATACATATATGTAAGCTTAATTAATTCTATAAATACGTCAAAATTGGGTGGAATATTATTTAATGGTCAACAAGGATTAGAACAACCAGACTTAAATAAAATGATGACATGAGTGTTTGGTCCAAAGAGAGATTGGTGTTAAGATATGATATGCACTTTTTGTACGTCAAGGTTGACAATTGATCCAAAGTTCTGGCTTCACAAGCTGTTTGCACGATAGAGTTATGGATTAGTTTTGAAAGTTTGCTTCACAAAAACCAATGGAACTAAAAACAGTGTTCAAAGTTGGTGCTGCTTACAACTTAATAATTACAAAAGGATCCGGTGGGTCATTTAAATACTTATTTGTTGGAGAAATCTAGTTACTTCAACAATAAAATTTTAAACTTACTTTACATCTTAACCATCAATTTTAAGTAAATCCAATGGTTTAAATTAGTAAGTTGATCTAAACCATTAGATTTCTCTAAAATTGATGACTAAGACGTAGAGTAAGTTTAAAAAAAATCTTTTAGAGTAGATGAATCTCTCATTATATATAGACTTTTTTCTTTTAACAATCGGGAATTTGATGTAAAAATGTGTATCCATTTAGACTAGATTTTGATATAGATTTTTATTTATATGAAATAATCTCAACTTAAGTTATTTGATGGTATTGATCAACATACATTATTTCAACAATATACTATATTTTAATCTATTTAACTTAATTATACTAATTATATTTTTTGTTTAGATGATAATACTTATTTTTCATACAAATATATATAAACAAGAGTTTTTGTGTAGATATAAAAAAATAAGAGGTGAATTATATAATTTTACTATGAGTATAATTTAGTCAAATATAATAAGGAGTCCGAGCTTAAGAATCAAGATATGGTGTAAATATGAATAGAGTTATGTAAAGTTACTGGTTTAGGGTTTTTGTGGTAGACTACAGGAGAGGATCCGCTTTCAAATCCGGCTGGGTTCCTCTCCAGTACTGGACCATCCAGTACTAGAATGTGAGGCCTATATTGCTTTCAAAGTTAAAAAATATATTTTAATTACAAATAACTTAAAATATATATATTAAAAAACATGAAATGCCACATGTCATCATCCTAACCTGTACTTGAGGGGTCCAGTATAGGATCCGTGTTCAAATCTAGAAGCATTTTCAAATCTGAATTGAGAGTTGCTTCTCTCACCTTATCATCAATGGACATGCAATAAAGGTCCCACGCCTTTTAAGAAATGAAAACGTCAATGTATATTTCATACTCCCTTAGCTTGCTCTTATTTCTTTTATGCAAAAGAATAATAATGATTTGATCACTTTTTATATGATCACAATAAAAGCAATCTTTTGTTAAAAAGCACACAATAACTTTCCCATGTCATACTTAGTTAACCAGATTAACAGTCATTTTCAATCAAACTTTTAGGGCTTTGTCAAGAGGGTGGCATATACTACACATATCGTCATTGTGTATTGTAGTTTTTTACATATAAAAGAAATAAAACTAAATAATTTAAATTTGAAGAATTAACATTACAAACTATAAACAGCACAAGCAAGAGAGAATAAAAAATGATAAATATTCTTGAAAAACCAAACTGAAATCTATTAACAAGTAACATGTACTATACTCATATATGGAGTTGATAAATATATTTAATATCACGATAGTCATTCTAAACAATTTACAATAAATTGATCTGAGTGGGATTTCTATAATATTAATTATTATAAATTATTGGTAAAAAAAATATTATTGACAATTCGTGGTTAGCGTAACTTAACTTTACCTTGGGTTAGTTCTAACTTACAATCTACAACTTATATTTTTAACTTACAATCTACAACTTATAAATTGAGTAAAAAAATATTAACGAAATTAAAACATTCCGACACCTCATTTTCAACATAGTCGTGTTAATAGAAAGAAAAGCAAATCCAGGAAGCATCAACCAAGAATTAATATAAGGTGGCACGAGTTTGACTTTTGATAGAGTGAAGGTAGTTAGAATTTGGAATGGGGTGATATCTCTGTGTCTCAATCTAATTAAAAATTCATATTTTATTAAAAATAAAAATTATAAAAATATAATAAATTTTTATATTAGTTATTATAATTTGATTGATCAAGAACATAGAGATATGATTTTTAGTGACATGTGATTATTATTATGCAACTTAATGAACCTTTTCAGCACTGCAATGATTCCACTGTCCGTACGGTTAAAACTGAAAACAAAACAAAGTTAAGAGCGTTTGGGTCGGTGCTTTCTTTTATATCCTCTAATGGATTGCGCGTTGTTTTCTTAATTTCAGAGTTCACATTAGCCAGATTGTGACTGAATCAAAAACCAATAAAAAGAAAGAATAAATAATGTGACTGTGGCATTTTTGGACCTGCTGGCACTATTTAATTCCTACGCTTATGTGCACTCCAGCTATGTTTTGGTGGGTCATAGGAATGGATTTCTCTCCAGTATTGGAGAGTCCAGTACTGGATATGTGAGAGAGTACAATTTTTAAAAAAAAAATTAATATAAAAAATTTAAAATTTGGACCGTTAAAATTATGTTTTTGCCACATGTTAGAATTTTAGTTATATATTATCCTCTCCAATAATATAGAGGAGTCAGACTCGGTCTTATATTGTGATTTATTGCACGCCTTCTACTTTTACAATTTACAACGTTGTTGCTGTGTCTCCTTTTAATACACCTCGTTTCAATTAGCTTAACAATATTTTCAACTTGGTCGGAATAGAGCTTTTATCATTGTCTTGCCTATAGCTTTGTTTTGGAAGTACATCCTCATGGAGTTTAGAAGATTATGACATGCGACAAATTTTTTCAATAATTATTATTTAAGTTATTTTTCAATTAAGCCAAAAAAATATGTTTCTCCTCTTAATTTAGTATTTGGAGAGGAGTTATACACTTATACTCATTTGTTTTATATACTTCATAACATCATTAATGAAACTAAATAATTTCGTGTTTCATCAAGTTGTTTTAGTTAATAAAGATACTGTGGTAATAAAATTATTTATTGTACATAAAACTTTAAAAATTATCATATAAAATAATAAAAAGACAAAAAATACTCAAAAAAGTATTATAAAAAGGTCCATGTGGAATAATTGACAAAATATATAGTTGAAGGGTCAAAAACTAACAGATGATAAATTGGTGGTAGTTACTTAATTAAACTAGAAGTGTTGAAGTAATTAATGAAGTGGTTGATACATTATAATTTAAAATGCTTAATGGGATTTATAAGTTACTTTAATTGAATTCTCACATTAATGCTTTTAAATGTTTGACTTTTCTAAAAATACATTTTAGAACATTACAATAAGCTTATTTTTTTTAGCATTGTTGTGAAAACCAGATAATTTGTCACAATACAACAATTATATTAGTTATGCAAATCATATGGTCAAAGTCGAAAAAATCGGTTATATCAGTCAATTTGCATTTAAATTATGCCGGTCATATAAACATGGTTTTCATTTAAAATTAGTTTTTTATGAAATTGATTTAATTTTAACCAAAATATATTTTAGTGGAGAATCAAATACACAATTACTACAATTTATTTAGACTTTTAAAAAATGTCTATCATCAAGTTGCACATTTTATTCAAACAAATTATATAAATAAATATTAATTGTCTTTTTTATTAATTTTTTAATATTAGTGAGCATAATATAAATGTATATGTTGAAATACTATATCACTATATCATGGATGAACAATATGGTATTAATAATAGTATCAAATAAGTTAGTTCATAGGCTTATAATAATAATTTGAAGTGGGAAGAGAATATAAGCCACACAACTAGCTTAATCGATAATAAACTCTCATCCCTAGTTGTAGGGAATTTTTAGAAAAAAAACTTTATGTTTATAAGCTTTGAGTGGGGAGTTAGGAAATAGAGAAATGGGGAAGGGAGAAGTTAAAGAGAAAAATGGAGTTTCTCTCCTTTGGTTGAGAGGAGAGAAAAGATGGATAGAGTAAAAAAAGTGTGAGTCCTATAAAATTTTTCTCCCCACTTGTGAGCAGAAAATGAGAGGAGAAGAAAGTAACATAATAAAACACACATTTCTTTTCTTTATCTTCTTACTTTATCTCATATTGCAAAAATTATTTTCATTTCTCACATTTATCTTTCTCACATTTTTCTCTCTACTCATTTTCTTCACTTAAACCAAACAAAGCCTTAAATGCAATCCCTAGACTTTTTGAGCCAACTCAAGCCTCTAATCCTCAACTCATCTTATCTTATACTAATCACAATACATATATATTTATTGATCATATTTCATCAACCGACACTTTTTTTCCTTCCTTATTGATGCTTTAATTCACCAGACAGTTTTTTTTGCCTTTTGAATTGGCTAGCTCATATTCTCTAGTTACCTAATATGGTAAGTAGCATTATCATCAAAACTTGCTTCAATGCTGTTAGCTTACTTAGCCTATATGTTAAGGTATTAATTAGCACAAACCTCTCTTAGCATTTGAGATCAAGGTTCTTTCTAATTTTGAACAAATGAACCAAGTATGAAACAAAGCGTTCACCTAATTAGATATTGCTCTAAGATTCCTTAACATCAACAAAATCCTAATAATATATATATTTCAGAAAAAAAGTTTAATATATATATTATTAGTTTAAAGATATACGCAATCAGTATATCATTTATTTTAGGGGTGACAAATGGATGGTTTTGGATTTGGATGAAAATGAATGGATGAAAAGTCATCTATCAATCCATTTAAATCATATTTTAAGTTATCAAATTCATTCATATCCAATGGATTATAATCCATCCAATCCATCCATGGCTCCATTTTCATGGATTTGGATGGATAGATATTCTATCCAATTCATGACTTCATATTCTTACAATATGTTTTCTTTTATAAAAAAACATTTTTAAAACACGTTTAAAAATATGAACTTTGAAGTTTTTATCCAAAACTGAAAAGAATAATAAATTTAAAAAATTAACTTTAAAGCTTTTAATGGTAAATCATATGGTTAAACTTAAACTTCCGGTCTTAAAACCTTCAAGTGAGTTTCAGATTGACATATATTCTTTTTGTTATTTCTCTCATTCTTCATGTTTTTTTGTTGGTTACAAACATAAATTATATTTATCAAAGTTAAATTACATGATTGATAGATAGTTGAATTATCCAATTGAAGGAAGTATAAGAAAAATAGAATTGGCAAGAAATGTTAAACACTCAATGAAATTTTATGTGAAGGCTAAGTAAAAAAAATTTTTTATACCCAAAGCAAGATAACCAATAAACTTCTAGCAAACACAAATCTACAAAATTAAAGCATATTATCATCAATATTTGAGACTAAAATAACATAAATTTATAATGTTGCATTAACATAAGTTTTAAGCTTAAGAATACCTAGTAACACAATTATTGTGATGAGAGAGCCTCATGTACAATAATCAGTAAATAATTTATCATTCCAACAGTAGCATCCACAATACAGTACAAAAAACAATATTTTAATGTATATATAAGTAATCAAAAGATATATCAATCAATATTGAAGGAACATCAAAATTAAAATATACTATTGGAAGAAGCGAAACTTTCAAGTGAGATGAGAATATATGAAGATATTGGGAAAAAACCTCCATAGATGAAGAAAACAAACTTTTGTCGAAGGAATATTTTTGTTAGAAAGAGTAATGCAACTTTTGAATGAATCATTTTGTTAAAAACGAGTTTGTACATGTGTTTTGAAGATTTTTTTTTTACTTTTTTGGATGGATTGTGTATCCATCCAAATTGATATCCATTGGATATAATGGATGGATTTGAATCCATTCATTATCAATATTATCCATTGAATTATATCTATTTAAATCCATTAGCTCTAATGAATGAATTTAACTTGGATAAATTTTAGATGAATCGTAGATTGTGGATAATTTTGCTATCTCTAATTCATTTGTATTATTTTCTTAAATAATTAATAATCTATATATTGATTTTGTTATTCCCAACTACTGAACACAAACATTTGCATGAGCCATAACAATTTAGGGACAGAATCAACTGGCAATGAGATCCTATGGTCTAGAGGAAACGGTACGGTGATACAAGTTGTGGTGGCAAGTGTATCGTGGCTCAATCTGAGAATGACACGTGTGGATCCATGTACAATTACAGGACCCCATGCATGGAGATCTGAAATGTGACAGTTGGAAGTGTCTCCCACACATTCAATTATCACTGCGTCAGTATTTCAAAATTTAATTCGTATCTTATACTAGTATAAGAATAAATGAATAATGATACTTTATAGTAAAAGAATATCATGTATAAAATAAGAATAATGATTCCATTATAATTTAATATATACTATTTATTGACATACAACATTAATATATTTCATTTTCTACCAAAAACTCTAAAAAAGTGTATTATAAAAGTTACTTTTTAAGTAGAGACAAAATAAAAAATTAGCTTAGCCTTTCTTCATACTTTCCCTAGGTTCTCTTTTTTACTTTTATAGAGTACTATATATTATTTTGAGTAAATTATACTCACACCCCCTGAGTTTTAGTGAAATTACACAAACCACCCCTCACTTTTTTGTCCTGACACGAACCACCCCTAATTTTGTACATATGTTACATTGACTACCCATACATAATATAAAAGTGTAATATTTTAAACAAAAAACGTATGATGTGTGTAATTAATTAAACAAAATATTGTATATTATGTAGAAAAATTCAAATAATATAAGAGTTAATGTGTCTTCATTATTTGGTTTGTTATAAAATAATATAAGAGTTATTTAAACATTTATTTAAAATTATTAATGTATTTTTTAATGACACAAAAATAATAAAGAAACATTCGTTTTTGTACTATTTGAAGTGTTACACAATATACAATATTTTGTTTAACTTAATTACATTCATCACACATTTTTTCTTTAAAATATTATACTTTTATAACATGCATGGGTAGTCTGTGTAATGTATGTATAAATCTATGGGTGATTTGTGTAGGAGGGAGGAGTGGTTTGTGTAATGACAAAGAAGAGAGAGATGGTTTGTGTAATTTCATTAAAACTCAGGGGATGTGAGTGTAATTTACTCTATTATTTTTTAACCATGCAAACTGAATCAGTGTATTCTTGAGATGGATAGCATTTTCTTGCAATTGTAAGATTTTGAGCATCGAAGAGCTAGAACTAGGGAATTATATGTGGGACTCAAATCAATGGTTCACTAAGTTAGTTCAGCTCAGTATGTAGTTAGTAGCTAGATATTGTACTAAATCATTAATTAATGTTAGATACCAGCAGTTATTCAGCTTTTCCCATTGTATATATAAACATCACTCGTCGGTGAATGTTAAATTCTCTAACCCTTGTATTCATCCAATTTTATTTGCATTTTGGTATACATTTTTTTATAAATTACGAAATTGGAGTAGATTTTGTAAACTCGACGTTAGGATAGTCGAATTTCTTTTTTCCCCACCTACTCCACAAAAATCGGCAGTGGGTAGGAGTTTATTTTTATTTTTTAATTTCCCCTACCTAAATCGACAATGAGGAGAGTTTTTTTTTACAATTGTCTCTCTTCCTAAAACTTTAATCCCATTGGAGTTTTTCATTTATTCTTTTAATTTTCCCTCGATAATGAGAAGAAAGTTTTTTACAATTCTTTCTCACTTCACTCAGATTGAAACATTTACAATTCTTTCACATTGGAATGAATAAGTTAATTGCGTTCTATCTCATTCTCTAGCTATGAAAAGAAATATCTCATAGTGTAGTAATTTTGAAATGTTAAGATCCACTAGCTGATGAGATCTAATATTTTTAAATAATGTGGAAAACGAAAATAAAATAAACAAATGACCGAAAGATGAAACACAAACACAACAAATGTTTCCTTAATTACCACCTAAAGTAGCCCTTTTTCATTTTTCATGATTGAAAAAAATAAGTAGTTTAATTATATATTATCATCTCAACAACTTCTGCATATGCTGTATACATTTTCCGACACCGTACAGTTGCATACATTATACATAAGCATGTGTTAGGTTATTACGGTGTGCGCTTAACCAATTTCCGCAGCATATCCACAATCACGTAACTATTTATCTACATATATATTATATTATACTAGCGTGTATCGGGCCTGTCAACCCGCTTTCCTATCGTATGTAACGTATATTCTATACAAAATAAATATTTAATGTCATAATCGTGTTACATATTCTAATTTGCAGTTGAATATATTTCTGGTGAATAATGTTAAAAATAATATATTCAACTGCAAATTAGAATATGTAACACGATTATGACATTAAATATTTATTTTATATAGAATACACGTTACATACGATAAGAAAGTGGGTTGACAGGCCCTAACACGGTAGTCAAATGAAAAACAATTTATAAGAATAAATAGGTTGTAGTAAGGACCAGATATGTCATTTGGCGGGTTTCATTACTCCGACTCTCAAGTTCACCTTCCTGGTTCCCATTCAATAACGAAACCCACTCCACTTTTCTTCAAACACTCCTACCATTTTTTTATTACCTTTTTCTTTTTAATATTAATGTAGTGCCAATAATAAAAAATCCTTACACACTATTCATTCATATTAATATTTCATTGTGGAACAGTTCAATGAACTTAACAACCATTTTAATGCTGAATCGATACATACAAATATATATCTATAAAATAAAGTAATCCTTCATGAATATGGGAAATATAAGATTTTTACTTGCCCTATCATGTATTGGTTACTTTTCTAGAATGTTGAAAGACACTATAAAGTACACATTACAAATTATATGAAAATGGGTTGACAGACACGGTAATAACTGTCAACATGCTAGTAGTAATAAGTCAAAATATAAAAACATATATCAAATAAATTAGTCATTGATTAAAGCAAAAAGTTTCTTTTAAAAAATGTACTACGACATAAGCACTTTCATATTCTAATTAATCTTCTCCCATTAACATGCATAAGTCAAAATAATTGGAAGGTGGATGATTGGATAGTAACATAAAAATGTAAAAACATTTTTATTGAATGTGCGAAAATGATCTTTGGCCGTATATTGAATGTAAGTTTTCTTCAATATTGCACATTCAATATACTGC
Organism: Lupinus albus; assembly: GCA_009771035.1. Classification (NCBI taxonomy): domain Eukaryota; kingdom Viridiplantae; phylum Streptophyta; class Magnoliopsida; order Fabales; family Fabaceae; genus Lupinus; species Lupinus albus. The sequence goes on from CM020005.1 coordinate 5,096,648, forward strand.
ACATTCAATATTGGAAGTTTGTTTTCAAAATAATAGGTGGAAGAGTGTTTTGTGGAAGTTTGTTTCTCCTTTGAGCGAAAACATATTTGAGATTCTAAAAATGTAAATAACATATTATGAAGTATCTTAACAATATTATAATTATTAGATTTATGAGTCATGAATATACCATGATTAAAGAGTGCATAATGGAGACCAGTAAAAACTAAAAATCAAAACCAAAATAAAATAAAACAAACTCATAAACCTACCGTATAATTATGTAAAGTACATAATCAAGACCAGCAAAATGTCCCGACCAACTTTAGAAGGTACTTCCAATTCTTAGCAAGGAGGTTGATTTCTGATGTTACCCCTGCACAAAACTTCTTCCATAGTTATACATCAAATCATTCAAATATTACAATTATTTATAAAACAAAAATGTTGCTACAAATAACAAATTGTAGCAAACATTGAAAATGGTGAAAGAAACAACCTTAGAAGTCTCACTGCCAGTATAAAATATGTTTTTGTTGTTGATAATGTTGAAAATGATGTTGTTGTTATAACTGTGACAAACCGCTTCCATGTTACTTCATAACAACAGTTTTATTTTAAGGTAGGAATCAATGCCTCTTTCACTTTCCCCTATAAAAAAAATTAAACTTTTGTTGAAAAACTCACACCCAAAAAGAAGAGGATCGAAAGAGATAAAGTGAAACTCATAAGGAATGGAGAGAACCAAGAAGATGGAGAAACAAAAAGGTTCTCTGAAATGGAAGGCAATTTACTTCTCATCCACCTTTTTATCTGCAAAATGGAAAACTACCATGGGAAAATACACTGAATGAGAGTAAAGTTAAAAATGATTAAGTTAATTCACTTTCCACATTCCTTCAAAATGAAAAAACTGCACCTTACCAAAAAAAACTGCTCCGTTATACATGGAAATGGAAATAGAAGAGAGGTTTAATAACTACTACTACAATTACAAAAGGATGCATTAATTTACCTTGAAAGTTATATAAACATAAAATTATAATTATAAAGGGTAAAATAGGAAAACATAAATTACACCATTGGTGGTTAATTTATGTTTTCCCTTTATTAAGTAGTATAGATTATAATGCTACAATTTGATTTGTAATATTTAATTATAATAAATAGCGTGTGGACCGGTACATTCTTAAAATCATTAAAAAATGGCAATTTGAAGAGCCTGATGTTTGTAATTTATTTTCAAATTGTAGAGACATTAAATTTTAACCTAAATTAGAAACTTCAATTTATTATAACCTTAAATTTTAAAATACCAATAGTTTTTGAATAAGATCTAAATAGAAAGTCTTAAAATCGTTAGTTTTTTTAACATTAATTAAAAATATAACGAATAAACATATCTTTCCGATTTAGATTATGTTTTAAATTTATCTTCAAATATTAATATTTTAAATTAAATCTAAATTATATTTTCTAAAATATAAAAATAGCAAGTAATAGTAGAATAGTTGAACATGTCATTTACATTTAATTTTTTTTAATTTTGCAGTCTTAAATATTTAAGTTTAAATCTTAAGTAGAAATAATCTTAAATATTTAAGTTTCAATCTTAAGTAGAAATCTTAAATTTGTAGTAATCATAAAAACCATTAGCTTCTATTAAATTTGTAGTAATCATAAAAACCATTAGCTCCTATAATCATAATTTAGTTGATTTGGTGCACTATTTAATTTTTTATCTATTAGTATTAGTAGAATGAAGTTTTATTTAATTTCTGAGATTATTCATTCGAATTTCTTATATTGTTCAATTTTATTTAGTATTAATAGAATTATATTTTACTTATCTTATCTCACGTCAATCAATCTAAAATATATACTCTCCCTAACCAATGTAATACAATTTTTTTAAAACCAGTTTATTAAATACTTTCTTTATAAATAATTGCCTATGAAAAATAGTTGCATTCTTTTACCCTCTCAATTAAAAATAAAAAACTATTATTACCTACGAAAAATAGTTAGTTATATTTATAGAGTATAATATTTATACTTTATCAGTGTAAAATTTATTACATCCACCATTCATTAATAATACTTTTTTTAAAGAGTGAATTGAATGATAATTAAAAATGAATAATTAATTATGGACTGATAGTATATAATTTTTTTACATTATTAGTGCATATACATCTTTTCTCATATTTATATCTAACTCATCTTAAAAAAATTTATAAGTAAGTTATATTTATACTTAAATTAAACCATGGGTGAATATTGTATGATGATAATTAATATCTATTATCATAGTTGTTTTGAACTTTTCATCAGAATTCTTTTTTGAGAAAAAATATATGTGCAATGCAATCCTATAAGTTTTATGCATTCTATTTTTATTATCTATTATTCATGTTAATCAACATTGATTTCTTAAAAAACAAATGAATGACAAATGATATATTGTATGTATAAATATTTACACAGATAGTACATATATATATTACACTCATTTTCTAATTTTATGGTTTTTTGTATTACCAAATGTATATCATTACTCTATGGGTAAAGAACTAATCTATTTTGGGTGCGTAATTGCCCCTCCAAACAAGTGTCACTTATAGAAATTGAATGTTTGACTTTTTTATCATCTTGGAGATTTAACGGAGTCTTGCACTATTATACCAACAACTTGTTGGTACCCCAATTTTATGGGTCAGGGGATACATATAACAAAATTGTCTTCCATCCCCAAAATGCATGCAATTATTCAATATAGCCGGTAAGATGAAGCTTTTATGCATTTTATATCTTGGTTGACAGATAATATATGCTTGCACATTTAAAGAGATATCTCAAGGTCAATATATGTTCCTTTTAGCATGAATAAATAAATATATCTATGTAGGTTTGATACTTGAATACTTTGATCACTTTTGAGAAAATTTGGACTGCTGAACTAAAAGACTTTTTGTTATTTATTACCAATAATACAAATTTATCGTCTAGTGTCTGTGGGACAGTGAGAACACTACAGGGAAGTTTCTAACTCTCACTTTCCTTTCACTTTACAAATATATCTTTAAATGGACAACTTTATATAAACATAAAAGTTACATTTTTTTAAGTAGGTGAGGAAGTGTACATTATCAGAATGAATGTATGAAAAAGTGTCACAATTTTCGTCAACATTTAACTCAATCCTACAAATTAAGCAAGGCGGAAAGTTCATTATACAAATTAAATTATATATACTTTAATTTATGAGTTAGCTTTGGAATAATTGAAAGGCTTGGTGACTAAGCTACTACTTTGACTGAGGTACGAGAATTACCTAAAATGACTTAAAGCAATGGCTAATGGTTGATTTTGATAATTAAGTCAGTGACACTCACACTTAGATTGGATTGCAAGTTATTTCCAGACTTAGTTATGAAAATGACCCCTAAAATATGAACCAAGATATAATAAAAGGCAAGGGTTTTTCCTAGAAAACTATGCTCAATTTTATTGGTTGTTATAAGTGTGAAACGAAAATGCACTAGGTCAAACATGAAAACTATGTAATATTTTATTTAATTCTTTATTTTATTTTATCATTTTTTTTTCAAAAATGCAATTAAGTTTATAATATTCTTTTACCATTGACACTATATTGTTAAAAGTTTTTTTAATTGATGACATGTAATTTGTTAAAATATTGAATGGTAAAATTGGAAATCAAATTATTGAAAGTTAATTTCACTTTCTAAACGTTAATTGAAGTAACTTTTAAACGCTAGAAGTTCGTTTTTTAAAAACTATAAACTTCATTTAATTTTTGTTTACCGAATAACTCTAATAGTTTTTTGATTGACTCAAAAAATTACAAACTACCTGATGAAAAACTACTTTAAAGGTTTGCCGTACAATTTATCTTTAATAAAGTGTATTATGTATTCATTTTATCATTCAGTTCTTTAACAAAGCTCTGCCATACTTTATAACCAAGAGAATAAAAAATTGTTTTGTTTAAAAAAATAAAGGAGAGAAATTACTTATATAGACCAAAATTTAAAATATTATTTTTAAGTGCTGAATGATGACAAAATTATACATTTTTATTTAATTTAGGGCCTAAATTTGAGATTTTAATTTTGTGATATTATATATATATATATATTGTTTTTATAGAAGAGAACTATTCACATCGCTGTAAACCTGTAACTCATTTTTCATATCTGCATTCTTCATTTTATCCTTTAATGTTGATTTCATTTTCCATCCAACCAAGTAAATTATATAATGTAATAATAATCATCTTTAAATTAAAATAAAATCGATAGGTAAAGGTAGTGTAAATGAAGTAACTTGTGGTTGCATGTTTTAAGTAGTAGATTTTTGTTCTTAGTTAAGCAAAATGTCTTGTGTGGAGGAATTCTCCATTGGAAGATTTATTTCCACTATACTTTGAATACTCTTGACAAATAGATTTGTTTCTTATGTATGATATATATGACTAGGGGGAAAAATAGTGGGATGGAAGAAAATAATTACATTTATGTACATATAAACTAATATCTCCTCCTTCAAATAGAGATCAATTCAAACATAGTGTAACTCATATTCATCTTTAAGTGTTGATATCAATTCTTATCTAATGAAACAAAGTAAACTACTTAATGAGTAAGGGAATATTAGTTAAGGACACAAATAAAGTAATTAATTTGTATGAAAAATGACATATTTAATATATAGAAAAATAATGATCTTATTTTTCAATGTTTACTTACTCTTTTTATTTTCTATAAATAATGCCCTTGGTATACTTCTTAACACAATCCCAATATGAAGCCATTCCATAAAAAACAAAGTCAATCAGTGAGAATAGTATAATTGAAAAATGAGTTACCCTAATCTAAACCAATCTCTAACTTTTCTAAATATAACATACTCACAAGAAATGCATTGATCAACTAGTACCTTATAACCTTAATGAGAATTCATGATGAGTTATGAAAATTTAGCTATAAGGCAATAAAAATGTTGTCAATAATAATAAGTGAAAAGTGAATAAAAAACCTCTACATAATATATTTTTTATAAGTAGTCATTATGAACTATTGTTTCTTCTTAGCTGCACCTTAAAGTTTATCATTTGTTAAAATTTGCCATTCTATAAATATATTATTAAATTATTAATATGGCAACAAATAAATTGTTGCAACAAAACTTACAACTGTAACAATGCAACAATACATGTTAGTCAGCATTGATATCCGACAAAAAAATAAGTAAATTTCAGTCCTAAAGAATGACTAATGTAATGATATTGTTATATATAAAAAATAGTAATACAACACTCAGACTTAAAAAATACACGAGTTGAAAATTTTCATTATTAATAATTTAATATTATAATTTTATAGGACCAGTTTTACTAATAATTAAAATATAATAGGTAATATGGAAAAAATAATTTGTATGGCTACTTACAAATTACGAAAAAAAAAACAAAAAAATTAGGATGCTTTTTTTTCTCCCTAATAATAATATTATTATGAGTCCATGTGATAAGGATGTGGTTCAAAGAAGAAGAAAAAATAGGTAAATTGAAGGATGTAGATGATATGTCCGTGTTTATGTCTCCTTTATGTTCTCAACTAATTAAAAAGGTTCATTTAATTAAAATAAAAAACATAAAAATGTAAAATTTGATTCACTAGGAACATATGAACATGAAGACAAATTTTTCTTACAAGAAAAGATATTTGTTCAAAATTGAAGAGTTAAGAGGCATAAAAGAGAAGTATATCCCAAATTATTTCATGTCCAATAATACATTACCATCTCATTTAAAACTTCAACTTACTATGCCATTAAGAAGTATCCATTTATACGTATGGTTGAACCAGGCGAAGATTAAAGACACTAAGTTTAGTAGTACAAATTGTCTATGCTACTTTTCTATGTGCTACCAATTATAAACTCACATTTATGTTTTGTTAACTTTTGGTTAATTACTATAGTACAACTTTAATTAACGTGTCAATTTGTAATTAGTGACACATAGAAGTGACATAGACAACTTGATTATACATAATACACTACGGTTCTGTAATGTTCCATTTACCTATGACCCCTTCCAAAACACCTAATTAGCAGAAGTCACAGTGAAATGTTAAAAGAGTCTACTTGTTCACTCCACGTGTTTGGAAAGTTGAAACTCTGTCTCTGTCTCTGTCTCTCTCTACTACCTTTCTCTTTCAACACTCTCTTTCTCCTCACATATCTCTCTCACATTATGTGTATATATATGTCAATTGAATGAGTAGCCAACGATATTATCTTCTATCATCTACAACAACCTCATTTTCCTCTATCACCATTACAAAAACCTTTCCTATTTTTTCTTCATTCCTTCTATACTACACTTTTCCATTTTCTTCATACAACAACAACTCATTCCTATCCTTTTTTTTTTGGATTCTTGAATATTCAGGTACTCTTTTATTCATCCTCCTTTTATTGCAGAAATGTTCATAAACGCTTTCTGCATATTGCATAATGTTTCAAATGAAAAATGCAACACCCTTTTAAGATCCATGCTCTTATTTAACTGGATGGATTAATCTGTCACAGATGGGGAAAAAAGCATAATCTTTTAACATTGATTTCTTGGCAATTTTCAGGACCAGAAACTGCATAAGTTTCTACAGATTGGTTTTTTTTGTCATATGGGGTTATTTCTTTCATGTTCATTTGCTAAGTATAATGATGTGATAGATGAATTAGACTCTATGGTTGTGAAATCCATCAATTTTGGCAATGAAAAAATCAAAACTTTAGTCCGATCAGTTAGTTATAAGAATCAAGATTTAGAGCCCACGATACTTAAATCTCTAGGTTCTGGAAAGATGACAATAGAAAAATCTGTGAGCTTCAAAAGAAAAGATCTGGAGAATGTGATCTTAACCAAGAGTATATCACTTGATGAAGAGCAAAACATTGCTATCTCTAGGATTTACAAAAAGAGCAAAGAGGTGGATGATCAATCTTTCAGGCCAGAGTGTCAAGTCGAAACGATCCAATCGGCACTTTTGAATCCAAGCAGCCCGAAACACATGGCTGCACTTAAATTGCAGAAAGTATACAAGAGCTTTCGGACCAGAAGAAAGCTAGCAGATTGTGCAATTTTAGTGGAACAAAGCTGGTACTTAGTTATTGTCCTAAGCACATTTCCCATTAGTTACAAAATTCATGTGAGTCTTAACTGTTTTTGTTCTATCTTTGATTTTATTCATAGGTGGAAGCTGTTAGATTTTGCTGAACTAAAGCGCAGCTCGATATCTTTCTTTGACATTGAGAAACATGAAACCGCCATTTCACGCTGGTCTAGAGCTAGAACAAGAGCTGCTAAGGTACTTTTAAGTTTCAACATTAACATGTATTTGAAGTTTTATTTATACTTTGGAAGGATGAATTTAAGTGCTAAGATCTTAACTTCTAAGTCCTAATTTTCAAGATGTAAGAAACTTAATTTATGCTTTATGTCATACAGGTTGGAAAAGGTTTATCTAAAGATGATAAAGCTCAAAAGCTTGCTCTGCAGCACTGGCTTGAAGCGGTTAGTTAAACAAAATTCCACTAGTTCTTTATCCACATACAACTGGTCGCTTGTCGATTATTACGTACTGAAATGTTTTCGTTGTGTAAAATAGATTGACCCACGCCATCGCTATGGACATAATCTACACTTCTATTATGATAATTGGCTTCAATGTCAGAGCAGAGAACCCTTCTTCTACTGGTAATGTTCATTGAAAATTATATCTCTCATTACAATTTAGGCTAATGTTTCGTATAGATTTTTTGACGCTCGAGTTTGAAACTGCAGGCTAGATATAGGTGAAGGAAGAGAAGTAAATCTTGAGAAGTGCCCTCGTACTAAACTTCAGCAGCAGTGTATTAAATATCTCGGTCCGGTATGATTTGCTACATTTATATGAACTTTCCCTTACTAGAAATATATATACATGAGCAACTTTGGATTAAAATTTTTATTCATGATTTTCATTCTTCTTTCTTTCAGATGGAAAGGTTGCCTTATGAAGTTGTTGTGGAGGATGGAAAGTTCTGTTACAAACAATCAGGAGAGATCCTTCACACCGGAGAAGATGAACATGCCAAGTGGATTTTTGTCCTCAGCACATCTAAGACATTGTTTGTTGCGAAGAAAAAGAAGGGTTCATTTCAGCATTCTAGCTTTTTGGCTGGAGGAGCAACATCTTCTGCTGGGAGACTAGTGGTTGAACATGGTGTCTTGAAGGTATAAATCTCAAAATCTATTACCCTTTTGATGCATTTCAATTGCCATAGGTGGTTGGTTGATGTTTTTATTTATGTGCATAGTTAAAAATGTTTTTGTTCTTTCTTTTCAACAGGCAGTTTGGCCTCACAGTGGCCATTATCGTCCGACAGCCGAGAATTTTAAGGAATTTATTTCATTCCTTCAGGAAAACAATGTAAACCTTTTAGATGTCAAGGTATGAAAAGATAAAAAACAAAGACTTTAACATTATTTTGTAATGGTTTAGCCTCTAGATTTGTTTTGGAGATGCAAATGAACCTATTCTGATGAAATTCACTTTGCTATATGCAGATGGCTCCAGTTGATGAAAGTGATGACTTAAGTTCAGTGAGGAGTAGTGGTCATCTTAGATGCCCTTCATCTGAAGAATACTACACTGAGAATGTCTCTGGTTTGGAGACTGAAGAGACCAGTGTCAAAGACTCAATTGTAGGCAAGTACGATTCGATGGAAACCGAGAGTGAGTCTGTATTGATGGTGCCTAACACTAAACAATTTCGGATTCTTGCAAGAAAGCTCACCGGTCTTGAAATACCGAAAAAGAGTCAAGTGTTTGAAGGGAAAAGTTCTGAGAGTTTCCAATTGGAATCTCCTAAAAGTGGTCAAGAAACAACAGAAATATTTGTATCAGAGCTAGATCACACAACACCAAAGCAAAACTTCTCTGATGAGAATGATGTTGAAACCATTACAGAAGAGTCAATACTTAAAAGAATCAACTCACATAAAGAAATGAAATCATACCAACTCGGGAAGCAGTTGTCGTCCAAATGGACAACTGGCGCTGGACCGCGCATCGGCTGCGTGAGGGACTATCCTTGCGAGCTTCAGTTCCGAGCTCTGGAGCAAGTAAACCTGTCTCCAAGAACCGGTTGCCGCTCTAAATTATCCTTTGCCTCTAGAACCACCACTGGATTGAGTCCTAGTGTTTCAACTCTAGCAACTAGTGTTTCAAGTGTAGCAAGTTTATGTGGTGACACAACAGAACCACTACTTGAAAGTAAAAGAAGCAAGGAGAATGCAGGATCAGAATTCTCAGTCTCACCATTGATTAGAGGAACATCAGTTATACCACTTATTCATATGTTATGAGTGAGTAGGATTACCCCATTGATTTAATCTTGTGTTAATAGGTAACAAATATATGATGAATTTTTGTTATTCTTTACATTAATTCACATAGACATTATTTTTTCATTCATATATGTACAATTCTTTTAGGGTCTATTTGCCCTCTTAATACAAAGGAAACATTCATTCTTAGATTCTGTCAATGGAATAAGTAAACTGAACTCAAAATGTGTTTTAAGACCTTACTCTCTCACTCATAAATTGTAAAATACATCACAAACGTCTTATCCCTGAGGGATCAATTAGTTGATAGGTGGTGACAATTGCACAATATCTGATCTCACTTTCCTAAAAAAACTTTGCATATTAAAAAACAACATTTATAATTTTTTTCATTAGTAAATGCGTGACTTAATTATACATAATATTTAAATATATACACGATCACTTAATTACTCATAAGTGACTCATACTCATATTCAATCAAATGTGTTAAAAATACAACACGTTAACATATTCCTTGTTCATTCATTTATTATGTTAAGGACCCGTTGATTTTGACAACATTGGCGTCGTGCTTCGCACAGATATTGATGTTCAAATTTATAAATTTAACCCATAAAATGGTAAAGAATGATTTGTTAAAAATATAATTTTTTATTAAACCTCTGTCCATATTTTGAAAAAATGTACATCGGGATATCCAAACAGGTTTACCAGATACCCACGAACAGTTTTAGCCTTTTAGGCACAGAAAGACCCAATCCGAGTTAAAAGAATTACAAAACTATGGCAATCCAGGAGACCACGATAATGGTTATTATGGGTTCTCAAACTCAAACTAATGCAATTACTTAAATCTTGCATGTATCCAAATAAGAAAAGATATATCCATCTAGTCATACTTTACTATGAGAATATATCATTATTCATCCAAATATCTCATCTTAAATTGGACATTATAATAAATATAAAAAAAAATATAACATAAATAACACCCAATAAAAAACATTTTTGATCTATAAAATAAATATATAAAAACTGAATATTTAATAACATATAATAAGAATGTAGATCGGAACACATGAAATGTGTGTGGGCATGGTAGAATAATAAATATTATAAGTACATATAATAAATACATCAATCCATATTCTTTATTTTGTGTCACAAGTAATTATAATATGTTTTTAAAATAAAATAAAAATAAGATTTTTTAGTATTAAAAATTACCTAAAACCTTGGAAATATTGTACTTATAAGATTTTTCATATTTTTATTTTTATTTAAAAAATAAATAGACTAAAAATAAATGATTGTCATATTATTAAAAGATAATTTTAATATTAGAGAAAAAATATATATTAATGTTGTAAAAGTTTTTTATATTGTTATTGCATTATTCACTATTTAATTTGATTTATCATTAACTTTCAAATAACATTAATACAAATGAATAATGTTTACACTATAATATAATAAAGTATTTATTAATGGAATGAGATATAGTTACCGAATGAGTACGTTAAAAAAATACTTCATATCTCAAGTATTCAGTCATTTAAAATATAATACTTCAAATATAGTTATTAATTCTCAACTAACCTCTTATCAGGATTGAGAATAATAAATTAAGTGCGGTTAAGATATGATACAAAAATATATTTCTAATCCAAATCTTCGAAAGATATAAGTGAAACTTGCGAGGTCTACCAAAAAACTATAAATTGCAGAGACACCGTTTCATTACTGAATTTGTCACAAAATTGAATTGGAACTTGTTCATTCTTAGTGTGTTGTCTTTTTATATCAAAAATCAATTTCTTCACAATCCTCTGCTGTTCATCGTAAATCTTCGAATCACTCCTTACAGTATTGACAGAACCATCACTTAATCAGGTTAACCCTAATTCCACCATGCCCTATTCAATTTTGTGATTTTTTTGCGATTCTTTCTTGCTAAACTTCGTTCTTATGTTCTGTGATTCTTATGAATTTTGATTTTGTATTTCCCTTTATTAAGATTGTTGTTTCGGAATTAGAGTCTGATTTGGTAAAATATAACCCTTTCTTGGAGAAATTTAAGCTACAACGAAACCCTAATTGCATAAACTGCAATCACTCGTAAAATTTCACCCTCTTATGTTTTATACCCAAACCTTTATAAAAGATCATCTAAAGCATCTCCAAAGTAGCGTCCTTATTTTGCAAGAATCTGTAGGGACACTGCTATTGACACTCTTAATTGTCTATTCGTGTTTCATTTTAATATGTCTTTGTTTTAGATTTTATTTTACAAATTTATCACTGTTCAATTTGCCTTTTTTGCACATATTTGTCAAGAATGAACTTTTGTTGGCTAGGACATAGGAATGTAAGTAAGAAGCTAAAAGAATTATTTACAAGAAAGCTTACCCAAAGAATCCAATGTTTAAATTCCTACTATCTATGATGACTGAGGCATGTAATAATATTCATCAAATCCAGTACAGATAAAAGGGGCTGCCACTTGTTTCGCTATAACTCAAGCTTATGCAGTTCTATGTTCAGTATGGCTGATAGTTGTCTCTATATGTTTTTTTGGGTACCATTTCATCTTTATCAAGGCCACTAAGTTTGAAGATTTGGTTTTCTTCCTTTGACACTTTTACTTATATTGGAGTCAACTTGTGTCAGCATCGATCCTAGTTATTTTGCTAGGTTGATGTGATCTTCTGAAATTAGATCTGTTTTTACCTATTGAATGACTTTCGGTATTTGATATTTTTTGGCTGTTCAATTTAACGCAGATTATATTTGAAATTATATCCTAGTTTCGAAAATGCCAAAATTTAGAAGAGTGAAGTCACCATCTGTTGGTCGCACTTCGTCATATCCTTACCCTTCCAACCCTAAAAACAATGAGCAGAAACCCATGAATTCGTTGGGATCAGTTGAGGACATGAAAGAATGGGAGGAAGCTAGGTGTCCTATTTGCATGGAACCCCCCCATAATGCTGTTCTTCTGAAATGTTCTTCCCATGAGGTGGGTTGTCGTCCATTTATGTGCAATACCAGTCACCGACATTCCAATTGCCTTGACCAGTTTTGTAAGACATTTGCTTCTCATCTCTCATCAGCAACACTGCAAGAAATTCCTCTCACAAGCATAGCCTCTCCCAGCAGTGATGTTCAGACAGAGTCTCAGGGGCCCACACAGCATTCGAGCCAGTCGCAACCCAAAATCATCTGCCCTCTTTGCCGAGGAGAAATACATGGATATATGGTTTTGGAACCTGCTCGTAGGTATATGAATTCTATATCCAGGAGTTGTTCTTCTGAGACGTGTGAATTCCAGGGGACATATCCAGAACTCAGGAAACATGCTAGGTCCGAGCATCCTAATGTTCGACCATCAGAGGTGGATTTATCACGAATGTTTGATTGGACAAGGATGGAACAGGAAAGGGGCTTAGAAGATCTTTTTAGCTCAATCAATCCAAGTTCTGATACAGAATACAACCCAGACACTGTTTTCACTGGTGATCTAGGCTTGATATCATATGTCTTGGATGGAATCTTCTCTATTGGAGATGCTAGAAGGATGGCCCGAACATTGTCTAATCCCAGAGTTAGAGTGCCATTGCATGACAGAAGGTCTGCAACAATGCACAGGGTATATGACACAGTGACAAATCAATCACCTATATGGAGATCCAATTTACCTCACCAATCTGCCCAACAAGTGGAGGGGGTTCATAGTATTAGAAGGAGAACTATTTCATCTTTATTCTGGATGGAGGCAACTCATATCGCTAGATCGAGAACAAATTTAACATCTTCGAGAATGCCCCGTGATGTTAATGAGCATCATAGAGATTTGAACCCAGGTGTTAGGGCATCTTCAAGAACAATGATGCAGATTCCTTCTCTGTCACATGTTGCTTGGACTAATCCCCATAGGAATGGTTCTTCATCTGGAAGATTGGGTCATCAATTACGATGGCGTGGTCAAAGATGGTCAACATTTAATAACCTACCATGAGTGGCAATAGATTTTTCTGATGGACAATATACTCTTATTTTTAAAGTTTTATTTCTGATGTTTAGGGATGCTTGAATTATCATTCAATTTTTATTGGAAGATTTGATTCACATCATTTTATTGCAATCCATTTTTTTTCTTTTATACGTATGTGCTCTTTTTTCTTGAGGTTAGCTCGTGTTTTTGTCATCTTTCAACTATTTAGGTTATAATATACCTGAAAAGTCCAATATTTTAATTTTATAAAAAATACCTTTAAAAAATTTGTGTACTAACTAAGATCTATTTAAAATTGGAAAACCCAAGTGATATTCACTTTTAAAAATGAAGTTTCAGAACAGCCTCAAGTCCTTTTTCTGTTCAGTTTTACTTGAAATCTCGACATTATCCTTTTCAAAGTAATTGCTTGACGATCCATAGTATTAATATGATTGCAAAACACCTTCTCTTTCTCCTTCATTTTTTTGTATTACTAAAGGTATATTATTTATTCAATTATATTATTATTTTTGAAGAATTAATAATGATTAAACATTTATATAGTAAACTCCTTCCAACTAATCTTTTTTATTCTTAAAGTAAATCAATTGGAAGACACTTGTGGGACACGACAGAATCAGGACAATTAAGTAAAAAAGGGATAGCGTAAAGGGTTAGTTTGTGACTGTGTTTCTCTCTGCAACTGAGCTTCAACCTCTCTCATCTTTAGCAAATGGCAACTCAATGAGTTTAAGTCCCAAAAATTAACATTTCAAACTCCAAAACACTTATTAAAGTGAATAAGACCCACCAACAACCATAGTTAATTTCAGATCCACCCATTCTTCTCTTTACTCACTCATCTTTTTCTCTCAGATTTCATTTCCCAGATTCAATTATTAAAAAAAATAGAAACAAAAATGAAAGTCTCAAACTCCAGTAGTAGTAGTAGTATTGGAACAGAACCCATTGGGCAAAACCTAATAAAAGTAATAAGCAACCTTTGCTTCTCTTTCTTTGTATTCTCAGTTCTTATCTTCACCGTTATAGCTATTACTTACCAACCACCCGACCCATGGATCCAATCTGCACCCGCACTTACCCAACTCTTTACCCGACCCGAAAACGCCACTTTCCAAATCGACACTTCTATTATCAAAACCGGTGAAGATATTACTCCTTCGCCGCAAGACCCTTCTCTCCCTTTTCCTCCGCCATCTTCCGCCGCTTCCACCGTCACTGAAGCCTCCATTGAGAAAATCGAGTACAAGATCTTGAACTCTACCCCGCCGATTCCTTCCGCTGCTTGTTCCTCCGGTGAGATCACTTCTGGAACGTTGAATTGCTCTGATCCTCGCGTTTTGATCGCTGTTCAACGGTTTAATCTTAGGGCTTTCAAGTCCATTGCCTTCTTTGAGTACCTGACTCCGGTTAACGGCTCTGCTTCTAATGAATGTGATGTTGCGTGGCGGTTTCGTAATAAGAAGGAGAAGTCGTGGCGTAAGTATCGTGATTTTCGTCGATTTAAGATTGGTATTACTGATGATTGTAGGTATAAGGTGGTTCATGCTGGGGGCTGGCATTCTGGTGCTAATGCTCGGCGCAATCCGGCTCGTGCCACTGCGCCAGGTGGCAAGGGTAAGACTGTGCCGCGAATTTCGAGTAATTCGATCCGTGATGATGAGATCAATGATACTATACCTACTTTAGGATCACAGATTAATTTTAGGAATGGGAAGTATTTGTATTACTCTAGAGGTGGTGATTATTGCAAGGGGATGAACCATTATATGTGGAGTTTTTTGTGTGGATTAGGTGAGGCTATGTATTTGAATAGGACTTTTGTGATGGATTTGAGTATGTGCTTGGCTGCAACTTATAACCCTAGTAATAAGGATGAGGAAGGGAAGGATTTTAGGTACTATTTCGATTTCGAGCATTTGAAAGAGGAGGTTTCAATTGTTGAGGAAGGCGAGTTCTTGAGGGATTGGAAAAAGTGGGATAGGTCGCATCTTAAGAAGAGGAAGGTCCCTGTTAAGAAGGTACTCAGTCACAAGGTCACACCAATACAACTTAAGAAAGATAAGAGTACTATCCTATGGAGGCAGTTTGATGCGCCTGAGCCGGAGAATTATTGGTATCGGGTTTGCGAAGGTCAGGCAGCGAAGTACATTCAGAGGCCCTGGCATGCTCTGTGGAAATCGAAGAGATTGATGAATATTGTTACAGAGATTAGTGGGAGAATGGACTGGGATTTTGATGCGGTACATGTGGTTCGGGGAGAGAAAGCTCAGAGGAGGGACCTATGGCCTAATTTGGATTCTGACACGTCGCCGGATGCTCTTGTTGAGAAACTTAAAGGGATGGTGCAGCCTTGGAGAAATTTGTATATTGCTACCAATGAGCCTTTTTATAATTACTTTGATAAGTTGAGATCAAATTACAAGGTTCATTTGCTTGATGATTATAAGGAACTGTGGGGAAATACAAGTGAGTGGTACAATGAAACCAGTCTCCTCAACAATGGAAAACCTGTTGAGTTTGATGGGTACATGAGAGTTGCAGTGGATACTGAAGTCTTTTACCGTGGCACGACACGTGTCGAAACATTCTATAATTTGACTCAAGATTGCAAGGACGGAGTTAAAACATGCTGATCAGGTTGGCACTCTTGTTTTTTGATTGCTCATTCAGAATTTATGGTTCAATCAGGCCTACCTTTTTGGTTTTGTTCCAGGTTCATACCATCTGGTTAAATTGAGCTTCTTGATACACTTGCTTGTTCTTTTATTGTATTGATGATTGATTTATCTTAATTGTTAGCATCATGGTGTTGTTCGGTCCAAGTAGTTGACCCACCTAGTCGGATTAAGACTTGGTTATTGTTGTATACATACTATCGGATCCCCTTCTCTCTTCCTCTTACATCATTATACTAGTGCATTTTGTAAGAAGCTGCTGAGTTCCGCCTTTCTCCTTTTTTATATATCTATTTTCTAACAATTCCCAAACCATATTGAAAATTAAGAAGGGCTTCAAGGCCAAGTTTCTAATGCAAAATTTGTTGAAGCCCTTTAAGATTCTATTTGATGTTTGGAAATATGACTATCTATATCTGGGAAATGATTATAAACGGGTACAGGTTTTCAGAGTTTGGTTTGGTTGGTGGTTCTACATAATTCTGTTGGAGCAATACATGAAATATCAACGTGCATAATACAGTGAGTTCCTACTTTAAAAGACAAATTCTCAACTTGACAAATTTTCTAGCCAAATCTTTTGTCTCAATTGTCCCGGATCTGCAAGGCCCTATAATTTTTCCAAGTCTAATACCTTCTCCACCTATGCATATTTTCTTCATTTATATGTGCTTACATAATCGGAATAACTTAACAACTATGGGATTGTTATTTTCTTGCTAGACCACCATTCCCACTTTGCCATCCGTTAATCATGCTACTTTGTATTCATTCTTATACCAAAAAAGTGGATTTCATCTTCCAACACAGTTTATAATGTAGTATCTAATTCTTATCATATGTATTCTGTGATTCTAATCCACCTAATTGTTGTGACAGAAATTATTTTACCTTGGGTCTTGTATGTATCAAGGAAAATCCCCCGGTTTTCTTACTAATAACTACTCTGCCATTGCACACTGCTACTAATGTTAAATGAGAAATTTGCTATGGTTTTCAACTTTGATCTTCAAACATTATCTTACAACTCATTAATTCCATCAACAACTGCGTGCAAAATTTCTTATTCACAATCTTCCTTTATATTGAGAAGTATCTGTGCTGAAGGGTCTTTGTTTTTACCATGTGATGGTGACAAATTTACTGGTTTTGACTTGACTCATTTCTGAGATATTAACATTTTAGTTGTTAAAAAATCCAATCAGGGCTTCCCCTTTATATCCGGCAAGATGTAGGCATTACCATTATTTTAGTTTGCTTGCACTTTTTTTCGAGTTTGGATTCAAGCATAGATTTTGTTCATCTAATAAGGTTTTTTCTAGCCTTGTATCTCATCATTTTTATTCTATTCATCACTTTAGGTGGGTTTTTTTTGTGCTTTGCATATGGCTAGTGTTTCTTTTTGGTGCTTGCATATTGCTAGTGTTTCTTTTTGGCGCCTCGCATATGGGATGTCAAACAAATGCATCATGTTGGTGTCATTTTGACATTTCTAACCATACTGAATATTATATTATTTTATATTTCTTTTGTTGTATCTTCGTCTGTCTTACGTGTCCTATGTAGTCTCTAAGTTTCCTAGCGTAGGTTTTTATAAAGTAAACAAATTACTAGGAATCTGCATTTTCTGAAGTGTAATGAGGCAACTCTAATTTGATGGCAACATTTTTCATGAGCATGAGCTTACCCTCAATATATGACACAACTCCAAATGGTTACACTACTCTCATCTAACTGCTATTTCTTATTTAATGAACTCTAGCACTTCTAAAGTTAGACTTGATGTCATGCTGCTTACACAAAACGAAGAAAAAACCCTTGGATTGCAAAAGATAGTGTTAACATCTAAATATTATTAAAAGAACAGCTAAAAATGGGTGGGTTCAATATCATGTCTCCTTCATATCTTGAACGGATAGTAGGTCATGCCCTATAGCAAGTTGCAGTTAGGAAATCGAAATCGAAATCAATTTGGATGGCTTGAAAGGCAAACGAAATCAACATGTTTATTTTCCTCTTCATTTTAAAAACTAAAAACTAGGCCACAATCTAGAGTAAATTATATAGAATAACACAATAGCATGCCACCAAGGAAAGTGGTAAAATATAAATATGACAACAGAATAAAACAAATTAACATCTTAAATTGTATATCATGCTACAAGTTTTGGCAAAACAAAGAAAGATATCAAAATCTAATATAAAGAGTCAGACATAAGATCACTACAAAACATGAATAACTAGAAAAATTACTTAAGACTATTCATCCTCTTGGCTGCGTAGTCTGGCTGTTTTGTTAGTCACAACAACATCAAGTTGAGCAGCCCTCTCAACAATCTCCTTTCTCTTTCTTGTTGAGATATTGTGAGCTATCTCAGCACAGTACGTTCTGGAAATAAAAAATACAATCAGAAGACAGTACTTGATAAACAATGACAGATGAGTGTAAATTGATTGAGTGCTTCACCTGTTATGCATCATTAGCAGTTCCAAATCACCCACATTGTGAACAACAAATTTCTTGAAACCATTTGGGAGATAGTGACGAGTCTTCTTGTCACTGCCATAACCAATGTTTGGCATAAGAACACATCCCTTGAACTTTCTTCTAACACGAGAATCAATACCCTTTGGTCTGCGCCAGCTTGGCTGTAGAAATTAGAGTTTAAATTAGAACAAGAAAAGAGCAAATGCAGCCCATTCAACTTTCATTATCAACAAGGTCAATTATGTTTAGAAAAATATAACACCAAACAAGTATGCCTAAAATACTAGTAACTTCATGTTTCTATTATATTAATGAAAATGTGTGTGTGTTTTTCATAGAAAAAACTCTTACTAGAGATAAAATAATATGCCACAACAGTTCAAGATATAAAACCAACAGAGACTCGAGATATGTTCCATATTACTTTATATCATTAAAACAAAAAATACGGCTACAGCGATTGATAACACATTCTAAAATTCAAAGATAAAAATATGAGAAAAACGTTCTGCAATCTCAGCCGAAAGATGGTGATATTTAAGGTAATAATCACTGTAAAATCAGATAATATGACATTAAGTTACATCATAGATTGCAGAACAGAAAGTTTCTGATACAAAAAACAAACACAAAGTTCATTTGAGTATTAAATTTCCTTTAAAATAAAAATGTAAACAGGAAAATAGTAACAGAAGGTTCATTATTAAAAGAAAACCAACTGTGTCGCAAGACCTGTAAAAATCGTTATTTGCCCGTTAAACGAAATGTCCAGCTACAATAGACAAAAGCCTTAACTCTGGACATCAGATACCATAGGCAAAATATGTTTTACAATAAAGTGATCACAAAAACTAATTAGTTGAAAAATAGGAACGTTCAATTTACATAGCAAATCTAAAACTACTGAAAATGTGGGAAGAGATCAGATGGTAGTGCATGTTAATAATCATCATTCAATTGCAGAATAGATGGATAAACATCATCATTTCTCATTACCTGCTAGTATAAAAATAACAGCATTAAACTGTCAAATACAATAATGCTTTAATCAATAAAGGTTAAAAATAATCCATTCACCAATTTTAAGCAATGTTTCAGTGCAGGGTGTCAAAACTTGTGATCAAAATCCCAACTCTAGTAAAAACATATTACTCAATAAACAGGTGAAAACAACAAACAGATATTTTAAAATTTACAAATGGCTGATAAAATCAGATTAATCACACATAAAATGGGTTATACTAGTCTAACTATAACAAAAGCATGGTTCATAAACAAGGATAACAATCAATTCGAATTAAAAAGAACACATAAAAAGCAAAATAAAAATTAAAACAAAACATAATTGAAATATAAAAATGAGGATCAGATAAAAAGGTCAATCACCATCTTACACCTTATGGTGCAAATTAAGACTGGGGCGACAATAAGAATCATCATATCCTTCCCAATCACAAACAACATTACAAAATGCACAATTATAATAAATTAAATCAAAAAATCTAAACTTTATGGAACCCAACATCAACACTTATGATAAAAAAAAAGTATCAAGTGATAAGATTTTATACCTTGACGGAGATCTTGCGATCACTCTGGGGTCTCTTGAACCTCTTGACTCTCTTCTTAATGATCTTCTTCGATAGCAACGGCACGGCCATGGTTGCTGCTAGCTTGGTTTAGAGGCTGGGAAGTGTAGCAGTTTATATAAGGGATGAAACTGCATTGTCTAGGGTTTTCTTCTTTTGAACTGGGTCTAGGGTTAAACAAATTGCAATGTAGTTAAGATTGGGCCAAATATAACAAAAAAAGAGTCTCTATGGTCCAAAGTTTTTTGCTTCTATTTGGACCCTGAAACAAATTTCATACCAAATTATTTTATGCTCTCATCCAAAACCATTATTTTCTTTAGTTATATTCTCCTATAAATCATCATACACATAAATATATAGTAAAGTGACATATATAATTTATAAAGGGTGGGGATCCACTTACTTCAATAGTAAGTTTTTTAAACTTACAGTATATCTTAGCCATCAATTTTAGGAAAATCCAATGATTTAGATCTACCAACTAATTCAAAATATTGGATTTCCCTAAAATTGATGGCTAAGATTACTCTTGGAGTCAATAGATCCCTCCTCATTTATAAATCAGTTGTTAATAAATAAAGTTTCACTTTGTAATATATAATTCTTGTGGATAAAAGGATTTGTTGAAAAATTTAGTAAAATTGATATATCATATTCCTATTTTCTGCTTTCAAATCTATCTCACTCTTTCACTCCTAATCCTCTTTCATATTCCCACTACCTCCCTCAATCAATCAAAACTCATGTTCTCACTCTCACCACACACTCAATTCTTCCTTTTCAATATTGATTAATGGTTTCATTTTTGCAATAGCTTCATCATTTTATTTTTTCCTCCCAACACATAATTCTATAAAGAAAATATCATAGTAACTTTGTCGATTTAGCAAAAGAAAATGATATACATAACTAGACTTTTTTCGGTTATGTGATTGAGGTTGCAAATTGGTGTAAGAAAATGCAGTTAGAAGTCAAATCTTATCTTTGTTCTTTGAGTAATATATATATATATATATATATATATATATATATATATTTTGATATTATAAGAGTTTTTTACATTTTTAATATATATATATATATATATATTACATTCTCATTCTTTTTTTGGTTTCGATTGTATAACAAAAACATGGATAAATCTCATGGGTGTTACATAATCGTTTTCATTCTTAATATTTTATTTAAATTCATTTTTAATTTGATTCTTATATTTTTACTTCAACAAATCCTATAAAAAACTTCAATAAAAAACGTTTTAATAATGATAAATTTGAAGTGCCAAATTATTCCTCATTCCTTTTCGCTCTCCAATTTTATCGTCCCCTTTTTTAGAATTATATGTCCCATCAATTTCCCATGTTAGACCAATAAAAACTTGTCTGTTCATTCATATCTCTGACAACAACTACTATCTAACTTATGCCCATAAAAATAAAAGACAACTTTCTACTAAGCTAGTGGCAACATAAAGTATGCAACAACATCAATTTATTTCACTATTTATGTGAATTATAGATCATAGCTCATACACTTGTGTAAGGGTCAAAAAGCTTGAGACTAGAGAAGATATATTTGTCAAAGTAAACTATGCAAGAAATTCAGAAATACATGGATGATACATAGTTTATGTGATTTTTCTTTTAGGATTTTTCTAATGTGTGTCCAAATTCGAAATATATATTTAAACGTATTAAAAATAGTAACTTTGTATAGGAAATTGATAAACAAACACTTATTTGCTCTTTGGGAAAATAATGGAATGGTATGAGCGGTTGGTAAACCCATTTAAATGATGAGTGAAAAAGAGTAATAAATAAAATTATAAATTTGTATTAAAGTTTCTAAAACATTTAAGATAAAAATATATATTTTTATACATTGTCATTATTACTAATACAAATAATGAGTGAAAAAGTAATAAATAAAATTATAAATTTGTATTAAAGTTTCTAAAACATTTAAAACAAAAAATATATGTACAAGTACTATAAGAGTTTTATATATTATCCGATGAAAGATGAAGTTCATTATGTATAAATATGGATAAAACAGTTACTTTTGAATCACTTCTGTCTATGGAATAGGTAGCAGTATGTAGCGTGTACTCTTATCAATTTTCAATGCTAGAAAAAGCAGCACGCGCGTGAACAGAGCTTGAAGAACCAATGTGTCTTAAACCACTCTCAAACTGAACAAACACTGTTTCCTCTGAGAGAAAAAAAAGGAAGAAGCAGCATTGGTAGAACATAACAATCAAGATCATTGAAGAAGCATAAAAAGTTATCATCATAAATGGGAAAAAAGAGCATAAGGGATATTGGAATGGAGGAGCTAGTGAAAGCTGGTTTAACTATAGAAGAAGCAAATGAATTGAATGAGAGTTTAAGGAATGTGATATCTCTCAACTTCTCCAATACTAATGATATATGGCACCACTTGGTTACTCTCAGAGTGCTTAAACCATCTTACCCTCATTCCCTTCATCAACTTATCTATTACTCTCTTCATTCTCATGATTCTCTTTATTGGTTCCCTTCCTTGTAACTACTCTTCTCATCAATCCATGTTCCTATTTGAACTTTTACTTATTATGTTTATGGAAGAAGATTTAAGATATTTGATAACATGTCTCATATATGTAAATATGTCACTGCGTGCATGCTTACTGAATTAATGTATGTATGTTTCATTTGTTGGCTTCAGAGAACAGGCGAAACGCACCAACCTGGGGTGTTTGATGGAAACCTATGGTTCTAAGCTTTTAGGAGATTCCTACAAAGACCCAATTACTAGTTTCTCTCTTTTTCACAAGTTTTCTGTTCAACACCCTCAGGCAATTACTTAAAAATATCCCTTTTTCTTTTTTATTTCATACCATTCCTTCCATTTCATTCTATAATTCAACTATGTATTGTTGTTGTCAATGCAGGTGTATTGGTCTCTTGTTCTCAAGGAGCTTTCAGTTTCATTTGTTGAACCTCCAAAGTGTATATTAGATACTTCTGATCCATCAAAGCATGGAGGAACTTGGCTACCTGGTTCTGTCTTAAATATTGCAGAATGCTGCTTGCAACCAAGTGCATATCCCAATAAAAGAGATGAAAGTATAGCCATTATATGGAGAGATGAGGGGTTTGATGATTCTGAGGTGAATCATATCACCCTCAAACAACTTCGGCAACAAGTAATGTATGCTCTCATGTCTCTCTCTTTGTTTTAGAGAGTCTCATTTCTAAACTTTTCCTTAACATTGTACCTTGTCCAAAGTTAGTTATTTTAATCATTTGAAATTATGTTTTCAAATTGCATATTGCAATGTTTTTGGTCCTTTGCCTTTTTAGACACAACCTTGTTTTGATAAGTCAATTGAAGTGACTCATGGCTTTAAGTCAGGAGCTCTTAAGTCATTTACACTTAACGGGTGGCTTATCGGCTAATTTTACCAAACAATTCCATAATCAACTAGCTTATTAGTCATAAGCTTTTAGCCCGTCTTTTCAGCTTTTAACTAGCTTTTCAGTCAGTTGTGCAAAAAAAAAGTCAAAGTAGTTTTCAGTCTATAATCTCCTTACTTCTTGCTTGAAAATTTTCCTTTCAACATATTTGTTTTTGCCATATTATTTGCAGGTTGGTAGCAAATGCAATAGATGCGACATTCTCGAAGGGAGATGCAATAGCAATTGACATGCAAATGACAGCCAATGCAGTTATTATATATTTAGCCATTGTTTTAGCAGGATGCATTGTTGTATCCATAGCTGAAAGCTTTGCACCAAATGAAATTGAAGCTCGCATACGCATTTCTAAGGCAAAGGGTATTTTCACACAGGTAATCTTTTAAATTTTGTAGTATGTTTATGACTTTAATAGTTAAGCTACCACTGATTGAAATGAGACCATTGAATGTTTAAAATTGTCTCTGTTCTTTCTGGTTATCAACTTCTGTGCATAATATTATTCAGTATGTGTGAAACAATGCAAAAATTACCAAATTGTTATTGTGCCAGTGAGATCAATGAAAGTTTATTACATGTATGTCATTGTACGGAACTACGGATTGCTTGCAGGCATTAATGCTGAAAGCCTGAAATTAACAACCGGGTTGGTAGCTATTTTAGTACTCAATAGTGCTTGTGAAATTAGATTTTATGGTGCCAATAGTTTTGGTAGCTTCGAGTTAAAACCGATTAGGAATTTAAAGATTGAAATCTTAATGACGTCAAGCTAAGAGAATGGACAACAGACAACTGAGAATGGCAGGTCTTCAACTTAAACATATTTGAGTTGTAGAAGATGATGATTATCCTACGCTTTAGGCCATGTCCAGAACTTGTTAGCTAACACTCACAAAACCAAGAAAGTAGCAACTATGCTGAACTTTAAAGTGCTCATGAAATGAGAGAAATTATTATATCTTGAAAATGATTGTGAAAGTTGTCCTATAAGGATTAGAGTCTGGTCCGGTAAGGATAATTAGTCTTTATGATTTAAGGTTTTGATATAAAAATTTATATGAACTTCCGAAGTGTTAAATTAAGATTGTTGTATTTCATTCAGCTTGAATTATTTTCAGGATTTCATATCAAGAGGTGGCAGGAAATTCCCTCTGTACAGGTAAAAAATTGTTGGCATTGCACTGGTTGCAATACCAAAATCATATTTTACAAGAGGCATTTTAAGCATTCTATGAAAATTATCCTTTGATGGCATCTAGGAATACTACAGATGGCATTTTAAGCCTTACAAGTCAAGCTATTATCCATAACTTCGAGTAATAGTATGGCTATTTAATGATCATCTATGAAACTTATCCTTTGATAAATGTTTCAATACTATGTCTATGTTCCTCTTTTTGTTATATTTGTGTTCAAATTCAATGCAATGGTTCACATGCTGGTAAGAAGTCTGTGTTTGAGCATGTAGACAGCCAATAATTTATTATCGATCAGCAAAGTCATTGTGTCAGAATGTAGGAGTTTCATGTTGAATGTAACTTATCTTAAATAACCAAATATGTCAAGATTGCTTGTACTAGTATTTAAATTTTTTGTTGGGTAGACATAAGGCTCTTATTACACATAGGCTACTGGCCTGATTTTGCATAGTTTTCCTTGCAGTCGAGTCATTCAAGCAGCTATATGTAAAGTTATTGTGCTCCCCGTGATAGGTGATGATGTTGGAGTGCAATTAAGAGAGCAAGACTTACAATGGAAGAGTTTTCTCTCCTCTGGGAGACAGAATGCCAAGTAATGCTCACGATAATGTGTCTACTACTAAGCCATATTTTAATCTAAACATGTAGTAAAATTTTCAAACTGCTAAAGATCTGAAAAACAGAAGAATAAAGGATTTTCTCTTGTGTTTTGTCTCACCTTAACATTTAACTCATGGCAGGTCAGATCATTACACTCCGATCTATCAACCAATCGATTCTGTCACTAACATACTTTTCTCATCTGGAACCACAGGTTAGTAGTCTTCCTTAAAACACATGTGGTAGAGACTACTACCATCATAGTGATTTTATGGTTATAGTTGTTCGGCTTTTCAGGAGAGCCAAAAGCTATTCCTTGGACTCAACTTTCACCCATACGAACTGCTGCAGATGGATGGGCTTTCATGGATTTTCAATCCGGAGATGTCTATTGCTGGCCGACAAGTTTAGGATGGGCAGTCGGACCAACTATAGTATATTCATGCTTCCTATCTGGTGCAACTCTTGCTCTTTACCATGGATCTCCTCTAGGCCATGGCTTTGGAAAATTTGTTCAGGTGATTCCAACATGTCAAATATTTCACTCTCCTTTCAATTTATGCTTAATACAATAACCACTAGGATAATTACTCCAAATGAATTCACTTTGTCAAATAATTTTATGAACTTGTTACAATAGCTAATAGCCTATTTATTGCACCAGTAGAATTTGATATATTGCACCAAAGCACCCCTTTATTCATGTAACTACAATTGTTCAGGATGCAGGTGTTACCATTTTGGGAACAGTTCCAAGCTTAGTAAAAGCTTGGAAGAGTACACAGTGTATGGAGGGCTTAGATTGGACAAAGATAAAGTAATATCTCTCATAAGTTTAAATATTCAAGTAGCTAATATGAAAGTTGAGCTAAACTTTGTTTATATGCAGAACATTTTGTTCTACTGGAGAAACCTCAAATGTTGATGATGACCTTTGGCTTTCTTCAAAATCTTATTACAAACCAATCATAGAATGTTGTGGAGGCACTGAACTTGCATCTTGTTTCATCATGGGAAGCCTATTGCAGCCTCAAGCGTTTGGAGCATTTAGCACAGCGTCAATGACAACTGGCTTTGCTATCCTTGATGATAATGGAGTTCCTTATGTAAGAGCATTTTCTGGAATAGTTTTTATTTGTTCAACAAATTTTCGTTATCTCATATAATAGCATTTCGACATTCATTTTTAAGCATTCTAATTTTATTTGATCTCTTTGAGCTATTTAACAGCCAGAGGATGTTTCTTGTGTTGGTGAACTAGCCTTATTCCCTCTATATATGGGAGCTAGTGATAGATTGCTTAATGCAGATCATGATGAGGTTTACTTCAAGGGAATGCCCATTTACAAAGGGAAGGTATCTTACTTCAAATGACATCCTTGTTGTAAATAACATAAAAATTGATTCAACTGCATGGTCATTTCCGTTGCTCTCATTCGAATACTGATGTCATGTCTAACATGACCTACTTCCAGGTTCTCCGGAGACATGGAGATATAATCAAGAAAACTGTCGGAGGCTATTTTGTTGTACAAGGGAGGGTTGATGACACCATGAACCTTGGTGGAATTAAGGTTATAACATCACCCTTTACATTAATAATTTTTCGCTCCATCTCCCAGTTATACACTTATTCGAGATGAAGCTTATGAGTTATGAGGGATAAGTCTGCTAGATACACATGGTGTAAGAATGCTATATCTTTCATGCCCATGGTCTGCATAAACTTAGTAAAAATGGAACATTTCTGTAAGTGGTCATGGATTCATCAAAAAAAAAAATAACACGTGATCCGATGATCATTGTGCTTAATTTGTAGCATTCTTGAACTGGCAGTTCTTACTTATTTCTGTTTCTGATATGCAGACAAGTTCTGTAGAAATCGAGCGTGTCTGTGATAGGGCTGATGAACACATTTTGGAGTCGGCTGCAATCAGTGTTGCACCTGCAAATGGAGGACCTGAACAACTGGTTATATTTGTAGTTTTAAAAGAAGGATACAATTCCGACGCAGAAACTCTAAAGAAGAAGTTCTCTAAAGCCATTCAAACCAACCTGAATCCTTTGTTTAAGGTCTGACCCTTATTAAGGGGGTTAAAATTTAGTGTGAATTAACCTGAGATGTGAATTGTGATGATTCCAGTTATTGATTTATTATTCACAACTCTTTCCACTGCATTACAGGTAAGCCTTGTTAAAATTGTGCCTGACTTTCCTAGAACAGCTTCAAATAAATTGCTTAGAAGAGTTTTGAGGGATCAGATGAAACATGAGTTATCAGTTCAGAGCAGACTTTAGAGACACCATTGGTTATTGATTCTCAACAGACCAGGGCATGCACCAAGATTCAGACCCTTATCTGGAAACATGCAGATTTTCACCAATATATTTTAGAATATGATATATTAAGATGAAGCTTTTGGTATTTAAGCAAATTTTATGCCATGAAAACTCTTGTGTGTGCTCCTAGTGAAATGCATTAAAACAACTTTGGTTTGATAAGTTGTCATATCCTAGTCCTACTTGTCATGCATTGGTTGCCTAAGTGCAATATGATAGTATACCTGAATTTACTAATGATAAGTTTATGAGAAACATTATTCTAAAAACATAAGTAAAATAATGTCAGACAAACTGTGTTTTTGGTAGCATATTTTGGTCGGTTTTGGATGTTGGTGTAACTTCTCCCTAAGCATCAAATTGTAAGTTAGCTGTTTTGAATACACAACTTAACACTCCAATCACCAAAAACATGTTATAGATGTTAACAGCTTACCATATAACATGCAATTGTTATTATGATCCTAATCAGTTTCACCACCTTAAGGACAGTTAGAACTTTGTTGGAAGGGATACTGAAAGAGATTACTTCATTACCCATGGGAGATGAGATACCCTTAATAGTACTAAAAAAAAATGTCTGTCATTGCCTCAAGTTTATTGAACTCGAAAGTGTAGGGTGTGTGCCATAAAACATGATAAGTTTTGCAACATTGCAATCCATGAACAAAACACTTGAAAAGTTATTAATAGACAAATGATTAATTTTGTAGGGGTTGTATATGTCAAAGGGCTAAAATGAAATAAAGATAAAACAATAATGCCATAAGCAGAAATAAATAAATAAAAACAATTGCGTTTGCCGGGAGTCGAACCCGGGTCTATTGCTTGGAAGGCAATTATCCTAACCGTTGGACTACAAACGCTACACGTTGCTTGTACTTCTCATTATTCACTCTTTTGTACTAAATTTACTTCATTGTTTCAAATTTTGGGACTGAGTTATTGCAATTCCATTCCAGTGTGTGGAACTATGGAGGTAATTCCTGTGAGGAATATGATACCTTCAATTTCAATGGGCATGGGTCATGTTTACACAAGGAATATGAGATTACATATATCAACTTCTTCACCTATTCATCCAACAAAAACCCTAAAGTTCCCTTTACGCTTTGCTATTCGAGCTAAACAATCTTCTACTGATTTCCAAGGTGCCCACTTAACATTTTCAAACGATACTATTAAAAATCTTAACTTTTTTGGATTCTTAATATTTTTTTAATTAGATTTTGTTGTTTTTATTTACCTGTTTTGTCTAGGATTGATTGAATATTTGAAAGTTTTGCAACACTTTTTTAGTTAATGGAATGCAAATTTGGAAGCATGTAGACTCCTGATACCAGGATTTGGATTTCATCAATTCAGCCAAATGTATTTACTAATTAGGTTAGATAGATTTTAGATGATATATGCTGGTTGCCATAGAGATTCTTAGGTGCTCCAAGAGCAACAAAAAAAATAGTTCTTACTCTAGTCTCTGCTAGCTGATCAATTCTTAGAAAATTCAATGATCATGATTATACTTATAATATTTGCTTTTGCGGGGTGATATAGTAATCAAGACTTTCAATTTTCCGATGCTGCATATAATTGCAAGGATTGGCAAATCAAATATTTATGTGTGGATGTAGTTGGTTGATTTTGAATATCTAATAGTGTGATGACATCATGTGGTTTGTGTGCCAACAAGGTAGTTTATGGTAAACTTGAAATTTTTAAGTTATGGCACTTGAGAGGCCTGAATTTTACTTTCTTGGTTTTAAGCCGAGTCACACACTTGGGAAGCTTGGATATAACTAGCCTTTGTTGCCATGACCTAAGTGATGACAAAACTTATCAATTTTTGTAGGGTGCAATGATTGGTAGCATGATTGCTTTCATTTTTTCATAGCACTATGCTTTCTAGTTTATCGGGTTGATTTCTTCGTTACATCGATTATCCTAATTGGTGGCTGCCCATTTTTTTAGCTTCACTGTGTTCTTATGATCTTATCAGACACTTCTCCATTTGAATACAAGACCTCGGTCATTTATTTTCCCTTCATGTGCAATGGTTCTCTTTTTCTTGTTTCTATTTTCCCACAAAACAGAGTGAGGGAAAGGGGTTATCAACCGGACAACTTATCATTTCACTGAAGATCATTTGTTAACTGCATAGCATACTAGCAATTATGAGCATTAGAGTCCTTTGCCATCAATTTCTAATGATGTACTTTGGTTTTGCATAAGATTTTAATTTAGTCATAAATCTCTAATGTTCCTGAATCCTGACGACAAAGTGATTTGTGCCACAGATTTTCAGAGTTATGTGAGGCCTTCACGTCTTCTGCCATCCTCTGAAGTGAAAGTGTACACAAATACATCACTACAAAACATTTGTTCATTTTTAAAAGAGGATAGGTCAAAATCTTTATTCAGGGTCAAGTTAGGCACCAGCAACATATATGGCTCTAGTATAAGTGACAACAGTGCTGGAATTCTCCTATGCTTGATAGATGAAAATGGAAATTCCATATTGCAGAGGATACCTGCGAGTTCGACGATGGATCATTCTACAGAATCAGGGGATATAACTCGTGTTGAGATGCTTCATTTCCAAAGAAGTTCTGTTGATGAATTCATCTTTGAGGGTCCTAAAATTGCAAGAGTTGTTGCTCTTTGGATTGGTATTGAATCAGGTATGCTTTTCTTGTTTATTTGTATTTTGAAGTGATTAAGATTAGGTAGACATCATCTCTGTCCTAACACTACAATTTTAAGTACAAATGATGAACACATATTTATCTTCCCAGGAGATATTTTGAAGTGCCGAGGAAAATATCCCTATTTCATTCTTTATTAGCAAGCATTTGTACATTTATATTTGGTTTAAATTTTTGAATATGCTTTTAGTCTCTGCAGATAAGGCTTTTTGTTTGTTTAAGTCCCTATTTTTTGGTTACATGTTAAGAAGAAAAACACGAAAGAAAACAGAAACAACTATCAGAGATGAACCACTCGCAGAGAGCCTGCAAGTCTCGCGAGATCCATGAACTCTGTTGGAGAACCCCAGATATTAAAAGCATTTCTGTGACTAGATTCCCATTTGGCTAAAGCATCAGCACCAAAATTGGCTTCACGGAGAATATGAATAGTCTTCCCAATTCCATGAGTGCAGCTCCCTGATATCATCAAGAACAGCAACATAAAGATTGAAACGCTGCACGTTCATATTCATCAGAAGAGTCATCGCGTGTAAGGAATTTTGTTCACAATTCACCTTCCGAAAGCCAAGGTCCCACACCAAGGTTAATCATCTCCAAATAGCCAACAACCCAGTCTGGAGGATCTTGCCGTGACCTGCAAACCCAGAAAATCCCCGTATCCAGGTTCCCACGTTATTCCTGATTAAACCACCAAGCCTGATACACCTGTCCACTTCAAGACAGCTCCCATCAACATTCACCTTGACCCACTGGTGAGGAGGAAAGGAATTCGGCTCCTATCAACATTCACCTTGACCCTATATCTTTGATTTTGGTCACTCCGTTTTATAAAATAAAAAATATACCTAACTGAAAACACATAATTTTTGGTATTTTTAGGGATAAAAAACATAAGAAAATTATTTAGGGGCTAAAACCAAAAACCATCATATTTATATGATCCAAAAACATATTCAAGCTTTTATATCTCTTCTTCTCAGGCTCAAATTCCACTTTTTAAAAGCATTGTACAACCAATATATATGCTTTGTCAAACTTCTAAATTAATATTTCGTATCACGAGTTCGCTTCCTAACAACACTCTTCTTATCGATCTAAGATCAGGTCAATGGCGCATAGGAAATGTTTCCTTAATGGTTATTAATTGTGAAGTGCAGCCACCCGAAGATGGGGAACTACGGTACACTGGTTATCAGTATGACTTTCTGATCGACAATGTGTTGCTTGGTGAAGGAAGTGATGTGTCCATGTTAGAACTAAGGCATAGTCATGTGAGTGAGCTGGAACAGATTGATCCCATCAGCTTCTTCGACAAAGGACTCGATGACAGTACTTTGTTCTCAAGTCCAAAGATCTCGAATGAAGAGAGCATGAGAGAATATGCAGATTTGAAGTTCTCATTACTATTTTATGATGTTATGCTGATCTTTTTTGGTACATCAGTTGCTTCCTTCTCAACTGGGGAAAATGCTGGGTTTGCTTTCTTGATTGGTGGGATTGGTGGCTTCCTGTATCTGCTGTTGTTGCAGAGATCTGTGGATGCATTGCCAGCTTCAGAATTAATCACCGGTAACAACGGAGGAGCATTATTGGGAGGATTGAAGGGCCCAATAGCAACTGTGGCTTTGGCTCTAGGCTTTGCTGTATTTGCAGTGAGGTATAGCTCAGGAGATCTTCAAGTAACACCAAGTGATCTCATTGTTGGAATGATGGGATTTCTTGCAAGTAAAGTTTCTGTGGTGTTGGCTGCATTTAAGCCAATAAAATCTGGTCTGAAGTTACCAACTGATATGTAATATTGTACTTAAACTCAATGTAACTTACAAGAATCAACGTTGTATAATGTAACAAGTTAGACTTTTACTCTTCACCAATTCACATGCTCAAATATTAGGGCACTTTTATTTCATTCTAATGAACCAAAAGTTTAATTTCCACTAGAAGGAACTGGGAATATCATCAAGTTCATACAAATTTAAGGAACCTTTCTATGGCAGATTTGTTCCCATCCAGCAAATGGCTGATACAAGTTTTTTTTTTTGAAGTGCAACACAATTTCTTGAATATTACAATATTTTTAGGCATCACTTGACCTTTATGGTTGATTGACCCCTAACGTAATAGTCTTTAAGAGTGAGGCTTTCAATGTTGTACATTTGATGGATTTAATGATATAAGGTGGTTTTGAAGTTTCTGCTGTAGATTGTGTATAAACCATTGAAAGAAACCATTATTTTCATCTCCAAACATTAGCTAGCAGCGAGGCCATGCATGTCAAGAAACCAAAGATAATTGCATTAATAAAAATATTTGAAAAACATTACTATGTAAAAGCAAGGGAAAAAAGACTTCCTATCAGAACATATTCTCAAAAAAGTTATAAAGCATCCATTAGAACCATCTACAAAGACCCATCCCCATAACAAGAATCCTAAATTGAGAATAGAAAGGTGAAGATAGGTACAAGTCAACAGAAAAAAGGAAATTAGGAGAAACAATAAAATTGATACATTGCATGTTGGAATAGTTCTAATTAGCATCCCCTGCTCCTCAGCTTTCCTGTTACTCAATTATAACAAGTAAATAACACATCCAGCAAAGCCTAACTTGGAAATGCAAGGATTAATTTGATGCTGGTGAACAGCGACTCAACCAGAGTTGTATCATAGGAAGTAATCCGGTGTTCTCCGGGTTACGTCCGGCTCTCCCCTCCTTGGAGCTGGCTCAAACTGGGATTAAAGAATATAATTAAGACAAACATACTATAAATAATTAAGAAATAACCATTGTAGGTTCTGAAAGGAATGTAGTCAGCCATGAATAAAGCTCAACCTGAATGAACGTGTGTCCTTTGCAGTCATCAACTTCAAGGATGGATGCCATGTTCCCACAGCGATAACAATAATTAGGTGCACTGAATATGGTAACCACCTTTTGATCCTGCAACAAGGCACCATAAATCAGCCATCACCGTTATGAATATAAATAAAAATAAAAATAAGAACGCGTACTTACATGACCCCAGTTATATCCTTCCATAACCAACTGATGAGCTCTAGCAATAAGCTTCAAGCTATTGGAATGGTTAAATTGTTCAGATATGTCCTATAAAAGGAAAACACTTACACGCATAAGCAATCAACAAAAATTGACAATGATAGGTGAAAACATTATTACAGGGTTGACACACAATGAACTGGATTACCTGGCCAAAGGTATATCCAGCACCTCTTGGAGAGATTCCCCAACCACAACGATCATCCGGATCGGACCATAGAAGATCACACATAGGCCCCTCGTGAGGAACTTCTTGTACACGGTCAAAGTTACGTATGTTATCAAGGGTTTCAATAGATGGGGACAGCCCACCATGAAGGCAAAAGATTTCAGATTCAACCTTCAATATCAATTAATCAACAATAAATTGTTAAAAACTTGGACAATATGTTGAAAATACTGAACAAAGAGCTATTTTACAGGAGAATAGTTTTACAGATGAAAATAAGAGAAATGGCTAACTATATGCAACTCAAAAACAACCCTACAGGATTAAGAGTAATAAGATCAAAACTTGCAACATGGAGTTTAGAACATTGAAAATCTAACCAACATGAAATATAGTAACAAATCAACAAATCCAATCAGAGGCTATATATTTAGTTCTTTGCCAAATTATATAATAGTTTACTAACCAGTGCTGTCAATGGAAAGTAATCGAACAAATCAGTGAAGGTTTTCCAAACATTAGCACTGCCATACCTGCCAAATAAGAATATTCATGTTAACAGGATTCCACAGTTTTAAATATCAAAATTAACTCTATCAATCATGTCTCCACAAATAGCATTGAAGTTGAAAACTGTTTTTATCATTTATCTCACACCACAATAGGAAAATATTAGCAAAAACCCGAAAGACACATCAACAGGAAAAGAACATTAAGGATAGTTGTGATAAAACAAAACAAAAGGTTGAGAAATTCACAAAAAAAATAGCAAAAAATTACTGATCTGAAAACAATATAATCACACATTTAAGTTAAACAAAGATAGGATAATGTTCACCAAAAAACAAAAGACGGAATAATGAATGTAGCAGGTACTTACTTCCGTAGGCATTCATCATAAAATCCATAAACTTGAGTAATCTGCAGCAGAAAGCTAAGATCAGCAGGTAACATTCAAAAACATATAATAACAACTTAACCCATATAGTACACATATACTAGGAATTATAGTTTGTTGTCAGTCAATTAATAGTAAGAAGTTATAACAACGAACAACGATAAATTTAACATAGTAAATGATATCATCATTAATTTAGGCATATTTTAGTTCTCCAATAGAAATCCTTGATAGTACATTGTTTGCTTCTGATACGCATGGAAAGACGAGGTAAAAGGAGAATGATTTAGAAATCTATCGAGAACTTAATTGATACTGACCAATGCTCATGTCTCTGAGTACAAAATAGGGTCTGTCTAACCTTTAATTCACAACCATCAGAAAGCTAATATGATAAACTATAGAACAAACCTGACGACTTTCATGATTTCCTCTCAGAATTGTGATACGCTGACGATAACGCACTTTCAGGGCAACCAAAAGCTGCATTATGATATAAATAGAGCAAAAATTTTGCAAAATTAAAGAAATACTATCTGATAGAAATGAACATCATTTAAAGCATGCAATTCAAAAAATGGTTAATAATTTGTATCAAAATCATCATGTCATGCACCACATCCCATCATGTTAACTTTAATTTCTATGCATGGGTATTACTATGGCATTCCACATGATGAGTAGACATAAATGCATCATTAACAGAAGCAACAATTATATATTCAATTTTCGTTTTAGATAGCATGTTAAAATCACAAATGCTTTTATTATGTAATGGCACCAAATAATTGCAAATTTGCAATAAACCCACAAACATGGCTGTTGCATCATTATCAGTACAGGAATATGCCATTGTGAAAAGAATATTGGAACAAACTACGAAGGTCTAGAAATCAATAATTTCCATGTCAACAAACAACTGCTGATGAACTATGTAGTTTAAAACTCATCTAAACAGATATCAATACTAGCACAACAAAAGAATTAAAGTTCAATCACTTCCC
Source organism: Lupinus albus (assembly GCA_009771035.1). Lineage (NCBI taxonomy): Eukaryota > Viridiplantae > Streptophyta > Magnoliopsida > Fabales > Fabaceae > Lupinus > Lupinus albus. The sequence continues at coordinate 5,132,260 of CM020005.1, forward strand.
AGGCTTGTGAAATTTACAAGAATACCCCCAAGTCCAATAATCCCAAAAAGACTTACGAAAAATAACAGAATAAAACATGGCAATTTGAACTACCAAGAAGATAATAAGTAAACCACAAAAGTTACACTTACCGTCACGGTTTCAACCGAATAATAGCCACGGTCAACATAATCTCCCATAAATAAGTAATTTGTATCTGGACACTGACAACAAAAAGTTGAAGCCAGAAATGAGAATTCCACCATCAAGTTAAATGGACGCAAGAAAATATACATTAATTTGCAAGAAGTGATGCTAGAAGTAATGGTAAGAAAAGGAGAATATACGTAAATTCTAAAGCAAATATGGCATAAGTGCTCAAATTTGAATTGAAATAAGAAAAAGAGAGCTTTAATAACTAAGGGTTATGAGTGCTGCCATGAACAATTGGAATTGCTTTCAATTAATAATAAGGTTTTGTTCTGTTTCCTTGGTCAAATAGACCAGAAGACCAATACCTTAAGGCAGTCCTTCAATGAACTTTGCAAACCCTTTGCAGGCATCTTAATTACAATTAAATCCTAACACATGCGAAAGAAGTATCCCACAAAAGCATCCTTTCCATATCTTTTTTCTAAATCAATAATTCAGCATCAATTGCATAGGTTTCAATATTTCCATCCATCTCTTTTACTGACTTAAATTCCAACAGTCAATTATCTATGGAATTGGCATCTGATGGCCTACAGATACTTCTCTTTGCAATCCCATTGTTTAGTGGGTGTAATGTCTATCTTTCCCTAACCTAGTGTAGCTCCATTAGAATCAGATCTGATTAAACAAAGTAATATGAAGAGGGTCATGAGGACCAATTATATTAAAAACACGGCAATTTTGTGATCAAAATAGCGAAGAAAATAAAATAAAAACTTCCTTAAGTAAATAACTTTGACCTTTGTAATCACACAATTTCTTATTACAGGACATTAACACAAATAACCCAAGGAAAAGTACAATATTTGAACCTTCAGCTTATTCATGCAAAAAAAATTAAATGTCTGTGCAGTAAGTTATAGACTACAGAGGTAACTTTGAAGGAAATTTGGATACACTCATTTCGTTGATGATATCAAATTTACTAAATTTAATCCAACAGCAAGTAGTTGCAACGACTACACAGAGAAAGTATAAATAAGGAAGGCTCGGTTACAGTGAAATTAGAAAATAAATGAAACATAATTTGGAAATGAATCAAAGAGTGCTCGTGTGATTTCCTGATTTTTCAAGTATTATTTAGTTATACATCTAAAAAGCATACAGTCTTCAGAACCTAAGTAACTACATATTGAATATAAAATCCAATGTAAGAAAAACTACCTTCCCTCCAATGCGAAACAGCTCTGCAAGGTCATGGAATTGCCCATGAATATCACCACAAATTGTAACAGGGCTTTTCACAGGCTGCAATTATTGGCAAACAAAATATCTCTTTAGCTTTTTCAGCAATTCAAAATCATTGTCTACGAGGTCATTTTTAAAACATAGTCAAAACCATCATAAATAGATTACCCAGAACAGCCCAGAAAGCTAATGAGAGTTACTCAAATGGTGATTAACACAAATTGAAGGCAAAAACGGTGCACAATTCAGACAATGTTGATGAGATGAAATCAATGCATAGAGTCCCCAAAACCGAAGAACAGAAAGATAAAAACATGCAGACATAAAATAAAAATAAAAAAAAAACATTTTAGAAAGCAAACAAACCTGGACATTACTCTCTTCCATCAAAATTTCCTTTGCCTTATCACACAAGGCCCTTACCTGGATGCAAAAGTACAAAGTTAAAGTCAAATTTGGATCATTGAAAGAAGAAAAAAACACATAAGAGTTAAACACTCAATAGCAAAAGGGCCTCCTTAGAGGGGGGAAATGGAATCAGACAAAACAAAATATTACAAGAACAACCCTCTTAAGACTATCATACTGACATCTTCAAAGAAATTGGGCAACTAAAAAAATAAAACTAAAACTTCATTTTAATTTTTAATTGGTTTTTACTATCCCAGCAAACCCAAGGATCAGTGAATTGTACATAACCATAACAAACCAAACTAAACTGAAAACAAAAAACTGAATCTAACTGATTAAATTTGGTTATGTTAGGCTAATCTTTTCTGAAACTGACATTCTGTCAATTTTTATTTTCAGTTGTGAAACTGATCCAAAATCATAAATGATTAGATATCAACTTGTTCCTATGGGGACTTTTAGGCCAGTTTGCACTGTTTATAAATATTTGATGGCGTTTCTCACAAGACATTTTCACTTATTTTCTGCTAATTGGGCAAAATACATGGAAAAAAGGTAAGGTTGGGACTGAACTTTCATTGGAAAAAAATTGGCCAAAAACAAATTGGACCGAGCAAAGCTAAACCAATTGGGACTGGCTTGGTTAACTTTTTGGTTATCCAATCAGAGCAAAACAAACGAGTTCCCAATATAAGAACCTGGGTTTTACTTTCCTCTAATTCACTGAATATCCACCCCCATCATATATGATAAAATAATGCATACAGCCAAAATAAAAGTACTTATTGACTATTACAGAGCTTTACAAGAATGGCATTAGAAGTAGCGATGATTTATTATTTATTAACAAATAATAATTGCACTGAAATACTCAATGAACCAGCAATATTTCTCTTTGGCTTTGCTAGCATCATATCTATTTAAATGGGAAAATTCAATTTGTCAACAAATGCCTGCTATATCGGAAGTATCATAAAGAAGGCAGCCAGAAAACATCATGTATAATGCAGTGGACCCTGTTTGTGGCAGGAGTCCCAGCTCAAAGAATACAATTTCGACGAGCTTCAAACTTCTTCAAAACCCAATTCCAATCAACTACTTAAAACGCATAAAGAAAATAAGTTTTCCTGAAACAAAGGCATAAGGCAACATGCCATGGATTGGAAATACACTTAAAACAAATCCCACTCTCCTAACTTTTTTGTAAAAAAAAATACTAACAGAAATGTATTATTCATATGTCTTAACTTAGGGGGGGGGGGGCAAAACATCCAAATCCCTGCCACTTAAAAAATTTACTTTCTTTAAACACAGTCATAAGGCAACATGCCATGGATTAGCAATACAATTTGAACAAATCCTAGTATCCTAACCTTTTCTACTCCTTAAATGCAGAAATGACAACAGTAATCATAATAAATTGAGTTGGGCCTAAAAGGTACAAGAATCCACCAACCAAAAAATTGAAAACCCACAAATCACTAACTAGGTTGAATCCTACAAATTTGACGGAACATTTAAACAAAAAACGTAACAATTGCCATTGCATTTTCTGAAAAGAAGCCAGATTTCAATTTCTCTAAAAACAAGCAACATCAGATCGATTTTGTTTACAAGATCCGCATATTTTGGAAAAGAAAGAAAGGGAAATGGAAATACCTCTTGCTCGGACAAGGGTTTGCACTGCATGAGCTGAGAAATCTGCTCATCGAGGTTTCCATGAGAATTCGAATCCATGATGAATGATTCTTCCTAATTCTTCTTTCTTAGAAATGGTGGAAACCCTAGATCTCAGTTTTTTTGGTTTGTTGTGAGTTCTTTCTTTCTTTTTCTTTTTTTCTGGTTTTCGGAGAGAGAGAGAAGAGGAATGGAGGTAGAGAAACCAAAGGGTTGGAGGCTTCGCTTGGTTCTCGATTTGTTCGATAACCACTCTTTTTTGGGGGCAAAAATGAAAATGAAAAACTAATAATTCTCATTTACTTGTAGTGCTGACTAAGAGCATATAAAAGAAATGTGAAAAATGTTGTATGAATTCAATTTTTTATATTGTCATTATATTATAAATGATAAATGATAATGAATGATATTGCGTATAAAATTTTATCCTCAGACATTACACATGAAGAAATAATGAATTTACTATTGATGGATTTCAGTTTAATGTTTTCTCAATTATATATTATGTTATATTTAATTTAATATTCTATGATTTTGGTTTACTATATCTCATGTACTCGTGCCAGAGGCAATCATCTAAACAATTTTTTTTGCGATATGTAAGAATATGTCAGAGCTGAAGTTGGGTCTTATTTCATTAAAATCAAATAGTTATCACTTAAATAGATCATTAATAAATTAATATATCATACATCAAGGTTATTATAAAAAGTGGGAAAAAATAATGTATTGTGGTAATATATCAACGAATCATTGGTTTAGTGTGTAATGTCTCACTGAATCATCAGATATAGTTAATAAGTTAAAGGTCAAGTTCGATTTATGGACCTGATGGGATTAGTTCCTTTACTCGTAATGTGCTTAACTCCTTACAAATAATGTTAGGGTTGAATTGAAGTACATTATCGAATGTTGATAAGTGAATGAAGTCATAAAAAGAGAAAGAGCTCCACTTGTTGATGGAGTGAAAGATAGTGTGGGTATCATCCATTGAAATGATGACAATATTAGAAGTCTCATATTAAGTAACATAGTAAATTCAATGTGATATTTAAGGCATGAAATTCTCCCACTTAATATAATCTAGTGTTCCCATGCCTCACCTCTTTCTCTACCAATCTTTTTGTTTCTATCTCACGTTTGATTGTGGAGTTCCAAGGTTTGTTCTAAACCATGAACCTTAGAAAGGACTAAACTAGGCAGGTGAGTAGTAGTTATTTATTCATCCATCATGATATAACATTATCGTACTGTATGTAAGGATGACAACAGGTTAGGATTGGGTCCATGTTTTGGACCTGTAAATAATTGAGATCCGACAATTTTAAGACTCACTGTTAGATGGGTCTGGGTCCGGGTAATAAAGTACCCAAACTCGTGGGTACCTGGATCCGATATTTCTTCCTATATATATAACAACTTAATTGTAATATCATGTATATTATAATATCATATTAATCCATAATTATAATACCATATTAATTCATATGTATAATGTGATAATATGATATTATATTAATCGAATAGTTCATACTAAATGAATTTTTCATCCTAATATTGAGGTTGCTTTTAATATTTGTTAGAGTAAAATGAGTTGTGCTTAATAGTCAAGTTACGTTGTTTTTAAAACTTTAAATTTAGTTTTATAATTTTTTTTCTCTTGATAATTGCCTGAATAACATATAAGATCGTATGAAACAAATACACAATGCATAAATTATTTGCGATTATTTTTAATATTTTTGAATTTATGGGTACACATGAATCCATTGGGTACCCAATGACCCGTGGGTAGCATACCCAATGGGTATTAGCATGGGTCGAGGGCGGGTCTGAGTCCAAAAACAAAGCAGTGGGATGGGGCGGATCTGGGTAATGCACTACCCAAACCCATTCAGACCCATTACCATTCCTAGTCAACTCCACCTAGTTAAGTTTCCTTAGACTTGGTTTTTCTTAATCTCGCACAATAATACCCATGAAATTACAGCAGAAATAGAGGAATATATAGGGAAGACAAAAACTTATTACACCAATTATCAAGTAATGCAAATGTTCACAGCTGCGGCCACTTGACAAGAGGAACACAAGCCACCCTGCTACAAAAGATATAAATATTCAGTAGACAAACTTTTAGGTCCATTTCCATACCAGCTAGCACTTTGATTCAAAAGAAATGCAGGCAAGACAAACAAGTTTGACTATAATAACAACTCAACAAAGTTTATTTCTGAGCTGTGTTAAATGAAGATCTGATAGCAAAAACTCTGAAATGGTAAGATTAACTTCAATCTTAAATATAAGTTAGATCAACTCCTCCCAGAAATGGAGTGCAGTAGTAATACATTCTTTTATGGAAGCTACAACTGTATCAAACTACTCAACAACAATAACTCCTTGTGACCTTTTTTTTGGGTATAATAACTCCTTGTAACCTGAATGCACATCCCACTGCTTGATTCATACACCTCAGTGTGGAAGAGCCTGGCGAACAAATTTCCGATCTCCTCGGGATATAAAGATTACTTAATGAGTGAGATGTATGAAAAATTTCCCCATGAGCAAGCTGGAGGGGTTATTATATTATCAGAATCTATGCCATTCAATCCAGCTTGAAGTCATGATACACCTGCCATAAGAAGATTGTAGTGAGAATTTGGCCACAAAGATATCAAAATGTCAAACATGTTGGTGAGAAGTGAAAACAACATTACAGTAATCTCATTAACATCATATTGCAAAGTGGCAAACAATTAAGAGAAAAAATGTTTACACTGTCAATACATCATCCACCATTCATATTAATTAGCATTCCCTCTTAAAGATAAGTAATACAGGGGGAATATAAAATTTTGCACTGACAGTACATAAATATTATACTCAATAAATAATGTGGTCAAAGCCACAATTCTAACAAATAAATAACGGAGACATATCTATAGGAATAGAAGTGAGCATTTCCAAATGCCAAAGGAGCAAATCTTAATCATAAACCACGTATGGATTGTAAAGATTAAAGTTCCTTAATCTGTTTTGAAAACATTGATCTATCCAGTAAGTAACAAGGGGGATATCAATAAGACAGTACCTATATTCATGTTGTTCACCAATAATCCCGACAAGAGCATATCCCATCTTTAAAATGGTGAAACCTTTTAGCATCTCGCATGATTAGTTCTCTGCCTACAAGCTTAGAAATAATCTTCAGGGCATTATGGCAATCACCACAAACACGGAGGTTCTTAATTACTCTGATAGGAGAGCGAGCAGAACTGCTAAGGAGACCATAAGCAACAGCAAGTCTCTCACTGTGAGAGAGAAGAGCTTCTTCTTTGCCTTCCTGGTCTATGTCATGCAACACAAATTTTGTCTCAGGAATATAGCCAGCTTCTTTCATTTGTGACTTCATACCTCTAAGCAGAGCATACAACTTATCATTTTCAGGATGAGAAGTATCTCCGGCTCGATATTCATGTACTCGGCTCTTTACTTCTAGAAGATTTTTGCTTGCTAATTTCTTTTCTTTCTCTTTATTCAAGTCTGAAGCTTTTACAGGTAAAAGGCCAGACTTTGATTGATCATTTAATCGGGAAGGATCCAGCTGCTCAACTAGTTCAGCACAACGATCTGCCAGCTCAGTGTTCCCATGAGCTCTACAAAGATTCATCAAAGTCTCCCATACATCAACGCTCGGCTCCACTGCCATCTTTTCAACGAATTCAAATGCTTCATCAAGATGCCCACTACTGCCAATCATGTCTACTACACTGACAAAATGGGCCAATGACGGTACAATGCCATAATCCTTGTTCATGGATTGAAAGTGCAGCATTCCCTCGTCAATATCTCCCAGCATACTACATGCATTAAAGATCCCAATGAACATTTGACCATCAGGTTTCAATCCAGACATTTTAAATTGAGTAAATAGATCAAGTGAATCTTCTGCAAACCCATTCTTGGCGAGCTGCATTATCATAGTATCCCAAGTAGTCAAATTGCGCTCTGGCATGTTATTGAATACCTCAACTGCATCATCTACAGAACCACATTCAAAATACATCTCCAATATTCTATTGTATGTGCTGACTGTGAGAGGCGACAAATGCCGTAAAGCATGCTTGTGTACAATTTTGGCCTCTTCAAGAGATTTAGCCTCACCACACTGGCTCATTAATTTCAAATATTGAGGCAAATCCACAGGAATATGTTGTTTTTCCAAAAATTCCAAAACTTCAACTGCTTCTTTCACTTTGCCCTCCATGCAGAAATAATCTAGTTGCTCGAGCGTACCATGTGGAGCAACATTAGATGCATCAGCTGATCCACTGTCAGGATTTGCATTACTTGATTGATGAGAGGCATCAGTTGATCTATCCACCGTATTTAAATGTGGAGGATACTGAGCATCTTTTAGATTCTGCTGATGTTGTCCAGAGCCTAAGTATTGTTGAGACATTTCATTACTCCTCGAGTAATGATCATTTGGTGATGGCTGAAAGTAACCCATGTTTTGAGTAAGGTTTCCGTTAAGATTTCTCTGAGACTCAAACATCCTGGGTGAACTATATGCATTTGGGGGCTGCAACCATTTTCTAGGTTCTTGGGTCACATTGTGGTTCTCAACAAATGCATTTGGATGTTTCTCATAGCCCCTTGAATTATTAAAACCATCCCCAACTAAGTTCTGTTGCATTATAGTGTTGCTTTGACCATGGTACCCATTGACAGTCCCATTATATCCAAACAAATTGTTCTGAACTCCATTTCCAGAAAGACTTATATGACCTGCATCTGCAATCTGACCAGCTCCATGAGAAAATTTCCCTGAACTACCAAGATTATTATTTCCATATGACCCACTAAAATTCCCACCATGATCATTACGCATACCTCCTGTATAACCCCAGTTCTGGTTTAGGCCCGGACGATTTTGTTCTCTATTTGTTGTCGTATTTGCATGAGCAACATATTCCGGACTTTGTACCGGCTTCTGAGAATCTGGATTACTATACTGTCCCCGATAATACCCATCATGATTTTGCTGATAACCCAAAGAATCATCTGTCTGATGAGCACCAGAAAGCTGAAAATCAGACTTCTGGGCTGCAGTGCTAATAGCCCTCAATGCAATGAGTGTTTTGACACAACCTGTGACAGTACTTGAACAAAACTCGTATCGAATGCATAACTTCCTAAGAGAACTAATTGTAATCAGTGACGCCCTCTTAGAATACAACATGGATCGATTGTGTCAGAAGTAGTAGCTCAAAAAAAATACTATTCGGACAAAATTGGAGACTTCACAGACCTATTTGGGACCGGGAAAGAGAGAATGAATAAGTGAGTTATGTCAATGGCGAAACAAATTTAACCAAAGTAATTTAAAGAAAGAAGGAAAGATAAACTAAAGTAAAATCCCATTTCCATAATTTTAAGGATTTAATTTCTACACTAAATAACATGTACACCAATGTTAACAAGAAATGACAACAGAATCAGGATAACCTCTAAAACTGTAAGGTTTTTCCAACTTCAATAACATTTCCTTTCTACTATTATTAATATGAATGAGACAGAAACAACAGAAAAAAGGTAAATACTGTATTGAAAAAGTGAATAATGATGATGAATTGAGAAAAGAAAGTGTATTTAAATAATTTGAGAGTATGCGTGGAATGGAACATACAGTGGTGGAGGAGCATGGCAAATTCTACAGATTGAGGAGTTTAGGGTTTAGAGAGAATTTATCTGATTATTATTATTCACTTTCAAGAGATGAGGGAGGACAAAGTATAGTGTTGAGAGTAGGCCCGTGGGCTTAAACCTAAGAAAAAGCCCGTTTATTTATAGTTCCACATCTACTTCATTTGCGAGATTGAGGTTCAGAAATGAACCACCCACGCCCCACAGGTAAGTCCAGTTGGAATGTTACTCTAATTTCTTTTCTTAATTTGAATTGTGATTTGTAAATTTCCATTTTTTTTGTTTTTAATTTTCACAATATTTAAGACATGCCCAAATCATTTTTTATCCTTATTTTATGGTATCTCATTTCTGCATCGGGTCAGTCAAATATGACACATAAGCAAAAAGAAATTTTTTAAAAATAAAGAGTAATTTTTTATAGAAGTTGTCAAAATCTTATTGGTCCGAGGACAAAGGGAAGCGTATATACCCGATGAGGATCACATGTACTTATTCGTTCAGGAAAATAACAAAATTAAAAATTAATATTTTAATATTATTTTGTGAAATTTGATTAACTATGGACATATTTTGCTCATATACATCCTACCTTATTGAAAAGCTATGCATTACCCGAAACAATATGAGCATCAGTCTAGTTGATGTTTCAAGTCCAAACAATCGTGTGGAAAGCAATCCTCAACTATAGATGGTGCATTTCTTCTAAATATGAGGTTACTTATTGATTTTGGCATTAGAATGAGGTAATTCCTTTACTATCAACAATTTTGTAAAAACATGTTCCAGTGCATGGTCTAAAACTTATACAATGATTATATACACCACTAATGTTCTCAATCTCAATAAATGGTTACACCTTTGTTATTGATGAAGTAATACTGTAATAGTTACATTATTATTCTGCTCAAACTGAAGCACCTTGGTTTATAGTATTTCCTCCCAGATAATAATCTCGTCAGTAAAATTATGACATGTGTCATAATTAATTATTTTTTACAAGAATATTTTTAAAAACTAGAAAAATATGACATATGTCATAATTTTAGTGGCGAAATAAGTTAATTTCTCTCCTGGTACGAGGAGATATTTTATTCTCTTATCATATTACCCAACCTTTAGATGATTTCTCTCTCTCAATCTTGAGTTGTTTGTGGAAGATTTTGATGAACGTTTCAGCCATTTTGTTGATGTCTTCTTTCTCATTTTCCATAGCCATTCCTCTGCTCATCAACAATTTCTTCCTATTAGAATCTTCATTGCTGCTACCCTTCTTGATGCCACTGCCAGAAATGCCATATCCATTGTCCATTTTTAGAAGATAAGGTAAAAGGCTAAGCTGAGAAAGAAAGATTTTGCTGTAGAATGAATGGCTTCTTCATTACACAAAGATAACTATTTATATTCACAATCTCAGCCTCAGTTAGTATTTGGCCATAACCCAACGAAAATACTTAGAAACTGCAAAGACTTATAGCAAATATTTATTTTCTGGTGAAAACTTTATAATATAAGCTAACATATGAGGATGTAACACTTTTTGAGCTATTGTTAATTGAGGATAACGTGCCTTGTAATAAAATATTTCAATGGACACTTTATCTTAATTAACTAATAATTTTGGGATTTGTTGTTAACAAAGAATCTTGGCGTGTTTAGTAGCCAGAATTGACCCATGATTATTGTATTATATGCACAGGCATGCTTAATTTATAAAAATATAATATACGCGTAGTGCATACTTTATAAAACTTTGGCTAAATGACATAGAGCAAATAGGTTTATTTGTGGAAGGAATTCCCTTCTCCCTTTTTTGTCTTTCAAATCACATGTAATTTTTTTGGAGGTGATTATGTTTCAGCCGAGAATATTCATATTATGATAAACTAGCTCTCTTAATTAATGTTTTTTCACATAGAACTAGAACCAAAACTTTACTTTTGGGAAATCAATCCTATATCCCTTGTATCAACCATCTCATAGTACCTCTACCTTATTGTTTTATGCACTTAATTAAATCGTGTTGTTTGATTTCAAGAGATGTTTTATTGTTTCCATTTTTAAAAAACAATTTAATTTCCTTGTCTTCATTTCTATGATACATATTAATTCATAAATGTGATTGTATGTTGTTAAGTTGTTATAGTGTTATGTAATGATGTTGTGTTATTAATTTATATGTATGATATGATATTACATTAATTGAAGATTCTTTACTAAATACATTTTTTATCTTAATGTTGAAGTTATTTTTTATGTTTGTTTGAGTAAAATGAGTTTTATTCAATAGTCAAATTAAATTATACTTAAAACTTCAAATTATATTTTTATGATTTTTTTTATATTAATTCATGAATTTACTGGATACCCAAGGACCTACTAAGATCTGGGACGAGTCTGAATCCAATAATGGAGCTATCTAATACATCTTCGGTCCATTATGAGATTGAGGTTTCAAAATTAGGTGAAACATAAATATTTTCATTTTCTAATTAGAAGAAAATATAGTTAAAGAGAAAATTGTGTTTACTAGCAAAAGTTTTTTAAGCGCCCTCTGTTATTTTCTTATTTAAATATATAACAACACAAATGAATGACCTATCCCGATAGATACTACATAATTAAATGGTATTATGCATCACAATCAATGAAATTAAATTCATATTACCATCTCGTAACAATTATCAAAAAAATCATGCATAATTAGTAACAAATAGCAAACACATATTTCATATTTAACAATCAACCATACACATCAAACTAACGATTATTAACAAAGAAGCATACATTAAACCACAAACACAAACCAAGCAACATGGTTGAGTCATTTTAACAAACACAAGATATTCATTCATTCACTCATCCACAAACGCTCCCCAAACTTTTCAATTCCGAAGAATTGTTGAATACCCTTACGTGAGCATCGAGGCACATTCTCGAACTGCTTTGCAGGTAGTTTCTGGGACAAAGGACCAACGAAGAAATCAAGCATATCGGAATCATCACTGTCAACTTTAATTCCGGTAACAGGGAGCCACAGGAAGAAACTCTTAGCCTGAATTCCAGTAACAGCGGTGACAGAGCCGTAACTGATCTTGCCGGTGATTTGGGTATTGTAGTAAACTAAGCGATCGAAGTGAACGTAGCATGGTGATTTGAGTTGGATGGTGAAGGTGGAGTTGTTTGAGGAAAGAGTATAGGATATTACGTTGTTGGGAATGAGACCCTTTGGTAAGCCATAATCAGAGATCATGTCATGGATATCTTTGGTTTTTGTGGCAATTAGAGAACTTGAGAAGAAGAATAAGAAGAAGAAGAAGGTGATGGTGATTGAAATGTGTGGAGCCATGATAACGTGAGATGACATCAAATGGTTTCGACTAAATAAAGTTTCACTTTATATCATTTTCTCATAGTTACAAGGATTTATAGGAAGATAATAGAAGAAGAAGAGATATTCCTTCGATAATAAGATTTTTAAATTTATTCCATATTCAATCCTCTCGCTAAAAATATATCATCTTTTTTATTAATATTTTATCCCTTATCATTTTCATTATTATATCCATATGATTTATTAATTAAATCAAGAGTAAATTACATTCATACTCCTTGAGTTTTAATGAAATTATACAAATCACTCATTCATTTTTTGTTCTTACACCAACCGCCCCTCCCCCTGCACAAACCACACCTAGATTTATACATATATTACACTGACTACTTCTGCAGGTTATAAAAATGTAATATTTTAAAGAAAAAACGTATGATGAATGTAATTAAGTTAAACAAAATATTGTATATTGTGTAACACTTCAAATAGTACAAAAATGAGTGTTTCTTTATTATTTTTGTATCATTAAAAAATACCTTAAAAATTTCAAAGAAATGTTTAAATAATTCTTATACTATCTTATAACAAGTCAAATAATGAAGATGTGTTGACTCTTATATTATTTGAATTTGTCTACCTAATATAAAATATTTTGTTTAATTAATTACATACGTCATACGTTTTTTTGTTTAAAATATTACACTTTTATATCATGCAGAGGTAGTCAGTGTAATATATGTACAAAATTAGGGGTGGTTCGTGTAAGGACAAAAAAGTGAGGGTGGTTTATGTAATTTCACTAAAACCCAGGGGTGTGAGTGTAATTTACTCTTAAATCAAATATCAATTAACTTATATATTAAAATACATTTATAAATATAAATATTATTATTTTTGTCATATACCTCAATTATTGAAATAGTTCAGCTGAAAAATATTAAATTTTTTGTTGTGGATCTGTATAATTACCTAACCGACATACACCTTTCACTAGTTTCCGGTTGATGTGGCTTTCATCAGGTCGGCGTTGTTTGATTAAGTTTTCTTGTATGTTTGGTTTTTATCCAAAAAAAAGTAGAAGCTTGGAAAAACTGAAATTGAGGAGCTATATCCTTTTTAGCTTGAAAAAGTGCTTTAAAATAAAGAAAAAGTACTCCTAAGAAGAGAGTGTTAGAAAAATGGTTTTTTAAGGGGATTACTTCGGCCTGTTCAATAATACACCCAGAGAAGAAAGTGAAGATTATGAATTTGTTCTATTCTTCCTTCGTATTGGCTTTCTTGGAGGACTAGAATATTTGTACAAAAAATATGTAAATAAACTCAGGAATTCTATGTAGTATTTTTGTCATGAGTATAAAATATTTCCTCGTAAATTATTTTATTTAGCCACTAAAATTATAATATTTATTCTATTTAATCATTTTCTAAAATATATATTTCTAAAAACTAAAAAAGTAGTACACATATAATAACTGGAAAAAATTACTTATTTTATGGTACTACTATATACTTTATTCTTTTTATTTATTAAAGATTATATATATTAAATAAAAGACATGGTATTTTATTTGGTTCAAATTGCTTTTCCTTAAAAAAAATCATCAACCTACATGACTTACACCACTTATTAATATAACCTTTCACTAATACATAGTTATCGGTTGACAATAAGAAAAAAGAGTCCTTGAAATGTCACTGCAAGTTTTTTATATGGTTTATTAAATTATATTATAAGAAAATGATAATATAAAAATTATTATTTATAATGTATAATTGAATTGTTTCACTGATATAAGGACTAATCATGTTGAAAAAACTGAAGGATTCAAATCATTGTTGTCCTGTTTTAGAAAATCTTAGATTTTTTCAACTGCTTCAATGCATACCAAATTGACCGGTTTGAAACAACTCAATTGGATGGAGAGTGAAGTTTGGTTCACCAAATTTCCAACCATCCAATATAAAAAAATATTGATAACTATTATTTAAACTATTATCTTATATTAATTACCTAAATAGTATCAACATTTCCTTTAATTTAAATGAGACTAAAAATACAATATTTCCCTTGATTTAAATGAGACAAAAAAATACAGAATTATTATTACCACCTATAAAAGAAAAGGAGTCATAAATTTTCATATGTATTATTTTAATTTAATAGTCAATGTGATAGTAAATATATGAATAATATGCTTAATAAAGGTCATATACAACAACCCCTAAATTATATGTCTTCTTAGAAAGAAAATCAATCATTTGGGGAAAATAAGTTAGGTCAAATTTGGGATTTAGGTTATGTTTGGTTGGGTGGAAAAGTGAATGAATGGAAGAAAGAGGAAAAAAGTGAAAGGAAAATTGTTTGGATTTAAGAGAGAGGAGAAAAGTAAAAAAATAGTGATAACATGTTTTTATATTTCATGTCCAATATTGACAGAAAAACAAGTGAAAAGAGAGGAAAATTGTATGCAATGAGTATGGATTTTATACATTATAGTTGCATCATCCAACATTTATTTATGGTTTATTGAAAAATTGACTTTTCAATAAAAGTAATACGATGGTGAATGTTGTGTTGACCGCATACAAATATTTACATTGACACTGTGTATATATTACATACACTATACATTTAGAAAATTCGCATTTTGTATTAACCACATTTATAATTTATAAATGTCGACAATTTATTAAAATTCTAGAAAAACAAGGGAAAAATGTATGCACTTATAACATATAAGATTTATACATTTTCAAAGTATCATTTATTATTTATGTTTTATTGTTATTGAATGTAGAAAATAAGTAATGCATATAGTTATGGTTTGAAATGATATAATTACATATTTAGGTTGGGATAGGTAGTTTCTTGATGTAACCATTAGGATAGTATATTGATAGTTATGATTTATTTATAAAAATGTAAGCTCTGATCACATTAAACATATAATATCTATATTATCATTACTAACGTGTGTGACGCATATTTTTATTTAAAGTTATGATTTATAATATGTGTCGTCTTATTTGTGGTTAGAAAAATCATAACTCTTTTATTTTGATTTTGATTATCAATTTATAATATGTGATGAATAAATAGTGTAAATGAATAAATCATAACCACACATATATAATTTATATAAAAATCGTGCATTGTTTAAAAATAGCATAGAATATGCATTGAGTATAGATAAATATTGAGTTATATATGGTTTTTAGTAGAATTTATAAAATAAAGAAGGCAAAAATAGGCAACAATAAATTACACTATGCTGAGTGATTAATTTGAGTTTTATCTTTATATATAGTATAGAAGTATAAATATAAATATATAAGTATATACTATATAATAATCTCATGATGAGGAAATGAAATATATGATTTTTTTTGAAAAAATCGAAAGATGGTAAGGGTAAAATCGAAAACCAGAAATTACATCATAATGATGTGATTATTTTAAATTTTGCCTTAGTAGTATAGATAATAATTTATATATAATCAATATATCATAATCTATAATTTATTTATATATTTTGAAAAATTAATATTAATTAAAAATAAATGATAAATAATATTCTTAAATGGTCTAAATCTCTTACCTACTTATCCATCCATTTTTTTTTTTCCATTTGAAACTCAATTCATAATATAGTCAAAATAGTCCATCCCCATAGTTCAAACAAAGAACATAGAGACCGTTCCTTGAAAATCACCACCACCACACCAACCATGGCATCAACCGCAAAATTTCATCTCATGCTTCTTTCAATCACCACCGCCATCTTCTTCACCCTTTCCCTCACCACCGCAACAATAGTAAAAACAACACCAAATAACAAATCAACCGTATACGAACTCCTTCCAAAGTACGGCCTCCCTAGCGGTCTGTTACCGAGCACCGTCACCGACTACACGCTCTCCGAAGACGACGGAAAATTCACCGTCGTTTTGGATAAACCTTGCTATGTTCAGTTCGATTATCTTGTTTACTACGACAAAACCGTTTCCGGAAAACTTAGCTACGGTTCCATCACCGACCTCAAGGGAATCGAGGTGCAACGGTTTTTCCTGTGGCTCAACATCGATGAGATCCGCGTCGATCTTCCTCCTTCGAACAGTATCTACTTCCAGGTTGGATTGATTAACAAGAAGCTTAGCGTTGACCAGTTCAAAACCGTCCACTCTTGTCGCGATTCTCTCACCTCTTCTCCTTGCGTTGGAACAACGACTACTCTGTCAGCTACACAGGTATACACATAGTTGTTCTTTCTACTTTCTGTTTTATAATATGTTATAGAATATTCTTTTATTTTTGTTTTAATTAGTTTTTGTGAATTTTGGAATAATGTGGATTAGATTAGGTTTTAGTTGATGTTAATTTAGTGAAAATTGAGAGAGCTCTGTTAATGCATATTTTTAGGATTTATTAACAGATCGTGCTCACGTGAGGGAGATATAGATAAAACTATTATTATAAAAAACAATGTAGTTTTGATCACTGTTAAACAATGATACACCATGATAATTAATAAAAGATCTGTGTATATCTCTATGAGAGTATTCATTCTCATTTTAAGGACATGTGACAACAAGGTTTGACCAATGACAAAGCATAACATAACAGCTCATGCCTCATGGTTCTGTATTGTAAGTTTGTGACTAACGTGTGAGATTAAGATGGAGTGAATATAGTAATTTCGAACTAGGATCATCTCCATTAATGGAGAGGCAAGTGCATGTTTTAACTTTGTTTTTAATGGTAAAAGTGTGATTTCATTGTAGTCAAAGGAATATATGTGTCATTGAATGTTGCATTTCCCTTTGGTTTTAGAAGCACTTGTCTCTCCATTCCCAAATCAGTAATTTCAAGGTGTGTACTGGCTAGAATCTTTGCAGTTTTCACCTCCTCATAGTTAGGTTAGCAGGTGAACACATGGGATTAGATCCTAATTCCAAACCTATCTAAGGAGCACTTGTTAACTTATCGGAGTATTTTGTTAAAAGTACTTGTTATAAGTGGTTAATATTTATGTATATATAGTTATATTGATTTCTTTTGGGGTCTTTCTATAAGAATTTTAAATGTTGAAGGAATAAATTATGACTTGTGAGCTGATAGAGTTGTATGTTAGACAGATAGGTAAGCATCTCTTTGACACTGATTGACACACACAAGAACATAACAGAATGGAATGAAATGGAATCAAAAGGAAGAGGACATTAATAACTGATTTTATTTTGTTCATTATCTTATGTTCCAGTTTTGTTGGAACCAAAATATCCTTTTTTTTGCATCATGTTCGGTTGAATTCTATTTATAAGATGCATCAAAAGTAGAACCTAGTCATATGTAATGTTCCGTCTCGCTCTAACATGTCTACTGCTGACAGGGGAATGGGTCATTTCAGTTTTTTAAAGCCTAAATGTGCTATATCTGCATTGAAGATGCATATAGGGAATGAATCAATGAAACTTGTCATCACTCTGTTTGGACTTTGATTTTTTGACTTTAGATCTGCTTTAGCTTACACATCAAGTTCCTGAAAGGTGTGATCTGTTATATGTGAGATTCAGGGTTTATATGCATATATCTGTGTGTGTTTATGAGGTGTAAGTCAATTTAGAGAAAAGAAGATAAGGTGTTAATAATATGTGAGATTCAGGGTTTATATGCATATATCTGTGTGTGTTTATGAGGTGTACGTCAATTTAGAGAATAAAAGATAAGGTGTTAATAAACATTACAGAAGTTGATGCATTCTCATTGCAGTCAAGTCAATATATGCCCCTTGGAAAGTACATGATATTTGAGTTTTTGTGTCTGGAATGGTCTGTGGGGATGTGAGCTGTAGCTTTTCCAATCATATGTTGCCCTTCTAAATGTGCAAAATTTCTCAAAACTACAAATTTCCACAAAGTGGTTCATTGAGTTAGTCAATTTGATCATATAACTTATTATTATCTGCAACATGTTTCCTGGCATATCCTCCTTCATTTTTATCTTGGATTTTTGCTTGAACATGATTTGTGATAGAGCATTATAGTGTCCTTCGATCCATACATGCGACCCCACCTAGTATGATTAAGGCTTGATTGTTAATCTTATAAAATCAGGGAATAGTTACTAACTTGTATAAATCTTTTGCAACTTGCAGCTTGCTTCACCAGTGAATGAAATTCCACTGCTGCTCACAGAGTAGATGCTGTTTAATACTAGGTGTTGTGTGTCATAATGGAATGACATTTTTACTTGTCACCCTGTTAGTGTACCTCTAGTCCCAGCTTATCAATAGTCTAGACAGACTCACAAATCTTGAGCCTGGTTCTGTTATATCCTCACGAAAAAATTATGAACTTATTTTGTGCATATCTTAAGTTCTGAAACTTCAACTTCATGGATGCTGCAGAACTCTCTGGTAAGATTTAAACTTGCTTAATAATGGATGGCAAAATCGATTCCTTCTTCTTGGAAAGTAAGTCTTACATCGTCCACCTCATTGTCTCAGGAATGATTACTTCTCTCATTGCCAATTGGTTTTGAGATGAAACTTTAACACTTCTAAAGATGTATGCTGCCTAGGCCTTTTCTGAGTCACAGGAGATTGAAATTACCCCAATACCAATATTTATATATGATATGCATTTATATAGACTAATGTGCCATATAATATGCACCTAATATCAATGGCAAATTTAACGATTTGCAGCATGTAGATCTGGCCATCCAAACTGACTAAACATATAATTGCATTTTGATAAATTAAACCATGATTTTAGCTACCATCATCCAGCACCGTCACCTAGTAATTTATATTATTATTCAACCAAATCATTTTTTTAAATCATCTTCACTGCTACTTTCAGATCAAAGCCTTGTCACAAAATTGGAAAAGATATTGTTATCTATATGACGTGAGTGTAAATTTTTTTTATACATAATCAGTTTATCTCCTAACATTCATTTTTATTACTTATATTTAAAAGTCAATAATGATCAAATATGAATGATGAATAATATAGTGACAATATAAAAATATCGCATACATTTTCAAAAAATTGGAGAGGATATGGGATGAAAAATTGTATTTTAATAATATTTTATTGGTAGTTAGCTGGTCCGAGCACTAAGAGAAATTAGTGCATTAGTTTTGGATACATTCAAATCATATATTACACATTAATGAATTAAAATAAGATGTTTTTCAAAATAACAATGATTTAGATATATGTGAGACTATATCTTTCAAAAATTCCTTGAACACTAGAACACATGGTCGAGGGGTGTTTGACTCTCAAGCTTGGTGTATATAAGAACAAAGAATGAAAAAAGAATACATATCGGAGCAATTGAACCTAAAAATGGTTGATAATCCTTTTGTCTCTCTCTCCCTTAAAAAATATTTATATTTCATCTGAGTCTTAATATTTTTTCCGCCCAATAAACCTAAATAATCTAGAGAAAAATATGTATATAATGATAGTGTACATTTTTTCATACTTTCACATTATTATACACCGTTTATTTTTAATGATTGTTGACTCATAGAAAAAATAATATAAATGAATGGTAAATGATACAATAATTATGTATACATTTTTATATAATAATCACATATATATTATGCTCACTAATGTAACCCTGGACAAGGATCTACTTTACATTGGGGATTGTGATCAGTTATGATCATTGTTGCCAATAGGTTAATTGTGTCTTGGTCTAGCTTATAGCACATGACATGGCGGTGCTTTTCAACCCTTCCAAATGGGACACTCACTTGCCATGCTTAGTTTTATTTAATTATTAAAATCTTATTTTGTAAAAAAAGAAGTTGATGTCCACTTAATCAACCTAATTCATGTTTAACTCTTTATGAAATATGTTGAGATTTTAAGTATGAATAAGATTCCAAGGGAAAAAATATAATGGATTAAGATTTGATGTGAAATTTATTCACTCGCCTTTTTACATAATCCATTAGATGTTGTTCTAATCTCTCTATAAATACTTCTCAAATTTTAACATGATAGAGATGTGACTGAAAACAAGATTGGACCAGTAGCATTGAGCTATTGTTTTGTCTACTTTTATTTCTTTGTATGTATGTATGAACCTTATCCTTCTCAGCTTTTCCCATGTCTTTACTAATAATACAACAACATATAATTTTGATTATTCAAAAAAAAAATTAAGATTCAATTAATTCTCCTTGTTATTGTTCTCATTTTATCACAATCACAAGTTTTTCTTGCTTGACACCATGTTACAAAAACATTTCCTTAGTATCATAGTTATTGTCGCTAGACATGGCCTACAACTACATATCTCTATGTCATGATGACATGCATTTTGTGAGCATCTTAATTACTAGTAGTTGCAATAACATTGACTTGTGGATTCATTCATTTCCCTACAGTTGTGGAACACTCTACACAGATGTCAACATCCACCCAACCAAAACCAATTACGTAGATACCAGGTATTAAATATGAGGCCCCATTTTCTGCACATAGCCACAAAATGATTTTGAAGTATAGTGCATATATACAACCTTAAATGATGCTGACCACAGAGCATGGTCACACTGAGAAGGGAAAACGAAAATTAAAGAAAATAGGTAACATCAACAAGTATAACAGATATGGATTTAGGTTTTGTTACTTTGGAGTATGATGACTTGAGAGATTAATTAAAAACAAAATTAGTATCATATTTGGATAATGATATCCACCAATCTTAAGATCCTTATATAGGTTAAAAGGGTAAAGTTCAACTTTTGTGCGCAATACAATACTTGTTGGAAGATATATCTAAAAAGAAAAATTACTCAATGTTTAAATAAATTGAACTAACAATTGACCAAATAAGTTCGACATAATTAAAATCAATGGCCCAAATAACAAATCCACTTAATTAAATTTCACTCCAAAGTGGTGAATCAAAATCCCAATTACTTACTGACCAATGATATTTTTGTTTTCCTTTTTCATTGAAACCATTTTGGTACAAAAATAGAGCTAGGAATTGCAAAACATAAGCACTTTAAATATTAAATACACATTTCACTCTAGAACAATTGATCATGGTTCAAACTAGGAAGAAGAATTGGGATATGAATAGAAGTGGCAAAATCCCACAAATGACCTCTGCCACCTGCAACCTCTTTCCCCATCCACCACCACTCTTATCCTGCGCACTTGTACTTGTTCCCTTTCTGCTGGCATCACTGTTAGCTGCATTTAATATTTGATTTCAACCCACAATAATGTATAAAAAAATGTTTCAGCAAAAATACATAATATTCTTAATAATAATAAAAATTAATAATAGTTACCAGTAGGAATTGAGGAGGAACTATTTTTTCCAATGGCTTTATCAAATCCCTCAAACACCTTAGCATCTGGAGATTTAGGTGCCAAATGCAAAAGATCTGATTTGCATATATAATGGAAAACATTACAAGTCACTTAACAATAGTGGATGAAATGGATCAAAATGAAAATTACTCTAGTTCCTAGAAAAATGATGAGACAAAGATAAACTATAAGAAAAATGATTAAAAAAATACTCAAGATCAATGTTTTATCGATAAATATGATTTATTATTTGGCATTATAACATCGTTCAATTCATATAGCCTATCTCATTTCACTAATGAGATAAACATTTCATTGTTGTTATGTAGTCCAAAAATATTGAACAAATTATTCTTATTCTTTGTTTTAATTTAAAGCATCAGCTGAAAGTTTGTTTGAAACCTCAACATATTGGACCTGGATAACAAATTTCTTTCCTATCACATTGTTAAGAAAAAAAAATAATTTATTATAATAAAAGTTAATTTATTTATTAAATAGATGACGATTTTTTATCGATGAATCAGATACATAATTAGTTATATAAGATGGATATAGGGGGTTAGAATCCAATATGTTCTCAATCAGTCAAATACTAATACATCCAATCCTAGTAACTTACGAGATTAATTTAATATATACTTGTCAAAATTATATTGATGGTATCGAGTTAAACATACAGAAATGAGATAGAAGATCTCGATTCATAATAGAGATACTTACCAACACACTGAGTTAGGTTAGTTGTTGTGTGACAAGCAGTAGGTAGGTTGAGAGCAAGGGAGACATTGATGTTGAGGCCAAGACTTGGGTCATCACGATCTTTTATTAGGACACAAAGGCACCTCTTACTCTTATCAATTACCATTTTGAGGCCACTGCAACAATCTATGGTAGGGACTTTAGCTTGGCCTTCAACATAGGGAAGACAATTAGCTAGTCCAATTAGTTGGTCAGAACATTCTGCTTTGTCTTGGTTTATATCTGAGTTTGCTAAACCAATCAAAAGGAGCATGAAAGTGGATGATAGTGCTACATTATTCTTGGTACCTCTTTTGAAACCCATTTGGATTTTGTAGAAAGATAAGGTCAAAGTGGAGTGATCATAATAACACTGCTTTTTCTCTCTTTTATGCTATGCTTGCATGTGATGGAGGTTGTGATTTTCATGGCACTAAATGTTGGGTACAAGAGTGATAACCATGTCATAAATAAAGTATAATACAGATGGTTAATAGTACGTTGTATCAGAATGTAAGAAAAGAACAATTTCAGAAGGAAAGTATGGTTAATAATAAAAAATGATTAAGAAGCGGTGAAGTAGAGCCCAAATAAATGCATGCGGTAGTAGTAGGACCCATGATTATGAATTAGGATAAGCCCTTAAGGCATTAACACGCATCCAAGAACGTGTCACCCTTCTTCTTGTGCCTATTCCATCCTCCATAGGAATGATAACGAGATGGATCATAGTCGAGTTTTTATTTCCTCAATATTTAATTATTCACCAAATGTAGTGAGGCTAAATTAATCTTTTGTATATATGAGAATAAAATACCTCATAGTATAAGAAATTAAGTTCTCCGACAACTGAAATTATGACATGCGTTATATTTAATTTTTTTCCAGTTTTTTTATAAAAACTAATTAAAATAGTACAATATCATACTTTTAATGACTGGATAAAATAAATTATATTATACTATGAGAATATAATTTATTCTCTTTATATATATTAATATAGTATAATTCTTAACATTTATTATATAAGTTGGGTTAGGAGTCAAATATCACCTATTTCAAACACAATCTTTAAACCAAGTGTTTGAAAAGTCAAATTGTGTTTAATGAATACCTATAATTCGGGTTAGGTTTTCATTCTAGCTCGGTGGGTCAAATCTCCTTTTCCCCATATTTCATTTCTTCTCATGATCTTAATTATAAGAAGAAAAATATTAACTTTTCTTAAATATAAATACTACAGTTTACAACAAAACATCAAAGAGATAGAGATTATTTATTTTTACCAGTGACATTGTTTCACTGTTATTTACAATAAAGTTTGTTTCTGAAACATGCTAAAGAAAGGACACATAAGTCTGTACAAGATTCACAATTTCCCTTTCCACATTGATACATAAAGTAGGCCATTTCAACTAGTATCTTAATTCCACAGTTTTGTTGGTACTTGTACCTTTTTCTTATGATTGATTGTTTATTTAAGATTTGTATGTTAGTTGAGCTTAAGAGAGGAAAGGAAAGGAAGGATTCAAAATTCACTTAAAGATTCTTTGGGGAGTTGAGTTTACAGAGGAAAGAAGGAAAATGATGGTTAACCATGAGATAAATTGTACGTGTAACTTTAAAGTGTTCTCCTTCCCTTTTATCATCTCCAAAATATAACTTATAAATAAAGTTACTTGTAATATCTAAAAATACTTGGTCCAGATTTTAACTGACAATATCTAAAAAGTTCAATGATCCATATTTAATTTTTTTTAAATTAAATAAATATTTTTTTTAAGAAATTGTCAATTACCTCACATTTGTAGTCATAAATAACATAAAGAAATGACTTTGAGATCAATTCTTATGTCATAATCTCTCTGGTGTATATATCCTTTTGCAAAATCTTCCGGCCACTTTAAATAATTTATTATATAGACAACAATTACTATAAATAAATAATAAGATAAAAATAATTCAAAAAACATATAAATATAAATTATAGATATATTCAAATAAAATTTATTTTTAATTAAGATAATACTCTATCAATTGAAATATCTACACATAACAAACTATTGAATTATAGCAATACTTATAAATTGCTAAAAAAACAATGCTAATATATAGAAGCAGCACCTCCCTCCTAACTCTATGTTGCACTCTGAAATCACACACAAAGTAAATTAGTCCTTCAAATAAAATAAAACATTGTATTGGTGTTGTATTTTTCATTAAAAAGAAGAAAAAATAATGAGAACATGCATTGCAATTCAAAAGCAAGCTGTAGTGGCATAATAAAAAAATAATAAAGGAGGTGGCAGTGTAACTGTAAAAAACATTGCTTAATCTTTTTTTAACAATCGAAGAAAGAAAAGACTAGATAAATAAAAAGTCTATATATGTAATATACACTATATAGTATATAATTTATAGATATACACAAAATAATAAATTGAAAATTTATTAACTATATAGAATTTATAACTTAATTTTCTCATACTCTTCTAACAATTATCACTCATAACATTGTGAAATTTAATCCATTAATGATATCAAAAAAGAATTCTAAAAAGCGTCGACAGCAGGGTTCGAACCTGCGCGGGCGAAGCCCAACAGATTTCAAGTCTGTCTCCTTAACCACTCGGACATATCGACCTTGATGGTGAATTCTCATTAACGTGCTATTTGATTATTCGATAATATTTTCAAATTCATGGGTTTTATCATTATGACAAATTTCTCACGTACCATCAAAGAAATAAGCACTGCACATAGAGCAAAGAGGACTTTATATTTTAATCTGTTTTTCCCTCTCAGCTTTGGAGATTATGTTAAAACATGGTTCTTCATGGCTATGGGAAAGGAGGAAAGGGCTGTGAAGAAAGTTTTTGAAGGAATGAATTAATTTATAGGTGCAAGTTGGTGTGTGGTTAGAAGTGATGCAAGCTTAATGGATTTGGACTATGCATGTGATGCTGGAGCTGATTGCAGTGTTCTTCAGCCTAATGGATTTTGCTTTCTTCCAAATACCATTCAAGCTCATGCTTCCTTTGCCTTCAATAGTTTCTATCACAGAAAGGGTAGAGCCCCTGGCTCATGTCATTTTATTGCCACTGCAATCATTGCCCAAACTGATCCAAGTATGATCCCATCTCCTCTTCCTTTCATTCTTTTCTAGCCATTGCCATTGGTTTAGGATTTGAGAATAACCAACTTTTTAAGGAAAGTGGAACATTTATCATACATTATTTTTTTTAGTTCTATGAAAACTAAGAAATTGTATTTATCATAGATTATAAACTTGTCACTTTTTGGAATCTTAAACCAATGGAAAAGAATCATCTCCGATGATAGAAATATAATTTCTTAGTTTTACATTTGTTCTTAAGGATAAGAGTGTAATATTATTATATTTAAAGGATAAAAAGATAATCTTGACCCTCATTATACTTATATTAGCGGTATATTTAAGTAATTTTTGTGTACCTTTACACATTAATTTTAGCACTATATTGATTTGAGAAATGTGAGAGAAGAATGACATGTGTGATGGGTGTAATGTTACAAATTTCCCTAAAATTCATGGCTAAGATATGAAGTAAATTTTTTAAATGTTTGGATGCACACCCCTTAAAAATAAATATATTTATATTTATATCTAAATTTTAATTAAAATTAAATAGTGAAAACATAAAATTCTATATATATTGTCGACCACGTGTCCATTATGATGAGGTTTACTCCACTATTATAACAAGAATAAAGAAACCCACAAAATGCCAAAATCCTTCACACGCATCTTTTCTTTCCCTTCTCCCGAGAAAATCAAATAACTTTCCCAAGAAATTCAAGAACAAGCGAAGAACAAGAAGAAGCATCGATGAGTCTCCAACAGTGATTGATCTCAACCATTGAAGGACGATGATGAGGTCGATCCCTGATGGAACCAAACCAGACGAATCTATCAACCGATCTACAACATATCAAACTGATCGAGTGGGAGGATTTCGAACACGATCTTGCTAGGTTATCGAGTCTCTCTTCTGCACTCAACGAATCTAAGAACAAGAAGAAAATCCTTCAGGACAAGCTCGAGTCCCTCATTCATGTAGGGTTTTACCGATTATTCACTATGAATTGTTAATTAGGAAATTGCACATGTGCTGAGTGTGTTTATGAGTTAAGCTGTGAACTAACGTTGAAATTTTAGAAAAACAAGAGGAAGAAGCAGATTTGGTTTCATAGAGAATGTAAACTGAGGCAGAGTTTCATTCGGGGAATGAAATAGTGTTCTGTGTTTGATTTGAAGTATTAGTAATAGGGAATAGATTTGAGGAAGATAGAAATTGTGCAATTTGTTGTGAGTTAAATGTGATTGCATTTATCATAATATTAAAAGGGAAGTATTTTTTCCTTCCAATTTGTTACTTCCCTGAGGTTTACATATTGCCTAACTAGGCGATTGTAACTTCGCCAACTTCACTTCTCTTTAATTAGTTAGTTTCAATAACTATAAGCAACAGGGGCATCGGTATGATATAATATTGATTAAAATAAAATAAAAACATTAATAAATGAGTATAACAATCTACTAAAATGAAGTTATTTGACCTGTTTGGTTTTTTAGACAAATCTATTTTGACATTTCTGCATAATTTAGTGCTTCAGGTTTCATAAGTGGTAGAAGGGTGCCACTCAAGCTTAAGGGAAATTTTTACCGCAAAGCTATAAGATCTGCAATGCTATATGAGACTGAATGTTGAGTAGTAAAATGTCAACATGAGAATAATCTCAATGTAGCAGAGATGAAAACTCTGTGTTGGATGACAACGTGATTTATGATAGAGCATTATGACGTCGTTCGATCCATGTAGCCGACCTCACCTAGTGGGTTAAAGGTTTGGTTGTTGTTGTTGGGTCTGAGTAGATATACTAACATTGCAGTGTGTTAACTATTTTCTAGTTATCCTGGTACTTAACTGAATAGAAGTTCCCAGGATGAGCAGTTCCAATGTATGTGAACAAAAGGAAGTGCACTTGTTTTACAAATTCTAACTCAGAATTGGTTGCATTTTTTACACCAATTCAGTCTCGTCTGTTTCTTTGAATGGTTTAGTTTTTGTTGTTTACATTTTGAGTTGCCTTTATTGGTTTTAGTTGACAAAAGCAATTTCTAAGTTTCTGATATGTGTTATTAATGAGCCAGCATATGCACTGATTTTTGAGCAGGTCAATTCTGAATCATTGGGTCGGTTGAATGAACTGGAGGAGATGCATCAGAAATTGGAAATGAAGAAAATGATGATGGAGAGTATGGCTATACGTTCTAGGCTACTAAAGGAGGATGTGAGCAAGCAGGAGGAGCAACTTAGTGGGGCAGTCCAATCACTTTTAGTGGCGGGGGGTGCTCTATCTGAAGCTAACAAAAATCTTCAGGTGAGTTACTTAGTGAAATGTTTTTTGCCTTGCTTAAAAAAATGATCAATTTTATTGATGTTGAAGAAGTCTGAATGCACATGTTTACAATTGACATTCAGAGTATTTTTATTTTTTGCTTTTGACTATACCATTTTTTGGTCGTTGCTCATTGGCATACCTTTCTCGGTTTCTCTTGTGCCTGTCCTTAAGAAATTACCTTAGATATCTTTCATATGCCTTCATTTTTAAATACCTTTTATGTCTGTCCCAGTAAGAAATAGCATGTGATAAAGTTATTCAGCTGAATCCTATAAGTTATAATTATTTCTTTTTTCCACCCATTTATTTCTTTTTTGGGGAAAAAGTAGCATCATACTTTACTGCTTATAGTATAGTAAGAAAGCTGATGATGATATTATTGTAGGAATCAAGTAGATTACTGTCTGAAGAAGAAGGTTATGCTCACTTGAGAAACTTGCAAAAGATGCTAAGGGTGAGGCAACAATATATGACATCTCAAGTTTCAATGTTATATCCTGTAAAGATCTTGGTCAGGCCTGCACAAGAGCAGGAGCTTGAAGCATATCCTGCAGGTAGCATAGCAGGTAAGTTAGTTCAGTAATTAGTCTTTTTCTATGTGGTTACTAGTACCCCTAAGATGATAAATAACAGAGCTTATACAAGAAAATAAACTTGCAATTTGAACTAAACTGTGAAATTAGGTGCTGGATGGTTTAGTCACTCTCTCTTGGTTTTTTTTTATTGGCACCACGGATTTAGTTTTCCCCTATATCAGGCTGTTTTGTTAAAAAGGATGTCTCTCATTCTGTGCTTCATCTACCCCGTGAGCCTCACCATCTTTTTCTTTGATGCTTCTACATAGGTTTTGTTTCATGTCAACTAACTACCTTAAGCTACTTTTAAATAAAAGCCATATCCATGACTGATGGATAATATTCTGACAGTTCACACCTATTATTAAACTCAAACGGTAATTACAGTTGCATCTGCTTAATACATAGCATATGTTTATCTGATACCTTCTGCTGTCCTGTTCCATAGAACAAAATCAGTATTCTTTTGGAATAACATTATAAGTCGTGGACTACATCATTTTTGCTATATAAGGATCTGTGTGAATCTTTAGGTCTCTGGGGCTCTTTCACGATGGCATTTCATTGTTTTTTCTAATAATGAAATCTCATATTTATGTTGTAAACCTTTGTACTCAAAGATAATTGACAAAATCACATTTCACAAGCCCTTTGAACATTAATCCATTTAATTAGTAATATTGTCGTTTCTTATTACTTTTCTTAATAATGTAAGAGAGTATCAGGACATATTTTATAAAATGGCATGGATGCAGTAGAAGACCATAGCAATCCACTGGATATTAAGTCTAGTTTCTTTTGTGCTAATTTAGATTGCCACAAAAAAGGTGGGGAAAATAATTGTTTGGGGAAACTTTAAATGTAGTTTTGAATAGAATTTTGGTAAGCTAAACTACTTTATAATTTGTATGACTTAATAATAATTGGAGCAATGCTCAAGTTGTCATGACTAGTGCAGTAGATAATATTTTCTGAATTATATAAATGATGCTTCATCAATTATGATTTATGATAGAGCATTATGGTGTCGTTCGACCCATGTAACCAAACCCATGTAGCGGGATAAAGACTTGGTTGTTGTTGTTGTATATAAATGATGCTTCTTTTTCCTGAATTTTATTGTTAAGAGTTGCCTTTATTTCAATATGCAGGGACTTCTGCTGGACTTAAACAAATTAATCAAGGATCCTTGACAATTCAAGGTCTGCATTTGACAATGCTATCTTTTAGGAAAATGAGCCTTTTCACTGATAAAAAGGAACTTCAGAGATCCGCTACAGCCCTAGGATATGTTGCACATGTTAGTTTTGTTCCTCCCTGGTGTTTGTTTTCCCTAACTGATCTTTTGATACTGTACTTTCCATCTTTAGTTTTTTATGACCTATCTACTAATCATGTGAAGTGTCTGAATAGTGGAATACATATTCTGACATGTCTTATTTATGGAATGTTAATTGATTTTCATTTCTCGCTCTTATCATATTTCAATTTTTTTTAAATGAAGCACTTTTGTTAGTTTATGTGGATGACTGTTGACCTAATAATTGTTGGAATGTACTTTACTAGATTGATTTTCTTGCAGGCGGTTTCACTTATGGCGTCATACTTGCAAGTTCCCTTGCGCTATCCTTTACGGCTGGGTGGCTCTCATTCATATATTATTGACAATGCACCTTCAATAGAATCAACATCTTCTGACGCTTTATCAAGTGCATTGTCTTTTACAAATGCCAAGCATATGGAATTTCCCCTTTTTTTAGAAGGTCAAGACACAACAAGAGCAGCTTATGCTGTATTCTTGTTAAACAAGGTATGTCATTTCATTTAATATTTGCTCAATAACAATTCTCAATTTCCCATGCACCCTAGGTGGGAGCCCTATGCACTGGGCTGCTCTTTTTATGAATTTAAGTTCGTTAGCTAGACTTTGGTAAAACTAAATAGTGATAGTCTCCCTCTTGCTCAATGGTTCCATCAGAATTCCAAAGGATCCAATTCCGTGCATATTTCAGTTGGACGTTGGCAGACCTCCAAGTTGACTGAGTAAAAAAGCTGTATTAAGCTAACTTGGAACTGTGGAAGGTTCCTCTTCAAGAATTAACTTGTTCTTCTTTCTTTTCCTCCTAACCCATTGTTCATTTCATACTTTTATGGCATAAAATATGAAAAGTTTTGTTACTAGTTATGCTTGCATGCCATGCTTGTTTTCAAAGAAATATTTTCTTAAGAATTCATCTAGTTTTATTCCAGCCTCCTACAAAATATTTATCACGAATGAGATTAATATTTAAAGGCTGGTGCCTGGTGGTTTGCATTGCTGTTATTAGGTAGTATTGGCTTAAACTTGTGCTTGTATCATCTGAATATGTGAGATTGTCTTTCTTGTTTCCCATGCTTTGGCAGTGGCTTTCCCCCCTTAAAGTGGTGGCTGTCTGAGTGGATTTCTTATTGATTATACTGTTTGTATGTATCTGTTCTAAACTTAATGCTAACTTTCCTTATTGTTTTTCTGATTGTAGGATTTAGAGCAGCTTTTGAATTTCATTGGTGCCAAGAGTTTGGGACCACGTCATGTATTGCCTAATTTGAGGGAGCTTTCAAGGATTATCCAGTCTTCAACTTTTATTGACAACTTGATCTAATATTTTATCTCAGTTGTAAGTTTTTGTAAATTGATTTTTGTAATTCTTACACGGGTGCAATTTTTTTGTGTGCACCTTCCCATGCAGCATTGTTATCAAAATTGAGGCAAGCTTTCTATAATGAATTAGGTATTCCTTCAGAAGTATAATTGCTGTTGAATATATTGTTCACCTAAAGAACATTATGTCGGATCTCAGATGCATTATTGCAGGAATTGCACTTGTACTTATTGCCAGATAGAAGCATTTACATGGGCTTTACTATTTCAATAGATGCTTTCTTTTATTTATTTATTTATCATGCTACCCAACGATAAAAAAAAACAATTTGCTGCACTGCATGCTGCATGTTTTGCATCTACCAGATAAGCTAAGTGTTGAGTTTTATACGGTAACACTGAAAATATACCTATTTTGTATGAATAAGACTTGGATAGTGACAAACTTAATGTGATGTGTTGGGCACAACTAATGAAGGTGGACCTTAATAACAAAATAAGTCTCTCGGAAGGGTTATCTGAAAATGTAGAATAAGTGTGAAACTAGGAATAATGAAACACTACAAGTGCCACTATTTCATCTCCTACCGATGATTATTGTCTTTACTGTTATTCATCACCATTCCTTTATCCAAACCTACTCCTAGTTTTGATGATTGCATTTCATCCCTTTATTGATTCTCCAACTCTATTAGGTGCCTTGCAATATATCATTTATCGTTTTTTGTTGTTGAATTTTTAGAGATGAGAGTATCCAGATTTTATGCAAGCTAGATGTGTTGCCTATTTGGAGGACATGTTTAAATAATAGTAAAAACATTTGTCTTCAAATCAAATATAAGACATCAAATTCTTGAAATATATAATTTAACATTTCCTACCATATTAACGAAATGTGAGTTTGTTAAATTCCAAAAATGACCTTTCTTATATATATGTACTAACATTTAAGGCACCATAATGTCAAAATCAATTTATCACTAAACATTTTTCAAAAGATCAAATAAATATAAATATTTACTCTACCTGCAATGTGTAACTCAGTCTACACTATGCATTTATGCAATGATTACTATAAGTGCAAATTTAGCTTAATTTACATTTAAAGCAACTTTCATTTTTTTAATTTTATTTCAATGATAAAATTATGATTTTATTGTAAATAAAAAGATAAAATTGTCATAACATTTTGTCTTCTTTTAATTATGGGTGTTTTTTTTTTGTAGTATTTGTCTATCTAGTCAAGTAGTAAAAATAATTTTTACTCTATAAATTTATACTGCTTTAAAATGAACAAGTATTTGTGTCAAACTATGTTCTATCCCATACACTACATCAATGAAAATATATTTTATTAATTAAACAAAATTAATTTTTCATTAATTTTATTTTTGATTCAATATCATTAAAACACATGATGATTTGGGACATAATTTGACATAAGGAAAATTTTAGTTTAAAAAACAATAATTTTCCCGTAAATAATAGGAACCAAAGAAGGACAAGGCAATTAATGAAATCTATTTTAGGTCAAAGAGCGTGAGTTATTGCTTTACCCATTATTCTGCTTTTCATCATAATCAACAATCTTTGCTTACACTCACTTCTCACTACTCTTAGATCAATTCACTGATTCATACAGAACATAATTCACTCATGGTAAGTACAAGAATTCATGTTTTTGTTCTCAATGCATGTTAATTAGTTAGTATTAACGCAATTTTTGAATCAATTAAATAGTGAAATATTATTATTACTATTATTGCAGTCGTCGAGTACATTACGGTTATACTTGACCTGCATTCGCAATACACTCGAAGCTGCAATGTGTCTTCAGGTAATTTAACATTATCAACATTATTTTCCATATTAATTTGATTCATTAATTAACCTATGAATTGATCTTGTCGTACACAGAATTTCCCTTGTCAAGAAGTTGAAAGGCATAACAAACCTGAGGTTGAACTCAAGTTAGTAATTATTTCCCCCTTTATAATTCAATTCCATACAATTCAATTTTTAGAAAATTTTAGTAAATTGAAATTTATACATGTGCATGCAGGACTAGCCCTGAACTCCTGCTCAATCCCGTAAGAAAGATCTATTTTTTCTTTATTTTAATATGTTTTAGATTCATTCCTGCTTTAAAATTTTAAGAGAATGTTGTGTAACTTACTAACTCTAAGAGAGAGAGAGATCATCATAAAAGTATGGATACCGCATCTTAGCTTGCGGGTTTACATTTTGGTAAGGCTTGATTATTCGGTTGGTTTGAGCTTTTTTTGGAAATTCCTTATACGAAACAAGTTTGTAATTGTTATGTTATTATGTGAAGTCCCACGTTGTCTTGTATTAGAATGGAAGAGAGAAACCAATGTTATATATTGGACTCAAGTCTCTTGTTGTAATATGCACCAATCATGTGCACCAATTAGAAGCATCCCATTAGTGTGTTAGAGCTTGTACAAGCATCTTAGTTTTTTTTTTCTTCTCTTCTATTTATTCTTATGTCCTTTATTTGATTGCTTGTGGGTAATGTTGCACATGGATCCCTTCTGTTGTACCAACAATATTATGTTCCTTAAACTCATGGAAATTTGTAATTGACTCCTTGGTACTCATTTTTTTGTTAGGGATCTGTTAAGTTTCGTCCATCCACTAATCCATTGTGAATGTGCTAACTTTTCAGAAAATCAATTGGTTCTTATATGTTTAGAACCCCAATGAAGATGTGTATCATGGACTCAATTCATAACCTAGGGGTCCAATTAGAAAAAGAATTAGAACAAGGATCTATTTGAATTTATTAAAAAATAAAAGGCATCAATGGAGTATTAAAAAATTTTGGATACCAAATATTTACTAACAGAAAAAGAGGAGCATGACATTTATGTTGTTGCTGCACTACATATCAAAATTTCCTGAATCCATGCTCTTCTGTTAGTGGTTCTAGTTTTTTCCTGGTAGAGACCTACTTGAATTTTCCAAAAATGTTCAGAGACCAATGGAGTAATGAAACCTTTGGAAAACAAATATTTATTTATTGGAAAGTAGGAGTATGAAAACATTTTTTTGTTGCTGCACCACATATCAAGATTTCTTGGATCTATGTTCTTCTGTTATTGGCTCTCATTATTTTGCTCATCCACAGCATAAATGGGAAACTGCTTTTGTTTCTGCATGTCTTCATTAGGATTAAGCCTCTTATAGGTGGCAACTGTGTCTTGACAACTTCTTTTCTAAATGATGTATACTTAAATATTGCTTTTTCATGACTGATTCAGAGAAAAAAATTGTGTGATTGTTGTTACAGGTTTTGATCTGTCGAAATGAGGCAGAGAAATGCTTAATAGAGACATCTATCAATTCATTGCGGATAAGTCTTAAGGTAAACTTTTCAAAATGAACTGTTTTTCTATATGGTGTTTTGTTGAATAAGCTCATGCAAGTTTATGTTCATGATGATATGGTGTGATATGATTAGTTCCCTTAGTTATAGGCATCTCTACATAAAACTTCAGATTGCTGTACTGTGAAGTCTGTATGTATTTAAACATCTCATGTTCAACCTAATGCTTTGGAATAACTACCCGGACAATGGATTGGAAAAGGGTGAGTAGAATGTAGCAGAAGTTAAGAGAAAAACTCTCATTGCACAATGCTTAGATGGATAACTGCTCTGGTAACTGAATCTGAATTTAAAATAAATAATTTCAGTTGAGAATTGAGACCACCTGAACTGAGATGCATGGATGCAGGCACTTAGACAATTGTACATATCAACTGTTTGTAACTGGAACCAGCCGAAAACTATGTCAAAGAATAATGAAACCACTTCAAGTTTTGATCTGAAAATGTTAGTAATAACAATATGTGCCCTTTTATGATCAGCAATTCTAATGAACAACGTAGGATTTTGCTAAAACAAGCTGTCTTTATTCTATGGAAAAAGTTAGACCGAGCCATTGATTTGTCATTTTTCTAAGTATTTTCTGAATTAAGTGATCATCCTTACTCTGATAATATTATGAGAAATAGGAAATAGGAAATAGGTGTCATTTTGTAAGATCCGTTTTCCAAATTCCATGTGAGAGTAGTTGCCTACTTGGGGGCGTTGAAGTATATTAAATTATGACCTTTAGCTAAATAATTCATGAGAATTCGATGATAAGAATGTTACATGTTCATTTATTTGTTCATTTAACTAGAAAGGGGAGCAGTTAATGGTTCAGTGACAAACTGACCATACTGGGGTTGAATTGCGGTCCAATCAGAGTAGCTCCAACTTGGCAACATGTCTTATATTTTGACATTCTGACATCAATTGAGTGATGGTAAATTTCACAATTTAACTTTATTAGCGGGTTATCAAACTAATCTCTGTATGGAAATATGTTTTTGAGCATCTGATTCTCATATGATATATACCATTATTTATTATAATCTGTCCTCAGTTCCTTTTTTTTCTTAATTTGTTTTTTCATTTTCTGCAGGTGAGGCAGACCGATGAACTTGAAAACATACTGACCAAGAAATTTCTAAGATTTTTGTCAATGAGAGCTGAGGCTTTCCAAGTACTGAGGAGAAAGCCTGTGCAGGTTGAGATCTATTAGCCAATTAAATTAAGGTTTCTTAACTCTGCAATGGTGTGTGGTGATAATTTTTGTATTCCTATTTATAAGGTCATGATCATTTATTGTTAATGGCCATTAGTGGGGACAGGTAGAAAGACTGCAGGAAACAGGGAAAAGTTTATTTATAAGGTCATGATCATTTATCGTTAATGGGCATTTGTTGAGGTTGCTTAATAGATATTGTGCATTGCATGTTTCCAAGGCTATGTTTGGGTTGATGCCTTGACAATATTTCAAAAGGCAGGTTTTTTTAAATAAAAAGATATATTTCAGAAGGTAGGCAAAAAGCATGGAATGGAACTAAACCCCAGACTTCATTGTTCTTTTCCACAGTAACGCTTGGTTGAAAAGGGGAAAGAAAACTGGGATTAACACACAATTCTAGCATTGAATTCCATTTCCCCTCTACTCTACTAACTGCTTATATATAGAATATAATGCAATGGTGTTTATTGTAACTGTTTTTTTTTTAATTTATCATGCTGGATGATTAACTTTTTGCCTTCCAAACAATGTTTAGATCCTCATGTTGGTTGATTATTTGTGTGAGTCACAGCAATGCAAATGCACTTTATTCTGTACATCATACATGTTGTTAATAGGTCTTTATACTTCTATTTTTCTTGGTAATTTCTTAATGTTCATTAGTGTCATCTTTTTGTTGCGTCTCTTGGCAGGGATATGACATTAGCTTCCTTATAACAAATTACCACTGTGAGCAGATGCAGAAGCAAAAACTCATAGATTTTATAGTACAATTTATGGAGGCAAGAATTTTGTTGACCCTATTACTTTGATTTGCATTACAGTTTGTTGCTTATAGTGATATTATCTAAATAAGTGGTATTGTATGAAGTGAGTGACTATTGAAACTTGGAAATGCCATTTACCTGGATGCTATAAATAATTAGGTAATTATTTAGGACATACAACATAGAAATAATTAGGACTATTGAAACCTATTGGATCCTATTTTATTAGGTGTTAGACCATTGTTTCGACTTTCAAGTGTTGTAAGGGGTATTAGTGCTTTGCTTATAGATTTCCCAGCCTAGGTACTTGTACTTATAGTTGTTATTGTCCACTTACTATGGTCTATGTAGGCATACCTGCCATGAGTGTGTCTATTGGCAGTCTCAGTTTTATATTCAGAGCTTCACACTCTTTATTAACTACTCATAATATTATGAAAAATAGGCAATTAGGTGTGTCTAACCTCATGATCTACCCGGTGTTTAGTTATTTTACAGTGCGATATTGTTCTGTTGTACTTCCTTTACAAGGGAAATTGCCAATATTAACTTTTTCCCCCATTTTAATTTTGTAAGATTTGTTGGTAGTTTAGTATTCTAATAATAGCTTTCAAATTACAGGATATTGATAAAGAAATAAGTGAACTCAAAATGTCAGTAAACACAAGGGGAAGGCTTGTAGCTACAGAGTTTCTGAAGCAGTTTATTTGATTGATGTTTTAGATTTGAATTTACCAACTTGGTGTAAATTGTACTCTTGCAGGTGTAATCCATCCTTAACTTATACATTCTTGGCCCTTGAAAGCAATGATTTATGTTATTGTTATATTAAACACCAGTGAAGAACAAATTTTGTAGTGTGTAGTACAATATAATGAAGAGAAATCTGAGAACATGCATCATGCCACTGCTTTTTGTTTAAACACAGACTTCATTCATATAGAGGTAATTTTCATTTATATTGATATTTATGGCTTGAAATACCATCTTCTATATTCCTACTCATGTGGGCAGGGTTAGTCCTGATTTTAGTGTTGAAAATCAGGATAATGCAACTTTGAGCTGATAGATAATTGGATTGAATGATTGATAATTAACTGAGTCTGCTAATATACAGAAATTGCTCATTGCTCATTCTCATTTTGGAATAGATTGCTTCATATGTAAGGTGAGACATAATTCTTTTGCTCAGTCCCATAAGCCAGTCTTGCACATGAATATTTGCAAGGGTCTCTCTGGTTAGGACTTAGGACTTAGGATACTATATTCGCATGCACATATTTGGAAAGCCATAGTATGGGTATTCTTAGCATCTCTTGCTCTTAAACATAGGTATTCTGATATATAATTTTGTTACTTTAATGTCATTGGAATTACATGTTAAATCTGCACACAAGCTCTTTGTTCACTATGACCACCACGTAAGAATCTTGACAACCTGCTGCTATAAGAACCAAACCGCATGAGATTCTGTATCTGCTTCATTCCTATGACAGAATCGACAATTGAGCATCAAATGTGAGGAAAGGAATAGAGAAAAAGGGTATTAGCAGAAATGAAGATTGAATTGGAATATATCATTCAACATTCATCATCACTTTCATAAAGGCTAATAAGTGTATAAAAAACAAATATATAATGTTTAACATAGGCTAGCAACCGTATATTTTTTATATTTTCAGCACACTAAATCACAGATAGTAATAGTTTTATACACTGTAACAACATTATTCATATTTAATCATAATTGACTCTTCAAAAAAATAATATAAATGAATGATGAATAATATATTGATTGTGTATAATTTTTAACTAATAGTACTAAGATGTTAAACTCATGAATATATTTTTAAGGTGAACATTATATATGAAAAGTTGCATTATAAAAAATTAGAATATTATTACACATTATACTCGTGAATTCTTACTACCCTATTTCCTATTATTTTTAGCTTTACTTGAAGGTTTGTGCTATTCGGATGACACCCCTTAAGAGGGGGGATATAATGAAACATACAATGATTGAAAAATTGTCTAGAAAGTGGTAAATTTGAGAAATGGTTTTAAAAAGTGGTAGTGGTTAGTGCAAAATCCATTTGTTGTTCTCAATGAATGCATCAATCAGTACAAGGAAATGTAGCATAAAAATGTATGACTAATTTTACACAAACTTCATGAACCTCTTTATCTAAACTCATAAAAGCATATTCTAATTCTGTACACATTTGCTGTTATGGTCTCAACTTCTGATAAGAATGTTCTCAAGTAAACATTCAAGTAACCTACATCATCTGATTAGGTATTGTTGTGTTCTACATGTCCCAGCTTAGAATTTAGTTCATTAGTTAATCCCTTATTTGTTACATCAAATCTAAGCATACATTGATACAATGCTCATGTCAAATCAAAATTTGTTGACAGCAAATGAATATCAAAAAGTTATAATACCTGTATTTTTTATTAAGTCATAATCCTTCCAACAACTTTGTCACCATTGAGTTTTTGTTCTCATATTTATCTTCATTCATTTCTCTAGGAACTAGGCATAGTGAATAGAAATGAATCTCAATGTAAATGAGGCTTTATAGACACAAATTTCTGAAGTCAATGCAACCATGTACAAAGTTTGCATTGCTATTCCACCCACTACTACTTCAGATGGATGGTTGGCCATTTAGATGTCTATGTTTTTTTGTACTACCAAGGGTATATCCTCTCACCCTTGTACTATTCGGCTTAAAGCATATAATTTTACTTAAAGATGCTTGCTCAAAATGTTATATTCACAGAAAAATAAACATACACTACAAAGGAGAATTACAAATCTTATGATTTATTAAACTAACAGTGAGTCTAAACTTAAGATTCTGTCCTTACCAGACAATTGTCATTGAACTTGAAATCCTTATCTACTAAAGAAAATATGATTTACAACATCAACAGGTAAAGCATAAGCTGGATCTATTGGTTTCACTCCAGGATATTCAAGAAGTGAAAGTCCTGCAAAAATAAAAATAAAAACTTCAGCATCATATGCTTATTGAATAAAAGGAATATGAAATACAACATAAAAGCAAGCATGCCATCAAGAAAGGATAAATAAGGATGTCTTCCTAAGTTACATCCCATTCTAGGTTTGCAGTGAACTTGGGACTTGATGAGTTATGTGACCAAAACTATAAAAGGGGAAAAGTGAGAGAGGCAAAGAATGGAAAGGGGGAAAAGAAGGAATGATTTAGAATAACAGCAAGTCTTATGATTCACATATATGCTCACTTCAAACCTTCCAAACATTTATAATAAAAACAGAGTAACATTTTACATATCCTGTTCTATGTATCATCATAATAGCATTTATCTATCTTAACATATCACCAGCAATGTAAATACACTAGGATTCCATTAAGAATAATGTATTTTTATCTCTCTTCTGGAACAGGTTGAGTGAGTGAAATTAGTAGTCACTGCTATTCCCAGATAAGGGTAATGACAATTCTTGAGAAAGGGGGAGGGGAGTTTCCAAAACCAACCACAGAGACCAGAGATGAAAAGATTTTAGCACAATATCTGATAAATATTAAATCAAAAACAAGTAGAAGGTGGAAGGGCAAAAAAATGGAGGTAAACTACCTGCCACCCCGAAGTATGTATGAAAGACATCTACAGCATCATCTGGCCTGTCTGAAATTCCACCATTTTCCGTGTCCTAACAGTTTCAACACAAAATATTTCAGATATACTAACCTCGAAACAATTAACACTCCAAAAGAAGAAACATGAAAGTGCTGGTTTTAACACAGAAAAGACGTTCAGGTAAACTAACCTGGCAGTCTAAGATAAACTTTATAAGTTTCTCCTTACTGATCCAATGAACCCTATCAATCATGATCAAGCTAGAAAGAACCCACCATGAGTAGCAGACCTGTGATGATCTAAAAGTTAGTAGAGAACTCAGAAATAATAGGAGCATTTAAAGCAATAAATCTACATTTGAAAAGAATCACCCACATCAGGGAGTTTCTCAGGACGCCCATTCAGACCTCCAGATTTAACCTGTCGCTCACATAACCACCAGCCAAGTAGGTCCTTGTCAACAAGATCTAGCGATCCCGTTATAGCAAGGGCTCCCACACAACAGAAAACTGACAATAAGAAAAGAAATATCATAAAAGGAGGCTTCATGTCCAGCACATTTCATTTATCATTCGAAATTAAGAGAAGAGATATCAAAGCCAAATCATTCACTAGTTAAAATGTGTTTTACATATGTGTTCCTTGAGTTAATAGTGAATACAGTA
Organism: Lupinus albus; assembly: GCA_009771035.1. NCBI lineage: Eukaryota > Viridiplantae > Streptophyta > Magnoliopsida > Fabales > Fabaceae > Lupinus > Lupinus albus. The sequence goes on from CM020005.1 coordinate 5,173,208, forward strand.
CAATGTATCAAATATTTTTATTATTACTAAATATCGGCAACCCTAATATAGTTAACATGTTAAAGATAAGCCGTTATAAAATAAAATATTGCAAATTTGGGCTGTAGGATAGCAGAAGGATATTTGTTGATAATGAAGCAGCATTGGACATATCCTCTGATCTCATTTTTCATTAGAGCACCAAGCCATTCAGGTTCAATGTCATTTCATTAAAAGGAAAAACAAAATACTTTCTGGAGATACTGCAAATGGTTTTGACTATTAATAAAGCAGACGTTACACTTAATCTCTCAGAGGTCATCAAATTATATGTAATAGGTTTGGAGTATAGAATACATTTGCTACAGATTGAGAGGGCGTTGAATATTATCAGTTGTCTGGCAGCTTAACAACAAGTATGCTCTCTTTGAAGCTTGAAGATAGACTTGTACAATTAATACAAAATAATATATATATATATATAAGCCCAGTATACCTCTGTTTTCCCATACAACCTCTCTCTTTTGCACTCATTCTCTACGATCTAAGCAAACAATTTCTTCATTTCACTTGATCCTATTTTACATATTTATTTCGCCATTTGTATTTGACAAGTATTTCTACAATGACTCAATATTAGTATCAAAGAAAGTAATTTGCCAATCTTTTAATTTTCTTTTTCTGGAACAACTTAAATAAACTCCGAACCATTCTAAAAAGAGACCCTAGGAAAATCAACAATAAGTAGAAGTGAAAGAAGGAGGTGGTTAAATTTCCTAAAACCCTAGGAAAAAATCTGCCACATATTAAAGGGTGCAAAAGAGACTCCCCTCTAAATTTAAGGTTCCACTCGCAGCAAAACACAGAGCAGGTCATGACCCGCGATTCCGCCGCTATTTGACCTGCGATGGGCGCTACGGCCATCTACGCTGCTATCCACTGTGGTATGGCAGGGAACAGCAGAAAACTTGCAACCCTCCCCTATCACGCGCTATTGACTACCTAAGTTCATTGTAGTAGATAATTTCGAATAAACTGAAAATAAGCTCTTCACGCAAGGCCTTAAAGGTTAAGGACATAAGGGTTACGGGTGATGCTCACATATTCAATTTATTAACCAGGGAAATATTAACTAAAAGTAAGATGGCTTTTAGATATGATAGTTATCTCCAGTATGCCCTAATCTCAAGATTAAAACCAAAAGAAAAGATCAGTAACAATAATACTACCTCCAGTCATTTTTATTAGATCTTTTTAGGTAGTTTTGCACGAATTAAGGAATGTGTCAGTATCATTAGATTTGTCAGAAAAAATTTAGTTTGCAAAAGTGTCCTTCATTAATGAACAGGTGTTTTGGTAAAAAAAATAATTTTTTTAATATAAAACTTTGAAATGGGATCTATAAAAAGGACCAAAACTAAAACCTCAAAAGGGGCTTATATAAAGGACCAGAAGTAGTATTATTTTTACCCCTCGTTTAAAGTGCTGCATGAGAGAGAATGGATTCTTGTCTCCGTGCATGTAGAAAAGAAATAAAAAACATAAACTTCGAGGGGAATAGGAGTTCACACATTGAGTAACATCAAGGAAGTAATATTTTAGCAAAGATCATGAATAACATATAACGTACTTTGCCCAGCGTGAGATTCCCCACCAGGTGTGCAACCAAAACCACCATCCATATTTTTGCAACTTAGAATATACTTCACGCCCTTTTCCACATTGATTTGATCCAACCGATGTAATATTGATAGACAACAAATAGCAATATAAGAGAACCTGAAACAGATTATTCAGTGGATATAGTCAAAAAGACATTAAGCTCATACATGCTCATTAATCAAAAAGGATCCTAGAAAAAATACCGGGTGTCAATTTCACCCCACATATCACCTGAAAAAGATCCATCTTCATTTTGAAGGCTAACAATATCTGACAAATATTAAGAAACACAAATCCAGTATACCTTATAGTTTAATATTTAAATTTCACTATTATAATTTTCGCAACTAATCTATCAAACTGTATCAAAATCCATAACAAAAAAAATAAGACTATTGATCTTTTTTTAAGAACATATCGGGCCATTTAAGCGAAACATCAAAGTAGGCATGATAAACAACTAAAGCTATGCATCCTGTAACCAAACAGACGTATAGTGGTTACAATTTATTTTTTATTTTTCAAAAAAAAGTAAAACTATAGCCTGATAAGCATCTCTTGTATCACAAAACACTTGTGAATGCAGAACCTCCACAGTCATCGAAAATATATGTCAAAGGATACAATTTGTCACCTTATCTACATCTATAACATTCAGTTTGTCAAAGAGAGCCAACACCTGCACGGCACTTAGTGTATACAGGAGGTGAGGGTCATGTCCAATATTTCCACCAAATCCCCCTGAGTAACAACACATATCTCATAAGACAAGAAATTATCAATGTCAATAATAACTAACAAAGTTCTATTTGTGATAATAAAGGAACAAATAAAACATTGAGCAAACCTGACTCATGCTGACAACTCAACACCCATGAAACAACCTCATCAACATCCACAGTGTCAAGCTTTCCCATCAGATCCAGAGCAGTCAGTCCCCAATATGCTCCATTCATTCTTAGATGCTCCATTATCACAGATTCAAAATCATCTTTCCTCTGGAAACCCAAAAAGGGACACCCAGCTTACTTGGGCTTATGAGTATAGTTTATGAAAATAAACTTAAGAAAGTAGCGGATAAAAATATTTTATGATTAGATATAATCTCTTTTTAGCTTATTTCAATAGGCTTATAGAAGCTTTATGAAAGTAAGTTCTTTTTATCTTATTTAAAAAAAAAAACTTATTGAATAAGTGTTAAATTAAGTAGTTTACCCAAACACAATCTTAAGCAAAAAAGAAGGTAGCTCTTGATGATGCATTAGAGTGGGACAAAACATAATATGATTTCACATATTTCATAAATAGAACAGAAGATAACATGAAGATTAAAAAGTGAACATTGTGATTCCAATAAAAGGTGGACACAATGATAAAAACATAGAACACCTAATTTCATTCTATGCATCAAGATGGTCTCTTCTTATATTTTTACTTTTTCAGGTGAAAATAACGAAAAATGTATAAAAAGAAACAAACCTTTTCAATTGATAATATATATCGAACATGATTGTCAATAGCCAGCTCTCCCATCCCGTGAAACTCTACCAACAACAAAATTACAATGAATTGAAACAGTTTACGAGCAACGAAGTAAGCTAAGATAGCAAACTAAAACACTGGAATTTAATCAAACAGGTTATGGTCGACCAACTAAGCATTGAGGTAATAGAAAAACACAGATTGATAAGAACACAAATGAGATTGAATACAAATTGAACAGAATGAATTTAAGTAAAAATAGAATCATTGATTTTGATCAGAGCATTACGCGGTTTTCATGTTTAGATTTAGGGTTTAGAAGTTAGCTGGTTACCTATGTGTGTGAAGGAAGAGGAAATGGAGGTGAGTAGTAGGAAGGTGATTATGTTTTGAGGTAAAAAAACGTTTGGACACTTTTAATTCTAAATAAAATTATATATAAATTTTTACACTAATCATTACATATGTAATGTTAATCTTTTGATGTTGTATTAAATTAACTCAAAATGTAAGTAATAAGTTAACTTGAGTATTATTAAGAAATTACAAAAGAATTCAATTGAATATCTATTATATATAAAAACATAAACAAATTTATCATTTAAGTAATAAAATTGTAATATATAGTGTAATAATATATCCATTTCTTATTAATGGTACACTCAAAATAGAATACATGTAAATGTAAAGAAGTTTATCTCAATAACTCAAAACACACTTGAAATATAACATATATGAAAGGGACTATTTGTGTCCATAACAAAGTATGTGCAGTTAAATAGACACACTTCGAAGCACAACAGTCTCAACAGTGAGACCAGGTCCAAAACCAAAAAGAACACCCCATTCAAGCCCCTCTCCCGTTGTGTTAAGTCCACTTTCTATTGACTTCTTTCTCATTTCATCTAATATGAATAACACACATGCACTAGACATGTTCCCATACTCACTCAACACATGTCTAGTAGCCTGCATTTTTTCAGGCTTCAAGCCCAATTTGGCCTCAACCTGGTCAAGAATAGCAGGCCCACCAGGGTGTGCTATCCAAAAGATTGAGTTATAATCAGATATCCCCAATGGTTGGAAGGCTTCAACCAAGGCTTTCTCAATGTTCTTTGAAATGAGTCCAGGAACATCTTTTAAAAGATGGAATGTTAGTCCAACTTCTCTTAGATGACCATCAATGGCTCCTTCACTATCTGGAAGGATTGTTTGTGCAGTCCATACTAACTCAAACAAAGGCTTTTCAATGGGTAATGGGTCTGATCCAACAATGACTGCAGCAGCACCATCTCCAAACAATGCTTGGCCTACAAGGCTATCAAGATGTGTGTCACTTGGGCCACGGAATGTGACTGCAGTAATCTCTGAACAAACTACAAGAACACGTGCACCTTTGTTGTTTTCAGCTAAATCTTTGGCTAAACGTAGCACCGTGCCACCAGCAAAACAACCTTGTTGGTACATCATGTAACGTTTCACATATGGACGAAGGCCTAAGAGCTTTGTGAGTTGGTAATCTGCACCAGGCATGTCAACACCACTTGTGGTGCAAAAGATTAGGTGGGTGATTTTCGACTTGGGTTGACCCCATTCTTTGATGGCCTTTGTTGCTGCCTCTTTTCCTAGCTTTGGTACCTCTACAACCACCATGTCTTGCCTTGCATCCAATGATGGTGCCATGTATGCACAAACACTCGGATTCTCTTTCAATATTTCCTCATTCAAGTACATGTATCGCTTCTTAATCATTGACTTTTCACCTGAAATAGATTTCTTGGTCACTTTTATCAGTATCTTGATTGTTTTCTGAGAAATAATAGTATGTTTTATAACCCTTCCAGAACTATTTTTATCACTATAAGTTGTTCTAAAACAAAATAAGCAAATTCAAATCACACTTTTGATCATATTGAAAATGCTAAAACAACATAGGAGCATATAAACACAATCAAATCACTACGTCAAAATTCGCATTTAACAACGTCATTTAACAATGCTTCCGACCACAAAGCAACAACGTTCTTTTAAGCAAGCGCTGTTAGAAGAGTAAAAGATATATGAGATAACTTACACATGCGCTTGAATTTTTCTTTAAGTTCAATCTTGTGCTCGCTGTTTGTAATACGGAAGTAATAGTCAGGGTATGTACTCTGTTCCACACAGTTTGAAGGAGTTGCTGTGCCAATTGCCATGACAGTAGCTGGACCATTAGCACGTTGTGCCATGCGGATCTCTTCCACACTCACCATTTTCTTCTTCACTTAATAAACTTTCTTACTACAAAGATATCAGACTCAAAAAAGCTAAGCTTATTAGCAAGTAAAGAAAAAGCTTATAAGTTATGATGTGGGGTGTGTGACAAAAATGGTATGAAAGAGTGTGTATATATAGTTGAAAGATAGTGGGTAGATGGATATCACATTCACATGCTTCTTGACTGACCAAAATTGGCGTCTGCTCAAGAAATATTCTATTTGTTGGCTGCGCAAAATTTCTTAACCTACCTCGGCATTACTTTGTAGACTCCACACTTTCTCCCTTACCAACCAAAAAAAATGTATTTTTAATTATGAGTCGAGAGTTACTTTCTATTTCGGTTTACATCCATTGAGATTTTTTCTTTTCATGGCAAGATTCAGTGCACTCTAACAAGAGGGAAGAATGAACAGGAATAAAACAACCCCTAAAGTAACTATACATTCATCAACACCTCTCTTGAGTTCAGCTTAATTGTAAGGTCAGTTCATCATCCACCAGTCATTTGTATTGTTTTTTTAAGAGTCGATAATAATAAAACATGAATGGTGGATGATGTAATGACAATATATCAAACTCATACATTGTTGGTACATAAATTTTTTCTCTTCTTTTAATATCTATTATCTCCTAGTAAGGTTTCTTATGAGCCGTTCTAAGACAAACAAAAAAACACTAATGTCCACAGTTGATAGAGAAAGTGGAATGGAATATGCCCCTCATTGATCGTTATGGGTGTCTGGTAGTGTAGAAAGATAAGAGAAAAAGAATGAAATGAGAAGAAAGTATGAAGGGAAAGAAAATAAAAGTGGTGAGACCCACCAACTTTTTGCTTCTTCTCTAAAGTGAGAAGAAAGTCTAAAGTTGAAAAAAATAATTGCATTTACTATAATACCCTTATCTTTATCATATGCTCATATTATCTATAAAGGGTAAAATTGTCTATTTAATAAAAATATACTTCACTCTCCCATGATTCTTTCATGTTTATTTCCTACCAAACAACTCTTACAATCAAGTCATTTTCTCATTTATTTCTCTATACTCGTACTCTTTCTTTTTATCTTCTCACTTCATATTTTCTCTCCTAAACCAAACAAAGCCTATAAGTTGAAGCTTTCTCATTCAGTGACCAACTGATATTCTCCTCTGGTTTGGCACATGAACCACAATGTACATGGATTCTCTAAATTGAGTTTGTGTAAATTAAACAAAGTAACAATGCCTTAACCATTAATGTGTTAAGTTTTTAATACATTTTAGATTAGATTAATGATGGATATAGTCCTACTTAATAAATTTAAAATAAATGAAGGATACACTCCTACAGTCATACTTAATCACTTTATACAAAAGTTCACATTAGATGAGGTCTGAACATACTATCTATATTGTGAGCAATGCTTGTAAAAAATTAACAAACTTAAACCAGTATCATCAGCAATGCTGGGAACAAACTTAAACCAGTATCATCAGCAATGCTGGGAACAAACTTTTAACACACTCACTTCAACACACTACAATTTGGTAGATTTCATGTGTGACTCCCTAACTTTAGAGTGAACCCATATTATTTAGAAGATCAGATCCTACATGAAAGCCACCAAATAATAATTTGTGTTGTTGGAAGTATTTCTCAATGTGAGAAACAGAGAACTCGAAAATTACTGTTGAACCAAGAATAATCGAAATGGAATTTTCAGCAAAAAAGTTACTCAAATTAGCAAGTAATAAGCAAGCTTATGACAAAGCAAATTGCAAAACAAGAAAACGAAGTGTTCTGCCTGCATGCTCAGAATAAAACATATGCATAAAATAGGCATGCAATTAAGCAAAACAAGCAGTAATAGAGTATGGAAGAAGTAGCTTGCACATAGCAATTACTATATCCAATCTCCAGTCATTGCTGAGATTTATATTATAAACTGTGTTATTTGATCCAATCTAGACTCTCCAAGCTAGAAAGTAGTTGCTTACTATATTTGTTAGGGCATGTCCTTTCTTCATGGTTGCACACTGTCCTAATCTGTATTAGAGTGTGTCGATAACTATCATTTGCAAATGCTAATTAATTAGACCAATCAGCGGCGTAATTTGGAATTCAAAAGACATTAAATATGGATGAATCAAGTCTTCTCAGAGCATACTTAGAGAAGAGGTTATTTCCACCATAAGCTTAGTATCACGAGTCAAACATCATATGCAAGAGTAAAGGTCAACTTGGTAAGAGTGAAAAATGTAAGGAAGAAACAAAATCAAGAAGTGCATCTCTCAAATTTCTTTGCTCCATGTTTCACCTTCAAATTTTCATTTGTGCCAAGCAAACACATTAACATATATGACATGTGCATACTGCTGAAAACAAGCACAGAATTAAATTATACTGAATACACAGAAATATTATAGAATATGAACTTACATAAAGTGCAGGAAACAATAACAAAAGATGAATATAGTACACTCTCACATAATAGATGGTAGTCTGAACAGAAGCATTTAAAAGATGAATTGGACAAAAAATGTACCTCTACATTCATAGTTTCATAGTTCAGTAAAAATGAAAACAAGTAACAAGATGCATTATTTATATATAGTTACATTGAATATATGATTGCTCAGACACATTATACAATCATACCTAACCAACGAGAGTACAGTTAAGAGTGCATTCGGCAGTTATGTGCACTTAAACACTTGTAGTAACTGAAATGTCCATTAAATGGCACAGATAAATCATCCATCAACAATGAATTGATCTTCTTGATTATCCCCCTCGACTCTAGTGTCGCCATGAACAATACCGTTTACATGATGCAAATTTTGCATCATATGTGAAAGATAATGGTTGCTAGTACTGGTGTGATCAGATAGGCCAGCAGGTTGGGCAGTCCAATGTGAAAATATACCGAGTAACTGGCTAGTAAGATTTTGTTGCTCGTGAAGAATACGAGTTTGCATCTGCCCCATTTCCGCTCTGTGCTGATTCAGACTCTCATCGACCCTCTTCTTCCATTCTAATCTTTTGCAGTTCATTCTCTCCTCCCATTCTCTCTCGCGAATCAACTCTTCCTCTCTTCTTTTCCTTTCCATTTCTTCATTCTCCTTCTCCAAAGCTTCCAACTCTGACATTCTCTGCCTCCTGAGCTTCTCCCTCTCCTTTTCCCTTTCCTCCATTTTCTTTTCCCATTGCTTATAAAGCTCCGCTCGTAAACTCTCCCTCCTCTGCCTCTCGCGCTCTCTATCCATCTCCCTTTGCTCGAACCGTGCTTCCATTTCCCGCAACTGCCCCATCTGGTTAACAATCACCTTCCAAGCCTTCTTCTCCATTCCCTTACCCACCTTCCTCTTCTTCTTCATCATTAAATTCGACCCCATCACTTCCCCTTCCTCATACACGTAACCACTCTCTGCCACCGCCACCTCACCATCTTCCCTCATTTTCCCATTATAATTCACCTCCCCATCTTCACCATCATACTCAAACCCCAACCCCATCACACCCTCATTCGCAACCCCAAAATCCCCATCCCCGTCACCTGAATTACCCATCTGCCCAAACTCAACCATATCCATTCCACCACCACCGTCAAGAAACCCATCCCCATCCCCATCCCCACCATTCATCGCTATTAAATCATTACCACCATTTCCACAAACACCAAGTGCAACATCACCAAACACATCCTTATAGCTAAGAAAATTAGACCAATGAGTCAAACCCTCAACCCAATCAAACTCATCATTCCCATCACCATCACCACAATCAGGTTTTTTGATCTTCTGCTTCACGAGAAGGTACTGATGCCTCATATTCTGAACTTTCGTGGAAACATCTTTCCATGTCCAGTGCCAAGGGTAAGCAACGGGATCGTGAAGGTTATGGAGCGAGTTCACGTGACAAGCCACGGGTCTGAACTTCTTCTCGCGAGTTCTCATCTTCGCAAGAGAACCATCCACAACCATCTCACCGTACTTGTCAATCAGGGTTTTCTCCTCTGCCTCTGTCCATTTCTTCCTCCGAGGAGGAATCATTGGGAACCACTACCGGCGGTGATGACAGCGGCGTTGAAGGCGGTTTTCGCTTCTTCCTCCTCAAGTACCAAAACGTTGTCCGGTAACGGTTCTGATTGCATCGAGAGCACAAAAATCGTGCAACTTGATATAACTTTTTTTTAAAATTCAATCGAGAGTTTGAAAAGAGCGATTGATTAAACAATTTTCTACGAAAATCTAGAAATCGAGAAAAGAAGAGATGAAACTTAGTTACCTGTTAGGGTTTCGGAAAGTAAAATTTTCCCCACAAAGGATACAGTAGTGTAATCTCTAACTGTGCTATTCCACAGCACAGACTGAAATTTCCATAGCCATTTTTTTATTTTTCATGCTAATAGTTTTCTAATAATAATACATAAGTAAATATAAGAGATGAATATAATGAGTGAGAAATTGAGAATGTGTATATTACAATTTTCTCTGTATGTAATAGTAACAGCTTAGCAGAATAACTTTATTATATATTTTTCAGCTTAGCAGAATAACTTTATTATATATTTTTCATTCGCCAGGATCTATAAATAGATTAAAAGATTAAATATTCAATTCATATAAACAACATTTATTGGATTAATAGTTATAGAATAGTTCCTTATACATAATATGTTTATACCAAAAAAAATTTCCTTCTTTCTTGATATAACCAAGTATATAAGACCATTAATCTTAAAGCAGAAAAAAATGAATTCATATAAGTTTCATAGATTGCATCATACATCATTTATATTTAAGTATTATTGACTATTCAAAAAAATACAAATAAATAGTATATAATAGAATGATTGTCACTGTATCTTTATCAGCTTATAGATATTATATTCATCTAAAAATGTTAAGGGAATTTAAGTATTTTTGGGTTGTTGAAAAATGGGAGAATTGAACACAGGTTACATAGTGGGTCAAATAATATTTGGTTTTAGTGGTTGATTTGCTACTGATTTATCTTGCATGTTCTATGAGGGAAACTCATTCTCCACATTTAGCTAGAATTATATGGAAAAATCAAAAGATATTGACACTTTTATCCCTTTAATTTATTTTAATATTACTTTTTTACCCTTAAACATACACTAAAAAATTTAACTGTCCTCTCCGAGGAGGAGTCTCACTGATGTTCTAGTAGTAGCACTACTTCAATTTTGTTATTCGTAGCCATAGATCGGATAGCTTAATAAATAATACACATTTTAGCATCATTGAATCTAGATACTTCCATTTTGTTTGGACTTGATTCACTATCTTCTGTCTAATAGATATTTAATATCTTAGTTATTTTCAAAGGATGAAGACCCAAATGAGCCACAGAAAACGAAATAAATACAAAGCCAAAAGGAATGGTATACAATTATTGGTAGGTGTAAAATTTTGACATTGCAGTGAAGTTCTCAATTCTCACTTATCTAGTGATTTCAATAATTGTGTTAGAAATTTGTGAGCACCTTTTTACTGAATAAAAGCTTAGTAAGAAAATGAAGAAATTGAGTTGATGCATGTTTATTGATCTAGACATGTACACTAGCCAAATGAATATTTCAATTTTCAAGTACCCTTTTGGATATGTTGAGGGGATCATAATTCATAGTGATGAAGAATAATGACATTAAAGGTTTCATCTTTCAGCTATTCAAAGAAAAACCATGTTCATAAAATATTGGAGGGGAGAATCAAAAAGAGAAAGATTGCATAAAACTATATTGTTGTAGGTCTCTAAAATTGTCAGAAATGCTTCATGTAATCTTCCATATTAACATCTTATGTTTTGGTCTTTCCTTTTTCAACATTATTACAAGCTTGCTAGAACCAAAGAATAAATACCCTCTCCTTCACTGGCTTTCTTCTATTTGAAACACCATAGCATAAGCTTCATTAGATTTCTAGGTGAAAGACCAATAATGTTCTGCTATGACTCAAAAATCCATGGCTATAATGTTTGTGAGCTATGATCAGAATGGATTGTATTTGTCAAAACAGGAGTTTCTTCAGGTCTATTCCCCATATCCTTAGTTTTGTGAAGGAGAAAAGTCCCAGATAAAATTGTGACAAAGCCACACAGCTCGGTCGCGATTTGTGATGCATTTTGTGTGTCCCAGTCCTGCAGCAAATAAAGAAAAGATCAACTCAGATAAGACTTGTAATCTATTCTGAAATTGCCAATAAAGTTATTGTTTTATGATTAATGCAGATAAGCTTAACAAGGCAATGTAGAAACATATATGATTAATTTAATGATCTTATTGCGCTTTTTCTCTTGCAGTTCTCTAGAATGTAATGCAGTTACTTCTAATTTCAAAATCCTCCTTCAAAGCTTGAGATCATTATTGTAATAACCCTACTAAAACCTCTTTTAGAAACCTTATCTTTATCCTTTGTATTTTCAAGTTTATAATTTTGTTGCTGCAGTACTTTGCTTTCCTATATATTGTAACATCAAAGTTATTATATAGTGACTTTTCCTTTCTAGCAAACCTCTCTTTAATACTTTAGAGAACTTGTAAACAAAAGTAATGCTACAACCTGATATTCTCCAAATAAAAAATGAATGAAATTCTAATTATGATTGACCCAATAATTAACTATGTTTCTCAGACATACCATATTTCTCATTCAGTTTTACTTTACCATGCATTGTAAGGAAGGATGCATTTTATTTCCGTAAACACCATATATCCAGATTATTTGGTAGCATCACAGAATACATATCAATCAAGCAAAAGCTAGAAATGTTAAGATAGTCTAGACAGAACCACAGAAGGAAATTTGTCACCTTGAACATGATTATACTGGCGAAGATTGTCAATGATGTAAACATGACATAGTAAACTGGCGATACAACTGCAGTGTTAAATGTGTCCAAAGCCTGCAAACATGTTTCCAAATTAAATAAATAGCACTGCAACATGATTAGTAAGGTAAGTAATCTGAACTGCTAACTCAACACACATCAGTTATTTTCAGGATTCTAGCACTACTTTACTTGGTTGTTAGTTAGTTAAAGGATTCTAATATGTGCACAAATGAAGTAAAGTTCAATTGTAACTCCTCTAGAAATCAGTAGCATAAAAAAATGTCATGCCATTCCTAGAATAGTGCATGTTAAGCTTTATTCATCCTTAAATGAAAACAGAAGGATGTGAAACAGTTCAGTGCTAATTGAGAAAAAAAAACTAGATTATGCAATGAAAACGTGATCATTTAGCTGATGATAGAAGCCCAAGAGGGTAGAAAGCATAGTTAAGATTTTAACTGTTACTAATTATCGGTAGCAAAACATTAATATGTGTGTATGTATATGTGATATGGCATAATCATTTAAGTTATACTCAAAAAGACACTGCAACAATACATGCCCAAATAGATATAATGCCAAATCTTACCTTGTTTAAGTAGTTAATCTGCAAGAGACAACATCCTATCACAACCAATGTAAAGAACCACGTCTGAAAGTATTTGAATTGATTTGAGCCTTCGAAGGTAAGCTTCAAAGCTATTCCCACCGCTTTCACAGCCATAACCTAGGCAACCACAAGGATCAGCATTAATATCTTTATAGGAGGCAGGTTTAAGGTCAACCATGAAAAATAAGAACATTGAGGATATAACTAGTACCGTAAGTGAGCCCGTGAGAGAACATATTGCAACATATATGAACAGATGGGTCTGCCCAATGCGTGGGACATAATAGAAAATGAGTACAGTAACTAGAATCACCACTGCAACAGTGTACAGAATAAACCCTGAAGATGAATGGAAAACTTTCCATGTTAGCTAAATTAAGCATAAACGAATACCTCGAATTCACTATGACCAAAATGTTGAGACCTAAGCAATCAAGGATTAGAAATACCTAGTTCTGTAGCAAGGTGCCACACTTCCTTAACAGAATGAATATCTCTTTCATGTGGCGCGTGCAACACAATAGTTGTAGATCCCACCATACAGAGAGCACATCCAAGCACGCCGAATATGTGTAATTTCTCTTGCAAGATAAAGTGAGCTAGCACTGCACTGCATCATGACGTGAGTTTGAAACTGTTTCTTACATGCAGGTATTCATATTAAAAGTGGATGGAAAAACAGAAGCACCCTAAGAAATTGTATTGTGAAGACTAACACAGTAACACTTTTCTTACCTGAAAATGATACTTAAAGCTCCTAAAGGAGTTACAAGTAGCGCAGGAGCAAATGCATATGCTGCAAAATTGGCTATTTCACCAACAATCACTACAAAGGTTTAAGCATATATAAAATTAGTTGATGAAGTTCTCCTAGGATTAGTGAGAACAGAAGCAAAGAAGATATACCGAGTCATAATTGAAAACATGCTAAGAAATGCCTATAAAATAGAACAGGATGGATCCGTGCAGGGTATTCTGATATTGAATTATCACTTCAAAAAAGGTTCCTGATTCTTTTGTAACATTTAACTTTTGACAATTACACTTTACCCTCTTTCCCCTTCCTTTAGAGAGTAAACTAGGGAAGTGTCACATATCATTAATTTAAAGTTTGCAAAGATTAATAAAAGTGCATTACTTTGACAAAAAAGGTTACTAATTCTTTTGTAACATTGAAACTTCTGACAACTACACTACCCCCCTTTCCCCTAGCTTTTGAGAGTAAACTGGGAAAGTGTCAAATATCATTACCTTAGTGTTTGAACATATTAAACTTTACATACTAACACACATCATTTCACATCTGTATAGTTTTCACAATCTGATTTTAACTAGACTCGCCTCGTTTTCTATATACCTACACTCTGATTCTGCAATATGGGCATATATGAGTGCAATGTTGGTGGAAGTAATATGTTAGTAGCACTTTTCATATTAAAAGCAAGCACAAAATACAAAGGTGAAATATCAGATATTCTCCAACATTGAACAAAATTAACCTCTTGCTTAACAATGAATTAGGTCAATCAGGGAACAAATAAAATTCAGCATTTGACAAATTTAATGTTACATAATATATTTAAAATTCAGAAGAGGGAACAAATAAAGAAAAACTCAACCACTTACTTGAGATCATTCCAATCCACCACCAAGGTTCATATAGGTAAGCATGCCCTCCAGAGGCTTATCAAATAAAAGAAAATCAATTAGATGATTAAACAAATAACAAATCAATGCATAGAAAGTTCAAGACTTTTCAATAACCCAGATGAAATTAAAGCAGGAAAAACAAAACACATTAACAAAAAAAAAGATGGGGAAAAGAAAATGAAAAGAGATGAACCTGCACTTTTTCCTGTATTGCCAGCTTTCTTAAGCCCCATTTTTTTAATTATAAAGCTAGAACCAATGAAAATGCTGGAAGATAGAGCCAGAATAAGCCCAGTAACATTGTCTTTAGATATCCCCATATATCACCACAATTCAAAAAGCATAAAAATGATTGAAACTGCAGGGCCAAGATATCCAACTCAATCAATATACCTTGACCTTTGAGCCATTGATTCAACAACATGCATATATTAAAACCAACAAAGTCATATACTCATATACAATGAATTGCATAACATTAAACATATCACATATTATATACACAGATAAAGGTTAAAACTTTACATATATATATACCTTCTTGGCACCTTATAACAAAAGGGTATGGCTAAAAAACCATGGCACGTAAGATAAAGAATAAGGGTTGATGTAGATATTGTTGTTTATATTTGATCATGAAAAGTGAGATTTAAATTGTGGGTACTGTTGTGAATGAAGATTGAGAATTAATGGAGAAAATGGAAGAAGAGGGTGGAGAGGCTTATGGGGCAATGGTATCTCCGTCACGTAAGCGTCCCAGAAACAATAACCTCCACAACCTACGTTTTTTCAAAACCCATGTATGTTGTTGTTGTTGTTGCCTCGTTATTATTGTTAATTATTATTTAGTACTTGTTCTGTTTTAATTATTGCATTCTGGTCCCTGAGTTAGTATATATTTCATTTATTACGTTTGAGGGAATAGAATAGAATATTCACGTATCACAAGAAGTCAAATGCCTAAGTCAATAGTCTTTTCCCTTTCTTATATTTTTCTAGTTCAAAGTGTATTTATTTACTTCAAGTGTAAATTTAGAAAACTTACTATATATATATAATCATCATTTTAGAAAAGTTAATAATTTAGTTATATTTATTAATTGAAATCTTTGAATTTCTCTGATTAAGATATGAAACAAATTTTTAAACTTAATCTTAAAATAAAAATATTTAGCTATGTTTTCTTCTTTTCTAGTTTTGATTGTGAAGTATTCTTATATAAAGTTGTTTATACAATCAAATAATAATGTGTTGTGAGGTTTGCCTAGATGTTAGTAAGCATCGGATCCAATTTACTTAATTTTTGTATAAAATAAAGTGTGCATAATGTAAAGTAAAGTGAAGATAATTTCAATTAAATTATAAAAAATATAATATTTCAAGCACCAGAACTTGGATCTTCTCCATCTATCTATTATACTATAAAAAAAAGTTATTCATTATTAGTATTGGACATATCTCATCTTCTCATGCAAAGTTTTCTCATCCAAACACTCCCTCTAACTACCATGTATAGTCTCACATTGTATCATTATCATCTATATTCATATAATAAATCAAACTATCAACTATCATCATACTCTCACATTGTATCATTATCATCTACATTCATATCATACATCAAAATAACATATGCATGTCACTTCTCATATCATACATCAAAATAACACATGCATGTCACATTTATTAATGCTTCATTTTTTCTACCAAACACTTAATCATATTCACATATTCTCATATTCATTTTTCATCCAAAAATCTTTCTTCATTTTCACTAAATCAATTCTTATATTTCTTTATTTTCCCTAAAATCATATTCTGATTACCAATTATATTATACTATTATGCACATTCATTATAATATTCTCATATTAATTTATATTAAAGATATATGAGTTTAGGGAAACAAAAAAAATCTTATCTTATTATTATGATGTTTGATTATGTAAAAACAAAAATAATTCTTTAAATTCTTATTCACATTATCCTGAAAATGATGAACTCTCTGTAACAAAAATCACAAGGTCAAAATAATGAAAAACTTTGAATGAGAAATGAATAAAATTAAAGTATAATGTAATATAATGTTACCTAAGAAGAAGAAAAAGAATCATGAAATTGTAAGATTATCATATTACGCACATATGCAATTACCATTACCTACAGTAAATTGCGATTTGATTATGTAAAAACAAAAATAATTCTTTAAATTCTCATCCACATTATCCCGAAAATGATGAAATACCTCTAACAAAAATCGCAAAGTCGGAATATTAAAAAACTTAGAATGAGAAATAAAGAAAATTAAAGTATGATGTAATGTTACCTAAGAAGAAGAAAAAGAATAATGAGATTGTAAGCAAAGAGTGTTGGTAATAATTGTAAAATATCGGTGTTATGATGTGGTGTGAAAGCAATTTTATAAATATCTCATACTCTGATTAGCAATTCTATTATCTTATTATTATGCACATTTCTTATATATTAATTTCTATTAATATCATGTACGTATGTTTAAAATCAACATTCAACACCATTATCATTCTAGAATATTCATGAATAATTCAATTAGAATGAATATAATTATTATACTTAATGATCATTCATGATTTCATAAAAAAATCATTATACACATTTATTCTTATATTTTTTCCCACAAAAAATCTTTCTTTATTTCCCTAAATCAATTCTTATATTTCTATATTCTTATAATATTGTGCACATTTTATTGTTATCTCATAATCTCATTAGAAATTCTATTATCCTATTATGCACATTCATTATACATTTCCCCTAAATCAATTCTTAAAAGTGGGGCTTTAAATTCATATAATATTCTGAAAGCAATCCTATTAATATTTCATACTCTGATTAGTAATCCTATTATACGCATTTCTTATATATTTCCCCCTAAATCAATCCTTATCAATATTATTATACATATTCCATATATATTTATTTATATTAATTTCAATTAATCATCATCTAGCTTAAAATTATACCCAACAATTAATTTCCCTAAATCAATTCTTATTATAAGTGGAACTTTAAAATTCTTATAATATTGTGAAAACAATCCTATTGGTATCTCATATTCTAATTAGTAATTCTATTATCCTATTATTCACATTCCTTATATATTCCTCCCTACATCAATTCTTATCTTTCTTCATTTTCCCAAAATCAATTCTTATAAGTGAGACTTTAAATTCTTATAATATTGTGAAAACAATCTTATTCATGTCTTATCTTATTATTATACACATTTATTATATATTCATTTATATTGATTTATATTAGGGTACATATCTTTAAAATTATATTCAACAATTAATCATCATTCATCAACATTACCATACCGCAATATTCATGAATAATTCAATTAGAATGAATATAATTATTATATTTAATGGTCATTCATGATTTCATAAAAATATTATTATACACATTTATTTTCATATTATTTTTCCCTCAAAAAATCTTCCTTTATTTCCCTAAATCAACTCTTATAAGACTTAATTTTCCCTAAACTCATATTCTGATTAGCAATCATATTATCCTATTATGCATATTCCTTATGATATTGTGAAAACAATTATATTAATATCTCATACTCTGATTAGCAATCATATTATTTTATTCTTATCCACATTTTTTATATATTCATTTATATTAATCATCAGGTACATATGTTTAAAATTATATCCAACAATTAATTTCCTTAAATCAATTATAGCAACCCATGTCATCGAAGCGAAGGTAATGATAGGAAAAAATGTTGGGAATATATTCTACATATGAATGAGTTTGTCTCCATCCCATTCATTGTGATCTTTCAAATTAACAATGAGACAATTATCGTTGACTCTTTCATATGCTATGACATAACAAGTCACAATGGCAATCACTAGCAAGTGTTGGGTTGTATCTACCTCGACCAGTTTTCGGCCATGCACAACTATAAGTTGCTTTTTCAAGAGTTCAGTCAATGAAATGACTTAAAATACTGATACATGACAAGGAAGGAAAAACAATGAACACTACAATAAATGTGGTGTTCAAAGAAGTTTTCCAAAATCTATAAACATGTAACATTATAACACCTACTACTAAATGCGAATTCTGGTATATTTTTGGGTATTCATCATGTTTTTCGTTTCAAATATTCAGCAATATTATATTTAGCATGTAATAATCATCATATATATACATGATCATATGTTACATTTATTTTAAATGACCAATTTATTAATATTTTTCTTCTTATTTTTGAACACACACACATATATATATACATAATCCTAAAATTAACATAAAAAAATAATGATTCTAAACGTGCTTAATAATAAACTTTTCCGTGCGAAGCCACGAGTATTTTACTAGTTTGGTTGGTAAAGTGGGGACCTTTTAATTATTGAATAATTTATTTATAATATCAACAAAAATTTGTTTTAGTTACAAGATATTGAGTGTTAAATAATATAAATTGATAGAGAGAAATTAAAAATATATTTATATCTGAGTATAAGTATATTTATAAATGAATGGAGTAATTTTAGGATTTATAACTTCTTGCTCATTATATAATAACCTTATTGTTGTGTTATATTTACTTATTTCATTTTCTAATAAGATCTATGTATTGGAACAAATGTATTGCTATGTTATACTTACTTGCCATTACTTTTACTTATAAATCAATAATAATTAATATATGAATAATTTTTTGTCTCAAATATAAGTAAATTGATTACTTTTAATAGAAAGAATTCCTCATTGTAATAAATTTTATGTTTTTATTAAATAAAAATAACTAAATGTTTTTTACACCATTTCCTTGATATCAGAAAAATTAGCTAAATAAATGAGAGAGAAATGTATAGACTCATAGTATATAAGTTTTATACATCATCAAATGTCAATACATCATTCATATTTAATTATTATTGACTATTAAATAAAAATAATATATTCACTGTGTATAAATCTTTACATATATTACATTCAAATTAATTAGTTTATAAAATGATATAATTGATAGTTGAATTGCAAATCTAAATTGACATTGGTGGCTTGGAATCAAACGGATGCAGTTTCACCATTTGTTGATTCACTATTAGTGTTAGATCACTTTCGGTCCAAGTGATTGAAACAATTTCTACTTCTTTGTTAGTGCAAGCTGACATCTGAAAAGTGCTAAAACAAAACAACAAAAGCAGCACATACGTGTTAACTCTTCTCATCAACTTTTGGACTCTTCAATGCTAAGAAGAATATTTATCCACAAGTTTCTTAGAGAAGTGAGTCATAGGAAGAGTTTAGTGAGTCAAAGGTTTAATGAGACTATTAAATTCTTTAAAATGTACAAAATAATATGAGTAAATTGCAAAACCACCCTTGAGTTATGCATGAATGGCAATCCATCCTCTTCTTTCATTAATATTAGACTCTACCCCCTTTATGTTTGTTATTATTTGTTTCTGTTTTTATTTAAAATGATATGCTTTGAACATTATTTAAGATTTGTCTTAATCCTAATTCGCATGCGCAAACTGCAACGAATTCATTAAACATCGTATCTCCTAGATATGCCAATAACCAACATAATTGTTTTATAAAGTTTTCTAGAGAAAATACAAGAATTTGTGTATAAAAAGTACATCGAATATCAACCTCTCATATAGGTAAAAGAAAGTTAAGGAGGGTTGAGTGAGAAAATAAAAAAGTTGAAAGAGGTTACACAAAATGTTTTTTTTGAATGAGTACGCAAAAAATATATTAGCCATAAATTATAGATTAAGTTATATTGGAAATTGAGACATTTATAAAACTTATGTGCATAAGTATTATCAAAATTAGTTTGTATTCACCTGTTCAATCGATAAACTAATAAATTAATCTCAATACGGTATGATACAACAATTATATCGGACATGCAATCACACTAACAAAAAATCGACCAAAATCAATTAAAATCGTCCATACTGATCGATTTTCAATTAAATCGTACTGGTGATACCGATTAGTTTCATTGAAAATTATTTTTGTAATGAAAATGACTTATTTATTTTACCAAAATGTTAGTATGATGATCAAAGATACAACTAGTACATTTTTTATATTTCTAAAAAGTGATTTACCATCAACTAATAAATTTTTGTTTTAACAAATTGTATAAATAAAAGTTGATGTTGTTTTCTTATTGATTTTTCAACATCAATGTTAGTATAAAATATATGTATATTTAACTTCACTAATATGTGGTTGAATCGGTAAACCACAGATTAAACCGTTGTACCACTATACGAGTACCCTAACCGATTTAATGAAGGATATTAATAACATTGTTATTCACAATTCTCAATATAAAATTATCCAATTTGGTTATATTAAAACATTACCCACACTTTATTATCCATTTTTTTTGTGATATATTTTTTCACATTTTGGCAATCAACTATTCATTTTGGATATGTGACTGTCACTTTCAACAAATGTCGTTCATAGGAATCAAATTATTGACATTCCGATCATTGTAATATCTATCGATATCTTACACGAATAGACCAATATATTATTGATATATATAAATAATGAGAGATTCACTTACTCCACATATTCGCCATCAATTCTAAAGAAATCCAATAACTTGAATTAGTGAGTAAATTTAAATCATTAGTGATTAAGATATGAGATTTTTAAATTTATTCTTAAAGTAAATAAATAAATATATACAATAGAAGAGTTTTATTAAGTAATAAAAATTTAAAAACTAAAAATAACATGTAAGCAAAATGCAAATTCCCCAATATATCCTAGTCTGACCCGTTATTCTCATATCATCAGAAATCAGAAAGAATACAGAACAGGTACGCTACCCTTCTTTCGTATTCTTCTCTTTCGTTACTCATAATTTCTCCTACAATTTTTTCCTTCTCTTTCTCGATCTCCTCTTTATCCGTTAAATTCACCTCGATTTTCTCTCTCATTATAATTTTCAAACAACGACTTTCAAATCTAATTAACCCTTCAATCTTGACGCCTTTATATGATAACAATTTGTAACTATTTGGTTGTTGGATATCTCTGCATTTATCATCGGATTCGAACTGTTAGGGTTTGTTAGGGGTTTTTAGGGTTTCAATCTAATTCGAGGGCCTCATGTTTGATATTTTCTTTATTTGTTAATGGAAGCTTTGTGTTGTTGATTTTGATAGCTTTATTGAATAACTGTGTTCATTGAATCAATTAGGTATTTGTTAGGTGATTTTTGATCTTTTCAAACTAGGGTTGATGGCTGATCGGACTTTAGCCGTTGTAAAACCGATTTGGATGAAGCAAGCCGAGGAGGCCAAGATCAAGAGTGAGGCTGAGAAGGATGCGGCAGCGAAAGCTGCTTTCGAGGCTACATTCAAAGATTTGGAGAAAAATCGTGAAAGGGGGACTGTTCTATCGGACAGTGAATCTGAAGAGTATGAGGATTTGGCGAAGAAGCCGATTGGGCCAGTTGATCCCGCAAAGTGTACTGCTGCGGGTACTGGGATAGCAGGCGGAGCGGCTGGTGCCCCGTCATCATTTACCGTTGTGACCAAGGATGCTGATGAGAGAAAGGTTTTGACTGGGGGTGCGCAGATTAAGGTGAAGGTGGTGCCAGGATTGGGTGTCGGAGGGGCGGAGCAAGAAGGTATTGTGAAGGATATGGGTGATGGGACCTATACTATTACTTATGTGGTGCCCAAGAGAGGGAATTATATGGTTAGTGTTGAGTGTAATGGCAAGCCAATTATGGGTAGCCCATTCCCCGTGTTTTTTAGTGCAGGTATTCATCATTATTCCCTTGTAATAATTACCCTCTACTTTAATGTCTTACATGTGATGCTTTCAGCCTATGTTTGGATGGAATTGAGTTGGAATGGAATGGAATGATACTAGGTTCTGTTGTTTGGTTTCTTTATAGTAGATAAGATGGAATGAGGTGTTTAAATAGGATGAAAACAATTCCGTTCCACTACCTCTATTTATCTTCCCTTCCAATTTGGGGTACATGATGGGATGAGATGGAACCAACTTATTATTTACTCCATTCCAATCAGTTTGATCATAAAATATCCAGTCAATAGTATGTATGATATTGTTTCATTTCAATCCATTTTGTTTCATCTGTTTCATTCCATTCCACCTATTTAATATCCAAAGATAGCCTCAATGCTGAATCTGATGGTTTTCAATGCAGATATTCATCATTATTAATATTTAGTTTTTTATTTTGATGAATATATATCAGCTGCAATGTAGTTCTTTTGAGTTGTTCCCAGTTAACAGGTTCACTTGGTTTCATTTTATATTATATATTGTATAATTTGTTTTGTGTACCATTCAATGGTGAGTTGGTATATCAAAAAGGAGAGAGGGATGGAGAGAAATATTAAGTTGAGAAGTATATGTCCTCAATTTGCATAACAAGACTTGGTAAACTTCAGACTTTTCATGTTTGAAAGTCGAAAGTTGAAACCTTGCTATGCTGCACACAGCTTTCATCTTCATGGATATTGATTTTCAATACTTTGATTTCTTTTGTTGTAGGTAGCAGCAGTGGTGGGCTGCTTGGTTTAACTCCTGCATCTACATTTCCAAATCTGGTTAATCAAAATCAAACGACTATGCCCAACATGCCGAATTATTCTGGGTCTGTTTCAGGGGCATTCCCAGGATTATTGGGGATGATTCCAGGGATTCTTCCCGGACCTTCTGGGGGTGCTACTTTGCCAGGATTTGGGGCCTCACTGGGGGAGATTTGTCGTGACTACCTTAATGGGCACTGTGCGAAAGTTGATTGTAAGTTGAATCACCCACAACATAATTTGCTAATGGCTGCCTTAGCTGCGACAACCTCAATGGGAACACTTAGCCATGCTCCTATGGCGCCTTCTGCTGCTGCAATGGCTGCTGCTCAGGCAATAGTTGCTGCCCAAGCCCTTCAAGCGCATGCAGCTCAGTCAGCAAAAGATTCAACTGGTATGTTGTGTGCCATATTAATTTTATTTTGTACCGGCAGTCTGTTCTTTATTAGCCAGCTCTTTTATGATGAATGGATTTTCTTGTTGATTTGGTGCTATGTATGGTCATAGATTTTCTGATGTTTTTTTGGTCATTTTAACTTTCTTTTTTATGATCGATGTTGCTACCACAAACAGCTTCACCCGATAAAGCTAGTAAGGATGACACATTGAAGAAAACTCTTCAAGTTAGTAATCTTAGTTCACTTCTCACATCAGAACAGCTAAAACAGCTCTTTGGCTTCTGTGGTACTGTTATTGAATGTACACTCACTGATTCGAAGCATTTTGCTTATATAGAATACTCAAAACCTGAAGAGGCAACTGCCGCTCTGGCATTAAATAACATAGATGTTGGGGGTCGCCCTTTGAATGTTGAAATGGCGAAATCACTCCCGCAGAAACCATCTCATGTAAATTCTTCACTGGCTTCATCTTCAATTCCTTTGATGATGCAGCAAGCTGTTGCAATGCAACAAATGCAATTCCAGCAAGCGCTTCTTATGCAACAAACTATGAATGCACAGCAAGCTGCTAACAGAGCTGCAACTATGAAATCTGCCACAGAGTTAGCAGCAGCCCGGGCTGCAGAAATAAGTAAGAAATTGAAAGCTGATGGTGTTGGAATTGAAGAGAAAGAGACAAAAGAGAAATCCAGGTTTGACTACTTATCAATTTTAGGAAGAATGTAGTCTACTTGCTATTTTTGTTTGTTTTCAAGCAAAATGCAATTCCTGTATTTCTATGTAGACATAGTAGAGTTATATGTATGGAAGCTAAATGAGGGCAGCAAGAATAATTAAGGTAGGAAATTTGGGATCAATATATTACTTATTATATGTGAGACAAACATGCATTTTGTGTTTTAAAAGGAACAAATTATTGGTGGCCTGGCTGCTGGAAATCATTGATCATGGCTTCTTGTTTTTTTTTCCAAATAATTTTTTTTGACAAAATCTTATGACTTTTTTGCTGAATATTTTTCTATCCTTCATTATGATGCCGAAGGTGTCTGCCTCCAAATTTAAAATTTGATGTCCATTTGCAGATCACCTTCTCCTCCTCGTGGCAGATCTTCGCCAAAGTCTAGATCTCCTGTCAGTTACAGGAGAAACCGGAGGTCTCGTTCCTACTCACCTCCTCGCTATGCTAAGGATCATCGGTCCAGGTCACCGTTGAGGTTCCATCATCATTCTGGCTATGAAAGGGAACGGCGGTCCTATAGAGACATCAGGGAACATAATGATAGAAACAGAAGACATGATTCATATAGATCACGTGATCATCATTCATTTTCTTATAGAAGAAACAGGAGTAGGAGTGTGAGCCCACATGCAAGGAAATCCTATCGTACCGAGTCTGTTTCTCCAAAATGTCGCACAGAAAGTTCACCTTGTAGAGGAAGGAAATCATCACGTGCCGATTCTGGCTCACCAGGTCATCGGAGAGGAAGTAGGTCATCTCCAAAGAATGATGAAAGCAAACTAAGAAACAGTAGGCGTTCAAGGTCTAGATCTTCAGATAATAAGCTTCACTCTTTAGACAAAAATGAAGAAATCTTGCATGGAAGGTCTAAACATAGAGAGAGAAGGCGGTCGAGGTCAGTATCTGTGGATGAGAAGCCTCACCGAAAGAACCGATCCTCCCCAAGAAGAGTGGATGAAAGTAGATCCAGGCACAAGAAGCGATCCAGCTCAAAATCTGTGGATGATAAGCACCATTTTCCTGAGAAATTGGATGAAAATAGAAACAGAAGACACAATGATAAAAGGCGCTCCAGGTCAAGATCTACAGAAGATAGGGATCAAACTGATGAAAAAGAGGATGAAATAAAAAGTGAAAAGGCAAAGCGATATGATGCTAAAAGGACCAAATCACAATTTGTTGAAGAGAAGCATCATTCTAAAGATAAATCGGGCGAATATAAAGAAAAGAAATCAAGGCACCATGATCGAAGGCGTTCAAGGTCAATATCCCTTGAAGGAAGGCATGACAAAGGAGGCTCTTCATCCCATAGAAATTTGGATAAGAGCAATTCTGAACAGAGACCATTCAGGTCAAAGTCCCCTGAGGGCAAACACTCCAGTGATACGTATGGAAGTAAAGATGAAAGATCAGGGGATCGAGAGAAAGCCCCATCTAAGTCGAAAGTAAAAAATAATAAGCAATGTGATGGGAGTGGGATCTCCCCAAGAAATTTCAAGGAGTATGAATCACAAGTAATTACACAATCTTGTTCTGGTTCTGGAAAAGGTAAGCATCATTTGAATGATGGAGAAAATGCTACTTGTGAAGAACATTCAGAACTTCATGAAGATGCCATGCAGGAACCAATTATAAACGTGAAGAGTTCAACCAACCTGAATGATAATGGGATTTTGATTTCAGTGAATGACAAGCGCAAGTTAGAAGGATCAACCAAAAATGCAGGAGTTGATGATAGCGCAGGTATGACATGTCCTGTTGTCAAACATTGACATAAATTATGTTCGGCTAGTTACATTAATGAGAGTTTTCTTTCATACAGAGTGGAGGTCCATCGAAGAAGTGGGAACTGGAAAATATTAAGCCTACTATGCTTGGTAAGGACTTCAAATGTAGAACAATTTTGATTATGCACTCTTTTATGATCATCTAAGTTTAGTTTTTCTGTTTAAAACTCATTGAAACTAGTTACTTTCCATGGTTTGCAGGAGTGGTGATTTAAATGGTTCTAAAGATTCAACTGGCTTTTGACAATGCTAACAACATAGCTGAGTATAGATTCCTGTTATTTCTTCTCAAATCAGAATAAGCACTGGCAAGATGAGGATAAACAAAGTTACCCTACTTATAAATGCTGATCAGTAAAAGCTTCCACCCAAGTTTGATTTGATTTCCTGAACAAGTTATTTTTAGGGAATAGACTGTTTCTTTTTAGGAGAAGCAGAATTCTCAGGGAGGCTTCCACTATTTGATTTGACCCCCAGGACTTCTCTGTTGGCTTATGAACATCTTCGATTTTTTATTTCATTTTGCAGGTGGTTGGACCAAGATGGGACATAGAATCTCTGAGCTGTTGATGCAGCTTAAGGTTTCAAGAATTATCCTGCTTTTATCATGCCCAACCATGCAGTGCTTATATCATGCCCAACCATGCAGTGCTTATATCATGGTTCTTTTACTGCTTGATTGATGTATGTTGGAATGTTATTTTAAGTATACTATTCTATTTTATTAATGTAGTTGTGTTTTGCAATGTTTGGGTCTTGATATCTATATTGAATCTGATGGAATCTGAATGTTTATTATTTCTAGTCCTCCTGAGGTTATGATAGCGAGTAGGAACAAACCCTTTTATCCACCGGCCTGATTATATGAAACTAAAACTTTTTGGGTCAAGGGTGGCAATAATGTTGTGTTAAACTGAACTTTCTACAATGGTATTTTAGTTCATCCTCCCTCTTGTCTGTGTTATATATAGATTCTATATACAACTTACAAGCATCATACTTTGATGTGGTCAACCATAGGCTCCCTTTTATTTTCTCATATTTAATCGTACGGTGGGGCGTGTTATACCCAAAACAAATGCAGGTGACATTGAAACCATTTGGAGCTTTGAGATACAGTTTCGCAAGGTTGAATTTCTCTTGTGTTAATGAAGGTATGCAGTCAGATTCTGATGCTCTGCGGTTCAGAGCATATCTGTTTTTA
This sequence comes from Lupinus albus, assembly GCA_009771035.1. Taxonomy (NCBI): domain Eukaryota; kingdom Viridiplantae; phylum Streptophyta; class Magnoliopsida; order Fabales; family Fabaceae; genus Lupinus; species Lupinus albus. The sequence goes on from CM020005.1 coordinate 5,200,440, forward strand.
ATCCATATAGTGTTGAGAGTAATGGGAGTTGCTTTAATTTGCCAATTTTTTCCTGTCATTATCTGGTGTCTTACGTTGTCCTGCATTTTTTTCCGTTTTTTCTTTCGTTCCCTTTTTCTTCTTTTCCCGAGAAATTGTCATGGTTAGGTAAAGCTTCTCGATAAGGTTGAGTGAACCTGGATGTTACTGCAATGAGTTGCATTTGAGCACATTGGCAGAGTTACAGTCTTTACCTAAGTAAATGGTGAAAAGCAAATGTCGATTTCAACAGGTAAATTCTCCTTGAGACTGCTGGGTTGTTCCTCAATTTTTTATCCGAATAAAATTTGTTTGTATAGTTGCCACGATGTTAACCTAATCTTGTGCTTCATATAGTTTTTAGTTGACCTTTTGCTCAAATCAATATTTCCATGTTCCCCTCACCACAGTTATGTACAGTGACTGATTTTCAGTGTCATCTTAATGATTATGTTCAGTTTTCCATGCGCTGATATTATATATTGTCATGGAACAAGGATTTTGGTTTCCAAAAAGATGAACTTGTTTGTTGCTTAGAAAGGTTCCGGAGAAGTTTCTGCTTTTGCCTTTCTTTAAAAAGACACGCTTGATTGTGTTTGGTAGTTATGAATCTCACCTATAAAGTTTTTCCTTTATATTTTTTTCTTTCCTCGTCCCCCCTTCTTCTGCATAGGTTGGAAACAGTCTCTGTGTACGAATGTAAGACTGCCAGCATCTACCTTCCTTAGATCCTATATGGCAGCCTCATGCAATAGCCACACTTTTGGATAAAGCTGTTGACATGAACTTATGAGGCAGTGAAAGGATGATTGTTGAAGTTTGATCTGTGGGAGTTCCTTTCCTTTGTTTTTTAGTTTTCTTATGTTTTATCTCTTTGCATCAACTGGTCCAGTCACCAAAAGACTATTACCATAAAATTGATCTGTTCTTGGTCTCCATAGTCCATAGTTTGACACAGGAAAAGTACACACTTTTTTAATTTATCATTTACAAATAAAACTATACTACTGTGTATCCTAAGGATGGTAAAATAATTCTCCAAGTATAATTGGTGCAAAAAAAATAAGATTTAAATAAATTCTGGTATCTCTGACAAATAGTTATGATGTTAAACAAATGAGAGCCTCCCATTAAAAAGAAGAAAATAATAAAAGAACTTTTCACTGGGTCTATTTGTCTATAACCTAGTTGCATGTATATATGTGTAGATATATAGATCATCCTTCCAAACAAATAGAAAGCAAGTGATAAACATGTAGATTGTAACTTCTATGAATTCCACCCTTCTATTCCAATTACAACTGTTAAGGAAGTTCTAAAGAATTTGATGTGTGCACCGTCATCGTATTATTCAGCATGATCATATACCTCAAACTTCTTTTGTTAGTCGGTGATAATTTTTGTAAGAAGTAGCGTATTAGTATACGTTTTAGTTTGGCGGTAACATTGAATTTTTAATACGTGTATTATCAATATAAAGATTTATACACAATATTATATAATACACTTTTTATTTGTATTGCATTTTTTAAAAAGTCATTGATGATTAAATATAAATGATGACTAATGTAATGACAATGTACAAAACTTATATACTATCAATACATTATTTTTCTCTCATGATATATCCATTGCCAAATCATCCAAGTAACAAAAAAGTAACACACATCACTTATAAACTAATCATCAATAAATAAAATATCATTATAATACATATTACTTTTGAGTGTAAGAGGATAAATAAGAAGATATATTATTTTATTTTTTATTATTATGTACAATTCTACAATCTTCATATTCTTTTTATTATTAGGTATAATTCTACAATCTTCTTCGACGTGTGTTATACGAGTAAGGATTCTCTCCATTAATGACCACAAAAATGCAAATGAAAGATAATATGAAAAGATAGTTTTATCTTTTTATATATAATAAAATAACAATTTTGCCATTGAAAATATAAATGAAATATGATATTTGTCTTTCCATTAATGGAGAGGATTCTTACTGGTGTCATACACACAAACCACCATTGTCACACTCATTTTCTTATAGAGGCTATTTGTAAAAAAAAAACAAGAGTATAATATCTATGTATTTATAAATATTTATATTTCATTCATTTGTATTATTTTTTTGTGAAGAATTAATGATGATAAAACATGAATGATGGATAATACAATAATAATGTAAACAACTCATACATTGTGAATGCATACATTTTCCCCTCAAATAACATATATTAGATAATTAGTTTAGAAGCCTAAAGAAGCAAACCTATATTGTCACTTACTCAGTTTCAACATAAAAAAATGCAAATCCAGGACCATTAAAACACTTGAAATTCAACGACAGGGTAGGCAATTATTTGGCATCACATAAATCTGCAAATTGACATAGAAATAGAGAAGTGGACCACAACCTCTTGTTCTTAGGTCTATTCGCCGATTAGTGGTGCTAACTAGTTTCATATAAGACAAACTGTTCTGCTCCATTATATATATGGACCCTTGAAAATGAGACATAGCAAAGCTATATACTAAAATAATTGGTAGCCCTGACACAATGGAACTATGGGTCTTGAAGCAATTGAAGAAAATTGATATTAGTTTTTCAATTAAAGAAATGAGGTATATTATGGGTAAACAAAAATACCATTAGTTTCATGGGCGTGACTAAACCCATTCGATATTAAAAAATACGTTTTCATAACTAAGTCGAAGGACAATAAGGAACATATAAGTCTAAACAAGTCCAATATGCTTTCTTTGAAGATTTTCTAGAAAATGAGACATTCTTTACACTTTTGGTATTGATGTTGAAAAAAAGTCATATAGTTGAGAGACTCGACTTCCATTTTTTTTTAATTTTCTCAATGAAAATATGGTTGATAGTCTCAACTATGATTTCTCCTAAAATTGCGTCTCTTTCAATTTCTCCATTATACTTACATAATCGTACACGGGAGTCGCAACTTCACTTTGAATTTATATTATTGTTTGTTATAAATATAAAACACATATTCAAAACTACACAAATATTTAAAAAACAAAACATTTGCACACTTATATTACATGTCTTCATTTATTACAATATATTATGCAATTCACAAATAATATTATTAACTTCTATTGGATGAAGAATGATCAAGGAGAACGAACTTTACATTAATTTAAGGATAATGATCAAACATTTAATTTCACCAATACATTCATCATATTATTATCAGAGAAATTGACATCATTATTATTGTACAAGATTGGTAAGAGGAGCAATCTAGTTACAATATCCAAAATTAAAGTGAAAATATGTATGAGGTTATTAATTGTAGTCAACATAATATCATCATTTAATTAATAAAAAATATACTTAATGTTCCAATAAAATATGCACAATAAAGAATGATATATCTCATTATCATTTGAAAGTATTAATGCATATATCGTGAGCAATGATACAAAGGTTCCATATGGGGATTATCACCGACCAAATAGTATTCCCAATTATTTTACATTACAATCTAGCATTTGTACTTAGATGTTAATAATATTATCATTGATTACTTTGCGAGGGGTAATATTTTCTTGATGTATGATTAAGAATATACATATTATATGTACATCTATATGGTTAAAAATACACATATTACTCGTGCATTCACATGGTTTAAACACACATGTTACTCGTGCATATACATGTGATTCGTGCATTCATATGGTTAAAAACACAGATGTTATTCATACATTCACATTACTAAGAACACATGTTACTCATGCATTGCATAGTTAAAACACACATATTACACATACATTTGCATCGTTAAGAACACTTAGAACTAATAGTAGACATGTTCAAAATATTACAAAATGAATATCCGTCTCTTATAAATGTTGATTTATATGAATTTGTTTTTTAAAATATATAATGAGTGTAATATCTATATACCGTGAGCGTAAAGATTTATACACAATTTGTATATCATACATCACTCATTTGTACTATTTCTTTTTTGAATTAAACACGAATGAAACAATAACAATGTATCAATCTCATATACTATTAGTGAACACATCATTTTCACATATAAAAATCTAAATTATTGCTCGAAGTTAAGAATGTATGTAAAAATAGTATCATATATAAATTATATATTATAGTATGTTATTTGTTAGTAACACGACATAGGAACAATGCTTGAATTGTGACATTGCCTTGCATTTCGTTTTTTTTTTGCATAATCAATTTTCTTTTCATCATTGTTTGTGCATTTCGTTTTTCTTACATAATCAATTTTCTTTCTATCCTTGTTTGTAAAGCTGAATTTTGTTGTTGCTCATTTGCCCTCCTCATACACCAATTTTAAATAGTTTGTCGTTGTTTTATAAAAATAACATTGTTTACTTATTTATATGTCATTTTTAATGTATTATCTAATACTTAATGTCTTCCACTATTTACTATTTTGATAAAGCTAATTTTTATTTTTATTCATTAATATTGATCTTTCACATATCATGGATGACAATTTTGCTTTCTAATTAAATCTCAGCATTAACGTTAACACTCTATGGGCAAGAACTAAGTAAACGTCCATGGTAATTCTTGCCCTAATACATATAAATGGTAGACAATAAACTTATTGTGCATAAATATTTACACATAATGCATAGACCAACCCCTCATGTGGACCCACATGATTTTACTTTCATCATTTTTCCAATGACTTTAATTTTTTTCTTATTTTCTCTCTTTAAAAAATACATAATATTGCACCATAACTGTGTTGAAAAACACTAATAATATTACTAAATTAAGATCATGTTGGCACCAAATTAAAAATAGGTATTCTTGTATCGCAATTTTAAAAGAAAATTAGTACATGAATAGTGATTTCCTACTTAATAAAATTAATGATAATGACCATGAAGAAAGATTTCATAAAAGAGTTTTTCATCTTAGGTGTGATATTACATCTATATCTATACATATACTACTAATAAAGACAAAACCCAAAATAACTACCTACCATGGTATAATTAGTGATTTCCTATTTTGCCCTCTCTATATTCTAATTATACCAAAAAACCATATAACTGAAATGCAAATTATAGTATATTCAATCTATACTATTAATAAAGGCAAAACCCAAAATAACTATCCACCATAGTATAATTATTGATTTCCTATTTTCCCCTCACTATATTCAAATGCAAATCATAATATATTTTGCCCTCACTATATTCAAAGGCAAAACCCAAATTATAATATATTCAAATGCAAATTAACACAATTCATTTATTGCATGTAGAGCACACGTTACAAACGATAGGAAAGCGTGTTGATGAACACAATAGTGTCAGTCAACATGCAAGTATTAGAGAACTTTTGGATGGAAATTTTTGGGCATGAATAATGATTTCATAAAGGAGTTTTCATCTTATGTGTGAGGTTGCATATTAAGAGGTAGATAGCTTTTGTAGAAATTTTTTTGCATGAAGTGATAACACATGTCCCTAACTTATATGGCAATAGATTTTTTTTTCTTATATAGTATATAGATTACAATCTAGCATTTGTACTTTTTTAGTCAATTATAGTCATTTTTGTTAGAGAAGTTTATCTTATGGAGGTTATTGAATTTCTATTGATATTCTAAAATTGGTTGTTACAATCTAAATTGTCTTATCACATGATCTACGACATGTCATTCAATAATTGCGAAACATATCAATGACATACGTGCTCAAACAATATTTAAGATTTGACACTTAAGATTTATGTTATTGTACGTGGTCTAAACATACTGACAAAAGAAATTAATATATTTTATTTAATATCTATAAATTAGTAGATAATAATAAAATATATTTTAGATTGAATCATTGGCACATACAATTAAATATTACACATATAATATTGTTTGTATATTCAAAAATATTGATTGTGATCAAATGTTATGACCACATATTCCATAAAATTGTCTAAAAGTTATATTTAAGCTTATGAGTTGCAAGTAAATATCTGTAATTCATTACTAAATAGAATTATACAATTTTTTGGTTATCAGAATTATACATTTTTATTAAAAGAAAATTGTTTACTATATTATAATATAATTATGGTACAAGCATCGCTATCCAATTATATGTCATTAGTGTAATAATAATAGATATCTTTCGATATTTTTTGTTGGATCATTGTTGTCTCACAATATAATCTTCGACGAAGACAAGCCAAAACATTTGAGTCTTAGCAATATTGAAATATTTTTTATAATTCATGTAGCAAAGAAAGATACCTCAAATGAACTCAAGATTTTGATATGTATGAAATGAGAAAATATCATTTTTAGAATAAACGATCTAGTTATAACTTGACTAACATTTTCCGAGATGTCACGATATGTACTCTAATGATTTCATCTCAAATAAAATTATCTTCCATAAAAGTTATTAGATAGAAAGTAAAATAATTTTTCAATTATATTTATAATCAATTATTGACCATGAATTATTCTAGAATATGGTTAGTAATGTTTAATCTACATCATCTTTAAATTTATTTTTAATCTATATTTTATAACAACTTTACCCAACTGGCATCTAAATATAAATCTGGTCCATGTTTTTTAATTAAAAGTATTGCTAAACCTTCCTAAAAAGCATCCTAATACTTGATAATATAAAAACATTAAAAATATTCATCATCATTGATTAGGATAAAATTCATCTACATTTGGTATTATCCAAAAGATAATCAAATCATAATCATCAACAACTCCATCATCCTCATCCAAAACAAAAACTAAGAAATAAGAACCATATAAAAACAAAATAGAGTGAGCCACCCAAATCTCCTTCAGAAAACAAACCAAATCAAAATCCAATAACGTTTCTACACAAAACATGCGTTGTTACATTTTAACTATTCCCCCAACCAACACTCGTTTCTACCACCATGTCCCAACTTCTCCAACCCCACTCTCTCTCCGACCCATTTTCACTTACCCGACCCGAATCAGATTCGGGTCACTCAGAACAGAAGCCTCCATCAACGGCGGCCACGTGCTATCTGAGGAGGCTTCTCAGTTGAGCTTCTATGAGCTTCTGGGGATACCGTTATCGGGTTCGTTAATGGAGATCAAGCAAGCTTATAAGAAACTTGCACGAAAGTATCACCCAGATGTGTCTCCTCCGGGTCGGGTTGAGGAATATACGAAGAGGTTTATTCTTGTTCAGGAGGCTTATAAGACCCTTTCAGATCCTAGACTTAAAGCTATGTATGATAGAGATATTCATTTAGCTTTCAATGCTTGTTGACGGAATGATTAATGATACAATAATAATATATACAACATAAGTAAACATATATTGTCACTTATTCAGTTTGAACACAAGAGAATGCAAATCTTGGACCATTTAAACACTTGAAATTCAACAACATTGTATGCAATTATTTGGCATCAGACTACTTCCAAAAAGATGAATCTGCAAATATTTTAAAAACAAAACATTTGTCCAAATAACACTTATATTACATTGTATTCATTTATTACAATATATTATATTATGCAATTCACAATTAATATTATTGACTTATATGTGATGAAGGGACAGGAGGCGGCTTGGCGGCTTTCTCTTTCGTGTTGGTAGAACTCTTAATTTTTATTTATGTTGTTGGATTTTTGTTTGTTTTTCTACCTCTATCACCTCTTGTAAATTAAGTTTCTTTCTCACCAATCTCATCATCGTTATTTTGTGTACCATAAAGATTACCTTGTTGGAGTTGTGAAGGTATAGTCATATGTTATAGATGATACTTAAACTTGATTCAAATGAGAGGAGGATTAGTTAGGAACATATGATGTGAAATTTTCAAACGGTTAGGATTGTTGTTGTTGAGGAGTAAATAAGGAGGTTTGTGCCGGAAGGTGAGACGAATTTTACATTAATTTAAGGATAATGTTCAAACATTTAATTTCACCAATACATTCATCATTTTATTATATGAGAAATTGACATCATTATCGTTGTACAAGATTGGTAAGAGGAGCAATCTAGTTACAATATCCAAAATTAAAGTGAAAATATGTATGAGGTTATTAATTGTAATTAACATAATATCATCATTTAATTAATAAAAAGTAGAAAATAATGTATCTCATCATACTAGGTGATAACTTAACTCCTCCAGCCAGTAAAAGAATGACATGTGTATTGTTTTATTTAGTTTTATAAATATTTTTGTAGAAAATGATTAATTGGTACACATGTCACGATTTTAATGGCTGGAGGAGATAACTTATCTCCTTATACCAGAAAATACATTATTATGTAATACTTGATGTTCAGACAAAATATACACAATAAATGATATATCTTATTATAATTTGAAAGTATTAATGCATATATTGTGAGCAATGCACAAAGGTTCCACATGAGGATTATCACCTACCAAATAGTCTTCCCAATTATTTTACATTACAATCTAGCGTTTGTACTTTTGTAGTCAATTATAGTCATTTTTGTTACACAAGTTTATCTTATGGAAGTTATTGAATTTGTATGGATATTCTAGAATTGGTTGTTACAATATAAATTGTGTTATCACATGATCCATGATAATCATTCAACAATTGCGAAACATATCAATGACATACATGCTCAAACAATATTTGAAATTTTACATGCTCATGTTAATTTACGAGGTCTAAAAATACTAACAAAAGAAATTAATATATTTTTTAATATCTATAAATTAGTAAATAATAATAAAATATATTTTAGATTGAATCGTTTAATGCACAAACAATTAAATATTACACCTATAATATTATTTGTATATTAAAAAATGTTGATTGCGATCAAATATTATGACCACATGTTCCATATAAAAGTTACATTTACGTTTATGTAAATATTTGTAATTCATTACTAAATAGTAATATACAATTTTTTTGGTTATAAGAATTATATATTTTTATCAAAAGAAAATTGTTTAATTATTATAATATAATCATGATACAAGCATAGTTATTTGATCATATGCCCATGAATAAAATTATCCTTCAATATTTTTTGTTCGATTATTGTTGTCACACAACATAATCTTTGACTAAGACAAGCCAAAACAATTGAGTCTTAGCAATATTGAAATATTTTTGATAAATCATGAAATAAATGGAGACGCCTTAAATGAACTCATGACTTTGATATATATGAAATGAAAAAATATCATTTTTAGAATAAATGATCTAGTTACAATTTGACTGAATTTTTTTCTAGAAGTCACAATATGTACTCTATCTATTTCAACTCAAATAAGATTATCTTCCATCAAAGTTATTACAAAGAAAGTAATATAATTTTCAATTCATCTTATCTTTAAATTTAATTTTAATCTATATTTTATAACAACTTTATCCAACTGGCATCTAAATATAAATCTGGTCCATGTTTTTTAATTAAAAAGTATTGCTAAATCTTCCTAAAAAGCATCTTATAATTTTTTTAGCTGAAAACACAAAGACTCGGTTACTTTGATAATATAAAAACATTAAAAATATTCATCATTGATTAGGAGAAAATTCATCTACATTTTGTAGTATCAAAAATATAATCAAAATCATCAACAACTCCATCATCCTCATCCAAAACAAAAAACAAAAACTAAGAAATAAGAACCATATAAAAACAAAATAGAGTGAACCACACAAATCTCCTTCATCTGTTACACTATCTTCACCCTACAAAATACAAACCTCAGATTCAGAAAACAACCCAATTCAAATCCAATAACGTTTCTACACAAACATGCGTTGTTACACGTTAACTATTCCCCCAACCAACACTCGTTTCTACCACCATGTCCCCACTTCTCCAAACCCACTCTCTCTCCGACCCATTTTCACTTACCCGACCCGAATCAGATTCGGGTCACTCAGAACAAAAGCCTCCATCAACGGCGGCCATGTGGTATCTGAGGAGGCTTCTCAGTTGAGCTTCTATGAGCTTCTGGGGATACCGTTATCAGGTTCATTAATGGAGATCAAGCAAGCTTATAAGCAACTTGCACGAAAGTATCACCCAGATGTGTCTCCTCCGGGTCGGGTTGAGGAATATACGAAGAGGTTTATTCTTGTTCAGGAGGCTTATGAGACCCTTTCAGATCCTAGACTTAAAGCTATGTATGATAGAGACATGGCTAGGGGTATTCATCTAGCTTTCAATGCTCGTACACGCTATCATGATGATGATGATGTAAGTTTTATATGGGTTTTCTGCTTTTGCGTTTTTTGTGGGTTGTTTTTTTTTTTGGATAAAAAATGATTTTTTTTTCATCTGGGTGTGGTTGATTTGAGTTTTTTTGGTTTTTATGTTAATGGCTTTGCTTTTTTTTTTTGAGTTTATGTATGGTTTTTGTTGTGTTACATGATTTTTTTTTCTTTCCTATTTTGGGTTTGGTATGATTTATCCTTTGATAAAAAAATGTCTTTTTTTAGTCTGGGGTATTCATGATTTGTTTCAATGAATCAAAGGTAGAAACTTTGCATTGCAAAGTGATGTGTATGATAAATAAGCGCACTATTTAGCATGAATCTGTATATATAGTTTGCCTTAATTTTTGGGATTTGAGTGGTTGGTTGTTGTAGAATTGTAGGTTTCAGCTTCGTTGTTGATCTTCTCAATTGTATGTATGGTGTTTCAGTGTGTTTTTCCCTTAGATGTTTGGAATTTGTTCTTTACTTCTATACATCTATGGCTGTTATTATGCTGCTGCAGTTACAGGTTTCTGCTTTTCCTAGTTTGTTTCAGAAGCTTTAGGTTCCGATGAATGTTTAGGTGATGTTTTTTTAGATTCATCACCAGACTATGTCTATGTTCATAGTTGCTTTTCTATTTTTGTCTTAACATTTCGGAAAAGCTTATAATGACAATGTCTAGATACATGTTTTGGCTGAAAGCTGGTTTTTGAGTGCAAAATAAGCTAATTTACACATGTAATAAAAAGTCCAAAGATAGTTCCGGTGTCAATGTGTATTAAAAGGTTTTGGTTTCATCATATGAAGCCTTGTTCATATATATTTGATTGGTGTATTCAATAGGTTTATTCCATTCATTGATTGGATTTGGTAGATGTACTACATAGAATCAAAGTGATGGGGTGGTATTGCTTTAAACTTGAATCTGAAATTGCTTTCCTACTGATTTGTTTGTCATATCTCAGCCAGAAAACAAAGAAACTAATGATAAGTGTATCATACAATTTTGGGCTAGAACAAAAATTGCTGCATCATGGACTTCTCATTTAGAAACTGATGACTGTTTATGTTGCCATTTGTTTTTTCCATGATGATATAGCAGATTCTTCTTGATGTACCTTGTCTCTTAAAATTGCAAACTTTACTCCTGCTACCAATTCTTTTTAATGTATTTTGATGACTGTGGCAGACCCTTCCTTATGACATGTCCTGGTGTTTTTGTATATCTATCTGTCATTGTCCCTTTTCCTTTTTTCTTCTCCTTTTTGAATGTGTCAACTTCAATCCCAACTCACAACCATAAAATCATAACATATGTGTTGTTGTATTAAATTTATAGATGGCTCTTCAGGCATGTTAAATTCTACATTAGTTGATAATAATGTCAAATTGTCAACAGATAAAGAATGGTGAGATGAACTGTGATCTCAGTCATTACTTTTATTCATATAGCTCTTGAGATTATTTTTTTAATTATGTTGGTGGTAGGTCCTAATCCTACCAATGTGGTTCATCATTAATCATGCCTTTTAATTTGACAGTGACCTTCAATTTATTATAGTTGCTTGTTCAGTTGTCCATGGTATTCATGATATTTATTATTGTATCTCTTTTTTTAATGAGTTGTTAGCAGAATCATGCAGTTGTTACATGCTGATATAATCTTTTGGTTTGTAATCAAAGGTGGTTGAACAAAAAAGTCAATGGAAAAGTCGATGGCAATCGCAATTGTTCGAAATGAAGAGAAGAAGTGAGAGCAAGAATGGTGGAGGGAATATGTCATGGGCAGCTAGAATGCGCCAGCAGAGGGATCAATCAGAAGAAGAATTATGATTAAGGTTTTCTTTAGTTTTATAAGTATGTGTATATATGAATATATCAGTATGTATAAATCTTCTTACTATAGAACAGATCAGATTATATAAGATAAATGTTGATAAAAAAACATGTGCAATTTCTGTTATATAATCAGTCTCAAGTTTTTGCTTATGTTACCATTTTTTCCAACCCAAAATTGAGAAAGAAAAGAAGGAACATTTCTTGACTTCTTGAACAGAAATAGTACAGAATAAGGAGCAAGAAATTCTGCTACAGGGGTTGCCTCTTTCACAGATAAAGAATAATGCCTTCTCCTTATGCAATTGCATCTTTTTAACTATTGCATAATGATTTGTGATAAGCATGAATTCTTTGTTTGATGTTTAAGCACAAAGATAGGATAGGATGTGATTTTTTGTTGTTGGTATAATCAATGATAACCCCTCAACAAGTGTTGATCGCATAAGTCGAACCTTAACATTTTGGTCTTCCTGGGGAGATAGAGATACTTTACACTACTAGACAAATGACTTCTTGAGAGTTCATTTAACTATGATGGTTTAAATATGATTATTTGGTTGTTTAACTAGATTTCATTTAGAGGTGACAAAATTATCCATAATCCATAATTCATGCAAATCCAATAAAATTAAATTCATCTATTAGACTAGTGGATGTAGTTAGTATTAAAATTTTATTCATAAGTATATAATATATATAAATATTTGTTAAAAACTTTACCCATAGAACCATAAATGTTGCATGCTCAAATATTGAAATAAAGTAACTTTTTAAAAGTTCAAAGAAATTAATTTTAAAAACTTTTTTAAATCATGATTTTAAAAGTGTTTTTTTAAATGATTTTGAAAGTGCCTTTTTAAAAAGGTGATTTAAATTTTTTAATATTGCTTTTAGTTTCAATAAAAAAGTCAATTGGATATTTCTGTATCAAAATGAAGTCATAAATAAATTGGATCGATTTCAATCAATCCATTAAATTTGGATATGAATGAATTGGATAAATTAAAATATAGTTTAAATGAATTTATATGAATCGATGAATTTCTTTCCATCATACATCTATTAGGATTAAAACCCAAATCTATCAAAATTCCTCAATTCGCAGCCATTAATTTCATTTATTACATTTTTTGAGCATGGATGAGATGTGATTGGCATCATTATAATGCGTGTAGAGATCATATAGCATGCACCTTACCAATTTAAATGGATGAATTCAACTGTCTCAAAATGGTGTCCCCATCCATGTCCCGACCAATGATATTATGTTACGTTATTTTAGAAGACCAATCATGAATATGTATTTTTTTAGTTGAACATTAATGTGTATTTTTTAAATAACATGTAGAAATTAACAGGAACATAGATGAGAACACCATTTTGGAACATATCATCCCATCCTTACTCAAGTTTTGTCTCTCTTATGAGAAATACAAAATGAATACTTTCTCTATACCAATTTAAAGCATTGTGCCCAACTTCAACACGAGGAGGGACAAATTATTCCGCATAGGATATGATTTGCTTTGCTTTGCTTTCTTTTTACCTAACCTGACAACATTTAATAGAGTTTTTTATTGTTCTTTAAACACAATAATTTAATGCAAACAAGTGGAAGACAACCTCCTTCCAATATAATAAATTATTCTTACCATTATTTGACATTGAGAATAATTTATTTGGCTTAATTAAGACTAAAATGCATACATAACCTCACTCAGAGATTAAAAAAAAAGAGTAAATTAATTTTAGTAAAATTATATAAATCACACCTCCATTTTTTGTCTTTACACGAATCACCCCAACGTCCTACACGAACTACCCCTAGTTTTATATATGTATTACACTGACTATCCCTGCATGTTATAAAAGTGTAATATTTTAAACAAACAACGTGTGGTGAGTGTAATTAATTTAAGCAAAATATTATATATTGTGTAACATTTCAAATAATACAAAAGTCGATGTTTGTTTATTATTTTTGTGTCATTACAAAATACATAAATAATTCCAAAGATATTTTTAAATAAATCTTATAATATTTTGTAACGAGCCAAATAATGAACATGCATCGACTCTCATATTATTTGAATTTTTCTACACAATATACAATATGTTATTTAACTTAATTATACACTACACATTTTTTGTTTAAAATATTACACTTTTATATTATGCAGGGGTAATGAGTGTAACATATGCACAAAATTAGGGGTAGTTCGTGTAAGGATAAAAAAAAGAGGTTGTTTGTATAATTTCACTAAAACTCAGGGGGTGTGGGTGTAATTTACTCTAAAAATGTATGAGTCAAAAAATTTCATTGTTAGTAATGTAATATTATCTTTATGTAGTGACCAATTTCACAAACAACTAAACTTTAAGTATAATTAGGAGACAAAAGTTGATAATGATAATTACTTGTGAAAATCATAAAGTTTAAGGGGGTATTATAAACTTTCTATAAAATAAAAACATGAAAAAAAGATAAATATGTCTTTTGGATATTTGGTGTGAGAATCTAAATCAAACAACATATTTATCAGTTTAAATAATGATGAAGGGTTTCAATTTGGTGCATACATGACATTTATGCAATAATGTGTTTCTTATATCACATAAGAACTTGTATAAAAGATTTGATTCTTTTAACCAAAATGATGTTGTCAACAATAATTATTTTTTCTGAACTGAAATACTTTATTTGGTAAGAACTCATACAAACCAATTAGACTTTGTTACCACAATTGCCACTAATTTTGAGTTCCACCATTTTGATCCTAAGTCAAAATTATGGTAACAAAATTTCACATCATTATCATTATTGATAGAACCATTCATCTCCAACTACTTGAAGGATGTAGTACACAAACCTTGGTTTGTGTCATATCATTATCATTATAGCTTCTAACCCCACAAATATCAAATTGGAACCATAGACAAAGCAATCAATACCCCTTCATCTTTCTCCAATGCATTCTCATTTTCATTCCTCTCATCAATGTCTTGACCCACAAGGTACCCAAATATTATTCACTCCCAAGTTCCAACCCCTATGAAATTGACCACTTTTTGCAAATTGTATCAATGTTGGATTCAAATACTCCCTTGAGTCCCGAATCTTAGATTTGTCACTCCCTTAACCCAAGTCACAAATAGCCTAATGCCCAAATCATTACACACATGGATTCGAAGAATGGGATCTAGACTACATTTTGACCCAAATGTTTTCTTGTATTTGGAAGTTACTTAGAGCATCTTCAAATAACATCTTCATTCTTATTTTGGTCTCACACATTATTTTACAATTTATTATAACTCCTCATGAAATAAGAACATATACTTTTTCCCAAAATGGTAGACTTCAATCTTATTTTTATTTGAGTCTCACAATCTACTACATTCTTTATCAAACATCTATTTTTTCCATTCTCTCCTTATTTTTATTTCTCTCTCATTGTTCTTATTAAATAGCAGAATTCATAAAATGAGAATGTCATAGTGGAGAACAAAGTAAGAATATTCTTATTAAGTTAAAAACATATATATCTAATACTCACTTTCTAGTTTTCACTAATCCACACCAACTATGGAAGAGGTAAATAACAAAAGCTAACCAATAACATTCTGGCATGTAAATCAATTGAGGGAGATTGTTTTAGATTAATAATAACAGGGTATGAGTGGATATCTGAAAACACAACTACCTCAAATATTTAGCAAGAGTTTTGTTCCTCATAATAATTATAGCCAACTTAGATAAAAACAAATGCTTTTATGAAGGTACCTTGTGATTAAATAAAAAATTGTAAATCTTGTGAAGGGATATTCTACCTGAATAGTGTATGTACAGTCTGGCTTGGCAAACTACAAATTGCATTGCTCTGATGTGATACCTTGTAATTATCTTTTGAGCTTTAGTTGATTTAAGTGTCTCTTTACGAGTTAAGTTTTGGAAGGAGTAAAACTAAGAAAGGGAAAAAAATGACCTTAGTGCCACAAAATACATTTGTGAAGTAACTCTAGAAGCCAACTCAAAAACAGATTTCAAACTTCTAACATTACAAGTTAAGTTTATCTATAATTCTCAAACTTATCCAGAGATTTGGGATTAGATGGTGATGTTATTTTGAGTTTTTGGCGTGTAAGTGGAAAAGGAATCACCACTTTGTAGCTTCTTTTTGCTACTGAATCTTAATAGTTATATATATCTCTATACCTAAAGAACTGGTTTTATGATTGGCATGTGGTCACAAGGTTAAATCATTATGAGGGTGATTCCATTTGAGGCTCTTCTCCTAATGATCGAATAACTGCACTGTAACTTCAAAGAAAGTTGTAAATCCAAGGCACCAAAGACATGGTTGCACAAATTTTAATTTGGCTTTCTACTAAGCACTGATTTGTCATCTTTGTTGGATGAAAAGATACAATAGCTATGGCATGCAATAGAATATTGATTTTCTTACCTTGTTAAGGTAGTTCCACAATATTTGATTAGGGTGACCTATTAATTGCTTGGGGGCATAATTTTTTTTATCTATCTGTTGATTTCTATACATTTTTTTAGATAAGGAAAAAGTTTTCT